>CM057752.1:17808001-19056835 GCA_030064425.1 Trapa bicornis
ATTCTTGACGGGAGCTCAAATAGCTCAAATAGGCCGGAGGCCTCGATTTTGGAACTTGGGGGCTAATATGCCCGATTTTGAAAATCTCGTATAGTGGGCCCAAGGCCGGTTGGCATGAGTAGGAGCTCATAAATAAACCTTAGTTTAAGCCATGAAAACTTTAAATATATGATATGTTTGGCCATGGTACCAAGA
This sequence comes from Trapa bicornis, assembly GCA_030064425.1. Lineage (NCBI taxonomy): Eukaryota > Viridiplantae > Streptophyta > Magnoliopsida > Myrtales > Lythraceae > Trapa > Trapa bicornis. The sequence goes on from CM057752.1 coordinate 17,808,197, forward strand.
CAGGACCGACATACTCGATGAACTGGCAATCGTGCGACATGACAGGTCGACGGACCAATTGAGACAAACAGCTGCAGGTCGAGTTGAGGGTTGGTGCCATTGGACCAGTGGCACCAAAGATTAAATGGCTTTTAAGGAAAACTTTGTTTGTGCATGCACTTGAGGTTCAAGACCATTCAGACACCCAAGAGGGGTAGTGATGCATCCTAAGGACTACTGGATGACATGGTGGCGATAAGGGAAAGAGAAGCTACCAGGTTTGTGTTTCTTGTCATACCAATTAGTCATGGAGTTCTATGTTTGTACTCCATGGAGTTTCTGTATTTTGACTCCACGAAGCTATTATGTTTGGGGCTTCCTGAAGCTTCCATATTTGAGTTTTATGCGCACGAGACCGGGATATGGTCTCTGTCCTCATACGGACACGGAGTTTTATTTACAAGATTGAGGGTCGGATGTCGTGTACATCCACTCATTCTTAGTGTAGAAGTAGACTTGCTTCTATCTAGGTAGCTGGTAAAGTCGCTCCGACGCCACAGGTGGGTACAATGGATGGGTTGGCTGGTGAATGTGTGTTCCCTCCATGATGAAGTGCGTGTGTTGGTTGATAAACACACTACTTAGAATTGAGGATTGAGTAATGGCTATGAGAATGAGATTTTAAGGATGAATTTTTTTAAAAGAAAATAGGAGTCTGACACACTCCAATCCAAACACTCTTCCTAAAAGTTAAACTTTAAAAACCCATTCACTAAGTCATTGAACTCACGCCCTCCCTTATATCCATTTTCAGGTAATCAAGGGAAACTTGCCCAAACACTTTCTATTAGTCACACATACAAGACAAATATGTAAGCTAAAATTTTTATGCAATTTTGATTTATGTTATTCCATGAAAGGTACAGGTTGATAGGACACCTTACTCCTCTTGCGTTAAAGAAAGGGAAAACCATTAGTAAATCGGGAGAGTGGCGGATTGCTAACGGGGATCCGACCAAACCGGGTTGGGGCGTGACATGTGGCCTCACTGGAGCTTCTCTAGTAATATTTGAGTTGAATGGAGTATGCAAGAAAGTGAATGACTTCTTCAGGATTCTAGAGAACTAAATTGTGTGATTGGAGGTGGTGAAAATGGTCGATGTCAGAGCTCTGGTTCGAGGGTGGTCATAATGTGAAGCTATTCGGGTTCTCTAATCAATGGAGGAGTGTAAAGGACGAATGTGGAAGAGCTCTTTATATAGAGAGCTCGAGGAATGATCATTCTAGCCATCTATCCATTAGTCGACCATTAACTCACCGATTTAAGGCCTTGTCAAAGCCATTAAAGGCTCATTGGAGTTAAGGTGTCAGTCCTTCTCTCTTTCTATTCATAAAACTGAAGGAAGAAGATGACACTATGTGAGCGCGCGTGAGCTTCGACGTGCGGGATGTCACGTATCACGCTATGATTGGCTGACATTACTAATGTATCCGCTCACTCAGCATCCGAGTCACCCATTGACTGGACATGTGGCGACTTCTCATTGGTCACCTAAATCGACCCGGCCGATGATCGAATGTAGCCATCAGTTGACCATGACATGTGGTATACTTTGATTGGCTGATTTAAATTTGTTATTTTTTCCACCTAACACACTATACCATTGCCATGTGTCAGCCTCTGATTGGTTGTAGCCATCTTACGCAGATTTACCACGTGTCAACCTCTGATTGGTCAACTATTCTCCAACATCCTAATCGACCGCTCATGTGGCAACTTTGTCATGTGTTAACACCTCATTGATCAGCTCTGCACATGAGGATTCTCTTTAATTGACCATTGACATAGGACATGTGTTGCTCCCTCATTGGTCAATCTTCAGTGGTGTAGATTTTCTTTGTATAACCATTGATCGAGGACACGTCTCACGCTCTAATTGGTCAGTAGTTCTAGACGCTGACAAAGCAGCTGACTAGGCATGCTTCACTACACGCCGTGCATGTTGACTGGTCGCTAACCTGGCAGGCGGTTTGTTGACCTGCTGGACTGTTGATCGGTTCGGTGACCCGAAATAAAAAATCGATCGGTTCAATCTCGATTCGATTCGTTTTATAAAATTTAAAATTTTCTAAATTAATTTTCTACACATTGGTGAATTAAATTTCCCAAGTTGATATTTTTAATTCACCTAGAAAAATAAATATTTGAACCAGTTCTTCTCGGTTCAAGTTTGGTTCACCCTGAACTAGTCCGATTCTCACTTACAATTTGCAATATCTTGTTTCTCCTTAATTTCTTGAACCTTAATTGTCCTTGGGGTCACTTCATATTTTGTTTTGATCTCTTTTTGTTAGTTCGATTCACTTTGAATCATAGTTTACTTTGAATCATAGTTTACTTTCAAAATTTTCTAGTTCTCCATTCTAGATTATTTATCATTGTATAACGGGGTTTATAGTGTAGCTCCCTATAGGTTCTTGCACAACAGTCAATTTGTTACGCTAACCTACTCTCCTAGGTTCCACTTCTAAAAGATTTTTATTCATTACTTAAGTATTTACTTCCCATAATAAAGTTTTCATGTTATAAATAAAGCTTTCCAAATAGTGCTTTTCCCTACTTGCCCAAGTTTCCCCATATTTTTTTTTAAATTGTAGGTTTTGAAAACTAGGTTGTGATACCACTTAAGTTGCCATGCTCCACCCCAATTTTCAAGATTGGAGTCTAATAAGAACCAGTCATGTGCACTTGATGCTACAATAGTGGTATTTTCACCAAAGTAGTATTTATAGGACAAATGCTCATAATAAAATCCTTACACTTTTTAGTGAAAATTAAAACTTTTCATAAATTTAATTAACAAGTTCACAAATATTTGAAATCATGGGGAAAGCATATAACACTAAATGGAAAGTGTTTGTGCACTTCATTTCAAGGATCTCTACCTTGATATTGGCCTCGGTTAGAGCTGCGTTTGACTCTCGAGATTTTGTTCTCCTCTTATGTACCTCTTTAATACTTGGAGTGTCGTCTCTACTAAAAATGTTTAACATAAAATTTTATAGTATTTTTCTTTTCTCAATTTCTTTTTAAGGCTTTTTAAGAGTCAAATATCCCACTCTGAGGTATTTTCAAAAAATGTTTTCTATGGTAGTTCGTCACAAAAATCACTATCGATAGATCAATTCGAGCTGTTCATATATATTTTTCACACATCCCTGGATGAGAACTCCACTCTTGCACCGACTAATCAAATGTCATATTTGTATCAGGATAGAGGATTTCACTATCTTTACCTACCACATGTAATGTAACTGAATACCATTAAAAGGCAAAGCATATGCAAGTATTTGTCAAGTCTCAAATAAATAATGTTCAAATCAAACCAAATTTTAGAGTATAGGCATGGCTCTCGTGGGAATTCATCAAATGTATTGCATCTCAGTCTCACAAGTCCCACCCTTATATCCATCCCCCTAACACATTTCTCTCCATTATCACCATCCTCATTATAGCTACTATCTCCTCCTTATCACCATCCTCCATTCAAAAAAGATTTTTCTCCTATTATCACAATCATTGATGTAAGTATCATACAAATAATGTTATGCATGATATAATACACTTTTAAGTATTGACTTGCTATCTAGTCAATACTTCTATGAGAAAACACAATACATCATAAGGCCTTCAATCCTTATTTCCTTATTCGAGGAAAATCACATGCATATACCATATGACATAAATTGTTGGGTTGATACCCATATTAAAATTTTCCTTAGGACATATCCCATTATTTTTTAGAATTACATGGACCGATATTCATTCTCATGTTAGATCTTAACTCTATTTTTTTAATTGTAGGCCCCCATTTCTCATATATCATTTAGGCATTTGCCTTATTTCCTAAATTGCAGGTCCCAACCCATTTTTAAAATTTTTGGACCCTGATCCATTTTCTAACATCGGGCTTTAACCCCTTTCATAAGCATTGAGTTTTATGCCCCTTTCATAAATAGTGGCCTAAGTTCTTTTATAAACATGGGTTGTAGCCTCTTTCATAAATATTGGACCTTACATCCTTTTCATAAATAGTAGCCTAAGAAATCTTATAAACATTGGGTTTTAGCCAATTTCGTAAATAGTAGTATGAGCCATTTTATAAACATGGGTTGTAGCCTCTTTCATAAATGTTAGAATTTACGTCATTTTCATAAATAGTGGCCTAAGAAATCTTATAAACATTGGGTTTTAAGCCCATTTCCTAAATATCATAAATAGTAGCCTAAGAAATCTTATAAACTTTGGGTTTTAAGCCCCTTTCCTAAATAGCAGTATGAGCCATTTTATAAACATGGATTGTGGCTCCTTTCATAAACATTAGGCCTTATGACCATTTCATAAATAGTGGTCTAAGTCCTTTTATAAACATGGGGCTTAGCCCATTCAATAGACATGGGCCTTAGTACCCTTTTCATAAGCTTAGCCCCTTTTTGTAAACATGGGTTTTATTCCCCTTTTATGAACATTTTAAAGGGACGTGTTCTCATCTTATTTTTAAACCATCAGGTTTACACTCGTCTATTCTAGGCTATTGGGTCTCAGTCTGCCTTTACAAGATCGTACGGAATATCTCCCATCTTTTGATAAAAGCCTTTGTATCAATTTTGAATATCTTTCTTAAAAATATTTTCAAACAAACATATCACAATTTCATAAAATGGGAATCATTCAATACATTGGTCCAATCAAACACAAAGTCAGAAACCCCACTCACCCTTGCAATTGGGACTTATTCATCCCGACGATTTTTTCCTTCACCTCGGGAGGCGTGATGCTAGTATGATAGCTACTGAATTCCTCTGAATAAAGCAAAAATCACTATCGATAGTATGATTTTTTCATCCACTCCCCTACTCAATCCCAAGCTTTATTGCATGTAATTTGATGAAAAAAAAACTATTTAATTTGGTGTGTTTCCATATGTGGCATGCGGCAAAAATTTAGTAGGAGAGTGGATGAAGGGGATGAGTTCGGTCGAGCGAGAATGAAGGGTAGTCAGGTAAGGTCCGATGACTCGACTTGAGGACCATTTTTATAATTTCATGTTTTTTTTAAAAATTACATTTTTACCGTTTTCCAATCCACTTAATAATTTAAAAATATCCCTCCCGTTAACAATTAGTTAAAATAGACTTTTCACAAATGTCAATTTCTTGTTCAATAAATCGATTTTCAATATGATATTAATTTTCGATTTGGATTCCCATTTCAAGTTCAATATTTATTTCTATTTCAATTGAGTTTAAATTCACCTTAAAAAATATGGTGTTACATTTGTAATATATAAACAACTTCTAACTTGCTTCATGGTTTATTTATATTTCAATTGAGTTTAAATTCACCTTAAAAATATGGTGTTACATTTGTAATATATAAACAACTTCTAACTTGTTTCATGGTTTGGTAGCGAAGGAAACACGAAGTACCTAGAAGTTTGCATTGGTAGAAAGAGATTTGAGATTCATGTTAATACAAAATTGTTCTCGAGATAACCATGTTTGATAGCTAGAATTCAAGAGTTGATCATGATTGACTTCTTTAGTTATGACATACTTGGATGGGGTAGTCCAATGACAAAATCAAGAAAAGAAAGTTGAAAGATTAATGAGAATGAGAGTAAATGTTATTATTTGAAAGATAAAAATTAAAACTTCCGCTTGTATGAATGGTGGGAAGACTACTCTCGAGGAAGCAGGAGTGTCATTTGATGTGATGATCAATGAGGGAGGAATGAAGGCTGAGGTGTGATTGTTGTGTTGCATTATCGGGAGAATAGTGAACAAATGCAATTGCTTTCATGTGCTATGGTTTTAAGTGGCTAATAGAATTACACAATATTATGAGTGAGACTATGAATATTATTGATATTGTGGTAAAGTATTATGGGTAAATAAGGATTTGAGCTATAACTTTTAAATAGTGTAATATTTTTAATATTATAAATCTATAACACTTTTCTAGTTTATTTAATTTAATATTATATTCTCAACATTTACCTTCACGATAAAGATGAATACGCTTTTCTATGTACAATTTTATAAATTCGCACTCAACTACTATATACGAATTAGGTATAATTAGTGGGAACAACAATATTGAATTCGGTATATTTTCATACTCTAAAATATCACGAGTTGGGTACGATCTGATAACATATAAGAGAATTGTGAAATGATAAGAATATAATCTTATATTTACTTAAAAATTATAATTTTTAAGTAATTTAACTTTTAAAATATTATAAAACTAAAATAATAATTTATTTTATACCATATACGATCATATTCTTAATAAATATTAAGTATAAATTAATAAAATATTCAATCCATGCATTAAACTTTTGAAATATTATTTCAATGGACATGAATATAACCCAAGTTTTTTACGTGGAAGTGGAAGTTAAAAATCATGGAGGATAACAAATTAACATACCATATATAATTTATTTTAAATCATAATTTTATTTCTTGTAACATAAATTATATTTAAAAAATAAATTAATTTTTTATATAATTTATAATATTTTATTTAACTTAAATTAGTGTATATTTTTAAAAATAAATTATGTATAATTTTTAATTAATAAAATTATAAGTAAAACTTATATATAATTAACATTTTTATAATCAATTTAAAATAATAAAATAAATATATTAAACAAATTCATTTATCATTCTCTATATTAATATAATTATGGTAGTAAATTATATGCTAACAAAAATAATATAAACTTTTTTATCACCAAGTAAAATTTGATTTAATAACTTTGAAATAGTTAAATTAATATTTTATTCAAATATTATATCTATTATCAACAAAAATGTTAAATTTAAAATAAATATTTATACAATATATTAATTTATATATAAATATTTTTTAAATATTTTAGTATTATTAAAATATCAAAATTTACCTTCTATAATAGAGAATAAGATATTATTTTGGTGAATATTTTATTAAATAAAAATTATATATAATTTGTGTTTTTAAAAAATATATAATTTAATGGTATTAAAATTATACAATTTGCTTACAAAATTCTTTGAAAAATTATATTTGTTTCAAAGTTTACTTTACTATTTAAAATTAATTAAATAAATATATAATTTTTATTTAATAAATTATTAAAATATATATTTTAGTTATTAATAAAATATATCATTTTATTTTTTTACACCAAAGTTATTATTTTTTAAAATATTTTTATTAATAAAATATATTATTTTATTTTTTTACACCATTTTATTTTGTGTAATCAATTTTATATAAATATACTTATGACAATATATTTTTTTTAATCATATAATTTTGAAAGTAAATTATATAATTTTAGTAAAACTAAATTACATATATATTTTTAAAAATATAAATTATATATAAATTTCATTTATTAAAATATTTACCTAAATAATATATGATTATATAGTTATAGAATTTTGGGATAAAGTTTATAATTTTAATACTATAAAAATGTCAAATTTGATATTTTTATGTTAATCGAGATAATTGAAGATATATTTGAGTAAAATGTTAATTTTAATATTTCTAAGTTATTAAGCACAATTTTATTTAGTGATAAAAGTTATACTGTTTACTATGTATATATATAAGATACTTAATTTATTATTTTAAATTAATTTAAAATATTTTTATTAAATAAAAATTATATATAATTTATATATTTAAAATATATGTATAATTTATGTTAAATAAAATATTACAAAATATACAAAATAATTTATTTTTTAAGTTTGTATTAATATGGAAAGTTATAGACTATAATTTATAATAAATTAGATATTGTAATTTTTTTTATAATCAAGTAGTTATAATGTTCTTCCACCCATAACACCTAAGTTGAATTATATATTTCATTTAAATTTATTTTTAAAGTGTCAGCATGTCAACGTGTAAAAATATAACTGTATTTTATGCAAAACTAAAATTGTATTTTAATTAATTTATTTATAATGAGGAAAATGATAAAAATGAAAAGGAATAACAGTCTAATTATAATAATATTACAGTGCGGAGCCCACAACTTCGGTGGCAAAATGCTACAGCGTCAAAGGATGATACCAGCCACGTGTTCAGTAATATCACAGCCAGGTCACATAAACTTGAGTCAACTAAAGCCAGTCTTCGTGGCCTTCACAGCTTCTTTGGAGCAAGAGCTGCCGGACATGGTCACTCCACCGTCCGTCTCCGCAACAGGAGGCTTCCGCAGACATAGAAAGAAGTTCCGTGACCCCAAGGATATCAGCTCTTCCTCTCTCCCTAGGCCTGGCCCACCAAAACCAAATCGAAGTAGTAGGGGAGTGGTTCCCATACGATGTATGATCAGGATTGATGGTTCCCATACGATGTATGATCTTACGGTTACATTCGAGAGCGGGAAAATATCTTACTCTGTAAGCTGAACTGTGAGTAGTGGAGGTCGTAGCCCGAGGGATCGGCCACGGTTAGCGCCGGCCTCCGCCCTTCCTTCACGTACTGCCGCGTGGCCGCGGCAATCAAATCTATGACCTTGGATTCTGGCGTCATGATCACCTGTACGGGACCCATGCTCCCCTGTATGGTCACGTTGAGGAGGAGCTTTGTCAACCGAGGCCTCTCTTCGAGCACAGAAGAGGCCTGGAAAGGGATCGTGGCGGAGCGTATGTCCGGCACCGTCTTCGGCCGCCGCAGCTGCTTCGGCTCCCCCGTCACCATCGGATTCCTACCGTGAAATGACGATGCCTTCTCTGCCAACCTTCCCCTCCCGATCTGGTCCTTCCCGGTCTCCTGTCCTCTTCGCTGAGTCTTGGAGTTCGGCATCAGAATCGCAACGCGAGAGAGATCGAACAACGGGAAAGCCGATCCAGCGAGCGCTTCACCTCAATCAGCACTACCTGAAGAATCTCTGTCGTGGAAACAAAGATCTCGGTACGAGCTGCGGCTCTCCGATTCTCGGTGGACGGCTGCTACCATAACCCCGGGGAGATGAAATTGGTTAAACGAGGGATGACGGACGCCGATACTAACGAAGCCCTCCTGCACTCTTTATACTGCGGAGGAGATAAGCGGAGGGTGGAAATACACGAACAGGAAAGATTCTTATTTGTGTAGGTCCAGCCTTATCGGATGCAGCAGCAGCAATGCTTGCGGTCTGTGTCATTCTTCTCGCTGAATGGCTTCGAGGAGGTCCCAGACGTGGCGAATCCAGAGTGAGTCGCTAGACACGTGGCTCGGTGCCTGTGGCGGAGCCCTCCGTGAGGTTGGCAAGTTAGGCGATACGTCGGGTAGTGTGGCCAGCGACAGAGCCTGGAGTAATCATCAATCCAAGAAGGCGGCTGTAGAATGAATGTCGAGTCACAAGCTTGACACGTGTCGTTGTCTCTCATCGAACTTGCTAAAGTCTTGATTAAATTTAATTCAGATTGTACAATGATTATCTCTAGAGTTGTCTAGATGCCTAAACATACTTTATTATAATAAACAATTAAAAAAATTATATATATATATATATATTATTAACTCATTAATAAATTTAAAGAAAGAACTAATCTTAAAAATGGAATCGTTCTATTATTATCCTAATGCCAAACTATGTACATGTGTGCAAACTATTGGTAATGGTGTGGCTAGGTTTCCATGGGCAAGGTTTTGTTGCCACTCCAAAAAAGGGGCATATGTACATTATGGGGAATGTGATGATTTTCTTGCTGTGGTCCAAAGGCCAGATGCAAAATTGAATCTATCATGTTCCATCTTGTAAATCAACATATACAGATAAAATTATTGGGTTTGCATGATCTATATAGAAAATTTCAAGAAAATAATGAGATCTTATGTACATGCGATGAACCGCTTGGCTATGGAGTAAGCTCGATGATGAATGGTTTACTTTCCCTCTCTCAATTCAGTATCATTTTTTGTCCATCTCAATTTTCATTAGACGGTTACAAATAGTATAATATGGATAGGTGGGTAGCTCGAGCCATATTCAACACAAGAAATATTGGGATGAATTGAATCTTCTTAATGAAAAATACTTCAGGAAAATGCGGATAAAGGAATTTTAGTTTCCAGATCAACTATAGATTAGAATTAGATAATACCACTTTTAGATAAAAGTATTAGTAAAAAGTAAATAATAGTAAAAATGATAATTATAACTAATCATATAAATACTTTATATTAGAAATGTATCTCGATAGTATAAAATATCTAAAATATACCATGACGGTAAATAATGAGTTGGTGTAATCAAATTCATAGGAGTGAAGCTAATAACCATGCATGCTACCCTTATCAATCTCCCTACATGAGATTATGATAAACACTACTTTAGTCTAACTAGACATTTAAATTATTGTAATCACAAACGAGTTACAATTATCGCGTTAGATCTATATTGTAAACACACGAGAGTAAGGATACAAACACAAACCTAGATAACTCGAGAAGGTAAAAAGACTTTAAAATATATTAAGAGTACCAATTATCAAGTTGGTTAGAAGGGTTTTTTAGGGTCGAGTTCTTGTAAAAAATTGAACAGTGGGTTAGAAAACAATGAGTCTATGATATAATCCGACTTAGTGAGAATTAAGTACGATACATATAAATAATTATAATAACTCATGACGCTTAGCCAGTTTCGAAATCTTAGAAGTAAAACTTTATAGGGTACTAAGGTAATAAAAAAAATAAAGAATATGATAATTAATTAAATATGGACATATCATATGGGAGGATATGATATAACATTTAGGAAAATGAACCTATAGGAGAAAGTAGCCTTAGATGAGAAAGGGTTGGAAATGATGAAAAATAAAAAGTAACAATGAGAAAAGGTTATCAAATATATGTCTAAAGTATGCAACAACATCGTCAGTTTTGAATTGTAGTGGGAAATATGCAGGAATGTAATAGTGCAATATTTGGCACCGAAAAATATCTTAGCAACGATCAAGTAGTGACATCATCTGGGAAGCCCGATAAGTAGTAACGGGTGTGTACCGTGAATGATAATCGGGAGAAATATCTAGAGAGTGTAACATGATTATGAGTAAATCGGGCTAATTTGCTAATATGATTAATAGTTCTCAACAAACGAGATTTATAGAAAATTTGTGATAAGAAAGGAGGATTCTTATTTTAGTCTATGGATGTGCTTAGTTAGGAGGGCATCAGGCCACCCCCAATCAATACATGCATAAAGTTGGTGGCAATATAACACCAGCATTGGACATTTCCGATTGATTATGGTATGATTGATGCTCACAATCCTTTTCAATTAGAGGTTTTACCATAGGGACTATTAGAAAAATATTATTATGGTATAAAATAGAGGTTTCACTCTCTATATATAATAATTAGAAAAAAATATTATTATTGGTCTATGATAAAAAAATACTCAAAGATATCTTATACAATGAATTGTGATAGACGTGTATATTCTTCAATTCCATTAATGTGACTCCCATGAGAGAGGTGAATGACTCTTCATTGAGTTGAATCTTTATCCGCATTCCTAATCGGAACAACAACAAATATCTAGAGTACCACTCAAATGAATCCTTAATTCCCATCCCCTATCCTCTTTCTCAACATTTTGTCACTTTTTATCACATCTTAACCTTTCCTGTGTGATTAATTCTTGAATATGGATATTTACTTTCATCCTACGGTCATTGCTTCCACTCATACCATTAATACATACCATAAATATGTCCAATTGTTGGGTCAAAATGTATTCGTAAAAATACTTACTATCAATATTTTGTTCAAATCCATTGTTAGGTAACACATTTTAATATTGGCAAGAAGAGGTCGACCCCTTCTTGTGTAGTCCAATTCGAGTCGCTTGTGTCGTGATAGTGCAAGAACCAATTTGGCCAAACATAACCAATTCCTCCAATTAGTCACCCTACCTTGTCGTGGAGGTGACCTCTAGCTTGGTTCTCGACAACTTCTTTGGTTCTGATTGTAATCTTAATTGTAAAAGTTTGGGAACCTGGCCAAACATAAACAATGATTCAAATAGATGTTGAGCGCTCAATTAGAATCATGAAAGAAAAATATAGACCCGACTAGGTAATTTTTATGGAATCAAAGTGGTGAATGAAAGGAAAATAAATTAGGGAACATTTTTTTATGTACAACATTGGCCATGGAATGAATATGTGACAATTAAAATAATACACGTATGACATAACACCTTTTAATTTGAGTTTACAAATGAGGAAATGAAAGTGTTGGCTAATAGTCTCTAATCAATAGAGGGCTACATAATTTTTGGATTATCCATACAACTTTCCTAAATGGATGTATCCTTGGAACCCTACTCCTAGTAATAAAAATTATACTTTAAAACTGTATTCTCAGGTTTCCACATGTGCTTGTAATATTATATTAATATATGAATTACATTATTTTTCAAGCTTGGAGAGGTAAGTCTATCATTGAGTGGTATCTTTAGGGTATATATTAACCTAAACTAACTTATGAGACACTTGCAAAGTCCATAAAGGGTCACCATAGCCATCTCTTGAGTATCTTACTCTTACTAAATAGTTAATGTCAACCAAGCAATGCTATACATTGGAAGTAGATACACAATTTTTTGTTGGTTGCTATTGAGAATAATATCCCACATTGGATAAAATATGGGTTTATAAGGTTGAAAGGGTTTCACTATTTATAAGTCATGACTTTTAAGTAGACATGGGTCCAACCCCTTATTGGTCCACAATACCTTCCCACATGGTATTAGAGTTAGGCTCACACCCGTACCCGACTCGAGACTGTAACCTGGCTCATAAATAGTTGTTGAGGGCAGGTGTTGAGAATTGCATGTGACAAGTATATCCACGTTGCACGTGAGGGCGGGTGTTGAGAATAAAATCTCACATTGGATAAAATAGAGAAGTGTTGTGGGTTTATAAGGTTGGAAGGGTTTCACTACTTACAAGTCATGACTTTTAAGTAGATATGAGTTCGATCCCTTATCAGTCCACAATACCTTATCAGTCTACAATACCTTTAAGTAGAATGGTGCAAGAAAATACCGCTTTCCCTTCAATCATGCGCTTAAATATTATTTAAGACATTATTGCTTCTTTCTCTTTTATTTTTTTATATGGGAATTAGAGGGAGGATATCATACCCCAACCCAAGTATTTGGGTCGAGCCTACATAACAACCGGCCATGTTCTCTTGGTTCTATAATGGTGAGCACTACATTACTGTAACTTAGTGAAGTCGCAAGACTTAAAATATAAAAAGATTTCAATTTCCATAAAAACAAAAAATCTTCATTTAAATGGACAATAAAGTTCACAAATATACAATTCCCCAAAAATTACAATTGGATAAATTTTCGAGTATTCTCTTTTAGTTCATATACATTGATCTTTGCATTTAATTTGTCTCGGGGGGGGGGGGGGGGGGGGGAGGAGCAGTATACCCGAAATCGTGATGAAATCAGGTTATCGTGTGAGTTTCTAGTGAATAAATCAACTCGTTCGGTCGATTTTGGCCGTTTATTAGTCGGTTCACCTTAAATTCGGTTGGTTCTTAGCTTAATTTATTTTTCCAAAAAATAGTTTTTTCAATTCTCTACAATTTGGACTACAAACAACCATTTTCTTATTTATCTAATCTCTTTTAAAAATAGGGGGTTTATCGCTCCAAACTGGTTCTATCAGTTTTGGCTGTCTTTGGGTAAGTTCACTTCGTTTCGACTAGTTCTTGGCCCGGTTGCTTTTTCTAAAAATTCCATGTATACTTCCACATCAATTAGGCTCAATAATTTATATTTTCTTATTTAAATAGCCTCTCCTAAAAATCTGAGGCTTTTTACCTCAAGCTAGTTCAATCCTGATTTGAACCAATTTCGACCTAAACTTTTCTTGATCCTTGATTTTCGATCAAAGTGACCATTTGTGTAAATCCCGCTCTTTGGAGTTAAGGAAAACCGAGAAAGAACCGGTCAAACTGAGTGAGAAAAACCAAACCAACCCGATTATTGAGGAAATGGCAAATTGGAAAAATTTCAACTCTGATGTGACTAAAAAAGATTCATAAACCTTGGGAATGAATCTTGAAACCAAGTGGGGGAGAAAAACCGGACCGGTTCGAGTGAACCGGATATGAATCGGTATATGAACTAAGACGATTTATGAATAGGAATTGATAGAGAGAGGGAAAATCGGGAAATATATGAACCCCAAGTGACCTAAATAGTCACATAAGTCATGAAAAAGGACTTTAGGATGAATGGGGGATGAAAACCAAACTGGTTCAAGTGAACCGAATCCGAAGTGGATTGAACTGGTTTGGATTAGTTTGAACCACTATTGAACCAGATGCAAAATTTATTTTTTTAGGTGGCTTAAAAAATTCAAATTTGAGATTTGAGGCCACCATTGGATATAAAATGAATTTAGAAATTTTTAGATTTGAAAAATTCGGTCGAATTAGGGGTGAACCGGTCAGTTTAATCTTTGAACCCGGTTCGGACCGGTCCGGAACAGTGTCGTCTTCTTCCTTCAGATGACAGCACTGTTCACTCACCAGAAAATCGAAGCAGTGCCAGCGAAGAAGAAACGTTTCCATTCAGTACGTTTTAAGCCATGAAGGACTTTCATAAAGATTCCAAACGAACGGCCAATGAGTCCTCGAGCTCCCTATATAAAGAGCCCCTCTCCACACCTGAAAACCTCTCTCTTAGCTGCTTAGTTTTTTTGGCGAAGCTTGAACCAGAGCTCCAACATAGGGTCTTTTCTAAGTCAAAGGAGGAATGGTCCAGTTCCTTAGAACTGGGGAGAGGTCAACTATAGTATCCATTCGCTCCAAGGGTCGCTGGAGAAGCGTTGACGTGATCGAATAGTCAAGTAGCTTCAGCGGACTGAAGCTACTTTGTTTCGGCCGAGCTGAAATCGGCTAATTCGAGCCCTCCTTATGCCAAACCAAGCTCTCCCAACACCTCCTCAGCCCTTCGACAACAGAATTAGAATTGAAAGGTAAGCCAATTCGGCTACCCTCTACAATTTCCAACCGGTGTTAGAGAGAGAACCGAAAGAATTTCGATGATAGAATTCTCACCCAATTCGGCATCAATTAATACAATTCTTGATCCTAGGAGAAACCTCAGGAGTAGAGCTATCTACCAGATTGGAAGCTTGGACCACCGTGCCCCCGACAGTGAGCAATTGAAGTTTTCTCTCTCTATGTTCTATTTTTCGGCGAAGCTTTGTTTGAGCTTGTTCCGACATTAAAACTTGTGATTCAAAGTACAATTGAATCGTATGAAGATGTAGAAACTCAAATTTAACTTCAATTTAAACAATTAGAAGTGTTTGATCGGTCAATTTGATGAAATCAAATTCGTCTGTGTTAAGAAGTTCAAATCGGGGGAAAATTGGAGATTTTCAGAAATTCGAGGGACCAAAATGCAAATTTATAAAATTGAGGGTAAATTGGGTATGATAAGAGTGTTAGGGGACCAATTGAGTAAATTTGAGAATTTTTGGGGTAAAACTTACAATTTTTGTAAAGGAAGAGCAAAATGGTAATTTTAGGAAAATTAGTGCCCAAAATGGGAATTTGGGAAACTTGAACCCCTTTTTATGAAATTGAATAAACTGAGGTCCTAAAAGGAATTTTAAATGTTTCGGGACTCAATTTGAGGAAAAACTGGCAATTGGGACCTAAATTAAAGGCAAAATAACTTTAGGGACCAAACTGCAAATATTTAAAAAGTTGAATATTTGGTCATTCATAACGAATGAAGGCGATCTAGCCAAATGATAATGAATAAAAATGTTCATTTTGTATAGGAACATGAGACATCGGGAATGCTAGCTGAGATTAAGCTCGTAAGGAACGAAAACTGAGTAAGTGAAATTTCATTGCATGATCGGGTGAGTAGAATTTTTATATTATACCCAATTGGGATGATAAGCACCTCGAAAATGAAAACCCACTGCTAAGTGGTATTTTATACATCACACCTAAGAGGAGTGATGTGAAAATCATGCGAAAAAGCTACTTACCGGTTGTAAGTAGATCATACTCGGTTGGTATGATGAAACTGCTTCGAAGGAAGTGGAAAACTCGTTCATCGGTTATAAGTGTAGATGTCCTGATACTAGGTTGGTATGATGGACAGTTGAAAATATATTTTTGTCGGAAGTGCTCTCCACTAACTATGTGCTACTACTTAAACAATTTGGGAGACCTTCTTGATGGGAGCTCGAATAGCTCTATTAGGCTAAAGGCCTTGGTTTTGTAACTTGGGGCTATTATACCCAATTTTGAAAATCTCGAACAGTGGGCCCCAGGCCAGTTGGCACGAGCAGGAGCTCGTAAATAAACATGATTTATATGCCATGAAAACTTAAGTAATTAAATTGTTTGGCCATAGTACCAAGATAGGACCGACATTCTCAATCAACTAGCGGCAGTGCGACATGATAGGTCTCCGGACTAGTTAAGACAAACAGCTACATGTTGAGTTAAGGGTTAGGGCCGTTGGACCAGTGGCACCACAAATTATATGGCATCATGTGAAAAATGTTGATTGTGCATGCACTGTGTTTACGAGACCTTCAAAATTCCCAAGAGGGGTAGTGATGTGTCTTAGGGCTCTGGAACCTGGTGGATATAAGGGTAGTTAGTCATACCAGAAGCCTTGCGAAGCTCGACGTAGCTCCAAGCGCATGAGACTGGGGGTAGGGTCAGGATGAGGTCTCTGTCCTCATACGTACATGGAGAATTGTTACGGGATTGAGGGTCAGATGTTGTGAACATCCACTCATTCTCAAGATAGAAGTGGTCGTGCTTCTATCAAGGTGGCTGGTAAAGTCGCTCCGATGCCACAAGTGGGTTCAATGGATGGGCTGGCCTGCGATTGTGTGTTTTACCTTCATGATAAATGATGTGTGTTGGGTGATGATACACTATGGTAATAAGAAATGAGTTTTATTTTGAAAATTGAGAATATTGAAAGGAATTAAGGAGTCGGGCACACTCCAACTTAAAAACTATATATATTTTTTGAAACTCTATTGTTTTTAAATACTCAATCATTGAGTTGTAGAAACTCACCCCTCTTTTCTATCCCTTTTCAGGAAAGAAAATGACTAGGAATAACACTGAGCCTTACCCTTTGTCAGGTATGCTTAATTTTTCTTAATCTTAAATTTTATTTGATATATGTCTTTCTAGAGAACAAGGTCGAAAGTACGCCTGACTCCTCTTGAGTTAAAGAAGGGGGAAACTCCTCTTGAACAGGGAAAGAGGTGGGTTGTTCACGGGGATCTGACCAAACTGGGTCAGGGTGTGACAACTAAAGTGGTATCAGAGCCTAGTTCCCTTGAAACATTATCAATATTATGCACTGACATTAACCTAACTCTAAACTATTGTGTAGGAAGGAGAGTCTCTAGGAAATTCGCGGTGAAATCCAGTCCTCTACCTGTAACCCTGAAAAAGACATCCAACACAAGGGATGAAGCCGTACAAAGGTTTCTAAAGGGTGAGAAACAAGTGCCCAAGGACATGGTGGAAGACAACCAGAAACTAGTAGGGGCCTTACTTGATCTTTTTAAGCCACCTAGAAATATTGAACCGGTTCACCCTAAACCGGTCCGGTTTTCTCATCCAATTCAATTAATGGTTATTCCCCGTGATTTTTATGACTTCTTGGTCACTTGGGATTTTCCAATTTTCCATTTTAACCATTCTTTAATATTTTTGGTTCATTAAATGGCTAGGTTTTTCTCATATAAATAACCAGTTCTTTTCCTCGGTTTCCTTGGCCCGAGAGGATGGGTTTCACAATTACCTTCCTCCCAAGATTTGAAACCATGCACCTCTTAACTAATGAATTTCAACCAATTCAAAGGCCAAATTTGGTTGGGCCAACCTCCCAGAGCTTCCAAAGTCTTGCCCAAGTCTTCCCCACACAACCTCAATAGGTCCCTCAGTTGTCAATTACTAGAAAACTTTGAATTTTATATCATAAATACTGAAAATTTTTCAAACATGATTTTAGACACCTCCTATAATCAATTGAGGTGCTACTTGATTTTAAATAACCCATAATGAGGAGAGCTAGCTTCAAATACCATCAACTCCGACTGACGTGGCATCTCTAGTAAGAAAGTGAATCTTTCTCTATCTAGAATTATTTTTTGATGAAGCTCTATTCTCAGTCATTTCTAGAACAAATCATTTGATTAAAAGCTTAAAATGATCATGAGTACAAGGGTAAGATGATTAGAATCATTTTAGGGCCAAAATTTGGAAGTTTAAACTCGATAATAAGAGGTTAAGTTCGAGGCCATTTTGTAAATTTTTGGAAATTTGGGGGCTATATTGCAAATAAACAAATGTATATGGACCCAAATGGAAGTAAAGAAAGTTTAAGGATCTAAAGAAAAGGTCTAAAAGACTTGGGGGACCTGGTTGGAAAAGTAAGGAAACTTAGGGATCTAATTGTAAATAAATAAAAGTATAGGGTACCAAGTATAAATACTTTTTGAAAGGGAGTCAAAATTCAAATGTGGATAATTTTTGGAAAAACATTGAGAGTAAGATGAAGGCTCAGTTGGAGAATACGGGGTACGCCATTGAATAAATCAAACAAAATGGACCACATGGGCAAAGTTGTAATTATTGAGAAATTATGGTACAACCTAGTATATGTTCTCAAGAGCTTACTCAATGTATTTCTAAGGAATTTATATGATGTTATGGAACCTAACTCATACTCAACCATGGAAGAGGAGTGCGAAAAATTAGGACCCTTCGAGATAAACAAGTCTTAGATAATTGTTGAGTGTGATTTCTAGCATCGTGTCTGATTATACTAGGAATGTGTTATTCTTGCAGTTTAATAAAATTCAAGTATTTATTTATAAAATATTTTGGAAAGATGAAAATTATACGGAGATATATTTTTAAAGATCTTTTCTTAAAACATGGGCCCAATCCCGTCTTCAATATAAAGAAATGGGACCAGTCCATAGTTGATGAAAATGGGTCGAGACGTACATTTTTTAGAGAAATAGACCCAAGGTGTCATGCCCCAACCTGATCTATTTGGGTCTCCATGAGCAACCCGGTACTCTTGATTGAAGTGGAAGGATGTTCTCCTTCCAATCACTGTCAGGAGTCAGGTGCGGTTCAACTATCCTTAGTTCCTTGGAACAGTATTATCAAAACTAACTCAATTAAATGGCTTTGCGCCAAAGTTTACCTTAAGCGGTGAAGAGTGTCACCTATCAAGGTTGAGTTCTTCCTTCCTGAAAAAAAAAAGATAGGGGAGGCGGATGAGTTCCACAACTAAGTGAATCAAAGGATAGGACCGTTTGGACTTTTCGAGTCATTATATTTGTCATTCCATTTGGTTATCTCTTTAATCCATTCACAAAGTGTCCTATCCACATCATAGGATCAACAAGCAACACATGCCCTTTTATCATCAAAAGAGATCACACATTCGCAGAACAGTCCCCGACTGTTCACTTGTGGACTGTAGTGCCTTTACCATCCACGCTCATAGAGGTCTGTGGCATCTACCCTGAGTTTGAGTGGACATCAATTGTTCGACCGTCAAACCCTAGCCATACTTCGTGTCCACTTTGTGGGACAAGACCTCTTTCCCACTCCGACCTCAGTGTCAGTGCGTAGAAAGCTCCTGGAGCTATTCGACATACTGGACGACAGACCGCCCTTATGCTCCATGGGTCTTCTAACAGCCCTTGGAACTAGCACTACCCCATACTGGGCGACTTGATGGTTCCACATCTCATGCATGCACAATCAAAGTCTTTTTATTAAGGCCATTATTTTTGGCCCACTGACCCCACGGTCTATTGACTTGGCTTCGACCCCTCAATCATTAGCCCAATGGGTTCAACGACTCGGCTTCAGATTAACAATAGTTTGGCCCAACAAGCCCAACATCCCGACCTTGGCTCGGTAGGTATCACACACACTTATCCATTTTAGAAACTTTTAATGGCTCATGACTTGCTAATTTTCAAAGGGCCCGTACTAGTGCCCATCGGCCTTGAGCCCATTTGCATTATCTAGTCCATCACTGGAATTAGCTCCCAAATTATTTAAGTAGAGTCACCTAGTCAGGGGAGGCTAATACTGGGAAAAATGGTTTTCAATTTCAAATGCATGGCCATCATCCCAACCAAGACCGATGCTGGAAATTCCCACTCACCTAGGGTGTCATGACTCGCTTCCGGTTGTATCTTGACCGGTCATGATTCCTTGGACCACTGGTCCTACACAGCTCCGAGTATTCATATTAGTGAAATATAGCACGAGGGACCACGCACTTGCACATATGAGCAATTTGGTCCTTAATTATGCCAAAATTGCGATTAAGTCCCTAAAGTTCACAAATTTTCCTTTTGGTCCCTAGTGCCTCTTTTCTCTTCAATTAATTCCCTAAGGTTTCTAATATTCCTTTATGCGTCCCTAATTTCTTCTTATTTCCACTCAAGTTCTCAAATTTCCTTTAATTATAATTTGGCCCCCAACTTCCAAAAAATTACCAAATTGCCCAAATTTTCCAAAAATTACCAAATTACCCCAAATTTCTTAAAATGGCCAATTCACCCCCAATTTTCTCAAATTTGTCAGTTGGCCTTCCAATTCTAGAAAATTGCAGCTCGATCCTACAATTTCTGAAAATTCCCAATTTCCCCCCAATTTCTTCCCCAACTCGTCCACTTTTATACTGAGATTTTATTTTATCAAATTAGCCCTCAAAACTTAGTTAATTTCCTCCTAGCATGCTACTAATCACCTTCTCCATCTTCCCATGATCATTCCATGCTTCAAATTACCCTAATCGACCATGAATTAAGCTCAAATGGAGTTTCACCATGAAACTCCACTTAGAGAGACAAAGCTTCAAATTCTTACCAGCTGAGTCTTGATTGCCAGAGCTTTCAATTCGGAAAGCTTGTACTCGTCGAGAAGATCCTTCTAGGATCAACAATTTCTCCAATTGACTTCATGAGCATAGAGAATTTGACCAATATTGTTCGGACATTTCTCTCTCTAGAATTTTTCTATGCCAATGAGTGGAAGCAAATTTGACTTAACCTCAAGCTTTAGGAAGGTCGGGTGTTGGGTGGACATGGTTGGGAAAGAGTCGGCCAGGCTACAGGATGTCAGGAATGGCCATAATTCACCTTGAAGTAATTTGGCTCTTTTTCGATCGCTGGAGCAACTGCACTATGCAAGCTCTCTGGCACTCCACCGGTGGTCCTCAAGCCAAGTGGGGATTGCAGCGAGGTGGAGTACTTCCTCCTATTCTAGAGACAACGGATGCACCTTCGAAGGCTGAAGGAAAGCCCAATGTCGGAGCTCTAGTTTATGCCTCGCCAAAAAATGGAGCACTCCATCTTCTTCGCTTGGTTGTGGGATGAGGAAGACGAGTGGAGGGGTGCTCTTTATATAGGGAGCTCAACAACTAACATGGCTACTGGCCGACATAGGACTCGGCCCTAGACTCGGCTATCGGTGGTCATACCAGAGCTTTTCCCGGGTCACCGAAGACCGACCCCTCTTCTCCCTCCTCCAATATGTCAACCAACTAAGGAGGAAGACAACTATGTGCCACACGTGTGAGCTTCGCACTTGCAGACTTGCGCTATGATTGGCTGGTTTTGCTGATGTGGCTTTCTACACAACATCCTAGTCGGCCTTTGACTCGCTAATCGGACATGTGGTAGCCTCCCATTGGCTTCTTGTTCCTACATGGTTGTTGATCATATTTTTGTTGACTATTGATCATAACCCATGGCATTCTCTGATTGGTTAATTTAAATGCGTCAGATTTCCCTTCTAATACACAATGCCACTACCACGTGTGAGCCTCTGATTGGCTGAGGTAATCTAACGTGGCATTGCCACGTGTCAGCTCCTCATTGGTCAATCTTGCTGACTAGGCTCTTCCAACATTGATTGTTAACTAGGACAAATGTTGCTCTCCTATTGGTCGGTTGTCACTCACATGGGTTTTCCTCCTCTGACTATTGACTGAGGACACGCTTCACGCCCTAATTGGCCAGTGCTTCCAAGCGCTAATTGAGCAGCTGACTAGGCGTGCTTTTCCACATGTTGCACGTTGATTGGTTGTGCCTGCTAATTGGGTGCAGACCTAGCAGCGATATGTTGACCATCTAGATCGTTGATCATTCTGATCCGACCAGGTTCGGTGACCCGAAATTGAAAGTCAGACGGTTCAAGCCCGATTTGACCGGTTTTCTTAAAATTAAAAATTTCTAAATTTATCTAAATTTATTTTCTATCTAATGGTGGCTTCCATTTTCTAATTTGATATTTTAACCCTCTAGAAAAATAAATCTTTGAACCGGTTCTTCACGGATCATGCTGGTTTGATCTAGTTCAGGTTCATTTCACCTTGAACCGGTCTGGTTTTCACATCCAATCGACTTCATGGTCCTTTCCCACGAAGTTTAGGTACTTCTTGGCCACTTTGGATTTTCCAAATTCCGGTTTTGACCCTTCTTTACCAAATTCTGGTTCACTAAGATCCTCAATTTTTTTTTCTTTTGAAAAATCCCAGTGAGCCTAAGGATATGATTTGAAAGAAAGTTCCATTACCCCAATATTTTCAAAAGTATGAATGATAATTCAAAATAACAAAGGCGCTACATCATGTAATATTTTGAAAAGTATAGAAATGGGTTATGCACCGTAAAGCATAGATAGAAATAATATCAATAGATGAGAGTGGCCAGATAGCAAGATAAGTCTCGATAATGAAACTATTGATTTAATTATTTGTGTTTGTGGAAATAGGTTATGTCTGATAATGACTATCAAGCTTAGAAATGGTCTATGCCCTGTAAAGATTGATTGGGAATAATATCAATAGATGATATTAGCCACATAGCAAGACAAGTCCCTAAAAATAAAACTATTTATTGAGTTATTTGTATTTGAGGCAGAGATAAGTGAGGAACTGTATGGTGCCTAGTAAGAGGTAGTAATTGTATGAGAGGGTACTGGAATTGTTGAGACAAATAAGAGGGTGATATTTGTTTACATAACAAGACCCAAGGGAGTAATAGTGAGGGGTTCAATGTATGATAACTTGGTGATATCATATAGGTCATATACTTCGATGACAGACTGGATTTGGTGTATGACGGTTAACATGAGTCATCATGCTCCATACAAACGAGTGGATGGTAATGTAACTCCGAACCATCAGGATATAATATTGTAACTCCATTCCACAATTATATAATATCCTTCTATGAGTGAAATAAATATGTTTGTGATGCTTAATATATTTTGATATAATCATGTGGTCAGTTTTGGTAATTTAACTATGAACCACATGTGGCCGGTAACGTAACTCCAAGCCACGAGTGGAAGGTAATGTAATTGCACATGTGACCTTCTTCAAGAACAAGAACCAAAGGAAGAATGATGTGTCTTTAGAGCAAATTTTTTGGTGCGAGGGAAATTTAAATGGATCTCGATATTTTTGGTTGATTGAATGTCGGCCAAGGCATGGGATAACTATCCCTATGGCCTTCGTAGCTCACTATATAATGGTTAATCTCTTATCATATTTGTCACCCCCAAATTCCTTCTTTGAATCAAAGGTGTCCAAGTTTCGGCAAGGCGACTGTAAGAGCTTCGATGAACACATTTTCGGTAATGAGAGAAGTTGTTCATAGGTTCTATAAAATACTACATATCTCATCTACACGACAGTGGTCTAGCGCTGACACGATAAAAAAGAATGCTAAAAATAGAACATTCAAATATCGGACCTTTTCCACATCCTATGATGACAAAAAATAGTAGAGCATTCTCAATATCAACCTCCTAGACATGTCGAAGCCTCCCCTACTACCTAGACACAACCTTGATGAGTCAAATTTATCTTAGATCATTGTGAATTAAACTTTCCACTTGGGTTTAACCTTTTTTTTTTGGACCAACGATGAATGCAAGCTCCTTCATCGATCAATTGGTGTGCCACTTAATCCTAGGAGAACCCCAATGAGTCAAGCTACCTCTTTATGTCCTCATCTTTGACCAATGTGTCATCGCCAGTGAGTTTGTGGTCACTATTCTATTAGTGATCTATATTTTGACTAACCTTAAAATTGAGTTAAAATGGATCAAATAGTTCTTGTAAGATGGGTGAAGCATACCACAAAATTGAAGCTCAAATACCCTATACGATAGCCTAACCTCATTTCTTGTCATCAACCTTAAAAACGTGAAAGGAATATTATCGATTACTCTCATGATAGTAAATTCCAACAAGGAAATTCCTCTCTAATCAAACCAATAATCACTAAGAAAGAACATAAATTCATACATAAGGGACATGATTTATTTTTAGCTGCAATAAAAATTGAAGGGAATTACCCGACCAATAGAGGGGAATGGAGAATGAATCGGAAAAAGAAGAAGATAAGGAAGACCAACTACATTTTCAATATCATAGCACATCCCCATTTCTGTGCATAGTGGCTTAATCATTAACATGCAAAATATTTAATCAAGCATACAAAGAATCAAGCTAATAACATAACCAAGCTTAAACATTCGAAAATAAATGGAATGAAAGCATATTCCTTTATTCAGGAAACAACCAAGAAAACTTGTCTAGACTCATTACAAGATACATCAACTACCTTATTAGAAAGGAATGTAAATAATTACCTCTATGAAAGATGAGAAGACCATGGAAGATACTTATAGAACTATTAGTTATATGCCCCTTCCCATAAAACACCCATAAATCGAAATCCACATTCAATAGAACATAATTAAGGAGAATAAATATTCCCCAACCATAGGAATTATGAGTATTAAGTATTAACAAAATTGAAGTACCTTCCCCTTTTAGGGAATAAGAATCTATTTCCTTAAGTTAGTAGAGGGAATTGTATCTACCTATAGTTGATAGAAAATAAATGAATCAAGAAAGTATAAGAGAAAATAAATTGGAAATATTAAAGGAATTAGTTGGAAAGGGAGATTAGTGGGCCGATAGAAGGAAGGTAGAAATGGGAGGACAAGTGTGATGCTTCTAATTATAAGCACATATAGGATTCTAGACCAAGATGATCTCTAGGTAGAACAAGTATTCTTCATTTCTCCCTTTGCAAATGACCAAGCTTGCCTATCATTAATTCATCCCATTTTCCTATAAATATTTCATTTAGAGATCACCAGATAGCTTACCTATCATTAATTCATCCAATTTTCCTACAAATTTTCTATTTAGAGATCACCAGATAGAGAGTATTGAATGAAATCATATATATAAGTTCAGATAAGTAAGGGTGAGAGTTATACATTAACGTAGGAACTCTTACATGAGCTTAAATTGAGGGTGGAAAACTCCAGAATTCTACTAGAAAAAGCTTTGGAAGACTTCATTGAACGAACACTGGGAATGAATGTGAGGATGAGGAGCCCTTAGATTCTAATGGTTGTAGGGAACCAAAGCATGAACTGAGTAACTGGAACTCTCTTGGGCAAGCTCGAGCTAGAATAAGGAAGACCTACAACAGATACAAATTAAGGTTGAGTTCTGAGTAGGAACTTCATTATGAGTAGACTAAGCTGCAAATGGAACAAGGGGCAAGCTCAACTTACTCTATGCACTCATGAACGAACTGTAATTGAAGGTGGAGAGTTTGAATCCGTCAGACTGAATCCTGGATATGTGTCAACGATGATTAATTAACTCATCTAGTGAAACTGAGAGGTTGAATTCATAATTGGAGGATTGGCACGAGGATCCCGACCACAAAATCCAGGGGATGGAGCATGCAAGTAGTCTGAAGATGACAAGAAACCATAAAGCTTCTTTTTAAGGCTGATAGTTATTATTGAGTGAATATGAATTTAAATTATAATTTGTGAAGTGGGCTGAAGGTTTCAAAAATAGTGAGCCCAAGGCCAAATTTTAAAAACTCGTGAAAGTGGGTCCAAGGCTAATGAAAAATGGGTATTGTCCCATAAATAATTTTGATTGTTAAAATTGAGCATGTTAAAATAATAAAACATGTGATTTTGTGTGAAATGGGTCATGTCTAGTAAATACTATCGAGCTAGAAGTAGGTCTCATCTCGTAGGATTGATAGTAAAAATACAACCATTGTAAAAGAAAACACTTGTATGTGTATGATTTATGATGGTGTCATGAGACACCCGATTTGTGGTAGTGATGGTTTTAAGAACTGCTGATTAGCAAGGTCGGTACAAGGGAATTTATGGCTAAGTCAGTATGTCAAGGGCTCTAGTAGTTCTATGCGCATGAGACCCAATGAAAGTGGAAGGTCTAGTTCCTTTATAGGGGGTACTTAATCGGTATGTTTGTGTTTGGGATGCAGTGACACAGATGATTGGTCGAGGTTATAATCTCATATTAATGTGATAGATGTTTAGCCTTGTACCACTGTAGTAGAGGTTGTAGTCGTGTACCAAATTGGTTGGTAAAGTTTATCCAAATCACAAGTGAAACAGATCGGAAGTCTATTCGGCGAATTGTGTACTATTTTCCATGATTGATAAGTTGTGTGTAATACTTGTCGAATACAAGATTCGTTTATTAAAATTTTGAATTTTTATATTGTTTAAATCTTATTTTCTTAAAATGTTACTTATTATTACTTAGAGTATATGTTGAATAGTTGATATTATGCCATGATGTCGGCTATCCTACTTGTTGAGTTGTGAACTCATTCTACTCAAAATACCCCCTCCAAGCAACTAAGGTAATAAAAAGGACATGTTGCTATTTGAGAAGTCGCCATGAACTGAAGGTACGCCTTACATTCAGTACTAGGTCCCAGTATAATTTATAAATTTTATTTTCTAAATTTTAATTAAATATTTTTAGAAAATAACTTCAGATGTTTTATTATGAGTCTTATATTATGTCTGTATTATAATGATAAGATGCCCATTATTATAAAATTTGGAGGATTTGACGGATTCTCTAAGGTATATCTTACCTTTAATACTTAGTCCTCGTATAATTTATAAATTTTATTTTCCAAATTTCAATTAAATGTTTTTAGAAAATAACTTAAGATGTTTTATTCTAAACATTATATTATGTTGAGCTTACAATGACGAGATGCCCATTATTGTAAAATCGAGAGGATGTGACGGGTTGTCTATAGGTCCGACCAGGAAAACCAAGTCAGGGTGTGACATTTGTAAATTTGAGAAATTAGTGAATCAGATAAAAAAAATATTATTTTCAAGAATTGAATCGAGCAAATGAGGTACTAAGAATTAAAAAAC
Source organism: Trapa bicornis (assembly GCA_030064425.1). Taxonomy (NCBI): domain Eukaryota; kingdom Viridiplantae; phylum Streptophyta; class Magnoliopsida; order Myrtales; family Lythraceae; genus Trapa; species Trapa bicornis. The sequence goes on from CM057752.1 coordinate 17,835,576, forward strand.
TATAAATATGGAAAATATTAAGAGATGGTATAAAAAACACCAATAAAACCTAACTTGAAATAGTCGATGAAAATATAACCAGAGATATAGTATACGTAGGTTAGACAACTTAGTTGACCGAGTAGTAGAAACACAAAATTGAGCACTCACCGGAAGAAATTATCACAAGATAAGTAGAAATACTAAAATTGAGTTTAATTGGACCGAAAATTTTGATATTTCTAGTTTTATAAAAGTTACTTGAATGTTTGACTAGAAAGAAAATAATGTGGATGATAGTTATAAAATAATCAACTAAGACGAATTGAAAACTAATAATTTATTAATAATGGGAAAATAAATCAACATTTTAGAAAAACGGGTAGTAACTTGATAAATTTAATAAAAACGAGTACTAACATGAACATTTAGGAAAATTGCCTAAGCCTAGCGTTTAGAAAAAGATGGGTTAAACTTAAATATTTAAGAAAAACTAGTCGAGACTGACATTTTAAAAGGCGGACTAAGCCTGAGAGCTTAAGAAAAAATATTTTTTTGAAATACTTATTAAGATATTATAATTTGTTAAATATGTGTTAAGTCCTACTTTTGAATTATTATATGATTTTGTATGGTGAACTAAAAAACAAGTAGATTTTTATGCACCTGATTGTGATCCAGTAGAACGTATGTGAAACTATTAGCCGTATGAGTTAGAGATAGTATCGACTATGAGTGCTACTCAAAATATAAGATAAATAAAGGGGAGTTATATTATTTAGCGACAGGAAAATAGAGTTATTCGATCCAAACTTTTGATAAGGGGGTAAGATCTGTACCATCATATGTCTAGACAATCACTCTTCCACGTTCCATGGATTGGCAGCATGGTAAAATTAGTGAATGACTAAATGTGATTTAAAAATGCTACACTTTTAAAGAAGGACACGAGAGGGTATTGATTATACTAAAATCATATAAACCAAACATCAAACCTTCCAATAGAAATAATTTTTAAAAATTTAAACATTTGTGCTTAGTAGCCGTACTCTCAATCATTAATTATAAGATTACTCTCTCCTTCAATAAAATTGAAAATAAAGAAGGGATCTAAATTTGATTTAGTTGTTAAAAGCTTGATGTAAAATATAAATTATCCAACGAGTAAATTCGTTCTTTTAATAATTTTATGAACTTTTATTAACTGGTTATAATTGTTTATATTTCCCTTATAAAAGTTTTTACTTGTGATAAATTATTATATTTTGGCACGCAGAAGAGACAATAAATATTGAAAAATGACGAAATAAGAAAGGAAAGCGCTTGGGGTAGTTGTATCAAGATGACTCCTTGCAATTGGTGGACAATAAGATATTGAAGAAAGAAGAGACGGATAACAAGTTATTTGTGTGTATTTATGTATGGTTTATACTGGTATGGTATTAAGGTGCACTGGTGCATTTGAAGGAAACAATGCATAATTAATGATTAACACACTCCGGTTGTCATCCCAACATCCATTTTTCCTTTAAATTACCAGCTCCTAATTTCTTGTTGGTCTACAGCGAAAATTGCCAACCACACCAGTACCCTTATGCTCTAGTGGGTGGATCGCATGTCACCATTTCATTTCTAGAGATCTTCAGGAGAGCCCAGTTTGATCCCGGTTTGCTTTCTTTCCAAAGAATATTCATTCAAATCCTCGAGATGATGGAGAAAAGATGTTTAAGATAGGCCCTTCCTTCAACCTAGTTTGATTCAAAATGCTGATTTAAGCCAGGGAACCTGAAATCCACAAGCCCAACTGGCTTGATGAGCACCATGGCACAAAATACTTGGGAGTGGATTTAAGGAAAACCACCCACCTTCAACAACTGGAGTCCACAAACCCCTCTTCAATTGGCCGGCGAAGATGGTTGAATAACATACTTAAATGAAATAAGTAAAAACTGCAAGATTTTGTTATGGGCCCCAAATTTCAACTTTGAAGCTGTAGTTTCAATAATAAAATATGGGGATACAATCCAATGGGTCACATATAAACCTCCATCTTTCAATCTGAATTTGATCCAACATCACTTGAATGAGCAAATGAAAAGTCCATACTAATCTGATGCTATTTCATCAAGACAATATCTAAGTAATGTTAACAACAGGTAACAAGGCCAATACCTCTAACATATCATAGAAATTCCTTCAAAAGATCAAAAGATAACAAACAGTTGGGTGACCCATCAAAGAGTATACTGTCAGTTTCCATTTTTTTTTGCCCAACTGTTAGTTTCCATTCAATGGAAGTATATCTGCAACTATGCAATTATTAAACTGAAGGAAAATAGACAATAGAATTTGTTCAAGAAATAGCAAAACAACTGCCAGCAGTATTACTCTTTCTTCCCAATCCCATGGGACATGTTATAGATCCCCCTTGCCTGCATTAAGACCATCATTTGAGTAAGATTGGGTAACAAGTCCTTGAATGAGAAGAAATTATATAGTTCCCTTTCTCTTGGGTCAGAAATTCTATAATTCCTTTTCTCTCGGGTCATAAATTCTGTAGATCAATGTGCAAATTTTGCTCAATAGAAGCACATGAAAGCAATGGCACAGAAAGGTGACTCACGATCATGAAGGTTGCAGTTGCTGCCAGAGCCAGTGGAATTGCAACTGAGGTTATCTTGTCAAAAGGTCCCTTGAGATATGTGTGTTTGTGAATGTTTTGGAAATACTTTTGCCTCTCAATAAGCTTCTCCCTTGGTCTGAAAGGTGTCTCTATCATCCTGGCGAGTATGCTACAAATTATGTGAAGAACTTATAAAGATATAGGATGACAGAGTATAATAGAAAAAGGTTAGTAAATACTATGATTATATAAGAGAAAAAAAAAGGCCCCAATACATCCAATAGGCAACAAGAGGCCAAACTTAGGTTCTAGCCTCGCAAAATGCACAGTAATCTCTCCCTAGTTTCACAAAAATCAAGTAATTATTACAAATTTATTTGCAAATTAAACCCCCAAACGGGAGCCAAATATTACACCATTCAGTTCATCTTGTGTAAAGTAAGGGGTATTAACGGTTTGGGAAATGGTTCTACTCATCCAGCCAAGGAAAAAAGGAAATGGTGTCACCTTCAAAATATATTGATCGAAAACTGCTAATGTATATCCTTAGAGCGCATAAATCAAACTCAACCAGATCGTAAATTAGATGAAAGATGAAAAGCATGAAGATCCTAAATTCAGGTGAAGTGGGGAAAAACTGATACAAGCATGCCTCGTGAAACACGATTGCACTTGAGTAAAATGAGATTTATCAAGCGAACCTAAAACATGAGCAGCAGCATCAAGTTCAACGACAGCCCGAGCAATCTCATTAATACAAGATATGATTTAGAGTACAGAAAGCTAGCTCGTCTGCTGATATAAACAGAAACTGAGACAAGTGAGGAGCAGCTTACGTTGAACTGACACGGAGGTGCGAATAGTGGAGCTTCGCCGGAAGTTAAGAGGCTTTTGCGGTCCACGAAAGGAGATGGCGTAGGTTGAAGACGAAAACGAAGGCCACCAGGGGTGGGTAGGCTGAGGGATGGAATTGGTCATAAAAGCGACAAAGTTCTGGTCATTCGACTAGGTCCACGAACTTGTCGAGTCCAATAAGTCAGCTCGGCCCATATAAATGTATATGTGGCCTTAGGCATTGGATGATTTAGTGTGGGTAGGAGCTTGAGTATTTGGAAATTCATAAAATAAAATGGAATTAGACAAAGATCAACCCTTACACTTCAATTTCGAACCCAAGACAATACATCAACAGTTACATACTACAGTTATATTCAAACTGCGTCCATAAATCAATTGGACCATTTGGACACGTAATGTGAGCTTCATCACATGTCGTATATAATGAATGTGGAGCATCCAATTCACCAATTTGAGAGTCAGATTAGTTGCTTTTATTTTACCGTCGATAATACATTTAATAGGTCAAAACTATCCATTTGTTTATTTAACCTATTTTTCTTAGAAATTTTATCGGTTTCTAATAAATAAACAAAAAAGTATCCTTTTTATATTTTATTCATAAAACTTCTCTTGCTTGAAGGGTTTGTGAGATTGCCTTTTCAAATCATTTTCCCTCCGTATGCACTTCTATTTCATCATCCTTCTTCCACTAAGAGCACATTAATTTTACTTTCATGAATGCAACATAATCAATCCAGTTTAATTCAATATTTCAAAAATTCATGCAAATAATTTAATATATAAATTAAATTATTGGAATTAATACCAAAATTAAATTATTGGAATTAATACTAATAATTTATAGCAATATTAATACTAGTAATAAATATCTCCCATTTAATACACGGATTTTACACCTATATAAAGAGATCATCCCCATTCATTCTCCTTACATTCGAACACTTCTCTCTCTCTACTGCGCCATTTCCTAGTGAAGCTTAAACCAGAACTTCGACTTCAACATTTTTCTTAACCTCGAAAAAAGAGGTCGGACTCTTTAGAATCGGGGAGAAGTCAGCTATCTAATAGCAAACTCCAGTCAATCCGAGAATCACTAGAGAAGCGCCGACATGATGGAACAATGAAGCAGCTCCGGTGGACTAAAGCTGCCCTATTTCAGCCGAGTTGAAATTGGCCATTTTTAGCACTCCTCGGCAAAACCAAGCCTTCTCAACACTCCCTCAGCCCTCCCACGGCCGAATTACGACTGAAAGGTAAGTCAATTCGGCTCCCCACTGCAATTTCCGATCGGTGCTAAAGAGAGAACCGACAGAATTTCAATAATGAAATTCTAACTCAATTCGGTATCAATTGATGCGATTCTTGATTCTAGGATGAACATCAAGATGAGATCTATCCACCTAGATTGAAAGCTCGGACCGTCGTACCCTCATCGGTGAGAAATCAAAGCTTTCTCTCTCTATAGTTTGTTTTTCTACGAAGCTCAGTTTGAGCTCGTTCTGGCGTTAAAATCTGCGATTCAAAGTTTCTTAGAATCATATGAACATGCAAGAACTCAATTTTGACTCCAATTTCAACAATTAGAAGTGTTTGATCGGTCAATTTGATGAAATCAAATTCGGTAGTGTTGAAGAGTTGAAATTGGGGGAAAATTAGGGATTTTCTAAATTCAAAGGGCCAAAATGTAATTTTATGAAATTGAGGATCAATTGGGCATGAAAATAATGTTGGAGGACCAATTGAGGAATTTTGGAATTTTTGGGGCAAAACATACCATTTTTGTAAAGGAAGGGAAAAATGGTAATTTTGGAAAAATTGGGGGATCAAATTGGAAACTTGGGAAATTAAACCTCTTTTTGGTGAAATTGAATAAATTGAGGTCCCAATATAAATTTTAAAGGTTACGAGACTCAATTTGAGGAAAAACCGACATTTGGTAATTAAAGTTAAAGAGAAATAACTTTAGGGACCTAATTGCAAATAACTAAAAGTTTGGTTTTTCTCATTCATTGGAAATGAATGAAGGCTGTTATGCCGAGTAATAATGAACAAGGATGTTCATATCATGTAGGAACGCGAAACACCAGGAACGCCAGCATGGACGAGCTCGCGTGAATACAAAGAATCGGTTAAGTGGAATTCATTGTATTAACGGGTGAGTGGTTTTACTAACATCATATTCGGTTGGGATGATGAGCACAACTTAAAATTAAAAACCACTTATCGATTGTGAGTGGGAATTTTTTATCATACTCGGTTGGGGATGATAAGTACCTCGGTATAAAAACCCATTGCTTAGTGGTATTTTTAATCATCACTACTTAAAGAAAGTGATTGGAAAGTTATGCGGAAAAACTACTTACGAGTTGTAAGTAGATTATACCCAGTTGGTATGATGAGACTTCCCTGAAGGAAGCTGAAAACCCGTTCATCGGTTATGAACAGAGATGTCCTTATATCGGTCGGTATGTTGGACAGTAAAAATCTATTTTTGTTGGAAGTGCTCTCCTCTGACTGTGTGCTAATGCTTAAACAATTTGGGAAACCTTCTCGACAAGAGCTCGAATAGCTCTGATAGGCCGGGGGCCTCGGTTTTGGAACTTGGGGGCTAAATGCCCGATTTTGAAAATCTTGTACAGTGGGCCCAAGGCCAGCTGGCACGAGCAGGAGCTCGTAAACAAACATGATATATGTGCCATAAAACTTAATAAGTGAATCGTTTGGCCATGGTACCAAGATAGGACCGACATGCTAAGTCAACTAGCGGCAGTGCGACATGACAAGTTGACGGACTAGTCATGACAAACAGCTGCGGATTGAGTTGAGAGTCGGGGCCGTTGAACTAGTGGCACTACAAATTACATGGCAATATAAGAAAACATTGTTTGTGCATGCACTATGAGTACGGGATCATCAAGACGCCCATGAGGGGTAGTGATGCATCCTAAGGGCACTAGATGACCTGGTGGCTATAAGGGCAGTTCGTCGTTCTAGGTGTTTGTGCGAAATTTGGAGTAGCACTAAGTGCATGAGACCGGGGTGGGGACGGGATGAGGTCTATGTCCTCATACAGACACGAAGAAGTTATTTCGAGATTGTAGGTCGGATGTCGCGTACATCCACTCATTCCCAGGGTAGAAGTGATTGTACTTCTATCTGGATGGCAGGAAAAGTCACTCCGAAGCCACTAACAGGTTCAGTAGTGATACTGAATTGCGAATGTGTGTAACCTTCATGATGAAGGATGTATGTTGGGTGATGACACACCGGTAACTAAGAAATAATGGAAAAACCCAAAATTTTAAATGAAGGGATTTTTGAAAAGAAAGGAGTCTAGCACACTCTATATAAATATTTTTCTTAAAAGTTAAAAGTAGACTTTTGAAAACCCATTCACTGAGTAGTTGTACTCACCCCTTCCCTTATATCCCTTTCAGGAAATCCCGGAAAGTCTACTTTGAAAGACATTCAACTAAGATGCCTGTAAGACAGGTATGTAAAGTTTAAAATTTCATGCAGTTTTGATTATGCTATTCCAGGAAATGGTGCAGGTTTAAAGGATGCCTTAATCTTTACGAATTATAATAAGGGGAAACCCTTTAATAAACCAGGAGAGTGGCGGGTTGTTCACGGTGATCTGACCAAACCGGTCGGGGCGTGACAATGACACTATTCCGAACTAGACCAGACCGGTCTGAACCAGGTTCAAAGCTTAAACCGACCGGTTCACCCCCCATTCAACTGAGTTTTTCAAATCTAAAAATTTTCTAAATTAATCTAATTTCATTTTCTATCCAATGGTGGCCTCAAATCTCAATTTAAAATTTTTTAAGCCACCGAGAAAAATGAATTTAGAATCCATTTCAATAGTAGTTTAAACCAGTCCAAACCGGATTAATTCGGTTTGGATCTGGTTCACATGAACTGGTTTGGTTTTCATCTCCCATTCTTTCTCAAGTCCATTTCCATGACTTTTGGGACTCTTTGGGTCACTTGGGATCCATAAATTTCCCGGTTTACCATCTCTCTATCATTTTCGATTCATAAACCGGCTCGGTTCTTAAACTGGTTTAATCTAGTTAGATCCGGTTCATCTAAATCGGTCTAGTTTTCCTCTTCCAATTTGTCCTAAGGTTCTTTTCCAAGGTTTTATGAACCCTTTGGATCACTCGGGAGTTGTAAATTTCCAAATTGCCTATTCCCAAAAGATCGGATTTGTGAACCGGTTTAGTTTTCTTACTCGGTTTGACCGGTTCATTTCCCGGTTTTCCTTAACTCAAAAGGGCGGGGTTTACAACTCTCCCCTCCTTTTAGGAGTTTTGTCCCCTAAACTTAACTAATATATTCCACCTTAGGAATAATTTCCCTTAATGTCAACTTGGGTTTTCTTGACATGTTAACACTTCGATTGCTCTTTCACTTAGTCCCCGTAATCATTCATTTAAGGAATTTCTTTTCATTTATCATGCTTACTCCTTCCATGGAGTTATAATGACAAGGCATGTCTGGCTCATTAATCCAAATGTATATTCTTAGGTTCACATCTCCCTTTATTTATGGTAAAGTTCTTCCTTTAGGGGTTCTTACTCAAGATTTCAGGATTGGGAGTTCCAAGGGGCCCAATTGTTTCTTTGTCTAGTTATTCTCTTCACTGTTGAAACCCCTAACTTGACGTTCTTTTGAGCATTCCGTATATATTTTCACAGGTTTCTGTGTTATTATTATTTCATCTCAAATTGACCCATTCTTCACCCGTCATTGTTTATAACTTCAGTCAAATTTATGTTGGACCTCGTTATATTTACTAACCGACTCCTTCTTACTCAAGTTACATTTTACTCGGGATTGTTGGTGCTTATATGTCTCTTACGACATGACATAGTTCTAAACCTGTCTTTATCCATCAGACTTCTACAACACCCCTTTTAGGGTTGTTTCCAACTTTTCAACCTTCCAGGGACTGCATAATTTTGTCCCTCCTTTCATCGAGTAGTATTCCTTAACTACCTTTACTGATATTCAATTATCCTTTGTATCTTGACAACATGTCTTAGATAACCGTGTTGGTTTTCCTTACCCACTCGTCCTTTCCCAACTTCTTTATTGGGTCTTTCTTGTGCAAATTATTTGGTTTCCCGATAGTTTACCAACAAACTGGGATTCTTTCCTTCTTAAGTCCTTGGCATTCCTTATTCTAGGATTTTTTTCCCTTTTTGCTTAATCCACTTTTATTTACTCGTATTCACTTCCTGATTCTTCATTCTTACAATAATCGCTTTCGATCTATGTGTCAATTCTTTTACTTGGGAAAGTTCCCTTCTTCTGATTTCGCTTTCTACTATGTCCCTCATAATAGAGATTTCCATCTTAGGAGTTACAATCTCAATCTTCTTATCATTCCTTGTAGGGTTCTTTCTCCCTTTCTTCGCACCCCTATCTATGTTAGGGCATCTGTTTGTTTTGGATCCTTCTCTATCCACAACTTTTGTTTTATCCCTTATTCCTTACATGGGATACTTCCGATTATTGGTTTTATTCTGTGCATTCCACACTATGCTCAATTGTCCACTCTTTAGGCTTCATATGCGTATGTGGACTATGACCCATCTTACCAATTGTGGTTATTCTTCCTTAGCCACATCTTATTTGGAGGACTTACTTTCCCAACATTTCTCGAACATTCTTTCCTCTATTACCTTAGTATGGGTTGTCCACTCATTCATACTTGTCACAGCATCTTTTGATGATAACCCGTTAAATTATTTCCATTTAAGGAGGGTTCACATTCTCCTTTTAAAAATCTCTTGTCCGTCCTTCATGAGGATCACTTAACCGTCTCAAGACTTTAAATTATAAATCCGGTTTTGGCCATTGATTTCTTTAAGGATTTTCCTTCATTATTCTTTTCCAATGTTTTGGCCTTTTCACTTCTCCCTTCTTTGTTGTGGTTTAAATCCATGGTTCTCTCGAACACCAATTCTTTAACTGTCCCTTTCTCTCCATTTCTCAGGTCCACTCGTCTGGGCAGTTGTATCACTCGTCCTTCATGCTCATCCTATTGTCCTTCATAGAGTGTAGACTTTACTACATCTCAACCTTTCTTAGGGTTTTGTTTATTCTCTTTGGTCATCCCATTGCTACTAGTTTCTTCTTTCTACTTGGTTCTCCTGCTCTCTCCAAACAGGTCACACTGGGCCATTACGATACTTCCTTCCTTTGACACATTTCCTAATTAAGGGTTGGTTCCTTGCACTCCACATTATGTCCATTTGCCCATCAATAATTCCTTCAAGTGTAGTTAGTCATATGCATCCCTCCAAAGTTTACTTTCATAGTGTATTTCTTTATGGAGCATTCAAATCTTACTTGTTTCAAGATTTCTTGACAATTATGTGAGAGGCTTACCTATTCCTTTCTTGGCTTGAGTTTAGTCATTAATTTGTCCTTTGGTCCTTTTAAGGATTTCTTTCATCCTTCTTTTCCCGAGTATTTGGCCTTTCCACCTCTCTCTTCTTTGTTGGAACTCAAATTATGGCTTTCCTGTGTATTAGTTCGTTAATTGCCTCGCCTCCACCATTCCTTTGGTCTTAGTTTCTTAGGGCAGTTGTTTCTTGAGTCCTCCTGTCCTTAACATCCATCTCACTGACCTTTTTAGGGTGTAATCCTTTCTACCTCCCGATCTTCCTTAGGGTGTCATTTATTCTCTCTGACTATCTTGTTGTTACGACTTGCTTTCTTTTGTCATGTTGGTCCAAAACTCCTATTTGGCTTCATTGCTTTTTCCAAGGTGATTCATTCCTGTAATCCCAATACATCCCGTTTGTCATCAAATATTCGTCTTGTTTTTTCTTGTGGTTGCTCTCCCTTCTTTGCTCCCAATATTTAGAATTTTCTTCTTTCAAAGGAGAGTTCTCTTTGTTCAACTTGTGGTTTATTGAGGTCCTACCTTTAGTCCCTTTTCTTTTTCTTCCTACCATTATACTAGAATCTTGAAGAGCTTACTCTTGGATGTAATTGAAGTTCTGAGCAGGAGTTGTATTTCTAAGGACGGTATCCTTCCGGGTTTCCTATAGCTGTGGGGGCATTATTCTTGGAAAATATTGTCCTAACTCCTGGCAGTGTGGGATAGTTTTTCACTTCGTGTCCTATTCCCCTATAGGTTAACTTGATTCCTGTCCTTAGTAGGGTTGGGCACTTCTCCATGTAGTGTCCCTATTGTTCATACTTGTAATTACGTGAACATAAGTGGTTCCTCCTGGTATTTTTCTAGGGAATTGTTAGTTTTAGTGCTCCTTCATCCTTGAGTTTGGATACCTTGAGAGTTTTTATTATGGAGTCTTCTTTGTCAATTGATCACTCTTATAGTCCTCCTAGATTTCTTGATTCCCTAATTCAATTTCCTTAACTTGGATGGGATTCTCCTTAGTTTCTATGGCAGTACATGCTTGTTTGGTCGCTTTCTTTGGGGCCATCTTCCTTGAAGATCTCATCCTTTAAGGGATAGGGTTTTTAGGAATTTGTAGTACTTCATTAATAGAGGAGTAAAGTAGTTGGGTGTTTTGGCCCTATTACAAAAAATAACCACAAAATAACTAGGGACCTACGGGATTCTTGATAAGTATCCTCCTATGTAAGGTTATATGCCCTTTGTCGGAATTTCTAGCTTCATGCATGGCTTCCTTCATACTTTGAGCTATGACCTCAATAGGTTCTAGAACCATCCTCTTGGATACTTCCTCATTTGGCTTTTGAGACTTCTACCATACCTTAGGCATTGGGAAGCTTCTAGGGTTGCCTTCCTACGAGGACAAGGTATTGAATAGAGTCATTCCTAGTTTTCTTGGTTCCTCTCCTGAGAGCCATCTAAAAATTTTAAGATCAATCTTATTAGTTACTATATTTTATAGTCTTGATTATGTATTCGAGGAAACATGCTCTAATACCACTCTAGTTGTCATGCCCTGACCTGGTTTAGTCGGATCCCCGTGATCAACCCGCCACACTCCCTGTTTATTAAAGGGTTTCCCCTTATTATAAATCGTAAAGAGTAAGGTGACATTTAAACCTGCATCTTTTCCTAGAATAACATAGATCAAAACTACTTAATATTTTAAAGTTTTATGGCATATAACTCATGTTTGTTTACGAGCTCCTGCTCGTGCCAACTAGCCTTGGTCCCACTGTACAAGATTTTCAAAATCAGGAATATTAGCCCCCAAGTTCCAAAACCGAGGCCCTCGACCTATAAGAGCTATTCGAGCTCCCATCAAGAAGGTCTCCCAAATCATTTAAGCATTGACACACAGTCAGGGGAGAGCACTTCCGACAAAAATAAGTTTTCAACTATCCATCATACCGACCGGGTATAAGGACATCTCCACTCATAACCGATGAATAGTTTTTCAACTTTCTTCAAGGAAGTTTCGTCATACCAACCGGGTATGATCTACTTACACCCAGTAAATAGTTTTTCCGCATGTTTTTCACATCACTCCTCTAAGTTGTGATGTTTAAAATACCACTTAGTAGTGAATTTTTATTTTGAGGTACTTATCATCCCCAACCGGGTATGATATAAAATCCCACTCACCTGTTAATGCAGTGAACTCCACTAGACTCGTTCTTTGTATTCACGTGAGCTTGTCCTTGCTGGCGTTCCCGGTACTTCATGTTCCTACATGATATGAACATCTCGATTCATTATCCTTCGGCCTAATAGTCTTCATTCATTCCAAATGAATGAAAAAAATCAAACTTTTATTTATTTGCAATTAAGTCCATAAAGTTATTTCTCTTTAACTTTAAGTCCCTAATATCGGGTTTTCCTCAAATTGAGTCCTGAAACTTTTAAAATTTTTCATAGGACCTCAATTTATTCCATTTCACAAAAAGGGGTTTAATTTCCCAAATTTCCAATTTGGTCCCCAAACTTTTCCAAAATTACCATTTTGCCATTCCTTTACAAAAATGCATCTTAGTCCTTCGAATTTTCGAAAATCCCTAATTTTCCTCAATTTCCCCCAATTTAAACTTTTAATACAGTCAAATTTGATTTAATCAAATTGTCCAATCAAAAACATCTAATTGTTGAAATATAAGTTTAAATTGAGATCCTACATCTTCATATGATTCAATAGCACTTTGAATTGCAAGTTTTGATGATAGAACGAGCTCAAACGGAGCTTCGCCGGAAAAGAGACTGTAGAGAATGAAAATTTCAATTTCTCACTTGTGAGGACACGACGGTCTGAGCTTTCTATTTGGGCAGATAGCTCTCATCCTGAGGTTCATCCTAGAATCAAGAATTGCATGAATTGATGCCAAATTGAGTTATAAGTTCATCCTCGAAATTCTTTCGGTTCTCTTTCTAGCACCGGCTGGAAATTGCAGAGTGGAGCCGAATTGGCTTACCTTTCAGTCCTAATTCGGCCGTAGGAGGGCCGAGGAAGTGTTGGAATGGCTTAGTTTGGCCTGAAGAGGCTCAAACTAACCGATTTCAGCTCGACCGAAACAGGGCAGCTTTGGTCCGTCGGAGCTGTTTCACTATTCCATTACACCGGCGCTTCTCTAGCGACCCTCGGAGAAAATACTTCAGGTGTGTAGCTGACTTCTCCCCAATTCTAAAGAACCCAACATCACCTTGTTTGGCTAAAAAATGACCCTATATCAGATCTCTGGTTTGAGCTTCGCCGGAAAACTAAGCAACTGAGAGAGAGAGTGAGTGAGCTTTTCAGGTGTGGAGAGGATGAATGGGGAGGGGCTCTTTATATAGGGAGCTCGGGGACTCGTCAGCCATCCGTTTGGCACCTTTATGATAGACATTGATGGCCTAAAACATATTGAACATAGATGTTTCTTCTTCAACGGCGCTACTTCGATTTTTCGGTGAGTGAATAGTGCTGTCATCTGAAGGAAGAAAACAACATTGTTCCGAACCGGACCGGACCGGTCCAAACCGGGTTCAAAGCTTAAATCGACTGGTTCACTGCCCATTCGATTGAGTTTTTCAAACATAAAAATTTCTAAATTCATCTAAATTCATTTTCTATCCAATGGTGGCCTCAAATCTCAAATTTGAATTTTTTAAGCTAACTAGAAAAATGAATTTAGAATCTATTTCAATAGTGGTTCAAATTGGTTCTATCCGGTTCGGATCTGGTTCACCTTAACCGGTTTGTTTTTCGTCTCCCATTCTTTCTCAATTCCATTTCCATGACTTTGGGGACTCTTTGTGTCACTCGGAATCCATAAATTTCCTGGTTTACCATCTCTCTATTAGTTCCGGTTCATAAAGCGGCTCGGTTCTTAAATTGGTTTAATCCAGTTAGATCTGGTTCATCTAAATCGGTCTGGTTTTTCTCTTCCAATTTGTCCTAAGGTTCTTTTCCAAGGTTTTATGAACCCTTTGGATCACCCGGAAGTTGTAAATTTCCAAATTGCTCGTTCCCAAAAGATCGGGTTTGTGAACTGGTTCAATTTTCTTACTCGGTTTGACAGGTTCTTTTCCCTATTTTCCTTAGCTTAAAAGGGCGGGGTTTACACGCTTGGTGCTGCTACAAATTCCACACGGTTACCTGGTATGATGACCTGCCCTTATACTCACCAGGTCATCTAGGGCCCTTAGGACGCATCACTACCCCTCTTGGGTGTCTTGTTGGTCCCGTAATAATAGTGCATGCATAATCAATATTTTTTTATAATGCCATATATTCTGTGGTGCCACTAGTCCAACAGCTCCGACCTTCAACTCAACTTGCAGCTGTTTGTCTTGACTGGTCCGGAGACTTGTCGAGTTGCACTACCACTAGTTGACTGAATATATTGGTCCTGTCTTGTTACCATGGGCAAACAATTCATTTATTAAAGTTTTATGGTACATATCTCATGTTTGTTTACGAGCTTCTGCTCATGCCCACTGGCCTATGGCCCACCTGTACGAGATTTTCAAAATCGAGCATAATAGCCTCCAAGTTCCAAAACCGAGGCCCCGACCTATAAGAACTATTTGAGCTCCCGTTAAGAAGGTCTCCCTAATTGTTTAAGCATTGGCACATAGTCAAGAAAGAGCACTTCTGACAAAAATATATTTTCAACTGTCCATCATACCAATCAGTATGAGGACATCTCCGCTCATAACCGATGAACGAGTTTTCCACTTCCTTTGAGGAAGTTTCATCATACCAACTAGTTATGATCTACTTACAACCAGTAAGTAGTTTTTCCATGTGATTTTCACATCACTTCTCTAGTTGTGATGTTTTAAATGCCACTAAATAGTGGGATTTCATTTCGAGGTACTTACCATTCCCAATCGGGTATGATATAAAATCCCACTCACCCGTTAATGTAGTGAATTCCACTCAACTGATTCTTTGTGTTCACGTGAGCCTATCCTTGCTGGCGTTCCTAGTACTTCATATTCCTACACAATATGACCATCCTTGTTTATTATTCCTTGGCCTAAATGTAAACCCCGCCCTTTTGAGCTAAGGAAAACTGGGAAGGGAACCGGTCAAACCGAGAGAGAAAAATCGAACTGGTTCACAAATCCGATCAATTGTGAATGGACAATTTAGGAATTTACAACTTCCAGGTGATCCAAAGGGTTCAAAATACTATGGAAAAGAACCTTAGGATGAATTGGAAGAGGAAAATTAGACCGATTTGGATGAACCAGGTCCAATAGGATTGAACCGATTTATGAACCGGAACTGATAGAGATTGGGCAAAAGAAAGGAATTCAACTCTATTGAACTCCAAGGAAATTCATAAACCATGGGAAGGAACCTTAGAACAAAGTGGGAGAGAAAAACCAAACCGGTTTAGGTGAACCGGACCCAAACCGGATTGGACCAATTTAAGGACCGAGTCGGTTTATGAACCAAAATCGATAAAGAGATGGTAAACCAGGAATTTTATGGACCCTAAGTGATACAAGGAGTCACAAAAGACATGGAAATGGACTTGTGAAGGAATTGGGGATGAAAACCAAACCGGTTCAGGTGAACTGGATTCGAACTGGTTATTGAACTGAATCCTAAATTCATTTTTCTTGGTGGATTAAATAATTCAAATAGGATATTTGAGGTCACCATTGGATAGAGAATGAATTTAGAAATTTTTAGATTTGGAAAACTCGGTCGAATGGGGGGTGAACCGGCCAATTTAAGCTTTGAACCTGGTTCGGATCGGTCCGGTCCAGTTTGGAACAGTGTCATCTTCTTCCTCAAGATGATAGCACTGTTCACTCGCCGGGAAACTGAAGAAACGCTAAAGAAGAAGAAACGCTTATGTTTGGGGCGTTTAAGGTATTCAATGTCACTCCCTGAAACAAAACAATAGATTGAAAAGGGTCAAATGGGAATAACGAACTATGAAGTGGTTACAAACAAGTAAGAGAGGATTAAGGCCAAAGGAAATCCTTGAGTAAAGGATGTTATTGGGAGTGATGATGAACCTAAGAATGGACGAGTCCCAACATGTCAATAAAACATCTGGAGATCAAATAATTGGAACCGGAAATACTCAATAAGAAAGTCAAAAAGGGATGAGTGGGCAAGGAGAACCGACATAGTTGTTGAAATTGAGTTAATAATGGTAAAGGTAGTTGAGGAATACTACCAGAGGAAAAGAGGGATGAAGTTATGCAATCCCTGAGAGGTTGAAAATAACCCTAAAGGAGGTGTTTTGGAGATCTAATGGATATAAAGATAAGATCTAGAAAATGTCATGCTATAAGGGACAAGAAACTCAACGATTCTGATGAAAACATGACTCAAAATAAGGAAGAGTCGGTTCATAAGCATGACAAAGTCAAACATAATTTGGACCGATTTGTAATGAACAACGAATGAAGGAAGAGTCAAAATGGGACAAAAAGGTGATGATAAAGAAATTCGTGGAAATAAGTATGAAATGCTCTATAGGATGACGAGCGAAGGATTTCAATGATCAAGCAGTTAACTAGACACGGAAATGGTTAGTTATCTTGGGATTTCCAATCTTGAGTACAGGACCTCAAGGGGAAGAATCTTGCTCTAAGCAAAGAGAGAGATAAAATCTAAGAACATACCCTGAGGTAAGGTATGTCTAGTTATAACAAACTCCATGGAGGGAGTAAATAATATAAAGGAAAAGGAATTCCTTAGGTGAAGGTTGTAAAAGGGACTAAATGCAAGGATGAGAGAAAAGTTTGCACCATAAGCAAACACCAAAGGGGGATCAAAAGAAAAGATTGCTCATGCAAGGTAGCTAAATAAGTTTTGGGGACAATAGTCCTAAAAGGAGGGGAGATTTGTAAACCCCTCCCTTTTGAGCTAAGGAAAACCGGGAAGGGAACCGGTCAAACTGAGTGAAAAAAACTAAACTGGTTCACAAACTCGATCAATTGTGAATGGGAAATTTAGGAATTTATAACTCCCAGGTGATCCAAAGGGTTCAAAATAATATGGAAAAGAACCTTAGGATGAATTGGAAAAGGAAAATTAGACCGGTTTGGATGAACCAGGTCCAATAGGATTGAACCGGTTTATGAATCGAGTCGGTTCATGAACCAGAACTGATAGAGATCTGGCAAAAGAAAGGAATTCAACTCTATTGTACTCCAAGGAAATTCATAAACCTTGGGAACAAACCTTAGAACAAATTGGGAAAGAAAATCAGACCAGTTTGGGTGAATCGGACCTGAAGCAGATTGGACCGGTTTAAGGACCGAGTCGGTTTATCAACCGAAATCGATAAAGAGATGGTAAACCAGGAATTTTATGGACCCTAAGTGACCCATGGAGTCACAAAAGACATGGAAATGGACTTGTGAAGGAATTGGGGATGAAAACCAAACCGGTTCAGCTGAACTGGATTCGGACTGGTTTAGAGCGGTTTGAACCACTATTGAACCGAATCCTAAATTCATTTTTCTATGTCTTAAATAATTCAAATTGGAGATTTGAGGTCACCATTGGATAGAGAATGAATTTAGATGAATTTAGAAAAAATTTAGATTTGAAAAACTCGATCGAATGGGGTGTGAACTGGCCAATTTAAGCTTTGAACCTGGTTCGGACCGGTTCGGTCCGGTTTGGAACAGTGTCATCTTCTTCCTCAGGATGACAGCACTATTCACTCACCGGGAAATTGAAGAAACGTTGGAAAAGAAGAAACACTTCTCTTCGAGGCGTTTCAGGTCTTAAATGTCAGCAATAACGGTGCCAAATAGATGGCCAACAGGTATCCAAGCTCCCTATATAAAGAGCCACCTGAAAACTCCATTCTCTCTCAACTGCAACATTTTCCGGTGAAGCTCAAACCATAGCTTCGACATGAGGTCTTTTCTGAGCCAAACAAGGTGAGGTCGGGTTCTTTAGAACTGGGGAGAAGTCAGCTACACGTCTATAGTCTCTTTTCACTTTGAGGGTCGTCGAGATGCCGACGTGATGAAACAGTGAAGCAGCTCTGGCGGACCGAAGCTGCAGTATTTCAGCCGAGTTGAAATCGGCCACTTCGAGCTCTTCTCAGGCCAAGCCTTCCTAACACTTCCTCAGCCCTCCCACGGCCGAATTAGGACTGAAAGGTAAGCTAATTTGGCACCCCACTACAATTTCTGGTCGGTGCTAGAGAGAGAACCGACAAAATTTCAATAATAAAATTCTAACTTAATTCGGCATCAATTGATGCGATTCTTGATTATAGGATGAACCTTAGGAGGAGAGCTATCTGCCCAAATCGAAAGCTCGGACTGCCGTGCCCTCACCAGTGAGAAATCGAAGCTTTCTCTCTCTACAATCTATTTTTCGGCGAAGCTCCGTTTGAGCTCGTTCCGGTGTTAAAATCTACGATTCAAAGTTCCTTAGAATCGTATGAATGTGAAGTCAATTTCAACTCTAATTTCAACAATTAGAGGTGTTTGATTAGTCAATTTGATGAAATCAAATTCCGCAGTGTTGAAGAGTTGAAATTGGGAGAAAATTTGGGGATTTTTGAAATTCGATGGACCAAAATGAAATTGATGAAATTGAGGGCCAATTGGGCATGAAAATAATGTTGGAGGACCAATTGAGAAATTTTGGAATTTTTGGAAAAACTTACCATTTTTGTAAAGGGCAAAATGGTAATTTTGGAAAAGTTGGAGGACCAAATTGGAAATTTTTGGAAATTAATCCCCTTTTTGTGAAATGGAATAAATTAAGGTTCTAAGATAAATTTAAAAATTTTTGGGACTCAAAATTAGGAAAAACCCGACAATAGGGACTTAAAGTTAAAGAAAAATAACTTTAGAAACCTAATTGAAAATATATGTAAAGTTGGGTTTTCTCATTCATTTGAAACGAATGAGATCTATTAGGCCAAAGAATAATGAACAATTATGTTCATTTCGTGTAGGAGAACAAGACATTGGGAACGCTAGTAGAGGTCCAGCTTGCTAAGGATGGAACCCGACTAAGTGGAATTTCATTGCACTATCGGGTGAGTGGGATTATGTATCATACCCGTTTGGGAATGATAAATACCTCGGTATAAAAACCCACTGCTTAGTGGTATTTTTAATCATCACTACTTAGAGAAAATGATGTGAAAGTTATGTGAAAAAACTACTTACAGGTTGTAAGTAGATCTTACCCACTTAGTGTGATGAAACTTCATTGAAGGAAGTTGAAAACCCGTTCATCGGTTATGAACGGAGATGTCCTTATACCATTTGGTATAATGGACAGTAAAAACCTATTTTTATCAAAAGTGTTCTCCCCTAACTGTGTGCCAATGCTTAAACTATTTGGGAGACCTTTTAGGCGGGAGCTTGAATAGCTCTTATAGGCTGGGGGCCTCAGTTTTGGAACTTGAGGTCTAAAATGCCAATTTTTTAAAAACTAGAACAGTGGGCCATAGGCCAATGGACACGAGCAGGAGCTCTTAAAAGAACATTATATATATATATATGTGTGTGTGTGTGTGTGTTTGTGCCATTAAAACTTAATAAGTGAATTGTTTAGTCATGGTACCAAGGAAGGTCTGACATACTCAGTCAACTAGTAGGAGTGCGACATGACAGGTCTCCGGACCAGTCGAGACAAATAGCTACATGTTGACTTGAAGTCGTGACTGTTGGGACAAATGGCACCACATATTATATGGAAAATTTAAGAAAACTTTGCTTGTGCATGCACCATGACTACGAGATCATCAAGACGCCCATGAGGGGTAGTGATGTGTCCTAAGGGCCCTAGATGACCCGGTGAGTATAAGGGCAGATTGTTGTTCCAGGTGCCTGTGCAAAATTTGGAGTAGCACCAAGCGCATGAGACCGGGGTGGGGACAAGATGAGGTCTCTGTCCTCATATGGACACGAAGAAGTGATATCGGGATTGTGGGTCAGATGTCGCGTACATCCACTCATTCCCAGGGTAGAAGTAGTTGTACTTCTATCTGGGTGGCATGAAAAGTCAAGCGTGATTACTTGAGAGTAGTGCGAGGATGGGTGGCCTCTTGGGAAGTATGTTTTTTTTGTAACCCGAAATTTCAATAAAAAAATTTTATGCAAACGTACGCCCTATAATAAATAGCCATAAATTAATATATATTTAATTATTGTAAGTAATACCAATAATTTAATACCTAAATTAAATTATTAGAATTAATCGCAATAATTTATGGCAACATTAATACTAGTAATAAATCTCCCCCATTTAATACATAATTTTACAACTATATAAAGAGCACATCCTCATTTATTCTTCTCACACCTGAACACTTCTCTCTCACTACTGCACCATTTCCCGGTGAAGCTCGAACTACAGCTTCGACTTGAGCATTTTTCTTAACCACGGAAGGAGAGATTAGGCTCTTTAGAAACGGGGAGAAGTCAGCTATCTGATAGCAAACTCCAATCAATTCGAAAATCATCGGAGAAGCGCCGGCATGATGGAACAGTGAAGCAGCTCCGACGGACCGAAGCTACTCTATTTCGGCCAAACTGAAATCGACCAATTTGATCCCTCCTCAGGCCAAACCAAGCCCTCCCAACACTTTCTCAGCCCTCCCACGGCCAAATTAGGACTGAAAGGTAAGCCAATTTGGCTCTAGTCTGTAATTTCCGGCCAATGCTAGAGAGAGAACTGGTTTTGAAATTCTAAATCAATTCGGTATCAATTGATGCAATTGTTGATTCTAGGATGAACCTCAGGATGAGAGCTATCTGCCCAAATCGAAAGCTCAGACTGCCATGCCCACATCGGTGAGTAATCTAAGCTTTCTCTCTCTACATTTCATTTTACAACGAAGCTCCGTTTGAGCCTGTCCCGGTGTTAAAATATGCAATTCAAATTGCTAGAGAATCCTATGTACATGTAAAAACTAAATTTCAACTTCAATTTCAACAATGGGAAGTGTTTGATCGGTCAATTTGATGAAATCAAATTCAGCTGTGTTAAGAAGTTGGAATTGGGGAAAAATTGAGGATTTTCAAAAATTCGAAGGACCGAAATACAATTTCCTAAAATTGAGGGTCAATTGGGCATGATAAAAATGTTAGAGGGCCAATTGAGAAATTTTAGAATTTTTGGGGGTAACATTTACCATTTTTGTAAAGGAATGGCAAAATGGTAAAAGATGGGGGACCAAATTGGAAATTTGGAAATTTAAACCTCTTTCTATGAAATGGAATAAATTGAGGTCTTTAGATAAATTTTAAGAAATTTTGGGACTTAATTTGAGGAAAAATTGGCATTAGGGACTTAATGTTTAAGAGAAATAACTTTAGGAACCTAATTGCAAATAAATGAAAGTTTGACTTTCTCATTCATTTGGAATGAATGAAGGCTATTAGGCTGAAGGATAATGAACCGAGATGTTCATATCGTGTAGGAACACAAAGTGCCAGGAATGCTAGCAAGGACAAGCTCGTGTGAATACAAAGAATCGGTCTAGTGGAATTCACTGCATTAATGGTTAAGTGAGATTTTATATCATACCCGGTTTGGAACGATAAGTACCTTGAAATGAAAACCCACTATCAAGTGGTATTTTAAACATCACAACTTAGAGGAGTGATGTGAAAATCATGCGGAAAAATAACTTACCGGCTGTAAGTAGATTATACCCGATTGGTATGATGAAACTTCCTCGAAGGAAATTAAAAACCCGCTCATCGATTATGAGCAGAGATGTTCTTATACTCGGTCGGTATAATGGACAGTTGAAAATATATTTTTTGGAAGTGCTCTCCCCTGACTATGTGCCATTGCTTAAACTATTTGGGAGACCTTCTTGACGGGAGCTCGAATAGCTCTTATAGGCTGGGGGTCTCGGTTTTGGAACTTGGGGGATAATATGACCGATTTTAAAGATCTCGTACAATGGGCCCAAGGCTAGTTGGCACGAGCAAGAGCTCATAAACAAACATGAGTTATATGCCATAAAACTTTAAATAAGGGAATTGTTTGGACATGGTACCAAGACATGACCGACATACTCAGTCAACTAGCGGGAGTGCGACATGACAGGTCGACGGACCAGTCAAGACAAACAACCGCGGGTTGAGTTGAGGATCAAGGCCATTGGATCGGTGGCACCATAAATTATATGGCATGATAAGAAAATACTATTTGTTCATGCACTATGATTTCGGGATCATCAAGATGCCCATGAAGGGTAGTGATGCATTCTAAGGGCCTTGGACGACCCAGTGAGTATAAGGGCAGTTCATCTACCAGGTAACCGTGCAAAATTTGGAGTAGCACTAAGCGCATGAGACCAGGGTGGGGACAGGATGAGTTCTCTGTCCTCATACGGTTACGAAGAATTGATTTTGGGATTAAGGGTCGGATGTCACAAACATTCACTCATTCTCAGGGTAGAAGTGGATGTACTTCTATCTGGGTGGCCAATAAAGTTTCTCCGAAGCGACAAGTGGATTCAGTGGAAGTACTGACCTGCAAATGTGTGTTTAACCACCATGATGAAGGATGTGTGTTGGGTGATGACACACCGTAATTAAATAAAGAAATGGTGGTAAAAATCGAGATTTGAAATCAAAGGACTTTTGAAAGAAAGGTGTCTGCCACACTCCAAAATAAATCTTTTTCCTAAAGTTAAAGGTTTTGAAAAACCCATTTACTGAGCAGTCGTACTCACCCCCTCCCTTATATCCCTTTCAGGAAATTTCAAAAAGCCTACCCTTAAAGACCATCAACTAAGATGCCTGTAAGACAGGTATGATAAAATTTAAGTTATTATGCAGTTTTGATTTATGTTATTCTAGGAGAAAGTGTAGGTTTAAAGGGCGCCTTATTGTTTATGGTTTATAATAAGGGGAAACCCTTTAATAAACTAGAAGAGTTGTGGGTTGCTCACGAGGATCCAAAATAGGGTAGTTTCGGTCCGCCAGAGTTGCTTCACTATTCGATCACACTGGTGCTTCTCTAGTGATCTTTAGAGCAAATGGAGACTACTGTCAGTAACTGACTTCTCCTCGAGTCTAAGGAACCTGGCCTTGCCTTCTTTGGCTTGGAAAAACCCCAATGTCGGAGCTCTAGTTCGAGCTTCGCTAGAAATTGGAGCAGTAGAGGGAGAGAGATCTTTTCAGGTGTGAGGAGGATGAATGAGGAGGGGTTCATTATATAGGAAGCTTGTGGAATACTTGGTCGTCTGATTGGCACCTTTATGGTGATCATTCATGGCTAAAAATGCCCTAAATGGAGACTTTTCATCTTTGTCGGTGTTGCTCGCTTTTCCGGCGAGTGAAGAGTGTTTTTATCTAAAGGAAGAAGATGAAACTATTTCGAATCGGACTAGACTGGTCCGAACCGGGTTCAATGCTTAAACCAGCACGTTCTTGCTCGATTTGATCGAGTTTTTAAAAATTAAAAATGTCTAAATTCATCCTCTATACAATGATGGCTTGAATTCTCCGATTTGAATTTACTAAGCCACCTAGAAAAATGAATTTAGAAACTGCTTCAATAGTGGTTCAAACCGGTTCAGGTCCGGTTCACTTGAACTGGTTTGGTTTTCACTTCCAATTCATCCTAAAGTCCTTTCTCATGACTTTTTTACTCTATAGTAAACTCCACTTGGCAACTTGGAGGTAGTCCAGGTAGCTTTTCTAGAAAAACTTCTGGATAATGTCTGACTATTGGAATGTCTTCCATTTTCTTTTCTTCAAAATTTTCATTTACCACCATGGCCAGCACAACTGTACATTCTTTCTGAATCATCTTTTGAACCTTCAGGTGGGACACAAATTTTACTTCACTTTTTCTTTTATCTCCCTGGAACTTTAGTCCCTTAGTCTTGGAGGTATGGAAAGTTACTGTCTTCCTTCTACAGTCCATCCTTGCCTGATGATTACTCAGCCAGTCCATCCCCAGGATTACTTCCACTTCTCTTAGAGGTAACGGAATCTAGTCAGCTTCAAGTTTAATTCCTCCAATTTCTATCTCACACCCCTTTAGTTGTTTATTTCTGTTCATACCTTCTCTTAAGGGTGTAAGGACGTTAAGGCTTTGTACAAGAGGAGTGAGCTCCAGGGGTATCTTAGAAACCAACTCTTCCTTGATAAATGATCATTCTGCTCCATAGTAAAAAAGAGCATAAACTAGTTGTCCCCACAGCTGTATATACCCTGATTTAAGAAACACATATTTTAGAAGGAATTCTCTTTATTAATTCAAAAGATGTTTAGTTTACATGACTCTTTTGCACTAGTTGGTAGGGTTTTGGGATGTGCCCACTACAGTGCTAGGGTCTCCTCTAGCCTCCTCTTGAGTGAGGTTGTATACTCTAGCTGGTACTCTTGCCGTAGCTTCTAGTCTAGAGTTCCTAGAGTTTCCTTGAGGTGGTCTAAGAGTATTTTTCTATCTGTTCTCCCTAAGAGTAGGGCAATCCTTCACAAAGTGTTCCACTTGTCTGTAGGCGAAATAGGCATGGCATGCTCCCTCATGATTCCTTTGACACTTCAGATAGCGAGGGTTCCTTTGGGGTAAGGTAGGGACTACTTTGGGAAGGGGTGGAGACATGTTCCTTCTCTGTTGCAATACCTTTTTGTTTCCTCCCCTTGGGCCAGTATATTCTCTCCGTCCTCCTTGACTGTTTGAATCTTTATCCCCCTTTCTAGTCGTCTACTCCATTCGACGACGTCGGGTCTATACCAGTCGCTCGCATTCATGAGCCATACTAATTATAGCTGTCAGGTCTGTGGGGCGTCCTAGTACTCCCATACAGTCTTGAATATCCAAGTTGAGACCGTCCACAAACCTTTGGAATATGTCAGCTGGTCCAACTAGGTCAGGAGCAAAGGGTCTTAACTCGTTGAATTTTATTTCATACTCTACTATGGAACTAATCCCTTGCCAAAGTCATATGAACTCTTGTTTCTTCTCATTTATTAGGTGGGGTGCCAGGTACTCCTCTGAATATCTTTCCTCAAATTGCTCCCAAGTGTAGGCGGTGGCATGTAGGTTTTGGACATTGTCCCACCAACGTCTAGCGCTTCCTTCTAGGAAGAAATTTAAAACTTTACATACCTGTCTTACAGGCATCTTAGTTGACGGTCTTTAAGGGGAGGCTTTCCGGGATTTCTTGAAAGGGATATAAGGGAGGGGGTGAGTACGACTACTTAGTGAATGGGTTTTTAAAAGCTTTTGACTTTTAAGAAAAATATTTATATGGAGTGTGCCAGACTCCTTTGTTTTCAAAAATCCCTTCATTTAAAAATTCGAGTTTTTCCATTATTTCTTAGTTACCACGGTGTATCATCACCCAACACACATCCTTCATCATGAATGTTACACACATTCGCAAGTCAGTATCACTACTGAACCTGCTAGTGGCTTCGGAGCGACTTTTCCTGCCACCCAGATAGAAGTATGACCACTTCTACCTTGGTAATGAGTGGATGTACGTGACATCTGACCCACAATCCTAAAATCACTTCTTCGTGTCTGTATGAGGACAGAGACCTCATCCTGTCCCCACCCCGGTCTCATGCGCTTGGTGCTACTCTAGATTTCGCACAGACACTTGGAACGACGAACTGCCCTTATAGCCACCAGGTCGTCCAGTGCCCTTAGGACACATCACTACCCCTCATGGGCATCTTGATGATCCCGTACTTAGAATGCATGCACAAACAATGTTTTCTTATATTGCCATGTAATCTGTGGTGCCACTAGTCCAACGACCCCGACTCTCAACTCAACCCGCAACTGTTTGTCTTGACTAGTCCGTCGACCTGTCATGTCGCATTGCCGCTAGTTGACTGAGCATGTCGGTCCTATCTTGGTACCATGGCCAAACAATTCACTTATTAAGTTTTATGGCACATATATCATGTTCGTTTACGAGCTCCAGCTCGTGCCAACTGGCCTTGGGCCCACTGTACGAGATTTTCAAAATCAGGCATTTAGCCCCCAAGTTCCAAAACCGAGGCCCCTGGCCTATCAGAGCTATTTGAGCTCCCGTCGAGAAGGTCTCCCAAATAGTTTAAGCATTGGCACACAGTCAGGGGAGAACACTTCCAACAAAATAGGTTTTCACTGTCCATTATACCAACCAGTATAAGTACATCTCCGTTCATAACCGATGAACGGGTTTTCAACTTCCTTCGAGGAAGTCTCATCATACCAACCAGGTATGATCTACTTACCAACCGGTAAGTAGTTTTTTTTTGCATAATTTTCACATCACTTTCTCTAAGTGGTAATGATTAAAATTTCACTAAACAGTGGGTTTTTATACTGAGGTACTTATCATCCCCTACCGGGTATGATATAAAATTTCCACTCACAACCGGTAAGTGGTTTTTATCTTTAATTTGTGCTCATCATCCCAACCGGGTATGATGTTAGTAAACTCACTCACCTGTTAATGCCGTGAATTCCACTAGTCTGGTTCTTTGTATTCATGCGAGCTTGTCCTTGTTGGCGTTCCCGGTATTTCGCGTTCCTACACGATATGAACAACCTTGTTCATTATTACTCGGCATAACAGCCTTCATTCAATTCCAATGAATGAGAAAACCCAAACTTTTAGTTATTTACAATTAGGTCCCTAAAGTTATTTCTCTTTAACTTTAAGTCCCTAATGTCGGTTTTTCCTCAAATTGAGTCCCGTAACTTTTAAAATTTATCCTGGGACCTCAATTTATTCAATTTCACCAAAAAGGGGTTTAATTTCCCAAATTTCCAATTTGGTCCCCCAATTTTTCCAAAATTACCATTTTGCCCTTCTTTTACAAAAATGGTAAGTTTTGCCCCAAAAATTCCAAAATTCCTCAAATTGGTCCTCCAACATTATTTTCATGTCCAATTGACCCTCAATTTCATAAAATTATATTTTGGCCCTTTGAATTTCGAAAAACCCCAAATTTCCCCCCAATTTCAACTCTTCAACACTACCGAATTTGATTTCATCAAATTGACCGATCAAACACTTTTAATTATTGAAATTGGAGTTGAAATTGAGTTCCTGCATGTTCATACGATTCTAAGAAACTTTGAATCGCAGATTTTAACGTCGGAACGAGCTCAAACGGAGCTTCACTAGGAAAATAGTCTGTAGAGAGAGATTACTCACTGGTGAAGGCACGGCGGTCCGAGCTTTCAATCTAGGCAGATAGGTCTCGTCCTGTGGTTCATCCTAGAATCAAGAATTGTATCAATTGATGCGGAATTGGATTAGAATTTCGTCATTGAAATTCGGTAGACTCTCTCTCTAGCATCGATCGAAAATTGTAAAGGGGAGCCGAATTGGCTTACCTTTCGGTCCTAATTCGGCCGTGGAAAGGCTGAGGAAGTGTTGGGAGGGCTTGGTTTGGCCTGAGGAGGGCTTGAAATGGCCAATTTCAACTTGGTCGAAATAGGGCAGCTTTGGTCCGCCGGAGTTGCTTCACTATTCCATCATGTCGGTGCTTCTCCAATGATTCTCGGATTGACTGGAGTTTGCTATCAAATAGCTATCTTCTCCCTGGTTCTAAAGAGCCCGACCTTTGTTGAAGTCGAAGCTCTGGTTTGAGCTTTACCGAGAAATGGAGCAGTAGAGAGAGAGAGAGAGAAGTGTTAAGGTATGAGGAAAATGAAATGGGGATGACCTATTTATATAGGCATAAAACCCGTGTATTAAATGGGCGAGATTTACTACTAGTATTAATATTGCCATAAATTATTGGTATTAATTCCAATAATTTAATTTTGGTATTAATTATAATAATTAAATATATATTAATTTATGGCTATTTATGATAAGCCGTACGTTCGCATAAAAAATCATACTTCCCAGGAGGTCATCCTTCCTCAAAAAATCATACTACTTTCAGGCAAGCACGCTTAACTTTGAAGTTCTTATGGAATCTAGTTCACCTGAACCAATTTGATTTTTGTTTTCTAATTTGTCTTAAGTTTCTTTTCCAAGTTTTCATGAACCATTTGGATCACCCGAAAGTTGTAAATTTCCATATTGCTTATTCCCAAATGTAAATCGACTTGGTTTTCTTGTTCGGTTTGACTGGTTCTTTTCCCGATTTGCCTTAACTCAAATGTGCGAGTTTTACAAGACTCTCTCCTAAATTGTCAATATTTATCCTACTTCGAAGCCTACAACATAGAGCTACCATACACAAACAAATTGTTGGAAAGTCTCATAACACATTTGTCAAATTACAAGCAAATGTAGAGTTCAGTCATACAAATTGAGACCGGATATAAAAACTAAGGAGTGAGGACCACATGTTTTAGATATATTTAGAGGAATTGGTGATGGACCAAAACAACCACACAAACTCTATGAAGCTATTAGTGTGGAATTGTCTAGTATCAATCCCTATTAACAATTCACATAATAAAAGACCTCATTAGGAAGAAGTATTTAAACTTTGTCTTCCTAATGGATATTTAAAAAGTTAGAAAAAAATGGAAAGACTTAGATGTCGATCCAAATATACCAATGAGTATCATATAATAGTGCTGGTATGAGTGGAGATATACCAATGAGTATCATATAATAGTGATGGTGTGGGTGTAGATATACCAATGAGTATCATATAATAGTGATGGTATGGGGGGAGATATACCAATGAGTATAATATAATAGTGATGGTATATGTGAAGATATACCAATGAGTATCATATAATATTGATGGTATGGGTGGAGATATACCAATGAGTATCATATAATACTAATGGTATGGGTGGAGAATTGTTGTTATGGTGGAATGAGTAACATGTAGAAATAATTGATTATCAACAACATAAAATATACATAAAAGTATGAAATAAAGAGGTAAGGAAATGAGTTATGATCAATTCGCATTATAACCACTTCAAAGTTTAGAGAGCATAATTAGTTGCGGGAAGTGTTGAAATTTATTTCCATAACACAACTTGATCATTTGATGATAATTGGTGATTTTAAATCCATTACCTTTCAAGCAAAAAAAAGGAGGATGATCTAAACACCCCAAAAGTATTGAATAAATTCTTTGACTCATCAATGGAGCCAACTTGTAGGATTGTAGGTTTTAAGGTAACATGTTTACCTAGACAAATAAAAGAGATGAGTCCTACTAGGTCATTATAAGATTAGATCGAGCACTATGTATTATAGAATGACAACAATTATTTTTAGCCACACATGTATTTTATGGAGATATTAGACCATATCATATATGACATGCCTGACATGATTCACAAGTCAGACTAACATAACATCCACCACGTTTTCTTGACGCTACGGTAGTGGGTACCTTAATATAGTAAAACCAATCAGCCGAAAGACTCAGATTAATAAAATGTTTTAAAATTCACTTAGAATTTAAACTTTTATAAATAACTTTTCAAAGTAAACAATGGACAACAAATAAATCCCAAAAAATGAATAGCTACCGGGAACCACCTATTATTAAACCCAAGTACCTTGTCTTGGGTTTCTTACTCCATGAAGATTCCCTTTCCTTGCACTACTCTCCTTTGTATATCCCTGAAATGTGTTAGGAGGAGTGGGTGATCAACGCTTAGTGAGTGCGAAGGCCTCTCATCGGGTCGTCCACGACCTCAGTGTTGTAATAACTCAAAATAGCTTATATGGTATTCGATATCACATTTTCTACGGTGGTTCATTAGTGAACCTACCATTTGTGTATTAGTACAAGATTATTGGCCTATACTATGCATAAAAGGTTGGACAAGAACTATCACCCGGACTAACTAACTGAGTGATGCTTGTTGATGCACATTTAATATTGTGCTAGGGTATCTCCAATCCCCTAGTACAATCATCCATATTTATAATGGAAACCAATTCAGAACATTTTATGATATGTCTAAATGCCCATTACAGTCTTAAATCAAAACACTTTATTGCACAAACATGGAAGATGAAGTACCATTGCACATAGCAGTACTTCATATAATTTAGCACCATCGCACGTAGTAGTGTCTCATCACTGAATGTTGATCACTCGACTGTTCGGGATGGAGAGTGGGGGTATGGAGCACCATCGCACAAAGTAGTGCCCCATATGATTTAGCACAATTGCACAATGTGGTGCCTCATTACCCAATATCAATCACTCTATTGTTTGGGATTGATAGTGGGAAATGGAGCACCATCTTACAAAGTAGTGCCTCATATAATTTAGCACCATTGCACAAAGTAGTGCCTCATCACATGTATTCCTTTGGACTATCCCACTTGGGTGAATGTCGATGTCCTACCATCGATCATCCAGGTGACCACATTTCTAAGATGCATCTGGCACATGATTAGATACATCTGGGCAGTACTAAGATGTACCGCACCCTCAAACAAGGATATTAGTGGAAAGGAATGAAGAGGGATATTGCGGAATACGTAGCCCGATTCTTGTCCTATCAACAGATTAAAGTTGAATATTAGAAACTATCAGGACTACTCCAACCCTTTCCAATTCTGGAATGGAAATGGGAGCACATTGCCATGGACTTTGTCACAGGACTACCTTTGACCAGGAAGGGTCAAGACGTAATTTCGGTCATCGTGGATAGATTGACCAAATCTGCTCATTTCCTTCCTATAAAATTGATAGATACAGTGGAACAACTAGCCGTCTTATACATGAGGGAGATAGTAAGACTCCATAGCATCCCGATGAGTATAGTATCGGATAGAGACCCTAGATTTACTTCAAGGTCTTGACCAAGTTTACAAAGTGCCTTGGGAACCAAGCTCCACATGAGCACTTCATTTCATCCTCAGACCGATGGATAGTCTAAACAAACGATTCAGACCATGGAGGATATGCTAAGGGCATGTGTACTCACCATGGACATAGGTTGGGAGGAATACTTGTGCCTAATGGAATTTGCTTATAATAATAGCTATCAGGACAGTATTCAAATGGCTTCTTATGAAGCCCTTTATGAATGACCATACCGTACCCCTTTATTTTGGGAAGAATTGGGGGAAAGAAAGTTGGAAAGGGTCGAACTAATCAAGGATGCCTCAGAGAAGATCAAGCTAATCACGGGTTACCTTAAGGCCGCTCAAGATAGGCAAAAGAGTTATGCAGATCATCGAAGAAGAGATATGGAGTTTAATGTGGAAGACCAAGTGTTTCTAAAGGTATCCCCATGAAGGGTAATACTTAGGTTTCAACAACGGGGAAAGTTGAAACCGAGGTATATCGTTCCTTATCCCATCATCCAAAGAATAGGACCAATGGCCTATAAATTGGAACTACCTCTAGACTTACAGAGAATACACGATGTATTCCATATCTCGGTACTTCAAAAGTACCAGTCTGATCCTAACCATGTGTTGGAACGACCTCCACTAGAACTGGAAGAGAACATGACCTATCAAATAGAACTGGTACAAATCATCGATCGGAGGGATAAGAAATTGAGGAATAAGAGGATTCCTATGGTTAAAGTTCTTTGGCAAAATGAACTCATACAAGAAGAGACATCGGAGACCTAGAGTATAATGAGGGATGGTTACCCTTAATTATTTGACATGTAATTATTTTGGGGGAAAAACTCCTAAATGGAGGGGAGAGTTGTAAACCCCATCCTTTGATAATAAGAAAAACTGGAAAAAGAACCGGTTATTTCCAAAGAGAAAATTGAGTCAGTTTATAAATTGTATCCAATAGAGAAAGGGCAAACTGAGAAATTTATAAATCCCAAGTTAACCCCAGGAACCAACCCCATATCCCAAGCCCCATATCGCATAGCTCCAGCAGAACTGAAAGAACTAAAGGAACAACTGGACAAATTATTAGAAAAGGATTTCATACATCCAAGTCAGTCTCCATGGGGTGCTCCTATTTTATTCATGAAGAAAAAGGACAGGAGTATGAGACTATGTATTGACTACAGGAAGCTGAATTAGGTCACCATCAAGAATCGATATCCACTCCCAAGGATAGATGATTTGTTTGATTAGTTAAAAGGAGCAACATACTTCTCAAAAATAGATCTTTAATCGGGCTACCACCAACTAAGGATTAGAGAAGAGTACATCTCTAAGACGGCGTTTCGATCCAAATATGAACACTATGAATTTCGAGTGATGCTGTACGGATTGACAAATGCCCCTACAGCTTTCATGGACCTAATGAACCGCATGTTCCAACCTCATCTGGACAGGTTCGTGATAGTATTCATAGATGATGTCCTTATATACTCACAAACCAGGTTGGAACACGAAGAACATCTAGCAATTACATTGGAAATCTTGAAGAAAAACCAATTATATGCAAAGTTTTCCAAGTGTGAATTCTGGTTACAAGAAGTAGGATTCTTAGGGCACATCGTATCTAAGGACAGAGTTAAGGTGGATCCAGCCAAAGTGGAAGCTATATCATAATGGAAAGCTCCAAGGAATCCAACAGAAATTAGAAGTTTCTTAGGATTGGCAGGATACTATATGCAGTTTGTGCAAGACTTTTCTAAAATAGCAACTCCTCTAACTCGACTCACCAGGAAGGGAGTTTAGTATAAATGGGATGAGGATTGTGAAAAGTCTTTTTAGGAGTTAAAGACTTGACTGACAACCGCACCAATACTCTCTTTACCCGACCCTACTGTAGGAGAGTACACAGTCTATAGTGATGCCTCAAGAAAAGGACTGGGATGTGTTTTAATGCAACAAGGGAAGGTTATTGCGTATGCCTCGCGACAACTAAAGATACATGAGAGAAATTACCCGACTCCCGACTTGGAATTAGCTGCAATAGTGTTTGCCTTGAAGATATGGCGACACTACCTTTACGGGGTTAAGTGCAGGATATACACAGATCACAAGAGCCTTAAGTACTTCCTAACTCAGGAGTTAAATCTTTGTCAGAGGAGATGGCTAGAATTGGTGAAGGACTATGATCTTGTGATAGAATACCACCCCGAAAAGGCAAATGTGGTAGCAAATGCCTTAAGTCACAAGTATCAAATTGAGGTGATACAAGTCAAGACAATCTACTTAACTTTGTTGCAACAATTGGGAAGAATGGAAGTGAGTCTGAGGATGGACCGATAGGAAAAATGCTTGGTGGCGAATGTATCGATAAAGCCCAGTCTAACCGAGAATATAAAGGCCCAACAAAAGATTGATAAAGAACTTCACTCCTACTTGGATTCAACTAATAGAGAAAGGAAACCGAACTACGATGTGCGAGGTGATGGAGTACTGACCTATAAGGGTAGGGTATGTGTGCCTCAAGACAAGGAGTTACAGAGATTAATATTGGAAGAGGCACATGATTCAGTGTATGCTATGCATCCGGGCAGTACTAAAATGTACTGCACCCTCAAACAAGCATACTGGTGGAAGGTTATGAAGAGGGACATTGCGGAATATGTAGCCCGATGCTTGTCCTATCACTAAATAAAAGTAGAGCATCAGAAGTCGTCAGTGCTACTACAACCCTTACCAATTCCAGAATGGAAATGAGAACACATCACCATGGATTTTGTCATGGGCCTATCGGTGACCAGAAAAGTTCGAGATTCGATTTGGGTAATTGTGGATAGATTGACCAAATCAGCTCATTTCCTTCCTATAAGAGTGACGGACACAGTAGAACAGCTGGTCATACTATACATAAAGGAAATAATAAGACTCAGCAGTGTCCCGATAAGTATAATATTGGATAGAGATCCGAGATTTACTTCTAGGTTTTGGCCGAGTCTGCAAAACGCCATGTGAACCAAACTCCACATGAGTACGACATTTCACCCTCAGACAGATGGTCAGTTTGAGCGAACCATCCAAACCTTGGAAGACATGCTAAGGGCATGTGTACTCACCATGAATAAAAGCTGGGAGGAATACTTATGCTTGATGGAATTTGCCTATAATAATAGTTATCATGCCAGCATCCAGATAGCTCCCTATTAAGCCCTTTATGGATGACCCTGTCATACCCCTTTGTTTTGGGAAGAAGTGGGCAAAAGGAAGTTAGAGAAAACTGAGATAATAGAGGATGCCACAAAGAAGATAAAATTAATAAGGAGTTGTCTTAAGACTACACAGGATAGGCAGAAGTGTTATGTAGACAATCGAAGGAAGGATTTGGAGTTCGAAGTGGGCAATCAGGTATTCCTCAAAGTATCTCCATGGAGAGGAATAGTTAGGTTTCAGCAAAGAGGAAAGTTAAAACCCAAATATCTTGGTCCATATCCCGTTATTCAAAGGATAGGACCAGTAGCTAATAAATTAGAACTGCCTCCTGATCTGCAGAGAATACATGACATATTCCACATTTCAGTACTTCGGAAATATCAGCCTGATCCTAGTCACGTACTGGACTGACCTCCAATGATACTGGAAGAGAACCTGACTTATCAGACAAAGCCGATATGAATCATCGACCGAAGAGACAAGAATTTGAGGAATAAGAAAATCCCTATGGTCAAGGTGTTGTGGCAGAACGGACCCATGCATGAAGAGACATGGGAAACTGAGTCAATGATGAGGGATAGTTATCCTCATTATGAGGAGGGGAGAATTGTAAAACCCGCACTTTTGAGTTAAGCAAAACTGGGAAAAGAACCGGTCAAACAGAGTAAGAAAACCGAGCCGGTTTACAAACCCGATCATTTGGGAACAATCAATTTGGAAATTTACAACTTCCGAGTGATCCAAAGGGTTCATTAAACCTTGGAAAAGAAACTTAAGACAAATTAGAAGAGAAAAACTAAATTGGTTCAGGTGAACGAGATCCCATAAGAATTGTAAAATTAAGTGTGCTTGCCTAAGAGTAGTGTGAGGATGGGTGACCTTCTAGGAAGTATGAATTTTTTTTTGTAACCCGAAATTTCGGTCAAAAATTTTTATACAAATGTACACCTTATCATAAATAGCTATAAATTAATATATATTTAATTATTGTAATTAATACTAATAATTTAATAACTAAATTAAATTATTGGAATTAAAACAAATAATTTAATACCTAAATTAAATTATTAGAATTAATACCAATAATTTATGGCAATATTAATACTAGTAATAAATCTCTCCCGGTGAAGCTCGAACCAGAACTTTGACTTGAACAGTTTTCTTAACCTCGAAAGGAGAGGTCAGGCTCTTTAAAACTAGAAAGAAGTTAGTTATCTAATAGCAAACTCCAATCAATCCGAGAATCACTAGGAAAGCGCCGACATGATGGAACAGTGAAGCAGCTCCGGCAGATCGAAGCTGCCCTATTTCGACCAAGCTGAAATTGGCCAATTCCAGCCCTTATCTAGCCAAATCAAGCTCTCCTGACACCTCCTCAACCCTTCCACGGCCGAAATATGACCGAAAGGTAAGCCAATTCGGCTCCCTTTTACAATTTCAGATCGTTGTGTGAGAGAGAGAGAGTCGACCGAATTTCAATGAAGAAATTCTAATCCAATTTGACATCAATTAATGTCATTCCTAATCTTAGGAAGAACCTCTGGAGGAGAGCTACCTGACCAAATAGAAAGCTTCGACCGTCGTGCCCTTATCATTGAGAAATCGAAGCTTTCTCTCTCTACAATCTATTTTTCGGTAAAGCCCCGTTTGAGCTCGTTACAGCATTAAAATCTGCGATTCAAAGTTCTTTAGAATTGTATGAACATGTAGAAACTAAATTTCAAATCCAATTTCAAAATTAAAGGTGTTTGATCGGTCAATTTGATAAAACCTAATTCGGCAGTGTTGAAGAGTTGAAATTGGGGGAAATTTGGGGATTATCAAAAATTTGAAAGACCAAAATGTAATTTTCTAAAATTGAGGGTCAATTGGTCATGATAAGAATATTATAGGGCCAATTGAGAAATTTTAGAATTTTTGGGGCAAAATTTACCATTTTTCTAAAGAAGGGGCAAAATGGTAATTTTGGGAAAATTGAAGGACCAAATTGGAAATTTGTGAAATTAAACCCCTTTGTGTGAAATCAAATGATTTGAGGTCCTAAGATAAATTTTAAAAGTTTCGGGACTCAAATTTAGGAAAAACCCGGCAATAGGGACTTAAAGTTAAAGAAAATTAACTTTAGGGACCTAATTGCAAATATATGTAAAGTTGGGTTTTCTCATTCATTTGGAACGAATGAGGGCTATTATGCCAAAGAATAATGAACAATTATGTTCATTTCATGTAGGAGAATGAGAGATCGGGAACGCCAGTCAAGGTCCAGCTTGCTAAGAACGGAACCCAACTAAATGGAATTTCACTACACTATCCAGTGAGTGGGATTATATATCATA
This sequence comes from Trapa bicornis, assembly GCA_030064425.1. Taxonomy (NCBI): domain Eukaryota; kingdom Viridiplantae; phylum Streptophyta; class Magnoliopsida; order Myrtales; family Lythraceae; genus Trapa; species Trapa bicornis. The sequence continues at coordinate 17,871,738 of CM057752.1, forward strand.
CCCGGTTGAGGATGATAAGTACCTCGGTATAAAAACCCATTGTTTAATGGAATTTTAATCAGCACAACTTAGAGAAAGTGATGTGAAAACTATGCGAAAAAACTACTTATCGGTTGTATGTAGATTATACCCAGTTGGTATGATGAGACTTTCTCGAAGGAAGTTGAAAACCCGTTCATCGGTCATGAACGGAGATGTCCTTATACCGGTCAGTATAATGGACAATAAAAATCTATTTTGTCGAAAGTGTTCTCCCCTAACTGTGTGCTAATGCTTAAATTATTTGGGAGACCTTCTTGACGGGAGCTCGAATAGCTCTTATAGGTCGAGGGCCTTGATTTTGGAACTTGCGGGCTAATATGCCCTGTTTTTTAAAAACTCGAACAGTGGGCCATAGGCTAATGGACACGAGTAGGAGCTCGTAAATGAACATGATATATGTGCCATAAAACTTAATAAGTGAATTGTTTGGTCATGGTACCAAGGCAGGTTCGACATACTCAGTCAACTAGTAGCAGTGTGGCATACCCGGTCTCGGGACCAATCAAGACAAACAGCTACAGGTTGAGTTGAAGGTCGGGATCGTTGGGACAAATGGCACCACATATTACATGGTAATTTAAGAAAACTTTGTTTGTGCATGCACCATAAGTACGAGATCATTAGGATGTCCATGAGGGGTAGTGATGTGTCCTAAGGGCCTTGGACGACCCGGTGAGTATAAGGGCAGATCGTCGTTCCAAGTGTCTATGCGAAATTTAGAGTAGCAACAAGCGCATGAGACCGAGGTGGGGACAGGATGAGGTCTCTGTCCTCATATGGACACGAAGAAGTGATTTCAGGATTGTGGGTCGGATGTTACGTACATCCACTCATTCCCAAAGTAGAAGTGGTCGTGCTTCTAGCTGGATGGCAGGTAAAGTCGCTCCGAAGCCACTAGTGGGTTCAGTAGACGTACTGACCTGCGAATGTGTGTAACCTTCATAACGAAGGATGTGTGTTGAGTGATGATATACCAGTAACTAAGAATAATGGGAAAACCTGAATTTTTAAATGAAGGGATTTTTGAAAAGAAAAGAGTCTATCACACTCCATATAAATATTTTTCTTGAAAGTCAAAATATTTGAAACTCATTCACTGAGTAGTTGTACTCACCTCCTCCCTTATACCTATTTCTGGAAGTCCCAGAAAGTTGAACCTTAAAAGACTTGCGTAATTAAATGCCTACAAGACATGTACGATTAATTTAAATTACTATGCAGTTTTGATTTATAATATTCATGGAAAAAGATGCAAGTCTAAAAAACGCCTTACTATTTACAGTTTATAATATAAGGGGAAACCTTTTAGTAAATCGGAAGAGTGGCGGGTTGATCATGGAGATCCGACCAAAACGGATTTGGGCGTGACAAGTCTACTGTCTTTTTTTGCTGGAAGCCTATATATCACAGTGTAATTCATTTACAATCTAATGAATTCATGCATTCTATGCAATGGAGAATTATTTTGTTCCACCATTGTCGGTAACCAACAGTTAAGTAAAAACATTTTTGAGAACAACTATGAATTCGTCCTCAAAGCATGTATTGGTCTAAATGTTTCTTGCGGTGGAAATATATACGCCAAGAGAGTGAATTAAGGTAAAACAGTGAAAAAATAGATTAAATTGCAGTGATTATACCAAATTTTGAGCTAATTAATATTTATTTATTAAATATTACGAAATGGATGATTGTAAATTTCCCGATGGTCACCGGTCGATATGCAGCTTCCATCGGTCATCCATGACATTTCATGGCTGTCCAATCCCGCCTCTAACAACCACAAGCCTCTACAAGGGGTCCCTAAAGATTTCCCGATGGTCACCCCGTTTCCACCGTGGCACAGCCCCAGGATGCACAACTATAGTAAGATATCCCCTACATATGCTCTGTTTTCTTACACATGGAATCCACTTCTAATTGCCATTCCTACCTCCTCCAATCCGTGGTGGAGAACCCTAGCCATAATCCATTTCTGGCAAATGCCCACAACAACCACGGACCCAGGAGGTGATCAAGTTACCGTCCACAGTGATTAAGGCTCCAATCTTTATTGAAGCAAATTAAGCAAACCAATATTATTTACTTTTAATTCCATAAACTTTTTTATTTTTATGACTTGATCACTTAAATTCCCTTCATAATGTTCAATTTTTCATATTAGATCATATTTTCAAAATTATTTAAATAATTCATCAAACATATACTTACAATTAGACCAATTAATTGATAATTGAATTAATCTACTAAATTTTACATGCAAATATCACTTAGACTATCTTAACATATGTCAACTCACATTCAAGTTTTTTTTATTCAAAAGAGAATTTTTATTAATTTAAGTAAAAATAATACAAATATTATTAGTAAAATCTTTATATGATAATAATTATTTAAATCTTAGTCATCCATTGCATGGGTACATAACCTCCGGAGAAAATTGGGTGAATGGTGCATACATTGGGTTGAGATTTGAGTGCAATAGAACATGCATTTCTAGGGTTTCTTCCATGAATGCTAAAGGAAGAGAAAAATTGTAAAGCAAATATAGAGAAATTGTGTGAATGTTTCTGAGTATTGAACCTATTGAATCAAGTATGCATATATGTATCTTAGAAGGTTCTCACCGGTAGCTGTCACTTACAAGATAACACCAAATGAATTCAAGCCACCTACAAATTTATATCAGAGATTTAAGAGGTATTTGATATTTGAACCACCTGCTCTATTTATTGAATTAGTGTACATTTATATAAATTTTTGAAAGATAAATATAAATTATAATAGGACAAATGTAAAACAGAATATTGTACAATTTAGGTGGTCTGAATTCATTTGGTGTCATCTTGCAGGTGACAACTGTCGGTGGGGACCATCCAATATACGGGTATGCATACTTGATTCAATAATTTCAATACTCCCCTGCAAACTCAATGGGAGGGCACGAAGATTGAGCTTGTATCGTAAAATGTCAAAGTGCTTAGATGATAATCCCTTGGTGAGAAGGTCAGCTAGCTGATCATCGGTGCCAATAAAGTGAACATGGAGCAGACGATGACTAAAACACTCCCAAACAAAGTGATAATTGATCTCGATGTGCTTGGTACGAGTATGAAAAACCGGATTGGTTGTGAGATGTATAGGTTAGAGATAATCACAATAGAGAGTGGGCATTTAGGAGAGTGGAAGACCCCATTCCTGGAGAATAGATTGAACCCAAATAAGCTTGGCAGTTGCATTAGTGAGACTCTTGTATTTGACCTCAGTATTTGAGCGAGCAACGGTGTATTGTTTCTTAGAACTCCAAGATATGAGATTACAACCCAAAAATATAGCGAATCCACTAACATAATGATGAACATCGGGGTTGTCGACCCAATTAGCATCTGAGAAATAATGGAGCCAAGCGAGTGAGTCGCGCCATAGAAAAAGTCCATAATGAAGAGTACCCTAGAGATAGCGGAGAATCCACTTGACAGCCATCCAATGAACTGGTGTGGGTTGATGCATGAATTGGCAGATCTAGTTAACAGCATAAGTGAGATATGGACGAGTAAGAGTAAGATATTGAAGGGAACTAACCAATTTACGGTACGGAGTTGGATCAGAGAGAGGAGTGCCATCAGTGAGAGAGAGACGAGTTCCAACAATGATGGGGGTGGAAATGGGACGACAATGATCCATAGAAACCTTGGAGAGAAGATCATAGATATATTAATGTTGGGTGAGATAAAGACCATTGTGATGCCAATGAACCTCAATGCCAAGAAAATTATGAATAAACCACAAATCATTGATGGAGAACTCACTACAAAGGGCTGATAGAATAATGGCAACAGAGGCAATAGGGGTGATGGTGAGGATAATATCATCAATATAAAATAGTAAAAACATAATAAAATCCTTGGCACGATAAAGAAAAAGGGAGGTGTCAACGATAGAATCTTGAAATCCCATTCGAATAAGAAAGGAGCTAAGGCATAGAAACCATGCCCGAGGAGTTTGTTTGAGGCCATATAGTGAGCGGCATAAACAACAAACATGATGAGGAGTGGCAGGAATGATGAAGCCAGTGGGTTGAGCCATGTAAACTTCTTCACATCGAGTTAGTGGATATCCCAACCATAAAAGATCGTAATGGATATTATGATATGGATGGTCACATGCTTGATAATAGGACTAAAGGTGTCAACATAGTCCAAATCAGGTTGTTGAGAAAACCCCTTAGCCACGAGACAAGCTTTATATCGAACAATAGAACCATTAGAGTGTTGTTTGATCTTATAAATCCATTTGTAGCCTACAATATTTTTACCAGGTGGCGATGAAACTAGATCCCATGTATGATTCTCACAAAGGGCGAAAATTTCCTCTGTCATAGTAGTAAGCCAACAAGGGAAGCGGCGAGCTTAGGAAAACGTCAGTGGTTCTATAACAGTAAGAAATGCAGATGAATTAATTGTAAAACATCTAGGAGGAAGAGTACCATCCTAAGAGCAAGTAACCATGCGAGATGGCCATAGCGGTGGAGCAATTGGAGAAGGGTCGGGTGCTAATGAAATAGACGAGGAAGACATGTCTGACAAAGAGTCTCCAAGTATCCAAGATAAGGAAAAATCAACAGCATTTGTAGGGGAATACATACATGGAGCAGCTGCTGGGGGGAGAGGAACATGTAAAGGGAATGAAGGGTGAGGGTTAGTGTAAACCTTGCCCTTTTAAGTTAAGGAAAACTAGGAAAAGAGCCGGTGAAAGTGAGTAAGAAAATTGAACTAGTTCACAAACCTATTTATTGGGGAACAGGCAAATTAGAGAAATTTCAACTCCCTTATGACCCAAAGAGATTTATAAACCTTGGGAAGGAACCTTAGAACAATGTGTGAGAAAAAAACCAGACCGATTCGAATGAACCGGACCTGAACTAGATTAAATCGGTTTAAGAATCGAGTTGGTTTATGAACCGAAACCGATAGAGAGATGGTAAACCGGGAATTTCATGGACCCTAAGTGACCTAAGGAGTCATAAAAGTCATGAAAAAGAACTTTATGGTGAATTGTAGATGAGAACCAAACCAGTTTAGGTGAACTGGATCCGAACCAGATTGAACCGGTTTGGACTTGTTTAAACCACTATTGAACCGGATTCAAATTTCATTTTTCTAGGTGGCTTAAATAATTCAAATTTGAGATTTGAGGCCACCACTGGATAGAAAATGAATTTATAAATTTTTAGATTTGAAAAACTTGGTTGAATGGGGGGTGAACCAGCCGATTTAAGCTTTGAACCCGGTTCGGACCGGTCCGGTCTGGTTCGGAACGGTGTCATCTTCTTCCTCTAGATGACAACACTGTTCACTCGCCGGAAAATCGAAGCAGCGCTGACGAAGAAGAAACGTCTCCAATCAATAGGTTTCTAGCCATCAATGCCTATCATAAAGGTGCCACTCAGACGGCCAAGAAGTCCTCGAGCTTCCTATCTAAAGACCCCCTCCCCATTCATCCTCCCCACACATGAAAAGTTCACTCTATCTTAGTTACTTAGTTTTTCGGTGAAGCTCGAACTAGAGCTCTGATACAGGGTCATTTCTAAGCTAAACAAGGTGAGGTCACATTCTTTAGAACTAGGGAGAAGTCAGCTACACGCCTATAGTGTCCATTTGCTCCTAGGGTCGTCAGAGAATCGCCGGCGTGATGGAATAGTGAAGCAGCTCCGATGGACCGAAGCTGCCCTATTTTGGTCAAGCTGAAATCAGCCATTTTGAGTCCTACTCATGCCAAACAAAGCCCTCCCAACACTTCCTTAGCCCTCCCACGGCTGAAGGACTGAAAGGTAAGCCAATTCGACTCCCTTCTGCATTTTTCAGCTCGTGCTAGAGAGAGAACTGATAGAATTTCAATGATGAAATTCTAACTCAATTTGGCATCAATTGATGCAATTCTTGATTCTAGGATGAACCTCAGAATGAGAGCTATCTGCCAAAATCGAAATCTCGGACCACCGTGACCCCAACGGTGAGTAATCGAAGCTTTCTCTCTCTACAGTCTATTTTCCAGCGAAACTCTATTTGAGTTCATTCTAACGTTAAAACTTACGATTTAAAGTACTATGGAATCGTATGAACATGTAGAAACTCAATTTCAACTTCAATTTTAACAATTAGAAGTGTTTGATCGGTCAATTTAATGAAATCAAATTCAGCAGTGTTAAGTTGTTGAAATTGGGGGGAAAATGAGGAAAATTGGGAATTTTCAAAAATTCAAAGGACCAAGATGCAATTTTATAAAATTGAGGGTCAATTGGGTATGATAAGTATGTTAAAGGGCCAATTGAGGAATTTTAGAATTTTTGGAGTGAAATTTACCATTTTTGTAAAGTAATGGCAAAATGGTAATTTTGGAAAAGTTGGGGGACCAAATTGGAAATTTGGGAAATTAAAACCCTTTTTGTGAAATGGAATAAATTGAGGTCCTATGATAAATTTTAAAAGTTTTGGGACTCAATTTGAGGAAAAACCGACATTAGGGACTTAAAGTTAAAGAGAAATAACTTTAGGGACCTAATTACAAATAAATGAAAGTTTGGTTTTCTCATTCATTTGTAATGAATGAAGGCTATTAGGCCGAAAAATAATCAAGTTGACCTGTAGGGGAATAGGACACAAAGTAAAAAAAAAAAATGTCCCACACCGCAAGGAGTCTGGACAATATTTTCCAAAAATAATGCCCCTAAAGCTATAGGAAACTCGAAAGGATACCATCCTTAGAAATTCAACTCCTCCTTGAAACTTCAATTACATCCAAGAGTAAGATATTCAAGATTCTAGCATAATGGTAGGAAGAAAAAGAAAAGGGACTAAAGGTAGGACCCTGATAAACCACAAATAGATCAAAGAGAACTCTCCCTTGAAAGAAGAAAATTCTAAATATTGGGAGCAAAGAAGGGAGAGCAACCACAAGAGAAGACAAGATGAACATTTGACGACAAACGAGATATATTGGGATTGCATGAATGAATCACCTTGGAAAAAGCAATGAAGCCAAATAAGAATTTCAGACCAACATGACAAAAGAAAGCAAGTCTTTACAATAAGATAGTCAAAGAGAATAAATGACACCCTAAGGAAGACCGGGAGGTAGAAAGGACTACACCCTAAAAAGGTTAGTGAGATGGACATTAAGGATAGGAGGACTCGAGAAACAACTGCTCTAAAAAACATAAACCAAAGGAATGGTGGAGGCGAGGTAGTTAATAAAATAATACATGGGAAAGCCATAATTTGAGTTCCAACAAAGAAGAGAGAGGTAGAAATGCCAAATACTTGGGAAAAGAAAGATGAAAGAAATCCTTAAAAAGGGAACAAAGGCCAAATTAACGACTAAACTCAAGCCAAGAAAGGAATAGGCAAGCCTCTCACATAATGATCAAGAAATCTTGAAATAAGGAGTTGAACACTCAATAAAGAAATACACTATGAAAGTAAACTTTGGAGGGATGCATACGACTAACTACCCTTGAAGGAACCATTGATAGGCGGATGGACATAATGTGGAGTGCAAGGAACCAACCCTTAATTAGGAAATATTTCAAAGGAAGGATGTATCGGAGGCCAATTATGACGTGCTTTGGAAGAGTAATAGAGCCAAATAACAATTACAAGAGAACCAAGTAGAATTTAGTAGCAACGAGATGGTCAAAGAGAATCCTAAGAAAGGCTGAGATGTAGTAAAGACTACACTCTATGAAGAACAAAAGGATGGGCATGAAGGATGAGTGATACAGCTGCTCAGATGATTGGATCAAGAAAATAGTGAGAAGGAGGTAGTTAAAGAACTGGTCTTCGAGTGAACTAGGGATTTAAACCATGATACATAAGGGATAATTGAAAAGGCCAAATCATTGAAAAAGAAGAACAAAGGAAAATCCTTAAAAGAAATCAATGGCAAAAAGCGGAATTATAATTAAAAGTCTTGAGACAGTTAAGTGAACCTCTTGAAGGGTAATCAAGGGATTTTGAAACTAGGTGGATGTGAGCTCTAGACATGTGCTGAGGTACGAGTGAGAATGAGGATGGAGTACGAAAAACGTATCCGTGGGATCTCAAGAGAAAAGGTAAGCATACAAGGATAGGATCAAGGGACATCATTTAAAGTTAGGTGTCTTCAAAGATGTATGGAAAAGAAATTATGGGAGAAAAGGGTAAGAATTCTCCCAAATAAGGAAATCCTAAGAAAGGATACATGACGTAATAAAGAAGAAATGGAACTAGGTGATGAGAGGTGAGGAGACAAATTCACAAATAAAATGCATGCTAAGGTGAAAGAAACCCAAGGAAGCATATTAAGAGATGTTGTGGCATGTAAGAATGAGTGGACTATCCATAATAAGGTAAGGAATGAAAGAACGTCTGAGAAACGTTGGGAAAGTAAGCCCTCCAAATAAGATGTGGTTATGGAGGAATAACCGCAATTGGTAAGACAAGTCGTAGTCCACATGCGCATAATGAAGCCTAAAGAGTGGACGGTTTAGCATAGTATGAAGTACACGAAATAAGACTAATAAGTTACTCAAATAAAGAGTAAGGGACGAAATGGAATTTTAAGATGGGGAAGGATTCTAAGCGGACAAAAGCCCATAGTATAGAAGGAAAAGTAAGGAAACGTAGGAAGGAACCTTTAAGGAATGGTAAGAAGGTTGAGCATGTAGCTCCTAGAATGAAAGTCTCTACCTTGAGGGACATAGTGGAGAGTGAAATTGTAAAAAGGGAACTCGAACAAAACAATAGACTGAAAGGGGTCAAATGGGAATAATGAACTATGAAATGATTACGAACAAGTAAGAGTGGATTAAGGCCAAAGGAAAATCCTTAAGTAAAGGATGTTATCGGGAATGAGGATGGACCTAAGAAAGGATGAATCCCATCATGTCAGTAAAATATCTAGAAATCAAATAATTGGAACCAGAAAAACTCAATAAGGAAGTTGAAAAAGGACGAGTGGGTAATGAGAAATGAAACAATTTTGTAAGTTGATGTGAACAATGGTAAAGGTAGTCGAGGAATACTACTAAAAGAAAAGAGGGATGAAGTTATACAATCCTTGAGAGGTTGGAAAGTTAGGAATAATCCTAAAGGAAGTGTTTTGGAAATCTAATGGACATAGAGATAAGATCTAGAAAATGTCATGCTGTAAAGGACAGGTAAACCCAACAGTCCCAAGGAAAACATAACTCAAAATAAGGAAGAGTCAGTTAGTAAAAATGACAATGTCAAACATAAAATTTGGACTAAATTGTAATGAGCAACAAATAAAGGAAGAATTAAAATAGGACGAAAAGGTGATGACAAGGAAATCCATGAAAACAGGTACGTAATGCTCTAAAGACCGTCGAGCTAAGGGTAGCAATGACCATGAGATTAACTAGACACGGGAATGGTTAGGTATTTTGCAACTCCCAATTTTGAGTACGGGACCTCAAAGGAAAAAAATATTGCTTTAAGCAAAGAGAGATGTGAATCTAAGGATATACCCTTAAGTAAGGTATATCTAGTTATGATAAACTCCATGAAGGGAGTAAATGATATAAAGGAAAAGAAATTCCTTAAGTGAAGGATGTAAAAAGGGCTAGTAGGAAGAACAAGAGAAGAGTTAGCATCTTAAGCAAACACCAAATGGATATCAAAGGAAATGATTCCTCATGCAAGGTTGCTAATTAAGTTTTGAGGACAAAACTCCTAAAAGGAGGGGAGAGTAGTAAACCTCGCCCTTTTGAGTTAAGGAAAATCGGGAAAAGAACCGATGAAACCAAGTAAGAAAACTGAATTGGTTCATAAACCTGTTTATTGGGGAACTAGCAAATTAGAGAAATTTAAACTCCCTTGTGACCCAAAGAGATTTATAAACCTTGGGAAGGAATCTTAGAACAAAGTGGGAGAGAAAAACCAGATTGGTTCGGGTGAACCAGATCCAAACCAAATTAAACTAGTTTAAGAACTGAGTCGGTTTATGAACTAGAACCGATAGATAGATGGTAAACCGAGAATTTCATGGACCATAAGTGACCTAAGCAGTCATAAAAGTCATGAAAAAGGAATTTAGGGTAAATTGGAGATGAGAACCAAACCAGTTCAGGTGAACCGGATCCGAACCAGTTTAGACCAGTTTGAACCACTATTGAACTGGATTTTAAATTCATTTTTCTAGGTGGCTTAAATAATTCAAATTTGAGATTTGAGGCCACCACTGGATAGAAAGTGAATTTAGATTAATTTAGAAATTTTTAGATTTGAAAAACTCGATCGAATGGGGGGTGAATAGGCCGATTTAAGCTTTGAACCCAGTTCGGACCGGTCCGGTCTAGTTCGAAACAGTATCATCTTCTTCCTCCAGATGATACCACTATTCACTCGTCAAAAAATGAAAGCAACACTGTTAAAGAAGAAACGTCTCCATTCAATACGTTTTCGGCCATCAATGCCTATCATAAAAATGTCAATCGGACGGCCAAGAAGTCCCCGAGCTTCCTATATAAAGGCCCCCTTCCCATTCATCCTCTCCACACTTGAAAAGCTCACTCTCTCTCAGTTGCTTAGTTTTCCAGTGAAGCTCGAACTAGAGCTATGATATAGGGTCATTGTTTAGCCAAACAAGGTGAGGTCACGTTCTTTAGAACTGGAGAGAAGTTAGCTACACACCTGTAGTCTCTGTTTGCTCTAAGGGTCGCCGGAGAATTGCCGGCATAATGGAATAGTGAAGCAACTCCAGCAAACCGAAGCTGCTCTATCACGCCCCAACCCAGTTTGGTCGGATCCCCATGATCAACCTGCCACTCTCCCGGTTTATTAAAGGGTTTCCCCTTATTGTAAACCATAAATAATAAGGTGTCCTTTAACCTATACCTTTTCCTAGAATAGCATAATCAAAACTACATGAAATTTTAAACTTTACATACCTGTCTTATAGGCGTCTTAATTGATGGTCTTTAAGGGTATGCTTTCTGGGATTTCCTAAAAGGGATATAAGGGAGGGGGTGAGTACGACTATTCAATGAATGGGTTTTCAAAAGTCTACTTTTAACTTTTAAGAAAAAAAATATTTATATGGAATGTGCCAGACTCCTTTCTTTTTCAAAAATCCCTTCATTTAAAAATTTGGGTTTTTTCATCATTTCTTAGTTACCACGGTGTGTCATCATCCAACACACATCCCTCATCATGAAGGTTACACACATTCGCAAGTCAGTATCACTACTGAACCCGCTAGTGGCTTCGAAGCGACTTTTCCTCCCACTTAGATAGAAGTACGACCACTTCTACCCTGGGAATGAGTGGATGTACGCGACATCGGACCTACAATCCTGAAATCACTTCTTCATGTCCGTATGAGGATAGAGACCTCATCCTATCCCCACCCCGGTCTCATGCGCTTGGTGCTACTCCAGATTTTGCACAGACACCTCGAACGATGATCTACCCTTATACTCACCGGGTCGTCCAGGACCCTTAGGACGACACATCACTATCCCTCAGGGCGTCTTGATGATCCCGTACTCATGGTGCATGCACAATCAAAGTTTTCTTACATTTGCCATATAATATGTGGTGCCATTTGTCCCAACGGTCCCAACCTTCAAGTTAACATGTAGCTGTTTGTCTCGACGGGTCCAAAGACCTATCATGTCACACTTCTACTAGTTGACTGAGTATGTCGGACCTGCCTTGGTACCATGACCAAACAATTCACTTTTTAAGTTTTAATGGCACATATATATATATATATATCAAGTTCTTTTACGAGTTCCTGCTCGTGTCCATTGGCCTATGGCCCACTGTTTGAGTTTTTTAAAAACTGTCATTTTAACCCTAAAGTTCCACAACCGAGGCCCTCGGCCTATAAGAGCTATTTGAGCTCTCGTCAAGAAGGTCTCCCAAATAGTTTAAGCATTGGCACACAATCAGGGGAGAACACTTCCGACAAAATAGGTTTTTACTGTCCATTCATACCAACCGGTATAAGGACATCTCCGTTCATAACCGATGAACGGGTTTTCAACTTCCTTCGAGGAAGTCTCATCATACCAACTGGGTATGATCTACTTACAACCCGTAAGTAGTTTTTCCGCATAATTTTCACATCACTTTCTCTAAGTAGTGATGATTAAAAATACCACTAAGCAGTGGGTTTTTATACTGAGGTACTTCTCATCCCCAACCGGGTATAATACATAATCCCACTCAAAACCGGTAAGTGGTTTTTAACTTTAAGTTATGCTCATCATCCCAATCGGGTATGAAGTTAGTAAACCCACTCACCCATTAATATCGTGAATTCCACTAAACCGGTTCTTTGTATTCACGCGAGCTTGTCCTTGTTGGCGTTCCTGGTACTTCGTGTTCCTACACGATATGAACATCTCGATTCATTATCATTCAGCCTAATAGCCTTCATTCTTTCCAAATGAATGAGAAAGTCAAACTTTCATTTATTTGCAATTAGGTCCCTAAAGTTATTTCACTTAAAGTTTTAAGTCCCTAATGCCGGTTTCTCCTCAAATTGAGTCCCAAAACTTTTAAAATTTATCAAGAGACCTCAATTTATTGCATTTCATGAAAAGGGGTTTAAATTTCCAATTTGGTCCCCCCAACTTTTCCAAAATTACCATTTTGCCCTTCCTTTACAAAAATGGTAAATTTTACCCCAAAAATTCTAAAATTTCTTAGTTGACCCTCTAACATTTTTATTATGTCCAAATTACCCTCAATTTTAGGAAATTGCATTTTGATGCCTCAAATTTTCAAAAATTCCCAATTTCCCCCAATTTTTCCCCCAATTCCAACTCTTTAACACAACCGAATTTGATTTCATCAAATTGACCAATCAAACACCTTTAATTATTGAAATTGAAGTTGAAATTGAGTTTCTCTATGCTCATATGATTCCATAGAACTTTAAATTGTGGGTTTTAATGTAGGAACGAGCTCAAACGGAGCTTCGCCGAAAAATAGACTATAGAGAGAGAAAGCTTCGATTACTCACCGATGAAGGCACGACGATCCGAGCTTTTGAACTGGGTAGATAGCTCCCATCTTGAGGTTCATCCTAAAATCAAGAATCACATCAATTGATGCCGAATTGGATTAGAATTTCGTAATTGAAATTTGGCCGACTCTCTCTAACACCGATCAAAAATTGTAAATGAGAGAGCTGAATTAGCTTGCCTTTCAGTCCTAATTCGGTTGTGGAAGGGCTGACGAAGTGTTGGGAGGGCTTGGTTTGGCCTGAGGAGGGCTTGAAATGGTTGATTTCAGCTTGGCCGAAATAGGGCAGCTTTGGTCCACCAGAGCTGCTTCACTGTTCCATCATGCCAGCGCTTCTCCAATGATTCTCGTATTGATTGGAGTTTGATATCAAATAGTTGTCTTCTCCCTGGTTCTAAAGAGCTCGACCTCTCCTTCCATGGTTAAGAAAAATTTTCAAGTCGAAGCTCTAGTTTGAGCTTCACCGGGAAATGGAGCAATAGAGAGAGAGAAAGAAGTGTTCACGTGTGAGCAGAATTATTGGTATTAATCATAATAATTAAATATATATATTAATTTAGGGCTACTTATGATAAGGGGTACGTTCGCATAAAAAGTTTTTACCAAAATTTTGTTTTACAAAAAAAAATTTATACTTCCCAAGAGGTCACCCATCCCCGCACTATTCTCGAGTAAGCACGCTTAACCTTAGAGTTCTTATGGAATCTTGTTCACTTAAATCAATTTGATTTTTCTTTTCTAATTTATCTTAAATTTTTTTTCAAAGTTTAATGAACCCTTTAGATAACCTGTAAGTTGTAAATTTCCAAACTGTTTGTTCCCAAATGATTGGGTATGTAAATCGGCTCGGTTTCTTACTTGGTTTGACCGGTTCTTTTCTCGATTTTCCTTAACTCAAAAGTGCGGGGTTTACATGCCTTTTTTCGGTCGAGCTGAAATCAGCCATTTTGAGCCCTCCTCAGGCCAAACCAAGCCCTCCCACGGCCGAATTAGGACTGAAAAGTAAGCCAATTCGGCTCTACTCTGCATTTTCCGGCCGATGCTACAAAGAGAACCAGCAAAATTTCGATGATGAAATTCTAACTCAATTCTGTATCAATTGATGCAATTCTTGATTCTAGGATGAACCTCAAGATGAAAGATTTGCCCAAATCGAAAGCTCGGACCGTCGTGACCCCAACGGTGAGTAATCGAAGCTTTCTCTCTCTATAGTCCATTTTTTGGTAAAGCTCCGTTTGAGCTCGTTCCGATGTTAAAACTTATGATTCAAAGTGCTGTGGAATCGTATGAACATGTAGAAACCAAATTTCAACAATTAGAAGTGTTTGATCAGTCAATTTGATGAAATTAAATTCGGTAGTGTTAAGTTGTTGAAATTGGGGGGAAATTTGGGGATTTTGGAAAATTTGAAGGACTAAGATGCAATTTTATAAAATTGATGGTCAATTAGGCATGATAAGTATGTTAAAGGGTCAATTGAGGAATTTTAGAATTTTTGGGGTGAAATTTACCATTTTTGTAAAGGAATGGAAAAATGGTAATTTTGCAAAAGTTGGAGGACTAAATTAGAAATTTGGGAAATTAAACCCCTTTTTGTGAAATAAATTGAGGTCCTATGATAAATTTTAAAAGTTTCGGGACTCAATTTGAGAAAAAACCGGCATTAGGGACTTAAAGTTAAAGAGAAATAACTTTAGGGACCTAATTGCAAATAAATGAAAGTTTAGTTTTATCATTCATTTGGAATGAATGAAGGTTATTATGCCAAAGGATAATGAACTAAGATGTTCATATCATGTAGGAACACGAAATATCGAGAACGCCAGCAAGGACAAGCTCGCGTGAATACAAAGAACCGGTCTAGTGGAATTCACCGCATTAATTGGTGAATGATATTTTATATCATACCCAGTTGGAAATGATAAGTACCTCACATGAAAACCCACTACCAAGTGGTATTTTAAACATCACAACTTAGAGTAGTGATGTAAAAATCATACGAAAAAACTATTTACCGGTTGTAAGTTGATCACACATAGTTGGTATGATGAAACTTACTCAAAGGAAGTTGAAAACATGTTCATTGGTTATGAGCGGAGATGTCCATATACCCAATCGGTATAATGGACAATTGAAAATATATTTTTGTTGGAAGTGCTCTCCCCTAACTATGTGCCAATACTTAAATGATTTGGGTGACCTTCTTGATGGGCGCTCGAATATCTCTTATAGGCCGGGGGCCTCAGTTTTGGAACTTGGGGGATATTATGCCTGATTTTGAAAATCTCGAACAAGTGGGCCATAGGTCGGGCATGAGTAAGAGCTCATAAACAAACATGAGATATGTGCCATAAAATTTTAATAAATAAATTGTTTGTCCATGGTACCAAGACAGGACCAACATATTCAGTCAACTAGTGGCAGTGTACATGACAGGTCTTTGGACCAGTCAAGACATACAACTGCAGGTTGAGTTGAGGGTCGAGGCCGTTAGACTAGTGGCACCACAGATTATATGGCATGATAAGAAAATATTGTTTGTGCATGCACTATGTAAACCCCGCACTTTTGAGTTAAGGAAAATCGGAAAAAGAACCGGTCAAACTGAGTAAGAAAACCGAGCCGGTTTACATTTGAGAACATGTAATATGAAAATTTACAACTTCCGGGTGATCCAAAGGGTTCATTAAACCTTGGAAAAGAAACTTAAGACAAATTAGAAAATAAAAACTAAATTGGTTCAGGTGAACTAGATTCCATAAGAACTTTAAAGTTAAGCGTGCTTGCCTGAGAGTAGTGTGAGGATGGGTGAATGTACGACTTATCATAAATAGCCATAAATTAATATATATTTAATTATTGTAATTAATACAAATAATTTAATACCTAAATTAAATTAATACAAATAATTTAATACTCAAATTAAATTATTGGAATTAATACAAATAATATAATACCAAAATTAAATTCTTGGAATTAATACCAATAATTTATGGCAATATTAATACTAGTAATAAATCTCTTCTATTTAATACACGGTTTTACACCTATATAAAGAGGTCATCCCCATTTATTCTCCTCACACCCGAACACTTCTCTCTCTCTCTACTGCTCTATTTCCCATTGAAGCTCGAACTAGAGCTTCGACTTAAACAAAGGTCGGGCTCTTTAGAACCGAGGAGAAGATAGCTATCTGGTAGCAAACTCCAGTCAATCCGAGAATCATTGGAGAAGCGCTGTCATGATGGAATAGTGAAACAACTCCAGCGAACCAAAGCTGCCCTATTTCGGCCAAGCTGAAATCAACCATTTCAAGCCCTCCTCAGGCCAAACCAAGCCTTTACAACACTTCCTCAGCCCTCTCACTACCGAATTACGACTAAAAGGTAAACCAATTTGGCTCCCCTCTGCAATTTCCGGTCGGTGCTAGAGAGAGAACCGGTAGAATTTCAATAATGAAATTCTAACTCAATTCGTCATCAATTGATGTGATTCTTAATTCTATGATAAACCTCAAGATAAGAGCTATCTGCCTATTTTGAAAGCTCGGACCGTCGTGCCCTCACTGGTGAGAAATCGAAACTTTCTCTCTCTATAGTCTGTTTTCCGGCGAAGCACCGTTTGAGCTCGTTCCGGCATTAAAATCTGTGATTTCAAAGTTTCTTAGAATCGTATGAACATGCAGGAACTCAATTTCAACTCCAATTTCAATAATTAGAAGTATTTGATCGGTCAATTTGATGATATCAAATTCGGTAGTGTTGAAGAGTTGAAATTGGGGGAAAATTGGGGATTTTCGAAATTCAAATGGCCAAAATACAATTTTATGAAATTGAGGGTTAATTGGGCATGAAAATAATGTTGGAGGACCAATTGAGGAATTTTGGAATTTTTGGGGCAAAACTTACCATTTTTGTAAAAGAAGGGCAAAATGGTAATTTTGAAAAAATTGTGGGACCAAATTAGAAATTTGGGAAATTAAACCCTTTTTTGGTGAAATTGAATAAATTGAGGTCCCATGATAAATTTTAAAAGTTACGGGACTCAATTTGAGGAAAAACCGACATTAGGGACTTAAAGTTAAAGGGAAATAACTTTAGGGACCTAATTGCAAATAAATAAAAGTTTGGGTTTTCTCATTTATTGGAAATGAATGAAGGCTGTTATGTCGAGTAATAATGAACAAGGTTGTTCATATCGTGTAAGAACACGAAATACCGGGAAAGCCAGCAAGGACAAGCTCGCATGAATACAAAGAACCAGTCTATTGGAATTCACGGCATTATACCCAGTTGGGATGATGAGCACAAATTCAAGATAAAAACCACTTACCGGTTGTGGGTGGAAATTTTATATCATACCCGGTAGGGGGTGATAAGTAACTCGGTATAAAAATCCACTGTTTAGTGGTATTTTAATCATCACCACTTAGAGAAAGTGATGTGAAAATTATGCAGAAAAACTACTTACCAGTTGTAAGTAGATCACACCCGGTTGGTATGATGAGACTTCCTCGAAGGAAGTTGAAAACCCGTTCTTCGGTTATGAACGGAGATGTCCTTATGCCAGTCGGTATAATGGACAGTAAAAACCTATTTTGTCGGAAGTGTTCTCCCCTGACTGTGTGCCAATGCTTAAACTATTTGGGAGACCTTCTTGACGGGAGCTCGAATAGCTCTTATAGGTTGGGGGCCTCAGTTTTGGAACTTGATGGCTAGAATGCCCAGATTTTTGAAAATCTCGTACAGTGGACCCAAGGCCAGTTGGCATGAGCAGGAGCTCGTAAATGAATATGATATATGTGCCATAAAACTTAATAAAGTGAATTGTTTGGCCATGGTACCAAGATAGGACCGACAAACTCAATCAACTAGTAGCAGTGTGACATGACAGGTCGACGGACCAGTCAAGACAAACAATTGCAGGTTGAGTTGAGAGTCGGGGCCATTGGACCAGTGGCACCACATATTACATGGCTTGATAAGAAAACATTGTTTGTGCATGCACTATGAGTACGGGATCATCAAGACACCCATGAGGGGTAGTGATGTGTCCTAAGGGCCCTGGACGACCCGGTGAGTATAAGGGCAGATCGTCGTTCCAAGTGTGTGCGAAATTTGGAGTAGCACCAAGCGCATGAGACCAGGGTGGGGACAGGATGAGGTCTCTGTCCTCATACGGACACGAAGAAGTGATTTCGGGATTGTGGGTCAGATGTCACGTACATCCACTCATTCCCAAGGTAGAAGTGGTTGTACTTCTATCTGGGTGGCAGGAAAAGTCGCTCCGAAGCCACTAGCAGGTTCAGTAGTGATACTGACTTACGAATGTGTGTAACCTTCATGATGAAAGATGTGTGTTGGGTGATGACGCACCGGTAACTAAGAAATAATGGGAAAACCCAAATTTTTAAATGAATGGATTTTTTTGAAAAGAAAGGAGTCTGGCACACTCCATATAAATGTTTTTCTTAAAAGTTAAAAGTAGACTTTTGAAAACCCATTCACTGAGTAGTCGTACTCACCCCCTCCCTTATATCCATTTTAGGAAATCCCGGAAAGCCTACCTTGAAAGACCATCAACTAAGATGCCTGTAAGACAGGTATGTAAAGTTTAAAATTTCATGCTGTTTTGATTATGCTATTCCAGGAAATGGTGCAGGTTTAAAGGATGCCTTACTCTTTACGGATTATAATAAGGGGAAACCCTTTAATAAATCGGGAGAGTGGTGGGTTGTTCACGGGGATCCGACCAAACCGGGTCGGGGCATGACACACTATGATTACGGGATCATTAAAACGCCCATGAGGGGTAGTGATGCGTCCTAACGGCCTTGGACGACCTGATGAGTATAAGGGAAGTTCGTCGTACCAGGTGACCATGCAAAATTTGGAGTAGCACTAAGCTCATGAGACCGGGGTGGGGAAGGGATGAGGTCTCTTTCCTCATACGGACACGGAGAATTGATTTCGAGATTGAGGGTTGAATGTCACGTACATCCACTTATTCTCTGGGTAGAAGTGGACGTACTTCTATCTAGGTGGCCGGTAAAATCGCTTCGACGCCACAAGTGGGTTTAGTAGACAAGCTGGCCTGCGAAAGTGTGTTTGACCTTCATGATAAAGGATGTGTTTTAGGGGATGACACACTGTGATTAATAAGAAATGGTAGTAAAAACCAAGATTTGAAATCAAAAGACTTTTGAAAGAAATGAGTTTGGCACACTCCAATACAAATCTTTTTCCTAAAGTTAAAAGTTTTGAAAACTCATTCATTGAGTAGTCGTACTCACCCCCTCCCTTACATCCCTTTTAGGAAATTTTGGAAAGCCTACCCTTAAAGACCATCAACTAAGACACATGTGAGATAGGTATGATAAATTTAAAATATTATGTAGTTTTTATTTATGTTATTCTAGGAAAAGGTGCAGGTTTAAAGGACGCCTTACTCTTTACAATCTATAATAAGGGGAAACCCTTTAATAAACCGGGAGAGTGGCGGGTTGATCACGGGGATCCAACCAAACCGGGTCGGGGCGTGACAGGTAGGGAGCTCTTAGCAAGAGAGGAGGCGGGACGACTTGCGTAAGAGAAGATAGATTCATGAAAATGAATAGTAGGAGAGAGAAAATGCGACTCATGGAGGTATCGAGACAACGATAACCAATATAACCCAAGAGATACCCGAGAAAAATACAAGGTCGGGATCTGGCTTAGAGTTTGTGGAGTTAGTATGGATGGAGGTAAGGAAAGCAAAGACACCCAAAAACATGGAGAGTGGTGTAATCATGAGGTTGGTTGAAAAGTATGTGATAAGAAGAGAGACGAGTGCGAGGGGGAAGACGATTGATAAGAAAAATGGTTGTTTCAAATGCAAAGTCTTAGAACTTAGGTGAGAGATAAGATTGGGCAAGAAGAGCGAGTCTCATATCTACGATATGACGATGCTTACGTTTTGTGAATATGAGGGCATGAAAGCCAATGAAGAACTCAATTGGTTTAAAGTTTAGTTTGAAAGGATGTAGAGATAAATTCCTTGGCACTATCTGTTTAAAGTGCCTTGATTTTACATAATAAGTTTTCAACTTGAAGACTAAAGGCACGAAATTCAGATAAGACATCAGATCGATGCTTAAGAACAAAAAAACAAGAATATTTTCTAAAATCATCCAAGAAATTTATGTAGTAGGTGTGACCTGTGTATGAGGTAACAAGAGCAGGACCCCAAATATCAGCATTAATTAGCTCGAGGGGTTGAATGCTGAGATGATTAGTTGAAGAAAAAGGATATTGTGTAATTTTGCCACAAAGGCATGCTTCACATAGAGATTGTAAGGAAGAAACATATTTCAATAATAATAGTTTAGATAAAATATGATGTAAGATACGTTGGTGCCACACCGTGCTACTAATAGAATAACTAACATAAGCTTGAGGTAAACTAGATTGAGATCCCAAATGCAAGTAGTACAAACCACCTTTACGATTCCCGTAAATTAGCTCCTAATGTGTCTATTGATCCTTAGTAAGAAAATAAGAATGATGAAAATCAAAATAGCAAGAATTATCAATAGTAAATTGATAGGCGAATAAAGATTTAGAGATATAGTGGGGACATAGTAGACATTTTTTTAAAAGAAAGTAATAAAGAGAATTAATGAGATAGGTAGATCCGGAAGCGAGAATGGGTAAATATGTTCCATCTCCAATTAACATATGCTCCAAAAATGTTTGCAAATCTTGAATAGATAACTGAGATAAATCATTAGTAATATAATTGGTTGCACCATAGTCAATATACTAGTCCAATTGATAAGCAGTGTTATCCTCGGATATGGTGTAGGCATGGGGGAGTTGATAGCTGGATAATTTGGGACATGTTGGTGCAATATAATCGGTGTATCCACAAAGTTGACATGTTGGGCTGGATAGTGAAGATAAAGGTAGTCCAAAGGAGTTGTATAGGTTGGGCTTGGGCGTCGATTCGGTAGATGGCCCAACATGGTCGAACTGGGCAGATGAAGCCTTGTATTGTCTTGTATAAAACTCATCTTGAGAATTGAAATGCATTGTTTGGGTAGATTTTACGAGTGTAGACGCAAAGGAACACCCCAAATGATCTAAGAACTTGAGGGCGATGGCTCCTTCCTTGGAATCCACTAGAGGAAGAGAGGCAACTAGGCAGATGGACTTAGGAGCAGACCCTTGGGATGAACGGTGACAGCCGTAACAGGAGGATGAGAGTTATAGGTGCCCTCTAGAAGACTTCATAGAAGAGCCATGGGAGTAGTTGAGTCGTATAAGAAGGTTTGACGGGCTTCACGTGCGAGAAGGAGAGATTTGACTACATCGTTGCTCATGGAATCCAAGATAGTCGATAGCCCCAAGGTGAGAAATTCCCACTCATAACCCAAACCAGCTAATATGTGATTCTTGATTTCCTTGGGTGTTTTGGGTTGTCCAATCTGGGCAAGACTAGTGGCGAGAGAGCTAACGGAGGACAAATAGGTGGACATGGGGTTATCGAGTTCTTTGAGATCTCTCCATTGTTGGTCGAGAATGTCCAATTGTATCTGAACCTGTGAATTGAAAAGAATGTCAAGTTGTTTCCACGTTTCAGAAGTAGTGGTTGCTAAAAGGACCTGCAAATTAACTTCAGTGTAAGAGATGCAAGGATGCTAGTAAGTTAGAATTGATCATTGATAAACCATGATTCATATTTAAGATTGGGGTGTTGCAGCTCATTTCCATTTGTAGATTTGTGAGAAACAAATGGAGCTGGAGAGGGTGTGGATCCATCAACATAGCCATAAATGGAGCTGGAGAAGGTGTGGATCCATCAACATAGCCATAAATTAAGATGGAGAAGGTATGGATCCATCATCATAATAGAAAAGTTTATAAATTTTAAGGATATGACTAATGTTATTTTTCCACATATAATAGTTTGAACAATCTAGTTTGATGGGTAGGATAGTTAGTAAGACTGTGAGAGTATGTGAAGTTGCTGTAGCTCATTGAATCTTCTTGTTGTCATGTAAATGATAGAGATGAACTAGTGCACTAAATAAGAAAATATTTTATAATCTTGAATTTTAGCAATAATTGTAAGTATTAATGCTCTACTATGAAAGTAATATAAGATGAATACAAAAGAAATAAGAAATTCAGAGATATAAGAGGTATTTAATATTTTAACCATCCTATACTATTGATTGAATTAGTGTAAATTTATATAGATTTTTTTAAGATAAAATAAATTATAATAGAAAAAATGTAAAATAAAATATTATAAAATATAGGTGATCTAAATTCATTTGATGTTATTTGGTAGATAACTATTGTAATAGGTACCATCCAAAGTATACATACTTAATTTAATAGATTCAATATAAGTTCTTCCGTATTTATTATTCTAGCTAGTTGAACAAACAATGGTTGATAAAAAAAATCAAACAATAGTATTATATTTTTTTGTACTCAATATTTTTTTTTGTATCTGAGTAAGTCTTTAAATGGCCGATTGAGTTTAATTGACAGAGCTATTTTCTAGCAATAAATAGAATTAACTCACAAAAAAATTTCCTTGTAGGACATATCTGTGTGTGCATTGAAGCATCACTTTTATTTTATAGGTAATTTATGCGTATTGGTTTAGGATTACCTATATTTAATTTGCCAAAAAGGTATACATGTGGAGGATTTAATATTGACGAGAAAAGTAATATATATATATATATATATATAATAAAAAATATTATTATATTAAATTTGATCAAATAAATAAATTTATATTAAATTATACTAAATATAATAAAATGAATACATAATGTGTATATTTGGGTTAATCGAAGAGACTTATATTAGTTTAGAGTTTTCATCAAATGTTGAGATTAAATAATTCATTTACCCTTTTTATTTAGATGTCTTGCCAAAAAAATCAAGACTTTGGATACATTTTACATATGTAATATTTATTTTATTTTTCTATTATAAAGATCATTGACTTTGGTAAATTTCATGTTCTAATTTTATACAAAAAAGATCTCATACTTTCTCCATCATACCAATTACAGTCAACCATCGAACCTCTCTTTATTTTTACACAAACCATCACCAATGTTTGCATGGGGTTAGAGGACTCGGGTTCACTAGTAGTGTGACTGACCATCGATGGTCTGTTGACGACGGTACTAATAATTTAATAATTCAATAGGTAATATAATGATAATTTTATTTCTTAATATTATTGTCTAAGCATATAACTCTTTAAATTTTAATTTATTTAATAATTTACTCAATTAATTTATCTAATCAAATTTAAAACAGATGTGACATCATAATTAATACTAATAAATTATCCTCCAGTCTCTCAGAATTTATGATTTTCTTAATGTAAATGTACTTGACATGTAATTTATATTTTTTTACTAATATTAAGATAATAATAATTAAAATATTTTCTAATTGTAATTATTTACTTATATTATGCTGAATATTTGGCTAAATTAATTCATGGAATAAATTATTATACAAATAAAAGTTGGAATATAAAATTATTAAAATATAAATTGAGGGATGACTAAAAACTGTTAGTATGTCTAACTCTCACTCGGTCTCTTCAAATATTCAGCCATTATTCTCTCTCTCTTTAAACAATGGAGCCCTGGCTAGACGACTTAGCTGACGAGCTCCAGAGTCTGAGCTTCACCTCCACGGCTACCAACACAACCACGGCTGAGATTCGTCGCAGCACCAGCTCCAGTTCTGAGGCCACATTCACGGTGGCCTCTTCCTCCGCACACGACTCATTCTCTTCCGTCGCAACCAGATCGCACCGCCTCATCCGCCCGCAGCTCTCCCTCTCCGACCTCCGCTTCCTCCAACGACTGGGCTCTGGTGACATCGGATCCGTCTACCTCGCCGAGCTCAAATGCTCTCCGGCGCCGACCTCCGATAACTCCGCGATTCCTCCGCTCGCGGCCAAGGTCATGGACAAGCGAGAGCTAGCGAGCAGGAGTAAGGAAGGGCGTGCCAAGACAGAGACGGAGATCCTTGCGATGCTGGACCACCCGTTCCTCCCTTCTCTCTACGCATGCGTGGACTCCACGAAGTGGCTCTGCCTCCTCACCGAGTTCTGCCCAGGCGGTGACCTTCACGTGCTCCGCCAACGCCAGCCATTCAAGCGTTTCGCCGAGTCGGCCGTAAGGTACGCAAATTCACTATCCCTCTCACGCCTCCCCATCCTCCCCTTGTCATTATTAATTGCTCTGATAGGTTTCGATTTTTTTCTTAGTAGGTACGAGTCTATTAGAAGTTACCATCAATATAATAATTGACCGATTAATTTTTCTTGCTAACAACAAATTAATAATCTATGGAGGTCCTATTTTATTTCTGATTCCATTGCCAAATCTGAAGAGGGGAAGCAGTGGTTGTTAGTTGATTTGGGGAACGGAGGGAGGCTGCTTGGGGATGGGGTTGGGGTTGGGGGTGCGTTGCGGGGCCAAGATACTTTTCAGGCTTGCATAGATTTTGAAACGTAAGCTGATAGGGCTATAATTGAGAGCGATGAGTCGTACGACGGGGGCCCGTACCCTGACAAAGCCGATGGTTGCCATTGCCATAGAGTGGGATCCCATCTGACATCGCTTTTCAGCTTCCGGGTTTGGACGGGATCTTAACTTGTGCAATGTCCACACTAGATAGTTTCTTTTCTTCTTCATCCATTGGGATAGAGGACATTAATTGGGAGCATTTATTTTTAATGATAAGGTCCTGCTTGAGCTTTCGAATTTTCTTCTTGTGGGGTGTAATAAATGGACTCTGGGATTCTGATTCCATGGCTTTGAATTTGAATTTGGACGCGTTACTGTTAGGGCGAAAAGAGAATACTATTTTGGGGTACCATCTCCATCTTGGTAGTAGCAAGGCATCCATTATCATTACTGAAAAACTGCTGACTCCGCTGGACTGGACCAACGTGTTTCATTGTGGATCATTAGTGTATGAATTTTTTTGTGCAAAATTAGTGTATAGGTTAAAGTGGAAATCTCGAGGTAGTTTATCAAATTGGATATTATTATATCAAGTAATCAGCAGTTTACTTCATGTTATATAAGATGGATCGCATATTGTGAGAAAAAATAACAGATCTAGTAGTATAATATTTAATAATATCATTGGTGGGTTGAGTTTTTATATGCACTTTCTTTTGGTGCATATGAAGTACACGTTGTGGTGTGCATTGAGAGATCGACCATGAAATAGTCTTTTTCTTTATTTCTTTTCTTCTGCATTGTACAAGGGACCCTCTCTGCATGACCATGAAACCTGGTTGCAATTGTGAGATGAGTTACTTGCTTGAAACGTGAAAATACTGAAATAGGCAGCAATGCACTTTTTCCTACCCCTCAAAGCCTAAGGTCAAGATAGAATATAATAAAATTTGCAGAGGCAGGAGCCTTATGATGGTAAATGCCCTCTTTATCTGTAGCTGCAGTAGCATGCCAAGTTTAGTGCTGAAAAGTGAAAATCTGAATCTGCATTTACCTGTCACATTGTAGCACTGTTGGGGAAGTCCTGACCGTTTCTGTTCTGCAACGTTCAGGGCTTTCTCCCTTTGACGCACTAGTCAACTGCCCCTCTCACATGGGATGTATGGATTTGTCAATTTGTGTTAGCTCTCATGTTGTTGAAGGCTTCCCCCTGTCTTATTTCTAGGGACACTATACAAGGACCACCCTGTGATCCCTAAGTTTGTCTTTAAAATCCAACACCTTTTTCTCAGACTTATTCCTGTTTTTGATGTACTTGCCGCGTGAATGTTTTGCTTGACTAATGTTCTGTTCAGTGAGTTGGGACACTCACCTATAATTCCACATTCATTGGTAGCATCCATTTGGCTTTTTCCATGAATCCTGCATCCATTGTAATGTGTGAAAAATAGAATATAGTGTCTAGTAGTTAATGGTAAGGAGGCATTCTCAATTATTTTTATCTTCTATTTGTCCATTACTGCGCTCTCTTATCCTTGAATCACGTAATGCGATTATCCCACCTCTAACTCCGGGAACTGTGGCTTAAATTTTGTATCTTTTTATTTGTCTTATTGGCGCTGCTGCTGGATTCCATATCGGTTCAATTGATTTAATCCTCTCTCTCTCTTCCTGTAATGCCTCCAGGTTCTACGCTTCAGAGGTGGTGGTAGCCTTGGAGTACCTCCACATGATGGGGATAATCTATCGTGACCTGAAGCCTGAAAACGTGCTCGTCCGATCTGATGGCCATATCATGCTAACCGACTTCGACCTCTCGTTGAAGTGCGAAGGCGACATGTCCATGGTACAGTTAGTGTCGAATCATAACCTGCCTGCCGCGACCCCGAAGGTGGACCGCCCGATCAATGCCCCGGACTTCACCTCGTCGTCCTGCATCCTCCCCAGCTGCATAGTCCCGGCCGTCTCGTGCTTCCACCCCAAGCGGAGGTGGCGGAAGAAGAAGTGGCTGGGTCGGACCGACAGCCCCGAGTTCGTAGCCGAGCCCATGGACATGCGGTCCATGTCGTTCGTGGGGACCCACGAGTACCTGGCCCCGGAGATCGTCTCGGGCGAGGGCCACGGTAGCTCGGTCGACTGGTGGACCCTTGGGATCTTCATGTTCGAGCTCTTCTATGGGGTCACCCCCTTCAGGGGCCTGGACCACGAGATGACCCTAGCCAACATAGTGGCTCGGGCGCTTGATTTCCCGAAAGAGCCATCGGCTCCAGCCCATGCCAAGGACCTCATATCACAGCTCCTGGCCAAGGACCCAGGCAGGCGGCTGGGGTCGTCAACGGGCGCGTCGGCCATAAAGCGCCACCCGTTTTTCCAGGGAGTCAACTGGGCGCTGCTGAGGTGTACGAAGCCGCCGTATATTCCGCCACCGTTCAGCAAAGACGATGTATCGGATGATAGCTGTCCGGACACTCCGGTCGAGTACTACTGATTCTCCAGAACATCAATCACAATGAAATGAATAACAATTAATATTTAATTTCAACTTGAGATGCATTTAAGAGTTAAAACTGAGGTCGAGTACTACCTTATTACGGTGCCTTACCTTTACTTAGTTGGTAATTCAATATTATGGTAGGTTATACTATTATGGCTATGGGGCGACGGGATCCGGACGTCACGACAGAGGGGATTCGTACAAATTGGGTTGATTGAGGCATTCCGAAACCGGTCGGAAAATGGGGGAGGGGGTGTCTCGGCCGGGTCCCGCCACCATGAGTGGCTTGGTTGTTTGTTTTCGGGAAAATTGTGCTCCAACTTTGGATCCCACGTGCGCCTGCTTTGCACACAGGGTGAATGGCTGGCTGACGCAGCGGGCGACCATTTTTCCCCTCTGCCTCTGCCCTTACATTAGATATATAAAATCGATCAAATATAATTTTGGATCCATGAATCGTTTGGATCTCTTGCCCAAAAGCGGAAACGGCCAAAATCTTAATAATTGTATGTTTGGAGGGAGGTTGAGACGGATTTAGTGCAGAGTTGATAGATTTGGTGGAAGGGGGAGTGTAGGGAAGGGAATTGACGGAGAGAGATTAAGGATTTGGAGATTTGGAGGTGGGTGCGAGGGACTTACCAGGAAGAAATGTCTTCACTTGCTTGGAGTGCATTGAGGGATAAAGACGTGCATATACATGACAAATATATCCTTACAATCTTAAAATTCAGTATTTATCATTTGAACTTGTATATGTCAAGTGATGTTAATGAACATATTAGTCAATTCATGAGCATGTATTAATAGGTAGATACACAAGAAATATCTATTATTATTTCTTATCTCTTTTGGTTTGTAATTATATATTGCATTTTAATAAGCAAAAAAAGGAATGATTTAGAGGAATTATTGGTTTGGATAAAGAGATTGAGAGGAATAAATTAATATGTTATTATTTATTTTTAAATGAATTAAAATATTTTATTTAATAATATTATATTTATATATAATTTAATTAAATAATATTATTTAAAATTATATTGTATATAATAAAATATTATGTCAAATAAAATATTTATAAAAGTCTAGTTTAATTTATTAAACTTGTATTTATCAAGTATATTTTAGATTACTTACATCATTCACATTATAGAAAATATCACAAATGGGAAGAACAAAATTCTAATTTGTTTCATTTGTGGTTGGCAACAACTTTACCAATTATCTTGATATGAGACTACAACCTACCCCTAATATTTAATCGGATCATAATTTTTATGTCAAACTTTGTTTGTGAGTACTATCACCCAATCCCATATATATTAATCAAGTTATTCACTATATATGGACTAGACCCTCCATATTCATCGGTGTTAATACACACACCACTCCCAAAACCCATGATTTACCTATTCAGCTATAATTTCCATTGTATCGACCTTACTTACTAGTAGTTCTCAAAACCATTATTACCTTATACTGTGTGTCTCGTGCTCTCGTTTTTAATCACACACTTACAAGTGTTTTTAACTTAAGATAATTATTTTTGTAGTATTAACCATACGAGATGAGACCTCCCCGCCTCCAATTCGATAGTATTTACTAGGCATGACTCATTTCACACAAAATCACATATTTAAGTATTTTAACATATTTAAAATTTACTATCAATAATATTTATAGGACAATTTTCGTTCAGAATTTAACCAAATTTTACGAGTTTTCAAATAATGGCCTTAAGCCTACTATTTTTAAAAATGCACGCCTTGGTCCCACTTCTTAAATTATAAATATTATACATTTTCCTTGAACATGGGTCCAACCTATATAAATGAATCTATATACCCTACTTGAAAATTTTTTTTACAACATAAAATAAATGGTAAATTTTCTAAACAATATTCATACTTATTTCAAGAATATATATTTCCTAAAAATATTTTAGCATGGTTCAAAGGGTAATATATTTTAAAAATACTTTAATTAAGTTAGGCACTTAAATATGCTAGTAATATCGCATCATAAGTCTAATCGTACTTGATACTAAAACTGTAACTCACCTTCCTCTAGGAATATGTTCATCCTGAATGGATTCTCGAATATTTATACTCCTATTGCACGATTAGTTAAGATATGTACACTTATGATATGAAACTCGTTCTTTAATTATCTAGAGGCGGTCGTATGACATTCACTTAATTTCTTGAGGCATGGCCTTTTTGTAATTTTTTATTCCTTGAGGCCATGTCCAAAGGAGATTTTAAAGTCCCCATTTATTTTCTTTTCAAGGCTTTTTTAATCTCTCAAACACACCCTTAATTCCCCATTTTTCGTCTTTCAAACACCCTATAATAATTTCTATAATTGGCCCAATTACTGAGAATATTTTTGTCCTTTCATGGGGTTAATGACACACTCGTAATTAATTTGTAGTATGAGGGCAAATTCACACTTTTCCACCTTGGCAGCATCCTCTTATCAACATCATGATACCCCATTGTCAATGTTATCTAATTTCCCTCCCAAGCCCTAATCCCTCATTTGATGTCCTCAATGTTTCATCCCGCAGATCCTTCCTATAGTTCGGCTTCGATCACACTCTCATAGTTTATCGCCAATCCTACTATTTATGTAACTTTGGCCATTCATTCTATTTTGGATTTTATGTCCCTAAGAGTTCTTATGGCTCACATGATTCCCGAGTGAGGTCTCTCTTCCTTCCTAACTTTCATTTCGAGCTCACCACTTGAATCGTGCATGTTACCTCTCAATTCACATTGTTTGTGTTATAGTGATAACATCATTAGTTTGATTCTTCGAACCTAACTGAAATCCATGATTTCCATTGAAATAACTAGGCCTCTCAACTCCCTCTACAATTTTTGTTGTCGGGATCTTGGTATCAATAGCCTCCTTTCATCAGGCTTCTGTTTCTTGAGCTGGTCTTTGCATGATGGCACATTCATGTGCCTAGTGGAGTTATGTCATCCCTCTCTGCTCAAGCTCACCGAGAGCTCTTAAGTTAAGTAAAATTTCATCCCTATTTTAGTCTTAACCTTTGTTGTAGGAACTTGATCCGATTTCTAGTATGTATGTTACGAATTTCCATGTCCAATCATTCCCTTTTTTTAGGTAATTTGAGTATTTCTTCTTGATTATGGTTTTTGATTATTGGAGTTAAATTGGAGAATACCATAGGGAGTAGTGTTAGTGAGAGTCTCCTCACTTGATGGATATGACCCTTGTTAGGGTGATAGCACCTTGGGTGCCCCCGTTACTCATAACCACTCCTTTTGATTTTTTGTTACAAAATTGAATTTGAGAAAGAGAAAACGAATATATTGATAGAGAGGCATTGGGGATGAGAAATTGAAAACCTCCTTATTTTCTCCAAACCCTAACTCAATTATATACATGTCTATATATTAACTACCTTAAATAGAATATATGATATAATCTTAATATCCAAGATTATATCATAATTACCTTAAATAACTTATACTATTTCAACACTCCCCCTCAAGATGGGCGATAAATATCTATCATTCCCATCTTGTTACAAATATTAATCCACTCTTTAGGTCCTAATCCTTTAGTTAAACAATCTGCTAATTGTTCGCCAGTCTTCCTGTAGTGTAGCTCCACGATCTTGCTCTCAAGTTTCTCTTTGATGAAGAATCGATCAATTTCAATATGTTTGGTTCTATCATGTTGAACTGGATTGTTAGCAATGCTGATCGTTGATTTATTATCACACTATAACTTAATGAGTTCTTTCCTGAATAAACATAACTCCATCAATAAGTTCTTTATCCATATTATCTCACATATGCCTTGAGTCATAGCTCTGTATTCTGCCTCTGCCGTTGATCTTGCGACCACCTCCTGTTTCTTACTTCTCCAAGATACAAGATTACCTCCAACAAACACGCAATAACCTGATGTCGATCTTCTATCATCTACACAACTAGCCCAATTAGAGTCACAAAATCCTTCAACTTTAGTATGACCTTGAGACTTGAACCAAAGGCCTTTTCCCGGGCTACTCTTTAGATATCTCAATATTCGCATAACTGCCTCCCAATGTTCTGTCCTAGGATCATGCATATATCTACTTACAATACTAATCGCATATGTTATGTCTGGTCGTGTGTGACACATGTAGATAAGTCGTCCCACAATTCTTTGGTATTGTTCTTTATCCACTGGGTCCCCTGACTGAGCACATAGCTTATGATTTGGTTCAATTGGAGTAGCAGCAGTTCGACAACCCAACATCCTTGTTTCAGTAAGTAGATCCAATAGATATTTTCTCTGAGAAAGCACTATGCCTGTCCTAGACCTGACTATCTCAATACCAAGAAAATACTTAAGTGCACCCAAATCTTTCACTTCAAATTCTTTGCTCAATCTTTGCTTTAGTCGTAATATGTCATCGCTATCATCTCCAGTTATAATAATATCATCTACATATACTACAAGGATAGCAACTTGACTATTTGAGTGTCGATAGAAAACTGTGTGATCTCCATTGCATTGTTGATATCCCATTCTAACTATTGCATGTCGAAATCGGTCAAACCAAGCTCTTGGTGATTGCTTGAGTCCATACAAAGACTTCTTAAGTTTACATACCCTCCCAGTGATCTTCATTGTATCAAATCCAGGTGGAATTTCCATATATACCTCTTCTTGTAAGTCTCCATGCAAAAATGCATTCTTTACATCTAATTGATGTAATTTCCATCCAAAGTTGGCAGCACATGATATAAGTATTCTGACGGTACTCATTTTAGCAACTAGTGCAAATGTCTCATCATAATCTATTCCATACGTCTGGCTGTAGCCTTTTGCTACCAATCTTGCTTTATACCTTTCAACCTTTCCTTCAGCATTTTGCTTAACAGTGAATACCCATTTGCATCCAACAACCTTTTTTCCACTTGGAAGTAATGCCAGTTCCCATGTCTTATTTTTCTCTAATGCATGCATCTCCTCATGCATCGCTGCAAGCCACTTTGGATCATTTTTAGCCTCTTGCCAATTTCTTGGTATGTACACTAACTGTAATGATACAATAAAGGTCTTGTATGTAGATGGGACAGATTCATATGAGACATAATTAGATATATCATATTCATAATCATATCTAATTGTAGGTTTTCCTGCATTAACTCTAAATTCTTTACGAATAGCAATGGGCAGAGATTCATTACCATCTGGTGATGACGAGGAATCGTCAGGAGATTGATGGGTATCTAGGACATCTGGTGATAATGAGGAATCGTCAGAAGATTGATGGGTATCTGGGACATATGTGGGAAATGAGTGTGGTATAAGTATCTGTTCTTGTCACTCTCCATCATCTTCTTTATCTTCCTCCCCCTGAGCACAACTCTTGTTCCTTCTACTATAAACCTTTAATTTTGGTTCATTGGTCCCTCCTTCATTACTACTTAATCTCTTAGGACATGGGATTATACCTACAATGACATCATCTTCTTTATTATCACTAATTCTCTCTTCATTTTCATGTTGTGCTTCAGTCAAATCATCTAGCACTGTGGATGACGTTGTTGATTCACCATAAAAGGGTTCATTCTCACGAAATGTTACATCCATACTCACAAAAAGTCTTCTCTCGCTTGGACACTAGCACTTGTAACCTTTCTGAGTGCTAGAATAGCCCACATAAATACACTTCAATGCACGTGGATCAAGTTTAGTTACTGTGGGACGATGATCTCTCACAAAACATACGTAACCAAATACATGAGGACGGATTGCATATATATTGCGTCCCATCAAAAGTTCACAAGGAGATTGAAAGTTTAATATCTGAGAAGGTATCCGGTTAATTAAATATGTTGCCATCAATACTGCTTCACTCCATAGATATTTTGGAACATTCATTGTAAATAGAAGTGTGCGAGCTACCTCTAACAAGTGTCGATTCTTCCATTCTGCCACTCCATTCTGTTCTGGTGTATCTGGATATGTGGTCTGATGCAGAATCCCCTTTATAGATAAATACGATGAGAATTCTCTATTAACATATTCAGTACCATTATCTGTACGGAGAGTACTCACTTTAGCATTATATTGTGTTTGCACCAAAGCTAAAAAATCTTTAAAGCAAACCAGTGTCTCAGATTTATTTTTCATCAAATATACCCATGTCATCCTTGAGTAACAATCAATAAATGTAATAAACCATCTGAATCCGCCAATCGAAGTAACTGGACATGGTCCCCAAACATCAGAATGTATCAACGAAAATGGTGAAATACTTCTTAAACCAGTAGGAGAATAACGTGTTCTTGTATGTTTTCCAAACTCACAAGCATCACATACAAGCTTGCTACGTTCTACATTATTCATCAAGTCAGGCCTTACCCTCTTAAGATTCTCAAACGATAGATGACCAAGACGATGATGCTCCAATATGACTTCATTCATTGCTCGTTCAGACAAAGTAGTGGTTAAAGCTGTGCTAGACTCATCTCTCATAAGATACCACAATCCATTAAGCCTCCGTCCAGTCCCAATTGTTCTCTTGGTATTCCTTTCCTGAATGACACATGAATCTCGATCAAAGATTACTTGACAGTTCAATTGATCACTAATTGCATTAACTGATAATAGATTAACCGGAAATGATGGGACATATAGAACTGATGATAATGTAATTGATGAAGTGCATTTAATCAAGCCGAATCCCATGACCGGTTGAAATGTGCCATCAGCCGTTTGAACTCTATTATGGGAAAAAGGTGGAGAACCAGTATATGTAATAAACTCTACTGATGTTCCTGTCACATGTCTAGATGCACCTAAATCAATAATCCATTATGTGGAAGATGGTTTAGAAGAAAATGCATGTGCAATAGTACCTGAGTCAGCATTAGCATAACACATGTTGTTGTTTAAAATGTCAGCACCTTTAGCATGATAGGTTTATCCCCCAAATCGTCCACAACCTTGACCTTGACCTCAGGCTCCACGTCCTCTGATGCTATGACTTGTTCCACCCCATGCAGGAATACGTGTCGAGGAACAATTCCAGCTAATATGTCCATTCTTCCCACAATTATAGCATTGTCAGTTGTCAATAATCGGTTTTGCTAGAGTAGAGCGAACTGATATTGTTGATATCTTAGAAGTGTTCATAACCTTTTGTCTTGACTCCTCATGAATTAGTGCAGCAATAACATCTTCCATCGAAGGAATTGGAGACTGATGACATATCATTGCTCTCTTGTTTTCATATTCTAGATTTAGTCCCCTCAGGAGGCGAATCACACGTCGTCGCTCCATCCATGCTCTAATAGAAGCTGTATTTGAAGGATCAGATGTAATTAATGGATCATAATAATCAAGTTCGGACCATGACCTTTTTAGCTCAATACTGTATTCTATTATACTTCGCTCCCCCTGCTTTAGTGCGTCCAACTTATCTTCAATCTCAATCACCGTCATCATATTCCCAATACCAGAGAATTGAGTAGCCAAAATCTTCCATATATCAGATGCTTTATTAATACCTTCTACCAACCCCGCGATAGAAGGAGAAAGTGATCCTATTATCCATGCAACCACCAGAGAATTAGTCGCCCTCCACACCTTCCATGATGTGCTGGTAGTATCAGTGGGTTCTTCATATGAGTCGTCAATGTAATCTTCCAAATATTTTGACTCTAATATGAGTCTCGTCTTTCTCGACCAACTCAAATAGTTTTTCGTTCCTTCAAGTCTCTGCTCTATTGGGAGTAATTCCAACTTCAAATCTCGATTGAGAGTATTGTTATGTTGAGGAGATACATCTTCTCTTCCTACAAGCAATTTGGCCATACCTTCTAAAATTTCCTTCAACTCCCTTCCTGTTAATACTGCATCCGTTTTCTCCATCTTCTACGACAATTCAGTTATGCCGTGTCTTGAGCCTTCATATAAAAAAACCTTGAAAATAGCAGAAAACCTTAGCTCTGATACCATGTTACAAAACTGAATTCGAGAAAGAGAAAACGAATATATTGATAGAGAGGCATTGGGGATGAGAAATTGAAAACCTCCTTATTTTCTCCAAACCCTAACTCAATTATATACATGTCTATATATTAACTACCTTAAATAGAATATATGATATAATCTTAATATCCAAGATTATATCATAATTACCTTAAATAACTTATACTATTTCAACATTTTCCTTGTATGCAACCTCTCATTTCTATAGGTGCATTCCCTTTGGTGACTAGTGAGTTTATTTTGTGCATCCTTTGTAGATCTGTTTGAGTGTCTTATATAGGAGCACAATTGCTCAACTCTATATAGGTTATTTATTTATTCCTGTTAATGTTCTTGTTAGTTTTAATTTAATTGGATTTTTGTGTAATGAATCTAACCCTTAACCATTCCCATTCATGACACCCTTTATGGCAAGAGGAATTTATATTTCTATTTCATTTGTTCTTTCATTAATTTAGTATGTTGATTTCTTTTGTAGGTGAAACTATCATGTTGTTGCCATAAGTTCTTAATTATGGACTTTAATCACGTGCCTATTGTAGGACCAGATAGAGGTGGTGCAGACTCACTTGACCATCCAGGTAACTAGTGGGGTCCTTGCACATTATCATGTCCATTTCTAGAATGGTATCTAAGACTTGTTTAAGGAACTTGAATTTCTTTGTTTGAGTGCATGAGTAATTGGGCATCTTAATGTCTAAGTTACTTAATTTGATAGCTAATCGAAAATTCACTCTATATCATCTTGTGGATATGACTGCTTCCTATCTTTTATGTCTTAAATGCAGAATTATTGTTTTTGCTAGGGGACTAATCATAGGAAAAATGGGATCCAATTATAGGTGAGGAGATCCTAAGCTTATGCCATTTAGTCATGCGCTCTATAGGATTTAAACTTCATCTCTTAACTTATGGGTTATTTGAAATAGATTGCTTTGGTAGTTTTTCACTTAAAGATCTCGTATTGGCATGTAGACTTTAGGTAGAGTTATTATCATGTGTCACTCTTCACCAAATATTTCAGGGAACTTGGTTGACTGGTATAGTTTCTATTTACTCGAATTGTAGGTTCCCATGGATGGGGAAATTCAAGACACTTGCTTAAAGCACAAAACACAAGTCTCTACCAATAACTGACTCCCGATCCTTGAAAAGATTATCGGGGATGGGTTTTCAATGGAATTTACCAAGTATAAGGAAGGCCATATGTGAAACCCGACCCTTGGACCAAGTAAACTGAGGAAAGAACCGACGACTTTGAGAAAACCAGGCCGAAAAAAGAACAAAAATGATGAAGAAGGGTTAAAATGTGAAATTCGAAAATTTCAAGTGACAAAAAATTCATAAAATTCATGAGAAAGAATTGGAAAGGGGAATTGATGAGAGAACTAGACTGGTTCGGGGAGAACTAGACCGGTTCGGGGTGAACCAAACCTGAACTAGACTGAACTGGGATGGACCATAGTGAACCGGTTCACTAATTCATTTTTCTAGGTGGCTTAAAAATGTCAATTTGGGAAATTGAGGCCGCCATTAGATAGAAAATTGAATTTAGATAAATTTAGAAAATTTTAAATTTCTGAAAACCGATCGAACCAGGTTCGAACCGACCAAATTTTGAATTCGGGTTACTAAACCCGATCGGACCGGACCGGTCAATGATCAATGAACCAGTCAACGATAACGGTCAACAACGCCTCATTAGCAGCCACGTAAGCACGGGCAGCCAATGGGAGGCTACCACGTGTCTGTTTAACGGTCAACGGATGACCAATGAACATGCCACGCAAACAAGGGCAACTAATGGGAGGCTATCACGTATCTTGTCAACGGGTCAATGACTGACATGGTGGCTGAGTTAGACCTCCACATCAAAAAAATTGGCCAATCATAGTATGCCACGTGGCATGTCTGCCACGTCATCATCTACAACCTCCAGCCACTGATAAAGAGAAGAGAGAGATACGCGGAAAAAGCTAGAGTCCTTGGCAACTCAAAAAACTCTCTGGTTAGGTTGCCAATGACCGAGTTGGAGGTCAAGTCTTATGCCAGTGGGTAGCCTGAGCAGTTACCAAGCTCTCAATATAAATAGCACCCCTCCATTCGATCTCAACATCCCACAATCGACCGAAGAAGACGAACTACTCAGTTTTCTGGTGAGTCGCAAACCAGAGCTCTGACATTGGGGCTTTTCTCTACCTCTGAAGTTGCATTCAGTAACATTAGAATCGAGAAGAAGTCCTCTACACAGCTACACCCTCCATTCCACTTGAGAGCCACCGTAGAAGAACGAGGAATCTCAAATAGTAACATTGCTCCTCGACTGTTAGCAGCCCGAGCTATTCGTGCTCAACTTGAGCCGTCTTCAAGCTAATTCTGGCCAAACCAAGCCCCCCAAACACCACCTAGAGGTGCCTCGACATTCCCCGAGCTAGCCTGATAAGCTCCTCCGCCGCCCCTTCGTCGGAAAATACTATTCACGGTACATTTTTGTAAGAACTGAAACTAAGAAATTCACAATGCTCAAGCCACCAATTGAGGCGCGTTTTGATCTAGGGAGGATCCACGGAAGGAGAGCAATTCAGAGAAAGCAAGAGCTTCGGTCGCCAGACAATCACCGGTAAGATATCGAGCTTTCTCTCTCTAGACTGAATTTTCCGATAAAGCTCCGTTTGAACTCATTTACGAGCCAAATCGAGTTGTTCAAAGCTCAAAATGATGAGGGAGACATAGGGAAGACAATTCAGATCACCAATTGAGACAATTAACCACATTTTGGGGCTCAATTGAATGAAATTGTGATTCGGGGACCAAATTGCAATTTTGAGACCTAATTAGAGGGGCATTTTCATGAAATTATCTTCTAATTGAGACCTAATTAGGCAATTGGATGAATTGCAATTTAAGGAAAATTAGGGCATTTTCATGAAATTAACTTCTAATTGAGACCCAATTAGGCATTTGGATGAAATGGAGGGCCAATTAGCAATTTTTTAAAGTTCAAGGGCCAATTGGTAATTTTGGAAAAATTGAGGACTAATTGGTAATTTTAGAAAGTTAAGGACCATGAGGAATAATTGGAAATCCTTGGGACTTAATTGAGATCAAATGAAAATTTAGAGACCCAAATGCAAAAAACATTGAGAGACCTAAATGTAATTACGGCATAATGCATGGACCTATGCGCAAATACCCGAAACTGTGAGGCCCCTTATGTTGATTCTCTAGATAAGAATACTCGAACCATGTAGGAGCTGATTGCTCAAGTATTGGTGTAAGAAAGTGCACCATGAGTCAAGATCTCACCGGGACGTCCACGTCACTATTACCGGGTGAGTGGGATTTTCAGCATCATACCTAGTTGGGGGTGATGAGAATCGTTTTAAAGTTTGAAAAATTATTTTTTCAGGAATGGTCTCTCCTGACTGCATGAAACTGCTTAAATATTTTGGGGGACATTCCTGAGGGGAGCTGGAATCGCTCTGACAGGCTCGTAGCCTCGAATTTGAAAATGATAGGGTTGAAGGCCAAATTTTTGGAAAACTTGGGAAGTGGGCCCAATGCCAGTGTGCATAGGTTAGACCCATAGACAAACATGAATGATAAGAACCATGAAAACTCTAAGAAAAACTAAAATTGTTGTGTGATTTTCCACGGGGCTAAGACATGACTTACAAAGCTCAATGGGCTAGTGGCAATGCGCCCAAACCAGGTCGACGGGCTGGTCAAGACAAACAGCTGCAGGATAGGTCGAGTGTTGAGGCTGTTGGACCATTGTCACCAAAGAGCATGGTTAATGAATCAAAACTATTGTATGCATGCATGAGGAATCCGAGAGCATCTAGACACCCGAGAGGGGTAGTCGATGGGTCTCAAGGGCTACTTGACGACCTGAATGCAATAAGGGTGGGTCTATCGTGCTAGTCAGTCATGAAGCTCTAATAGCTTCCTTCACACTGAGACCGAGGCCGAAGGGGAAATGAGGTCTCGTTCCACAAAGCGAACATGATGAAGCAATGAGATTAAGGCCGAAGGGGAAATGAAGTCTCGTCCCACCAAGCGAACATGATGAGAGTTTGAGGGTCAGACTATTGATGTCCCCTCAAACTCAGGGTATAGGAAGTATACCTCTATTCGGGTGGATGGTAAAGATGCATCGAAACCACAAGTGGAACGGTTGGGGACTATTCTACAAATGTGTGATACCTTTCTATGATAGAAAGGGTGTGTGATTGTTTGCTGAGGCATCTCTCGATCAAGGGAAAATGTTCAAGAAGAAATGAACTCATATTACAATAAATTAAAAGCATAAAACTTTTTCAATAGACTGATTATTTTGAAAACTCGCTTCCCAACCCCCACTCACTGAGTTGTAGAAACTCACCCCCTCCCATTAACCTTTTTCAGGAGAATCACCTTGCCACGACGAGACTAGGCTGGGAGAAGAAACCAATGGTACCTCCATCAGGTAACTTTTATGTTTTATAAACTTTGTTATGGAAAACCTGTATTCCAATGCCTTTACCTTCCTCAGACGATTTAGTAGAAATACTAGATTAGTACAAGGAAGGGTAGTGGGTTGATCATAGAACTTTAACCAAACCGGGTCGGGGTGTGACAACTTAAGTGGTATCAGAGCAAGGTTTTCCAAACAAAGTTCCAAAACTAAAAGCCCTAGAACTCTAACCCACAATAAACTTCTGTCAAATAGATATGACCACACCTATAGAACCCAAACTAACCCACGCTGGCGTAGCCACTTCGGAACCATGCAAAAATCCTGCCCCACGCAAGGGAATTAGCTTGGGAACTCAAGAGTATAGGAGAAACCAACCCATGAGACCAAGGATATCTCTTGAGCCAAGGAGACTTTATGAAGAATTCGTCAAGGTATTTTAAGAACCTTGCTTTGTGCTTAGGAACAAGGACCGTTACATAGGAAGTGCACACCCGAGGATGGTGACATGTGGAGGTCCCCATCAAGCACCAAGAAAGACTTCCTAAAGCCCGAGATGGAGAAGAAGATATAGAGGTCCACACAAGGAAGTAACTTGCTACAATTGTGGACATAAGGGACACTACATCCGAAAGTGCCCAATACCACTAAGGAATGTGGTACCCACTCCTAGAAGCACTACCTCCACAAGCAGGGAAGGACTTGAAGAAAGGAAAGGAAAAGAGGGCAAAGGAAGGCTCTCCACCGCGTAAATACCGTAGGGCCCACATAGGAACCACTACTATGTGGAATTTTAACATCACACATGGTTTGAGTAATGTGAGAACTACGCAGAAAAACTAATTATCGGTTGTAAGTAGATCATACCCAATTGGTATGATGAACTTCCTAGATAGAAGTAGAAAACCCATTTACCAATTGTAAGCGGAGATGTCATCACACCTAGTTGGTGTGATGGACGAGTTGAAAGGTGATTTTTTTTAGAAATGTTCTCCCCTGACTGTGTGCCAATACTTAAAACTTTTGGGAGACCTTATTGACGAGAGCTCGAATAGCTCAGATATGCCAGAGGCCTCGATTTTGGAATTTGGGTCTACAGTGGGCCCAAGGCTAGTTGGCACGAGCAGGAGCTCATAAACAAACATGATGATAAACCAAGAAAATTCTAAATGAATGATTATGTGATTTTGCCATGGTACCAAGATAGGACGACATACTCGATGGACTGGTAGCAGTGAGACAGGACCAGGTCGATGGACCAGTATGGACAAACAACTGCATGTCAAGTTAAGTTTCGGGGCCGTTGGATCAGTGGCTCCAAAGACTAATGGCTTTGTGGAAAAACTTTTGTTTGTGCATGCACTTGAGGTTCAGGACCATCAAAATGCCCAAGAGGGGTAGTGATAAGTCCTAGGGGCTATTGGACGACGATAGGGTAGAGATAAGGGAAGTTTGTTGTGCCAACAATCAATGAAGCTCGACGTAGCTTCATGCGCATGAGACCGGGGTGGGGTATGGATGAGGTATCTATCCTCATACAGACACGGAGTTGACTTCGGGTTTGAGGGTCAGATGTCACGAACATCCACTCATTCCCAAGGTAGAAGTGGACGGACTTCTCTCTAGGTTGCCGGTAAAGTCGTTCCGACGCCACAAGTTGGTACAGTGGACAGGCTGCCCTACAAATGTGTGATTCCCTTCCTGATGAAGGGTGTGTGTTGATTGTTAAATACACCTGATATGGAAATGAGGAAATGGTTTTGAATAACTGGAAAAAAAAGGAAAAGAATATTTTTGAAAGAAATAAGAAGTCTGGCACACTCCAATTAAATATATTTTTTATACTCTCTCCCAACCCCCATTCACTGAGTTGTCGAACTCACCCCTCCCTTTACCCCTCTACATGTAACAAAGGGAAAACGCACTGCAACTATTTGTCTAGACCTGGTTTGTCAACCTGGTCCTAATGCACTATCGCCAACCCATCGAGTATGTCAGTCCTATCTTGGTACCATGGCGAAATCAAATAATCCATTTATTAGGAATTTTCATGGCTTATACATCATGTTTGTTTATGAGCTTTTGCTCATGCCAACTGGCCTTGGGCCCACTGTACATGATCTTCCAAAATCGAGCATTTAACCCCATAAGTTCCAAAACCGAGGCCTCTGTCCTATCTGAGCTATTATAGCTCTCGTCAAGAAGGTCTCCCAAAATTTTTAAGCATTGGCACACAGTCAGGGAAGAACACTTCCGACAAAACAATCTTTCTACTCATCACACCAACCGGGTGTGATGACATCTCTGTTTACAAAGCTAGTTTTCTTCTTCCTTCTAGGAAGTCTATCATACCAACCAGGTATGATCTCTCTACTTACAACCGATAAGTAATTTTTCCACGTAATTCTCATATCAATCCAATCGAGTGTGATGTTCAAATTCCACAAAGAAGTGGTTTTTTGTTTACAAAGTGCTCATCATTCCAATTGGGTATAATGTGAATAAACCCACTCACCTGATAACTGAAGTGTACTCTTCTTCAATCAGTTTCCACGTCCATGCTAACTTGTCCTTGCTAGCATTTCGGTCCCTCGTGTTCCTACACGATTTGGACATCATTATCTATTAATACTTGGCATAACAACCTTTGTTACTCACGTATGAATGGCTAGGTTCAAAATTTCTAGTTAATTGCACTTAGGTCCCTAAAGTTTATTTTTCTTGACTTTAGGTCCCTAAATCCAAAATTTCCCCAAATTAAGTCCCAAAATCTCCAAAATTTAGTTTGGGTCCTCAATTTACTCAAAATTATTTAAGGGGCTCAAGTTTTCCAAATTTCCAATTTGGTCCACAACTTTTTAAAAATTACCATTTTACCTAAGGTATGTCCTAGGATTAAGAATTCCTAAAATTGACCTCGAATTGAGGGAAAATTTTGTTAGTGGAATTCTGTAGTTTCTCTCTCTATTTCTGACCTGCAACGACTGAGGAAGGCCGAATTGGCTTACATTTTAGCTCAGCTGAGGTTATCTAAGAGTTGTGGGGATGTTGGGAGAGCTAGG
Source organism: Trapa bicornis (assembly GCA_030064425.1). Taxonomy (NCBI): domain Eukaryota; kingdom Viridiplantae; phylum Streptophyta; class Magnoliopsida; order Myrtales; family Lythraceae; genus Trapa; species Trapa bicornis. The sequence continues at coordinate 17,914,351 of CM057752.1, forward strand.
TTTGGCCTGAGGAGGACTAAATTCCGCCAATTTCAATTTGACTGAAATAGGATAGCTTCGGTCCTCCGGAGCTGCTTCACTGTTTGATTACTCCAACGCTTCTCCGGCGATCCTTGGATCGAACGGAGGTTGCTATTAGATAGCTAACTTCCCCTAGAGTCTAAAGAATCTGACATCACCTTCTGAGGTTGAGAAAAATGCCTATGTCGGAGCTCTGGTTTGAGCTTCATGGGAAATTAGAGCAGGTGAGAGAGAATGGAGTTTTTAGATGTGAGGAGGATGAATAGTGAGGAGGTCTTTATAAAGGGAGCACGGGGACTCTCTGGCCGTTCGTTTGGCACCTTTATGGCACTCATTCATGGCCTGAAATGCCTTGAAGAGAGGCAATTCAACTTCGTTGGTGCTATCTATTCTTCCGGCGAGTGAAGAGTGTTGTCATCTAAAGGAAGAAGACGACACTGTTCCGAATCGAACCGGACCGGTTTGAACTGGGTTCAATGCTTAAACCGACCAGTTAAGGCCCGATTTGATAGAGTTTTTCAAAATTAAAAATTTCTATTCCAAAGAAAACCAAAGGAATAGAAGTTGATCGAGAAGAAAGAACAAAGGTTAAGGGAAAGCATAGAAGATGTTAAGACAATTAAAACAGGACAAGGAAAAGAGAAGGGAAAGAAGTATGAGAGAAAGGAACTCCAGGAATAATACCAATACTTGGAAAGAGTTAGGACACACATCCTTAGGAACTCGATAGTAATAAAAGGACTTTGTTGGAAATAAGGATAGGAAATAAAAAGGAATAGAAGATAGGGGTGAAAGCCAGAGTGAATCACCATGCAAAGGTCAAGAAGTATAAAAAAGAATGAAGGGAGAACTTTCAAGGAGCAGTAAGGAAAATGAATATGAAAATCCTAGTATGAAAGTCCCTAAAAGAAGAATGAAGATAGGAAGTGGAATTGTAGAAAGGAGGAAGTTTCAAGCTAAGGAAATCAACAGATGAGATATCATAAACTAGAGCAAGAACCATGACCTCATTAAAGGACATAGGCAACTAAGTAAATACTTGGAAGGCCAAGCATGATCTACTTGCAAGAGAGCAGGGAATTGAATGGGGATTTTAGACGAATCCGATTGAAGGAAATAACCCATGATGACTAGATCATCCAAGAAGCTAACAATACTCCAAGAAGGATCAGAAATTAGTAAGAATCATACCCAAAATAGGGAAAAGGGAGGGATACCAAAGACATGGAGATTCGAGAGACAATCCTCTCAAATTAAATAACTAAGAGGATAAAATGAGCGAGACAATTAACGAATTGATCCTTGTGAAGGTCATAGTCCCAGTGAAGAAGGAAGGGATGTAAAGGTCAAAACCTATGAGAGATAAGGACAGAGGAAAGCCTTAAAGAGATCAATGGATAAGACAAGAGTAATTACCCGAAAACTATGAAAAGGCTAAATAAGCATTACACAGGATGATTAGGAGATGGGGAAGCTAAGGGAATGTGAACTCCACCTCAGAAAAATAAATTAAGTATTGGAAAAAGGGGTAAGAATAAGGACGATATACACAAGAAGTATCCGTAGGGTTGCAAGAGTAAAGGTGAGCGGGAGTGAATGGCATCAAGGAATGTCATTTAAGGTTGGACATTTACAATGATAAAACTAGAAGGAAATTCCAGGAGAAAAGAAGTGTAAAACTTACCAAGGAAGGGAACCTTTGAAAAACATATGTGCACCAATTAGGAGGAAATGAAACCAATGAAATTGGAAAGAAGATAAGCTCCTCAAAGACAAGCTGCTAGAGATGAAAGGATCAAGTACAAAGGGAAAGTAATCGTGAAGGTCCAAGGGATAAGTTAAACCCAAGTAACGGGTAAGTAGGAAGACAACATCAAAAGATGTCATATGAGTAAGAAAGGAACTAACTCGGAATAAAGGATCGCGAAATGATCATGAGTGAGTTAGAATGGATTAAGAAAGAGAAGAGACCTTAAAAGAAAGGACATCGGTGGGAATGAGGAACGATGTAAGAAAGGAAGAGTTTCAGCATGTTAGAAAGTTATTGGGAAACTCAAAGACTTGAAAGTTGAATGACCTAATAAAGGAGTTTGAAAAAGACAAGTAAGAGGAAACCAACACGGTCATAAGGATGTGAAGTCAAAGATAAGTTCCAAAGAATGTCATGCAGTAAGGGACATGTAAGCCCAACTGTCCCAGGGAAATATGAATTAGGTAATGAAGAGTATGATTTGAGCATGACAAGTTCAAATATTAAATGTGGAACGAAGTTGTAATAACCAACAAATGAGGGAAGGATCAATTTAGGAGGAAAAAATGTGACAATATCAACACCTGTGGAATTAGGTATGTGGTGCTTGAATGGACGCTGAGCTGGGGAGATTAGCAATAAAGAAAATAACTGAAAGTAGGAAGGATTGAGTATCTCAGAAAATCCCAATCTTGAAATCTTAAATAAAGGATCTTGGAATGGAGAAATTGTGCTTTAAGGAATGAATGATGTGAATCTAAGAATATAACCTTAAAATTTCCAACGAGATATGCTTAGCTAAAATAAACTCCATGGAATATGAAAATGATGGAAAATAAAAGAATATTTCAAGTGTATGTTATATATGGGAGAGATGGAAATAACCGAAGGGGTTATATGTCGAGAAATTACAAGTTGATATTAAGAGAAGTTCATTCTGGTACAAAAAGTGTGAAATACATTTTGGGGACAAAACTCCTAAAAGGAGGGTAGAGTTGTAAACCCGACCCTCCGGAGTTAAGGAAAATCGGGAAAAGAACCGGTCAAACCGAGTGAGAAAAACTGAACCATTTCATAAACCTGATCATCAGAGAGCGGACAAAATGAGAAATTTACAACTCTAGAGTGACCCAAAAGGGACATAAAAACCTTGGAAAAGAACAATAGGACAATTTGGGAGAGAAAACCAAACCGGTTAAGGTGAATTGGATCTGAACCGTATTGAACTGGTCATTTCCAAAGAGAAAATTGAGTTAGTTTATAAACCGGAACCGATAGAGAAAGGGCAAACTAGGAAATTTATGGATGCTGAGTGACCTAAAGAGTCACAAAAGTCATGAAAAAGGATTTTAGGATGAATTGGATGTGAAAACCAAACCAGTTCAAGTGAACCGAATTTGAACCAGATTGAACTGGTTTGGACCGGTTTGAACTACTATTGAACCAGATGCTAAATTCATTTTTATAGGTAGCTTAGAAAATTCAAATTGGAGAATTGAGGCCATCATTCGATAGAAAATGAATTTAGATGAATTTAAAAAAATTTAATTTTGAAAAAATCGGTCGAATTGGGCTTGAACCGGCTAGTTTAAGTGTTAAACCCGATTCGGAACGGTTCGGTTTGATTCAGTATAGTGTTGTCTTCTTTTTCTTAAGATGACAACACTGTTCACTCACCGAAAAATTGAACCAGCATCGGCGAAGAGGAAATGTTTCTTTTTAGTACGTTTTAGGCCATCAATGACTGTCATTAAGGTGCCAAACGGATGTCGATGAGTCCCCAAGCTCTCTATATAAAGAGCCTCTCTCCATTCATCCTCCACACATCCGAAAACCCCACTCTCTCTCTGTTACTCAGTTTTTTGATCAAGCTCAAACCTAATCTCTAATATAAGGTCTTTTTTGAGCAAAAGAAGGCATGGTCGGGTTCCTTAGACTCAGGGAGAAGCCAACTACACAGTGGTTGTCTCCAATTGCTCTGAGAGTCGCTAGAGAAGCACCAGTGTGATCAAATAGTGAAGTAGCTCCGGAGGACCGAAGCTGCCCTTTTTCTGTCAAGCTGAAATTAGCCAATTCGAGCCTTCCTCAGGCCAAACCAAGCTCTCCCAACATCTCCTCAGCCCTCCTACAATCGAATTAGTGTGGAAAGGTAAGCCAATTTGTCTTCCCTCTGTGAATTTCGATCGGTGCTAGAGAGAGAATCGACCAATTTTTACTAACTAAATTCTCCCTCAATTCGACATGAATTGAGGTGATTCTTGATTCTAGGAATGGCCCCAGGACGAGAGCTATCTGCCTAAATCGAAAGCTCGGACCGTTGCGCCCCCGATGGTAAGCTTTCGAATCTTTCTCTCTTTACGTTTAGTTTTCCAGCGAAGCTCCGATTGAGCTCATTCCAGCATCAAATCATGAGATTTAAAGTGCAATTGAATTGTATGTTTAACTTCAATTTCAATAATTAAACTCATTTGATTGGTTAATTTGAGGAAATCAAATTCAGCTGAGTTAGAAGGTTGAAATTGGGGGAAATATTGGGGAAACTTTGGGGATTTCGAAAATTTGAGGGTCTAAAGTGCAATTTCATAAAATTGAGGGGTAATTGGGCATGATAAAGATGTTAAAGGACCAATTGGGCAATTTTTGGAATATTTGGGGGTGAAACTTACCATTTTTGTAAAGTAGGGGCAAAATGGTAATTTTGGAAAAATTGGGGACCAAATTAGAAATTTATGAAACTTAAACCCTTTATGTTATTTTGAATAGATTGAGGTCTCAATATATAAGTTTTGTGTTTTGAGACTCAATTTGGAGGAAAATCAGCAGGTACACTAGGTATCGAGAATGCCAGTTAAGACAAAGTTCAAAAGAAGATGAAAGCCGATTAAGAAGTATTTGCGGCATTCACGGGTAAGTGGGATTTTCACATCATACATAGTTGGAATGATGAGCACCTCTATAATGAAAACCCACTACTAAGTGGAATTTTAAACATCACATCTGAATGGAGTGATGTGGAAATTACGTAGAAAAACTACTTACCAGTTGTAAGTAGATCATACTAGGTTGGTATGATGAACTTCCTGCAAGGAAGTAGAAAACCTACTTATCGGTCATAAGCGAAGATGTCCTCACAACCAGTTGGTGTGATGGACAGATTAAAAGAATATTTTGTCAGAAGTGCTCTCGCCTAACTATGTGCCACTGCTTAAACTTTTTGGGAGACCTTGACGAGAGCTCGAATAGCTCAAATAGGCCAGAGGCCTCGATTTTGGAACTTGGGGGCAAATATGCCCGATTTTGAAAATCTCGTACAGTGGGCCCATGGCTAGATGGCACGAGCAGGAGCCTGTAAACAAATATGATTTTAAGCCATGAAAATTTTAAATGAATGATGTGTTTGGCCATGGTACCAAGTCAGGACCGACATACTCGATGGGCTAGTGGCAGTGCGACAAGACAGGTCAACGGACTAGTCAAGACAAACAGATGCAGGTCGAGTTGAGATTTAGGGCCGTTGGACCAGTGTCATCAAAGATTAAATGGCTTATGTGCAAAACTATTGTTTTGTGCATGCACTGAGGTACGTGACCTTTAAGATGCCCAAGAGGAGTACTGATGCATCCTAGGGGCTATTGGACGACATGGTGGAGATAAGGGCATATTGTCGTGCCGGTAATTAAGGAAGCTCGACGTAGCTTCATGCGCATGAGACTAGGGTGGGGTCGGGATGAGGTCTCTGTCCTCATACGTAGACTAAGTTTCTTTATGGGATTGAGGGTCGGATATCGCGTACATCCACTTATTCTCAAGGTAGAAGTGGACGTGCTTCTATCTATGTGACAGGTAAAGTTGCTCTGATGCTACAAGTGGGTGTAGCGGACGTGATGTCCTATGAATGTGTGTTTCCTTCATGATAAAGGGCGTGTGTTGGTTGCTAAACACACAATTTGTAGTTGATGATGAGAAATGACTATGAAAACTGAGATTTCGAGGATGAAATATTTTAAAGGAAATAAGGAGTCAAACACACTACAATTTAAAAATTATTTTAATGAAACTTTATTTTTTAAAAATTTCCCATTCATTGAGTTGTAGAAACTCACCCACACTTTTTATCCCTTTTTAGTAAATAGAGAAATGATTATTGATAGCACCATGCCTTACCCTTTGTTGGGTATTCTTAATTTACTTGAACTTGCATTTTTATTGATATATGTTATCCCAGGGAACAAGGTTGAGATTTCGCAAAGCTCCTCTTGAATTAAAGAAGGGGGAAACCCCTCTTCAACCAAGAGTGCGGCGGGTTGATCACAAGGATCCGACCAAACCGAGTCGGGGCGTGACATGTGTTATCTTTGAAAACCTATCAACAACTACGAACACAGAATCACTCCCCCTCTTGGTTTTAGGTAATCCTAAAATAAAATCCATGGATATATCAATCCAATGTGCACTAGGAATTGGAAGAGGTGTATACAAACTATGAGGTCGTTGCCTTGACTTAAGGGGCATGTGCATCAAGAACATGTTTTCTCAACATCCCTTTTCATGTGGGGCCAAAACAAATATTCATGCAATATTGCCATAGTCTTACTACCCCAAAATGTCCCATAAGTCCTCTAGCATGTGCTTCCCTAACAAGTAACTTACTCAAAGAAGATTAAGGGAGGCACAATTTATTTTCTCGAAAAATAAACCTATTTTGCAAATAAAGTTTTCTGAACCCACCATTTGTACAATTTTTAATCACATCACAAAAATCAAGATCTTTTGAATACAATTCCTTAATATAATCAAAACTAAAACATTTAGACTCAAGGATTGCAAACATAGCGTACCTTCGGGATAGCGCATCAGCAACTATATTTTCTTTACCTTGTTTATACTTTATCACATATGGGAATGTCTCAATGAACTCCACCTACCTAGCGTGACACTTGTTTAACTTGTGTTGCCCCTTGAGGTGCTTAACAGATTCATGATCTATGTGAATCACAAACTCTTTCGACCATATATAGTGATGCCATGTTTGTAGGGTTCAAACTAGGGCATACATCTACTTGTCGTAGATAGGATAGTTGAGGGTTGCTCCACTCAACTTTTCACTAAAATATGCAATTGGCCTTTCCTCCTGCATCAATACACCTCCAATACCTATCCCTGATGCATCACACTCAATTTCAAACGTTTTAGAAAAATTAGTTAAGGCGAGCAATGGGGCACTTTTTAGTTTATCCTTTATCAATTGGAATGCATTTTGTTGCTTAACTCCCCATTTAAATGTTACATTATTCTTTATAACGAAGTAAGTGGTGCAACATAAGTACTAAAATTAGGAACAAAACGTCTATAAAAACTAGTCAATCCATGAAAACTTCTTACCTGACTTACCGAATTAGGTATTGGCTAATCGTGAATTGCTTTAATCTTTTCCCCATCAACTCCATTCCCTTCTAAACTTATAACATACCCAAGAAACACAAGTTTATTCGAACAAAAAACACATTTCTTCAAATTGGCAAACAACTTATCTTTCCTTAAAGCTTCTAAAACAATTGTTAAGTCCTAAATGTTCATCCATAGTCTTACTATAGATTAGAATGTCATTAAAATATACAACTACAAACTCTCTAATAAAAGCATGCAAAACATGGTTCATTAATCTCATGAATGTACTAGGTGCATTAGTCAATGCAAATGGCATAACTAACCATTCATATAAACATTACTTTGCTTTAAATGTAGTTTTCCATTCATCTCCTTATTTCATTCTAATTTGATTATATCTACTTTTAAAATCTATTTTCAAAAATAAACAAGATCCATGCAACTCGTCTAAGATATCATTCAAACGAGGAATAGGGTGTCAATACTTTACTGTGATATTGCTAATAGCTCAATAGTCGACACACATTCATCAAGTTCCACCCTTCTTGGGGACGAGTAGCACAGGTACAACACATGGGCTAATGCTCTCTCGAACATACCCTTTTTTCATTTGTTCCATGACATGGCGTTGAAGTACATTTGTTTCCTCAGGGTTACTTCTATACGTAGGCTGGTTCAAAATTGTCGCTCTATGGATGAAATCAATTTGATATTCAATTCCTTGAATTGGTGGCAAACCTAGTGGTATCTATTTGGGAAAAACATCTATAAATTCCTTGAAAACAGTAATAATATTGCTCGGCAAAGATCCGACAATGTCGTTAGTACTCAAAAAGGCATCCTTGTATATAAGTACAATAAGAGCCTGTTATGAATGTATAGCTCCCTTAATCTCACTTTTTCTATTAATAAAATTATTTTTACTCCTTTTTAAATTCAGGTTTTCTCTTTTTTTTTTTCAACTCTTTCTTCTTTTCTTCTTCTATCATTTTTTTTCATTCGCATTTTTCCTTTTCATTTGATCCTCAAAAACTTGCTTTGGAGTCAATGATATAAGAGATTTTGGTCTTTTGTTCATCACAAATGAGTACTTATTGGTGAATCCATTATGCTTAACTTGACGATCAAAATACTAGGGTTGTCCCAAAAGAATATGACAGGCATGCATTAGTACCACATCGCATAGTATTTCATCATGATATTTTCCAATAAAAAATGCAACTAACACTAGCTTGGTTACCTTGAGTTCGCCTTGGTCGTTTAGCCATTGAAGTCGATATGGCTTTGTATGCTTTAATGTTGATAATTCCAATTTCTCTACAAGCTTAGTGCTAGCTACGTTAGTGCAGCTTCCTCCATCTATAATAACACAATAAATCTTGTTTTTCACACAACAACGAGTATGAAATAAGTTATCATGTTGGTTATTTTCTTCTTCTTGGACATGAGCACTGAGAGTTCGCCTTGCTACTAACTTTCCTTCTTCGACATACTCACTAGCATCCTCAAGTGGTGGCATATCAGGATCGTTTTCTTCTTCTTCATCATCTTCGGTCTCAATCTCTCCATCAACATTGATCACTATGCCGCGCTTATTTAGGCATTGACTTGCTATCTGGCCCATGCCTTGGCATCAAAAAAACTTAATATCATGATATTTGAGAGTTGTAATATGAGTGTTACCTTATTTTTGGGTCACAACTTGCGTGGTTGTCTCCTTTGAAAGGGTGGGCTGAAATTGAGTTGATGACATCTCAACTTGCCTAAGGGTTGGTTTCCATGTGTTTGAGTGACCATTGTTTAATCCCCTTTTGTGTAAATTCTTCCTCTTTAGTTGTTGTTCGACTTTGATAGTTTGGTGCACCATGTCTTGAAGCTCAACATTATATTGCATTTCCACCACATCAACTATCTCATGGTTTAGACCATGCAAAAATATGGCCATTGTAGCCTCTCTATCTTCAACCACCTTAGCTCGAATCATAGCAATTTCTATCTCCTTGAAGTATTCGTCAATACTTTTGGATCCTTAGGTAAGCCTTTGAAGTTTATTGAACAACTCTCGATGGTAGTGGATGGGAATAAATTATTGTCGCATGATTGCTTTCTTCTCATCCAAAGATTCCACACGGCCTTCATGATTTCTTTTCCTATCCTTCAACAACTGTTCCCACCATATTATAGCATAATCATAAATTCGATAGTAGCAAGTCATAACTTTTTCATCTTGGAGTAATTATGACATTAAAAAACTATCTCCATCCTCTTTTCCCATTCAAGGTAGCCTTCTAGGTCAATTTTTTCCTTGAAAAGAGGGTATATTCAGTTTGATGTTGTCCAAGTAATCATCAATCTATGGTCGTCCTCTATGTGCATATCGATCGATCTTATTCTCTTGTGTGCTTATTCTCTTTTTTTTTATACCTTTTTTAATAATTCTTTTTTTTGTTCTTTTAACTTTTTTGCATGCCTTTTTAAATTTTTTTTCACGAATGTTTTTACTTAAGTTCTTTTGCCTTTTTACACAATATTTTGGCTTTTTTTACTATAAAGAAAGTAAATAAAAAATGAGATTTTTTATAAAGATGATAAATAAAAAGAAGATAATGAAAATAAAACTAGATAGAACAAAAAAAGATTTTTTTTAGTTTTTATACTAAATAGAAATGGGTAGAGTATATGGAAAATATAACAAAATTTGAAAGGATAGTATGGAAATTGCCATTCAACCGTGTGCTCTAATACTAACTGATGTGAACCATGCCAATATACTAACGAAACTCTATACCAAATATGGAATAGAGCTCAAGACTTTCACGATACAAGTAAAAAGAATGGAATATACCTTATTTGGTTGAGAAACAAGATATAGATGTATACACCACACCCAAATCCTCTAATAATAGATCTTAGAAAACCCTAATGATAAATCAGATTACTTGAACACCACAAGTAAAAACTTGATAAGTTCAAAAGTTTTCTTAAAACAGAAATAAGACAAAAATCTCATAATATTATTGAAATCAAAGATCTATCTTTGCAATACTCTGAAGTTAACCTTTTATATGCACTTATGAATACTAGTTATTCTATAAATAAGGAAATAAAATATTATGGTTGACATTCCAATCATTAATTATTAATATAGAAAATATTGCTAATATATTTCTTATTCATTTATTTAGAGATATCTAAGATAATAAATATTCTAAACTTAGGATATTATCTTGGACATATCTAGGAAATATATTATTTTATTATTCAATATTATAAAATATTTATGATATTAATACATCTCTCATTCGAATTGTATACTCCTTTTGGGCTCTTATCGTACTATTCTATTGGGCTTACAACTCGACTTTCTACAATCGCTCCAATTAGCCCATGCATTTCTTCTTTAGTTATTTTGGCCCTTGACCTTGTGATTGGGCCTTGAAAATTGGCAGCACCCTTAGTTGGACTCACATCATGAGTCCCGTGGTTTTCTATTGACCTTCGAGACTTAGGTCTCGAGCCATCTAGCCCATAGCCTATTATATGGTCAGGTTATCCTCGGCCTCTCCTATCTCTCTCCCACGTCTCTAGCATGTTTATGCAAGCACCAGGACTTAGTCCCACACATAATTGTGGTCTATGCTCAGGTGGCACGTTTGGACAATTCACAATCTGTGCCTAGACCCAACAACTTAGGCTTAAATCAAAGCAGGAGGTAACTCATGGCCCTAAAACAATTAAACACATGCTCGAAATGTATTGCCCCTTGGACAATACTAGGACATGAAACTGGAGTGTGGGAGGCCCATGTCATTCTTCCCACAATCGACACATCACTCATACCATCTCCTAGACCAGTGCCTTGGCACCCTGTGGTCCTCGCTGAACTCATGTTGCTCTCCCACTCATGTTGGGCACTTAGGACAACACACAATTGGGCTACTCGGGCCCAACACATATAAATTACACTCCCAAAAATGTACCACCCTTCATGGATGATACCAGATAGGGAGCTAGAGTGTGGGGGTTGTGAACCCTCTAACTGCAATGACACCCTCATGTGTCATCTCACAGTTGGGTGACTCATCATCGCGAGTCATGACCGCTTAACTGCTTCTCGTTAGCCCATGACCCCTAAACATGTGACTCAATTTCACAATCATCTCATCACAGATGTGTTTTGGGATGATACCCATACATCAACCATGTCACACCCTAACCCGATTCGGTCGGATTCCCATGAGCAACCCACCACTTTCACGGCTTATTAAGAGTTTCCCCTTCTCTAAACCACGAGGAGTAAGGCGTCCTTACACTTGTATTTTTCCTGGAATAGCATTATTCAAAACTGAATATATTAAATCTTACATACTTACCTTGTAGGTTCAACTATAGGAATGTCTTTTGTTTTTTCCCCCTTGGTTTCCTAAAAAGGGATAAAGGGAGGGCGTGAGTTCGACAACTCAATGAATGGGTGTCGGGTGAGAGTTTATTCTTTTCTTCAAATTTCGGCTTTCAAAACCTTTTTCCAAGATTTACCAATTCTTTTCCAAGTATTCTCAAATCCTTTCCAAGGTTTTAAAAACCTTTTCTTATTAACATATTAGATGTTTTTCACAAACAACACATGCCCTTCATCATGAAGGGTACACACATATTTGTGAGATGCGGTTATGTTGACTGCACCCACTTGTGGATCAGAGCATCTTTACCATCCACCCTAATAGAACTCACTGACTTCTACCCAAAGTCTGAGTGAACATCTCTAATGTTCAACCCTCAGACCCAAAAATACTTCATGTCCATATGAGGATGGTGACCTCATCCCGAACCACCCCGGTCTCATGCGCATGAAGCTATGTCAAGCTTCCCTGACTGTTGGCACAACAAGCTGCCCTTATCTCCACCATGTCGTCCAGCAGCCCCTAGGACGCATCACTACCCCTCTTGGGAGTCTTGATGGTCCTGAACCTCAAGTGCATGCACAAACAATATATTTTCACAAAGCCATTTATCTTTGGTGCCATTAGTCCAATGACCTCGGCCCTCAACTCGACATGCAACTATTTGTCTAAGCTGGTTTGTCGACCTGGCCCTGACGCACTGCAAATGTCAGTCTTGTCTTGGTACCATGGTGAAATCACATAATCCATTCATTAAGAATTTTCATTGCTTTAACATATCATGTTTGTTTACAAGCTCCTGCTCATGCCAACTAGCCTTGGGCCCACTGTACGTGATTTTCCAAAATCGGGCATTTTAGCCCCACAAGTTCCAAAACCGAGGCCTTTGGCCTATCTGAGCTATTCCAGCTCTCGTCAAGAAGGTCTATAAAAAATTTTAAGCATTGGCACACAGTCAGGGGAGAACACTTCTGACAAAAATAATCTTTTAATTCATCACACCAATCGGGTGTGATGACATCTCCGCTTACAACTGGTAAGCGGGTTTTCTCCTTCCTTCCAGGAAGTCTATCATACCAACCGGGTATGATCTCTTTACTTACAACTGGTAAGTAGCTTTTCCATGTAGTTCTCACATCACTCTAACCGGGCGTGATGTTAAAATCCCACATAGAAGTAGTTTTTTATTTTCGAAGTGCTCATCATCCCAATTGGGTATGATTTTAATAAAACCACTCACCCGATAACTCAAGTGTATCCTTCTCCAGTCGATTTCCGCTTCCACGCTAGCTTATCCTTGCAGGCGTTCTGTTCCCTCGTGTTCCTACACAATTTGGACATACTTATCTATCAATATTTCGAATAACAACCTTTATTTTGTCACATATAAACAACTAGGCTAAAAATTTCTAATTAACTGCACTTAGGTCCCTAAAGTTCATTTTCCTTGACTTTAGGTCCCTAATGATAACTTTTTCATAAATTGAGTCCCAAAAATTCCAAAAATTCACTTTGGGTCCTCAATTTACTCAAAATTGTTTAAGGGGCTCAAGTTTTCCAAATTTCCAATTTGGTCCCCAACATTTTGAAAATTACCATTTTGCCCCTACTTTAAAAAAATGGCAATTTGACCCCAATTATTTTAAAAAATTGACCAATTGGTCCTCCAACATCCTTTTCATGTCCAATTAGCCATTAATTTTGGGAAATTACAATTTGTTTCCTCAATTTTATGAAATCCCCAAATTTCCCTAAAATTTTCCCCAATTTCCCCTTTCATATTGGATGAATTTGATTTCATCAAATTGACTATTCAATTGGGGTTAATTGCTCCAAGTGAAGGTATGGATCATATTCTACACTTCCATACGATTCAAATGAGCTTCGAACCGTGTCATTTGGGTCAAACTTGAGCTCAAATGGAGCTTTGCTGGAAAACTAAGCGTAGAGAGAGAAAGCTTCGAATACTTACCGTCAGAGGTGCGGCGGTCCAATCTCTCTATCGGGGAAGATGGATCTATTCCTAATGTATCTTCTAGGATCAAGAATTCCTACAATTGACCTTGAATCGAGTGAGAATTTTGTTAGTGAAATTCTGCAATTTCTCTCTCTTACTCCGACTTGCAACAATTGAGGATGGTCGAATTGGCTTACCTTTCAGCTCAGTTGAGGACGTATGAGGGCTGGGGGGATGTTCAGAGAGCTTGGTTAGCCAAAGGAGGGTTGAATGAAGCTGATTTCAGCTCATCCGAAATAAAGCAGCTTCGTTCGACTAGAGCTGCTTCACTGTTTGATTTCGCCAGCGCTTCTTTAGTGGTACTTGGATCGAACGGATGTTGCTATCAGATAGTTGACTTCCCCCGGAGTCTAAAGAATTCAACCTCACCTTTTGAAGTTGAGAAATCTACCCTAGTTTGGTTCGAGCTTCACCAGAAAATGGAGCAGTTGAGAGAGAATGTTGTTTTTAGGTGTGAGGTGTATGAATGGAGAGGAGCTCTTTATATAGGGAGATCGGGGACTCTCTGCCTGACCATTTGGCACCTTTATGGCACTCATTCATGGCCTGAAACACCCTAAATGGAGGCAATTCATCTTCATTGGCACTGTTCGTTCTTCTCGCGAGTGAATAGTGACGTCATCTGAAGGAAGAAGACGACACTATTCCAAACTAGACTGGACCAGTTCGAACTAGGTTCAATGCTTAAATCGGTCGGTTAAGGCCCAATTTGATTGAGTTTTTCAAAATAAAAATTTTCTAAATTCATCAAAATTCATTCTCTATCCATCCCCAATTTGAATATTTTAAGCCACCTAGAAAAATGAATTTACCAACATGTTCAATGATGGTTCAAACCGGTGCAAACCGATTCAATTTAGTTTAGATCAGATTCACCTAAACTGGTATGGTTTTCTCTTCCAATTTATCCCATAGTCCCTTTCCATGGTTTTTATGACTCTTTGGGCCACTCAAATTTTATAAATTTCCCAATTTGCCCTTTCACTAATGGTTGAGGTTCGTGAACCGATTCGGTTCTATCTCTTCAGTTGACTAGTTCTTTCCTCGATTTTGTTATCCTGAAGGGGCAAGGTTTAATATCCAGGTGTCTTGGGAAAACATGGATGATATCATAATTGCACTCCTCGATCTACTTTCCATTATTTCCTTGGGCGACAACACAACCCCTAGGGCGTCCATCTATCCATAGTCTTCCCTTATACTGGTATTCACAGGAATAATTTAAATGACATGACCCTTGGTCATGTTTGTGATACTCATGAATACTCTCGTAATAGTGCTAAATGCATCTCGTTAATGGGATCTTAACGCATATCTCGTATGGTTTTCCCAAAATCATACACACACACACACATATATAATGATGCAGCAAATCAACATACTATACATGAAGATGTTGGGGAGTCCAAGCCCTCACTGGCCGACTCCCCCATGTCATGCAAACAAACCTAAAAGTCCGGCTCAATGTGGGTTCGTCTCATCATGTCACACAATTCGGCCATCTAACCTTATACTCGAGACTCACACCTCTTTACGGAACTCGGTCACTCAAAATAGCATGCAATCATTATTGGAGCATGACCCTTAATAGCAACCTCCCCAATTAATACAAGGCTTTAAAAACAACATATTTTTCCTCCTGGTTTCTCATAATCAGTTTTACACACATCTTACATGGTCTTATGACTGGTTCTTAGTCGTTCTTTTAGAAAACTTGTATTTGTTTCAAGTGGGCATGATCTTATTCATTTGCACTACTTATATGAGTTCTAAGGCCATCTTGATACTTAATAGCACACAATCATACAAGCGTGGTTAATTAGTGCCCAGTCGGTCCAATAGGACTCGCCGTCAAAACCCCACTCACCTCTTATATGCGTTACTTGCTAGTCCTTCAAGGTGTCCAGAATCCCACACTTGATTCCATGTGAGTGCTCCTTGCATTCTCTGCAAGGTATATCAATACTATGGTTAGTATTTCTATTGACCATTAATAACTTATCCAACCATCTCTCTCTACAATCCTACTTTCTCCCCTTTTGGGTTCTCATTTTTGGGCAAAATTACCATTTTTCCCTTCTACATTAATATCTCTCTTTTATGGACCTTAGACTTCCTCAAGTCTTTCAATTGAGTCCCTCAAGTTTCCTTGAGCCCCAATATGGTAACAAGCAGGCATCAGAACAATTACAACCCTTAATTCCTATGAATTCCCGACAAGCCCCTAAATTTTGGCAAAATTATATATATGCCCCTCCTTGGGATAACTTAGGCTTCGGGATTCAATTGACCCCCAAACTTTCATTTGGGTCCCTAAACTTCTTAAATTTATGTTTAGGTCCTTGGACTATCCAAATGTCCTCCTTTGGCCATGAAAACACCCATATTTTCACTTTAGTCCATATCTTTGCCTTTATTGTAAAAATGGTCCCTAGTCCTTTCCCATTAGGAAAAATCGGTCCCCAAACTTCCCAATCAACCCCAAAACTTTAATTCGCCCCTTAGGAAGACCCCACATAAATCTTAATTGTATTTGGGTCCCCTAACTTTCAAATCTTTACATTTTGGCCCTCTAACTTTGACCCATAACTAAAGTGTCTCTAAAAATTCTCAAATTAACTAGGGAGGTCCCCCTGGCCTCCTCAAGCATGTCGTAAACTTGGTTTGGCTGCATTTGGCAAGGATCGATCTGATCGGGCTTGATAAGAAGCATTAGTTATCTCGACAACTTTGCCCATGATCTAAGAATATGATGATTTAATTTGTATTCATTTCTTGCTCAAATTAGGCAAGTCCAAATGCTTTTGAAAGTTGGGGTGCAAGGAACTCACCCAATATTTCTCAGCTCACAAGGGCCGTTGTCACGCCCCGACCCGGTTTGGTCGGATCCCCATGATCAACCCGCCACTCTCTCGGTTTATTAAAGGATTTTCCCTTATTGTGAACCATAAAGAGTAAGGCGTCCTTTAACCTTCACCTTTTCCTAGAATAGAATAATCAAAACTGCATAAAATTTAAAACTTTACATACCTGTCTTACAGGCATCTTAGTTGATGGTCTTTAAGGGGAGGTTTCCGGGATTTCCTAAAAGGGATATAAGAGAGGGGGTGAGTACGACTACTCAGTGAATGGGTTTTTAAAAGCTTTTTACTTTTAAGAAAAACATTTATATGGAGTGTGCCAGACTCCTTTGTTTTAAAAAATGCCTTCATTTAAAAATTTGGGTTTTTCCACCATTTATTATTTACCACAGTGTGTCATCACCCAATACACATCCTTCATCATGAAGGTTACACACATTCGCAAGTCAGTATCACTACTGAACCCGCTAGTGGCTTTGGAGCAACTTTTCCTGCCACCCGAGTAGAAGTACGACCACTTCTACCCTAGGAATGAGTGGATGTACGTGACATCCGACCCATAATCCCGAAATCACTTCTTCGTGTCCATATGAGGACAGAGACCTCATCCTGTCCCCACCTCGGTCTCAAGCGCTTGGTGCTACTCCAGATTTCGCACAAACAGCTGGAACGACGAACTGCCCTTATAGCCACCAGGTCGTCCAGTGCCCTTAGGACGCATCACTACCCCTCATGGGTGTCTTGATGATCCCGTACTCACATTGCATGCACAAACAATGTTTTCTCATATTGCCATGTAATCTTTGGTGCCACTGGTCCAACGGCCCCGACTCTCAACTCAACCCGCAGTTGTTTGTCTTGACTGGTCTGTTGACCTGTCATGTCGCACTACTGCTAGTTGACTGAGCATGTCGGTCCTATCTTGGTACAATGGCCAAACAATTCGTTTATTAATTTTTATGGCACATATATCATGTTCATTTATGAGCTCCTGCTCGTGCCAACTAGCCTTGGGCCCACTGTACGAGATTTTTAAAATTGGGCATTTAGCCCCCAAGTTCCAAAACCGAGGCCCTTGGCCTATCAGAGCTATTCGAGCTCCTGTTGAGAAGGTCTCCCAAATAGTTTAAGCATTGTCACACAGTCAGGGAAGAACACTTCCGACAAAATAGGTTTTCACTGTCCATTATACCAACCGGTATAAGGACATCTCCGTTCATAACCGATGAATGGGTTTTCAACTTCCTTTGAGGAAGTTTCATCATACCAACCGAGTATGATCTACTTACAACCGATAAGTAGTTTTTCCGCAAAATTTTCACATCACTTCCTCTAAGTGGTGATGATTAAAATACCACTAAATAGTGGGTTTTTATACCGAGGCACTTATCATCCCCAATCGGGTATGATATATAATCCCACTCACAACTGGTAAGTGATTTTTAAATTTTAAGTTGTGCTCATCATCCCAACCGAGTATGATGTTAGTAAACCCACTCACCCATTAATACTGTGAATTCCACTAGATCGGTTCTTTGTATTCACGCGAGCTTGTCCTTGCTGGCATTCCCGGTATTTCGCGTTCCTACACGATATGAACAACCTTGTTCATTATTACTCGGCATAACAACTTTCATTCATTTCCAATGAATGAGAAAACCCAAACTTTTAGTTATTTACAATTTGGTCCCTAAAGTTATTTCTCATTAACTTTAAGTCCCTAATGTCGGTTTTTCCTCAAATTGAGTCCTAGAACTTTTAAAATTTGTCTTGGGACCTCAATTTATTCAATTTCACCAAAAAGGGGTTTAATTTCCCAAATTTCCAATTTGGTCCCCCAGTTTAACCAAAATTACCATTTTGCCCTTCTTTTACAAAAATGGTAAGTTTTGCCCCAAAAATTAAAAAATTCCTCAATTGGTCCTCCAACATTATTTTCATGCCCAATTAACCCTTAATTTCATAAAATTGCATTTTGGCCCTTTGAATTTTGAAAATCCCCAATTTTCCCCCCAATTTTAACTCTTCAACACTACCGAATTTGATTTTATCAAATTGACCGATCAAGCACTTCTAATTATTGAAATTAAAGTTGAAATTGAGTTCCTGCATGTTTATACGATTCTAAGAAACTTTGAATCGCAGATTTTAACGCTGGAAGGAGCTCAAACGGAGCTTCATCGGAAAACAGACTGTAGAGAGAGAAAGTTTTGATTTATCACCGGTGAGGGCACGACGGTCTGAGATTTTGATCTAGGCAGATAACTCTCATCTTGAGGTTCATCCTAGAATCAAGAATCGTATCAATTGATGCAGAATTGAGTTAGAATTTCATTATTAAAATTCTGCCGGTTCTCTCTCTAACACCGACCGAAAATTGTAGAGAGGAGCCGAATTGACTTACCTTTCAGTCATAATTCAGTCGTGGGAGGGCTAAGTGTTGGGAAGGCTTGGTTTGGCCTGAGGAGGGCTCGAAATGGCCAATTTCAACTTGGCCGAAATAGGGCAGCTTCGGTCCACCAGAGCTGCTTCACTGTTCCATCATGTCGGCGCTTCTCTAGTGATTCTAGGATTGACTGGAGTTTGCTATCTAATAGCTGACTTCTCTCCAGTTCTAAAGAGTTTGACCTCTCCTTTTAAGGTTAAGAAAAATGTTGAAGTCGAAGCTCTAGTTTAAGCTTCACCGGGAAATGGAGTAGTAGAGAGAGAGAGAGAAGAGTTCGGGTGTGAGAAGAATGAATGGGGATGACCTCTTTATATAGGCGTAAAATCCGTATATTAAATGGGCAAGATTTATTATTAGTATTAATATTTCCATAAATTATTGGTATTAATTTCAATAATTTAATTTCGGTAAAAATCAATACTTCCCAGGAGGTCACCCATCCTCACACTACTCTCAAGCAAGCACACTTAATTTTAAAGTTCTTATGGAATCTCGTTCACTTGAACCAATTTGGTTTATGTCTTTATTTTATTTTAAGTTTCTTTTCCAAGGTTTAATAAACCCTTTGGATCACCCGGAAGTTGAAATTTCCAAATTGCTTGTTCCCATATGATCGGGTTTGTAAACCGACTCGATTTTCTTACTCGGGTTGATCGGTTCTTTCCCAATTTTCCTTAACTCAAAAGTACGGAGTTTACAGCCATTGTGGCCATAAGAATTGAGCCTAAAAATAGTTACTTTGTTTTAGGTTGCCGGAGATCGAGTATAATGCGATCTCACCGGCAACAACAGAGGTAGAGTTAAGGGTCAAGAGAGGTGGCAATGGAAAGATGAGGTCCTCAACTTTCTAGGGGTACCAAGAACGTCACCGGAGGTGGTTAGACGATGGAGAATTTCTCTTTGGTAATTGGATCACTGAAGTTGGGAATAGTCAGTGGTTGGGAGATAATTCTAAGTAAATTATGTGGAGAGAGTAGCCCCAATTTATATGAAGGTGATCTAGACCTCTATGGCAATCTAACCATAGGTTCCTTTCATTAATTCATAGCATGTGGTGCTGGCAATGAATTAATTTTCCTAAGTAGTGGATTCGATGGGTGAACGGTGAGCTATCAAGTAAAACAAGGCAAATTTGGACCGGAGGTTGGGCGAGGAAGATGACACGTATGTGCGTGGCCATGCATGTGTATGCCCTGCACCCCAACATACTAGTTTGGCAATGTATCGAATTAGTTTCCAGCGAATTTCTCGGTCGGTTCAATGGTTTTTAGCCCAGTTCACCACTTTTCCTACCGATTCTCGAGAAAATAAAAATACCAAAAAATACTATATTAAATTTCCTATTAAATAGACTCAAGAATTGTTCAATTTGGATTTGTTGTGACCCTTACAAATTCGAGGGTTTTGTGACTACACCTAGCTTGAACCTGGTTTAAACCGGTTCTCTCCCAATTTTTTCCCAATTCTTGACCCTGTGTCCCTTGACACTACTAAGGGTTTCTCATGCCCCTTTTTCACCCATCCTAGCCTCCCATTCAATCCCTCCTCCTTTCCAGTTCAAACCTTTATCTCTGGTTTGGTCTCACTTCCCAGTTCAACTCGATCTAGTTACTCGGTTGGGATCTTCCGGTCTTACACATCAATTATGATCGACATGTCCTATATGTTTAATAGCTGGTTCCCAATAGAATATAAATTAACTTAAATTTGTAAATATAACGATTTCTTGCGATCTGATATATATATATATATATATATATCCTCTTCCTAATCACTACTTTATAATGAATCAATCTCTTATTTGATTCGCTATTATTTCTAGTTTAAATTCCCGATCGAAATTTTGGAGCGCAAAAAATGCATTATTACAATTACTCCCCTACATTTTAGAAGTTTTGTTCTCAAAACTTTTATAAAGTGAGTTTCCAATTTTCCACAATTTCTATTCATCTTACTCTCAATTACTGTCTCATGGTTACTTTCTTATTAGCCATATCTATGAGTAATGAATAGTACATTATTCATATTTCTATCTTTGCGTTAATTACTAGTATAATACCTAATATTTTATTTGAACGATATCCATTAATAAGGTATTTTTTTTATTATTTTCCAACTTAACATATATTGTTAAAAAATTATCATGTCAGCTCTTCGTACAAAGTATGAGTCCCTTATTGTTATAAGTGCAAAGTATGAGTCCCTTATTGTTATAAGTACTATTCATGTGCTCCATCAGAACTCATTTCAGACTCAATTATTATTTACTAAATTTCCTTCATTTATGTTTCTCATTGATTATTTTTTATCACCGAGCATTTTACTATTTGTCCATAGATGGACTTCATTAGGGATTTTATCACGCTCCTCCTTTGACTTCTTTGGAGTTCTGACTTCCCACACCTCATATGGGGCCAATCTTCCTATTTAACCTTCACTTTTCATTTTAGATAGAATTATTATGTAGGTCTCTTAGCGAGACTTGCATCAATTTATATCTTTTAGATCATTATGGAGATTTGGATTTAACTAAAAGGTTCGAGCTTCTTTTCATTCTTTCATCCTTTTATTTTTCTGGATTTTCCTCATATAGGTATCCCATTTCACATCTATTTGGTATATTACAAGTGTGATACTTGTTTTTCCACCTTACAATAATTTTTTCTGAAAACGTTTTCCCTTTATGAAGGTTACTAATTTACACCGTACAAAAAGGAAAGTCATTTATAACTTCCTTGGTATCTCCTAATACCAACTCCCATTAAAGGAATTTTGTTCCATGATCAGATATACTTTATGGTTAATAGTTGTTCCTTGGGTTTAATGTTATTCATGATTTAATTTGTCTATCAAACTATATAGTGTGATTTCACCACTCCACTTAAATTCCTATATGTCGTAATATCTTTTGTTTGTCCTCTTTAAATTTAATGTCAACATTAATAGTTTAATTTTGCTAATCTCCCATCTAGTTCATTGACCAACGACTTTATTTTATACACGTCATAGTTATACCTTAAATTTTCTCACTTGTTTATACTTGCAATTCTCTTATAGTATAACTTCACCGTCAATTGTGAGTTTTATTCCAACTGCTCGACTGTTCATTCTAGCAAGCTATAGTAGTTCCTTTCCCTTAGAAATTTCATTTGATACCTTCTTAACCAACCAAGGTCCTTGGAAGATTTTAGCGAATATCTCTCCATCGGCTGATGCATCCATTGTTTATCTATTTTGTCATGCCCTGACCCTATTTGGTCGGATGCCCATAAACAACCCTCCGCTCTCTTGGTTTAAGAGGGGTTACCCCTTTCTTTAATTCAAGAGGAGCCGGGTGTAATTTCAACCTTGTTCCCTGGAATGACATATATCAAATAAAATGCAAGCTTAAAAGAAATTAAGCATACCTCACAGAGGGTAAGGCTTGGTGTTATCCCTAGTTATCGTTCTATTTCTTGAAAAGGGATAAAAAGGGTGGGTGAGTTTCTACAACTCAGTGAATGGGTATTTTCAAAAAATGAACTTTCAATAAAACAAATTTTAAATTGGAGTGTGCTAGACTCCTTAATTTCTTTAAAATATCTCATTCTTGAAATCTTAGTTTTCAAAACCATTTCCCAATCC
This sequence comes from Trapa bicornis, assembly GCA_030064425.1. Classification (NCBI taxonomy): domain Eukaryota; kingdom Viridiplantae; phylum Streptophyta; class Magnoliopsida; order Myrtales; family Lythraceae; genus Trapa; species Trapa bicornis. The sequence continues at coordinate 17,936,858 of CM057752.1, forward strand.
TCAATCAATACTGGTGTGTTTATCAACCAACACACGCCATTCTACATGAAGGGAACACACATTCGTAGGGTAGCACGTCCACTGCACCCACTTGTGGCATTTGAGAGACTTTACCGACCACCAAGATAGAAGCACATCCACTTCTACCTTCAGAATGAGTGGATGTACATGACATTCGACTCTCAATACCGTAAAGAAAACTTTGTGTCCATATGAGGATAGAGACCACATCTCGACCCCACCCCGGTCTCATGCGCATGAAGCTACATCGAGCTTCCCTAACTGTTGGTACGACAATCTGCCCTTATCTCCACCATGTCGTCCAGTAGCCCCTAGGATGCATACTATCCCTCTTGGGAGTCTTGAAGGTCTTGTATCTCAGTGCATGCACAAAACAACAGTTTTTCACATAACCCATTTAATTTGTGGTGCCACTGGTCCAACGGCCCCGACCCTCAACTCGACCCGCAACTATTTGTCTGACTGGTCCATCGACCTGTCATGTCGCACTACCGCCAGTCCATCGAGTATGTCGGTCTTGTCTTGGTACCATGGCCAAACAAATAATTCATTTAAAGTTTTCATGGCTTAAACTCATGTTTATTTATGAGCTCCTGCTCGTGCCAACTGGCCTTGGGTCCATTGTACGAGATTTTTAAAATCTGGCATGTTAGCTCCCAAGTTCCAAAACCGAGGCCTATGACCTATCTGAGCTATTCGAACTCCCGTCAATATGGTCTCCCAAAATGTTTAAGCAGTGGCACACAGTTAGGAGAGAGCACTTTCGACAAAAATAAACTTTTAGCCGTCTATCACACCAACCGAGTGTGAGGACATCTCCACTTATAACCGATAAACGGGTTTTCAACTTCCTTATAGGAAGTTCATCATACCAACTAGGTATGATCTACTTACAACCAGTAAGTAGTTTTTTTTCCATGTAATTTTCACATCACTCCATTCCGGTGTGATGGTTAAAATTCCACTTAGTAGTGGGTTTTCATTCTCGAGGTGCTTTATCATCCCAACCGGGTATGATATAAAATCTCACTCACCCATAAATGCTGAAAGTTCCTCTTAACCGGTATTTTGTCTTCACACGAGCTTGTCCTTGCTAGCGTTCTCGATACTTCGTGTTCCTACAGGATATAAACATCCTTGTTCATTGTCCCTTGGCCTAATAGCCCTCATTCATCATGAATGGGTGGAATACTCAAACTTTTTAATTAATTGTAATTATGTCCCTAAAGATCTTTTTCTTTAACTTTAGGTCCCAAATGCCAATTTTTTTCCAAATTGAGTCCCAAAACTTTTAAAATTAACCTTGGAACCTCAATTTATTCCAAATCACAAAAAGAGGTTCAAGTTTCCCAAATTTTTAATTTTGTCCCCAACTTTTCCAAAATTACCATTTTGCCCCTACTTTACAAAAATGGTAAGTTTTGCCCCAAAATTTTCAAAAATTTCCCAATTAGTCCTCCAACATCTTTATCATGCCCAATTGGCCCTCAATTTTATGAAATTGCATTTTAGTCCCTCGGATTTTCAAAATCCCCAAAATTTTCCCCAATTTCAACCTTCTAACTCAGCCGAATTTGATTTCATCAAATTGATCGATCAAATGAGTTTAATTTTGAAATTGAATTTAGACCGGAGTTCCTACACCTTCATCCGATTCAATTGCACTTTGAATCGCACGATTTGACGTCGGAACGAGCTCAAATGAAGCTTCGTCGAAAAACTGAACGTTGAGAGAGAAAGCTTCAAAAGCTTACCGTCGGGGGTGCGGCGGTCCGAGCTTTCAATCTGGGAAGATAGCTCTTATCCTAAGGTATTTCCTAGAATCAAGAATCACCTCAATTCATGTCGAATTGAGAGAGAATTTAGTTAGTGAATATCTATCGGTTCTCTCTCAAGCACTGATCAAAATTCATAGAGGGAAGCCAAATTGGCTTACCTTTTCGCAGCAATTCAGCTGTAGGAGGCATGAGGAGGTGTTGGAAGAGCTTGGTTTGGCCTGAGGAGGGCTCGAATTGACTGATTTCAACTCGATAGAAACAAGGTAGCTTCGGTCTGTCAAAGCTACTTCAATGTTCGATCACGCCAGCACTTCTCCGGCAACCCTCAAAGCAATTGGAGACTACCACCATGTAGTTGACTTCTCCCCGAGTCTAAAAAACCTGACCACACCATCTTTGGCTCAGAAAAGACCTTATATCAGAGCTCTAGTTCGAGCTTCACCAAAAAACTGAGTAGTTGAGAGAGAGTGAGGTTTTCAAGTGCGGAGAGGGGCTCTTTTTACAGGGAGAACGGGGACTCATCGACCGTCTGTTTGACACCTTTATGACAGTCATTGATGGCTTGAAACGGATTGAACGTAAACATTTCCTCTTTGTCGGTGCTGGTTCAATTTTTCGACGAGTGAACAGTGCTGTCATCTAAAGGAAGAAGATGACACTGTTCCGAACCGGACCGAACTGGGTTCAAAAATTAAACCGGTCGGTTCAGGCCCGATTCAACCAAGTTTTTCAAAATTAAAAATTTCTAAATTCATCTAAATTCATTTTCTATACAATGGTGGCCTTAATTCTCCAATTTGAATTTTCTAAACCACCTAGAAAAATAAATTTAGCATCTGGTTCAATAGTGGTTCAAACCGGTTCACCTAAACCGTTTGGTTTTTATCTTTAATTCATCCTAAAGTCCTTTTTCATGACTTTTATGACTCTTTAGGCCACTCGGGATCCATAAATTTCTCAGTTTGCCCTTTCTCTATCGGTTCCATTTCATAAACCAATTTGGTTTTCTCTTTGGAAATGACCGGTTCACCAAAACCGATCTGGTTTTCTCTCCAAAATTGTCCTAAGGCCCTCTTCCAAGGTTTTTATGACTCCCTTTGGGTCACTTGGGAGTTGTAAATTTCTTAAATTCCCCGTTCTCTGATGATCAGGTTTATGAATCATTTTAGTTTTATTACTCGTTTTGACCGGTTCTTTTCCTGGTTTTCTTAACTCCAAAGGGTGGAGTTTACATATTTCATCTCACTTTGTTTTATGAGTCCTTTTTTACATAGATACAATAGCATCTTTTGTTTCTACCAAACCATATTCTCTTTGGTTTACTAACTTGCACTTTTGTTGTCCATCATCACACCTTTCTTATAATGTGACATGCCCATACATCCTCATCGAGAATTCTCATTTTCCCACATACATACACTTTTTATATCAGTGTATTTGTTTATAACCATTTCATGGTTATATTTTAATTTATTCACGTATAATATGCTCCTTATCAAAATGACTTTATGTTATTGGGTCTTACTTTATTTTCCCATACTCGCCTCGTCATCCAACTTGAATCACTTAGGGTAAAGATATAGGTGACCGATTATTCCTTGATATCCCTTCTAGTATAATATTTTTTCTAAGGTTCTTGTGGTGTTCATCGATTTCCACCTCTATTATTAATCTAGTGGTCCCATTTTAGTGTCATGGTATTAGTTCATCGGTTTACCATTCTTGGTATTTAATACACTTATTTCTTATTTTTGGAGTTTCATCCTTGGTATTTAATACATTATTTCTTGTGGTGTTCATCGATGTCCACCTCTATTATTAATCTAGTGGTCCATTTTAGTGTCATGGTATTGGTTCCTGGGTTTACCATTCTTGGTATTTAATACACTTATTTCTTATTTTGTGTGTTGGTCATTTTGGTATGACTTAATTTCCTTCATTCTTTTAATTTAATTCCCCAACATTTCCTTACGTCTATTCTTGGGTTTCTACCCCTTTAATCTTTTTATGACATTTTTTGTTGTCTTATTCCAATTTACCCATTATTTGGAGGTAAGATCCCGTTTGGGTTTCTTAGGTGTACAATTCTTTCCTTCATTCAAGATTCTTGTTTCTACTTGTATTTCATTTACAAGTTCATTCTTAAGGTAATGGTTGGGTGCTCTCTTCCATCCTTCTATTCTTGACTTCCTTTCCAAAAATACTTGTAGCATTGTCTATATTTATCACCCAATTCTAAAATTGTAGGTCAAGATTGTTCATTTAGTACTTTTCAATTTCTACTTAAATACTTGTGTTAGTTTTTTTTTTATTTTTATTTTGGCGAGTGCTTTACTTCCACCCATTTGGTTTTCCACATTCTCAAGTCGTAACTACTTGAGACCTTACTCTCTGAGGTCATTATTATATGAGGACATAGACCTATATCTTATTTCAAGAAAAAAGTTTTCTCTTTCCAAAATTTGGTATCCAATTAGTGTTTTGAATACTAGGTTCATTTGGGTTTGAATTAGCCTTATACAATACTTTCCTCGTACCTCATTTTTCAAAAATATTTTCACTTTCAAAACCAACTTCGAAAAATATTGGGATCTAATACCACTTAAGTTGTCATACCCCAACTCAGTTTATTCAGTTGGACCTCTAAATAACCCACCATATCCTCCCAATTTTACAACGATGGGCGCCTTATCATTATAAGTCCGATATGACTTAAGGCTGAGAATAAAACTTAATAGATTATTTTCCAAAAATATTCATTTGGAATTATAAAATAAATTTAATAGACAATACCGGGATCAAGTACTGAATGTAAGGTATACCTTATGTATTATGCATCCTTTCCATATGTTTGATGTGTCCTTAAAACATCTTAGTTTTCTGAAAGGGGTATTGGAGGGGAGTGGGTCCACAACTCAGTGAGTAGGGTTAATTGATATCATGATGTCATATTCATGATTTAGCACATACTCTAAACAGTTATAAGGGAAGGGTTTAGGATACAATATTTAACTATAAATGGTTAAAGTTTTAATAAACAAGGCTTGTATTTGACTATCTTGCAACTTTTCCATTATATCATGGAAGGAATTTCCATTGGCTTTATCCGTAATAAGTCTTAAAGGTTTAATTTATGAAAGTTGTATTTTCCAAGCATATTTTATATCATACACATCCTTTCCATCATGGAAACAATCACACATTCGCAGAACAAAAGTCTCATATGTTCCATTCGTAGTTTAGAATGACTTTGACAACTACCTTGGTACGATGCTACAACATCGACCACATGTCTGATAAGATCATGATGTCTATGTCATACTGTCTGTGTGAGCACCATTGCCCAATCCCGAGACATATTAATCAAGTTGTCCACTATAGAGGGACTAGACGTTACATTCATCGAATCTAATGCACACAAGACTCCCAAAGCTCATGATGTACCTGTTCAGCTATAACTTCCCTTGTACCGATCTTGCTGACCAGTAGTCCTCAAAACAATCATTACCCATACCATTCATCTCATGGTCTTGTTTCTAATCACACAAATATAAGTGTTTTTAACTTAAAAGTGTTGTGTTTGTACTATCGGCCCTACGTGATGAGACTTGCCTCCAGCTCAATAGTATTTATTGGGCATGTCCTATTTAACGCAAAATCACATTTTTATGTATTTGAAAATGCTTAAAATTTACCATCAAGATTATTTATGGGATAAGGACATGTCCATTCGCATTAGACCCACTTTTATGAGTTTTTAAAAATGGCATTTGACCCACTTATCAAATTATAAATATAATTCATTTTCCTTAACCATGGGTCAAACCCATTTCCTAAATCGAGAAATGGATCTACATAACATAAAATAAATAGTAAATCTTCTAAGCAATATTCATGCTTATTTTAAGAATATATTCCCCAAAAATATTAATACCATGTTATTGGTCCAATCGGACTTGATGGATTCTCGAATCTACAAGATCCTATTGCACGATTAGGTAAGATATGTACACTTACAATCTAAATCCCATTCTTGCATATCTAGAAGTTCACTTAATTTCTTATGGTAAGGGCATTTTCATAATTTTCCCTTCCTTGACGAAATGGCCAAACACACCTTAAAGTCCACATTTATTTTTTTGCCAAACATGCTTTAGTCATGCCTTTTTTTAATCTTCCAAATGCACCCTTAATTCTCCATTTCTAGTCCAACATACACACCATAATCATTTTTGTAATTCACCGAATTACTGAGGGTATTTTCATCCTCCCATGGGGTTAATGGCACACCCATAATTAATATGTAGTTTGAAGGACAATTCACCCTTTCCCTCCTTGGAAGCATCCTCTACTCGACATCATGATACCTCATTGTCATTGTTATGTAATTTCCCTCTCAAGCCCTAATCCCTTGTCTGATGTCCCTAATATTTTATCCCACGTATCCTTCTCGTGTACGGCTTCGTTACCTCTCGATTCGCATCCCGAGAGCTCTAAAGATAAGTTGAATTCCCTCCCCATTTTAGTCTTAACCTTTGCTACAGGAACTTGATCTGATTTTCAACATGTATGTTGCAGATTTCCATCTCCAATCATTCCCTTGTTTCAGGTAATTCGAGTATTTCTTATGTTGATTATGATTTTTTATAATTGGAGTTAAATTGGAGAATACCACAAGGAGTGGTTGTAGTGTGGTTATAGTGAGAGTGTACTCACTGGATATGACTCTTGTTAGGGTGATTGCATCTTGGGTGCCCCATTACTCATAGTCTCTCCTTTTGATTTTCCTTGGATATCAGCCTCTCATTTCTGCAAGTGCATTCCCTTTTGTGACTAATGAATTTATTTTTATGCATCATTTGCAGGTTGCTTGGTGGTCTTATATAAGAGCATGGTTGCTCGAATCTATGGAGGTATTTTATTTCTTTCTTTTAATATTCTTGTCAGTTTTAATTTAATTGAATTTCTCCATCTACTTGCATTCATCCTCATGAATGGGAAGTAATCTCACCCTTCACCATTCCCATTCATGATAACCTTTATGGTAAGATGAATTTATATTTCTATTTCATTCATTCTTTTATTAATTTAGACGGTTGATTTTTTTTTTTGTATCTTAAGTTGTTAGGTTCTTTCGATAAGTTCTCAATTATGAACATTAATCACCTTGTCTATTGTAGGATTAGTTGTAGGTGGTGTAGACTCACTGACCTTCCAAGTAACCGATGGTGTCCTTGAGCATTGTCCTGCCCATTTCAAGAATGATATATGGTATGTTTAAGGAACTTGAATTTCTTTGTATAAGTGCATGGGTAATTGGGCATCTTAATATTCAATCTACTTAATTTCATAGCAAATCAAAATTTCACTCTATATCATCTTGCGGATAAGGTTGCTTCACTCTTATGTGTTATGGCTTGAATGCAGGATTGTTTTTTTAGAGGATTGATCATACGAAGAATGAGGTATAATTACAGGTAAGGAAATCCTAACATGATATCATTTGGTAATGTGCTCTATAGGATTTAAACTTCAAGCTCCTAATTTAGGGGTTATTTGAAATTGATTGAGTTTGTAGATTTTTTCTTAAAGATCTTGTATTGTCATGTTAGACTTTAGGTAGAGTTATTATCATGTATCGCTCTTTATCAAACGTTTCAGGGAACTTGGTTGATTGGTACAATTTTTGTTTATGTGAATTGTAGGTTTATGTTGATGGAAAAATTTAAAACACTTAGCTTAAATCCCACGACACAAGTCTCTACCAATAGTTGATTCCCGATCCTTCAAGACCAATAGTTGATTCTCGATCCTTCAAGAGATTATCGAGGATGGGTTTCCAGTGGTATTTACCAAGTATGAGGAAGGTGACACCTCAAATCCTAACACAAGCGTGATAATTTTTACTGTAAGTCTAAGTTTCCTAACAACTCATCTCAATAGTTTTACGAAAAACCATGGATTCTTTTTGCTTTAGTTCTACAACCTATTTCATTGCCCTTTTAATTTCTTATTGACCTTTATTTATGGACTGTTATTGTAAAACTTCCATTTTCAATGACTTTTTCTTTGAAGTTAATATGTATAATATTAGATTGTCATGTGTGGCCTCTAACTTCTACCCCTCTTTTTATATATATATATATATATAATATTAATTTAATTTTAATCCTTTAAATTAGATCTTTAGAGTTAATTATTCTAACTTAGTTAGCTTTCATCCATTCATCCTTTAATAGATGATTCCCAATGGAATATAAATCAATTTAAATTTCTAAATAAAAACGTTTATTGTCATGTGACATATATAAATTAATCTCTTATTTTATTCCCTCTTCCTTTTAGTTTAAATTCTCTATATTTCAAGTGCAAAAAATGTAGTATTACAATATAGGTTTATCTCCTTATTGGGATTTGAAAGTTGTCACCTACATGCATCTGAATACCGTGGTATACATCAGTCCAGTCAATACGGTATACTTGTGTCGTGGCACTCCATAAATACCTTGCACTCTAGCATAAAGAAACTACTCATGGTCCATGGGTGATTTAAGAATCTTTGAAACTCATGCACGTTATATGATTTGAGAATCTTTGAAACTCAGGCACCTTATATCCTCATTCCCAACCACCCAGACTCATGACACTATCTCTCGTAGGTATCCTATTGATGCTATCACAACCACTTATTATATATATATATATATATCACATGCCTACAAATAAATACTTCAAGCATGCAATAATCACAATCACATACATGTTGTGCAAGTCTTTTCTCATATATATATATATACACATTATGTCTTATGTAGGATGCTCATACTTATTCTACAAAATATATATATATATATATATATCACATGCATACAAATAAATACTTCAAGCATATAATAATCACAATCACATACATGTTGTGCATGCTTTTTCTCATATATATATATATATTATGACTTATGCTGGATGCTCATACTCATTCTATAACATGCCTCATGACTTATCACTTCTAATTCTCATAACATGCCCTAGTGTCATTCAAATCATGCATGACTTCCTTTTATGTTTATGTGATATTATTGTATAATGCATATGCATGCTTCATGGGGTATGATCATACATATGCATATGTTGTGCTATATCACTTTCATGTTCATTTTCACATAATTTTTTTAGAATATTATATCCTTGGTTATTCTAAGTAAAAGACTAGGTACAATCAAACTCATGGTTGGTAATTTCACTCATCTCGAGGTTGGAACATGTTCGTTTCAATGAGGATCTGATGATGTGGGGGCTCGGTTCCATCTCTCGAATCTTAGTGAGGTACATTACGTAATAATTGAGTGATCAGTTAGTATCCAACAAATTTCGATGATCTAACTCTCAAATTCCTATGGGATCCTTACTAAGGGTATTGGTCTCATCTAACCCCATAAGTTCTTACATTTACTATATTTTCCCTTCTGATTTTCATAAATCTTTACTTAGATCTCTTTCTTTTCTTTAATTACAATTTGACACTTAGATTTCTAATTTATTACACTCGAGCCCTTAATATTTTTCTTTATTTAATATTTGACCCCTCAATTTATCATGTTTGCATTTTTTCCCATACTTTACTAATATTACCCTTATACTCTTAACTTTATAAAATTTGCAATTTATTTCCAACTTTTCTCACCTTATTATTTTTATTCAAATCTTCTTAAATCTATCCATTTGGTCCCCTAAGGGTGCAAAATGACCATTTTGACCCTCATTTTCCAAAAAATGCTTGTTTTGCCCTTTTTCTTCCTAAGACTAAATTCGACACCTTGATTTGCCTCAAAATTACTTCCTAGCCTTTGATACTTTTCCTAGGGACCATTTCATATTTTTCCCTAATTTCAAATTAGTTTCTAACTTCCTAAATCTTACAATTTGGTCCCCAAACTTAGCAAGCATATATGATCAACTTCAAACTTTGAAACTCTGCCCTAACTATCTTCATTTAACTCCTAAGGGCTTCTGGGAGGAGTTTGGGGTCCAACCTCGACTTCAATTGGCTGAATTTGGCCATTTCCCAAGCATACTCGAAAATGGAAGAAATTGGACAAATGAATGTCGACTTAGAAATACTCACAAGAGAGGGCACCACCGATGGTTGAATGTTAGGCATTTTGAAGCCAAGGAAGACGTTGTCCATTCTGTGATAGTGGTTGGACAAGTGGTCATAGGAGCTAGCCAATTTTGGCTCCAAACTAGTGGCTGTTGAGAGTTCCAACACAAACCCGACAGAGAAAAATTTCTCATGTAACACTAGGATTTTTTTAACTCGAATTTAAGTCACTTGGACCGGAAACTAAGTTCAAATCGGGAATGGAACCCTAAAACAGGATTGAGAGTCAATCTGGATCAAATAATTGAGGTTGAAAATGTAAATGGGAACCCAAGTTGGGATTGAACATCCAATCGAGATAGAGATTAATTTCTTGAGTAAGAAACTAAGATTGGGAGAAAAGGACGGTTTTTAACCAACCAAGACTAGGATTTCAAGTTAAATTACTGGGGGGCAAAGATGGAAAAATATAATTTTGGAATTAAAAAAATGGAAAATGAAAAGGGCTTCAAGTCGGGTCGATCTGACCCAACCCCCTCCCCCCTCCCCTCCCACCAAAAATATGCCTGAGATCTCCTCCTTAACTCGACAAGATCATGTTGTGTGTTGCTAGGGGATTTCGATCATATCGATCTAATGTTTAGCCAAAGTTCATTCCACAAAGCCTATGATTAACTTGACAACCTCCTTAGAAGCCTACATATGAAGTTAATTGGCCTAGTTCCTCCCGTGTAGATAAAAATTTACACCTAAAGTCTCAAAATCCATTCTCAGACTCACTCTAGATATCCAATTGTTCCTACTAAAAATTCTCCCTCACTTGATCACCAAATGAAGTGATCATGATGTCAAAATGCCTTTAAGGGACTCCCCTTGAGTTATGTGGCTGGGTCCCCACCTATTAATGGTTGGAAAATACTAAAAAGTGTCATTTTGGCAGCCTACAATTTAGGACAGAAAATTGTCACCGCATCACTACCCTTTCAGGGTCGAATTCGGCCACCTCCGACCACCACTCGACCGATATCACAGCTAAAAGAACCCCATGCCTCTCTTATACCTCCTACATACCTTGGCTGAACTCCTGCAAGAGGACTTTTGGCCGCTATGAGCCGACTTTCCCCAACATGCCTATTATGAAACTTTTGATGATGGTTGTTTGAGGCCAAAATTTGCTCACCTTCGACGACCTCTTGGCCAACCACCACCACAAAACGAGTCGAAAGTGTCTTAGCTTCAAAACGCTAATGCTCTTGCCATCGGTGGTGCACTCTCTAGTGAGTATTTATGACAAGCCCTTCGGAAGCTCTATTTTAGGTAGTTTTGGTACTTGGCCAATTTTGGCCAAATTCGATTGGGTAAGACCTCCCACTCCATCTATGATCCATTAAGAGTATAATGAAGGTATTAGATAAGTGAAAATGTAATTGAGTTTGGTAGATTTTTAATGTTCGAAGACTAAAGTGCAAATTTGGAAAATTTTGGGGACAAATTTGAAAAAAAAGGGAAATCTTTTGAAAATAGTCCCCAATGGTAGCATAAGGGGATATGAGGTACTTTCGCGACAAACAAGGTTGTTTAAAGTTATTTTTCAGAATTTGGGAACCAAACCATAATTTTAACAATGGGAATCCTGATCTGAAGACCAAGCCAAACTAAAACGAGAATTAAGGCAAAACCGAGAAGGAAACCTCGAACTAGGATTTTAAATCAATCCAGATTTGGAGTATGAGTCAAACTGATACAAAATACAATGATAAAGGTCATGAAATACCCTTGGAGAACATACTGTGATAAAAACTAAGGATTGGAAAAAATCCAAGGAATGATCAATTCAAATCCAGTTTGACTAAGCTTAGGCCACAAAACTCTCTAATTTTTAAAAGGGGATAAACAAAATGAAATTCGATGATTCTTGAGCCCATGTAATAGGAAATTGAATAATAATTTTTAAAAAACTTTATTGGGCCAAGAACCGACCGTGTTGGGTGTGAACCGACCAAGAAACTTTTGAAATGACCATAAAATTTATTGGAAATCAGTTTGTAATAGTGTTGAACTAGCTAAACTAGCCAAGGGACCAGGACATGCACGGGTGCACAACTCTGTCACGTGTCATGAATGTGCCTCATCCCCTATGCCCGCTAGAATGCCCAAACCCATATTAAAATCCGACATTTTCCTATTAGAATTCCAAAACCCACCACTTGAAAATTTAATTCATTTTGAGAGCCACATGCTATGAATTGATGTAAAGGGGGCTATGATCGGATAGCTAATTAACTCTATACTTCAACCATATAAAGCTTAGATATCCCCTTTTTGGTTTAAGATTAGAATTATCTCTGAAACACTCCGACATCTATTTTCTAGTGATCACACTTTAGAAAGCACCATTTCCTCACTCGACCACCAAACTTAGGGTTTTAGTGTCCTAGAAAGCTATGAGAGTCAGCTTTTCAACATCCGCATCTCGACCATAGACGTTAGCTCTACCGTCAATGACAACATAAATTAGATCTAGATCATCTCTGGCAAGAAACATAGCATATGTTTGCATGGTCATTTCCAACTGCCTCGACGAACAACAAGGGCTACAAAAATTACACTAGACTCCTCTTGCCCTCAACTTTTGAACACCACCAACCTCATACGATTTGGGGAAGCGTCATGGTTGAATTAATTATGAGATTTGCTAGTTAATTGCAGTTGTAAAAATTTTAGTAAAATAGACTTTCTAGGTTGGCCAGACCTCTGTTTGGTGTGCTTCAATTTCATGAACTCCTCTGGGAGTAAGCTTTTGAACTCCACTAGTGTCACCGGCTTAGTTATCGTATCCAATGAGATTCCATCATTGATCTAAGTTCTGCTTGATAAACTATTAGCATAAAATTAATCTATATTGTCATTGTTTTGGCCAATCTCAATCAAGCATAAACTATAACAGCCTAGGGGTAGGCAATATGGACCTCATATATGAGTTTTAGATTTTTTGGGAATTATTTTGTTAGGGAGCAATGGTTGGGGACTTAGTTGTAAATTTGGATAAGTTGAAAGATCCATTTGAGAATAAGTTGTCTTAGGGGTCTTTTTAAGGGTTTGAATAATGTTTTAGGACCATTTAAAAATATTGGTAAATTTTTGAAACTAGGATGACATGTTAGGAATGCTTAAGGACCTAAAAGTAACAAAGGAGAAAGTTTAGGGACTAAAGTGTAAATAAGGGAATTTGTGTACCCAAAATTGATTTTGGGAAGTTTAAGGACCTAAATGAGACTAAAGAAAGTCTAGGCACCCAAATAGAAGATTTGTAGAATCTAAAGTATTGAAAAGATAAGTTTTAAAGAGTAGGGGCAAAATAGTAATTTTGCCAACTTAAGGACTATTTTACAAATAGTGTGAAATGAGACTTAGAAAATATCATAAGGTATTTTGGGGACCGAAATGGCACTCGAGGAAACTTGATGACCCAAGTAAAAGACTTGGATAAGTATAGAGTCTAAAAAGGAAGGATTTTAAGTCATAGTGGGCAAAATGTTAATTTTGGGAAAGTAAGGTACCAAAGTGGTAGGTTAAGGATTTTTAATTACATAGGCAAGTATAACCACAAGAGGTTATGACCCTAATCAAATATTTACTAACCTTAGAAGTAGGTTAATTAAAGAACTGTTATTCAACTTGAATGAATAGAGCACGAGGGGCAAAACCATAACTTGTTAGGAAAGTTACAGTGTATCGATTATGTGTTGATATCAGTACTTAAGCTAATCCCTATGCCATTTATGACTCTTTTAGAGAGAATATCAAATAGATCAAGCAAGGACCTCACACACTGAGCCAAAAAGGAAACTACTCAGAACGAACAAGTTCCGATGAAAACTATGACTAGGAGTAATTACAGCAAGTCTGATTGGACTGACCAAATGTACTTTAATACTTTTGATAATGCTAAGAAAATCTATGATTTATGATTTAGAAAAATATTGAAATAAGTGAAAAATGTCATTGTTGCATGCTCACTAAAAGAATATCATTTTCAAAACTTAAGAAATGTATTAAGGGTCATATAGATTGAAGTAAAAGAACCATAGTCACATGCTAGAACTTTGTGAGTTAGGGCCTTGTGCCTGTGATATCATTGTTGATAGGAGTTGGTCGAGTGATTGACCAAACTCCATGTGATATGTGTGTGAATATGATGTTTGACTTATAACACAAGAACTCGGGTTAAGCCCAAGTGGATTGGAAACCAAGGTTAAATCGGGAATATAATATCGAATTAGGAATAAGAATCTAAGATGGGAAATGGGATCCCAAATTTAAGAATGATAACAAATACTGGTAATGGAATCTTGAACTAATGATGAAATTTGAAACTGACCATGAAATCATGAACTAGAGACAAAAACTTAAATCAAGAATGAAACCTTGAACTGGGATTGGAACCCGAGTCAGAATTTGGAAATTCAACTCAGATCATACCCCATTATTGGATATGGGAAAGGGAAACTAATGTCGGGAGTAGGAATTTGATCGTATTAGGGATTAGATTCCCGAGCACGAAAATAAAGGTTTTTGGGAAAAGCATGTTCGCTTGATCAGGGCCAGGAAAATCGATGTCGGGTCAACCCGACTCACTCGTGAGCTACCAATCATCGACCGATTGAAATTCTATTGCATTGTCACAAATATCGCTATAGTTCATTCATTTTTTATCAAAATGAATGCTACAAATTATAGATATCAACTAGAAACTAAGCCATCAGTCTCCCTGTGAATTTAATTGCATTAAATCCTTCTAGATAGATGGAATTTTAGATCCAAAGTCACAAACCCCGATCTCAGAAAGTTAACCGACCTTCCAACGCTTGAAGTAGAAATTATTTCTTGTATGATCACCAAATGGGCTGATTTTGGTGTTAAAATTCTGCTTATTTATTACTCTTGAGTTCTATGGTTGGGACTCGACTTACTAGTGGCCAAAAAATACCACTCCAAGACCTATTTTGCCGACCCAATTATTGCCAAATTTGACCACTTCCAACCACTACTACAGTGGTCACCACTACTAAAGTGATTGGCTACCTACACTATAACTCTCCATGGTAAGAATCGGCTTCCGATAAGGGGAAAATCGACTGGAACGAGCCGATTTTCACCGATAAATTTATTAGGTTCTGCCTGATGACTTGGTGGTCAAATTTGATTCAAATCAAGTACCTTCAATAATAATGAGTACAATTAAAGGTACGAGGCGATGAAGTCTAATTCAAAATCATTCCGATTAATATTCGAAATACAATTTAGATCTTGATGAGTGCATTCGATCCAAATCGGGTTTTGACGATAGGAAGGAACTAGATTTATGAATGGTGGTGGAAGGGTCTAATGTGGTAACCCGCGAGGGTGGCTGGCACATTGCCACCACTAGTTTCACCATTAATTTTGATATAAATTTATTTGATGTGTTGTTAAGTAGATGCAATATAATATTTTTTTTATCTTCCCTAGTTTGTTTTTTGAGTGGCCTCTAGAATTTTGATTAAATTTATGATAAATTCGGAATAAATACTATATTTGATAATACAAGTGCATCTTAGAAGTCATCTTCAGTGCAATCATCTCAATTCGGCATTATATAAATTAGGATTCTCTCTACTAATGTTGTACTTGGATTAGCAAAAGACGTAAGCATCACTATCACGCCCCGACCCGGTTTGGTCGAATCCCCGTGATCAACCTGCCACTCTTCCGGTTTATTAAAGGGTTTCCCCTTATCGTAAACCGTAAAGAGTAAGTCGTCCTTTAACTTGCACCTTTTTCCTAGAATAGCATAATCAAAACTGTATGAAATTTAAAACTTTACATACCTGTCTTACAGGCATCTTAGTTGACGGTCTTTAAGGGGAGGATTTCTGGGATTTCCTGAAAGGGATGTAAGGGAGGGGATGAGTACGACTACTCAGTGAATGGGTTTTTAAAAGCTTTTGACTTTTAAGAAAAATATTTATATGGAGTGTGCTAAACTCCTTTGTTTTCAAAAATCCCATCATTTAAAATTTTAGATTTTTTCATTATTTCTTAGTTACTACAGTGTGTCATCACCCAACACACATCCTTCATCATGAAGGTTACACACATTCGCAAGTCAGTATCACTACTGAACCTGCTAGTGGCTTCGGAGCGACTTTTCCTATCACCCGGATATAAGTATGACCACTTCTACCTTGGGAATGAGTGGATGTATGTGACATCCTACCCACAATCCTGAAATCACTTCTTCATGTTCGTATGAGGACAGAGACCTCATCCTGTCCCCACCCCGATCTCATGTGCTTCGTGCTACTCCAGATTTCGCATAGACACCTGGAACAACGAACTGCCCTTATAGCCACCAGGTCGTCCAGTGCCCTTAGGACGCATCACTACCCCTCATGGGCATCTTGATGATCCCGTACTCACAGTGCATGCACAAACAATGTTTTCTTATATTTCCATGTAATCTGTGGTACCACTAGTCCAACGGCCCCGACTCTCAACTCAACCCGCAGCTGTTTGTCTTGACTAGTCCGTCGACCTGTCATGTCGCACTACCGATAGTTGACTGAGCATGTCAGTCCTATCTTGGTAACATGGCCAAACAATTCACTTATTAAGTTTTATGGCACATATATCATGTTCATTTACGAGCTCCTGCTCGTGCCAACTGGCCTTGGGCCCACTGTACGAGATTTTCAAAATCGGGCATTTAGCCCCCAAGTTCCAAAATTGAGGCCCCCAGCCTATTAGAGCTATTCGAGCTCTCGTCGAGAAGGTCTCCCAAATTGTTTAAGCATTGGCACACAGTCAGGGGAGAGCACTTCCGACAAAAATAGGTTTTTACTGTTCATCATACCGACCGGTATAAGGACATCTCCGTTCATAACCGATGAACGGGTTTTCAACTTCCTTCGAGGAAGTCTCATCATACTAATCGGGTATGATCTACTTACAACTCGTAAGTAGTTTTTTTTTTCACATAACTTTCACATCACTTTCTCTAAGTAGTGATGATTAAAATACCACTAAATAGTGGATTTTTATACCGAGGTACTTATCATCCCCAACTGGGTATGATATATAATCCCACTCACCTGTTAATGCTGTGAATTCCACTAGACTGGTTCTTTGTATTCACCCGAGCTTGTCCTTGCTGGCGTTCCCGGTATTTAACGTTCCTACATGATATGAACAACCTTGTTCATTATTACTCGACATAATAGCCTTCATTCATTAATTAAGGAGAAAACCCAAACTTTTAGTTATTTGTAATTAGGTCCCTAAAGTTATTTCTCTTTAACTTTAAGTCCCTAATGTCGATTTTTCCTCAAATTGAGTCCCGTAACTTTTAAAATTTATCGTGGGACCTCAATTTATTCAATTTCACCAAAAAGGGGTTTAATTTTCCAAATTTCCAATTTGGTTCCCCATTTTTTCCAAAATTACCATTTTGTCCTTCTTTCACAAAAATGGTAAGTTTTTCCCCAAAATTTCCAAAATTCCTCAATTGGTCCTCCAACATTATTTTCATGCCCAATTGACCCTCAATTTCATAAAATTGTATTTTGGCCCCTTTGAATTTCAAAAATCCCCAAAATTTCCCCCAATTTCAACTCTTCAACACTATCGAATTTGATTTCATCAAATTAACCGATCAAACACTTCTAATTATTGAAATTGGAGTTGAAATTGAGTTACTTTATGTTCATACGATTCTAAGAAACTTTGAATCGTAGATTTTAACATCGGAACGAGCTCAAACGGAGCTTTGCCGGAAAATAGACTGTAGAGAGAGAAAGCTTCGATTACTCACCGATGAAGGCACGACAGTCCGAGCTTTCGATCTGGGCAGATAGGTCTCGTCCTGAGGTTTATCCTAAAATCAAGTATTATATCAATTGATGCGAAATTGGATTAGAATTTCGTCATTAAAATTCGGTCGACTCTCTCTCTAGCACGGATCGAAAATTATAAAGGGGACCCGAATTGGCTTAACTTTCAGTCCTAATTCGGCCGTGGAAAGGCTGAGGAAGTGTTGGGAGGGCTTGAAATGGCCGATTTTAGCTTGGCCGAAATAGGGCAGCTTCGGTCTGCAGGAGTTGTTTCACTATTCCATCATGTCGGCGCTTCTCCAACAATTCTCGGATTAACTGAAGTTTGCTATCAGATAGTTGTATTCTCCCTGGTTCTAAAAAGTCCAACCTTTGTTTAAGTCGAAGCTCTGGTTCGAGCTTTACCAGGAAATGGAGCAATAAAGAGAGAGAAGTGTTTAGGTGTAAGGAGAATGAAATGGGGATTATCTCTTTATATAGTAGTAAAACTCGTGTATTAAATGGGCGAGATTTATTAATAGTATTAATATTGCCATAAATTATTGGTATTAATTCCAATAATTTAATTTCGGTATTAATTTCAATAATTTAATTTCGGTATTAAATTATTTGTATTAATTTCAATAATTTAATTTCGGTATTAAATTATTTGTATTAATTCCAATAATTTAATTTCTATATTAAATTATTTGTATTAATTCCAATAATTTAATTTATGTATTAAATTATTGATATTAATTTCAATAATTAAATATATATTAATTGATGGCTATTTATGATAAGCTGTATTTTTTACCGAAATTTCGGGTTACAAAAAAATCATACTTCCCAAGGAGGTTCTTATGGAATCTAGCCGAATCAATTTAGTTTTTGTTTTCTAGTTTTTCTTAAGTTTATTTTCCAATATTTAATAAATCTTTTGGATCAACCGAAAGTTGTAAATTTTCATATTGCTTATTCCCAAATATAAATTGGCTTGGTTTTCTTATTCGGTTTGACCGGTTCTTTTCCCGGTTTTTCTTAACTCAAATGTGCAGGGTTTACAATCACTTTAGTAGAAACAATATCAGATCAATTGCATAATGCAATCTTAGATAAAAATAATACAACAGTCTTCGGCTCTAGCCATCTATTCTACTATGTAGAATGCTACTTCAATGACAGAAGAAATTATTAGTACTGTCAAGCTTACAATTTTTGGTTAATAAAAATAAATCAACAAAGCTTTATCTTGATTGATGAGCATGTTCAATGGAAACGTTCACTTGAAGACGTATTTGACGAGTCCAACAAGGTGAATTCTCGTGAAGTAGTCGTCCCAGTTGATGCACTTTGGATCGAAGTAAAAGATGTCTGCTTCAGATGTTTTCTCCTTCATCACACTTCTCAACTTCTCCGTGTTCGTGTCGTTGAACCTGCACACCAGTGCCATAAGCAGATAAGCTTCCTATAAGCTGATCAAAGCCTTTGAGACCATGCTAGGGAGTTGGTAACGAGGGCATGAATGTATGGATGCTTACACTCCCTTGAAGAACAAATATGGTCTGTAAAGCTCAACGAGGCGCATCACAATATTGATCTTCCTATTCATGTCGTGGTAGGTTCGCTGGAAGGAACGACAGAATGCTGCATTCGCTACTTCTAGCCCCTGTTGTTAGGATCATATATAGACATGTATCTTAGCTTAGACTTCTATATTGTCATCATATTTTCTGCAACCTAAGTCAACAAATATTCTAATAAGATGTTAATACCTTGAGCAATAGCAAGTACCGAAGGCCCATGTATCTTCGAAAACTGGCCATGCTCCTGAGGATTGTAACCTTCCCAACAATTACGGCCTTCCCATCCTTGTTAATCCACGGATGCTTGGAGAAGTAGCCATAGCCGTAGTCATGGAGATTGGAGTACCTGACTGGATTCCCGAAAGAAGACCCCACATGATAAATTGCATCGTCGATAGGTAGTTGGCGACCGGCATGTGCCGCCATGGAGACGATGATGGAATTCACCACCATATCAGCAGGTATCTATAACAGACCAATGACGTTCCCAATTAGATTACCATAATAAATTCACGGCCAAGTAGAGTAGAGGAATAAGAGGGTTTCAGGTTACTCACCACATCAATGACTCCGTTGGGATCACAAAGGAAGCACGTCACCTTCCCCGTGCCATAGCCCACAGCTATACTGTCAATTGTTCTGTCATTTAATTCATTCACAAAGGATATCATCAGCACAAGTAGTCGTTGAAAATCCAAACAAAATGGAAATTCTCCATTTGTTCGCTTAATTACCTGACACCTTCGACCCACCCTGGAAAGGGCTCCATGTAAGTGCTGGTGATGATAGTTGGACGCGAGATGACAAGAGGCATATCTGCCTTCAATTGATCCATAAGCATCTCTCCCATTGCCTTTGTGAACACATAGGTGTTTGGCCACCCATACGCTTTTGCTCTGCAGTTTTGTTAGTTCAGCCAAAACATTCAGCAATTGATCCCAAAAAAAGGAAAAAAAAACTGATTCTTAGCGATCTACTTAATCTGAATAATTTTGGAAAAAAAGCCATGTAGATGACTGGCATAAGAATTGACCTTGAGATGCCCAAATCCTTCATGGCGATAGTGATTTCCTTTTCGGAAGATCCCATGGCCGTGAGCTCCTTCAACTTGGCACGAGCCAACTTCACCTCTGCGTCAATATCAAGCCCTGAAACCCCATTCAATGTCTGCCCCATCTTATAGTGACTCTCCTTTATCAGTCCTCCTTTCTCCCCACAAACATAGGCTGCCAAAACAGAAATTTACACATATATGTTACGATAAAACATTTGCTCGATTAATGTCTTTGGACTCCTAACTGAGGTACCGATGGATTGATTGATTTGTGGCTAATTAAGTTAATGCATACCGGTGGATACGTGAACAAGGACCTGCAAATTGCTGCATTTCTTGGCAAACTCGACCACGTGCTTAGCTCCCAATGTGTTGATGCCCAATGAGACGTCATATCTACACGGCCAAATTGACAAATATGAAGATTGCTTTGGACAAATCCTTTGAACTCAGGAGAAATCTTTCTTAGTTTTCTGCAGCCAACAAATCCAGCTCCCACTGCTGCCTATCACTGCTCTATATATATTGAGACCAATTATCTGCCAGTGGTCAGTTAGTACAAGTGTACATCAATATTACCTCTCATCAAACTTGGTAGTCGCAGCTAAATTAATGATGACATCAATTTGGCCCCTCATCTCTTCTTTGAGGTCCAAGTCCTGGACACCTAAATCCTCAAAGGAGATGTCTCCAGCGACAACTGCCACCTTCTCTGCCATGAGAGATCTGAAATTCTCACCCCACATTTCCTTCAGAACCCTGAACAAGTCCTTGCCTATGACCTGCAAAGTCCAAACCTCCAGGTATGTTCATGCTAATAGACCAAAGATGGTACTCGAGCATCAAAGTCTCTTTATGGATGTTCCACTTATTTGTTAATTTGATGTCATCATTAATTTATATATATATATATATATATATCATTTTTTTTCTAAACAAAGTATAGTGCATACTACTTTCCTCCTTGGACTTTAATCCATTTATACCGGATCACACAATCTCTCCAACATTAATGGAGGCTTATTTCCTTGACCAAACACACATTAATGATCAATCTGTGTGTGTTGCAGCAATATACCTCATTCTCAAATCGGTGAGCCGCCGCTTTGGCATCAGGAGCTCTCAAGAGCAGGTAGAGTTTCTTCACATTGGGCTGAACTCTGAGCACCTTCTCAACGAAGACTGCACCAACAACGCACATTTTCATCTATAAGGGGCACTAAATGGATCGAATTCACGTTAGAAGAAGCTACTAGACATATATATAGTTCATGCAATGCATACTCTTAGCAAGGAAGCCTGTGGCACCAGTGACAAGGATGGTCTTGTCCTCGAGGAACTGCACTATGCTTCTCAAGTGATCCATTTATCTTATCTTTGAATTGTTTTTTAGCACAAAGAGAGGAATTGCCAAGGACGTGAAGAATAATAACACAGGGTGTGGCAGGAGAATGGAAAAAGAAGACAAGAGGAGGTATCCTTGCTTATGTGATGGAAGTATACTGCACCTCTTGAGCTGGATTTATAGAGGAGCTGGTGCGTAACCAATGTCCCAAAAATACAATAAATAAAAATTTACCCCGTACCATATTGCAAGCAACAATCCAATTTGCATATCAATTTGGATTGATAATAAATTTTCGTTTCTAGGTGGGAAAGTAAATTTATGAAGTTGTGTTGGGTAAATGCATTGCATGGTCGATAATAATAAAATAACATGTGCACGAACTTGAGAAAAACTGAGAATGTGGGTTGGCTTAGAGGGAGAGCATGCTCCCAAGATCATGCTCACTGTCTTGGTTTATGGATGGAAAAAAAGTCCCAACTACTGTACAAAAGTAATATACTATTATGTACAATATGGGATGTGAAGTCCCTGGAGAACGTGTCTGTGATCCCAAGCATGTAGAGGGTGAAGCGGACGCATGTGAGGAAACTCACATGCAGATGTGGTCCCAGATTGGTGGAGCTGATAAGTGAGTCATTTTGACTAACATGGCCGCAAGCTCAAGGTTGTTCACAGATGTTGAGCTAGATAGTAAGAAGTTAAAACGAGAAGCCAAGAGCCCTTTGGTAAGAATGTCAACTAATTACAAATAAGAACTAATGAATCCAACATCAAGCAAATATTGAGTGATAGACTCACATATAAAGTGATAATCAATCTCGATATACTTAGTGCAATCATGAAAGACATGGTTCACAGTGGTAGAAAGATAGTCACATCACACTTGTAGGAGGGCAAAAGAATAATATTCCAAGTTCTTGAAAATGAGATTAGATCCATATAAGCTCAATAGTAACATTGATAATACTTTTGTATTCACCGTCGATACTAGAATGAGCACCGATACATTGCTTGTGGGAATTACACAAAATGAAATTGCAACCTAAGAATACAATAAACCACATGTAGAATGTCGATAATCGGGATTTCCAACCTAATTAGCATTAGAAAAGCAATGAAGGTAGGCTGGAGAATCATGCCAAATGGCAAGCTCATATAAAGTGCTTTGAAGATAATGTAAAATGCGTTTAACCGCAATCCAGTAAAAGGAAGTAGGATGATGTATATATTGTAAAACTCGATAGACTGCATAAGCAAGATCATGGCGAGTTAGTGTAAGGTATTGTAAAGATCCCACACTATGATGATATTGAGTAGGATCAGGAAGATGAGTTCCATCGGTGAGAGAGAAATTGAAACCAACAACCACATGGGTGGATAGCGGGAAGCAGATTCTCATGGCTAATTTGGAGAGAAGATCTTGTATATACCTGTGTTGCTTAAGATAGATGCCATGTGAGTGAAAATGAACATCAATACTCAGAAAATGATGTAAATGCATCATATCTTTAAGAGAAAACTTCCAACTAAGCGACGTAGGGAAGCAGAGCATTAGGGGAGCTAGTGAGGATGATGTCGTTGACATAGACAAGCAAAAATATGACAACCTTCGAGGTACGATAAATAAACACGGACAAATCAACAATAGAACTATGGAAACCTAGTTGCAAGAGAGAGGGACTGAGGCGAAGGAATTAAGTAAGTGGGCCTGCTTAAGCCCACAACACAAACGACAAATAGTGGGGAAGGAGGGGATCCTCAAATCTAGTGGGTTTGTCTATATAAACTTCTTGAGTAAGATACCTGTGAAGAAATACATTATTGACATCCAATTTACAAATAGACCAACCAAAGGAGATAACAAGAGAGAGAATAACCAAAATAATAATAGGCTTAATGACAAAACTGTATGTATCATCATAATCCAAGCCTGGAAGTTGGGAGAATCTTTTGGCAATAAGGTGAGTTTTATAATGTGTAATAGAATCATCAAGAGCTTGTTTAATCTTGTAGACTCATTTATAGCAAAAAATATAATGTTGTGCAAGGCCCGAAATAAGATTCCATGTGTGATTATGCTGATTAGCAAAAAACTCAGCATTCATGGCTTGTTGCTAACAAGGATGGTGGCGGGCTTGAGAGAAAATACAAGGTTCCTATAAGGGAGAGGCAAGGAAAACAAAATGATCAATATGAAACAATCAAGGAGGGAGGGAGTCATCTTGAGAGCAAGTAATCATGTGAGAGCATCCAACAAGTGGCAACGGTGGAGGAGTCGGATGAGGACTAGCAATAGAACCAATCTTTGGGGAGGAAGGAGCAATATCAATAGTATTAGAAGAGGGGGAGGACATACATGAATCACACACTTCTTGGAGAGGAACAAAGGAGAGAAAAAGAATGAAAAGGGAGATGAGGAGATTAGATATCCATGGGTGGTGGTGTACTACTTGCACAAGAAGTGGATGCGAATGAAAAATAGATTTTTGAAAGTGAACAATTCGACAAATGAATATGCGACTGATGACAGGATCAAGGCACCAATAGCCATTATAGCTAGAGGGGTACCCTAGGAAAATACAAGGGATGAATCAATGTTGAAGCTTATGAGTGCGATAAGGACGGAGACAAGGAAGACATAGACAACAAAAAATATGGATAAATTTATAATTAGGTAATTGACATAATAGAAATTGATAGGGAGATTTATGATTACATGTGGGTAACTTGTTAATGAGGTAGACAACATTCTCAAATGTGAAATCCTAGTATTTGGTGGGGAGATGAGATTGAGAAAGTAATGTGAGTCCCATGTCAACGATGTAACGATGTTTGTCCTCTACAACTGCTCCATTCTGTCGATGAACATGAGAATAAGAAATACAATGTAAAATCCCATGAGATTATAATTCTTGAAAGGATATGGAGAGAAATTCCTTATCTCCATTTGTTTAAAGGACCTTAATTTTTCTATCAATTTGATTTTCCACACGAAGACAAAGCACGAAAGATTGTAATAATATCGGAACAATATTTCAAGATAAAGAACCATGTGAATTTACTTAAATCATATTAGAAATTATTGAATATTGGAAAATAAAATCCTCAACTAGTAAATTAAATTAAGAATATATATAGGGTATATTTGCACTATTTACAAATATACCCCTAATCTATTAATATTGCACACTCCTCCTCAAGATGGACGGTAGATATCTATCGTTCCAATCTTGTTACAAATATCATCATATTTTCTGAAACCTAAAACTTTAGTTAAAAAATCTACTAGTTTTACACTAATCTTCATATATTGTAGTTCAACAATCTTCATATCAATTTTTTCTTTGATGAAAAATCGATCAATTTTCACGTGTTTGGTCATATCATATTGAATTGGATTATTGACAATATTTATAGCATACTTGTTATCACACCACAACTTCATAGGTTCTTCTCTAAAGAGGCGAAGCTTCATTAGTAAGTTTCTTATCCAAATTATCTCACAAATAATTTGAGCCATTGATATGTACTCTACTTCTACTGATGATCGAGCAACTACTTCTTATTTCTTACTCCTCCAGGATATAAGATTACCTCCCACAAACACACAATAGCCAGACGTCGACCTCCTATCATCCACACAACTAGCCCAATTTGAATCACAAAAGCATTCCACTCTGGTGTGACTCCGAGGCTTAAACTAAAGTCCCTTACCCGAACTCCTTTTTAAATATGTAAATATTCTCATAGTAGCATCCCAATGATTTGTCCCGGGATCATGCATATATATGCTCACAATAATGACTGCATATGTGATATTAGGTCTTGTATGACATAGATAGATCAATCGTCCCATAATTCTCCGATATCGTTCTTTATCCACTAGGTCACCTGACTGAGCACATAACTTATGATTCGGTTATATTAGTGTCGAAGCAGTTCGACAGCTTAGCATCCCTGTCTTAGTGAGTAAATCTAATGTATACTTTCTCTAAGAAAGTACTATGCCTTTCCTAGATCTTGCAATGTAAACCCCGCACATTTGAGTTAAGGAAAACCGGGAAAAGAATCGGTCAAACCGAATAAGAAAACCAAACCGGTTTACATTTGGGAATAAGCAATATGAAAATTTACAACTTTCGGTTGATCCAAAAGATTTATTAAACATTGGAAAAGGAACTTAAGACAAACTAGAAAACAAAAACCAAATTGGTTCAGGTGAACTAGATTCCATAAGAATTTCAAAGTTAAGTGTACTTACCTAAGAGTAGTGTGAGGATGGGTGACCTCCTGGGAAGTATGATTTTTTTTTGTAACCCGAAAGTTCGGTAAAAAAATACGGCTTATCATAAATAGCTATCAATTAATATATATTAAATTATTGGAATTAATACAAATAATTTAATACCGAAATTAAATTATTGGAATTAATACAAATAATTTAATACCGAAATTAAATTATTGGAATTAATACCAATAATTTATGGCAATATTAATACCAGTAATAAATCTTGCCCATTTAATACACGAGTTTTACGACTATATAAAGAAGTCATCCCCATTTCATTCTCCTCACACCTGAACACTTCTCTCTCTCTCTCTACTGCTCCATTTCCCGGTAAAGCTGGAACGAGAGCTTCGACTTGAACAAAGGTCGGGCTCTTTAGAACCGGGGAGAAGACAACTATCTGATAGCAAACTCCAATCAATCCGAGAATCGTTGGAGAAGCGCCGACATGATGGAATAGTGAAGCAACTCCGGCGGACCGAAGCTGCCCTATTTCGGCCAAGCTGAAATCGGCCATTTCAAGCCCTCCTCAGGCCAAACCAAGCCCTCCCAACACTTTCTCAGCCTTTCCACGGCCGAATTAGGACTGAAAGGTAAGCCAATTCGGCTCCCCTTTACAATTTTCGATCGGTGCTAGAGAGAGAGTCGACCGAATTTCAATGACGAAATTCTAATCCAATTCCGCATCAATTGATGCAATTCTTGATTCTAGGATGAACCTCAGGATGAGACCTATCTGCCCAGATCGAAAGCTCGGACCGCTGTGCCTTCACCGATGAGAAATCGAAGCTTTCTCTCTACAGTCTATTTTCCAGCGAAGCTCCGTTTGAGCTCGTTCCGGCGTTAAAATATGTGATTCAAAGTTTCTTAGAATCGTATGAACATGCAGGAACTCAATTTCAACTCCAATTTCAATAATTAGAAGTGTTTGATCAGTCAATTTGATAAAATCAAATTCGGTACTGTTGAAGAGTTGAAATTGGGGAAAATTGGGGATTTTCTAAATTCAAAGGACCAAAATACAATTTTATGAAATTGAGGGTCAATTGGGCATGAAAATAATGTTGGAGGACCAATTTGAGGAATTTTGGAATTTTTGTAAAAGAAGGGCAAAATGGTAATTTTGGAAAACGGAGATGTCCTTGTACCGGTCGGTATGGTGGACAGTAAAAACCTATTTTTGTCAGAAGTGCTCTCCCCTGACTGTGTGCCAATGCTTAAATAATTTGGGAGACCTTTTCGACGGGAGCTCGAATAGCTGTAATAGGCCGGGGGCCTCGATTTTGGAACTTGGGGGCTAAATGCCCGATTTTGAAAATCTCGTACAGTGGGCCCAAGGCCAGTTGGCACGAGCAGGAGCTCATAAATGAACCTGATATATGTGCCACAAAACTTAATAAGTGAATTGTTTGGCCATGGTACCAAGATAGGTCTGTCATGCTCAGTCAACTAGCGGCAGTGCGATATGACAGGTCGACGGACTAGTCAAGACAAACGGTTGTGGGTTGAGTTGAGAGTCGGGGCCGTTGGACTAGTGGCACCACAAATTACATGGCAATATAAGAAAACATTGTTTGTGCATGCACTGTGAGTACGGGATCATCAAGACGCCCATGAGGGGTAGTGATGCGTCCTAAGGGCACTGGACGACCTGGTGGCTATAAGGGTAGTTCGTCGTTCTAGGTGTCTGTGCAAAATCTGGAGTAGCACTAAGCGCATGAGACCGGGGTGGGGATAGGATGAGGTCTCTGTCCTCATACGGACACGAAGAAGTGATTTCGGGATTGTGGGTCGGATGTCACGTACATCCACTCATTCCCAGGGTAGAAGTGGTCATACTTTTATCCGGGTGGCAGGAAAAGTCGCTCCGAAGCCACTAGCGGGTTCAGTAGTGATACTGACTTGCGAATGTGTGTAACCTTCATGATGAAGGATGTGTGTTGGGTGATGACACACCGTGGTAACTAAGAAATAATGGAAAAACCCGAATTTTTAAATGAAGGGATTTTTTGAAAACAAAGGAGTCTGGCACACTCCATATAAATATTTTTCTTAAAAGTCAAAAGCTTTTAAAAACCCATTCACTGAGTAGTCGTACTCACCACCTGCCTTATATTCCTTTCAGGAAATCCCGGAAAGCCTACCTTGAAAGACCATCAACTAAGATGCCTGTAAGATAGGTATGTAAAGTTTAAAATTTCATGCAGTTTTGATCATGCTATTCCAGGAAATGGTGCAGGTTTAAAGGATGCCTTACTCTTTACGAATTATAATAAGGGGAAACCCTTTAATAAACCGGGAGAGTGGCGGGTTGTTCACGGGGATCCGACCAAACCGGGTCGGGGCGTGACATGCAATCTCCATACCTTGAAAATACTTTAGAGGACCCAAGTCTTTTACCTCAAATAATTTACTTAGTTGTTTTTTCAATTGCAATATCTCAGCATCATCATCCCTAGTAATGATAATATCATCCACATATACTGTGAGAATAGTAACTCAACCATTAGAGTGTCAATAGAAAACTGTATGGTCTCCATTACACTGTCAGTAATCCATTTTGACCACTACATGTTGAAATCGATCAAACCATGCTCTTGGTGACTGTTTGAGTCCATATAGAGATTTCTTCAATTTACATACCTTCCCCATAGTCTTTATCATACCAAATCCAAGTGGAATCTCCCTATATACTTCCTCTTGTAGGTCTCCATGCAAAAATGCATTCTTTACATCCATTTGATGTAATGTCCACCCAAAATTAGCAGCACATGAAATAAGCATTTTGATAGTGCTCATCTTAGCTACTGGTGCAAATGTCTCATCATAGTCTATTCCATATGTTTGACTATAACCTTTTGCCACCAACCTTGCTTTGTATCTTAGAACTTCTCATTCGACATTCTATTTCATTTTAAACACTCACTTACATCCTACAACTTTTTTTCCATTTGAAAGTCGAGCAAGTTTCCACATTTTATTCTTCTCTAATGCATTCATCTCCTCATGCAATGCTACAAGCCACTTCAGATCATGTTTAGCTTCTTGCCAATTATTTGGTATGTGTACTGATTGTAGTGATGCAATAAACGACTTGTATATAGGTGGAACAAATATATATGAAATATAATTAGATATATCATTATCAAAACCATATATAATTGGAGGTTTTCCTACATTAGCTCTACGTTTTCTACTAATGGCAATAGGTAAGGAATCATTACCATCTGATACCGTGGATGAACCATTAGAAGGTTGTATAGAGTCATTACTTTCTGGTGATGTTGATGAACCATTAAAGGGTTGACAAATAATTGAGATTGTCTCACCATCACCTAACTCATCTCCCCCCCCCCTTAGGATCGTCTTTATTTATCCTACTATATACTTTCAATTGAGGCTCATCTTTTTTTTTCATCTTTGTTACTCCAAATTATAGGACACAGATTCACTCCTACAATAATATTTTCAACACTTTGATCATTGAAATTTTTTTCATTTGTTTATCATATATCATGTAAACCCCGCACATTTGAGTTAAGGAAAACCGGGAAAAGAACCGGTCAAACTAAATAAGAAAACCAAACCGGTTTACATTTGGGAATAAGCAATATCAAAATTTACAACTTTCGGGTGATCCAAAGGGTTCATTAAACATTGGAAAAGAAACTTAAAATAAAATAGAAAACACAAACCAAATTGGTTTAGGTGAACTAGATTCCATGAGAACTACAAAGTTAAGCGTGCTTACCTGAGAGCAGTGTGAGGATGGGTAACCTCTTGGGAAGTATGATTTTTTGTAACCCGAAATTTCGGTCAAAAATTTTTATGCGAATGTATGACTTATCATAAATAGCCATAAATTAATATATATTTAATTATTAAAATTAATACCAATAATTTAATACCTAAATTAAATTATTGGAATTAAAATAAATAATTAAATACCTATATTAAATTATTGGAATTAAAATAAATAATTAAATACCAAAATTAAATTATTGGAATTAATACCGAAATTAAATTATTAGAATTAATACCAATTATTTATGGCAATATTAATACTAGTAATAAATCTCGCCCATTTAATACACGGGTTTTACCACTTCTCCTCACACCTGAACACTTCTCCCTCTCTCACTACTGCTCCATTTCCCAGTAAAGCTCGAACCAAAGCTTCGACTTCAACAAAGGTCGGGCTCTTTAGAACCGAGGAGAAGACAGCTATCTGATAGCAAA
Source organism: Trapa bicornis (assembly GCA_030064425.1). Lineage (NCBI taxonomy): Eukaryota > Viridiplantae > Streptophyta > Magnoliopsida > Myrtales > Lythraceae > Trapa > Trapa bicornis. The sequence continues at coordinate 17,967,120 of CM057752.1, forward strand.
CTCCAGTCAATACGAGAATCGTTGGAGAAGCGCCGGCGTGATAGAATAGTGAAGCAGCTCCGGCGGACCGAAGCTGCCCTATTTTGGCCAAGCTGAAATCAGCCATTTCAAGCCCTGCTCAGGCCAATCCAAGCCCTCCCAACACTTCCTCAGCCTTTCCACGGCCGAATTAGGACCGAAAGGTAAGCCAATTCGGCTCCCCTTTATAATTTTCGATTGGTGCAAGAGAGAGAGACGACCAAATTTCAATGATGAAATTCGAATCCAATTCCGCATCAATTGATGCGATTCTTGATTCTAGGATGAACCTCAGGATGAGAGCTATCTGTTCAGATCAAAAGCTCGAACCGTCGTGCCTTCACCGGTGAGTAATCGAAGCTCTCTCTCTATAGTTAATTTTCTGGCGAAGCTCCATTTGAGCTTGTCCCGACATTAAAACTTGCGATTCACATTTCTGAAGAATCGTATGAACATGTAGAAACTTGCAATTAGAAACGTTTGATGGGTCAATTTGATGAAATAAAATTCGGCTGTGTTAAGAAGTTGGAATTGGGGGAAAATTGGGGATTTTCGAAATTCAAAGGACCAAAATGAAATTTTATGAAATTGAGGGTCAATTGGGCATGAAAATAATGTTAGAGGACCAATTGAGAAATTTTGAAATTTTTGAGGTAAAAATTACCATTTTTGTAAAGGAAGGGCAAAATGGTAATTTTGGAAAAGTTGGAGGACCAATTTAGAAATTTGGGAAATTAAACCCCTTTTTGTTAAATGGAATAAATTGAGATCCTATGATAAATTTTAGAAGTTTCAGGACTCAATTTGAGGAAAAATCGGTATTTAGGACTTAAAGTTAAAGAGAAATAACTTTAGGGACCTAATTGCAAATAAATGAAAGTTTGACTTTCTCATTCATTTGGAATGAATGAAGGCGATTAGGCCGAAGGATAATGAACCAAGATGTTCATATCGTGTAGGAACGCGAAATACCGGGAACACCAGCAAGGACAAGCTCGCGTGAATACAAAGGACCAGTCTAGTGGAATTCGTGGCATTAACGGGTGAGTGGGTTTACTAACATCATACCCGGTTGGGGATGATAAGTGCCTCGATATAAAAACCCACTGTTTAGTGGTATTTTAATCATCACTACTTAGAGAAAGTGATGTGAAAGTTATGCGAAAACACTACTTACGGGTTGTAAGTAGATCATACCCGGTTGGTATGATGAGACTTCCTCGAAGGAAGTTGAAAACCCATTCATCGGTTATGAACAGAGATGTCCTTGTATCGGTCGGTATAATGGATAGTAAAAACCTATTTTTGTCGAAAGTGCTCTCCCCTGACTGTTTGCCAATGCTTAAACAATTTGGGAGACCTTCTCGACGGGAGCTCGAATAGCTCTAATAGGCCGAGGGCCCCGATTTTGGAACTTGGGGGCTAAATGCCCGATTTTTTAAAATCTCGTACAGTGGGCCCAAGGCCAGTTGGCACGAGCAGGAGCTCGTAAATGAACATGACATATGTGCCGTAAAACTTAATAAGTGAATTGTTTGGCCATGGTACCAAGATAGGACCGACATGCTCAGTCAACTAGCAGCAGTGTGACATGACATGTCGACGGACTAGTCAAGACAAATAGCTGCGGGTTGAGTTGAGAGTCAGGGCCGTTGGACTAGTGGCACCACAGATTACATGGCAATATAAGAAAACATTGTTTGTGCATGCACTGTGAGTACGGGATCATCAAGACGCCCATGAGGGGTAGTGATGCGTCCTAAGGGCACTGGACGACCTGGTGGCTATAAGGGCAGTTCGTCGTTCCAGGTGTCTGTGCGAAATCTGGAGTAGCACCAAGCGCATGAGACCGGGGTGGGGACAGGATGAGGTCTCTGTCCTCATACGGACACGAAGAAGTGATTTCGGGATTGTGGGTCGGATGTCACGTACATCCACTCATTCCCAGGGTAGAAGTGGTCGTACTTCTATCCGGGTGGCAGGAAAAGTCTTTCCGAAGCTACTAGCGGATTCAGTAGTGATACTGACTTGCGAATGTGTGTAACCTTCATGATGAAGGATGTGTGTTGGGTGATGACACACCGTGGTAACTAAGAAATAATGGAAAAACCCGAATTTTTAAATGAAGGGATTTTTGAAAACAAAGGAGTCTGGCACACTCCATATAAATGTTTTTCTTAAAAGTTAAAAGCTTTTAAAAACCCATTCACCGAGTAGTCGTACTCACCCCCTCCCTTATATCCCTTTCAGGAAATCCCGGAAAGCCTCCCCTTAAAGACCGTTAACTAAGATGCCTGTAAGACAGGTATGTAATGTTTTAAATTTCATGCAGTTTTGATTATGATATTCCAGGAAAAAGGTGCAGGTTAAAGGACGCCTTACTCTTTACGGTTTACAATAAGGGGAAACCCTTTAATAAACTGGGAGAGTGACGAGTTGATCACGGGGATCCGACCAAACCGAGTCGGGGCGTGACATATCAGGACTTGACAAGTCTTGTAATATGGTTGCAGACTACATTGATTCCTTATAGAATGGTCCAATCTCACAAAATGTCACATCCATACTCACAAATAGTCTTATCTCACTTGTACCCTAACACTTGTATCCCTTTTGAGTACTGGAATTACTCACATAAATACATTTCAATACACGAGGATCGAGCTTACTTACCGAAGGACGATGTTCTCTCACAAAACAAATACATCCAAATACACGAGGAGGGACTAAGTATGTGTTTTTTCCCATCAATACTTCACAAGGTGATCCAAAGTTCAACACTTACGAGTGCATCTAATTAATCAAATAAGCTGCTGTCAGTATAGCTTCACTCCATAAATACTTTGGTACATTCATCTTTAAGAGAAGAGAATGAGAAACTTCCAAGAAATGATGATTTTCCTCTCTACAACACCATTTTTTTTGGGGGTATCTGGACTTGTAGTCTGATGAATAATTCCCTTACTAGATATATAAGACTAAAATTACCAATTCACATACTCAGTGCCATTGTCTGTTCTAAGAGTACAAACTTTGGCATTAAATTGAGTTTGAACAAGAGCTAGAAAATCCTTGAAACATAATAGTGCATCTCCTTTGCGCTTCATCAAATATAACCATGTCATTCGAGAGTAACAATCAATAAAGGTGATAAACCATCTGAATCCACTAGTAGAGGTAATCATACATGGCTCCCAAACGTTCGAGTGAATCAATAAAAATGGCTTCATACTTCTTAATCCAGTTGAATTATAACTTGTTTTTGTGTGTTTTCCAAACTCACAAGTATCACAAATAAGTTTATTGCATTCTACTTTATTAATTAGTTCTGGTCTCAACCTTTTAAGACTCTTAAAAGATGGATGTCCCAACCGACAATGTTCTTACATTGCTTCATCTTCTTCTTTACTATTTACTATAATACTCAAGCTTTTATCCATAACTCTTCTATTTAGATACCACAATCCTCCACGCTTACTGCCAGTTCCAAGTATCTTCTTGGTGTTTCTCTCTCGAAAGATACAAGTATCCCCATAAAAAATTAATTGATAATTCAATTGATCAATGATACTACTAACTAACAATAAATTAATTAGAAAATAATGAACATGCAAAATAGATGATAATGTGATCAAATCAATACATCTAAATGAGCCCTCCCCTTTGATAGATTGTATTGTTTTATCTAACGTATGAACAACTCCCTTATGAGTTTGAGGATATTTATCATATGTATTAAATTCTTCTATTGATCCTGTCATATGTCTTGAAGTACTAGAATCAATAACCCAATATGTGAAAGATTCAAGTATTTGTACCTGATTACAACAATTGATCTCATTCTCATCCAGTATGATGAGACATCTGCTATTCATATTTTTCATCTCTCTCGAATCCCTTCTAGCTTCTAGGTCTCCTAGTTGCAGCTCCTCACGATGAAAAATCTTAGATATATCTTTTTGTCTCCTTTGACAATTCAACTACTTCGCATCCAGAGCCATCTTAGGCTCCCCCGATCCTTCAGATCTGCCAAAACATGAAAATACAAGAAAACCTTAGCTTTGATACCATATTGAATATTGGAAAATAGAATACTCAACTAGTAAATTACATTAAGAATATATATAGGGTATATATGCACTATTTATGTCACACCCCGACCCAGTTTGGTTGGATCCCTGTGCACAATCCGCCACTCTCCCGGTTTATTAAGGGTTTACTCCTTCTTTAAACCGTGAGGAGTAAGATGTCCTTTTTACCTATACCTTTCTTGGAATAACATTAATAAAAACTGAATATATTATCCTTACATAAATGTCTTGCAGGTTCACCTATCAGAAGGTTTATATGTAGGTTTTCCCTCGGTTACCTAAAAAGGGGTAAAGGGGGGGGAGGGGTGAGTTCGACAACTTAGTAAATGGGTGTTGGGAGAGAGTATTCAAAATATATTTAATTGGAGTGTGTCAAACTCCTTATTTCTTTCAAAAATATTATTTTCCTTTCATTCTCGATTATTCAAAACCATTTCCTCATTTCCATATCAGGTGTGTTTAACAATCAACACATGCACTTCATCAAGAAGGGAATCACACATTTGTAGGGCAGCCCGTCCACTGCATCCACTTGTGGCATCAGAGCGACTTTACCGGCCACCTAGATAGAAGCTTGCCCACTTCTACCATGGGAATGAGTTGATGTTTGCGACATCCAACCCTTAGACCCAAAATCATCTCTGTGTCTGTATGAGGATAGAGACCTCATCCCGACCCAAACCCGGTCCCATACGCATGAAGCTACGTTGAGCTTCCCTGACTGCTGGCACAACAAACTACCATTATCTCCACCATATCTTCTAGTAGCCCCTATGACGGATCACTACCCCTCTTGGGTGTCTTGATGGTCCCAAACCTCAAAGTGCATGCATAAACAAAAGTTTTCCACAAAGCCAGTTATCTTTGGTGCCACTTGTCCAATGACCCCGACCCTAAACTTGACCTACAACTGTTTGTCTAGACTAGTATGTCAACCTGGTCTTATTGCACTACCGCTAGTCCATCAAGTATGTCGGTCCTATCTTAGTACCATGGACAAATCACATAAATGATTCATTAAAAATTTTCATGGCTTATCATCATGTTTGTGTATGAGCTCCTGCTTGTGCCAACTAATCTTAAGCCCACTATATGATGAACTAGAGGACCAAGAAAGGGAAATAACACCGAGAAGGACCAACGCAATAGATTGAAGGGATGAAATGCCAAAGGGTCCTAATAGACAAGGGAGTAAACAAACCCAAGTGTGATTAAATATATCGGAACTTCGAGTCCAGACAAAACCCTCGGAAAGGAAAGTCTGACCCTAAGCTATAGGGAGTATCGGACCTATAAGACTTCATGAACAATAGGGAAAGGATGAGTCAAATTGACTAGATCCTAGAGAGTAAGAGAAGTGAGGCAAAAGAAGTAACCCAAAACAGTAGGATATCGATTTGTACCCTAAGGGAACCACACAGGGATTCCTTCTGAGAGAAAAGAGGAACAGTAGATTTTTGAGGACAAAACTCCTAAAAGGAGAGGAGAGTTGTGGAATCCATCCCCCTCAGACCAAGGGAACTGGGAGGAGAACCGACACTATTGCCAAAAATCTGGCCAATTTAATCAATAGAAAATAGTAAAAAAGGGTTAACGTTGGCAATTGGGAGATCCCAAGTGACCAAAAATTCACAAAATTTGTGACGAAGAACCAAGAAGTGGAATTTGGGAGAGAACTAGACCGGTTCGGGGTGAAATGATTCCGAACCGGACTAAACCGGGATGAACCATAGTGAACCAGTTCAATAATTCATTTTTCTAGATGGTTTAAAATGTCAATTTTTGAAATTGAGGCCATCATTAAATAGAAAATGAATTTAGAAAATTTTAAGTTTCATAAAACTGGTAGACTCGTGTCCGAACCGGTCGATTTTTGAATTCGGGACAGCGAATCCAGTCGGACTGGACTAGTCAATGGTCTAACCAGTTAACGAACTAGACCGATCAATGGTCCAACCAGCCAATAGACCAGACCGGTCAACGGTCAACGACGCAGCATCAGTAGCCATGTAGATAGGGGCAGCCAATGGGAGGCTGTCGCATGTCTGATCAATGGTTAGCGAGTGACACATCAGCATGTCATGCATACACGAGCAACCAATGAGAGGCTGCCACATGTCTGGTCAACGGGTCAACGACTGACGTGGTGGCCGAGCTAGACCTCCACGTTAGAAAAATCGGCCAATCATAGAGCTCCATGTGGCACTTGATAGAGAATAGAGAGAGGCTGGAAAAGGTGGAGTCTCCAGCGACTCAAAAAACTCTCCTGTAAGGTTGCTGGTGGCCAAGTCTCACGCCGACCGGTAATCTGAATAGTTGTTGAGCTCCCTATATAAAGAGCCCCATCCCATTCGACCCCTTAGTCAAAACATCCTAATATGGATATTTATGCCATGTAGGAACAAACTACTCAAATGCCGGCTCCTAGAAGCATGCCACGAGGACATACTCCATCGGGACAACCCCGTAAAAAATTATCAGGTGAGCGGGAATTGCTATAACATCCATTCCGCTTGGAATGACGATTCATTTGAAAATGGTTTTCTTGGAATTAGCCTCCCCTGATTAGGTGAATCTGCTTAAAATATTTGGGAGCTAATTCTGGGCTTAGGCTTGGTATGCAAGTGGGCCCAATGCCAATGGACACGGGTATGGACCCGTTCAGAACTAGCATTTGATGACAAATGCTAAAAGATCCAATTAACAAGAAATTGTGTGTGATACCCACCGAACCAAGTCTGAGTTTTTGAGTTTGTTGGGCCAAACTGCTGCTCCGTCGATGTTAGGTCATCGAACCTGTTGGGCCAGCATGCATGGGTTGATGCCAAGCCAACATACCATTGCGCTAGAGGGCCAAAGATAATGGCTATAACTTAAAAGACTTTTGATTGTGCATGCACTATGTGATTCAGGCCATAAGGACACTTGGCATGAGGTAGTGATAGATCCCAAGGACTATTGGACGACATAGGGTGCATAACGGTGATATGGCATCCAGTAGGTCGAGAAGCTCGAGGAGTTTCTTGCGTACTAAGATCGATGCTGTAGGGGAAAGGGGGTCTCGTCCCACATAGTGGACATGATGAAGTGATTAGAGCTTGAGGGTCGGACTATTGATGTGCACTCAAACTCCAGGTAGAGGCAGTGCACATCTATCAGGGTGGACTGTAAAGGTGATCCGGTCTACAAGTGGAATGGTTGGGGACCGTTTTGCGAATGTGTGATCCCCTCTATGATTGGAGGGCGGTTGATGCATGGCTAGTATGTGAAAAACGACAAATGGATAATTAATGGGTAAAGCAATGAATTAAAGTGATCGTTATTGTAGTTTTCCTTACTAAGTATTGTATAATCATTCCCCTTCTCTAACCCTTTGAGGTGTAGAACCAAAACGGAAAGTTCTGGGACGAGCTTGGGCCCTTAAGGTATGTTTTCTACCCTCAACTTATAGTAGGGGTTTGAATGTAGACATGCCTTTACCTTCCATGTATCATTAGGGTAGGAATACCCTGATGATATAGGAAAGGGTGACGGGTTGATCATGGGACCTCGACCAAATCGGGTCGGGGCATAACAAGTGGGTCCATATCTTTCAATTATGAGGAAGATGTTACGGTAGACATGGATTGGTTGAATAGCACTAAGTGACTTATAAGAATAATCAAACTATAACAGACTAAAATGGTTACAATGGTAGAGTTATTTTATTGAAGGGTAGTGTGAAACATTTGTGGGAAAATATTTGAGCCACAAACCCTATCCTACCTACTTGGGGCTTCATGCCCCGACCCAATTACCCAAGTCAAGTCCAATAACAATTCGCCACATCCCCTAGATGCGATAATGGTAGATATCTTCACCCTTATAGTACCGACGTGATAAATGCTCAAAATAAAAACGTAAATCACAATTTTTATAGAATATTGAAACTTCTTTCATAAGCCATGTATTTTAAAATTGATATAAGAACCTCGGGAATAACAAAAGGTTGATAAGTAATAAAAACCTCAATGGGTGTACTTCGAGATGTATACCTCAAAGTCCTATGAGTGATGTAGATGATGTCCAACTTTGTAGACTTTCATGGACCCCTATTTTAACATGAGAGTGGTTTGGGAAGGGATCACCTCAAATCTCAGTAAATGAGGTTACTGATCACCTATCTGAACTAACCCATTCTATAATTATTTATAAATAAAAAATATTTCCCTAACATTTAGCCATATTTACTCAAATGCCCAAAAATCTCTAAGTTTCCATTTATACACTTAACTTTCCCAACATTTACATTTTGATCCTTAAGTTCTCAAAATTACCATTATGCCCTTATTTTTTCCATATTCATCATTTTGGAACCCTAAACTTTTCAAATTTACCTTTTAAGTTCCTAATATTTCTTTGGTCTTATTTGGGTCCCAAAGTTCCCATGAATCATCTTTTAGGACCCTAACTTTCATTATTTACCATATTGCCCTTAAACATTTTCTAAGGTTCCACTTATACCCTTAAGTTTTCAAAACTCATCATTTGCATCCCAAATCTTTTTCATTCTTCATTTCTATCCATCAGAGGATATTTAGTATTTCATCATGTCGGCATCAGGATGGTTGTCACCTATGTTAGACTAAGGTAGCATTGAAAAGCTAACTTAAATAAGGTTTTAATGGATTGAGCAAAAACAAATAGGGTTTTAATAACACTTGAATGATTTGATTTAGTGATCATAAATGAAAGTTATGATCTTTGTAAGTCTGGTCATTGGAAAATAGAGCAAGCTCATTTATAAAGAGGATTTCGGTGAGTTGTCAGTGAGAGTGGGACCAAGCCTTATATAGTCATCTTTAGAACGTCAAAGACTACCTAACCATTGCTACCTCTTATCCATCCATAGCTCTTTTAGATCTGTAAGAATTAATTTCCATCGAAGATCAGGATTTAACTTTCAACAAGGATAAGATCCATTTTTGAATCTTGGTATCGGATGGCGTGTGGCCGTGTTGCATGCTCGGGCGTCCGTAGCCTATTCAACGATTCGACTAATTCAAAATTGTAACATATCATATTCCGATGAATTTTTCAACTAGCTCGGTCAATATTGGTCGTTTGTTGGTAAATTCACCTCCAATTCAATTGTTTTTTAGCTCAACTTATTTAAAAAAAAAACATTTGGTCTATTTCCTACCATATCGGATCAATAATTTATATTTTACCATTTTTAAACTCATTGTATAAATCATGGAGTTTTCCGTCCGAGCTAGTTCGATCTAAATTCGCAATGGTTCTCAATGAGATATTTTTTTATTCTTAATTACCGATCATGGAGGTTATTTGGCGACAACTCAAGTCAGTTTACAAAATATCCAAAATTTTGGTTCGAACCACTTGTCAATACGATTTGAATTTCAATCTCGATTCGGTTTACCCTTTCCCGGCATGTGGTCGTGCTGCATGCTTGGGTGTACGTAGCCTATTTGGTCGATTCAGCCAATTCAGAATTGTTACGCATTTTGATGAATTTTTCAACTAATTCGGTCAGTTTTTTAGTGAGTTCACCTCTAATTCAATTATTTCTTAGCTCAACTTATTTTAAAAAAAAACATTTGGTCTATTTCCTACCATATCGGATCAAGAATTTATATTTTTCCATTTTCAAACTCATTGTATAAATCGTGGAGTTTTCCGTACGAGCTAGTTCGATACCTATTCAAAATGGTTCTCAATAAGACATTTTTCGATTCTTAATTACCGATCATGGAGGTCATTTGGCGGCAACTCAAGTCAGTTTACAAAATTTCCAAAATTTTAGTTCGAACCATTTCTCAATACGATTTGAATTTCAATCCCGATTCGGTTTTCCCTTTTCCAACTTTACCATGATTTTCTATCCAATTAAGTTGAATTGTGTTTTTTTAAATCACGATATTAAATGAGGTGAGTTTGAAAGTAGGTTCCTAAGGAGTACATGGCTCGACTCCATATTAATTAAAAGAAGCCGAAAGTCTTTTGGCTTATTCAAGGTTACATCTCAATTGCCCAATATGAAAATTGGTTCGATTAAATTCGTTTCTGTAACTCAAAAAATTTTAAAACTAAGAATTTAACTCAATTGGACCGAAACTAAAATTGAATCGGATATAAAAAATCAAATAAAAATAGGAAATTAATCTGAATTATAATTTTAGATCTCAGATAAGTTTATGAAATTATATTTAAAAAATTCATTTGATTCAAAATAAAAATCTATTTTGATTAAAAATCAGTTTAAATAGTGATTGAATACACTTTAGTTACAAAATCTCACAAATTCACTCGTACTTAATAACTTAATTTTTAATAATATATTAGTCAAACAGCTAAATAAGATATATAAATATATATCGGATTACAAGGTAAAAATAAATAACCTCACCATAATATATTAAAATCTTAATTAGTTAAGAATATATTAAATATTATAATTATTTAAAATAATATAATAATATATTATAACATTGTTTGCAAAATGTTTTGAAAACCCCATTATACAAATTATTAAATTGAGACTAACGCGTTAGAAATTGATGTGACAATAATAAAATAAAATTTAATTTCTAAAAAAATAATAAAAAAGGGTAGGGGCAAGAGGCCGCGGAGGGACCATCCCTGGACGTTCCCCCACCTACCATCATATGGGTGGCTGGTCGAAGGTTGGCCGAACTTTCCATAGGGTGACGGGGGAGAGGGAGCCGTTGAGGAGCTCCCATGTCGTCCTGTTGGTGGCTCTCGGAGGTTGATCGTCCTCCCCATGGGTGATCAGAGAGAAGGGCTGTCGAGCCTCCCTTCACCCGCCCAAATGACTTTCTAGCATAAGAGGCAAGCCGGAGGGGACATACCCAGTGGCAGCAATTGGTGGCTAGAAGGAGGGGGTCGTGAGGGAGGGCCCTCAAGTCTTTTAATGGGCATTTGTGGAGGCCGGAAGACTCAGCGTCTCCCTAGTGGCAAGTCTACGAGCCTCGTCTGCCTTGCACGGATTCCATTGAAGGCTTTCGATCATGGTAGGTGAGGCTCGAGGGTCCTCCCCACGGCGTCCTCTATGTGAACACTATATGATGATAAGAAATTAGATGACGTAATAATTGTACCAACAGCTGTACGACAGAGTTATGTCCCGCTCTCCCCCACCCTCTCTATTGTATAGTCGTGGCCCAACTGGTCGTCACAAGTTTGGAGGGTGGAGATGCATGATGTATGTGCTTCAATGTTCCTATCGTGCCGGTGGCCTGGCACGTACCCTCCAAATAAAGGATGGGCTGACTTCATCTCATCCACCACACTTACTGCAGGAACTACATTGGAGTTGGAAGATAGAAATATTATTGCGTCAAATCATTGCCCGATCACCTACTTTTCCCATCTCATTTATATCACATTATTTAGTTTTATATTTTTTTCTTAATAATTATTAGCCAAAAAACTCACGTTCAATGTGGATGTTTTCTCGTATGCGTCCCTGGGATCACCTACTCCTAGACACTGTACATAATAGTATATTTATTTTATACAATTTGTCTTAACTATTATTTATCTTATAGTTTTAGCAACTTATATAAATGTAATACATACAAGCATTTATTCTTCATCGTCTTAAAATAGTAGGAGAGCCTTGAAATTTCAAGGCATTCAATCCTACAACCCTAATAATGTTTAATCAATGAGCAAGTAACCTCCTACAAAGTCAATGATCCTCTTGTAATCAAGAAAATGAATTCATCATTTACTGTAACTCTCCCTAACTCTTTTCCTACTCTCTCTATCAAGTTTTATTAACTCCAACTATTATATCTAGTGAAAAACAATACGAGTCATCTACTTAGGCATTAACGTCTTCTTGGCTATACGATCACTATGAGTCGCAACTTTCACTCTTATTCACAAAAATGATTTAGACAATGATATTGCAATCATAAATCCCAAATTCGAAACTTAAAACATTTATGACAAATTTTGTCTTACCATCATCCTAGATTTTCTGACCACAAAAGTCAATTGGTAGGTAATTAGTGCCACCACTGTATTTGAGGCGTGGCTTTAGCTCGATACTATTTACAGCTCCTATGTACGAGCCTAGTGTGATATCTTGGACCAGTAATGTGGCGTAAACTAAAAAAACTTGACTTTGACACCCCTCCAATGGATTTATACTGAGATATGAGGCCAATCACCCATTACCTTTAACATAGGCCACACTTATTATATTTATTTATGTGCAATATTAATAGGTTAGGGATATGTTTGTAAATTGTAAACCTCGTCCATTTATAATAAGAAAAACCGTGAAAAGAACCGGTTATTTCCAAATAGAAAATCGAGTCAGTTCATAAATCTTAACCAATAGAAAAAGAGCAATTTGAAAAATTTACAAATTCCGAGTCACTTGAAGAGTTATAAAAGTACAAGAGAAGGAATTTGGGATAAATTGGAAGAGAAAACCAAACCAGTTCATATGAACCGAACCAGAATCGGTTTAAACTACTATTAAACCAGTTTTTAAATTTATTTTTCTAGGTGGCTTAAAATATTTAAATTTGAGAATTAAAGCCACAATTGGATAGAGAACGAATTAAAAAAATTTTAATTTTGAAAACTCGGTCGAATCGGGCCTGAACCGTCCAATTTAAGCATTGAATCCGTTTGATTCGAAATAGTGTCAAATTCTTTCTTTAAATGACAACACTGTTCACTCGCCGAAAAAGCGAATAGTGTAGGAAAAGGTGAAAAGACTCCGTTCAGGACATTTTAGGCCATAAATGATCGCCATAAAGGCGCCAATCAGACGGCTAGAGAGTCCCCAAGCTCCCTATATAAAGAGATCCTCTCCATTCCTTCTCATCACACCTGAAAACTACTCTCTATCTATTGCTCCAATTTCCGGTGAAGCTCAAACTAGAGCTCTGACTTAGGGATTTTTCTGAGCCTTAGAAGGCGAGGTTGGGTTCCTTAGATTTGGAGAGAAGTCACCTACCCGACGGTAGTCTTCATTTGCTCTGAGGATCGTCGGGGAAGCGTCGGTGTAATCAAACAGTGAATAAGCTCTGGTGGACTAAAGTTGCCTTATTTCGACCAAGCTGAAAAGGCCAAATTGAGCCCTTCTCAGGCAAAATCAAGCTCTCCCAACACTTCCACAGACCTCATACGACCAAATTAGAGCTGAAATATAAGCCAAATTAGCTCCCTTTTTAAATTCCGATCAACGTTAGAGAGAGAAATGGAGAAACTTCATTGACCAAATTCTCACTTAATTCGACATGAATTATTTCAATTCTTGAACCTAGGAGGACACTCAAGATGAGAGCTACCTGCCCCAATCGAAAGCTCGAACTGTCGCACCTCCGACAATAAGCTTTAGAAACTTTCTCTCTCTAAGTTCAGTTTTCCAACGAAGCTCCATTTGATCTCAATTTTGACCCAAATGACACAATTCAAAGCTCAAATGAATCATATAGAAGTGTAGAAACTGATCTATACCTTCAATTGGATCAATTAACTCTGATTGAATGGCCAATTTGATAAAATCAAATTTGGCCCGTTTGAAAAGGGAAAATTAGGGAAATTTTTGGGGAAATTTTGGAATTTTGTAAAATTGAGGGTCAATTGGCCATGAAATGAATGTTGGAGGACCAATTGGTTGATTTTTGAAAATAATTGGAGTCAAATTGCCATTTTTGGAAAGTAGAGGCAAAATGGTAATTTTTGAAAAGTTGGGGACCAAATTGGAAATTTGGTTAACATGAACCCCTTAAGTGATTTTGAGTAAATTGATGACCCAAAGTGAATTTTTGGAAGTTTCGGGACTCAATTTGGGGAAAAGTTAGCATTAGGGACCTAAAGGCGAGGAAAAAAGAACTTTAGGGACCTAAATGCAATTAATTGAAAAGTTGGTATTTTTTTCATACGTGAGAAATGAAGGCTATCATGCTAAATGTTAATAAACAAGGATGTCCAAATCATGTAGGAACACAAAGGACTGGAACGCTAGCAAGGATAAACTCACATGGAAGAAAAAAACCGATTAAGAAGGAATACACTGCGAATATCGGGTGAGTGGGTTATTCACATCATACTCGGATGGGATGATGAGCACCTCGGAAATGAAAAATCACTACTATGTGAAATTTTAACATCACATTTGGTTGGAGTGATGTGAGAACAACGTAGAAAAACTACTTAAAAATTGTAAGTAGATCATATCAGGTTGGTATGATGGACTTCCTTAAAGGAAGTAGAAAATCCGCTTACCAGTTGTAAGCGGAGATGTCATCACACCCGGTTGGTGTGATGGATGTAAAACTTTATTTTGTCAGAAGTGTTCTCCCCTAAATGTATGCCAATGCTTAAAAATTTTGGGAGACCTTCTTGACGAGAGCAGGAATAACTCAAATAGGCTAGAGGCCTCGATTTTTGGAACTTGGGGGCTAAAATTCCTGGTTTTGGAAAATCACGTTCAATGGGCCCAAGGCCAGGTGGCACGAGTAGGAGCTCATAAACAAACATTATTATAAGCCATGAAAATTCTTAATGAATGATTTATGTGATTTGGCCATGGTACCAAGACAGGATTGACATACTCGATGAACTGGCGGTAGTGCAACAGGACCAGTCTAGACAAACAGCTGAAGGACGAGTTAAGGGTCGGGGTTGTTGGACAAGTGGCACCAAAGATAATTGGCTTTGTAGAAAACTTTTGTTTATGTATGCACTTGAGGTTTGGGGCCATAAAGATGCCTAAGAGGGGTAATGATGCGTCCTAGGGGCTATTTATAAACCCCACCCTTTTGAGTTTAGGAAAACCGGAAAAGAACCGGTCAAACCAAGTGAGAAACACCGACCGGTTCATGAACCCGATCATTAGAGAATAGGCAATTTGGAAATTTACAACTCCTGAGTGATCCAAAGGGTTCATAAAATCTTGGAAAAGAATCTTAGGACAAATTTGAAGAGAAAAACCAGACCGGTTCAGATGAATCGGTTCTAATTGGATTGAACCAGTTTATAAACTGAGTCGGTTCATGAACCGGACCAGATAAAGAAAGGACAAACTAGGAAATTTATGAATCCAGAGTGACCTAAAGAGTCACAAAAGTCAAGAAAAAGGACTTTAAGATGAATTGGAGATGAAAATTAAACTAGTTCAAGTGAACTGGATCCGAACCAAATTGAACCGCTTTGAACCACTATTGAACCAGATGCTAAATTCAATTTTCTAGATGGCTTAAAAAATCCAAATATAAGATTTGAGGCCACCATTAGATAGAAAATGAATTTAGATAAATTTATAAATTTTTATATTTGATAAATTCGATCGAATTAGGGGTGAACTGGCCAGTTTACTTCGAACCTGATTCGGACCGGTCCAGTTCAACAGTGTCGTCTTCTTCCTTAAGATGACAACACTGTTCACTCACTGGAAAATCGCACAGTGTCGGCGAAGCTGAAAAGTCTCCGGCCAGGGAGTTTCAGGCAATGAATGACCAGCATTATGGTGCCAATTGAATGACCAAGAAGTCCTCAAACTTCCTATATAAAGAACCCATCCTCATTCATCCTCTTCTCACTTGAAAACTCTATTCTCTCTCAACTGCTCCAATTTCTGGTGAATCTCGAACTAGAGCTCCGACTTGTGCACTTTTCCTTCCCAAACAAGGTGGGGTCAAGTTCTTTAGAATTGGGGAGAAGTCAGCTACATGTCCTTAGTCTCCATTTGCTCCGAGAGTCACCGGAGAAGCGCCATCGCCAATGAAGCTGCTCCAGCGGACCGAAGTTACCCTATTTCGGCTGAGTTGAAATCGGCCAATTCGAGCCCTTCTCAAGCTAAACCAAGCTCTGCCAACACCTCCACGATCCTCCTACATCTAGATTAGAGCTGACAGACAAGCCAATTTAGCTCACCTTTGTAATTTCTGACCGGTGCTAGAGAGAGAACCGACAGAACTTCGATGATAAAATTCTCACTCAATTTGGCATCAAGTGATGCAATTCTTGATCCTAGGAGGAACCTTAGAATGAGAGATATTTGTACAGATTGAAAGCTCGGACCGTCGTGCCCCCGATGGTAAACTTTTGAAACTTTCTCTCTCTAAGTCCAATTTTCCAACGAAGCTCTGTTTGAGCTCATTCCGGCACCAAATCATTCAATTCAAAGTGCAATTGAATCGTATGATGTAGGAACTCCAATCTAACTTCAATTTCAACAATTAAACTAATTGGATCAGTTAATTTGATTAAATCAAATTCGGATGAGTTAGAAGGTTGAAATTGGGGGAAATTTGGGAATTTTGAAAATTCGAGGGACTAAATTACAATTTCATAAAATTGAGGACCAATTGGGCATGATAAAAATTTTGGAGGAGCAATTGGGCAATTTTGGAATTTTTGGGGCAAAACTTTCCATTTTGTAATGTAGGGGCAAAATGGTAATTTTGGAAAAGTTGGGTGACCAAATTGGAAATTTGGGAAATTGAACCCCTTTTTGTGAAATTGAATAAATTGTGGTCCCAATGTGAATTTTAAAGTTTCAGGACTCAATTTGAGGAAAAATCGGCAATAGGGACTTAAAGTTAAAGAAAAATAACTTTGGGGACCTAATTGCAAATGAAGGAAAAGTTGGTTTTCTCATTCATTTGGAATGAATGAAGGCTATTAGGCCAAGTGATAATGAACAAGGATGTTCATATCATGTAGGAATACAAAGTATCGGGAATGCCAGTAAGGGCAAACTCGCGTGAATACAAAGAATCAATTGAGAGTAATTCACTGCATTAACGAGTGAATGGGATTTTTATATCATAACCGGTTGGGATGATAATCAACTTGAAAATAAAAACCCACTACTAAGTGGTGATTTAAACATCACACCTGAGAGGAATTGTGATGCCTCAACCTGGTTCAGTCGAATCTCCGTGATAAACCCGCCACTCTCCTAGTTTACCAAGGGTTTTCCCTTATTTATAAACTGTGAAGAGTAAGACATCCTTTAAACATGTACCTTTCCTAGAACGCATAAATAAAAACTGCATAAAATTTTAAACATTTAGTACCTGTCTCACAGGTGTATTGGTTGAAGGTCCTTTGGGGTAGGCATTCTGAGATTTCCTGAAAAGGGATATGAGGGATGGTGTTAGTACAACAACTCACTGAATGGGTTTTGAAATTAAATTTTTATGAAAAATATTTGTTTGGAGTGTGCTAGACTCCTTATTCCCTTTCAATTTTCTCCACTTAAAAATCTCGATTTTAAAATAAAAAAACATCATTCATCATGAAGATCAATCACACAGTCACATGCCAGTATGTCCACTGAACCCACTTGTGGCATTGGAGCAACTTTACTGACCACCTAGATAGAAATACGTCAACTTCTACCCTAATAATGAGTGGATCTTCGCGACATCCAATCCTCAATCCCATAACAATTCTCCGTGTCCATATGAGCACAGAGACCTCATCTCGTCCCCACCCCGATCTCATACGCTTTTTACGCATCATTTTCACATCACTCCTCTAAGCCGTGACATTTAAATTACCACTAAGTAGTGGGTTTTCTTTACCGAGGTACTTATCAACCCAACCGGGTATAATATAAAAATCCCACTCACCCGATTGTGCAGTGAAATTTCTCTTAGCCGGCTTGTTGTCCTTACTTGAACTCATCTCAACTAGCGTTTTTGGTACTTCGTGTTCCAACACAATATGAATGTTCTTGCTCAATATTCTTTGGCCTGACAGCCCTCATTCATCCCAATTGAATGAGAAAATGAAACTATTCCTTTATTTGTAATTAGGTCCCTAAAGTTACTTTTATATAACTTTAAGTCCCTAATGTCAGTTTTACCTCAAATTGAGTCCCAAAACTTTAAAATTCCTCTTGGGACTTCAATTTACCCAGTTTCATAAAATGGGGTTCAAGTTTTCCAAATTTTCCATTTGGCCCCCAAATTTTCTAAAATTACAATTTTGCCCTTCTTTACAAAAATGGTAAGTTTCACCCCCAAAAATTCTAAAATTTCTCATTTTGCCCTCTAACATTCTTATCATGCCCAATTAACCCTCAATTTTATAAAATTTCATTTTGGTCCTTCAAATTTTCGAAAATCCCCAATTTCCCCAAAATTTCGCCCAATTTCAACTCCTTAACACAACCGAATTTGATTTCATCAAATTGATTGATCAAACACTTCTAACTGTTGAAATTGAAGTTGAAATTGAATTTCTACATCTTCATACGATTCCATAGAACATTGAATCGTAAGTTTTAACACCGAAACGAGCTCAAACGGAGCTTAGCCGAAAAATAGACTATAGAGAGATAAAGCCTAAATTTCTCACCAGTTAGGGTTCGACGATCTGAGCTTTCTATCGGGACAGATAGCTCTCCTCCTAAGGTTCTTCCTAGGATCAAGAATGACATCAATTCATGACAAATTGAGTTAGAATTCTGTCATGGAAATTTTGTTGGTTCTCTCTCTAGCACCAGTAAAAAATTGTAGAGGCGAGCCGAATTGACTTAACTTTTAGTCCTAATTCGCCTGTGAGAGAACTGAGGAAGTGTTAGGAGAGCCTGGTTTGGCCTGAGGAGGGATCTACTTAGCTAATTTTAGCTTAGATGAAATAGGGCAGCTTCGGTCCGCTGGAGCTGCTTCACTCTTCTATCAGGCCGATGTTTCTCTGACAACTCTCGGAGCAAACGGAGACTATAGGCATGTAGTTGACTTCTCCCTGGTTCTAAAGAACCCAACCTTGCCTTCTTTGGTTTAGAAATGGCCCTATATCAGAGCTCTAGTTTGAGCCTCATCGGAAAACTAAGCAACTTAGAGAGAGTGAGCTTTTAAGTGTGGAGAGAATGAATGGAGAGGGGCTCTTTATACAGGGAGCTTGGAGACTCATTGGATGTCCATTTGGCACCTTTATGATAGATATTGATGGCCTGAAATGTACTAAATGAAAACTTTTCTTCTACACCAGTGTTGTTTTGATTTTCCGGCGAGAGAACATTGCTGTCATTTGAAGGAAGAAGACAACACTGTTCCGAATGGGACTGGACCGATCCAAATCGGGTTCAAAGCTTAAACCAGCTGGTTCACCCCTAATTTGACCGAATTTTTCAAATCTAAAATTTTCTAAATTCATTTTCTATCCAATGGTAGCCTTAAATATCAAATTTGACTTTTTAAGCCACCTAGAAAAATGAATTTAGAATCTAGTTCAATAGTGGTTCAAACTTGTCCAAACCGGTTCAATTTAGTTCGAAGCCAGTTCACCTGAACCGGTTTGGTTTTCATCTACAATTCATTCTCAAGTCCATTTCCATGACTTTTGGAATTCTTTGGGTCACTCGAGATCCATAAATTTCCTGGTTTGCCCTTTCTCTATCTGTTCCGGTTCATGAACCGACTTGGTTCATAAACCTGTTCAATCTAGTTGGATCCGGTTCATCTGAACTGGTATGGTTTTTTTCTTCTAATTTGTTCTAAGGTTCTTTTCCAAGGTTTTATGAACCCTATGGATCACCTGGGAGTTGTAAATTTCCAAATTGCTCGTTCTCTAATGATCGGGTTTGTGAACCAGTTCGGTATTTCTCACTTGGTTTTACCGGTTCTTTTTTCTGTTTTTCCTTAACTCAAAACAGCATGGTTTACAACTCTCCCCTCCTTTTAAGAGTTTTGTCCCCAAAACTTAATTCGCATATTTCATATCTAGATTAATTTCCTTTAATGTCCACTTCCTCCTCTACTTAGGATTAGATTTTTCCTCTTGAGTGTTCTTGCCCAGGATTTCAAGATTGGGAGTTCCAAAATATCCAACCATTCCCATGTCTAATTATTCTCTTGGTAGATGGAACCCTTAGCTCGATGTTCTTTCAAGCGTTACTTACATGTTTTCACGGTTTTCTTTGTTATCACACTTTTGTCCTATTTTAACCCTTCCTCCATTCGTTGTTTATTATAACTTTAGTCCAAATTTTTATTTTTGACCTTGTCATGCTTACTAGCTGACTCTTCCTTACTTTGAGTCATATTATCCTCAGGTCTGTTGGGCGTACATGCCCCTTACAACATGGCATTTTCTAGGACCTGTCTCTGTCCATTAGATTTTTAGAACATCTCCTTGAGGATCTCTCTTAGCTTTATGACCCTTCATGGATCGTATAACTTCCTCTCTCTTTTCTTTTGATAGCATTCGACTATCTTTTACTGTTATCCTCTCATCCATCATGCCTTTGAAGTCATGTCTCACATAACCATATTGATTTCTCTTACCTACTCATCGTTTTCCAACTTCTTTATTAGGTCTTTTCAATTCCAATCATTGGGTTTCCTGATGACTTATTGATATACGAGGATTTTTCCCTTCTTATGTCCTTTCTCTTCTTTAGTGGCATCCTTTATTCAAGGACTTTCCTTTTTCCTTAATCCACTCTTACTTGCTCATGACCATTTTACGATTCATTATTTTGGGTTGATCTCTTTTTGGTATAAGTATTGATTGTATTGTTTGGGGAGTTCCTTTATTACGGTTTCATTCTCTACTATGTTCCTCAAAGTAGAGGTTTTAACCTTAAGAGTTACATATTCAACCTTTTTACCATCCTTTGGAGATTTCTTCCTTCATTTCCTTACACCTTCTTCTATGTTGAGGCAATTGCCCACTTTAAATCCTTATTCGTCTTAAAATTTCCTTTCATTCCTTATTTGAAGAATTTCTGATTATTGGTCTTATTTCATATACTCTACACAAGGCTCATCTGTCCATTTTTAGGCTCCATTAAGTGAGCATGGACCACAACCCGTCCTGATGTTAGTGGTCATTTTTCCTAATTTACTACTTAATTGAGGGCTTACTTCTCCAAGATTCCTCATATATTCTTTCTTTTATTCTCTTATTATTGTACTCCACCTACTCCTATTCGTTATGACATTCTTTGATGCTACCATGCTATTTATTCGTTTCTTTGGTTTAATTTACTTCTGAGGCCCTCATGAGTACTTTTCCTTAGTACTTGATCTTCCGTCTCAACCAGCATTTCATCTATGAGCTTATCTTTCCATTTTGGTTGGTTCCATTTCCTCTTAATTAGGATACGTATGCCTTTCTGGGGCTTCCTTCCTTGGTAGGATTCTTTCCCTTTCTCCCGAAATTCCTTTTTCATTCGTTCCTTGGAAGTATCTAATCATTAAATGACATCTTTTGATGTCGTCCTTCTCATGCACCCTTCCTAGGAAATCTAGTGGTATGTCTTGGTACCATTTTTTAAATTCTACCCATATCCCTCACAAGTTTTCTTACTTGGAAAAGGTTCAGACATGGTTTGTTTCAAGACATCTTTGTGTGAGGTTTACTTAGTCTTCTCCTGACTTTGAGTTTGGTCATTAATTTGGTCTTAGCTATTGATCTTTTCAAGGATTCCCTCTATCCTCCTTTTCTAAATATTTGACCTTTCCATCTTTCATTTCTTTACTAGAGCTTAATCTATGACTCTCACGAGGGTTAGTTCGTTACTTTCCTCGCCTCTACAATTCACCTTGTCTAATTATCTTGAGGTAGCTGTCTCTCAAGTTTTCTTGTCCTTAATGACCATTCCATTTCCCTTTTTAGGGTGTAGTCCTTACTACTTCTTGGTTCCCCTTAGGGCGTCATTTATTCTCCTTGACTATCTTATTATTTCTGTTTGCTTTCTTCTGTTATGTTTGTTTGAAACTCTAATTTGACTTCTCTACTTTTCCCAAAGCAGGTCGCGCTTATCATCCTGAGACATCCCATTTGTGTCGGCTTGTCTTCTCTTGTGGAGGCACTTCCTTCCTTGCTCCTAGACAGCTGGAAATTTAAGGAAAATTTTCTTCAGCAACTCTTTTGTTCTGTTTTGCGGTTTATTGAGGTCCTACCTTTAGTCCTTTTTCCTTCCTACCACTATACTAGGATCTTGAAGAGCTTCCTCCTAGATGTGGTTAAAATTCCGAGCAAGAGTCCTATTTCTAGGGATGGCATCCTTCCATATTCCTATAGCTATGGAGCACTATCTTTGGAAATAATTGTTTTAAATCCTTGTGGTGTGGAATATTTCTTCACTTCATGTCCTATTTCCTTTACAGCTTGTAATAGGTCATTTTTCTTGTCCAGTAGTTACTTCAAGTGTTCTCCTACACTCCTTAATTACCATGATGGTTTTCTTGCTTTCTTCACCTAATAATTCTCTTAATTTATTTCCTTTATTTGGGATGAGAATCTCCTTGATCTCCGTGGTGTCTAGGGTAATGTAGATTTGTTTGTTTACCTTTCTTAGGCAATCTTCCTATAACTTGAGGCGCAAGGTCACCTTATTTTTGAGAGACAATTTTCAGAATCTTGGAGTTCTTTATTTTTGGATAGTTAGTATAATAGGTTGGGGTCTTAGCCCTATTACAAAAAGTGCCTAAGAAATAGATAGAAAGCTACTGGGTTCTTGATAAGCATCCTTTTTAGTAAAGTTGACTGAGCATGTCGGTCCTATGTTGGTACCATGGCCAAACAATTCACTTATTAAGTTTTATGGCACATATATCATGTTTGTTTACAAGCTCATGCTCGTGCCAACTGGCCTTGGGCCCACTGTACTAGATTTTCAAAAAACTGGGCATTCTAGCCCTCAAGTTCCAAAATCAAGGCCCCCGACCTATAAGAGCTATTCGAGCTCCCATCAAGAAGGTCTTCCAAATAGTTTAAGCATTGGCACACAGTAAGGGTAGAACACTTTCGATAAAATAGGTTTTCACTGTCCATTATACCAACTGGTATAAGGACATCTCCGTTCATAACCAATGAATGGGTTTTCAACTTCTTTCAAGGAAGTCTCATCATACCAACCGGGTATGATCTACTTACAACCGGTAAGTAGTCTTTTTCGCATAATTTTTACATCACTTTCTCTAAGTGGTGATAATTAAAATACCACTAAACAGTGGGTTTTTATACTGAGGTACTTATCATCCCCTACTGGGTATGATATAAAATTTCCACTCACAACCGGTAAGTGGTTTTTATCTTTATGAACATCTCGGTTCATTATCCTTCGGCCTAATCGCCTTCATTCATTCCAAATGAATGAGAAAGTCAGACTTTCATTTATTTGCAATTAGGTCCCTAAAGTTATTTCTCTTTAACTTTAAGTCCCTAATGTCAATTTTTCCTCAAATTGAGTCCCGAAACTTCTAAAATTTATCATAGGACCTCAATTTATTCCATTTCATAGAAAGGGGATTAATTTCTCAAATTTCCAATTTGGTCCTCCAACTTTTCCAAAATTACCATTTTGCCCTTCCTTTACAGAAATGGTAAGTTTTGCCCCAAAAATTTTAAAATTTCTCAATTGATCCTCCAACATTATTTTCATGCCCAATTGGCCCTCAATTTCATAAAATTTCATTTTGGTCCTTCGAATTTTGAAAATCCCCAAATTTCCCCCAATTTCAACTCTTCAACACTGTCAAATTTGATTTCATCAAATTGACCAATCAAACACCTCTAATTGTAGAAATTGGAGTTGAAATTGAGTTCCTACATGTTTGTACGATTCTAAGAAACTTTAAATCGCAGATTTTAACACCGGAACGAGCTCAAACGGAGCTTCACCGGAAAATAGATTATAGAGAGAGAAAGCTTCGATTTCTCACCAATGAAGGCACGACGGTTCGAGCTTTCGATCTGGGTAGATAGCTTTCATCTTGAGGATCATCCTAGAATCAAGAATCACATCAATTGATGCCAAATTGAGTTAGAATTTCATCATTGAAATTCTGCCGGTTCTCTCTCTAGCACCGGTCAGAAATTATAGAGGGGAGCCGAATTGGCTTACCTTTCAGTCCTAATTCAGCCATGGGAAGGCTGAGGAAGTGTTGGGAGGGCTTGGTTTGGTTTGAGGAGGGCTTGAAATGGCCAATTTCAGCTTGGCCCAAATAGGGCAGCTTCGGTCTGTTGGAGTGCTTCACTGTTCCATCATGCCGGTGCTTCTCTAACAATTCTCGGATTGACTGGAGTTTGTTATGAGATAGCTGTCTTCTCCCCGATTCTAAAGCACCCGACCTTTGTTCAAGTCGAAGCACTAGTTCGAGCTTCACCGGAAAATGGAGTAGTAGAGAGAGTGAGAAGTGTTCAGGTATGAGGAGAATGAATAGGGATGACCTCTTTATATAGGTGTAAAATCGTGTATTAAATGGGAAAGATTTATTACTAATATTAATATTGATATAAATTATTGATATTAATTCTAATAATTAAATTTTGGTATTAAATTATTTATATTAATTCCAATAATTTAATTTAGGTATTAAATTATTGGTATTAATTACAATAATTAAATATATATTAATTTATGCCCATTTATGATAAGGCGTACGTTCGTATAAAAATTTTTAACCAAAATTTCAGGTTACAAAAAAAATCATACTTTCCAGGAGGTCACCCATCCTCACATTACTCCTCACACTACTCTCGAGCAAGAACGCTTAACTTCAAAGTTCTTATGGGATCTTGTTCACCTAAACCAATTTGGTTTTTCTCTTTTATTTTGTCTTAAGTTTCTTTTCCAAGGTTTAATGAACCCTTTGGATCACCCGAAAGTTGTAAATTTCCAAATTGCTTGTTCCCATATGATCTGGTTTGTAAACTAGCTCAATTTTCTTACTCGGTTTGACTGGTTCTTTTCCCAGTTTTCCTTAACTCAAAAGTGCGGGGTTTACAATTTTGTTGCCACTTCTCTAACCCCTCCAGTTAACTGACCTAGAGTTGTACCTAGGTGGGTTGCGAGATTCAACATCGGGTGTCCGAACGCGTCTCCTCCTCCTAGGTGGGCATTCGCTTGCATGGTACCTCCCGTAGGGAGGGCATGTGTTCATGCTGCATTCCTTGAGCTCTGTGGATGCTGATAAGCTAGGAGCCATGTTAGCTTGTACTGGTAGTGCAATATCTATCCCATACCGGTTTAAGATGGCAGCATCGTTGGCGTGTTGCATGGGGCTTGCGGTACATGCACTATTGTGTATCGGGTAGAGTCGATGGAAAATCCTCACATAATTAGCGTATGCCTCCTAGAAATTTCTGTAAGCCTCTTCTTCGAGCTGGGCCTGATTCAGTTCTGTGGGTGGGGAAATCTCGTTCTCCATCGAGTAAGGAGGGGTTCTTACTCGAGGTGCAGGGATAGGTTCTTCTAGTGCTTCTACACTTTACTCCATGGCATGTATCCATGGGATATATTTTTGAGGGCATTTACAATGATATTTTCTACAAGGGTTATCGGGAATCAAGGATTAGAATGGGTTGGGGGAAAACTTACGAGGAAAGTTATGCTCTAATACCACTCAAGTTGTCACGCTACGACCCGGTTTGGTCAAGGTTCCGTGATCAACCCGCCACCCTTTCCTGCATCATCCGGGTATTCCTACCCTAATGATACAGGGAATGTCACGCCATGATCCAGTTTGGTCGGATCCCCGTGATCAACCCGTCACTCTTCCGGTTTATTAAAGGGTTTCCCCTTATCGTAAACTATAAAGAGTAAGGCGTCCTTTAACTTGCACCTTTTTCTTGGAATAGCATAATCAAAACTATATGAAATTTAAAACTTCACATACCTGTCTTACAGGCATCTTAGTTTACGGTCTTTAAAGGGAGGCTTTCCAGGATTTTCTGAAAGGGATATAAGGGAGGGGGTGAGTACGACTACTCAGTGAATGGGTTTTTAAAAGCTTTTGACTTTTAAGAAAAATATTTATATGGAGTGTGCCAGACTCTTTTGTTTTCAAAAATCCCATCATTTAAAATTTTGGATTTTTCCATTATTTCTTAGTTACCACGGTGTGTCATCACCCAACACACATCCTTCATCATGAAGGTTACACACATTCGCAAGTCAGTATCACTACTCTACCCGCTAGTGGCTTCAGAGCAACTTTTCCTGCTACCCGGATAGAAGTACGACCACTTCTACACTGGGAATGAGTGGATGTACGTGACATCCTACCCACAATCCCGAAATCACTTCTTCATGTCCGTATGAGGACAGAGACCTCATCCTGTCCCCACCCCGGTCTCATGCGCTTGGTGCTACTCCAGATTTCGCACAAACACCTGGAACGACGAACTGCCCTTATAGCCACCAAGTCGTCCAGTGCCCTTAGGACGCATCACTACCCCTCATGGGCGTCTTGATGATCCCGTAATCACAGTGCATGCACAAACAATGTTTTCTTATATTGTCAGGTAATTTGTGTGTCACTAGTCCAATGGCCCTGACTCTCAACTCAACCCATAGCTGTTTGTCTTGACTAGTCCATCGACCGGTCATGTCACACTGCCGCTAGTTGACTGAGCATGTCGGTCCTATCTTGGTACCATGGCCAAACAATTCACTTATTAAGTTTTGTGGCACATATATCATGTCCGTTTACGAGCTCCTGCTCGTGCCAACTGGCCTTGGGCCCACTGTACGAGATTTTCAAAATTGGGCATTTAGCCCCTAAGTTCCAAAACCGAGGCCCTTGGCCTATCAGAGCTATTCGAGCTCCCGTCGAGAAGGTCTCCCAAATAGTTTAAGCATTAGCACACAGTCAGGGGAGAACACTTCCAACAAAATAGATTTTCACTGTCAATTATACCGACCGGTATAAGGACATCTCCGTTCATAAGAGATGAACGGGTTTTCAACTTCCTTCGAGGAAGTCTCATCATACCAATCGGGTATGATCTACTTACAACCGGTAAGTAGTTTTTTTTTCGCTTAATTTTTACATCACTTTCTCTAAGTGATGATTAAAATACCACTAAACAGTGGGTTTTTATACAGAGGTACTTATCATCCCCTACCGGGTATGATATAAAATTTCCACTCACAACCAGTAAGTGGTTTTTATCTTTAAGTTGTGCTCATCATCCCAACCAAGTATGATGTTAGTAAACCCACTCACAACCGGTAAGTGGTTTTTAACATTAAACTGTGCTTTTCATCCCAACCGGGTATGATGTGAATAACCCACTCACAACCAATAAGCGGTTTTTAACTTTAAGTTGTGCTCATCATTCCAACTGGGTATGATGTTAGTAAACCCACTCACCCATTAATGCCGTGAATTGCACTAGACCGGTTCTTTGTATTCACGCGAGCTTGTCCTTGCTGGCGTTCCCGGTATTTAACGTTCCTTCACGATATGAACAACCTTGTTCATTATTACTCGGCATAACAGCCTTTATTCATTAATGAATGAGAAAACCCAAACTTTTAGTTATTTGCAATTAGGTCCCTAAAGTTATTTCTCTTTAACTTTAAGTCCCTAATGTCGATTTTTCCTCAAATTGAGTCCCGTAACTTTTAAAATTTATCGTGGTACCTCAATTTAATCAATTTCACCAAAAAGGGGTTAAATTTTCCAAATTTCCAATTTGGTTCCCCAATTTTTCCAAAATTACCATTTTACCCTTCTTTCGCAAAAATGGTAAGTTTTTCCCCAAATTTTCAAAAATTTCTCAATTGGTCCTCCAACATTATTTTCATGCCCAATTGACCCTCAATTTCATAAAATTGTATTTTGGCCCCTTTGAATTTCGAAAAT
Source organism: Trapa bicornis (assembly GCA_030064425.1). Taxonomy (NCBI): domain Eukaryota; kingdom Viridiplantae; phylum Streptophyta; class Magnoliopsida; order Myrtales; family Lythraceae; genus Trapa; species Trapa bicornis. The sequence continues at coordinate 17,994,838 of CM057752.1, forward strand.
CCCCAAAATTTTCCCCAATTTCAACTCTTCAACACTACCGAATTTGATTTCATCAAATTGACCAATCAAACACTTCTAATTATTGAAATTGGAGTTGAAATTGAGTTCCTGTATGTTCATACGATTCTAAGAAACTTTGAATCGCAGATTTTAACGTTGGAACGAGCTCAAATGGAGCTTTGTCGGAAAACAGACTCTAGAGAGAGAAAGCTTCGATTACTCACCGGTGAAGGCACAACAGTCCGAGCTTTCGATCTGGGCAGAGAGGTCTCATGTTGAGGTTCATCCTAAAATCAAGTATTGTATCAATTGATACGGAATTGGATTAGAATTTTGTCATTGAAATTTGGTCGACTCTCTCTCTAGCACCGATCGAAAATTATAAAGGGGAGCCGAATTGGCTTACCTTTTGGTCCTAATTCGGTCGTGGAAAGGCTGAGGAAGTGTTGGGAGGGCTTGGTTTGGCTTGAGGAGGGCTTGAAATGGCCGATTTCAGCTTGGCCGAAATAGGGCAGCTTCGGTCCGCCGGAGTTGCTTCACTATTCCATCATGTCGGCGTTTCTCCAACGATTCTCATATTGACTGGAGTTTGCTATCAAATAGCTGTCTTCTCCCCAGTTCTAAAGAGCCCGACCTTTGTTCAAGTCGAAGCTCTGTTTCGAGCTTTACCGGGAAATGGAGTAGTAGAGAGAGAAAGAGAAGTGTTCAGGTGTGAGGAGAATGAAATGGGGATGACCTCTTTATATAGTCGTAAAACCCGTGTATTAAGGGTTACAAAAAATCATAATTCCCAGGAGGTCACCTATCCTCACACTACTCTCAAGTAAGCACGCTTAACTTTGAAGTTCTTATGGAATCTAGTTCACCTAAACTAATTTGGTTTTTGTTTTCTAGTTTTTCTTAAGTTTCTTTTCCAATGTTTAATAAATCCTTTGGATCAACCGAAAGTTGTAAATTTTCATATTGCTTATTCCCAAATGTAAATTGGTTTGGTTTTCTTATTCGGTTTGACCGGTTTTTTTCCCGATTTTCCTTAACTCAAATGTACGGGGTTTACAGGGAAGGTAAAGACGTATCGACATTCAAACCCTTACTATAAGTTAGGGGTAGGAAACGTACCTTGAGGGCCTAAACTTGTCCCATAACTTTCCACAAACTTTTTTTTTATTTGAACTTTTTAACCAATTAGTTTGCATGACTCCGTGTTGACCTAAATAAGAATTGGAGTTGTAAAATAGTATTATTTCTAGATAAGAGTTTTATCTATTCTCACTTTAAATTTATTAATTATAAATCATAAAATTTTATAAATTTATAATATTTTTCTATTTTACCAAAATTAAAATTTTATTTTTAATAAATGTCATAGTTTAACGTAAATACAATATAGTATTATAGGTTAATAAAAATGTTATATATATACTTAAAAATTATAGTTGATAAATAATTTAAAACTCACAAATTTATAAATAAATAATATTTATTTATTTTATATAATTTATAATCTTATTTGAAAGAGAATATTTGTGGATAATTGTATTTGGTGACCAAGGTGTTTGAGAATATATTTTATAAAAATATCATTATTATTAGTATGCTAAGTAGTGAAAATTCATATTCTCTTAAAATTTATAATTTTAATGTGTAATAGTAACAATTTTATAAACAAACAAAATTTTTTATTTAATTATATTTACGTTTTATAAAAATATGACTTTTAGGAATATAGTTAAAATAGATTGATTTTAATAATTGAATATCTCTTACCTTCCATCATAGATCTCATATTCAAGTGTGACAATAATAAAAAAATGACTAACCCCACTTGAACTATATTAATCATAGTCTAATAAGATATCTAGAGATTTGGTAATTAAATTAGACTAAAAAGTATCAAATATGTAGATTGCAATATCATTTTGTCTAATATTTTTCTAATAAATTAACCTCTCAAAAGCCCTGCCATCTTTTCTTCAACAGAAAAGTTATAACATTAAAATGTTGGCTTTCTTAAAGTTTGAGGGTTTATTGGTAGGCAATCTTTTTGGTACTAAATTACATCACTTATATCTTGGATGAGGTCTTAGTTGAAAAAAAAAAATCTTTAGGTACCCAATTATTTTCTTGAACAAATTTGAGTGCTAAATTGTTACTAACACTAAAATATACACTAACATATGTTTGTTGATATAGACCATCTCTTCTAGACCTAAAAGGGTGAGAGGAGGGGAATGAGTATACAATACTCAGTGTGGAAAACTACTATACCGATTACTTTAATTTATTGCTTTGCTCATTAATTACCCGTTTGTCATTTTTCACATACTAGCCATGCATCAACCACCCTCCTATCATAGGAGGGATCACATATTCACAGAACGGTCCCCGACTGTTCCACTTGTAGATCGGAATGCCTTTACCGTCCACGCTGATAGAGGTGCACTGCCTCTACCCAGAGTTTTAGTGGACATCAATAGTCCAACCCTCAAACCTTGATCACTTCGGCTGTGTGGGATGAGACCTACTTTCCCCTACTACCTCGATCTTAGTGCACAGGAAGCTCCTTGAAATTCTCGAACTACTGGACGCTATATCGCCCTTATGTACCCTAGGTCATCTAGTAGTCCTTGGGATCAATCACTACCTCATCATAGGTATCCTGATGGCACGAATCACACAGTGCATGCACAATCAGGAGTCTTTTAAGTTATAGCCATTATCTTTGTCCCTCCAGCACAACAGTCTATTGGCTTGGCTTCGGCCCACACGTGCTAGCCCAACAGGTTCGATGACTTCGCTTTGGCGGAGCAGCGGTTTGGCCCAACAAGCTCAACAACTCAGACTTGGCTTAGCGGGTATCACACACAATTTTCTATTAATTGGATCTTTTAGAATTTGTCATCACATGCTAGTTCAGGACGGGTCCATACCCGTGTCCATTGGCCTTAGGCCCACTTGCATATCGAGCCTAAGCCTATAATTAGCTACCAAATATTTTAAGCAGATTCACCCAGTCATGGGAGGCTAATTCCGACAAAATCATTTTCAAATGAATAGTCATTCCAACTGGAATGGATGTTATAGAAATTCCCACTCACCCAGTAATTTTTGACAGGGTTGTCCCGGCGGAGTATGGCCTCACGACGTGCTTCCAAGAGCTGGTGTTTGAGTAGTTTGCTCCTACATGGCAAAAATATCCATATTAGGATGCATTGACTAAGGGATCACATCTTTCTAGGCACTTGCACATAGGCCTTCTTATTTTTCCTTAATTGCAATTTGGTCTCTAAGTTTGTACTTTTACCTTTAGGTCCTTATTTGCCCCTTAATTTCAATTAAGCCCCTAAGGTTTCCAATCATCTTTCTTGGGTCCTTAACTCTTTTAAATCCACCCATTAGCCCTTAATTTACCAAAATTGCTCTTTAGTCCTTAATTTTCCAAAAATTGTAAATTGGTCCACCAACTTTTCAAAATTTCCAATTTGTTCTCTTTTTTTCCCAAATTGCCCAATTGGCCCTCAATTGGGAGTGAATTTCATGAAAACCCTTTCAATTTTGTCAATTTGCCATGTGGCCCTCCAATTTTTTGAAAATTGCACAAAACCCCCAAAAATCCCCAAATTGGCCTCTTCTTCTTCCCCAATTAGAGCATATGGACATTTATATCTTTCCTTATCCAATTGATGGCCTATAAGTCCTTAATTTCTTTGTTTCTTGCTTCAATTTTTCTCCTTCGGCTCCCCTCGATCGTCCTACACTTCGAATTTTTGAATTTGGTTGAGCTTTGAGCTTCGTTGGAGCTTCATCGGGAAACTTACAGTAAAGAGAGAGAAAGCTTGCTTATCTTATCGATGGAGGGGCGGTGGTCGAAGCTTGAGGTGATGGCAGCTAGTGCTTGTCGAGATGAACCAACCAGGATTGAACCCCACTGCAATTCACCACTGTCCTATGGGAATTTGAAGAGAGAAGTTTTGGTGGGGTGCAACGTTGAAACTAAAAAATTCCAACAAGGAGAGGCGAAATTGAGCTTACCGGGGGTTTGTAAGGGGCTGTGAAGGGTCTTAGGCAGTAAGAGGTGGCCAATGCAGGTGGTGAAAGGGCTAAGAGAGTTGGGGTTGGGTCGGTCAAGAGCTTGTTATTTTGAGCTCTAGAGCAACTTCATTATGCTATCATCTCTACACTTCTCTAGTCGTCCTCTGGTCGCTTTGAGAGTATCTCGAGCTAGAGCACTCTTCCCTAGTTACAATGCCACCCTTCGGAGCTTCTCTGGTTGAGAAATTGCCCAATCGTCAGAGCCTTGATTGGAGTATCATCGGAAAAGGAGTTGTTTGTCTTTAGAGAGTGCCTAAGAGGTGAGGAGGAAGAATGGGAGGGGGCTCTTTATATAGGGAGCTCGACAACTATTCAGGCAATCAGCCGGCATGAGACTCAGCCACCGATGACTTGACCGAAGAGTTTTTCGAGTTGCCGGAGACTCCAACTTTTTTGGCCTCTCTCTCTTCTCTATCAACGGCTGAAGGTTGAAGATGATGACATGGCACGAGTGCCACATGGCACACTATGATTGGTCAGTTTTTCTATCGTGGAGGTCCAGCTTGGCTGCTACATCAACTGTTGACCCGTTGATTAGACACGTGGCAGCTTCTTATTGGCTACTGTTTTCTATGTGGCATGCTGATGGTCGCTTGCTGACCATTGACCGAACATGTGGTAGCCTCCCATTGGCTGCTTGTGTCTACGTAGCTGCTGACGGGGTGCTGTTGACTGTTGACTGGTCCAGTTTGTTGATCGATGGACCGTTGACCGGTCTAGTTCGTTGATTGGTCCATTTCGACTAGGTTCGCTATCCCAAATAAGAAAATCAGCCAGTTCAGACCCGATTCGACCGATTTTCTGAAATTTAAAAATTTAAAAATTCATCTAAATTCATTTTATATCTAATGGTGGCCTCATTTTTTTATCTATGTTTCATCCCGATTTAGTCTAGTTTAGGTCTGGTTCACCCTGAACCAGTCTCCAATTCCACTTCTCAATTCTTTCTCATAATTTTTGTGAAATTTTGGTCACTTGGGATCTCCCAAATGCCCACCTTTACCCTTCTTTACTATTTTCTATTGATTAAATTGGCTCATTTTTCGACAATAGTGTCGGTTCTCCTCTTGGTTCCCTTGGTCCAAGGGAATGGGTTCCACACACTTGTCGAAGTGACTTCAAATATCTTTGTATGTTAATGTTTTGGGTGCTATGATAGTATACTTGTGATCCTCCTTGTGAATGGATAGCTTTAGCCGATCCTTCTTTCGGAGTTTTAGAAAGGTTTGGTACTCTCCTTGACTTCGAGTTTTGTATTCCAAAGACTTGGACAAAGTCGTGATCGTCTTTTAGTTGCTCATGTTTCAATCTAGGCGATTGGGATAGTTTAGAATGGGCCCTCCCCTAGCTCCAACTCTGGTTGCGTGGATCCATTTCTTAGAGACTGATAACCTACCAACTCAATGGTGTGACCTAGCTCAAGCGGGATCACACATTGCATTCCACTCTTATGTGTTAGATCTATAAGAATGTTTAATTCATTTATTAGTATTTTTTGGTACTAAAATTTGGTTTGTTGTAATATTTATGTTTTATATAAGATCCATACTATAACACTAGAATTTTTTTGAAATGAAATTTTAACTCAATTGGATTAGAAATCAAGGTTGAACCAGGAATTTTAATCAGATCAGATCAAAAATAATTTACCGAACAAGAATTTGAGATTTTTGGAAAGTGAATTTAGATTAGTCGAGACTTGAGGGGGTATGATTTAAATTATCGAGAGGACTCGAAGAGGGAAAAAAGTAATTTTGTAAAAATGTAAAATTATAAAAGGGCACCGAGTCGGGTCATTAGATTTGACCCGACTACTCCATCCCTTCTTCCTACTCCCCGATAGAAACATTCAGTGGGCATGCCTTGTGAAATTGGTAAAATTGATTTGTTTTTTTATTAACACAACAAAACCCATGATTGCAATGAAAACTCACATATTAGTCTTCCCATGGAATTAATTGAGATATCTCCTCCCCCATCATACCGAATTTCTCTCCCAAAATAAAAAAAAGTTCCTGGATACACTCTTCACCACAAGAGAATTAACCTCAAAATTCTCCCTCACTTGAAATATAATGAGGTGATTCTTGTCTCAAAATGCCTGACACGAAAATGGATGTAAGCCGCCATACTAGAGCCTTTTTCCTAGACAAAAGATTTGTTCCTTGCTGCCACACTTTCGAGGCCAAATTTGTCCAACTCTAACCTACACCAATTCCAAAATAACTATTTGCTTCTTCTGTACCTCTCATTAGCCTTGGTTGACCTCCAAAAAATGGACTTTTGATGGCCATGAGTCGATTTCCTTTGGTGAGTCTATTTTGTAACTTATTATCACAGTTGCTTGAAGCCAAAGTTCACCCAACTTTGGTGATCATTTGGCTGATCAACACTGCATAACAAGTCACTTGGTCCTTTGCTTCAAGACATCTATCCTCTGGCCACAAGTGGTTCACTCTCTAGTGATTATTTTCAATCAACCCTCTAGTATCTTGTTTTCAACCATTTTTGGAAAACGACCAAATTTGGTCGAGGTAAAACACCAAACTTCTCCCATGAACCCTTAGGAGATAAATGGAAGTATGTGGGTGTGGATTTGTGAAATTTGATGTTGGTTGGAGTTGTTTTTAAAGTTTTAGTACTAAAATGAAAACTTTAAAAAGTTTGGGGCTAGTTTGCAAAAAGGAGAAATGTCATGCCCTAGCCCAATTTCCTAGGTCGAGGTCCAATGACAACCTATCATGTCCCCTCGATACTACAATGATAGGTAACTTCACAAAAGTAGTACCGACAAGACTAAATGTTAGAATAAAAACACTTGTAAATTTCAGTGGAAATTAAAACTTTTCTTTAACCAAAGTAATGTGCCTAAAATAAATATAACTTTTCATTGAGAATTTAGCAACTCATAAGTAAAACCTATAAACCTTCATGCATGCACTTCAATATCCATACCTTGATTCACATGTGAGAGTCGGATACGGCTAGGGCTCATGTCTCCTCATACTCCCTTGAACACCTGAAAGGATTTTGGGGAGGGGTGAGCTCACAGCTTAGTGAATAAGTTTATTGATGTTAAGCCACTACATGACTTACGACCCTAACATCTACTTAAAATGTTTAACATAAGTTTTCAACATAACAATTCACAAATCCTACAGTCTTTACTTTTATGATTTAATATTTTCATGTCTTATCATGTTAATTATCATTAGGAACCTAGTTCCCATCTCTTATGTCATAACTTGGTATTCACATGACATCACACAAGTTCATACTTGGTGGCATATACATCCCATGTCCAGTGAGGTCTCACACGCGAGAAACTTAAGGTTGCAAGGGGTATATGCATTATATTTTGCACTCCCAAGACATATCCTATCATGACCATTTCCCTCATAGTGATGTCGATGATGTGTCATCTAACATCCTTCATACTTTGATCCTTTCAATCACTATGATCAAAAGTACGCTTGGACTCCTAACAAACACCTCCCTACAAGTCCGTGGAAAGATTTGGAAGTAATCACTATCTCTCTCATATCCCACTTCTAGTCTCCCTTGTATAATAACACCACCTTTAGGATCAGGTGCCATGTCGATGTAATACTCGTCCGCCTAAATCAATCAGATCAATACACTTGATCAACAATCATAGTGGCCATTCTTCTCCAGGAGTTCAGTTTGCTATCTGACCGACCCCACTACTCGTGTTCTTAAGCACATATCACAATGGAGCATATTCCTCATTATTAATTCTTAGGGATCAATTTGCTATCTGACTAACCCCACTATCCGTGTTCTTAAAACACCATTTCAATTCAATATGTTCAAAAATGAAGAATTCACGGGGTTTGGTTTTCTAATCGGTCAACCTCTCATTACTCAATTTTTAAAAGTTCACTTAACAAAGTATTTGGGAGCCAACCTCTGTATTCATTTTAGTAGTAATTAGACTTCAACCTTCTTTTGAAAATCATATGCGGGTCTTAACCTAGTTTTCTTAAGTAACTCAAAGGTGGGTTATTAGTCCATTTCTTTATTCCAAAAAACATTGCACATGATTTACACTTTTTCGATATCTTTGAAAATATTACTTACCATTCTTTTTACATGAATCCATTCAAGTAAAGCTTATAATGAACCATGATCAGTCCAATACTACTCGTTGTCTATAAATCCTCTCACAATTACATCCGGAACTAGTGTGTCCCGAAATTTTTCTAAGTGTTTCAAATCGATTAACCCATTCATATCACTTGAAGCAAATACACTACAAAAATCATATAATATGGAATATATCATATTTGGTTCTTAATGGTAAATTCTAGTACATCCCGTAACTTCTAAAAAAATATTATTTTTCCCCTCAATTCGGGTTCGCTCAATTCGGACATCGACAATCTGTTTTTATAATCACTTTCAACATCTTTTTTAATCTCTATACTTTTACACATTATTTGGACAGATTTATTCTAAGGGCCTAATACGTTTCAAGTCCTTCATTATACTATTAAATTTCAATTTTTGCACTTTAGTCCTTTAACATTTCAAAATTATAATATGGTCCCTACTCTTACAACTTATCCATTTTTAAAACCCTAACTTTTACACATCTTTATTTCAGGTTTGATGACTTTCTCTAAGTTTAGTTGGTTCCTCAAATTCTTATAAATTCCTTTTTCAGTCCCAAACTTTTCAAAATTACCATTTAGCCCCTAAACATTTCCAAAGATTTTACTTAGAATCTTAGCCTCTTTTAAGCTATCATTTCAGGTCCCTAAGTTTTCTCCAACTTTATTTTAGATCCCTAGACATCTATTGATTCTCATTTGGGTCCTCATTTTTCTAAAATCGTAGTTTCACCTCAAACATTTTAAAATTTACATTTTAGTCCCCTAAGATTTCTCTCCTTTAAAACACCTTGATAAACTTCTCAAAATCCTTTCTAGGTCCCTTGTCTTATTCCCTAGTCCCTACAATCACTTGACGACTAGCCTCGACCATAACATTTTAATTTTAGCTATGACCGGGCCTTCACCGAAAAAGTAACACAAATTAGAAATAAGTTAGAAACTCATTGGAGAGGACGAGTTGGTTGTTGGCATGGATGGGGTGTGAAAGATGACTCCGTTGTGCATTTGTGGCCTCTTGAACTACCCAAAATGGCAGTCGAAATTACCTAAAAATGCAATTTATAGTGTAAGTTTAAAACATGGTAGTCACCAAAGCTTTCAAGAATTTTCATGACCACGAGGTTTACCTATTGTTCAAATGACATTGGTGTTCTCTAGAGGGGAATGTGAGGATTATCTAGAATTATTTTGGATCGTTGTTGGCCTTTGAGGAAGTTAAGAGAGTCTCATGAAAACTTTGCTCTATTTTCAGCCAAAGGAGCTAGGTTACTATTTGTTCATGACGGTGTCGATAGATGGCACGTCGATGTCAGGGAGAGATATGCTTTGAAATCTAACTTTAGCGTGGTCCAATGCCAAGAGAATGACTAAATTTGGTGGTTAGAAATGAAAGTTATAGGTTTTGGCAGTGAGGTAACCAAAAAATTGAGAGAGTTAGCTTTTAAAGAGAATTACGATCACCATCCGATGAGAGTAGGGCCATGTTTTATATGGACAGGTCGGGGAACCAACAGTCTATTCCACCATGTCTATAGATGGTTGGGTGAGACCCCATATACTCCACTTTTCATTTAATTCTTTTTGGGGTAGGATGCAAGAAATTGTTTTGAAATTGTGTTATTTGTGGCATTGAGTCGGGCGAAGAAGATGACCGCATGCATGCATGGGTGTGCTCGTACCCAGTGCGAGCGTGCGCTCAACGTAACATGCCACCCATTTCACTCTAAAGTGAACCCGTTTCTAGCGAATAAATTGACTAGTTCAACTGATTTTGGTAGTTTATTGATTGGTTCACCTCCAATTTGGTTGGTTCTTGATGCAATTTATTTTATTTTTTAAATTCCTTGTTTAATTTTCTACAAATTGGACTCAAGAACGATCATTTTCTCATTCATATAGCCACTTCTAAAATTTGATGAGTTTTACCTATCAGAGTTGATTCGATCGATTTTGGTCGTGTTTTAGTTGGTTCACCTTTGGTTCGACCATTTCTTTGCCCAATTCATTTTTCTAAGACATCATTGTCTAATTCCCTATAAATTGGGATCAAGAATTTCTATTTTTTTTAGTTGTATAGTTCGTCCTAAATGATTTAATTCCGATTGGAACCGATTTTCACTTTTACTTATCTTGATTCTTAATTTCTGATAAAAAAGATTCTTTGAAAATAATTCCATGAGCTTACCCATCGTCTAAATTTATAGTATGGATCAATTCCAAATCTAGTTCGATTTCTAATCCTGATTTGAATTTTTATTCCCGATTTGTCATCAATTTTTTGGTTAGATTAGCTTAAAAACTGGTTTTGAAATTTTCAGAGATACAACTACTCCCCTTCGTTTTAAGAGTTTTGTACCAAAAACTTTTAGAGTTTTATTTACCAACTGTTTACATACTACATGTTTCATTTCAAATAGATGGTGGTATTTTTCCCTCATGACCACTTCGGTCTCCAAAGTCTCTTCTTCTATACGATCACTTTACAACAACACCTTTACCATTGCAATATTGTAACTTCTGAGGTATTTTTCATAGTGATCCTCGATGCTCACCTCTCCACTTCATAAGTTAATACCACTTCTAATTTAGGTGGCAGTTGATCAAGCACATGCCACAAATTTGGCTCATATTTTCTTAATACTGACACGTGGAACACATCATCCTTTCTTTCCAACTCGGACGTAAGTTGTAGCTTGTACGCTACTGATCCAACACTTTGTTCTATGGGGTAAGGGCCAATGTGCCTCATATTTAGTTTGCTCTTATACTAGAATCTGAGCATGCCCTTTTATAGGGATACCTTTAGAAACACTCGATCATCGACCTCGAAGTTTAGCATGCGTCATCGATTATTTGAGTTGACTTTTCTGCCTATCTTGGGTGGCTTTGAATTTATCCTTTATTATCATAATCTTTTTTGAAGCATCTTTAATAAGATCAAGCCTTTCTACTTTGTGCTCATCCACCTCATTTGACTATAAGGGTGTCCTACCCTTCCTCCCATACAAAGTCTCGTATGGGGTCATCTGTATGATGGCCTAATAGTTGTTATTATAGGTGATCCCCATCAAGCATATATAATCATCCCATTTCTTGCCAAAATTCATTAGACAAGTCTGAGGCATATCTTGTAGAGTTTGAATGGTTTGCTTAAATTTTACATTTTTCTTCAAATGAAAGGTATTTTAGATGTGTAGCTTTATCCCCAACAAGTCTTATTGGCTAGGTCAGAATTGAGATGTGAATCGAGGGTCCCTATCTAACATAATCGAGATAGGCACTCCATGTATGCGCAAAATCTCGGTGATGTATAACATGACCAACTCCTCGATTGGGTCTATTAGCTTAATGGGTAGGAAGTGGGTAGCCTTCGTGACTCAGTCCACGATTACCCATATCGCATCATGCACTTTCAAGGAAGGGTGTAACCTAGTCACGAAGTCCTTCATGATTTTCTCCCACTTCCATTCAGTAAGGGGGTAACCCGATCAAATTTTGATGCTCAACCTTAATTTGTTGGCATGACATGCATCAAGCCACATAGTCAGTGATCTCTCGCTTCATTCACAGTCACCAATATCATCTTTTTAGAATTTTGTACATCTTGGTGTTGCTGGGATGCATCACATATACTAAATCATGTGCCTATTCTAATAAGGAATTTTTCATTGCATTATTTAGTGCCACTACCCGACCCTTATTGGCCAATAACTCATCATCTCTTATTTTAAAGTCGGTTATTGTGGCTTCTATCATCTTACCCATATATTTCTTCAGCCCCATGTGAGTCTTTTTCCTCACCATTATCGGTTCCACCAGGGTGGATCACACCATTATGTTAGATAGTAAACATATTGACTTCGAGTCCACATCTAGTGATATACAAAGTCATCCCAACTCCTCCATCATGGGTAAGTATGCTGACTTGATATGGGCAATACTTGTATTATGCTTGGAACTCAACACATCTACCACTACATTTTCTTTTCTTGGATGGTATTCAATTATAAGGTCATAATCCTTAATTAATTCTAACCATTATCTTTGCCTCAGATTTAATCCCTTCAAAGTTAAGATATGTGCAAGACTTATGTTATGCTTACGGCTCAACTCATCTACCACCAAATTTTCTTTTCATGGATGGTATTCAATTATGAGGTTGTAATCCTTAATTAATTATAACAATCATCTTTGCCTTGGATTTAATTTTTTTAGAGTCAAGATATACATTAGGCTCTTATGGTCGATGAACACTTTGCAAATGACCTCGTATAGATAGTGCCACCAAATATTTAGAGCAAAGACAATGGTGGCTATTTCCTGATCATGGGTAGGGTAGTTAGCCTCATGTTTCTCCAGTTGCCTTGAGACGTAAGCAATCACCCTTCCCTTTTGCATCAGCACGCATCCCAGCCCGTGACTAGATGCATCACTATACAAGGTGTATTCTCCATCGTTGATGTTTGGGAGAGTGGTGATTAGGGCTATAGTGAGTCTCTTTTTCAGTTCCTTATATGCCCCATTACACTTCTTAGTCCTTTCATACTTGATGCCCTTTTGAGTTAATTTGGTCATCCGGGCATCTAATATTGAGAAGTTTTCCACAAATGTTTGGTAGTACTCGACCACTCCTAAGAAACATCATACCTCTATGGGATTCTTTTATGCCTCTCAGTTCGACACTGCCTCAATCTTCGAGGGGTCAACCTAAATTTCCACTCTTGAGGCTACGTGTGCTAGGAATCCCACTTCTCTCAACCAAAATTCACATTTTGCAAATTTGACAAACAACTGATTATCTCTTAGTATCTATAGTATCATCTTGAGGCATGTCTCGTGGTCCACCTTCTACCGAGAATAAATGAGGATGTCAATAATGAACATGATGACAAATTGGTCTAGGTAGGGTTGAAATACCTTGTTCATCAAGTCCATGAAAGTCATCGGGGCATTGATTAGCCTAAAAGTAATTACCTGAAACTCAAAGTGTCCATAGCGAGCCTGTAAGGCCGTCTTCTAAATGTCCTCCTCTCTTATTCTCAACTGGTGATACCTTGAGAGCTAATTAATCTTGGAAAAATAGAAGACCCCTAGTAGATGATCAAACTAATCATCTATTCTTGGAAGAGTATATTTATTCTTTATCGTCACCTTATTCAACTATCGGTAGTCCACATAAAATCTTACACTTTTGTCTTTCTTCTTCACAAATAACACCAGGGCACCCCATGGAGAGTGGCTTGGGTATATGAAACCCTTCTCTAACAATTAATCTATTTTCTCCTTCAATTCTCTAAGCTCTATAGGTATCATCTCGTATGAAGCTTTCAAAACTAAATGTATCCTTGGGATGATATCGATCACGAAATGAAATTGTCATTTCGACAGAAGTCTGGGTAGCTCTTGGGGAAATACATCTAGAAATTCGTTCACCACGGGTACATCTTTTGGTGAACAGTCTTCCATCTTAGTACTTGTGATACGTGCCAGAAATGACATGCACCCCTTTCTAATTATTTCTTGTGCTTTGAGGCTTGAGATTATATCTGATATACTCTTGCCTTTCTTCCCTCAAAATGTGGTCCTGACTGTGTCTGTGGCATGAAATGTCACTTATTTCTTTTGATAGTTCACCTTGGCATTGTGCCTTACCAACTAGTCCATCCCTATAATAAGGTTTACAACCTTTAAGGGTAAGGGTATCAAGTCTGCTTCAAGCATCTTTCCTTCTACATACACTTTACAGGTTCATATTATGGTGTCTCTTGTCAATACTTCACCAAGGGGTGTGTTGATGACAATCCTTGGGTTCATTAGGACATGTTTATTGGCATCCTTCGCACCATTTCCTCTCTTAGATAAGATTGACCAACTCTGGAATCAATAGGTGTGGAAGCTTTTATGCCCTCTATTGTTAAACATCTTGTATTTGCAAAGAAAAAATTCATTAACCACTTATTCGAAAAACCATGTTATGTAACTTTCAAGGCATGCACACACATGAATTAGAGCCTAACTCTTTTCATTAACACAAAAAGGGCAATCATCATTAAGCCATTTCTAAAAATGAACAAACAAAGTTTTAGGTCAAGGGTTATAAGATGTACCCGCTACAACACTAGGATCTGCCTAGATAGTCGCTTGAGTTATGTTGTAGACCCATGTCAAAATCCTAAGTGGGGCTAATGAAGCTCTGGTTCCATCATTCCTCACCCACTACTCATTGCCATGTTACACCTTCCTTTGAAACCTAGACGTACTGAGGGTTAGGTCATAGATACCATAGTTAGGGCCATATGATGGCTACCACTTGTGCATTTATAGGCAAGATATCCTGGCTGTTGACATTGATAATAATGAGTGATCCAACAGAGTCCCTGGTGTGCTATCCCTAACGTCTTATAGTATGACATTTCAAAACGCATGTTGGCATTACTTCAAGTGCCTCTTAAATGGGAGGGACCCATACTACCTCTTGATTTTCCACCCGAATAAGGTCTCTTCCCCTCGACTTGAAGATTTGGCTTGCCATGCTGAGAGGGCAACTTTGTGATGGTAGGGCAATGGTCCAATTATGCTTCCATAGAGGGGTCAGTGGTATCTCACATTCCTTCCTCTTCCCACACCCTTCATTAGGATGTCATGTGGTGTGGAGGATTCGTCCGCACTCATACGTGGAGCTAATAATGATAGCTAGCTTAGTGGGTCGCCCAAGACTCCACATGCGATATCTAATTTCAAGGGAAATTCCATCTAGGAATCTTTGGTAGTTGGAGAAGTCTAGTGCGAAAAACTTTCGAGTGTTGAACAGATTCTCGTGCTTACTTATTGATTCCGTACCTTGATGCATCTGCAAAAATTCCTATATCTTCTCATTTATCAATACACATATATGTACTCCTCATTAAATCGATTTTCAAATTCAACCAAGTTTGGTGTAGAGGAAGTCATGGCTCATATATTCAACCACAACTTGTCTGTATTCTCTTCTAAGAAAAATTCCACCATAGTTATCCATTTTATCACTGGTACTTTTACGATGTCCATCATTTTTTTGGTGTTACACAACCAGTCTAGGGCTGTTACTATGTCCTTCTCATCCGAGAATGATTTATGTCCAACTTACTTGAGTGCCTTTAGATTCCTTGGGATGTCGAAATCCTGAGCCTCTCTTTGAGGCGGGGGTGCTCATTGAGGTGGGGTAGCCTGGGGTCCCCTTGTGGCAATTGTTTTGACAAGGAGGGATGCTCTTGATGACTCATGATTCATCCCTAGGTTCCTCATAATGTCCATATATGCTCGTATGTATTCGAAGGTTATGGTAGGTGGTTGGGAGCCTTCAGTAGGTGCTCTCCCAATCCTACTCCACATGTCCCTTTTTATTGGTTCCCCAACTTACTTAGAGGTGTCCTCCTCTTGGGGTAATCGGTTGCTCTCAGAAGAGGAAGTTCGTAGTATCATCGGAATCATATCTACAAAATTTAATGTATCTTTTTTTAGTATATGTCAGATTCATTTTCTTTTAGCATTTTAAACAAAGCTCTTATTAGTGTTGTTTCTATTTTCTCCAACCATTCTAAAATCCTTTTGTTTCCAAAATACCATATTTTGAAGACGTGGGATCTGATATTAATAAAGTTATCACGCCCTATCTCGGTTTCCTGGATCGGGGTCCAATGACAACCAACCACGTCCCATCGATTCTAAATTGGTGGGTAGCTTCACCAAAGTAGTACTCACAAAACCAAGGCTCATCATAGGAAGACTTATAAATTTCAGAAAAAATTTAAAGTTTTCTTTATTCAAAGTAATGTGCCTAAAATGAACACAAGTTTTTCATGGAGAATTTAGCAATTGGTAAGTAAAATATATAAACCTTTATCTATACACTTTGAGACCCATTCCTCAATTCACGTTTGAGAGTTAGATACGACTAGAGCTCTGTCTCCTTGTGCTCCCTTAAACACCTAAAATAGTTTTGGGGAGGGGTGAGCTCACTGTTTAGTAAATTAGTTTACCGATATCAAGCCAATACATGACTTAGGACTCTGGCCTCTACTAAAATTATTTAACATAAGTTTTAAACTTAACAATTCACAAATGATGTAGTTTTTGCATTTATGATTCGATCTCTTTCAATCTCTTATCGTGCCAATTATCATGTCACCATAGAAAGATTCGCCTAGACCTTGGCTACAAAATGCCTATGCTTCGGCCACCTCCGCTGAGAATTTTTCTACAACCCACTATGTTGCTAAGTTTTGGCTAATTTTGGAAACCTGCCAAATTTGACTATGGTTGGTCAGGATAAGCCCCCACCCCTTCCATGAGACATTGAGGGCATGATGAGATCATTTCGGGATAAATTGTAAATTTAGAAGTTCAATTGTTTGAAATTTTATAGTATATGGACTAAATGAAATTATGGAAAGTTTGGGGACCAAATTGCAAATATGGGAAAAATGTGGAAAATGTCCTTAAGAGTTTCCTAAGGGGCTTAGAAGTGATTTTAATATGGGGATGTCTAAAGTTATTTTTGGGAATTCGGGGGCAAAATTGTAAATTATATGTAAAGGAGGGGCAAAATGGTCAAATATGCCTAAAGGGAAAGAACATGTTTCCTTGTAAATGATGAGTGGGATTTTTTACTTCCCATTTGATTAGACCGATGTTGTATTTACTCGCATATATATCAAATGCTGATGTGATATTTTGGAAGATTATCTTTGGAAAACCTAAAAAAGTTGTCACAATAGATTTTACCCCAAGTCACAAAATTAGCCCGATCATTCTGGAAATAACAAACCAAGAACCAATAGTGAAATACGATCGAGTAGGAACCAAGGGTCAAGGAGGGATGAGATCTTGACCCTTACATTGCCCTAAGGAAAGGATACATAAAGTCGTCTAGCTTTAGGAGGGATGCTTATTGTAAAGGAGACTCAGGACATGTCACAAAAAACGGAGATAAGGTTCGTATCGATAAATGAGCCCATGCTCATGTTTTTAGAAAGGACATAGGTCTACCAATCGAATAAGGGAGCATGATAATCACCGGATCTAAAGACCCCAAACTTAGGGGACCAAGTGAAGGCCCTAGATAACCAATGTATGAAAGGTTAAGACCTAAGACCTATAAATGAAAGGAGGTCCTGATATGGGATTGAATTGTGGTCCATGGGGAATAACGAGTTAATCCCCAAAGAGGGTTGTGTATGCGGTCGACAAGTAGAGGGTCGGACACGAGTGGTAACCAAGGGCTTGTCCAAGATACGACATATCGTATGAGGGAGACTGTCTAGTGAGGACCAGACTCCCATGGAAATTATTGTGTGCAACAATGATATAACTCCACAAATGAACAAAAAATGGAGATGATCCCAAGAGGATCGTGCTCTAAAAGTGAATACGTCCGATAAGCCGTAAATATCAAGGCAAGACATGAATGTCTACAATGTGATATGAACTAATGATAGGTGCATTGTCCAAATAGTAAGCTAATCTATAAAAATTGTTGATATACTGTATTTATGGATCAAATTTGCATCTGGGTAGATACAAGGGGAAGTCATTTGCATACTCGATTATGAAATAAGGTAGAGGATACCTTTTACTGAGATGTAATAAGGAAGCGAATTTGTGTTACTCTAAGGGACGAGACATAAGGATTGCACTGGAAGATTGAGAAAGAAAATGTGATATATATATATATATATTACATTATGTTTCAATTGAATTATATATACTAATGAAATAGTTCCTGCGAGAGCTGAGATACTACTCGGGAGCTAGGATTGATTGTAGATCATGGATGAAGGGTAAAATACCCTTATAAACCTTGTCTTAAGAGGTGGTTTGTTCATGATAAATAAGATTAGAGAGGATAGTGAATCCTTCGGAAATGGAAATGACACGGATGTAAAATCTACTTGAAACTTGGCATGGAAATGAGTGGCGCCGTGGTCACCCCTGTATTAGTTGGTGCGGAAAAGAAGTTTCGCTCAACATACCCGAAAGCCTCGTAGGATGCCTAAGTGAACTGTAATGGGAGGATTTCAAAAGGAACCACTTATATAATGGTCTTGAAATGATACCAGGATGGGGGTACAAACCCAAACATAGTTTTGGAGAAGAATGCTATAAAGAAAAGAAATGATATATACATAAATTCAAGTTATTTTGAGTAGAGGCGACATCGAGCCATTAACGACTCGATGATCGGCCCTCTCACTCACTGAGCGTTGGATCACCCCCTCTCCCAATACATTTATTCAATTGTCAGGAAAGAGCGAATGTGGAGAGAAAGATCTTATACATTGGGAAGTGGCTTCGGTAGAGCCGATGATTGCGGTAGAGAACCTCGAAATGAAGGATACGAGTATTTTCCATTAAGTTATTGCTTTTCCCTAGGGTTAAAATAGTTCTACTCCTGAGAAGTAGACCCTTTGTAAAAAGTTTTAAATTCCACTGCAAAATGTGTGTATTTTATATTATGAGTCTTGGTTATGCAAGTATTACTTTGGTGAAAATATCAACTATGGTATTATTGGGAGGATGTGGCGGGTTGGCACGAGACCATCGACCGAGGAATCAAGCCGAGGCGTGACAAAAATCCACTCGTATCACTTGCAACAAGTATACTACAAAAATCAAATAATATGGAATAGGTCAGATTTGGTTCTAAACACTAAATTCTAGTATCATCTCATAACTTCTCAAAAATTACAATTTTGCTCCTAGGAACACTAAATTCTAGGCTTGCTCGATTTGTGGATTGACAACTCGTTTATACGACCCCTTTCCACGTCTTTCTTAATCTCTATACTTTTCACCCATTATTTGGCAATATTTTTTCTAAGTCACTAATACCTTTCAAGTCTTTCATTAAACTCTTAACTTTCCACTTTTGTACTTTAGCCCTTAAAGTTTTCAAAATTACAATATGGTCCCTACTCTTTCCACTTATCCATTTTTGAAACCCTAGCTTTTACGCATCTTTATTGTGAGTCCCCTAACTTTCCTTGAGTTTAGTTGGGTCCTAAACTTCTTATAAATTCCCTTTTCGGGCCTAAACTTTTCAAAAGTTACCATTTAGCCCCTAAACGTTTCCAAAGGTTTCATTTCGGCCCTTAGCCTCTTTTAAGCTACCATTTTGGATCACCAAGTTTTCACCAGCTTTATTTCAGATCCCCATTTTACTAAAATGATAGTTTGGCCCCCAAACATTTCAAATTTACATTTTGTCCCCAAACTTTCCTCTCCTTTAAAACACCACTATAAACTTCCTAAAAATCATTTATAGATCCTTCATTGTAGTCCCTAGGTCCTCACAGTAACTTTTTGACCAGCGTTAGTAGAAACAATATCATTTTGACCATGATTAGGCCTTCACTAGAAAACTGATCATATCAGAAATAGTGGTTGGAAAGAACACATCAGAGAGGGTGAATCGGTCGTTGACGTATGTGAGTTGGAAAGCTCACTCCCTTACATGTTCATAGTTTCTTGAATCATCCCAAATAATGGTTAAAGTTGCCTCAAAATGTTATTTACTGTGTATGTTTAAAATAGGGTAGTCATCAGAGATTTCAATAATTTTCACGGCCACAAGGCTTAACTATAGCTTGAACAACTTATTATATTTGCTAGAAGGGTTAGAGAGGAGTCTCTAGAATTATTTTGGGTTGTTCTTGGTCATTAGAGAGGTCGAGAGAGGCTCGAGAAAACTATGCTTTGTTTATCACCAAGGAAGTGAGTTACCATTTGATCACTTCGGCATCAGTAGAGGGCATATCGACATAAGGGAGATGTCCAATTTGAAAGCTAACTTTAGTGTGGTTCCAATGCCACTAGAATTATCAAGTTTGGTGATTAGAAATGAAAGTTATAGGATATGGTATTATGGTCACCAAGAAACTAAGGAAGTTGGATTTTAGAGAGAATTTTGGCCACCGAACAGTGAGACTGGGGTCGACTTTATTTGGATAGGTCGGGGGAACAACAGTTTATCACACCATGTCCATAACATGTTAGATGGGACCCATAGATCCCACTTTTCTTTTAATTCTCCTTGGGGGGAAGAATGCCAAAAATCATAGTTAAATTAGGTTATTTTCGGGTTCCAGGTCGAGTTTCGAGCATTGAGTCGAGCAAAGAAAATGACTACACACACGCCTAGTGTTACACATCGCTCGGTTCACTCTAAAGCAAACAGGTTTCCAATGAATAAATCAGCAAGTTTGATCAATTCCAGACATTTCTTTGTTGGTTCACCTCTAATTCGGTAGGTTCTTGGCCCAATATTTTTGTAAAAATTCTTTATTCAATTCCTTACAAATTGGACTTATCACCAGGATTTTTTAAAATTGGGTTTATCTCAAATGGACTGAAAATCGAGGTTAAAATGGAAATGGAATCCCAAATAGAGAATATGAACCAATGTTGGGAAATGGAATCCTGAACTCATAATGAGAATCGAAACCAGGAATGGAATCCCAAACTAAGAATGAAACGCTGAACTGGGAATGGGACCCGAGTTGACATTTGAAAATCAAGTCAGATCATAACCCAATGTAAGAAGTGGGAAAGGTAAGCTGATGTTTAGAATATGGATTTGATCAGATTACGGTTTCAATACCTGAGTATAAAAATTGAGAGTCTTGGAAAAAAACCTAGTTTTCACCTGAACATGGTCGAGATTTCACCAGAATATGATAGGCTTTACAAGTGGAACACAAAAATGATGAGCATGACGTTGCTGGAATAGAAATAAGTAACGTAAATGGTATTACATGGAAAGATCATAATTTTCTCTAAATAGGGAAACGAGATTAGTTCTTACGAGTTTTTATTGAATTTCCAAAAAGTAATGAATTGGCCAAAGATATATGAAATTCTTATAGAGACAATTGTGATAAGAAATTTCCAAATAATATTAACAAGTGATGGGGATGGTCGGATAACTTGTCAGACCCTAGTAAGTTAAAGAAAGACTATTACTTATTATGTTCTTAATACGTGTTAAAAACATGAGTAGTGGGGTTGGTCATATAGCATACCACACACCCAACTAAGAATGATTATTTGATTGTGTGATCACATGTTATGTTATTAATATGGGAAGACGAGTTATGGCATTGGCATGACACCTGATAATAGAGGTGGTGGAGCCACCATGTGTGATGTCGTGATAACACGAGTTCCATCAAATGATAGTATGTGGGGGAAGGTCATCCAGTATGAACTCACATGTGAAACCCGTCCACTTGGACCAAGGATACTGAGAAAAGAAACAACCAAATTCCATGAGAAAACTGAGCCAATTAATAAATGGAAAATAGTAAAGAAGGGGTAAAATGGGAAATTGGATAATCCCAAGTGATAAAAAAGTCATAACAATCATGGGGAAGAACCATAAAGTAAATTGGATGGGAAAACTGGACCGATTCAGGGTGAACCAGACCTGAACCGGATTGAACTATGATGAACCGGTTCAATGATTCATTTATCTAGGTTGCTTAAAAAATGTCAAATTGGTAAATTAAAGCCACCAGTAGGTAGAAAATGAATTTAGAAATTTTCAATTTTGAGAAAAATGGTCGAATCGGGCCTAAACCAGCCAACAGTTCAGCCAGTCAATGGACGGGACCAGTCAAAGGTCTAGCCAATCAATAGACGGAACAAGTCAACTGGTCAACAATCAGCAGGCGCCCAATCAGTAGCCATGCAAACATGAGTAGCTAATGAGAGGCTGCTATGTGTCCTGTCAATGATCAACGATTGCCCAGACAGCATGCCACGTAGACATGAGTAGCCAATTGGAGGTTACCACGTGTCCGGTCAACCGGTTAATAGCCGACGCAACGATTGAGTGGGAATGCTATGTTAGAAAAACTAATCAATCACAACACACCATGTGGCATGCCCGCCACATCATTGTCTTCTTCCTCAGTCAGCTGATAGAAAGGAGAGAGAGAGAGGGGACAACAATTCCTCTAGCGACCTAAGAAGAGCTCTGGTATGATCATCAATGGCTGAGTTGGAGGCTGAGTCCTATGTCGGCCGGTAGCCTGGTCTGTAAACCTCGTCCCTTAAAGAAGAAATCCGCGTAAAGAACCGGTCAACTCGAGAGAGAAATCCGAACCAGTTCATGAACCTTAACCGATAAAGAAAGGGCAAAATGGGAAATTTATAAATCTGGAGTGACCTAAAGAGTCATAAAAACCATGGAAAGGAATCTTTAGACAAATTGGAAGAGAAAACTAGACCAGTTTAAGTGAACCGGAGCTAAACCAGATTGAACTGGTTTTGAACCTTTATTGAACCAGTTACTAAATTCATTTTTCTAGGTGGGTTATAATATTCAAATTGGAGAATTGAAGCCGATAGAGAATAAATTTATAAATTTTTAATTTTGAGAAAATCAGTCGAATCGGGCCTGAATCGGTCGGTTTAAGTATTGAATCCAGTCAGACTGGTCTGGTACGGTTCGGAACAATGTCGTCTTCTTCCTTTAGATGACAACATTGTTCATTAAATTCAGAAATGGACAGCATCGACGAAGGAAAAATAGCTATGTTCAGGCCATTTCAGGGAAATGATAAGCTTGACAAAGACGTGAAATGATCAGGTAGAGAGTCCCCGAGCTCCCTATATAAAGAGCTCTTCTCCATTAATTCTCCTCACACATGAAATCTCCATTCTCAATTCATGTGATTCAAAGATCAATTAAATCATATGGACGTGTAGGAACTAATTTACACCTCTAATTAAAGCAATTAACCTCGATTGAATGGTTAATTTGAAGAAATCAAATTCGTCCCGTTTGAAAGGGGGAAATTGGTGGAAAATTTTGGGGAAAATTGGGGATTTAGTAAAATTGAGGGACCTCTTTGCAATTTCAAAATATTGAGGGCCAATTGACCATGGAAAAGATGTTGGAGGACCAATTGGTCAATTTTTGGAACTTTTGGCGTCAAATTGCAATTTTTGGAAAGTAGGGGCAAATGGTAATTTTTAAAAAGTTGGGGACCAAATTTGAAATTTGGAAAACTTGAGCCCCTTATCCAATTTTGAAAGGGGGAAATTGAGGGAAAAGTTTGGGGAAAATTGGGGGTTTCATAAAATTGAGGGACCTCTTTGCAATTTCCAAAATATTAAGGGCCAATTAACCATGAAAAAGATGTTGGAGGACTAAATGGTCGATTTTTGGAACATTTGGGGCCAAATTGCCATTTTTGGAAAGTAGGGGCAAAATGGTAATTTTTAAAAAGTTGGGACCAAATTTGAAATTTGGAAAATTTGAGCCCCTTATCCAATTTTGAGTAAAATGAGGACTAAAGCTGATTTTTGGAAACTTTAAAACTCAAATTGGGCAAAAGTTGGCATTAGGGACCTAAAGTTAAGAGAAACCAACTTTAGGGACCTAAGTGCAATTAACTAATAATTTTGAGCCTGGTCGCTCACATGTGAGAAACAAAAGCTGCTATGCCAAACTTTAATAAACAAGGGTGTCCAAATTGTGTAGACATGAGGGACCAGAATGCCAACAAGGATAAGCTAGCGTGAAGGCAAAAAATCGACTGGAGAAGAATACACCACAGTTATCATGTCATGGGCTTATTCACATCAAACCCGATTGGGATGGTGAGCACTTTAGAAATGAAAAACCACTTGTAAGTGGAATTTTATCATCACACCCGGTTGGAGAGATGTGCAAACTAAGCTAAAACCTACTTACTGGTTGCAAGTAGAGGAAATCATACCCGGTTAGTATGATGGACTTCCTTGAAGGAAGGAGAAACCTGCTTGCCGATTGTAAGCGGAGGTATCATCACACCCGGTTGGTGAGATGAGGAAAAATACATGTTTTTATCAGAAGTGTTCTCCCCTAATTGTGTGCCAATGGTTAAACTTTTTGGGAGACATTCTTGATGGGAGCTAGAACAACTCAAATAGGCTAGAGGCCTCAATTTTTTGAACTTGTGGGTCTAAATGCCCGATTTTGGAAAATCATGTGCAGTGGGCCCAAGGCTTGTGGGCACGAGTAGGAGCTCATAAACAAACTTGAATTGAGAAAGCCATGAAAACTCTAATGAAATTGATGTGTGATTTTACCGTGGTACCAAGTCAGGATCGACAGTACTCAATGGGATGGCGACAATGCGTTAGGGCCAGGTCGACGGACTGGTCTAGACAAAAAGTTGTTGGTCGGGTTAAGGGTTGGGGCCGTTGTACCAGTGGCACCAAAGATAAATGGCTATGTGAAAACTATTGTTTTATTTATGCACTTGAGGTGCATGACCATTAAAACTCACAAGAGGGGTAGTGATGAGTCCTAAGGGTTACTGGACGACATGGTGGAGATAAGGGTAGTTTATCATGACAACAGTCAGGAAGTTCGACATAGCTTCTTGCACATGAGACTGGGGTGGAGTCGGGATGAGGTCTCTATCCTTATATGGACACAGAGTTGCCTTTGAGTTTGAGGGTCGAATGTTGCGAACGTCCACTCAGACCCAGTGTAGAAGTAGACGGGCATCTATCTTGGTGGCTAGTAAAGACGCTCCGAGCCACAAGTAGGTGTAGTGGATGAGCTGCACCTGCGAATGTGTGTTCCCTTCCTAATGAAGGGTGTGTGTTGTCTATTAAACACACCTAATGTGGAAATGAGGAAAAATATTTTTGAAAATCGGAACATGAGAAAAACTTTCTTGGAAAGAAAATAACAACCTTGGCACAAATTAGTTAATAATATTTATTTCCAACCCCCTCCCCACTCACTAAGTTGTAGAAACTCACCCCTATTTTATATCCCTTTTCAGGAGTAGAGGAAACATGGCAAAAGAAAACACCCGGATCTATCCTTTATCAAGTATGCTTAAAGGCTATTTTAAGCTTGCATTTTATTAATTTATGTTATTCCAGGGAAAAGGGTTTAAATTACGCATGGCTTCTCCTAATTAAAGGAAGGGGGAAACCATTCTTAAACCAAGGGAGCGGCGGGTTGATCACATGAATCCAACCAAACTAGGTCGGGGCATGAAAACTTGAGTGGTATCAAAGCCATGTTCCCTTGAAGTATTATCAATACTATACCCTTACATTAATGAAAATTTAATTACCATATAGGAAGGAGAGTGCCTTGAAAATTTGTCGTGCGAACCAAACCCCACATGAGAACGTGAAAAAGACGCCTACCCCTAGAGAGGAGGCTGTTCAACGGTTCTTGTAGGGTGAAAAGAGAGTGCCCAAGGATACGGTAGATGACTATAGGAAACTTGTTGGAGCCCTATTAGAGCCAGAAGGGATCGTATATTCTCCTCTTAGGTAGGAAGAACCTATCCCTCCTCCAAGGAGCCCGACACCCCCTCCAGCCCCACAACAGCCAAAAAGGACTCTAACCAAGAAAGATGCATGAAATACCCTAAGCAAGGATAGGAATAAGGGAAAGAGTTTGTTCATATGGGGTTCAATTTAAAGTATCAAAAGATGCAGGAGTAGTAGAGGAAAAACCTAAGGACCATAAGGAGTTAAGAAAGATCCCTCATACAAAAGTTAGGAAACCAAGAGGAATTAGGTTGCCCTAAGGGAAACCAGTTGAATGAAAGATAACCAAGAGGAAAGGTAAGGTACAAGGAAGAAGTGGGAGTTCAAAAAGTGCTAAACCACTTTATGATAAGACACGAAGAAATGGAAGAGGAAAAGAAGTGTGTTTGGAAGAGAACATTGGAGGAATGCACAAGTACCCTTGAAAGAGTTACTGATAGGCAAGACATAAAGTATTAGGAACCCATCGACAATCATGAACTCCTTGAAGGAAGGATAAGGAACAAAAAGGGGAACTAGATGATGGGAAGGAATAAAGGGCGGGTAACCATACCCATGTTAGAAAGATGTATGAAAGGAAAGAAAGAAGGGTCTACAAGGAGCATTAGGGAAGTTGAACGTGGAAAACCTATGATAGAAGTCCCTAAGGAAAGGATGAAAGTGAGAAGTGATACCATGAGAAGAAAATCCCAAGCTAAGGAACTGAAGAGTGGATCATAAGAGGCATAACCCAAAATAAGAGAACCAAGAAGGAGTATAAGTAGGTAAGGATGTCTCTCAATGATAGGTGTGAATTACTTTGGAAAAAGGAGAGCAGTCAAGTGGGAGACAACTAGAAATAACGAAGTGATCATGGTAAATAAATGACGCCCTATGCAGGATTGGAAAATAGTAGGGATTGCACCCTAGAAAGGAAAAGGGATAGGGATCGAGGACTAGTAAACTCAAAGGACAACTATTCTAAGAAAAATGAACAAGGAGAGTAGTGGGAATGAGGTAGTTAATGAACTGACCCTCAAGACGACCAAAAATTTAAATTCCAGCAAGGAAAGTAATAGCGGAAAGGCCAAAACTTTGGGAAAAGAAGGAGGAAGAAATCCTTGGAGAAATAAATAGTCAAGAACTAATTGACGAACAAATCCAACCAGGAAAAGGATTAAGTAAGCTCTTAGAAAGAGGATGGAATAACCTCGAAAGGAAAAGACCAAGAACCCTTCACCTATAGGGATAAAAATTGTAGTAAATAACAAGTTGGGATAAAAGACAAGGATAAGGGATGTGCTAGCAAAACTCCCCAAGGTAAGGATAAGTCGGATAGGATGACATTAATAGTGTCATGAGGTCAACTTAAAGATAGATAACCAAGAAAACAAAGGAAAGAGGAAATCCGGGGGAAGAAGAGGCATACATATTCCAATGGAAAGTAATGGACCAAACTAAAGTAGAAAAGAGGAGAAAAGTTTCAAATGGAATGCAAGTAGGGAATAAAGGACCAATACAAGGGAAGATTTCACAGAACCCAAGGAGTAAGTTAAAACCCAAGGAACGGGTAGATAAAAACATAGCATCGAAAAATGTTGTATAAGTTAGAAAGGGGCGCATTGCCCATAATAAGGACATAAAGGAAAGACTAACTAAAAAACCTTGGGAGAATTAAGCCTCAAATTAAAAAGTGAAGAATGGAAACGACCATAGACATCAAGACTTGTCGCGGTCCACAACTACCAAATGGAACCTAAAGGATAACGACTGCATTGTTTGACATAGGGTGGGATACGAGAAATAAGACCCCAAAACCCTAAGTTAATAAGGTAAAGAATGAAGGATGGAATGAGAATTTTAAGACAAAGTAGAATTAAAAGCCGGCAAAGACCCCAAAATAAAGAGAGTGTAGGGAGGTAAAGGGAAGGAATCTTCAAGGAATGGTAAGAAGATCAATGGTATCACCTTAAAATGTAAGTCTCTACTTTGAAGGATATAGTAGAGAATGGAAACCATAAAAGGGAGACCTCCCCAAAACAAGGAATAAATACATAAACCAAAAAAGGAATAAATACCTCCCTAAAAAGGGTCACTAACAAGCAAGAAAGGATGGAGGAAAGAAAAGCCTTAACAAAAATATGACAAAATAAATGAGGAAGGACATGAGTGTGAAAGGATCTCAATGGGTCGGTAAGCTTGAAACAGGTGGTTGGAACCAAGGGAAAAACCATAGGAAAGTTGGTAAGGAATGAGTAGAAAAATGGAACCGACACAATTATGTTATCAAGAAAGTGAAAGGACGGTTAGAATTACACAAGAAGTAGATGGGAAACACTATTGAGTAGTAGGAAGGAACGAAGCCCTATAAATCCTGAACAGATGGAAGGGAATAAACTGTTATCTATGATACACATTTTGGAAATTATAAGGGATAAAGATAATTCTAGAACAAATCATATTGTGAGGACCATGTGGTGCCAATAGTTCCAAGTAGAGTGATCCAAGTAGGACCGAGTCCAATAGTCAAACCTAAGTATTGGAACCAGAATCGTGGTAAACTAAATATGGAGGAAGGACCAAACAAAATAAGGAAGAAAGTATATCAAAACCACGGGAGTAAGGCAGAAAGGGTACTAAACTAAGAGCATCAACATTCTAGAAAAAAATGAAGGGAAAATAGGGACGATCAGATATATATAGAACATCCAACCAAGTAACATGAATAGTACCCTTAAGGAGAAGAGTCTTACCTTGAGTGGAGTAAGATGGAGACCTGAAGAAATACCTAGGGATGTGTAATTTGAACGTGACTTATCATGATACACTTTGTGGAGTGAATGGAAGATATAAAGCAAGAAAGACTTCTCAAGTACATGGCTAAAAGACTAGATGAAAAGAGTAGCCAAAGAGATGGCACACCAAGCAAACCCCAGGAGGATATCAAGGAAAGTCACTTCTAATGCAAATGATGACTGACTTAGTTTTGGGGACAAAACCCATAAAAGGAGGGGAGAGTTGAAAATCTTGTCCCTTAAAGATAAGAAAATCGGGGAAAGAATCGGTCAACTTAAGTGAGAAAATTGAACCAGTTCACGAACCTTAACCGATAGAGAAAGGGCACAATGGGAAATTTACAAATCCTAAGTGACCTAAATAGTCTTAAAAACCATGGAAAGGATCCTTGGGATAAATTGGAAGAGAAAGCCAGACCAGTTCAAGTGAATCGAACCTGAACCAGATTGAACCAGTTTGAACCGTCATTTAACCGATTGCTAAATTCATTTTTATGTGGCTTAAAATATTCAAGTTGAGGAATTGAAGCCACCATAGGATAGAGAATGAATTTAGAAATTTTTAATTTTGAGAAAATCGGTCAAATCCGGCATGAACCGAACTGTTTAAGCATTGAACACGGGTTGATCGATCTAGTCCAATTCAGAATAGTGTCATCTTCTTCCTTTAGATGATCGCACTATTTGTTCAATTTAGAAATGGACAGTGCTAGCGAAGGAAAAATGGCTCTAATCAAGCTGTTGTAGGGTGAGGATAAGCTTGACCAAAATGTGAAACGGTTGGGTTGAGAGTCTCTAAGCT
The DNA here is from genome assembly GCA_030064425.1 of Trapa bicornis. Lineage (NCBI taxonomy): Eukaryota > Viridiplantae > Streptophyta > Magnoliopsida > Myrtales > Lythraceae > Trapa > Trapa bicornis. The sequence goes on from CM057752.1 coordinate 18,023,970, forward strand.
CCCTATATAAAGAGCTCCTCTCCATTCATCCTCCTTAGACCAGAAATCTCCATTCTCTCCCAACTGCTCCATTTTTCAACGAAGCTTGAACCAGAGCTTCGACAAAGGTGTTTTGCTCAGCTTCAGAAGGCGAGGTTGGTTTCTTTAGACTTGGGGGAAGTCAGCTACCTGACAGCAACTTTCATTCGACCCGAGGACTACTAGAGAAGCGTTGGCGGAATCAAACAGAGAAGCAGCTCCGAAGGACCGAAGCTGCCCCGTTCTGACCAAGCTAAAATCAGCCAAATTCAGCCCTCCTCTTGCCAAACCAAGCCCTCCCGACACCCCCACGACCCTCATAGGTAAGGCAACTCGGCCCCCTCTATCATTTCTGGTCAGTGATAGAGAGAGAAACTATGAAACTTCACTAATAGAATTCTCCCTCGATTCAATGTGAATTGTTGCGATTCTTGATCTTAGAGAAACCTCATGACAAGAGCTACTTGCCTAGATAGAGAGCTTGGACCGCCGCACCTCCGATTGTAAGCTTTTGAAACTTTCTATTTCTATGCACAATTTTTTGGAGAAGCTCTGCTTGAGCTCGTTTTGGCCTCAATTCATGCTATTCAAAGCTCAATTGAATTGTATGGAAGTGTAGAAACTAATTTACACCTTCAATTGAAGCAATTAACCCCGATTGAATTGTCAATTTAAAGAAATCAAATTTGGCCAGTTTGAAAGGGGGAAATTGGGGGAACTTTTGGGGAAGATTGGGGATTTCGTAAAATTGAGGGACCTCTTTGCAATTTCCCAAAATTAAGGGCGAATTGGCAATTAAAAAGATGTTGGAGGAGCAATTGGATGATTTTTTGAACATTTGGGACCAAATTGCCATTTTTGGAAAGTAGGGGTAAAATGGTAATTTTAAAAGTTGGGGATCAATTTTAAAATTTGGAAAACTTGAGTCCCTTATCCAATTTTGAGTAAAATGAGGACTCAAAGGGATTTTTGGAAACTTTGGGACTCGAATTAGGCAAAAGTTGGCATTAGGAACCTGAAGTTAAGAGAAATGAACTTTAGGGAACTAAGTGCAATTAACTAATAATTTTGAGTCTAGTCGCTCATTTGTGAGAAATGACGGCTATTATGCAAAACTTTAATAAATAAGGGTGCCCAAATCGTGTAGGAACATGAGGGACCAAAATGCCAACAAGGAAAAGCTAGCGCGGAGGTGAAAATCTGACTTTAGAAGAATATGCCACAATTATCAGGTGAGTGGGCTTATACACATCATACCTGGTTGGGATGGTGAGCAATTTATAAACGAAAAACCACTTGTAAGTGGAATTTTAACAACACACCCAGTTGGAGTAATGTGCAAACTAAGATATAACCTACTTACCGGTTGTAAGTAGGGGAAATCATAACTAGTTGGTAATATGGACTTCCTTGAAGGAAGGAGAAACCCGCTTGCAGATTGTAAGAGTCACACCCGATTGGTGACATAAGGAAAAAAACATGCTTTTGTCAAAAGTGTTCTCCCCTAACTATGTGCCAATGCTTAAACCTTTTGGGAGACCTTCTTGACATGAGCTAGAACAGCTCAAATAGGCCAGAGGCCTCAGTTTTTTTGAACTTGTGGGGCTAAATGCATGATTTTGGAAAATCACGTACAGTGGGCACAAGAAGGAGCTCGTAAACAAACTTGAATTGAGAAAGCCATGAAAACTCTAATGAAATTGATGTGTGATTTCGTCATGGTACCAAGTGAGGACCGGTAGTACTTGATGGGCTGGCGGTAGTGCATCAGGGCCAGTTCGACGGACCTGTCTAGAAAAACAACTACATGTCGAGTTGACGGTCGGGCCCATTGGACCAGTGGCACCAAAGATAAATGGCTATGTGAAAACTATTGTTTTGTGCATGCACTTAAGGTACAGGACCATTAAGACACCCAAGAGGGGTAGTGATGTGTCCTAAGAGCTACTGGACGACATGGTGGAGATCAGGGCAGTTTGTCGTGCCAGCAGTCGAGAAGCTCAACGTAGCCTTGCACATGAGACTAGGGTGGGGTCGTGATGATGTCTTTGTCCTCATACATACATGAAGTTACTTTCAGGTTTGAGGGTCAGATATCGTGAACATCCACTCAAACCCAGGGTAGAAGTGGACATGCTCTATCTTGGTGGTTAGTAAAGATGCTCCGAGCCACAAGTAGGTGCAGTGGATGGGCTGCACCTGCGAATGTGTGTTCCCTTCCTAATGAAGGGCGTATGTTGTCTGTTAAACACACCTAATGTAGAAATGAGAAAAAAGGGTTTTGAAAATCGGAACATGAGAAAAACTTTCTTGGGAAGAAAACAACAACCCTGGCAAAAATTAGTTAAAACTATTTATTTTAAAAATTTATTTCCAACCCCCCACTTTCTATGATAGAAAGGGCGATTGATGAGTGAATGCTATACAAACGATGAATTAAGTAACTAAATTAAAAGAAGTGATTATTGTAGAAAATTTCCCTCACTGAGTATATATACTCACTCTCCTCCTCTCACCCCTTTCAGGAATAATTGAAAGAATCTGGATAAAAGAGACAAAAAGATCCAAGTAACGGCTTAGACCCTCAAGGTACGTTCCCCATCCAAACTTATAGTAAGGGACTGAACATTGGTACACCTTTACCTTCCTTGGATCATCAAGGTAGAAATACTTGGATTATTCAGGGAAGGTTGGCAGGTTGATCATAAGACTCCAACCGAATGGGGTCGAGGTGTGACAACTTGAGTGGTATTAGAGCATAATTTTTCAAATAAATCCCCACAAACCCTAGTGCTTAACCCCCGAAACCTGGCAGAAAATCATGAATGGGAACACGAACGAAGAGTACATTCCCTGGATACATACCATGGAGTGAAGGATAGAGGAGCTAGAAGAACCTATCCCATGGAGAGAACCTTGGGAGAGGACCCCTCCTTACTCTGGGAAGATGAGACCTCTCCACCCAGAGAACTGAATTAGACGCAAATTTGGGAAGAGGCTGAAGGAAACTTCTAGCAAGCATACGCTAACTATGTGAGGGTCTTTCACTGACTTCCCTTGATACACGGTGGCGGTGTACGACAAACCATATGCAGCACTCTGATGCAATCGAGGCCACAGTCCTGAATAGGTATGGAGTGGAGGTCGCATGGGAGGGATGAGTTAGGAGGGCTCCCAATGCGTCGTCTTCCTCAAAATTTTAAGAGCCCAGCATAAACTCGTGCCCTCGATGTAGTAGATACCACAGAGGCATCTGTCCACTTAAGAGAAGGAGGCGTGTCATGATAACTAACATAGAGTCTCACAACCCACCCATATTAAACTCTAGGTCGATTAACATGAGAGGTTATGAACGGAAAAATCATTTCCTTGAAATCGATTGCTATAATAAGCTATCACTGGTTAATGAATAAAAGGTTCTATTTGATTTCACTCTCGCGCAACAACAAATATGAAGGATGGAAGTGACCCCCAGCTGAGAGATCCTTGGGAAATTAAAGGTACCTCGTGAAAGGACGAATGGAATAGAAACTTCTTACCTTACCAAGCCCTCGTGGACTAGGAAACCCTAGAACTATAGGAAAACCAGAAATAGGAAGAAAGTACTTGCAAAAGGTAATACATTCCCATGCAAAGGAGGCATGGGGTGCCAAGAAACCTTAGGATGGCAGGGATAAGTAATGAACCACAATAAAGAAACAAATTCAAGGTGGATTAGTTGCCTAGCTTTCCAAAGTTCAATACCAACTACCCCAAAGGAAGATGCATGAATTGGAAACCTCTAGAATAGTAAGTGTCACACCCTGACCCAATTTGGTCGGATCCCCATGATCAACCCGCCACTCTCTCAGTTTATTAAAGGATTTCCCCTTATTGTAAACTGTAAAGAGTAAGGCGTCCTTTAACCTGCACCTTTTCCTGGAATAGCATAATAAAAAATGCATAAATTTTAAAACTTTACATACCTGTCTTACAGGCATCTTAGTTGACCGTTTTTAAGGGGAGACTTTCCCGGATTTCCAAAAAGGGATATAAGGGAGGGATTGAGCATGATTACTCAGTGAATGGGTTTTTAAAAGCTTTTGACTTTTAAGAAAGACATTTATATGGAGTGTGCCAGACTCCTTTTTTTTTCAAAAATCCCTTCATTTAAAAATTTGGGTTTTTCCACCATTTCTTATTTACCACGGTGTGTCATCACCCAACACACATCCTTCATCATGAAGGTTACACACATTCGCAAGTCAGTATCACTATTGAACCCACTAGTGGCTTCGGAGCGACTTTTCCTGCCACCCAGATAGAAGTACGACCACTTCTACCTTGGGAATGAATGAATGTATGTGACATCTGACCCACAATCCCGAAATCACTTCTTCGTGTCCGTATGAGGATAGAGACCTCATCCTGTCCCCACCCCGGTCTCATGCACTTGGTGCTACTCCAAATTTCGCACAGACACCTCGAACGACGAACTGCCCTTATAGCCACTAGGTCGTCCAGTGTCCTTAGGACGCATCACTACCCCTCATGGGAGTCTTGATGATCCCGTACTCATAGTGCATGCACAAACAATGTTTTCTCATATTGCCATGTAATTTGTGGTGCCACTGGTCTAACGGACCCGACTCTCAACTCAACCTGCAGTTGTTTGTCTTAACTGGTTCGTCAACTTGTCATGTCGCACTGCCGCTAGTTGACTGAGCCTGTCGGTCCTATCTTGGTACCATGGCCAAACAATTCACTTATTAAGTTTTATGGCACATATATCATGTTCGTTTACGAGCTTCTATTCGTGCCAACTGGCCTTCGACCCACTGTATGAGATTTTCAAAATCGGGCATTTAGCTCCCATGTTCCAAAACTAAGCCCCCCGGCCTATAAGAGCTATTCGAGCTCCCGTCGAGAAGGTCTCCCAAATTTTTTAAGCATTGGCACACAGTTAGGGGAGAGCACTTCGGACAAATCATATATTTTTTCTATCCATTATACTACCCGGGTATAAGGACACCTACGTTCATAACCGATGAACGAGTTTTCAACTTCCTTCGAGGAAGTCTTATCATACCAACCGGGTATGATCTACTTACAATCGGTAAGTAGTTTTTCTGCATGATTTTCACATCACTTCCTCTAAGTAGTGATGTTTAAAATACCACTTAATAGTGGGTTTTCATACTGAGGTACTTATCATTCCCAACCGGTTATGATATAAAATTTCCACTCACAACCGGTAAGTGGTTTTTAATTTTAAGTTGTGCTCATCATCCCAACCGGGTATGATGTTAGTAAACCCACTCACCCATTAACGTAGTGAATTCCACTTAACCGGTTCTTTGTATTCACGCAAGTTTGTCCATGCTGGCGTTCCCGATATTTTGCGTTCCTACACGATAAGAACATCCTTGTTCATTATTACTCGGCATAATAGCCTTCATTCATATCCAATGAATGAGAAAACCCAAACTTTTAGTTATTTGCAATTAGGTCCCTAAAGTTATTTCTCTTTAAGTCCCAAATCTCGGTTTTTCCTCAAATTGAGTCCCATAACTTTTAAAATTTATCTTGGGACTTCAATTTATTCAATTTCACCAAAAAGGGGTTTAATTTCCCAAATTTCCAATTTGGTCACCCAATTTTTCCAAAATTACCATTTTGCCCTTCCTTTACAAAAATGGTAAGTTTTGCCCCAAAAATTCCAAAATTCCTCAATTGATCCTCCAAAATTATTTTCATACCCAATTGACCCTCAATTTCATAAAATTGCATTTTGGCCATTTGAATTTCTAAAATCCCCAATTTTTCCCCAATTTCAACTCTTCAACACTACTAAATTTAATTTCATCAAATTGATCGATCAAACACTTCTAATTGTTGAAATTGGAGTTGAAATTGAGTTCCTGCATGTTCATACGATTCTAAGAAACTTTGAATCGCAGATTTTAACACCGGAACGAGCTCAAACGGAGCTTTGCCAAAAAACAGACTATAGAGAGAGAAAGCTACGATTTCTCACCGGTGAGGGCACGGTAGTCTAAGCTTTCGATCTAGGTAGATAGTTCTCATCTTGAGGTTCATCATAGAATCAAGAATCGCATCAATTGATGCTGAATTGAGTTAGAATTTCATTAATGAAATTCTGCCGGTTCTCTCTCTAGCACCGATCGGAAATTGCAAAGGGGAGCCGAATTGGTTTACCTTTCTGTCGTAATTTGGTTGTGGGAGGGCTGAGGAAGTGTTGGGAAGGCTTGGTTTGGCCTGAAGAGTGCTTGAAATGGCCGATTTCAGCTTGGCCGAAATAGGGCAGCTTCAGTCCGCTAGAGCTGCTTCACTATTCCATCATGCCGGCGCTTCTCCAATGATTCTTGAATTGACTGGAGTTTGCTACCAGATAGCTGTCTTCTCCTGGTTCTAAAGAGTCCAACCTTTGTTCAAGTCGAAGCTCTAGTTCGAGCTTCACCGGGAAATGGAGTAGTAGAGAGAGAGAGAGAATTGTTCGGGTGGGAGGAGAATGAATGGGGATGACCTCTTTATATAGGTGTAAAACCGTGTATTAAATGGAAGAGACTTATTACTAGTATTAATATTGCCATAAATTATTGATATTAATTCCAATAATTTAATTTCGATATTAATTATTTGTATTAATTCTAATAATTTAATTTGGGTATTAAATTATTGTTATTAATTACAATAATTAAATATATATTAATTTATGGCTATTTATGATAAGTCATATTCTTAACTTTCAAGTTCTTATGAAATGTAGTTCACCTGATCCAATTTGGTTTTTATTTTCTAATTTATCTTAAGTTTCTTTTCCAAGGTTTAATGAACCCTTTGGATCACTCGGAAGTTGTAAATTTTCATATTGCTTGTTCCTAAATGTAAACCAGCTCGATTTTCTTATTCGGTTTGACCGGTTCTTTTCCCGGATTTCCTTAACTCAAAAGTGCGGGGTTTACAACCCTCCCCTCCTTTTAGGAGTTTTGTCCCCAAAACTTAGTTAACATCCTTGCATGAGCAATCATTTCCTTTGATACCCCTTTGGTATTTGCTTAAGATACAAACTTTTCTCTCGTCCTTGAAATTAGTCCCTTTTACAACCTTCACTTAAGAAATTCATTTTCGTTAATATTATTTACTCCCTCCATGGAGTTTTTCATAACTAGACATACCTTACCTCAGGGTATGTTCTTAGATTTTATCTCTCTCTTTGCTTAGAGCAACATTCTTCCCCTTGAGGTCCTATACTCAAGATTGGGAATTCCAAGATAACTAACCATTTCTGTGTCTAGTTAAATGCTTGATCATTGAAACACTTAGCTCGTCGTCCTATAGAGCATTTCGTACTTATTTCCTTGGATTTCTTTATCACCACCTTTTCGTCCCACTTCGACTCTTCCTCCATTTGTTGTCTATTATAACTTCGGTCCAAATTGTTATATTTGACCTCATCATGCTTATTAGCCGACTCTTCCTTACTTTGAGTCATATTCTCCTTGGGTTGTTGGGCTTACATGCCCTTACAACATTGCATTTTCTAGGACCCGTCTCTGTCCATTTGATTTCTAGAACATCTCTTGAAGTGTCTCTCTTAACTTTTAGACCTTTCAGGGATCGTATAATTCATTTCTCTTTTCTTTTGATAGTATTCCTCAACTATCCTTTTTTTTACCATTATTAACTCCACTTACTCAATTGTGTTGGTTCTACTTACCCACTCGTTCCTTTTCGACTTACTTATTGAGTATTTCCTATTCCAATTAATTAAATTCCCAAATTTTTTACCGACATGTTGGGTTTCATCCTTTCTTAGATCCATCATCATTCCCAATAATATCCTCTACTCAATGGTTTTCCTTTGGCCTTAATCCCCTCTGATTTGTTCACAACCATTTCACAATTCTTTATTTTTCTGGTCCAATCGTCTGGGCAGCTGTATCACTCATTCTTCATGCCCATCCTATTATCCATCATAGAGTGTATTCTTTACTACATCTCATTCCTTCTTAGGGTTTTGTTTATTCTATTTGGTTGTCTGTCGTTATTAGTTTTCCTCTTTCTACTTGGTTCTCATGTTCCCTCCAAACAGGTCAACCTGGGCCATTATGATACTTTCTTTCTTGGAAACATTTCCTAATTAAGGGTTGGTTCCTTTCACTCTACATTGTGTCCATCCGCCCCTCCATAATTCCTTTAGTTTAATTTCCCTCTTAGGACCTCATTTTTCCTTGGTACTCGACTTTTCCATCTCAACCAACATTTCATTTGTGAGCTTATCATTCCTTCTATTTTGGTTGGTTCCATTTCATCTCAATTGGGATACACATGTCTTTTCGGGGCTTCCTTTCTTTGTAGAATTCTTTCCCTTTCTCCGGACATTCCTTTTTTACATTTGGTCTGGGGGATTTCTACTCCTGATGTTGTCTTCTCCTCTTTACCTTTACTCCTCAAGTCTTGCAAGACATCTTTTATACTCTATTTGCATCCTCATTCATACCCAATACCTGTCTATTTCCTTAGGGAGCGTATAAGTCTTCCTTGTTTCAAGATTTCTTGATCATTATGTGAGAAGCTTGCCTATTTCTTTCTTGGCTTGAGTTTGGTTGTTAATTTGGCCTTTTGGTCCCTTTAAGGATTTCTTTCATCCTTCTCTTTCAGAGTATTTGACCTTTCCGCCTCTCCTCCTTGTCGAAAATTACATCATGGTTCTTCTACGTATTAGCTAGTTAACTGCCCCGCCTCCACCAGTCCCTTGGTTTAGGTCTTTTTAGGGCAGTTGTCTTCTCGAGTACTCCTGTCCTTAACATCATCTCACTGACCTTTTTAGGGTGTAGTCCTTTCTACTTCCCGGTCTTCCTTAGGTATGTTGGTCAGAGACTTCGATTTTTAACTTTTCTGTTTTTTCCAAAAGAGGTAGTACTTTAAAATTATATCACTTTTCCAAAGCATGTTAGTCTTGGCCTCTGATACTTCCTTCCTTCAAGTAGTTTCTAATGAGGGGTTGGCTCCTTGCACATCCGCCAACCAATAATTCATTTTCACAGTGTATTCCTTCTCTTCTTCACTCTCACTGTGTCATTCCCTAGAGTTTCAGTGGACATTTTTTTTTGTGTTTGCCCCTTATGAGAGGGTTCTAAGTATGCTTCTCATATACCTTATCCCTATTCATGAGGTATCCTTCTTAGTTTGACCTTCTTAAGAAGTTTTTTGTATTCACCTCATCTTTTCTTGACCTCTTTTTGAATTGTTTATGTAACCCGCTCCATGGTATCGGTCTCCAATCCTTCATGTCCTTCGTGACCTTTGAGGAGGTATTGCCCTGAATCTATGAGGTGTGGAACACCCCTTCTTTCCTTACACCTATAATAGTTCAACTTGGTACTTGTCCTTAGTAGGGTTGGGCACTTCTTTAGGTAATGTCTCCATCGTTCATACTTGTAATAGGTTATTCCCTTATATGGATTGTTGTGGTCCCTTCTTTTCTTCGAGTAGGGCATTTCCAGGGTTACTATTGGTTTGGTGCTCTACCGTTCTTGAGTCTGATCACTTTGACAATTTTCTTACTGAATCTCCTTTGCTAAAGGGTCATAGTAAGATTCCTCCTAGGTTTCCTGATTCATCTCCCATTACTGGAATGCGACTTTTCCTTAGTTTCCAGGATAGTGTGGTTTTGTTTTATTTTTCTTAGGCCATATTCCTAGTAAGATCACACCCTCAGAAGATAGAGTTTCAAAAATTGGTCAGTTCATGCCTGATTTGACGAGTTTTCACAAAATTAAAAATTTCTAAACTCATTTTCTACCTAATAGTGGCTTCAGTTATCCAATTTGACATTTTTTAAGCCACCTAGAAAAATAAATCATTGAATCGGTTCATCATGGTTCAATCCAGTTCAGGTATGGTTTACCATGATTTGACCTGGTTTTCCCATCCAATTTACTTCATGGTTATTCCCCATGATTTTTATGACTTTTTGGTCACTTAATATTTTTCAATTTTCCATTTTACCCCCTTTTTTTTTACTATTTTTGGTTCATTAATTGGCTTAATTTTCTCATGGAATTTAGTTGGTTCTTTTCCCGGTTTTCTTGGTTCAAGAGAATGGGTTTCACAACTCTCCCCTCCTTTTAGGAGTTTTTTCCTCAATAGTCAGTTGTCCATCCATTACATAAGAAATGAATACCCTTGCAAGTTAACTTAGGGTTCGATTGGATACCCTACCACTTTGGTTACCCCCTTTTGACTCATTCATTTACTCCCTTGGACTTAGTTACTTTGACTTGACTTACCCTCCCCCCTTCCCCCTTGTCCATGTAATTTCTTAGATCCAATGCTTTCTGCCATTTGGGATCAGACCTTTCCTCTTGAGGGTTTTGTATGGAATTGGGAGTTCCAACATGTCCAACCATACCCATGTCTATTTATTCTCTTGGTCATTGGAACCCCTTAGCTCATTGTCCCTTCGAGCTTTTTTACTTGTTTTTCACGGGTTTTGGTGTTATTCCCCTTTTGGTCCTTTGATCTATTTTTCCATCTTGAGTCCTCCTTTTATTGGGACCTTTGGACCTACATGTCCCTTGCAACATGTCCCTATAGGTTTGGACTGAGTTCTCCCACTCCTCTCCTTAGAGTGTATTCCCTTATTTTTCCACTTGCATTGTCGAAATGCTTCATTACTCAATTCTGGTTCATGCATCTCTTCCGTGCACCTAATGTCCTATTTATATTGATGTCATGCTCTTTATAAGCGCTTGAGTTTTCTGTATTTATTCGTCCTACATCACTTCCTTATTGGGTTTTCCCGTTTCCAAATATCGGATCTCCCAACCCTTCTTGACTTATCGACATACCGAGGGTTTTCCTCCCTTTTGTCCGTCCCCGTGATTTGATGTCCACCCCTTAATTTCCAGGATTACTTCTTCACTAAATCCCTATTCATTGCATCCTCGAGGATCTTCTCCTCCCTTCAAACCTCTACTTAGTATCTAAAACTTACATTGATTTTTCAGAGTTACCCGTTTGTCCCACAATATTGTCTTGGGTCCAGTTCTTCTATTGCTTGGAGTAGGGTCTTCCATTATCCTCAATCACTGCTTCAATCCATTCTTCCTTTATTATTTCTAGGGTCCACCCACTACCTTATTTGACTGTCATGCCCAGATAGGTGACTCTTCTTTCCATAAGTCATACCCCTTTTGGAGACTTGGAGCCTACATGCCCCTAGTAACTTGACATATTCTAGACATGTCCTTGTCCATGATACTTCTGGACCATCTCTCCCGCAATCCTCTGATTTATTAGGGATCTTGGGCTCCTCCCTTCTTTATCACCTAGTAGCATTCCTTCACTACTTTGGGGTCATCCAGTTACCCAATACATACATCCATGATTCAATCATTTCTCCCTTGCCCCGAAGGTGTCCGTTTTCTTGAAATTATTGGAATTAATACCAATAATTTATGGCAATATTAATACTAGTAATAAATCTCTCCCATTTAATACACGGTTTTGCACCTATATAAAGAGGTCATCCCCATTCATTCTCCTCACACCCGAACAATTCTCTCTCTCTCTCTCTACTGCTCCATTTCCCGGTGAAGCTCGAACTAGAGCTTCGACTTGAACAAAGGTCGAGCTCTTTAGAACCAGGGAGAAGAGAGCTATCTGGTAGCAAACTCCAGTCAATCCAAGAATTGTTGGAGAAGTGCCAGCATGATGGAATAATGAAGCAGCTCCAGCGGACCGAAGCTGCCCTATTTCGACCAAGCTAAAATCAACCATTTTAAGCCCTCCTCATGCCAAACCAAGCCTTCCCAACACTTCCTCAGCGAAGCTCCGTTTGAGCTCGTTCCAGCGTTAAAATCTACGATTCAAAGATTCTTAGAATCGTATAAACATGCAGGAACTCAATTTCAATAATTAGAAGTGTTTGATCGGTCAATCTGATGAAATCAAATTCGGTAGTGTTGAAGAGTTGAAATTGGGGATTTTCGAAATTCAAATGGCCCAAATGCAATTTTATGAAATTGAGGGTTAATTGGGCATGAAAATAATGTTGGAGGATCAATGGAGAAATTTTGGAATTTTTGGGGCAAAACTTACCATTTTTGTAAAGGAAGGGCAACATGGTAATTTTAGAAAAATGGGGGGACTAAATTGGAAATTTGGGAAATTAAGCCCCTTTTTGGTGAATTTGAATAAATTGACATCCCAAGATAAATTTTAAAAGTTGTGGGACTCAATTTGAGGAAAAACCGAGATTTGGGACATAAAGTTAAAGAGAAATAACTTTAGGGACCTAATTGCAAATAACTAAAAATTTGGGTTTTCTCTTTCATTGGAAATGAATGAAGGCTATTATGCCGAGTAATAATAAGTGAATTGTTTGGCCATGGTACCAAGATAGGACCAACATGCTCAGTCAACTAGCGGCAATGCGACATGACAGGTCGACAAACCAGTCAAGACAAACAACTGCGGGTTGAGTTGAGAGTCGGGGCCATTGGACCAGTGGCACCATAGATTACATGGCAATATGAGAAAATATTGTTTGTGCATGCACTATGAGTACGGGATCATCAAGACACCCATGAGGGGTAGTGATGCGTCCCTAAGGGTAGTTCGTTGTTCCAGGTGTTTGTGCGAAATTTAGAGTAACACCAAGTGCATGAGACCGGGGTGGGGACAGGATGAGGTCTCTATCCTCATACGGACATGAAGAAGTGATTTCAGGATTGTGGGTTGGATGTCATGTACATCCACTCATTTCCAGGGTATAAGTGGTCATACTTCTATCCGGGTAGTAGGAAAAGTCGCTTCGAAGACACTAGAGGGTTCAGTAATGATACTGACTTGCAAATGTGTGTAACCTTCATGATGAAGGATGTGTGTTGGGTGATGAAACACCATGGTAAATAAGAAATGGTGGAAAAACCCGAATTTTTAAATGAAGGGATTTTTGAAAACAAAGGAGTGTGGCACACTCCATATAAATGTTTTTCTTAAAATTCAAAAGCTTTTTTGGGTCACCGAATCCGGTCGGACTAGACCGGTCAATGGTCCAGCCGATCAACGGAGCAGACCGGTCAACGGTCTAGCTGGTCAACAGTCAGCGGGCGCCTAGTTAGTAGTCACACAGACACGAGCACCTAATGGGGAGGTTGCCATGTGTCCAGTCAACGATCAACACCACCTAGTCAGCATGCCACGTAGACACGAGCATCCAAAGGGAGGCTGCCACATGTCTGGTGAATTGGTCAATGGCTGACGCGGTAGGTGAGTGGGAATGCCACGTCAAAAAAACCAACCAATCACAGCATGCCACGTGGGACGCCCGCCACGTCATTGTCTTCTTCCTCAGTTAGCTAAAAGAAAGTAGACAAAGAGAGAGGAGGGCGATTCCTCTAGCGACCTGGGAAGAGCTTCGGTATGATCTCTGGTGGCCGAGTTAGAGGTTGAGTCCTATGGTGGTCGATGGCCTGGTCAGTTGCCAAGCTCCCTATATAAAGAGCACCCATCCATTCGTCTTCCCCATCCCACAAATGAGTGAAGAAGGTGAAGTGTCCCAATTTTTGGTGAGCAACAAACTAGAAATCTGACAACGGGACTTTCCTCAACCTTTAAAGCTGCATTTAGTGTCCTTCGAACTAGAAGGAAGTCCTCTACCCAGTTGCACCCTTCCTTTAGCCCGAGGACCACCAGAGAAGAGCGGGGAGGCTCGCACAGTACTGCTGCTCCCCAACGGTTAGCAACCTAACCTGCTCGAGCTCAAATCAAGCCACCCCTAGTCCAATTCTGGCCAAACCAAGCTAGCTATACCACACCTAGAGGTGCCCTGACCTCCCCTGAGTTGCGGCGTTAAGTCCCCTCTAATGAAAAATACTATTTAGAATATGTTTATGAAAAGTTTTAAATTTAGAAATTCGCACTGCTCAGGCCGCCAATTGAGGTGTGGTTTGATATAGGAAGTATCCCCAGAAGGAGAGCAATTTAGAAACAGCAAGAGCTCCGGTCGCCGAACCCCTACCGGTAACATATCGAAGCTTTCTCTCTCTAGACTAAGTTTTCCAGCGAAACTTCATTTGAACTCATTTCTAAGCCAAATGAAGCGCTTCAAAGCTTGGAATGACGAGGGAGACATAGGGAAGATGATCCAGATCACTAATTGAGACAATTAACCAAGTTTTGGTGATCAATTGAATGAAATGATGATTTGGGGACTAAATTATAATTTTTGGAAAAATGGGCAATTTGGGGATTTTTGGAAAATTGGGGGCCGAATTATAATTTAAGGAAATTTAGGGCATTTTCATGAAATTAACTCTCGATTAAGGCCGAATTAGGCAATTTTTGGAAATTTAAGAGCAAATTGGGAATTTTTGGAAATTTAAGGACCAATTGGAAATTTTGGAAAAATTGAGGGCCAATTGGTGATTTTGGAAAAACTAAGGACCCATGAGGGATAATAGGAAATCCTAGGGACCTAATTGAAATTAATGGATAAATAGGGAGCTAAAGGTTAAGTTATAAATTTTAGGGACCTATGCGCAAATACACGAAAGTATGCATCCTCTTATGCCAATTCTCCTGATATGGATACTCGTACCATGTAGGAGCTGGTTGCCCAAGTACCATTGCAAAGGAGTGCACCACGGATCGAGGTCTCATTGAGATGACCATGTCGCTGTTACCAAGTGAGTGAGAAATTTACAACATCGATCCCGATTGGGACGATGGCTTTGCCTAAAAACAATTAAGGTTTTTCTTAGAATTAGCCTCCCCTCACTAGGTGACTCAACTTAAAACATTTGGGAGCTAATTCTGGGGCTTAGGCTCGGTGATACAAGTTGGCCCAAGGCCGATGGGCACATGTATGAACCCGTTAAGAATGAGCATGCTATATATCATTAAAAGTCCTTAAAATGGATAATTATGTGTGATACCCACCGAGCCAAGGTGGGGATATTGGGCTTGTTTTGCTGTATAGCTGCTAAGTCGAAGTCGGGTCGTCTAACCTATTTGGCTATTGCACATGGGCCGAAGCCAAGCCAATAGACCCTTGAGCTGGATGACCAAAGATAATGGGTACAAATGAATAAGACTCTTGATTGTGCATGCATGTGATGCGAGACCATCGAGATGCCTGAGACGAGGTAGTGGTGATCCCAAGGGCTACTAGATGACCCAAGGAGCATAAGGGCAGATTGTTATCCAATATGTCGAGAAGCACTGGGAGCTTCCAACGCACCAAGACTTTGGCAATAGGGGAAAGAGGTCTTGTCCCACAAAGAGAACATGAAGTGTGATTGAGGTTTGAGGGTCAAACGAGCAAGGTCCTCTCAAACTCAAGGTAGAGGTTGTTAACCTCTATCAGGGTGGACAACAAAGGCGCTCCGGTCCATAAGTGAAACAATCAGGGACTATTCTATGATCCCTTTCTATTATAGAAAGGGTGGTTGATGAGTGAATGCTATACAAACGATGAATTAAGCAACTAAATTAAAAGAAGCGATTGTTGTAGAAATTTTCCCTCATTGAGTATATAAACTCACTCTCCATCTCTCACCCCTTTCAAGAATAATTGAAAGAATCTGTACAAGAGAGACGAAAAGCTCCAAGTAATGGCTCGAGCCCTCAAGGTACGTTCACCATCCCAAACTTATTGTAAGGGACCGAACCTAGGTACACCTTTACCTTCCTTAGAACATCAAGGTTGAAATTCTAGGATGATTCAGGGAAGGGTGGCGTGTAAACCCCACTCTTTGGAGTTAAGGAAAACTGGGAAAAAACCGATCAAACTGAGTGAGAAAACTAAACCGGTTCACAAACCCGATTATTGGGGAACAGGCAAATTGGAGAAATTACAATTACCAAGTGACCCAAAAAGGTTCATAAACCATGTAAAAGAACTTTAGGCAAATTGGGAGAGAAAAACTAGAGAGGTTCGGGTGAACTAGATTCGAACTGAATTAAACTAGTTTATGAACCTAGCCAGTTTATGAACTAGAACCGATATAGAGAACTCAAATCGGGAAATTCATGGATCCCAAGTGACCTAAAGAGTCACATAAGTCATGTAAAAGGACTTTAGGATGAGTGGGGGATGAAAACCAAACTAGTTCAGGTGAACCGGATTCGAACCAGATTGAATCGGTTTGAACCACTACTGAATCGTATGCTAAATTCATTTTTCTAGGTGGCTTAGAAAATTCCAATTTGAGAATTGAGGCCACCATTTGATAGATAATGAATTTAGAAATTTTTTATTTTGAAAAACTAGGTCAAATTAGGCCTAAACCAGCCGGTTTAAGCTTTGAACCCTATTCGGACTGGTCCGGTCCGATTCAGAACATTATCATCTTCTTCTTTCAGATGACAACACTGTTCAGTCACCGAAAAATCGAAGAAGTGCCAGCGAAGAGGAAATGTTTCCATTCGGTACGTTTAAGAGCCCCTCTCCATTCATCCTTTCCACACTTGAAAACCTCACTCTCTCTCAACTACTTAATTTTTCGGTAAAGCTTGAACTAGAGCTCCAATATAGGGTCTTTTCTGAGCCAAAGAAGGTATGGTCAGACTCCTTAGAACTGGGGAGAAGTCAGCTACATGGTGGTAGTCTTCATTCGCTCCGAGGGTCACTGGAGAAGTACCAGCATGATTGAATAGTAAAGCAGCTTCGATAGACCAAAGCTACCATGTTTCAGTCGAGCTGAATTTGGCCAATTCGAGCCCTCCTCATGCCAAACCAAGCTTTCACAACACATCCTCAATCCTCCTACGGCCGAATTAGAACTAAAAGGTAAGCCAATTTGGCTCCCCTCTGTTATTTCCGACCGGTGCTAGAGAGAGAACTGACAAAATTTCGATGATAAAATTCTCCCCCAATTTGGCATCAATTGATGCAATTCTTGATCCTAGGAGGAACCCTTAGGGGGAAAGCTCTCTGCCCAAATTGAAAGCTTGGATTTCCACACCCCCAACAGTGAGAATTTGAAGCTTTCTCTCTCAACGTTCTATTTTTCGACGAAGCTCCATTTGAGCTCGTTCCGGCGTCAAACCTAGCGATTTAAAGTGCAATTGAATCGTACGAAGATGTAAGAACTTCAATTTAACTTCAATTTCAATAATTAAACTTGTTTGATCGATCAATTTGATAAAATCAAATTCGGCCGTGTTGGAAAGTTGAAATTGAGGAAATTTGGGGATTTCAAAAATTCAAGGGACTAAAATGCAATTTTATAAAATTGAGGGCCAATTGGGCTTAATAAGAGTGTTAGAGAACCAAATGAGCAAAATTTAGAATTTTTGGGGTAAAACATACCATTTTTATAAAGGAAGGGCAAAATGGTAATTTTGGAAAAATTGGGGACCAAATTAGGAATTTGGAAAACTTGAACCCCTTTTTGTTAACTTGAATAAATTGAGGTCCCAAGGAGAATTTTTTAAGTTTCGGTACTCAATTTGGGGAAAAATCAGCATTTGGAGCCTAATGTAAATGAAAAAAAACTTTAGTGACCAAATTGAAAATATTGGTAAAGTTAGATATTTTTAGTCATTCATAATGAATGAAGGCTATTAAGCCAAGTGATAAGGAACAAGGATGTTCATACCATGTAGGAACATGAGACATCAGGAACGACAGCTAAGGCAAAGCTCGTAAGGGATGAAAGCCAACCTAGAGGAAATAAACTAACACACCCTGACCCGGTTTGGTCGGATCCCCGTGATCAACTCGCCACTCTCTCGATTTATTAAAGGGTTTCCCCTTATTATAAACCATAAAGAGTAAGGCTTCCTTTAAACCTGCACCTTTCCTAAAATAACATAAATCAAAATTGCATAAAATTGTAAATTTACCATACTTGTTTTATAGGCATCTTAGTTGATGGTCTTTAAGGGTAGGCTTTCTGGAATTTTCCTGAAAGGGATATAAAGGGGGGAGAGTATGACTACTCAGTGAATGAGTTTCCGAAATTTAACTTTTAGGAAAAAGATTTGTATTAAACTGTGCCAGACTCCTTATTTTCTTTCAAAATCCTTTCATTTCAAATCTTTGATTTTTATCACCATTTCTTATTACTCATGCGGTGTCATCACCCAACACACATTGTTCATCATGAAGGTGAAAAACACACAATCGCAGGCCAGCCCATCCACTGAACCCACTTGTGGCGTTGGAGCAACTTTACCGACCACCTAGATAGAAGCACGTCCACTTCTACCCTAAGAATGAGTGGATGTACGCTACATCCAACCCTCAATCTTGAAATCAATTCTTCGTGTACGTATGAGGAGAGAGACCTCATCCCGACCCCACACCAGTCTCGTGCACTTAAAGCTATGTCAAGCTTTACAAGGTCACCTGGTCCGATGATCTACCCTTATACCCACTAGGTCATCAAGGGCCCTTGGACGCATTACTACCCCTCTTGGGTGTCTTGAAGGTCTCATAATCAAAATGCATGCATGATCAGTATTTTCTCATCATGCCATATAATCTGTGGTACCACTGGTCTAACGGCTTCGACTCTCAACTCAACCTGCAGTTGTTTGTCTTGACTAATCTGTCAACCTGTCATGTCGCACTGCCACTAGTTGACTGAGTATGTCAGTCTTGTCTTGGTACCATGGCCAAACAATTCATTTATTAAAAGTTTTATGGCATATAGCACATGTTTGTTTACAAGCTCCTGCTCATGTCAACAGGTCTTGGGCCTACTATATGAGATTTCCAAAATCGGATATATTAGCCCCCAAGTTCCAAAATCGAGGCTTACAGCCTAACAGAGCTATTCATCCCGTCAAGAAGGTCTCCCAAATCATTTAAGCAGTGGTACACAATTAGGGGAGATCACTTTCGACAAAATATGTTTTCAACTATCCATCATACCGATCGGGTATAAGGACATCTCAGCTCATAACCGATGAACAGGTTTTCCACTTCCTTCAAGAAAGTTTCATCATACCAACCTGGTATGATCTACTTACAATCGGTAAGTAGTTTCACTGCGTGATTTTTACATCACTCTTCTAGGTTATGATGTTTAAAATACCACTAAGTAGTGGGTTTTCATTTCGAGGTACTTATCATCCCCAACCGGGTATGATATAAAATCCCACTCACCCATTAATGCAGTGAACTTCACTCGACCTGTTCTTTGTATTCACGCGAGCTTGTCCTTGCTGGCGTTCCCGGTACTTCGTATTCCTACATGATTTGAACAGCCTTGTTCATTATCCCTCAGCTTAATAGCCTTCATTCATTCCAAATGAATGAGAAAACTAAACTTTCTATTTATTTGCAATTAGGTCCTTAAATTTATTTTTCTTTAACTTCAAGTCCCTAATGCCAGTTTTTCTTCAAATTGACTCCCAAACTTTTAAAATTTATCTTAGGACCTCAATTTATTCAAATTCACAAAAAGAGATTAATTTCCCAAATTTCCAATTTGGTCATCCAACTTTTCCAAAATTACCATTTTGCCCTTTCTTTACAAAAATGGTAAGTTTCACCCCAAAAATTCTAAAATTCCTCAATTGGCCCTTTAACATTCTTATCATGTCTAATTGACACTCAATTTTATAAAATTGCATCTTGATCCTTGGAATTTTTGAAAATCCTCAATTTTCCCCCAATTTCAACTTCCTAACACAGACAAATTTGATTTCATCAAATTAACCAATTAAACACTTCTAATTGTTGAAATTGAAGTTAAAATTGAGTTTCTACATCTTCATACGATTCATTGGCACTTTGAATCGCAAGTTTTGATGTCGGAACGAGCTCAAATGGAGCTTTGTCGAAAATAGATTTTAGAGAGAGAAAGCTTTAATTACTCACCATCGGGGGCACGACGGTCCGAGCTTTTGATCTGGGCAGATAGCTCTCGTCCTGAGGTTCATCCTATAATCAAGAATTACATCAATTGATGCCAAATTGAGTTAGAATTTCTTCATCGAAATTCTATCGGTTCTCTCTCTAGCATCGGTCAGAAATTGCATAGGGAAGCCAAATTGGCTTACCATCTGGTCCTAATTCGGTTGTGGGAGGGCTAAGGAAGTGTTGGGAGGGCTTGGTTTGGCCCAAGGAGGGCTCGAATTGGCCAATTTTAGCTCGGCCAAAACAGGGCAGCTTCGGTCCGTCGGAGCTGTTTCACTGTTCCATCACATCGACACTTCTTCGGTGACCCTCGGAGCGAACAGAGACTACAGGCGTGTAGCTTACTTCTCCCCAGTTCTAAAGAACTTGATCTCACCTTGTTTGGCTTAGAAAAGTGCCAAAGTTGGAGCTCTGGTTCGAGCTTCAAATTGAGTTTCGACACTTTTAAATTTTTTCTTAGGACATCAATTTATTCAAATTTACAAAAGGGGTTTAATTTCCCAAATTTCCAATTTGGTCCCATTTGCACCAAAAATTTGAAAAGTTACCCATTTGGTCCTTCAACATCTTTATCATTCCCAATTGGTCCTCAATTTCATGAAATTGCACTTTAGTCTCTTTACTTTTCAAAATTCCCTAATTTCCCCCATTTTTCCCCAATTTCAACCTTTTAACTCTGCCGAATTTGATTTCATCAAATTGACCAATCAAATGAGTTTAATTATTGAAATTAAAGTTAAATTAGAGTTTCTACACCTTCATACGATTCAATTGCACTTTGAATTACACGATTTGATGTCGGAATGAGCTAAAATAGAGCTTCACCAAAAAACTAGACTTAAAGAGAGAAAGCTTTGAAAGCTTACCATCGGGGGTGTGGCGGTCCGAGATTTCGATCTGGGCAGATAGCTTGTGTCCTGAGGTTTCTCCTAGGATCAAGAATTGCATCAATTGATGCCGAATTGAGTAAGAATTTTATCATCAAAGTACTGTTGGCTCTCTCTCTAGCACCGGTCGGAAATTATAGAGTGGAGCCAAATTGCCTTACCTTTTAGCTCTAATTCAGCTGTATGAGGGTTATGGAGGTGTTAGGAGGGTTCAGTTTGGCCTAAGAAGGGCTCGAATTGGCCAATTCAGCTCAGCCGAAACAGGGCAGCTTTAGTCTGTCGGAGCTGCTTCACTGTTCAATCATGCTGTCATTCCTTTGATGACCTTTAGAGAAATGGAGACTACATGAATGTAGCTGACTTCTCCCCGGTTCTAAAGAACTTGACCATGCCTTCTTTGGCTCAGAAAAGACCCTATATCAGAGCTCTGGTTCTAACTTCACCAAAAATTGGAGCAGCTAAGAGAGAATGGAGTTTTTAGGTGTACAGATGAATGAGGAGGGGTTCTTTATATAGGAAGCTCGGGGACTTCTTGCTCGTCTGATTAGTGTCTTAATGGTGGTCATTCATTGCCTGAAACTCTCAGGCCGGAGACTTTTTAGCTTCATTAGCACTACGTGATTTTTTGACGAGTGAATAGTGTTGTCATCTAAAGAAAGAAGACGACAGTGTTCCGGACCGGTCCGAAGTAGGTTCAAAGCTTAAACCGGCCGATTCACTAAGTATTTTTAAAACAAACATACATATCCTCTTACTATTTAAATGAGGAGGGTCTTTAAGAATGGTCATTCCTTAGTTACCTGAAAGGGGTAAAAGGGAGGGGGTGAGTTCTACAACTTAGTGAGCGGGTGTTGGGAGTGAGTTTTCAAGAAAACAACTTTATTCAAACCGTGCCAATATTATCATTTTCTTTTAAGAAGGTTCTTTCCTCAAATTCTGGTTTTTCAAAACCTTTTTCCCATTACCATATTAGGTGTGTTTCACAAACAACACATGCCTTTTATCAGGAAGGTTATATACATTTGCAGGTGCAGCCCGTCCACTACACCCACTTGTGGATCGGAGCATCTTTACCGTCCACCAAGATAGAAGCCCATCCAATTCTACCCTTGGTCCGAGTGAATGTTCTCGACATCTGACCATCTGACCCTAATGTCACTCTGTGTCCGTATGAGGAGAGAGACCTCATCCCGAACCCACCCCAGTCTCTTGTGCAAGAAGCTACTCCAAACTTTTCAACTGACTTGCACGACGAACTGCCCTTATCTCCACCGTTTCGTCTAGTAGTCCTTAAGACCCATCACTACCCCTCATGGGCATCTTGATAGTCTTGTACTACAAGTTCATGCACAAACAACAAAATTTTCACATATGGCCATTATTTTTGGTGTCGATGGTCCGACGGCCCCGACCCTCAACTCGACCTATAGCTGTTTGTCTAGGCTAGTCTGTCGACCTAGCCCTGATGCACTACCGCCAGTCCATCAAGTATTGTCGGTTCTAACTCGGTACCATAGCGAAGTAAGACAATAATTTCATTAGGAATTTTCATGGCTTTTCTTCACTCAAGTTTATTTACGAGCTCCTGCTCGTGCCCATTGGCCTTGGGCCCACTACACGTGTTTTCCAAAATCGGGTATTTAGCCCCATGAGTTCAAAAATTGAGGCTTCTTACCTATCTGAGTTGTTTTATCTCCCATCAAAAAGGTCTCCCAAATCTTTTAAGCATTGGCACACAATTAGGGGAGAAAAATTTTGACAAAAATTATATTTTCAACTTCATCACACCAACCGGGTATGATGATATCTCCACTTTCAATTGGTAAGCGGGTTTCTCCTTTCGTCAAGGAAGTTTATCATACCAACCGGGTATGATTACCTCTACTTACGACAGATAAGTTGGTTTTAAGCTTAAATTGCTCATCACCCCAACTGGGTATGATGTTAAAAGTCCCACTCACAAGAGGTTTTTCGTTTCTGAATTGCTCACCATCCCAACTGGGTATGATGTAAATATGCCCACTTGCCCGATCATCGTGACGTATTCATCTCTAGTCAATTTCTGACTCCATGCTAGCTTTTCCTAGTTGGCGTTCTAGTCTCTCATGTTCCTACTCGATTTGTGCATCTTTATCAATTAATGTTTAACATAAGAACCATCATTTTCTCTCGTATGAATGACTAGACTTAAAATTATTAATTAATTGGACTTACCTAAAGTTCATTTTCCTTAACTTTTGGTCCCTAATGCCAACTTTTCCTCCAAATTGAGCCCTATGGCTTCCAAAATTCCTTTTGAGTCCTCCATTTACTCAAAATTGTATAAGAAAATTTCCAATTTGGTCCCAAACTTATAAAAAATTACAATTTTTCCCCTACTTTCCATAAATGACAATTTGACACCAAATATTCCAAATATTAATCAACTAGTCCCTCAACATCTTTCTCATGGCCAATTGGCCTTTAATTTTGAAAAATTGTAAAGAGGTCCTTCAATTTTTTGAAATTCCCAATTTTCCCAAAAAAAATTTCCCTCAATTTCTCCCCTTCAAACTGACTGAATTTGATTTCTTCAAATATGACATTCAATTAGGTTTAATTGCTCCAATTGAAGGTATGGATCAGTTCTTACAATTTCATATGATTCAATTGAGCTTTGAATAGTATTATTTGGGTATGAATTGAGCTCAAATGGTGATTCGTCGGAAAACTACTCGTAGAGAGAGAAAGCTTCGAAAGCTTATCATTGGAGGTGCGGCGGTTTGACCTCTCAATCGGGGAAGGTAGCTCTTGTCCTATGGTTCCTTCTAGGATCAAGAATCACTACAATTGAAGTCAAATCTAAGGTGAATTTAGTCGGTGAAATTCAACACTTTCTCTCTCTAACCCCAATCTGAAACAAATAAGGAGAGCCGTATTGGCTTACCTTTCAGCTCTGTTAAGGTTGTATGAGATTGTTGGGGTGTTAGGGAGGTTTGGTTTGGCCAGAGGAGGGTTGAATTTGGCCGAATTCAGCTTGGCCAAAATAGGGCACCTTTGGTCCGTCGGAGCTACTTCACTATTTAATTTCACCAGCGCTTCTCTGGCGGTCCTCGGGTCGAAAGGAAGATGCTATCAGGTAGCCGACTTCCACCAGAGTTTGTAGGACCCATCCTTGCCTTCTAAGGTTGAGAAAAATGTCTTTATTGGAGCTCTGGTTTGACCTTCACCAAAAAATGGAGCAGTTGAGAGAGAAGGGAGATTTGTGGTGTGTGGAGGGTGAATGGACATGAGCTCTTTATATAGGGAGCTCAGGGACCCTCTACCCGTCAACTTTCCATTTTGGTTGAGCTTTTCCAAGCCCTAAAATGGCCTTATCAAAGTCATTTTTCCTTTGCTGACGTTATCCATTTTCTGCATTAATGAACAGTGCTGTCATCATGAGGAAGAAGATGACACTATTCTGAACCGGACCCTACTGGTCTGACTGGGTTCAATGCGTAAATCAGGCGGTTTAGGCCTGATTTGACCGATTTTCTCAAAATTAAAAAGTTCTAAATTTATTCTCCATCTAATGGTGGCTTCAATTCCCCATTTTGATCATTTTAAGCCACCAAGAAAAATGAATTTAGAAACCGGTTCAAGTATGGTTCAAACTGGTTAAATCTAGTTCAGGTCCGGTGCACCCTGAATCGGTCTAGTTTTCTATTCCCTTTTGAACCAAGATTCCTTTCCATTATTTGTATGACTCTTTGAGTTACTCGAGATTTGTCAATTCCCCAATTTACCCTTTCCTTATCGGTTATGGTTTGTGAACCAGCTCGGTATCCTCTTTTGAAATGACCAGTTCTTTTCGTGGTTTTCTTATCTTTAAAGGGACAAGATTTACAACTCCCCCCTCCTTTTAGGCCTTTTGTGCCCAAAACAATTTACATATCAAATAACTAAGTGTACCCAACCCTCATAAAACTCTCAATTTCCCATGTCTCTTCTTTCACGAGTTCGTTCTGCCAAAGAACCTTGACTGTAAACCCTGCTCCTTTAGGATGAGAAAACCGGGGAAAGAACCTATCACCCCAGTTGAGAAAACTAAATCAGTTCACGAATGCTAACCAATAGAGGAAGGGTAAGCCAGGAAATTTATGGATCCCGAGTGACCTAAAGAGTCACAAAAGTCATGAGTAAGGACCTTAGGATGAATTGGAGGTGAAAATCAAACCGGTTCAGGTGATTCGAACCTGAACCGAATTGAATCAGTTTGAACCACTATTGAACTAGTTTTTAAATTAATTTTTCTAGGTGTTTTAGAAAATTCCATTTGGAGACTTGAGGCCACCATTGGTCATTCTCTATCCAATGAATTTAGAGTTGAACACGAATCGGACCGGTCCGATCCAATTTAGAATAGTGTCGTCTTCTTAGATGATAGCACTTTTCACTCGACGGAAAATCGAGTAGCACCGACAAAGATGAAAAGTCTCTGGCCAGGGAGTTTCGGGCAATGAATGACTGCCACTAAGGTGCCAATCGGATGACCAAGAAGTCTCCGAGCTTCCTATATAAAGATCCCCTCCTCATTCATACTCCTCACACCATTAAAACTCCACTCTCTCCTCACTACTTCATTTTCTGGTGAAGCTCAAACCAGAGCTCCGACTTGGGCATTTTTCTGAGACAAAGAAGGTGTGGTCGGGTTTTTTAGATTTGGGGAGAAGTCATCTACATGACTGTAGTCTCTATTAGTTTTGAGTGTTGCCGAAGAACTGCCGAAGTGATAGAACAGTGAAGCAGCTCTAGTGGACTGAAGCTACCCTGTTTCAGCTGAGCTGAAAATGGCCAATTTGAGCCATTATCAAGCTAAACCAAGCCCTCCCAACACTTCCACAGCCCTCATATAGAAGAATTAGAGCTGAAAGATAAGCCAATTTGGCTCCTCTTTGTAATTTATGATTATTGCTAGAGACAGAACCAACGAAACTTCACTGACCAAATTCTGCCTCAATTTGGCGTCAATTGATGCAATTCTTGATCCAAGGAGGAACCTCAGGACAAGAGCTATCTGTCTAGATCAAAAGCTAAGACTGCCGCGCCCCCAACGATAAGCTTTCTAAGCTTTCTATCTCTAAGTCCAGTTTTCCAGCGAAGCTCCGTTTGAGCTCATTCTAGAGTCAATTCATGCAATTCAAAGTGCAATTGAATCTATGGATGTATAGGAACTCAAATCTACCTTCAATTTCAATAGTTGACTTCGATTGATCATTCAATTTGATAAAATCAAATCTGATCAGGTTGGAAGGATGAAATTGGGGGAAGTTTTGGGGATTTTGAAAATTCGAGGGACTAAACTACAATTTCTTAAAATTGACGGCCAATTGGTCAATTTTGGAATTATTGGGGTCAAATTTTTCATTTTTGCAGTGTAGGGGCAAAATGGTAACTTTTGAAAATTTGGGGACCAAATTGAATTTTAAAAGTTTCAGGATTTAATTTTCGGAAAAAATGGCATTTGGGACCTAAAGTTCAAGAAAAATAACTTTAGGGACCTAAATGTAAATAAGTAAAAGTTTGAGCATTTATTCATAAGTGATGAATGAAGCCTATTATGCCAAATGATAATGAACAAGGATGTTCATATCGTGTAGGAATACAAAGTACTAGGAATGCTAACAAAGACAAGCTCGCGTGGAGGCAAAGAGCCAGTTAAGAAGAAATCATTGCATTATCGGGTGAGTGGGATTTTTACATCATACCCGGTTGGGATGATGAAACACCTCGATAATGAAAACCTACTACTAAGTGGAATTTTAAACATCACACAGGAATGAAGTGATGTGGAAATTACGCGAAGAAACTACTTACCAGTTGTAAGTAGTTTATACCCGGTTGGTATGATGAACTTCATAGAAGGAAGTAGAAAACTCGTTCATCGGTTATGAGAGGAGATGTCCTCACACCCGGTTGGTATGATGGATAGCCGGAAAGTGATTTTTTTGTTAGAAGTGCTCTCCCCTGACTGTGTTCCACTGCTTAAACTTTTTGGGAGAACTTCTTGACGAGAGCTCAAATAGCTCAGATAGGTTGGAGGCCTCGGTTTTGGAACTTGGGTCGAGTATGTCCGATTTTGAAAATCTCGCACAGGGGGCCCAAGGAAAGTTGGCACAAGCAGAAGCTCATAAACAAACATTAAATTAATCCATAAAAATTTTAAATGAATGATGTGTTTGGCCATGGTACCAAGTTAGGACCAACATACTCGATGAACCAGTGGCAATGCAAGAAGACAGGTCGACGGACTAGTCGAGACAAATAGTTACAGGTCGAGTTGAGAGTTGAGGCCGTTGGACCAGTGGTACCAAAGATTAAATGGCTTATGAGGAAAATTGTTGTTTTATGCATGCACTAAGGTATGAGACCTTCAAGATGCCCTAGAGGGGTAGTGATGCGTCCTAGGGGCTACTGGACGACATGGTGGAGATAAGGGCAGATTGTCGTGCCAACAGTTAAGGAAGCTCGATGTAGCTTCACACGCATGAGACCGGGGTGGGGTCAGGATGAGGTCTCTGTCCTCATATGGACATGGAGTTTTCTTTACGTGATTAAGGGTCGGATGTTGCGTACACCCACTCATTCTCAAGGTAGAAGTGGATGTACTTCTATATAGGTGGTCGGTAAAGTCGCTCTGACGACATAAGTGGGTGTAGTGGGCGTGCTACACTACGAATGTATGTTTTCTTCAAGATGAAGGGCGTGTGTTGGTTAATAAACACATCGTTGGTGATTAATGATTGAGAAATGGCTTTGCAAATCGAGATTTTGGAGAATGAATTGTTTTCAAAGAAAATAAGGAGTCTCGCACACCCCAATTCAAACTATTTTTCTAAAAGTCAAACTTTAAACACCCATTCGTTGAGTCATTGAACTCATCCCCTCCCTTATATCCCTTTAAGGTAACCAATGGAAACATACCCAAAGATCCACTATTAGTTACACCTACAAGATAGGCATGTAAAATTTAAAATTTCATGCAGTTTTTATTAATGTTATTGTCATGCCTTGACTCGGTTTGGTCGGATCCCCGTGATCAACCCACCACTCTCCTAGTTTATTAAAGGGTTTCCCTTTATTGTAAACCATAAAGTGTAATGCGTTCTTTAAACCTACACTTTTCCTGGAATAACATAAATCAAAACTGCATAATATTTTAATTTTATCATACCTGTCTCGCAGGCATCTAGGTTAATCGCCTTTAAGGATAGACTTTCCAGAATTTCCTGAAGGGGATATTAGGGATGGGGTGAGTACAACTACTTAGTGAATGGGTTTTCAAAAATTAACTTTGAGGAAAAGAATTGTATTGGAGTGTGCCAGACTCCTTTCTTTAAAAAATCCTTGCATTTAAAAATCTCGAGTTATACTACCATTTCCTTATTTAATCACGGTGAGTCATCACCCAACACCGGTCAAAACTTTTAACTTTTAGGAAAAGGATTTATATTGGAGTGTGCGAGACTCCTTTCATTCAAAAATAATTTCATTTCAAATATCGGTTTTGCCACCATTTCTATTAATCACAGTGTGTCATCACCCAACACACATCCTTCATCAAGAAGGTTAAACACACATTCACAGGTCAGTACGTTAACTAAACCCACTTGTGGCGTCAGAATGACTTTACCGGCCACCTAGATAGAAGTACGTCCACTTCTACCCTGAGAATGAGTGGATGTTCGCAACATTCGACCCTTAATCCCGAAAATTACCATTTTGGTCTCCCAGCTTTTCCAAAATTACCATTTTGCTCTTCCTTTAAAAAAATGGTAAGTTTTACCTGAAAATTCAAAAATTCCTCAATTGGTCCTCTAACATTATTATCATGCCCAATTGACCCTTAATTTCATATAATTGCATTTTGGTTCTTAGAATTTCTAAAATTCTCAATTTTCCCAATCTTCTCTCAATTTCAACTCATTAACATAGTCGAATTTGATTTCATCAAATTGACCAATCAAACACATCTAATTAATGAAATTGAAGTTAAAATTGAGATACTACATCTTCATACGATTAAATAGCACTTTGAATCGCAAGTTTTGACGCCGGCACAAGCTCAAATGGAGCTTCACCGGAAAATAGACTATAGAGAGAGAGAAAGCTTTGATTTCTCACTGGTGAGGGCGCGACGGTCTGAGCTTTCTATCTGGGTAGATAGCTCTTGTCCTAAGGTTCAACCTAGAATCAAGAATTGCATCAATTGATGCCGAATTGAGTTAGAATTTCATCATCGAAATTCTGCCGGGTCTTTCTCTAGCACCGGTCAGAAATTGCAGAGAGTAGTCGAATTGGCTTACCTTTTAGTCCTAATTCAGTAGGGGAAGGGCTGAGGAAGTGTTGGGTGTGCTTGGTTTGGCCTGAGGAGGGCTTGAAATGGCCAATTTTAGCTTGGCCGAAATAGGACAACTTCGGTTCGCCAGAGCTACTTCACTATTCCATCACGCCGGCTCTTCTCTGGTGACCCTCGGAACAAACGGAGACTACAGGTGTGTAGCTGACTTCTCCCAGGTTCTAAAGAACTCAACCTCACCTTCTTTGGCTTAGAAATGACCCTATATCAGAGCTCTGGTTCGAACTTCGCTGGAAAACTAAGCAACTAAGAGAGATTGAGCATTACAGGTATGGAAAGCTCGGGGACTTCTTGGCTATCCGATTAGCACCTTTATGATAGGCATTGATGGCAGGAAACGTATTGAATGGAGACGTTTCTTCTTCGTTGGCACTGCTTCGATTTTCCAGCCAGTGAACAATGCTATCATCTGAAGGAAGAAGACGACACTCTTCCAAACTAGACCGGACCGGTCCGAACCGAGTTCGAAGATTAAACCGGTCGGTTCACCCCCCATTCGACCGAATTTTTCAAATCTAAAAATTTCTAAATTCATTTTCTATCAAATAGTGTCCTCAAATCTTAAATTTGAATTTTTTAAGCCACCTAGAAAAATGAATTTAGAATCCAATTCAATAATGGTTTAAACCGGTCCAAACCGGTTCGGATCTGGTTCACCTAAACCAGTTTGGTTTTTCATCTCCAATTCACCCTAAAGTTATTTTTCATGACTTTTATGACTCCTTAGGTCACTTAGGGTCCATAAATTTCCCGATTTACTATCTCTCTATCGGTTCCGGTTCATAAACTAGCTCGATTCTTAAACCGTTTTAATCCAGTTCGGGTTCGGTTCGCCCGAATGGTCTTGTTTTTCTCTCCCACTTTGTTCTAAGGTTCCTTTCCAGTTGAAATTTTTCTAATTTTTCCATTCCCCAATAGACGAGTTTGTGAACCGATTCGATGTTTCTCACTCGGTTTGACCAGTTCTTTTCCTAGTTTTCCTTAATTCAAAAGGGCGGGGTTTATAACTCTCCCCTCCTTTTAGGAGTTTTGTCCCCAAAACTTAACCATTATATTCCACATCTGAAATAATTTCCCTTAATGCCAACTCGGGTTTTTCTTGACATGCTAATACTTTGATTTCTCTTTCGCTTAGTCCCCGTAATCATTCATCTAAGGAATTTCTTTTCATTTATCATGCTTACTCCTTCTATGGAGTTATAATAATGAGGCATGTTTGGCTCATTAATCCAAATGTATATTCTTAGGTTCGCATCTCCCTTTATTTAGGGTAACGTTCTTCCTTTTGGGGTTCTTACTCAAGATTTCAGCATTGGGAGTTCCAAGGTGCCCAATCGTTCCTTTGTCTAGTTATTCTCTTCATCATCAAAACCCCTAGCTCGACACTCTTTTGAGCATTATGTGCTTGTTTTCATAGGTTTCTATGTTATTATTCTTTCGTCCCAATTTGACCCATCCTTCATCTGTCATTGATTACAACTTTGGTCAAATTTATGTTTGACCTCGTTATATTTACTAAATGACTCCTTCTTACTCGAGTTACATTTTACTCTGGACTGTCAATGTTTATAAGTCCCTTACGACATTACATAGTTCTAAACATGTCTCTGTCCATCAAACTTCTACAACACCTATTTTAGGGTTGTTTCCAACTTTTCAGCCTCCTAGGGACCATATAATTTTGTCCCTCCATTAATCGGGTAGTATCCCTCAAATACTTTTACTGTTATCCAATTATCCTTCGTATCTTGACAACATGTCTTACATAACTGTGTTGGTTTTCCTTTCCCACTTGTCCTTTCCCAACTTCTTTATTGGGTCTTTCTAGTGCCAATTATTTGGTTTTCCAATAGTTTACCAACAATCTGGGTTTCTTTCCTTCTTAAGTCCTTGGCATTCCTTATTTAAGGTTTTTTTTCCTTTTTCCTTAATCCACTTTTACTTATCGTAATCACTCCATGATTCTTCATTCTACAGTAATCGCTTTCAATCTATGTGTCGATTCCTTTGCTTGGTAAGGTTCCCTTCTTCCGATTTTGTCCTCTACTATGTCTCTCACAATAGAGATTTCCATCTTAGGAGTTACATGCTCAACCTCCTTATCATTCATTATAGGGTTCTTTCTCCCTTTCTTCACACCCCTATCTATGTCAGGGCATTTGCCCGTATTGGATCCTTCTTTATCCACAACTTCTATTTCATCCCTTATTCCTTATTGGAGATACTTCCGATTTTTTGTCTTATTTAGTACACTTCACACTATACTCAGGCGTCCACTCTTTAAGCTTCGTATGTGCATGTGGAATATGACCTGTCTTACCAATTGTGGTTATTCCTCTTTAACCACATCTTATTTGGAGGGTTCACTTTCCCAATGTTTCTTTGACGTTCTTTCCTTCATTACCTTATTATATATAGTTCACTCATTCTTACTTGTCATAGCATCTCTTGATGCTAACTTCCTACTTATCCTTTTCTCGAGTTTAACTACTCAGATTCTCTTAATATGCTTCCTTGCATTTCTTTCACCTTGGCATGCATTTTATTTGCAAATTCATCTCCTTGCCTCTCATCACCTGGTTACATTTCTTCTTTATTAGGTCATGTATCCTTTCTCAAGATTTCCTTATATGGAAGGATTCTTATCCTTTTAAATGATGTCCCTGGATGTTATTCTTTCATGCTTACCTTTACTCTTGAGATCCTATGGGTACGTCTTTCGTACTCCATCCTTGTTCTCACTCATACCCTAGTACATGTCTATTTGTTTCTAGAGAGAGCTCACATCCACCTAGTTTCAAAATCACTTGATCATCCTTCAAGAGGCTCACTTAAACATCTCATGGCTTTTTGATAGTAAATCCGGTCTTGATCATTGATTTCTTTAAGGATTTCCTTTCTCCATTTTTTTTCATTTTAGCCTTTTCAGTTCTCCCTTGTTTGTCATGGTTTAAATACATGGTTCTCTAGAAGACCAGTTCTTTAACTGTCTCTTTCTCTCTATTTTTCTGTTCCAATCTTTTGGGCAGCTGTATCACTCGTCCTTCATGCCCATCCTATTGTCCTTCATAGAGTGTAGTCTTTATTACATCTTAGCCTTTCTTAGGGTTTTGTTTATTCTCATCGGTCGTCCTATTGCTACTAGTTTCTTCTTTCTACTTAGTTCTCCTGGAATTATTATTTGGTTCTCCTACTCTCTCCAAATAGGTCACATTGAGCCATCACGATACTTCCTTCCTTTGAAACATTTCCTAATTAAGGGTTGGTTCCTTGCACTCCACATTATGTCCATCCGCCCATCAATGATTCCTTCAAGGTAGTTGTTCATATGCATCCCTCCAAAGTTTACTTTCATAGTGTATTTCTATATGGAGCGTTCAAATTTTCCTTGTTTCAAGATTTCTTGACCATTATGTGAGAGGCTTGTCTATTCCTTTCTTGGCTTGAGTATAGTTGTTAATTTGGCCTTTGGTCCTTTTTAAGGATTTCTTTCATCCTTCTTTTCCAGAGTATTTGGCCTTTCTGCCTCTCTCTTCTTTGTTGGAACTCAAATTATGGCTTTCCCGTGTATTAGTTCATTAACTGCCTCGCCTCCACCATTCCTTTGGTCTAAGTTTCTTAGGGCAGTTGTTTCTCGAGTCCTCCTGTCCTTAATGTCCATCTCACTAACCTTTTTGTGGTGTAGTCCTTTCTACCTCCCAATCTTCCTTAGGGTGTCATTTATTCTCTTTGACTATCTTGTTGTAATGACTTACTTTCTTTTGTCATGTTGGTATGAAATTCCTATTTGGCTTCATTGCTTTTTTCCAAGGTGATTCATTCCTGTAATCCCAATACATCTCATTTGTCATCAAATGTTTGTCTTGTCTGCTCTTGTGGTTGCTCTCCCTTCTTTGCTCCCAATATTTAGAATTTTCTTCTTTCAAGGGAGAGTTCTCTTTGTTCTATTTGTGGTTTATCGAGGTCCTACCTTTAGTCCTCCTTTTGTTTTCCTACCATTATGCTAGAATCTTAAAGAGCTTACTCTTAGATGTAATTGAAGTTCCGAGCAGGAGTTGTATTTCTAAGGATGGTATCCTTTCGTGTTTCCTATAGCTATGTGGGCATTATACTTGGAAAAATATTGTCTTGACTCCTTGCGGTGCGGGACAGTTTTTCACTTTGTGTCCTATTCCCTTATAGGTTAACTTGATTCCTGTCCTTAGTAGGGTTGGGCACTTCTCCACGTAGTGTCCCTAATGTTCATACTTGTAATTATGTGAACATAAGTGGTTCCTCCTAGCATTTTTCTAGGAAATTGTTAGTTTTGGTGCTCCTTCGTCCTTGAGTCTGGATACCTTGAGAGTTTCTTGTTGAGTCTTCTTTGTCAATTGATCACTCTAAGAGTCCTCCTAGATTTCTTGATTCCCTAATTCAATATCCTTAACTTGGATGGGATTCTCCTTAGTTTCTATAGTAGTACAAGCTTGTTTGGTCACTTTCTTTGGGGCCATCTTCCTTGAAGATCACATCCTTTGAGGGACAAGGTTTTTTTTTGGAATTTGGAGTACATCATTAATAGAGTAGTACAATATGTTGGGTGTTTTGGCCCTATTGCAGAAAATGATCACAAAATAACTAGGGAGCTACGAGATTCTTGATAAGCATCCTCTTATGTAAGGTTATATTCCCTTTGCTGGCATTTATGGCTTCATGCTTAGCTTCCTTCATACTTTGAGCTGTGACCTCAATAGGTCCTAGCACCATCCTTTTGGATACTTTCTCATTTAGCTTTTGAGACTTCTACCATACCTCATGCATTGGCAAGCTTCTAGGGTTGTCTTCCTACGAGGACAAGGTATTGAATAGAGTTATTCCTAGTTTTCTTGGTTACTCTCCTGGGAGCCATATGAAAATTTTAAGATCAATCCTATAGTCACGCCCCGGCCCGATTTGGTCAGATTCCTGTGATCAACCCACCACTCTCTCGGTTTATTAAAGGGTTTCCACTTATTATAAATCATAAAGAGTAAGGCATCCTTTAAATCTGCACCTTTTCCTAGAATAACATAAATAAAAATTGCATAATATTTTAAATTTATCATACCTATCTCACAGGCGTCTTATTTGATGGTCTTTAAAGGTAGGCTTTCTGGAATTTCCTGAAAGGGATATAAAGAAGGGGGTGAGTACGACTACTTAGTGAATGGGTTTTCAAAACTTTTAACATTTAGGAAAAAGATTTTTATTCGAGTGTGCTAGACTTCTTTCTTTCAAAAATCCTTTCATTTCAAATCTCAGTTTTTGCCACCATTTCTTATTAATCACGATGTGTCATCACCCAACACACATTCGTAGGTCAGTATGTCCACTAAACCTACTCGTGGCGTCAGAGCGACTTTACCGGCCACCTAGATAGAAGTACATCCACTTCTACCCTAAGAATGAGTGGATGTTCACGACATTTGACCCTCAATCCTGAAATCAATTCTCCATGTCTGTATGAGGACAAACCTCATCTCGTCCCCACTTGATCTCATGCACTTGGTGCTACTCCAAATTTTGCACGGTTACTTGGTACGACGAACTGCCGTTATAGTCACCAGGTCGTCCAGGCCCTTAAAATGCATCACTACCACTCTTGGGCATCTTAATGGTCCCATAATCACAGTGCATGGACAAGCAGTATTTTCTTATCATGCCCTATAATCTATGGTGCCATTGGTCCAACGGCCCTAACCCTCAACTCAACCTGCAGCTATTTTTCTTGACTGGTCCGGAGACCTGTCATGTCGCACTGCCACTAGTTGACTGAATATGTCAGTCTTGTCTTGGTACCATGGCTAAACAATTTATTTATTAGTGTTTTATGGAACATATCTCATGTTTGTTTATGAGCTCCTGCTCATGCCCGCGCCTATGGCCCACTTGTTCGAGATTTTCAAAACCGGGCATAATAGCCCCCAAGTTCCAAAACCGAGGCCTCCCACCTATAAGAGCTATTCAAGCTCCCATCAACAAGGTCTCCCAAATCGTTTAAGCATTGGCAGACAGTTAGGGGAGAGCACTTTCGACAAAAATATGTTTTCAACTGTCCATTATACCGATCAGGTATAAGGACATTTCCGCTCATAACCAATGAACGGGTTTTCAATTTCCTTCGAGGAAGTTTTATCATACCAACCGGGTATGATCTACTTACAACCGGTAAGTAGTTATGATGTTTAAAATACCTCTTGAGGTACTCATCATCCCCAACTGGGTATGATATAAAATACCATTCACCCATTAATGTAGTGAATCCCACTAGACTGGTTCTTTGTATTCATGCGAGCTTGTTCTTGTTGGCGTTCCCGGTACTTCATGTTCCTACATTCATTCCAAATGAATGAGAAAGCCATACTTTTATTTATTTACAATTAGGTCCCTAAAGTTATTTCTCTTTAACTTTAAGTCCCTAATGCCGGTTTTTTCTCAAATTGAGTCCCGAAACTTTTAAAATTTATCTTAGGACCTCAATTTATTCCATTTCACAAAAAAGGGGTTTAATTTCCCAATTTTCCAATTTAGTCCCCTAACTTTTCCAAAATTACCATTTTGCCCTTCCTTTACAAAAATGGTAAGTTTTACCCAAAAAATTCCAAAATTGCTCAATTGGTCCTCTAACATTATTATCATGCTCAATTGACCCTCAATTTCACAAAATTACATTTTGGTACTTTGAATTTCTAAAATTCCCAATTGTCCTAATTTTTCCCCCAATTTCAACTCCTTAACATAGTCGAATTTGATTTCATCAAACTGACCAATAAAACACATCTAATTGTTGAAATTGAAGTTAAAATTGATATCCTACATCTTCATATGATTCAATAGCACTTTGAATCGCAAGTTTTGACCCCAGAACGAGCTCAAACGGAACTTCACCGCAAAATATACTATAGAGAGAGCAAGCTTTCATTTCTCATCGGTGAGGGCGCAGCGGTCTGAGCTCTCTCTCTGGGCAGATAGCTCTCATCCTGAGGTTCATCCTAGAATAAAGAAATGCATCAATTGATGTCGAATTGAGTTAGAATTTCATCATCGAAATTCTGTCGGTTCTCTCTCTAGCACCGGTTAGAAATTGCAGAGCAGCCAAAATGGCTTTCCTTTCAGTCCTACTTCAGTCATGGGAGGACTAAGGAAGTGTTGGGAGGGCTTGAAATGACCAATTTCAGCTCGGCCAAAATAGGGCAGCTTCGGTCCGCAAGAGCCACTTCACTGTTCCATCACGTCGGAGCTTTTCTAGTGACCCTCGGAGTAAACGGAGACTACAAGCATGTAGCTGACTTCTCCCTAGTTCTAAAGAACCCGACCTCACATTCTTTGGCTCAGAAATGACCCTATATCGAAGCTCTGGTTCGAGCTTCACCGGAAAACTAAGCACCTGAGAGAGAGTGAGCTTTTCAAGTGTGGAGAGGATGAATGGGGAGGGGGTCATTATATATGAAGCTCAGGGACTTCTTGGCCGTCCGATTGGCACCTTTATGACAGGCATTGATGGTCGGAAACGTATTGAATGGAGATGTTTCTTCTTCATCGATGCTACTTCGATTTTCCAGCGAGTGAATACTGATGTCATCTGAAGGAAGAAAACGACACTATTACGAACTGGACCAGACCGGTCCGAACCGGGTTCGAAGCTTAAACTGGCCAGTTCACCCCCCAATTCGACCAAAATTTTCAAATTTAAAAATTTCTAAATTCATTTTCTATACAATGGTGGCCTCAATCTCAAATTTAAAATTTTTAAGCCACCTAGAAAAATGAATTTATAGTCCAGTTCATTAGTGATTTAAACCAGTCCAAACTGGTTCAGATCTGGTTCACCAGAACCGGTTTGGTTTTTCATCTCCAATTCACCCTAAAGTCCTTTTTCATGACTTTTATGACTCCTTAGGTCACTTAGGGTCCATAAGTTTATCGGTTTACCATCTCTTTATCGATTTCGGTTCATAAACTGGCTCGGTTCTTAAACTGGTTTAATCCAGTTCGGGTCCGGGTCCAGTTCACCTGAACTAGTCTGGTTTTTTTCTCCCACTTTGTTCTAAGGTCCTTCCCAAGGTTTATAAATCTCTTTGGGTCACAAGGGAGTTGAAATTTCACTAATTTGTCTGTTCCCCAATTGACAGGTTTGTGAACCGATTCGGTGTTTCTCACTCGATTTGACCGGTTCTTTTCCTAGTTTTCCTTAACTCAAAAGGATGGGGTTTACAGTACACACATGCATAATGGAGCCTAAAGAGTGGAGTGCACAGAATAAGACTGATAATTGGAAGTATCTCAAGTAAGGAATAAGGGATGAAATAGAAGTTGTGGATAGATAAATATCCAAAGAAGGCAAATACCCTATCATGGAAAGGGGTGTGATGAAAGGAAGAAAGAACCCTCCAAGGAATGATAAGAAGGTAGGGGCATGTAGCTCCTAAAATGGAAGTCTCTACTATGAGGGATATAGTAGGGACCGAAAATAGAAGAAGGGAACCTTCCCAAGCAAGGGAATCAACACATAGACCGAAAGTGATTAATTTGGAATAAAGAATCATGAAATGATCACGAGTAAGTAAAAGTGGATTAAGGAAAATGAAAGTCCTTGAGTAAAGAATGCCAAGGACTTAAGTAGGAAAGGATTCTAGCTTGTCAATAAACCATCAGGAACCCAAATAATTGGAATCGGAAAGACCCAATAAGGAAGTTGGGAAAGGACGAGTGGGTAAAGTCAACCGACAAGGTTATGTAAGACATGTTGTCAAGGCATGAAGGATGATAGGATAACGATAAAGTTAGTTGAGGAATACTACCCAATGAAAAAAGGGATGAAGTTATACAATCCCTGAAAGGTTGGAAAGTTGGAAACAACCCTAAAGGAGGTGTTATAGAAATCTAATGGATATAAATAGGTTCTAGAATAGGTCATGTCGTAAGGGACATGTAAGCACCAACAGTCCCGAGTAAAATGTGACTCGAGCAAGAAAGAGTCAGTTAGTATGCATAACAAGGTCAAACATAATTTTGATTGAAACTGTAATCAATAACGAGTGAAGAAAGTGTCAAATTAGGACGAAGGGATAATAACACTGAAACCTCTGAAGACAAGTACATAATGCTCAAAAGAACGTCGAGCTAAGGGTTTCAATGATGAAGAAAAATAACTAGACAAAGGAACGACTGGGCATCTTGGAACTCCCAATCCTGAAATCTTGAATAAGAACCTCAAAGGGAAGAATCTTGCCCTATGTAAAGGGAGATGTGATGTAAACCACGTCCCTTTAAAACAAAGAAATCGGGGAAAGAACTGTTCAACTCGAATGAGAAAAACCAAACTGATTCACAAACACGATCATCAAGAAATAGACAATTTGGTAATTTACAACTCTCGAGTGACCCAAAGGGTTCATAAAACCTTGGAAAAGGATATTAGGATGATTTGGGAGAGAAAACCAGACCGGTTCAAGAGAACCAGATCGGAACTAGATTGAGCCGGTTTATGAACCGAGTTAGTTCATGAACCAAAACCAATAGAGTAAGGGCAAACTGGGAAATTTGTGGATCCCGAGTAACCTAAGGAGTCACAAAAGTCATGAAAAAGGACTTTAGAATGAATTGGAGATGAAGACCAAACCGGTTTAGGTGAACCGAATCCAAACCAGATTGAACCGGTTGGAACCACTACTGAACAGGATGCTAAATTCATATTTCTAGGTGGCTTAAAAAATTCAAATTTAAGATTTGAGGTCATCATTGGATAGAAAATAAATTTAGAAATTTTTAGATATGAAAAATTCGGTCGAATTTGGGTTAAACCGGCTGGTTAAAGCTTTGAACCTAGTTTAGACCAGTCCGATCTAGTTCGGAAGAGTGTCATCTTCTTCCTTCAGATAACAACATTGTTCAGTCGCCGGAAAATCGTGCAGTGCCGGCGAAGCTAAAAAGTCTCCGGCTAGGGAGTTTAAGGCAATGAATGACCACCATTAAGGCCCCAATCATATGGTCTCCGAGATTTTTATATAAAGAGTCCCTCCTCATTTATTCTCTCCACACCTGAAAACTCCATTATGTCTCAACTAATCCATTTTTCAGTGAAGCTAGGACCAGAGCTCTGACTTGGGCACTTTTTTAAGCCAAACAAGGCAAGGTTGGGTTTTTTGGAATCAGAGAGAAGTCAGCTACACATATGTAGTCTCCATTTGCTCTGAGGGTCGCCGAAGAAGCGCTAGCGAGATCGAACAGTGAAGCAGCTCCGGCGGACCGAAGCTGCCCTGTTTCAGCTAAGCTAAAATCGGCCAATTCGATCCCTTCTCAGGCCAAACCAATCCCTTCAAACACCTCCATAGTCCTCCCACAACTAAATTAGAGCTTAAAGGTAAGCCAATTTGGCTCCCCTCTACAATTTCTGACCGGTGCTAGAGAGAGAATTGATATAAGTTTGATGATAAAATTCATAATCAATTCGACATCAATTGATGCAATTCTTGATCTTAGGAGGAACCTCAGGACAAGAGCTATCTACCCAGACCAAATGCTCGGACTGCCGCACCCTCGACGGTAAGCTTTCTCTCTCTAAGTCAAGTTTTCCGGCGAAGCTCCATTTGAGCTCATTCTAACACCAAATCGTGCAATTCAAAGTGCAATTGAATTGTATGAAGGTGTAAGAACTATAATTTAACTTCAATTTCAACAATAAAACTCATTTGATTGGTCAATTTGATTAAATCAAATTTGATAGAGTTAGAAGGTTGAAATTGGGGGGGAAATTGGGGAAGTTGGGGAATTTAAAAAATTCAAGGGACTAAAGTAAAATTTCATAAAATTGATGACCAATTGGGAATAATAAAGATGTTGGAGGACCAATTGGGCAATTTTGGAATTTTTGGGGCAAAACATACCATTTTTGTAAAGTAGGGGCAAAATGGTAATTTTGGAAAAGATGGGGGACCAAATTAGAAATTTGGGAAATTAAACCCCTTTTTGTGAAATTGAATAAATTGAGGTCCCAAAGTGAATTTTAAATGTTTTGGGACTCAATTTGAGGAAAAACCTGCATTAGGGACTTAAAGAAAAATAACTTGGACCTAATTACAAATAAATGAAAAGTTTGGTTTTCTCATTCATTTGTAATAAATGAAGGCTATTAGGTTGGGGGGCAATGAACAAGGATGTTCATATGATGTAGGAACACGAAGTACCGGGAACGCCAACAAGGACAAGCTCGCGTGAATACAAAGAACTAGTCAAGAGGAATTCACTACATTAATAGGTGAGTGGGAATTTTATACATCATACCAGTTGGGATCATGAGCACTTTTATTTAATGAAAACTTACTTACCAGTTGTGAGTGGAAATTTAATATCATACCCGGTTTGGATGATTAGCACGTCGAAAATGAAAACCCACTTCTAAGTTGTATTTTAATCACTACACCTGAGAGGAGTGATGTGAAAATCAAATGAAAAAACTACTTACTGGTTGTAAGTACATCATATTCGGTTGCTATGATGAAACTTCCTTGAAGGAAGTGGAAAACCCGTTCATCGGTTATGAGCGGAGATGTCCTCATACTCAATTGGTATGATGGATAAGTTGAAAAGTATATTTCATCTGAAGTGCTCTCCCCTGACTGTGTGTCACTGCTTAAACATTTAGGGAGACCTTCTTGATGAGAGCTCGAATAGCTCTGCCAGGCCAGAGGCCTCGATTTTGGAACTTGGGGGC
This sequence comes from Trapa bicornis, assembly GCA_030064425.1. Taxonomy (NCBI): domain Eukaryota; kingdom Viridiplantae; phylum Streptophyta; class Magnoliopsida; order Myrtales; family Lythraceae; genus Trapa; species Trapa bicornis. The sequence continues at coordinate 18,064,871 of CM057752.1, forward strand.
TAATATGCCCTATTTTAAAAGTCTCGAACAGTGGGCCCTAGGCCACTTGACACAAGTAGGAGCTTGTAAACAAACATAATCCTAAGCCATGAAAATTTAAGTAAATGAATTGTTTGGCCATGGTACCGAGATAGGACTGACATACTCGATAGACTAGCAATAGTGCGACATGACATGTAGAAGATTAAATGGCTTTAGAGTAAAACTTTGTTTGTGCATGCACTTGAGGTTCAGGACCATTAAGACGCCCAAGAGGGGTAGTAATATGTCCTAAGGACTGCTGGATGACATGGTGGTGATAAGGGAAAAGGGAAGCTAATGGGTTTGTGATTCTCATCATACAAGTTAGTCATGGAGTTCTATGTTTGTACTCCACAGAGTTCTGTGTTTGTACTCCATGGAGTTCTATGTTTGTACTCCACGGAGTTTCTATGTTTGGACTCCACGAAGCTGCTGTGTTTGGGACTTCCTAAAGCTTCTGTGATTGAGTTTCATGTGCACGAGACCAAGATATGGTATCTATCCTCATACGGAAACTGAGTTTTAATTATGTATGTTCCCTTCATGATGAATGGTGTGTGTTAGTTGATAAATACACCAATTATGGTTGAGGAGTGAGTAATGGCGATGAAACTGAGATTTTGAAAATGAGAAATCTTAAAATAAGGAGTATGACACACACCAATTTAAATATTTTTTCCTAAAAGTCAAACTTTAAACACCCATTCACTAAGTTATTGAACTCACACCCTCCCTTATATCCCTTTTCATGTAACCAAGGGAAACCTATCCAAAGACCTCATGTTAGTCACACTTGCAAGATAGTTATGTAAGTTAAAATTTTTATGCAGTTTTGATTTATGTATTCCAGGAAAAGTACAGGTTTAAAGGACGCCTTACTCCTCTCGGGTTTAAAAGAGGGGAAAACCCTTAGTAAACTGGGAAGAATGGCGGGTTGCTCACGGGGATCCAACCAAATCGGGTCAAGGCATGACATGTGAACCTAGGGATATATCTTTGGACTCGCAGGCAAGACATACTAGTTATGATAAAACTCAATGGAAGGAGTAAACAATGTAAAGGAAAAGAAATTCCTTAAGTGCGTGATTAAAAGTAGGCTAAGTGAAAGAATGACCGAATTATTAACATGTCCAAGTTGACATTAAGGGAAGTTTATCCCGAAGTGAAAAATGATGATTTAGTATTAGGACAAAACTCATAAAAGAAGGGGAGAGTTGTAAACCCCGCTCCTTTTATGAGAGAAGGAAAAGAACCGGTCAAACTGGGTGAGAAAATCGAACTGGTTCACGAACCCCAACCGATAGAGGAAGGGTAAGCTAGGAAATTTATGAATCCCGAGTGACCTCATGAGTTACAAAAGTCATGAGGAAAGACTTTAGGATAAATTGGAGGTGAAAATCAAATAGGATTGAGGTGGACCGGACCTGAACCGGTTTGAACCACTATTGAACTGGTCTCTAAATTCATTTTTCTAGGTGGCTTAGAAAATTCAATTTAGAGAATTGAGACCACCATTGGATAGAGAATGAATTTAGATAAATTTACAAATTTTTAATTTTGAAAAACTTGGCCGAATCAGGCCTGAATCGGCTGGTTTAAGCGTTAAACCCAGTTAAGACTGGTCCGGTCCGGTTAGGAACAGTGACCTCTTCTTCTTTTAGATGATAGCACTATTCACTCACCGGAAAATTGAACAGCATTGGAGAAGATGAAAAGTCTCTGGCCAGGGAGTTTCAGGCAATGAATGAGAGCCATTAAGGCGCCAATTAGATGACCAAGAAGTCTCCAAGCTTCATATTTAAAGAGCCCCTACTCATTCATCCTCCTCACACTTGAAAACTCCACTCTCTCCCCACTGCTCCATTTTCTGGTGAAGCTCAAACCAGAGCTCTGACTTGAGCATTTTTCTGAGCCAATGAAGGTGTGGTTGAGTTCTTTAGATTCGGGGAGAAGACAGCTACGTGACTGTAGTCTCCATTTGCTCTGAGGTTCACTGGAGAACCGCCGGCATGATAGCACAGTGAAGCAACTTCGGCGAACCGAAGCTACCCTATTTCAGAGGAGCTAAAAATGGCCAATCCAAGCCCTTCTCAGGCAAAACCAAGCCCTCCCAACATTTCCACTGCCCTTATACAACTGAACTAGAGCTAAAAGTAACCCAATTTGGCCCCCCCTTTGTAATTTCTTATCATTGTAAGAGAGAGAACCGCTGAAACTTTACTTGCCAAATTCTCCCTCAATTTAGTATCAATTGATGTTATTCTTGATTCTAGGAGTAACCATAGGACAAGAGCTATCTGCCTAGATTGAAAGCTCAGACCACCGCGCCACCGACGATAAGCTTTCGAAGCTTTCTCTCTCTATGTCTAGTTTTTCGACGAAGCTCCATTTGAGTTAATTCCAACATCAATTCATGCGATTCAAAGTGCAATTGAATCGTATGGATGTGTAGGAACTCAAATCTACCTTCAATTTCAACAAATAAGTTCAATTGATCAGTCAATTTGATTAAATCAAATTTGGTCAAGTTGGAAGGATGAAATTGGGAAACTTTTGGGGATTTTGAAAATTTGAGGGACTAAAGTGCAATTTCCTAAAATTGAGGGCAATTGGGCATGGAAAAGATGTTGGAGGGCCAATTGGTCGATTTTGGAATGATTGGGGTCAAATTTGACATTTTTGCAAATTAAGGGCAAAATGGTAATTTTTGAAAAATTGGGGACCAAATTAGAAATTTGGGAAACTTGCACCCTTTTGGGATTTTTGATTAATTGAGGTTCCAAGGTGAATTTTAAAAGTTTTGAGACTCAATTTGGGAAAAAATTGACATTTGGAACCTAAAGTTAAAGAAAAAGAATTTTAGGGACCTAAATGCAAATAAGTAAAAGTTTGAGCATTTATTCATTAATGATGAATGAAGGCTATTAGGCCAAAGGATAATGAACAAGGCTATTCATATCATTTAGGAATACGAAGTACTGGGAACGCGAGCAAATACAAGCTCGCGTGGAGGCAAAGACCTGGTTAAGAGGAATTCACTATATTATCAGGTGAGTAGGATTTTTACATCATACTCAGTTGGGATGATGGAGCACCTCAATAATAAAAATTCACTACTAAGTGGAATTTTAAAAATCACACCGGAATGGAGTGATGTGGAAATTATGTGGAAAAACTACTTATCAGTTGTAAGTAGGTCATACTCAGTTGGTATGATAAACTTCCTAGAAGGAAGTAGAAAACCCATTCATCGGTTATGAAGAGAGATGTCCATACACCCAGTTGGTATGATGGACACCTGGAAAATTATTTTGTCGAAAGTGCTATACCCTAACTCTATGCCATTGCTTAAACTTTTTGGGAGACCTTCTTGATGGGAGCTCGAATAGCTCAAATAGGCTGGAGGCCTCGTTTCTGGAACTTAGGGGCTAGTATGTCTGATTTTGAGAATCTCGTACAGTGGGCCAAAGGCTAGTTGGCACGAGCATGAGCTCATACACAAACATGAAATTAAGCCATGAAAATTTTAAATGAATGATCTGTTTGGCCGTGGTACGAAGTCAGGACCGACATACTCGATGGACTAGTGGTAGTGCGACAAGACAGGTCGATGGACTAATCGAGACAAACATCTACAAGTCGAGTTGAGAGTCAGGGCCATTGGACTAGTAGCACCAAAGATTAAATGGTTTATGAGGAAAACTGTTGTTTTGTGCATACACTAAGGTATATGACCTTTAAGACGTCCAAGAGGGGTAGTGATGCGTTCTAGGGGCTACTAGACAACATGGCAGATTGTCATGCCAACAGTTAAGGAAGTTTGAAGTAGCTTCATGCGCATGAGACCGGGGTGGGGTCGGGATGAGATCTCTGTCCTCATACGGACATAGAGTTTTCTTTATAGGATTAAAGGTCTAATGTCACATACATCCACTAATTCTCAAGGTAGAAGTGGACGTGCTTCTATATAGGTGGTCGATAAAGTCGCTCTGATGCCACAAGTGGATGCAATGGACGTGCTGCCTTGCAAATTGTGTTCCCTTCATGATGAAGGGTGTGTGTTGGTTGATAAACACACCAGTGGTGATTAATGATTGAGAAATGGCTATGAAAACCAAGATTTTGGAGGATGAAATGTGTTAAAAGAAAATAAGGAGTCTGGCACACTCCAATTCAAACTATTTTTCTTAAAGTCAAACATTAAACACCCTTTTACCGAGTTGTTGAACTCACCCCTCCCTTATATACCTTTCAATTAACCAAGGGAAACCTACCCAAAGATCTCCTATTAGTCACACCTACAAGACATGTATGTAAATTTTAAAATTTCATGCAGTTTTGATTAATGTTATTCTAGGAAAGGTATAAGTTTAAAGGATGCCTTAATCCTCTTGGGTAAAAGAAGATGGGAAAACCTTTAATAAACTAGGAGAGTGATGGGTTGCTCATGGGGATCCGACCAAACCAAGCCGGGGTATGACATTGACCATATGAATCTTCTTTTTCCTCAAGTTCTTGTCTCTCCGGTCGATAATTTGCACCGGTTCTACTTGATAAATTAGGTTCTCTTCTAACTCTGATGGAGGTTGGTCCAGCACATGACTGCAATAAGGCTGATACTTCTAGAGTACTGAGATATGGATTACATCATGTATTCTTTATAAGTCTAGAGGTAGTTCAAATTTAGATGCCACCGATCCTATCCTTTGGACTATGGTGTAGGGACCGATGTACCTAGGTTTCAGCTTCCCCCATTGCTGAAACCTAAGTATTCCCCTCCATGGGGATACCTTGAGAAACACTTGGTCTCCCACTTCAAATTCTAAATCCCTTCTCCGATGGCCTGCATAACTCTTCTGCCTATATTGAGCGGCCTTAAGTCGACTCCTTATAATCTTAATCTTTTCAGTGGTGTCCTCTATTAATTCGACCCTTTCTAGCATTCTTTCTCCTACATCTTCCCAAAATAAGGGGGTACGACATAGTTGTCCATAAAGGAACTCATAAGGAGCCATTTGAATATTGGCATGATAACTGTTATTATAGGCAAACTCCATCAGGCACAAGTATTCTTCCCAACCCTTATTCATGATGAGTACGCATGCTCATAGCATGTCCTCCATGGTCTGGATTGTCCTCTCAGACTATCCATCCATTTGAGGATAAAATGTCGTACTCATGTGAAGCTTGGCCCTCAAGGCATTTTGCAAATTAGGCTAGAACCTCGAGGTAAACCTAGGGTCTCTATCTGACACTATGCTTACTGGGATGCCATGGAGTCTCACAATCTCCCTCATGTATAGCCCTACTAATTGTTCCACTGAATCTATCACTCTTATTGGTAAGAACTAGATAGACTTAGTCAACCTATCCACAATAACCCAAATGGCGTCTCGTCCCTTCCTAGTCATAGGTAGTCTGGTGACAAAATACATAGTAATGTGTTCCCATTTCCATTCGGGGATTGGTAAGGGTTGTAGTAGTCCTGAATGCTTCTGGTCATGTTCTTCTATCACATAGATAGAGTCATGTTCTTCTTCCAAGATTAACCTCATCAGTTCCTTATCTTGAGGCACACACACTCTACCCTTATAGGTTAGCATTCCATCGCCTTGAAGGTTGTAATATGGGTTCATCCATTCGTTGACCGGGTCCAAATAGGGTTGCAGTACCTTATCTCCTTTTTGCTAGACCTTAATTTGCTCCATTAGGTTGGGTCTTACCACTACATCAGCCAATAAGCATTTTTCTCTTTTGTCCACTTGAAGGTCCACTTCCATTCTCCCCAACTATTGTAACAAGGGTAAGTAGCTTGTCTTTATTTGTGTTGCCTCAATTTGGTACTTGCAACTTAGAGCATCTGACACCACATTGGCCTTATCGGGGTGATATTTTATCATAAGGTCATAGTCCTTAACCAATTCCAGCCATCTCCTCTGGCAGAAGTTCAACTCATTCTAAGTCAGGAAGTACTTAAGACTCTTGTGATCGGTATATATCTTACACTTAACCCCATATAGGTAGTGTTACCAAATCTTGAGGGCAAACACTATTGTAGCTAACTCCAAGTCGTGGTTAATGTAGTTCCTTTCACGTACTCTTAGTTGTTGCGAGGCTTAGGCAATAACCTTTCCTTGTTGCATTAATACACATCTGAGTCCTTGTCTAGATGCGTCACTATAGACAGTATACTCCCTGTCACTTGGGTCTGGCAGAGATAGTACAGGTGTCGTTGTTAAACAGGTCTTCAACTCTTGGAAGGATGTCTCACAGCTTTCATCCCACCTATACTCCACTCCTTTCCTTGTGAGACGAGTCAAAGGGGCAGCTATTTTAGAGAAATCTTGCACAAATAGTCTGTAGTATCCTACCAAGCCCAAGAAACTGCGTATCTTAGAGGGATTCATTGGTGCCTTTCAATCGGATATGGCTTCCACCTTTGTTATGTCTACCTTGACTCCATCTTTAGACACTATGTGACCTAAGAACCCTACCTCCTACAACTAGCACTCACACTTGGAGAATTTCACATATAAGATATTATTTCATAGTGTCTCCAAGGTGATAGCTAGATGTTCTTCATGCTCTAGCCTAGTCTGTGATTATATAAGTATGTCATCTATAAATACTATCACAAACTTGTCCAAGTGTGGCTGGAACACTCGGTTCATTAAATCAATGAAAGCTGTAGGGGCATTCGTCAGGCCAAAATGCATCACCCTAAACTCATAGTGTCTATATGGAGACTGAAAGGCGGTCTTAGGGATATTTTCCTCTCGGATCCTGAGTTGGTGGTATCCTAACCGAAGGTCTATCTTGGAGAATTAGGCTGCTCCTTTTAGTTGGTCGAGTAGCTCGTCGATCCATGGAAGTGGATACTTATTTTTTATGGTGACCTGGTTCAACTTCTGATAGTCTATGCACAACCTCATGTTCCTGTCCTTTTTCTTTACGAATAGGACTGGCGCACCCCATGGAGACTGACTAGGGCATATGAAACCCTTCTCCAATAGCTCATCTAGCTACTCCTTTAACTCCACTGGAGCCATGCGATAAGGGGCTTGGGATATGGGATGTGTTCCGAGGATTACCTCTATGGTAAATTCCAATTGTCGGCTAGGGGGTAATCTGGGTAATTCTTTAAGAAATACACTCGGTTAGTGTTCAACTACCAGGATGCCTTGCGATAAGCATACTTAAAGGAGAAATGATAACATAAGCCGCACAAATATTGGAAAATGCCTAGGGGAGAAAACCCAAGATGAGACATTGTAAGCCATATCTTCCCTAAATAAGTGAATCATGAGTGAGAAAAGGAAAAATTAAAAAAAAACCAAGATCTTGATTTAACTATGACTTTACTAAGAGAACAATGTGAGACAAAAATCAACCCCAAAATCCTTATTAGACAAGGATTCAACCAATTGAGACAAAAATTAGACCAAATTAGGGTGAATCACACAAGAATCAGATATAACCACATCGAACCGAGTGGAACCGGTTCAAAGATATATTTTTCTAGGTGACCCAAAAAGGGCAATTTGGTAAATTGAGGCCACCACCATGTAGGAAATGAATTTAGATTAATTTAGAAATTTTTAATTTTTATAAAACTGGTCAGACTAGGCTTAAATGAGTCGGTTTAAGTCCTACGTCATTGAAATTCAGTTCAATCAACAAACTAGATGTCATGTGGGCACCAGGTCAGTAGGCGTGACCAATCAACAAGTGACGTGTGGTGAGCATGAAGCACTGACCAATCATGGAATGACATGTGGCAAAAATCAATGGTCAGATTGACCAAAAACCCATGTCAGCAGAACAAACCAATTAGAAGGCTACACTTGGTAAGTCTCTATCGCTATAGTTGTGATTATGTGATAGTTTAAACTAGAAATGAGAATGAAGCATATTACTAGAATGCCTACATTGCTATCTTGATATCAAAGTGGGACCAAGGCCATCATTTTCTAAAATCAAGTGGGCCCAAGGACATGTTTTGAAAATAGTCATCAAGTCGGTTGAAGGCTAATGGAAAAGGACGTTGACACATAAATAATCCAATTATTATGTTAGAGCCAGACCTTAATAAACGACATGAAAATTGGTTGTGTGAAATGTGCTTTGCCCTATTAATTATACCGAGTCAACATGGGCCTTAACCCAAAGGGCTAGTAGAACACATACAACGGATTAAACAAATAAGATACATGCATGTTTTTGTTGATCATGATTGCTAGATACCCAATAAGGGGTAGTAGTGATTCCAAGTACTATTAGACAACATGACTATACAAGGGAAGAAACGCTAGTCCAGTATGTTGAGGGCTCTAGGAGTCCTATGCACACCAAGCTTGGGAAAAATGTCTCATCCCTTAGTAACAGACAACTCTAATTATTGTTTGTGGGATGGGCAGTGGTGCTCATGCAAGTAGTTTGTTCTTACATATACATGATTGGTAAAGACAATCCAATCCACAAGTGGAACAGAAGGGAGTTTTGTTCTATGATGATGTGACCCATCTATGATGGAGCGTATACGTGTGAACTTTTGTTGATGTAAACCCCCAATGCATAAACCTCAATACTTGTGGAATAAACCTTGTGAACTGCTAAATAAAGCATCCCTCATTTTAAGTATTTACCATCCCTTCCTGATGGAGTAGAAATGAAATGCTAATCCCTGAGTATAACAAATCATCACCTTGATAATAATCCTTAAACATGTGAACTCTTTTTAAAGATGGTCATCCATTATATGTAGTTTTATCACCATGACGCTTTATTACTAAACAAACCCTATGCAGTAAGTTGTGAACTCACCCCTCCCTTTTTAAAGATAAGCGGTTGAATGGGCGCGCTTCGCCAGGTATCACGTGTTGATTGGTCGTGCCTACTGACTGGGTGCTCACCAGGCAGCGGTCTATTGACTGGCTGGACTATTGACCGATCTAGTTTGACAGAGTCCGATGACCCTAAATCGTAAATCGATTGGTTTAGGCTCAATTCAACTAGTTTTCCAAAAATTAAAATTTTATAAATTTATCAAAATTTATTTTCTATGTGATGGTGGCTTTAATTTTCTAATTTGATATTTTTAAGCCAACTAGAAAAATGAATCTTTGAACCGGTTCTTCATGGTTTAGGTCCAGTTCACCTTGAACAGGTCCAATTTTCACATCCAATCCACTTCATGGTTCTCCTTCATGACTTTTGTGGTTTATTTGCCACTTGGGATGTCCAAATTCCCATCTTAAATTCTTATTTACTATTTTTGGTCCAAATGAATGCCCAATTTTCTTTCAGAAATTTTGGGGTTTTCCCCAATTTATTTCTTTATTTCGAAGGAGCAGGGTTTATACTGTTTTATGAACGTGTGATCCCTTTTTGTGATAAAAAGGGTGTGTGTCAATCTGATTCCATGAACGACATGCTGGGATGATGGAAATTTGATGAAGCACTAAGGATTAAAGGAAAGCCCAAACAAATATATCTTTGTGATCACCTACTCACTAAGTTGAAAGACTCACCCCCTCCCTTTAACATTTTTTTTAGGAAGGAGACAGTGATCCAAGACCTCCCCTTGCCAAGCCTCTAAACCTAGGTATTATTAACACGACCAATTTTGTATAATGTCATTTTAGGGAATGATGGCAGACAATATGCTTGATTCTTCATGATTTGGGGAGGAATGATTCTCCGAGGTTAAGGTGAGTGGTGAGTTGTTCATGGGGTTCCGACCAACCCGGGTCGGGCTGTGACAGGACAACATATAAGTAAAAAGGGGATAATCGTAAAATGGTTGCGAATAAGTACAAGTACGTTGAGGGAATGGAAACCCCTATGGAAGGATATCCCAATCAAATAAAGACGTATGGTACAAATCAATAGGAGTATGACTATGAGTATGCCAATTGACTAGTTGAAGAATAATTGTTAAACCTGATAGATTGGACCAAAAAGTGACCAATAAGGAAATTGATAAAGGATATGCTAGCAATGAATGTCTAAATTCTCTAAAAAACCTATGAAAGGTACCTAAAGACCCCCATTGATGAATAATGCATCACATGAAATTCCTAAAGAAAAGAACAATTGTAGTGCATTCGAAGGAAACAATGGGTGGTAAGATGCAAAAGTCACCCATAATGAAGGAAACTCTAGAAGTCACCAACCATCATGAAGTTCATGACACCTAAGCAAAGCAGAATGTAGAAGGACCATGTGTAACCAAGAAGGAACTGGCTATGAGCAGTCATGCCTAAAGAAGGACTTTTGATACGAATATAGTACGCATGCCATTCGAAACTGAATCTATGAGGAGAAACTAACAAGACCATAGATGCCTATAAGAATTAATGAGTACAAGGAAGGTAGAAGAGTCTACACTACCCTAACTAAGCCAAATAAGGATAACCCCTTTTGGAAGAAAAGACGTTGAACCGAAAGTTTAGAAGAGATAAGGGTAAGAAAGAAATTAATGGTTGGTTGTAGGATGGCCAACATCCCATTATGAAGAGTTGAAACATGATCATGGAGGGAAATGACATGAAAAGCCAAACTTGGGAATTTTGCAAGTTCGAAGGATGCCCAGCCCAAGAGGGTTATGAATGGCAATTCAAGATGGGAAATTGAAGGAGGTCATGCCATAATATGGACCTAGAAGAGACAAACCAAATCTCAACCACAAGTGAAATGCAAATTGGAGAAATTCTAACCATAAAGAATATACAGTTAGGATGAACAAAACACCCCGAAAAAAGGAAGTAACCTCCGATGACCACCATAGTACATAACGGATACCCAAACATATAGGAATTCAAGGGAAATCCATAGAAGGATATGCTTCCTAACAAGTTGTCGAGGTCGAGTTATGGCGGCATGATGCCACTATGTGATAAGATGTATTTGACCTTACAACTCACAATGAGTATAAAGGAATCCTTGCTAACCACCTAGTACATGTGATTACACAACGTTATGACAAGCATGAAGTGTTAGGAAATGACAGGAAAAAGTCATGAAGGATTTTTATTATGCGGCATAAACAGACCCCACGTTGGAGGATGAGCCCCTGGCACAATTATTATAAAACAAGGAAAAACATTGGTATCCCCATAAAACAATGTACTGACAAAGGGAAGATGAGTGAAGGAATCAATTACGTTGAGAGGCAAAACATCTCAAAGGAAGGAAACACTCCATAAGACACCTAATAAATACCATTTTTGGGATAGAGTGGTAAAAGACTGGTATTATGGAATACCGAGAAGACACTAGGAAATTAAAGGGTAAATTAATAAGAAGTACTTATTGAACATTAGGACAATGATCATAAAGACCAAGGAATTTCACCTTATCTTAAGGATGGATAGGATTTAATGATCCTTATCAAGTAACGAAGGAACATTTAAGGGAAAACATTCCAAAGTAGTGTTACGAAAAGGCTCTCCACTTGTACTAAGAACGCAAGACAATGAAGAATGAGCACCTTTCAAGTCACGATGGTGTCGAACCAAAACATTAATATGGTGTGAAAGTTGAGCGAATGACACAAACACCTCAAAGGAGATACGATACCAAAAAGGAGTGAGGCTATAAGATAGTGTCAACCGAATGAAGGATACCCCAATGGTGGGGACACAATGTCTCCCAAATTTATAAGCAATAGCTCCGAAGTAGCCAAAAGAGTGATTGTACTTTTGGAAAAAGGGTGGGTTGGAACTACATTGGACGAACACATAATGTGAAGCCAAAATTTTGGATTAATGATATTAGATGTTGTGCAATAATAATAAGTTAGGGGTATATTTATAAATATTGTAAATATACCCTATATATATTCTTAATGTAATTTACTAGTAAAATGATTCAATTTACAATATTCAATATGGTATCAAAGCTAGGATTTTCTAGTATTTTCAAGTTTTGGCAGATTTGAAGGAATGGAGGAGCCTGAGACGGCTACGGATGCGAAGTAGCTATGACCAGGAGACCCGGAAGCTCGAAGGGATTCGAGAGAGTGAAAAATATGAATAGTAGATGTCTCATCATACTGGACGAGAATGAGATCAATTGTGGTAATTAGGTATAAATACTTGAATCTTCCACACCATCATGTAAAGATTGGATTATTTGTCATACCTCGACCCAGTTTGGTCGAATCCTCGTGATCAACCCAACACTTTCCCAATTTATTAAGGGTTTCCCCCTTCTTTAAATCATGAGGAGTAAGACGTTCTTTATAACTGCACCTTTCCTAAAATAATATTAATCAAAACTGAATAATTTAAACTTACATACTTGTCTTGCAGGTTTAGCTAGCGGAATGTCTGTGGGTCGATTTTTCCCTCGGTTACTTGAAAAGAGTAAAGCGAGGGGGTGAGTTTGACAACTTAGTGAATGGGTGTTTGAAAAATGAGTTTCTTATAAAATAGTTTGAATTGTAATGTTTCAGACTCTTTATTTTCTTTAAAAACATTCTTTTCTCAAGTTTTTGGTTTTCAACACCTTTTTTCAAGGTTTACCAATTCTTTTCCAAGGATTCTCAAATCCTTTTCAAGATTTTCATAAACTTTTTCCCATTTGCATATTCGGTGTGTTTCAGAAACAACACACCCTTCATCATAAAGGGATCACACACATTCGCAAGATGTAGTTACGCCGACTGCATCTACTTGTGGATCAAAGCGTCTTTACCATCCACCTTGATAGAAGTCTCTGACTTCTATCCAAAGTCTGAGTGAACGTCTGTGACATCCTTCCCTCATACCAAAAATACTCCATGTCCATATGAGGATAGAGAACTCATCTTGTCCCCACCCTGGTCTCATGCGCAATGATGCTACATTGAGCTTCTCAAGACTTCGAGTACGACTAACTGCCATTATCTCTACCAGGTCGTCCAGAGCCTTAGGACGGATCACTACCCCTCTTGGGCATTTTGAAGGTCCCGTAACATAATGCATGCACAATCAATAGTTTTTCTCATAATGCCATATATTATGTGGTGCCACTGGTCCGACGGCCCCGACCCTCAACTCAACCTGTAGTTGTTTGTCTTGACTAGTCCGAAGAACTGTCTTGTAGCACTGCCACTAGTTTATTGAGTAGGTCGGCCCTTGTCTCGGCACCATGGTGAAACAACTCATTTACTTAAGTTTTCACGGCATGATAATCATGTTTGTTTACAAAGCTCCTACTCCTGCCAACTTGCCTAGGGCCCACTCTTCGAGATTTTCAAAATTAGGCATATTAGCCCCCAAGTTCCAAAACTAAGGCCTCTAGCATAACACAGCTATTCGAGCTCTTGTCAAGAAGATCTCCCAAAATGTTTAAGTAGTGACACAAAGTCAAGAGTGAACACTTCTGACAAAATATACTTTTCGTGTTCCTACATGATATGAATGAGAAAACCAAACTTTTTCTTTATTTGAAATTAGTTCCCTAAAGTTATTTTTCTTTAACTTTAAGTCTCTAATGCTAGTTTTTCCTCAAATTAAGTCTCGAAACTTTTAAAATTTATGTTGGGACCTCAATTTATTAAAATTCACAAAACGGGTTTAGTTTTCCCAAATTTCCAATTTGGTCCCCTACTTCACAAAATGGTAAGTTTTGCCCTAAAATTCCAAAATTTTCCCAATTGGTCATCCAACATTTTTATCATGCCCAATTGGCCCTCAATTTTATGAAATTGCACTTTAGTCCCTCAAATTTTTGAAATTCCCAAATTTCCCTCAATTTCAACCTTCTAACTGAGCTTAATTTGATTTTATCTAATTGACCGATCAAATGAGTTTAATTGTTGAAATTGAAGTTAGATTGGAGTTCCTACATCAATTGCACTTTGAATCACACGATTTGATGTCAGAATGAGCTCAAACGAAGCTTTACAGGAAAAATAAACTTAGACAAAGAAAGCTTTGAAAGCTTACAGTCGTGGGCATGGCGGCCCGAGCTTTCAATTTGGGTAGATAGCCCTTGTCCTGAGGTTTCTCCTAGGATCAAGAATTGCATCAATTGATGTTAAATTGAAGGAGAATTTAGTAATCGAAGTTCTATCAATTCTCTCTCTAGCACTAATCAGAATTTATAGAGGGGAGCCAAATTGGCTTACCGTTTAGCTCTAATTCAGCTATAGAAGGACTGATGAGGTGTTGGGAGGGCTTGGTTTAGCTTGATGGGCAGCTTTGGTCAAAATAGGGCAGCTTGGTTTTGCTCGGCCAAAATAGGGCAGCTTTGGTCCATCAAAGCTGCTTCATTGTTCGATCACGCCAATGATTCTCCAACAACCCTCAGAGCAAATGGAGACTACAGGCATGTAGCTGACTTCTTCTCGAATCCAAAGAACCTGGCCTTGCCTTTTTTAGCTCAGAAAAGTGCCCAAATCGGAGCTCTAGTTCGAGCTTCGCCAGAAATTGGAGTAGTTGAAAGAGAATGGAGTTTTCAAATGTGGAGAGGATGAATGAGAAGGGGCTCTTTATATAGGAAGCTCGGGGACTTGTTGGCTCTCCAATTGGTGCCTTAATGGTGGTCATTCATTGCCTAAAACTCCCTGGCTGAAACTCTCTGAAAGAAGAAGATGACACTGTTTCGAACCGGACCGGATCGGTCCGAACCAGGTTCAAAGCTTAAACCGGCTGGTTCAAGCCCGATTCGACAGAATTTTTCAAAATTAAAAATTTCTAAATTCATTTTTTGTGGCCTCAAATCTTCAATTTGAATTTTCTAAGCCACCTAGAAAAATGAATTTAGCATTTGGTTCAATAGTGGTCCAAACTGGTTCAATGCGGTTCGGATCTTGTTCACTTGAACCGGTTTGGTTTTCATCTCCCATTCATCCTAAAGTCCTTTTTCATGACTTATGTGACTATTTAGGTCACTTGGGATCCATAAATTTCCCTGTTTGCCCTCTCTCTATGGGTTTTCGGTTCATAAATCGATTCAATCCGGTTTAGATCCGGTTCACCCAAACCGATCTAGTTTTTCTCTCCCAATTTGTCATAAGGCTCTTTTTCAGGGTTTATGAACCTTTTCGGTCACTCAAGAGTTGTAAATTCCCCAATTTTCCCATTCCCCTATGATTGGGTTCATGAACCGGTTCAGTTTTTCTCACTCGATTTGACCGGTTCTTTTCCCAGTTTTCTGTAACTCCAAAGGGTGGGGCTTACAAATCTCCCCTCCTTTTAGGAGTTTTATCCCCAAAACTTTATTCAACATCCTTCAAACTGAAAAGAACTTAT
Organism: Trapa bicornis; assembly: GCA_030064425.1. Taxonomy (NCBI): domain Eukaryota; kingdom Viridiplantae; phylum Streptophyta; class Magnoliopsida; order Myrtales; family Lythraceae; genus Trapa; species Trapa bicornis. The sequence continues at coordinate 18,080,134 of CM057752.1, forward strand.
CTTGGTATCGGCTTGTTATTTATTACATATAACTTTCTCGATCATTTCCATTTAGCCTCGGTATAACACATACTCATAAATTTCTTTTCCTTTACATTGTTTACTCCCTCCATAGAGTTTATCATAAGTAGTATGTTTTGCCCGTGACTCTAAAGGTATATTCCTAGGTTTACATCTTCCTTTACTTAAGGCAAGATTCTTCCCCTTAATGTTCTTACTCAAGATTTCAGGGTTGGGAGTTCCAAGGTGCCCAATCGTTCCTTCGTCCTAATTTGTCCCATCCATAATCTGTCATTGATTACATCTTCTGTCAAAATTATATCTGACCTTGTTATGCTTACTGACTGACTCTTTCTTACTTGAGTCACATTTTTACTCGAAACTATTGGTGCTTACACGTCCCTTACAACATGACATAGTCTAAAACCTGTCTCTATCCATCAGACTTCTACAACCCTTATTTTAGGATTGTTCCCAACTTTCCAACCTTTTGGACATTGTATAGCTTTTTCTCTCTCTTTGTCTGGTAGTATTTCTCGGCTACTTTTAATCGTTTGCCGACCTTAATTTCCTAGTTCACCCTTTACTTTCTTATCGGAGGTATCCCCGATTGTCCGGTCTTATTTCGTGTACTCCTCACCATGCCCACTCTATTACCCTTCTTTAGAGTGTAGTCTCCACTACTTCTTGGTCCTTGTTAGGGTCTCATTTATTCTCCTTGACCATCCTATTGCTACTAGTTGCTTCCTTCTTTCTAGGTTCATCAAAAATCTTTAATTGACTTCTTTGCTCTTCCAATTAAGTAATACCTTGGCTATCCCGACATACCCTTAACCACTCATGGTTCTTTATGAGGTTCATTATATCGGTTTAAGCCCCTTAGGATCCATCTGGTGGTTCCTTAGCTTTGGAACTTCCCTTTTTGAGGTCTCACTTCCTACTTGTATCCTCTACCTAAGGATTCCCATCCTAGTTCAACCTCTCTAACATTTCTTGGAGGCTTTTCCTTCTCTTCTTTTTATGGGTAGTCCACTTGTCACGGTGTCCTTTGATGCCACCTTCCTACTTACCTGCTCCTTGAGTTTAGCTAACTTCTTGGATCTTCCTAGTATGCTTCCTTAGGGTTTCCTTCTTTAGGAGAATCATTTCCCTTCTTTCTCGGAATTCCTTTTTATTCATCCTTGGAGGTATTTGACTTTAACTTTCCCGATATCCTCGGATGTCATCCTTCCTACTTCACCTTTGAGGTTTGGTGGGTACGTCCGCAGGATTTTCTTTTACTCGTATTTCATCATAAGTTTTATATGAAATGAAGCTTTTATTATAATGATGATGAATTATAGGTTTTTTTGGTTATATTGGTCTAGGGGAGCTATGGTAAGTACTAACTAGGTTCATCTTGTGCTTCCTTCTAGTTGAGGTTGTATACTCGGGTTGGTAATCTTGATGTAGTGGCTATATCTTGTCCTTCGTCTAGGGCCCTTAAGTTTCTTTGAGGTGGTGGATGGTCACTTCATTGGGTATTACCTTAAAGGGCTAGACAACTCTTTGCAAAGTGTCCAAGCTGTCAGCATTCAAAACAAGCTCAACACGACCCTTCATGACTTTTCCAACACCTAAGGTAAGAGGGGTTTCTCCTTTATGGGGTTGTATTTATCTCTCTTCGAGCATTGTAACTGTCATTTCTCCTAAAAGACCCCATTCTTGTCCCCCATTTGTGTCTACCAAGCTCCTTTTGACCTTTCTGGTTGCTCTGTCCTTCCTCTTCCTTTTGGGTGGCTTGCTCTGTCCGACGGCGTATTGTTTGTACTAAACATTCACACTCATGAGCCATGCTGATGATGGCAGCCAAATCCATGGGGCATTCTAGTACTCCCATTAGGTCTCTTATATCCATGTTTAGACCGTCCATGAACCGTTGGTAGATATCCGTCGGTCTGGCTAAGTCTGGAGCAAAAGGCCTTAGCTCATTAAACTTCGTCTGATATTCTGATATATAATTAAGCCCTTGTCATAGTCGGAGGAAATCCTGCTTCTTCTCATTAATTAGGTGAGGGGCCAGGTACTCCTCCGCATATCTCTCCTCAAATTGCTCCCAAGAGGGTGTGGAAGTATGTAGGCTCCGGACATTATCCCACCATCTCTTGGCACTACCCTCCAAGAAAACAATCTGTTAGGATCACCATGTTCTCTGTGATAATCTAACTATCCCCATCAGCTTCTTGATGTTAGCCAGCTAGTCCATGGCGGCTCCCGCATCTTTCTCTCCGAGAAAAGGCTTACACCCCAATTGATGGAGAGTCTTGAGATACTTGGTAATATCAACTAAAGGGGGATGATTAATAGGAGGAGGATGAGTTTGTACTTCCTCTAGTTCAGCCCGAGAGTTGGTGCCTACCTCATGGATGAGGTTAGGTTGCCCAAATACTCGAGTGAACTCTTCATACAACCTCCGATGTTCTAAGCTTGGTCCAGGTGGAACTATTTGGGTTTCTTGGGTAGTTTCTACTGGAAAGGGTGGTTGGACAGTGTCGAGTTCTCTTGGTTCCTTTCTTGGGAGCCATCTGAAAAGTTTTGAAAGAATCCCTATTAATTACTATGTCCTCTAGTCTTGATAATGTAATCGAGGAAATAGGCTTTGATACTACTCAAGTTGTCATGCCCCGACCTAGTTTGGTCGGATCACCATGATCAGCCCACCACTCTCCTAGTTTATTAAGGGTTTTCTCCCTTCTTTAAATAATCAGGAGAAAGATGTTCTTTATACTTGCACCTTTCCTGAAATAACATTAATCAAAACTAAATAATTTAAACTTACATACTTGTCTTGTAGGTTTAGCTAGCGGAATGTTTGTGGGTAGGTTTTTCCCTTGGTTACTTGAAAAGGGTAAAAAGAGGGGGTGAGTTTGACAACTCAGTGAATGAGTGTTTGAAAAATGAATTTCTTAAAAAATAGTTTGAATTGGAGTGTCCCGGACTCCTTATTTTCTTTAAAAACATTCTTTTCTCAAGTTTTGGTTTTCAACACCTTTTTCGAAGGTTTACCAATTTTTTTCTAAGGATTCTCAAATCCTTTTCAAGGTTTTCATAACCTTTTTCCTATTTCCATATTCGTTGTGTTTCACAAACAAAACGCCCTTCATCATAAACAGATCACACACATTCGCGAGATGCAGTTACACTGACTACACCCACTTGTGGATCAGAGCGTCTTTACCATCCACCCTGATAGAAGTCTATGACTTCTACCCGAAGTCTAAGTGAACGTCTCAAACGTCCTACCCTCAGACCAAAAATACTCTATATCCATATGAGGACAGAGACCTCATCCTGTCCCCACCCCGGTTTCATGCGCAAAGAAGCTACGTCGAGCTTTTCAAGACTTATGGTACGATTAACTGCCCTTATCTCCACCAGGTGATCCAGAGCCCTAGGACACATCACTACCCCTCTTGGGCATCTTTAAGGTCCCATAACACAGTGCATGCACAATCAACAGTTTTTCTCATAATGCCATATAATTTGTGGTGCCACTAGTTTGACGGCCTCGACCCTCAACTCGACCTGCAGCTGTTTGTCTTAACTAGTCCGAAGATCTCTCATGTCACACTACCACTAGTCTATTGAGTATGTCAGCCCTTGTCTCGGTACTATGGCCAAACAACTCATTTACTTAAGTTTTCATGACATGATAATCATATTTGTTTATGAACTCCAGCTCGTGCCAACTGGCCTAGGGCCCACTATTCGAGATTTTCAAAATCGGGCATATTATCCCCCAAGTTCCAAAACCGGGGCCTCTGACCTAACAGATCTATTTGAGCTCCTGTCAAGAAAGTCTTTCAAAATGTTTAAGCAATAGTACACAGTTAGGGGGGAGCACTTTTGACCAAATATACTTTTCAACCGTCCATCATACCAACCAAGTATGAGGATATCTCCGCTCATAACCGATGAAAGGGTTTTCCACTTCATTCGAGGAAGTTTCATCATACTAACTGGGTATGATCTACTTACAACTAATTTCATTATACCAACCAGAAGTTTCAATATCTCTCCTCTCAGGTTTAATGATTAAAATACCAGTTAGCAGTGGTTTTTCATTTTTGAGGTGCTTATCATCCCAACCAGGTATGATATTAAATTCCCACTCACCCGATCGTGCAATGAATATCCTCTTAGCCGACTTATTGTCCTTAATCGAACTTATTTTAGCTGGCGTTCTCGGTACTTCGTGTTCCTACATGATATGAATACTCTTGTTCATTATACTTTGGCCTAATAGCCTTCATTCCTTCCAAATAAATGAGAAAACCAAACTTTTCCTTTTTTTGCAATTAGATCCATAAAGTTATTTTTCATTAACTTTAAGTCCCTAATACCGGTTTTTCCTCAAATTGAGTCCCGAAACTTTTAAAATTCATCTTGGGACCTCAATTTATTCAAATTCACAAAAAGGGGTTTAATTTTCCCAAATTTCCAATTTAGTCCCCAACTTTTTCCAAAATTACCATTTTGCCCCAAAAATTCCAAATTTTGCCCAATTGGTCCTCCAACAATTTTATCATGACCAATTGGCCCTCAATTTTATGAAATTGAACATTAGTCCCTCGAATTTTTTAAATTCCCAAATTTCCCCCATTTTCAACCTTCTAACTTAGCTGAATTTGATTTCATCAAATTGACAAATCAAATGAGTTTAATTGTTGAAATTGAAGTTAGATTGGAGTTCCTACACCTTTATACGATTCAATTGCACTTTGAATCGCACAATTGGATAACGAAATGAGCTCAAACGGAGCTTTGTCGGAAAACTAGACATAAAGAGAGAAAGCTTTGAAAGCTTAACATCGGGGGCAGATAGCTCTCATCCGAGCTTTCGATCTGGGCAGATAGCTCTCGTCCTGAGGTTCCTCCTAGGATCAAGAATTGCATCAATTGATGTCGAATTGAATGAGAATTTAGTCATCGATGTTTTGTCGGTTCTCTCTCTAGTGATCGGAACTTATAGAGGGGAGCCAAATTGGCGTACCTTTTAGCTCTAATTCAGTTGTAGGTGGATTGTGGAGGTGCTGGGAGGGCTTGGTTTGCTTGAGAAGGGCTTGAATTTTCCGATTTCTGCTCCGCTGAAATAGGGCAGCTTTGGTCCGCTGGAGCTGCTTCATTGTTGGATCACACCGCGATTCTCCGGCGACCCTCGGAGCAAATGGAGACTACATGCATGTAGCTAACTTCTCCATGAATTCAAAGAACTCGACCTCACCTTGTTTGGCTTTGAAAATTGCCCAAGTCGGAGCTCTGGTTCGAGCTTCGCCAGAAATTGGAGTAGTTCAGAGAGAATTGAAGTTTTCAGGTGTGGAGAGGATGAATGAGGAGGGGATCTTTCTATAGGAAGCTCAGGGAATTCTTGGCCGTCTGATTGGCACCTTAATGGCAGTCATTCATTGCCTGAACCTCCTTGGCTAGAGACTTTTTAGCTTTGTCGGCATCTGCTCGATTTTCTAGCAAGTGAACAGTGCCGTCATCTGAAGGAAGAAGACGACACTATTCCGAACCGGACCAAACCGGTTTGAACCGGGTTCAAAGCTTAAATCGACTGGTTTAAGCCCGATTTAACTAAATTTTTCAAAATTAAAAATTTCTAAATTCATTTTCTATCCAATGGTGGCCTCGAATCTCAAATTTGAATTTTCTAAGCCACCTAGAAAAATGAATTTAGTAGGTTTAATAGTAGTTTTGGATCCGGTTTACTTGAACCGATTTGGTTTTCATCCTCCATTTTAAAGTCCTTTTTCATGACTTATATGACTCTTTAGGTAACTTGGAATCCATAAATTTCCCGATTTGCCCTCTCTCTATGGGTTTTAAGTTCATAAATCGGTTCAATCCAGTTCTGATCCGGTTAACCCGAACTGATATAGTTTTTCTCTCCCAATTTGTCCTAAGGCTCTTTTTTAGGGCTTATGAACCCTTTTGGGTCACTCTGGAGTTGTAAATTCCCCAATTTTCATGTTCCCCTATGATCGGGTTTGTGAACCAGTTCGGTTTTTCTCACTCGGTTTAACCGATTCTTTTCCTGGTTTTCCTTAACTCCAAAGGGTGGGGTTTACATTATTGATTCTTGTGCTTCAAGACATATGACATGATAAATAGAATAGTTTAATACATATGATAGGTATCATCAAACTCATAAGGGAGTTGTTCATACGACAAATGGAACAATACAATCTATCAAAGGGAATGGCTCTATTAGGTGTATTGATTTGATCACATTATCATCTATTTTGCATTTTCCCTCTTTTCTAGTTAATCTATTGTCAGTTAGTAGTATCATTGATCAATTGAATTGTCAAGTAATTTTTTATGGAAACAATTGTATCTTTCGAGAGAGAAACACTAAGAAGATACTTGGAACTAGCATCAAGCGTGGAGGATTATGGTATCTCAATAGAAGAGTTGTGGATAAAAGTTTTAGTGTTGTTGTGAATAGTAAAGAAGATGATGAAGCAATGTTAGAACATTGTTGGTTGGGACATACATCTTTTGAGAGTCTTAAAAGGTTGAGACCAAAGCTGATGAGTAAATTAGAATGTAATAAACTTGTTTGTAATGCTTGTGAGTTTGGAAAACACACAAAAACAAGTTATAATTCTACTAGATTAAGAAGTATGGAGTCATTTTTATTAATTCACTCGGACGTTTGGGGGCCATGCCCAATTACCTCTACTAGTGGATTCAGACGGTTTATTACCTTTATTGTTTGTCACTCTCAAGTGACATGGTTATATTTGATGAAGCACAAAGGAGAAGCACTGTTATGTTTCAAGTATTTTCTAGCTCTTGTTCAAACTCAATTTAATACCAAAGTTTGTACTCTTAGAACAGACAATGCCATTGAGTGTGTGAATCGTGAATTTTCATCTTATCTATATAGTAAGGGAATTATTCATCAGACTACATGTTCAGATACCCTCCAACAAAATGGTGTTGTAGAGAGGAAAAATAATTATTTGTTGGAAGTTACTCGTTCTCTTCTCTTCAAGATGAATGTACCAAAGTATTTATGGAGCGAAGCCGTACTAACAACAATTTATTTGATTAATTGGATGCCCTCACAAGTGTTGAACTTTAGATCACTTTGTTAAGTATTGATGGGAAAAAACACATACATAGTCCCTACTCGTGTGTTTGGATGTATATGTTTTGTGAGAGATCATCGCCCTTTAGTAAGCAAGCTCGATCCTCGTGCATTGAAATATATTTATATGTGTTATTCCAGTACTCAAAAGGGATACAAGTATTGGAGTCCAAGTGAGAAGAGACTCTTTGTGAGTATAGATGTGACTTTTTGTGAGAATAAACCATTCTATAAGGAATCAACGTAGTCTGCAATCGTATTACAAGACTTGTTAATTCATGATATATGACAAATAAATGAAGAAATTGTCAATGATCAAAGTACTGAAAATATTATTGTTCTAGTGAATCTATGTCCTAAAATTTGGAGTAACAAAGATGGAAAAAAGGATGAGCTTCAATTGAAGGTATATAGCAGAAGAAATAAGGATTGTGCTAAGGGGGAGAAAGATGAGTAGGTGATGGTGAGACAATCCCAAGTATTAATCAACACTCTAACGGTTCACCGACGTCACCAGAAGGTAATGACTCTATACAAGAACAAATATTTATTACTCAATCCATACATTTAGAGGTTTCTAATATTCATCAACCTTCTAATGGTTCATCCACGTCATCATATGGTAATGATTCCTTACCTATTGCCATTAGTAGAGAACGCAGAGCTAATGTAGGGAAACCTCCAATTAGATATGGTTTTGAGAATGATATATCTAATTATGTTTCATATGCATCTGTTCCATCTGCATACAAGTCGTTTATTGCATCACTACAGTCAGTACATATAGCAAATAATTGGCAAGAAGCTGAATGGGATCTGAAGTGGCTTGGAGCAATGCATGAGAAGATTAAAGCACTAGAGAAGAATAAAACATGGGAGTTTGCTCAACTTCTTAATGAAAAAAATGTTGTATGATGTAAGTGAGTATTCAATATGAAACAAAATGATGAAAGAGAAGTTGTGAGATGCAAAGTAAGGTTGGTGGCAAAAGGTTATAGTCAAATATATGGAATAAACTATGATGAGACTATTGCACCAGTAGCTAAGATGAGCACTATCATAACACTTATTTCATGTATTGCTAATTTTGGGTGGACATTACATCAAATGGATGTAAAGATTGCAATTTTGCATGGAAACCAACAAGAGGAAGTATATATGGAGATTCCACTTGGATTTGGTACGATGAAGACTGTGAGGAAGGTATGTAGATTGAAGAAATCTCTGTATGGACTCAAACAGTCATCGAGAGCATGGTTTGATCGATTTTGACATGTAGTGGTCAAAATGGGTTACCAGTAGTGTAATGGAGACCATACAGTTTTCTATTGACACTCTATTGGTCGAGTTGCTATTCTCACAGTATAAGTAGATGATATTATCGTCATTGGGGATGATGATGTTGATATATTGTAGTTGAAAAAACAACTAAGTAAAGAATTTGAGGTAAAAGACTTGGGTCCTTTAAAGTATTTTCTCGGTATTGAGATTGTAAGATCTAGGAAAGGTATAATGCTTTCTCAGAGAAAGTATATGTTAGATTTACTCATTAAGATAGGAATGTTAAACTGTTGAACTGCTTCGACACCAATAGAACTTAATCCTAAGTTATGTGCTCAATCAGGGGACCTAGTGGATAAAGAACGATATCAGAGAATTGTGGGACAATTGATCTATCCATGTCATACCAGACCTGATATCACATATGCAATCAATATTGTGAGCAGATATATGCACGATTCCAGGACAAATCATTGGGATGCTACCATGAGAATATTGAGATATTTAAAAAGAAGTCCAAGTAAGGAACTTTGGTTTAAGCCTCAGAGTCACACCAGAGTAGAATGCTTTTGTGATTCAAATTTGGCTAGTTGTGTGGATGATAGGAGATCTACATCTGGCTATTATGTGTTTGTTGGAGGTAATCTTGTATCATGGAGGAGTAAGAAACAAGAAGTAGTCACTCGATCATCAACAAAAGCGGAGTACATATCAATGGCTCAAACTATTTGTGAGATAATTTGGATAAAAAGATTACTAATGGAGATTTGCCTCTTTAGAGAAGAACCTATGAAGTTGTGGTGTGATAATAAGTCTGCTATAAATATTGCCAACAATCCAGTTCAACATGATAGGACCAAACACGTGGAAATTGATCAATTTTTCATCAAAGAAAAAATTGATATGAAGATTGTGGAACAGCAATATATGAAGACTAGTGGACAACTAGCAGATTTTTTAACTAAAGGTTTAGGTTATAGAGAATGGGATGATATTTGTAACAAGATTGGAATGGTAGATATCTACCGTCTATCTTGAGGGGGAGTGTGCAATATTAATAAGTTTGGGGTATATTTATAAATAGTGAAAATATACCCAATATATATTCTTAAATGTAATTTACTAGTAAGATGATTCTATTTCCAATATTCAATAGATGCCTTTAAAGGGAATCAGAGCAATAAGACACGAAGTCTATAGCATGTACCACCAAAACTGAATACCCGGAGGATACATGAAAACCTAGAAATAACAAATGGAGTTATGGCTCATCGACCTAAGCTATGAAATAAGATTGGTGGACTATAAATCGTCCATAAATATGGTCAACTATGAAAGTTACCATAAATAGGAAATAAGGAAGAAACTGAGAATAAAGGATAGACCCTTGAAGAGCACAAAGTAAGAAACTAGCTAAGGATATCTATAGCCCCTTAGAAGCGATAACGAACTCGGAGGGTAAGCGAAATCATACTGACACCCTTGGATAAAATGGACTAAAAGGATTCTAGTACTCACCAATGACCAAACCGCCAACACAGTGACACTCCTTTGATGAAGGAAGCCAAAATAGATAAGACCAGACACCGTCACCTAGGAATAACCAACACTTCCTAAGGAAAAGGCCTCATATAGTAAGGAATGACAAGAGATGTGAATATCTTAGGAGAAGATTTTGTGATGACACAAAGCCACCATCAAGACCACACTAGGACTATAGGGATAGGGAATCCCAAATGGAGCATCCTAAGGATGCATTATTAAACCTAACACAATGGATGATCTTGGATGAACACCTAAGAAAAGAATGATAGAGTATGACGATAGGAAAAGGATAACTCCAACAAAGAAAACACTTGCAAAGGAGTCAACGCAATTTCTAAAGAAACAAGGGAAGGTTCGAATTAACCCTACAGAACTTATGGTATCATCAAGTGAGTTTTGAGGACAAAACTCCTAAAAATAGGGGAGTAGTTATAAGCTCCTTCTTCCCTAAATAAGAGAAGTAGGAAAGAGAATAAAAAATTTTCAAAGGAAAATCGAGGTGCCGATTGAATTGTGACTTCACTAATTGAATAATGTGGGACAAACATCAACCCCAATACACTAATTAGCCATGGATTCAACCAACTGAGATGAACCAAATTCGAACCACACCAAACCATGTGGAACCAGTTCAAAGATATATTTTTTTAGGGTGACCCAAAAAGGGAAATTTGTTAAATTTAGGTTATAAATTAATTTAGAAATTTATAATTTTTAGAAAACTAGTTAAATTGGGCCAGAATCATCTAGTTTAAGTCTTGGGTCGCTGAAATCAAGTTCAATTAAATAAAATGCAAGCTTAAGAGAATTTAAGCATACCTAACAGAGGGTAAGGCTTGGTGTTATCTCTAGTCATTTTCCCTAATTCCTTAAAAGTGATAAAAAGAGGGGTGAGTTTCTACAACTCAGTAAATGGGTATTTTTTTTAAATGAAGTTTCGATAAAAATAGCTGTCAAGTTGGAGTGTGCCAAACTCCTTAATTATTTCAATTTTTCTCATTTCCAAATCTTGGTTTTCAAAATCAATTCTTCTTACCACAATGTGTCATCACCCAACACACATCCTTCATCATGAAGGTAAAACACATAATCGCGGGCTGGCCCGTTCACTAAACCCACTTGTGGCATCGGAGCGACTTTACTAGCCACCAAGATAGAAGCACATTCACTTCTACCCTAAGAATGAGTGGATGTTCGCAACATCCGACCCTCAATCTCGTAACAAATCTTTGTGTTCATATGAGGATAGAGACCTCATCCTATCCCGACCTCAGTCTCATGTGCTTGAAGCTACTCTAAGCTTTGCAAGACTTCTGGTATGACAAACTACCCTTATATCCACCAGATCGTCTAAAGCCCTAGGACGCATCAATCCCTCTTGGGCATTTTGAAGGTCTCGTAAACACAGTGCATGCACAATCAACATTTTTCACATAATTCCATATAATATGTGGTGCCACCAGTCCAACGGCCCCGACCCTCAACTTGACTTGTAGCTGTTTGTCTTGACTAGTCCGGAGACCTGTCATGTCACACTACCGCTAGTTGACTGAGTATGTCGGTCATGTCTTGGTACCATGGCCAAAAAATTCATTTACTTAAGTTTTCATGGCATATAAATCATATTTTTTTTACAAGCATCTGCTCGTGTCAATAGCCTAGGGAACACTGTTCGAGATTTTTAAAATTGGGCATATTAGCCCCCCAAGTTCCAAAATTGAGGCCTCCTGCCTAACAAAGATATTCAAGCCCCTGTCAAGAATGTTTCCCAAAATGTTTAAGTAGTGGCACACAGTCAGGGGAGAGCACTTACGACAAAATACTTCTCAAATGTCCATCATACCAATCGAGTATGAGAACATCTTCACTCACAACTGATAAACGGGTTTGTCACTTCCTTCGAGAAAGTTTTATCATACCAATCGGTTATGATCTACTTACACCAGGAAGTAGTTTTTCTACGTGATTTTTCACGTCACTCCTCTCAGGTGTTATGTTTAAAATACCACTTAGCAGTGGGTTTTCATTTTCGAGGTGCTTATCATCCCAACCGGGTATGATATAAAAATCCCACTCACCCGATCGTGCAGTTCCTATAAGTCAATTTTTGTCCCTTGCGAGCTTAATCGCAGTTGGCATTCCCGATATCTCATGTTCCTACAAGAAATGAACATTTTTGTTAATTATCATTTGGCTAGATAACTTTCATTCATTATGAATGACTAAAATATCCAACTTTTCAAATATTTACAATTTTGTCCCTAAAGTTATTTTTCCTTTGCTTTAGGCCCCAATTGCCGGTTTTTCTCCAAATTGAATCCCGAAACTTTTAAAATCCCTCCAGAGACCTCAATTTATTCAATTTCATAAAAAGGGGTTCAAGTTTCCCAAATTCCCTAATTTGGACCCTAATTTTTCCAAAATTACCATTTTGCCCTTCATTTACAAAAATGGTAAGTTTTACCCCAAAAATTATAAAATTTGCTCAATTGGTCCCCTAACACTCTTATCATGCATAATTGATCCTTAATTTTATAAAATTGTATTTTGGTCCCTCAAATTTTTGAAATCCCCAATTTTTCCCAAAATTTTCCCCCAATTTCAACTTCGCAACTCAGTCGAATTTGATTTCATAAAATTGACTGATTAAACAAGTTTAATTGTTGAGATTGAAGTTAAATTAGAGTTTCTAATTGTTCATACCTTTCAATTGCACTTTGAATCACAAGTTTTGACTTGGGAATGAGCTCATACGGAGCTTCGCTGGAAAACAAAATGTAGAGAGAGAAAGCTTCCATTGCTCACCGTCGAGGGTGCGGCGGATTGAGCTTCCCATATGGGTAGATAACTCTTCTCCTGAGGTTTCTCCTAGGATCATGAATTGCATCAATTGATGCTGAATTGGGTAATAATTCTATCATCGAAATTCTATCGGTTCTCTCTCTAGCACCAATCGAAAATTACAGAGTAGAGCCGAATTGGCTTACCTTTCAGTTCTAATTTAGCTATAGGAGGGCTGAGGAGGTGTTGGGAGAGCTTGGTTTGGCCCAAGGAGGGCTCAAATTAGTCAATTTCAACTCATCCGAAATAAGGCAGATTCGGTCCACCAGAGTTGCTTCACGGTTCGATCACGCCGGTGCTTCTTCGGTGACCCTCGAAGTGAATGGATACCACCACTGTGTAGCTAACTTCTCCAAGTTCTAAGGAACCCGACCACACCTTCTTCGGCTTAGAAAAGGCCCTATATCGGAGCTCTGGTTTGAGCTTCACCTGAAAACTAAGCAGTTGAGAGAGAGTGAGGTTTTGAAGTGTGGAGAGGATGAATGGAGAAGGGCTCTTTATATAGGGAGCTCAGGGACTCGTCGACAGTTTGGCACCTTTGTGACAGTCATTGATGGCCTGAAACGTACTAAAACGGAAACGTTTCCTTTTCATCGGCGCTGCTTTGATTTTCCGGTGAGTGAACAATAATGTCATCTGAAGGAAGAAGATGACATTGTTTTTAATTGGACGGACCAGTTCGAATCGGGTTCAAAGCTTAAATCGGCCGGTTCACCCCCGATTCGATCGAATTTTTCAAATCTAATAATTTCTAAATTCATTTTCTATCCAACACCCTACCTCCATAGGGAGACAACACTAGAAGCTTCCCAAATGCTTGAGACTGGGCTGAAATGTCAAAAGACCAAATGGGGAAGTATCCTGGAGAATGGTGCTAGAACCTATTAGTGGCACAACTCTAAGTATGGAGGAAGACGTTTATCAAGAATTTCATAGCTCCTTAGTTATTTTGCAACCATTTCCTGTGACAGGGCTGAAAGCCTAATCTTTTGTATCCCCCTGTTAATAAAATACTCAAATTCTCAAAACTCTCTCTCCTGATGATGCAATCGTGTTGGGAATATGGCTTAAGGAAAATAAAGCAAACCCACACTATCTTGGAAGCTAAGGAAAAGTTACATCCCGGTTATGGAAGATGAATCAGGGAATTAAGAAACCTAGGAAGACTCTTACCATGACCCTTTAGCAAAGGAGATTCAGTAAGAAAACTGTCAAAGTGATCAGATTTAAAGTACGGTAGAGCACCAAACCAATAGTAACCCTGGAAATGCCCTACTCGAAGGAAAGAAGGGACCACAACAATCCATGTAAAGGAATAACCTATTTCAAGTATGAACGATTGAGACATTACTTGAAGAAGTGCCCAACCCTACTAAAGACAAGTACTAGGATAAACTATTATAGGTGTAAGGAAAGAAGGGGCGTTTCACACCTCATAAATTCAGGGCAATAACTCCTCAAAGGCCACGAAGGACTGGAGACCAAAACCATGGAGCTGGCTAAGTAAGCGGTTCACCAAGAGGTCAAGAAATGACGAGGTAAATGCAAATTTTAAATTTCTTCTTAAGAAGGTCAAGGAGAATAAATGACACCCTAAGAAAGGATGAGATGTAGTAAAGACTACACTCTATGATGGACAATAGGATGGGCATGAATATAGCTGCCCAGACGATAGGACCAGAAAAATAAAGAGAAAAAGAGTTAAAGAACTGGTCTTCGAGAGAACCATCGATTTAAACCACACCAAAGAAGGGAGAAGTGAAAAGGCCAAAACATTGGGAAAGAAGAACGAAGGAAAATCCTTAAAGCAATCGATGGCTAAAACCGGGTTTATAGACTTAAGATGGTTAAGTGAACCTCACGAAGGGCGAACAAGAGAATTTGAAACAAGGAGGATGTGAACCCTCCTTAAACGAAAATAATCTAATGAATTAGCACCGAAAGATGCTGTGACAATTATGAATGAGTGGACAACCCATACTAAGGTAATAAAGGAAAGAATGTTTGAGAAACGTTGTGAAAGTAAATCCCCCAGATAAGATGTGGCTAAGAAGGAATAACCACAATTGGTAAGACGGGTCATAGTCCACACGCACATATGAAGCTTAAAGAGTGGACGATCGAGCATAGGGTGGAATGCACAGAATAAAACCAATAATCAGAAGTATCCCATCTAAGGAATAAGGGATAAAACAAAAGTTGTGGATAGAGAAGGATTCAAAGCAAACAGATGCCCTAACATAGATAAGGGTGCAAAGAAAGGGAGAAAGAACCATACAATAAATCATAAGGAGGATGAGCATGTAACTCCTAAGATGGAAATCTCTATTGTAAGAGACATAGTAAAGAACAAAACTGGAAGGAGTGAACCTTCCTAAGCAAAGTAAGAAAGAAATGACATTCCTATTTAGTTTTTTTAAGAAAGAAATGTTGGAGGGGTGAGCTTTTACACTCAATGAGTAGTAGTTTACTAACATAGGAATGTCACGTCCTCAAGTAAGTCTTTAGTTAAAATTTTTATTTGAGGTATTTAAACGTATAAACAAGGTTTAACAAATATATTTAAATTTTTTTAGTGTATTCTCCAAAATATGTACACATAAGGTGGTTCAAAGGTACATTACCGACCATGAGTCTAGAGGTCATGCACATCACGATAACCATCTCTGGCGATTCTTTCCAATATGAGAAAGAAGTGACCGATTTTGCCTAATCTATCTCAACACAACTTGGATCCCACACTATGACTGGGTGCTTGTGTACTCAAAATAACTCCCCCTTATTTGCCCCCAACGAATCCAGTATCCTGTAGAAACCATACTAATTATCACAAGGCAACTATGGTCTCGCACAAGCTTTCACATCAAACACAATTAATGCAAACAAGTTTATTTCAAAAATTAGAGATTTGACTTGTTATATGGCAATCTCTTCTATAAGAATTCATCCTTTCATAAAATATTTGAATATTTTCCTTCTTTGAAATTATATCCGTTAAGGCCCATTTTTAATTAAATTATATGTCTTAGCCATCTTTTTTTAAATATGAGTCATAGCTCTCTTTTATAAATGTCGAATGGTGTTGATCCATTCTCTAAAAATTTTTAGAATTTTCCAAAATTATATCCATCTATAGTTTTTGGATACTTTCTAAAAAAATTTTGAAAAAAGTTAATGACTCATAATTTGTAAAAGTGCGAGTAACTAACTTCATTAGTCAAATTGAACGTGGCGTCATCAATCGCATTCACCTCGAATTTGAGCTCCTTGGCCCTCATGAGTGCATGCTTCATACCATGGCTTTCTAGTGCATAAATTTTCAGCCTACAAATATTCCTTATACTAGTTAACTCTTGCTTGAGTATTTGAAGATAGTTTAACTAGGTACTACTTGTTTTATCTATAACTTTTTCATCATTACGATTTTACCCATCCTATCTCGATTTAACTGAGTCTATCCTATGTTAATCCTCCAATCCATATTCATCATTAATTCACACAATTTTCCAAATACTCTGACTTATTCATAATTATACCCTCCATCATTCAAATGTTCACACTTAGGTCACTAAACTTTCTCTTATTTTATCTTTAGGTCTTTAAGCTTCCAATTTCTTACATTTTAACCATAGATCTTTTCAAATCTTTCCTTTAGGTACTCAAACTTTCATTTATTTTATTTGGTCACCTATTTAACTTTATTTGCATTTGGTTCCCAATTTTTCCAAAATTGTAAATAAGACCCTAAATGTAAACTCCGCACATTTGAGTTAAGGAAAATCGGGAAAAAGAACCGGTCAAACTGAATAAGAAAAACAAACCGGTTTACATTTGGGAATAAGCAATATCAAAATTTAAAACTTTTGAGTGATCCAAAGGGTTCATTAAACATTGGAAAAGAAGCTTAAAACAAAATAGAAAATAAAAAACAAATTGGTTCAAGTGAACTAGATTCCATAAGAACTTCAACTGAACACTTCTCTCTTTCTCACTACTGCTCCATTTCCCGATAAAGCTCGAACTAGAGTTTCGACTTGAACAAAGGTCGGGCTCTTTAGAACCGGGGAGAAGACAGCTATCTAATAGCAAACTCCAGTCAATACAAGAATCGTTGGAGAAGCGCCGGCGTGATAGAATAGTGAAGCAGCTCCGGCGGAGCGAAGCTGCCCTATTTTGGCCAAGCTGAAATCAGCCATTTCAAGTCCTGCACAGGCCAATCCAAGCCCTCCCAACATTTCCTCAGCCTTTCTATGGCTGAATTAGGACTGAAAGGTAAGCCAATGCGTCTCCACTTTATAATTTTTGATTGGTGCTAGAGAGAGAGTCGACCAAATTTCAATGACGAAATTCTAATCCAATTCCATATCAATTGATGCGATTCTTGATTCTAGGATGAACCTCAGGATGAGAGCTATCTGTCCAGATCGAAAGCTCGAACCGTCGTGCCTTCATCGGTGCGTAATCGAAGCTTTCTCTCTCTATAGTTCATTTTCCAACGAAGCTCCGTTTGAGCTTGTCCCGACATTAAAACTTGCAATTCACATTTTTGAAGAATCGTATGAACATGTAGAAACTCAATTTCAACTTCAATTTCAACAATTAGAAATGTTTGATGGGTCAATTTGATGAAATAAAATTTGGCTGTGTTAAGAAGTTGGAATTGGGGAAAAATTGGGGATTTTTTAAATTCAAAGGACCAAAATGAAATTTTATGAAATTGAGGGTGAATTGGGCATGAAAATAATGTTAGAGGACCAATTGAGAAATTTTAAAATTTTTGGGGCAAAAATTACCATTTTTGTAAAGGAAGGGCAAAATGGTAATTTTGGAAAAGTTGGAGCACCAAATTGGAAATTTGAGAAATTAAACCCCTTTTTGTGAAATGGAATAAATTGACATCCTATGATAAATTTTAGAAGTTTCGGGACTCGATTTGAGGAAAAACCAGTATTTGGGACTTATAGTTACAGAGAAATAACTTTAGGGACCTAATTACAAATAAATGAAAGTTTGACTTTCTCATTCATTTGGAATGAATGAAGGCGATTAGGCCGAAGGAGAATGAACCAAGATGTTCATATCGTGTAGGAACGTGAAATACCGGGAACGCCAGCAAGGACAAGCTCGCGTGAATACAAAGAACCAATCTAGTGGAATTCACGGCATTAAAGGGTGAGTGGGTTTACAAACATCATACCCGATTGGGATGATGAGCACACCTTATAATTTAAAAACCACTTACCGGTTGTGAGTGGGTTTACAAACATCATACCCGATTGGGATGATGAGCACACCTT
This sequence comes from Trapa bicornis, assembly GCA_030064425.1. Lineage (NCBI taxonomy): Eukaryota > Viridiplantae > Streptophyta > Magnoliopsida > Myrtales > Lythraceae > Trapa > Trapa bicornis. The sequence goes on from CM057752.1 coordinate 18,098,236, forward strand.
ATAATTTAAAAACCACTTACCGGTTGTGAGTGGGTTTACTAACATCATACCCGGTTGGGATGATGAGCACAACATAAAAGTTAAAAACCACTTATCGGTTGTGAGTGGGTTTACTAACATCAAACCCGGTTGGGATGATGAGCACAACTTAAAGATAAAAATCACTTACCGATTGTGAATAAAAATTTTATATCATACCCGGTAGGGGATGATAAGTACATCGGTATAAAAACCCACTGTTTAGTGGTATTTTAATCATCACCACTTAGAGAAAGTGATGTGAAAATTATGCGAAAAAAACTACTTACCGGTTGTAAGTAGATCATACCCAGTTGGTATGATGAGACTTCCTCGAAGGAAGTTGAAAACCCGTTCATTGGTTATGAACGGAGATGTATTTATACCGGTTGGTATAATGGACAGTGAAAACCTATTTTGTCAGAAGTGTTCTCCCCTGACCGTGTGCCAATGCTTAAACTATTTGGTAGACCTTCTCGACGGGAGCTCGAATAGCTCTGATAGGCCAGGGGCCTCGATTTTTGAACTTGGGGGCTAAATGCCCAATTTTGAAAATCTCGTATAGTGGGCCCAAGGCTAGTTGGCACGAGCAGGAGCTTGTAAATGAACAAGATATATGTGCCATAAAACTTAATAAGTGAATTGTTTGGACATGGTACCAAGATAGGACCGACGTGCTCAGTCAACTAGCGGTAGTGCGACATGATAGGTCGATGGACTAGTCAAGACAAACAGCTGCGGGTTGAGTTGAGAGTCGGGGCCGTTGGACTAGTGGCACCACATATTACATGGCAATATAAGAAAACATTGTTTGTGCATGCACTGTGAGTACGAGATCATCAAGACGCCCATGAGGGGTAGTGATGCGTCCTAAGGGCACTGGACGACCTGATGGCTATAAAGGCAGTTTGTCGTTCACGGTGTCTGTGCGAAATCTGGAGTAGCACCAAGCGCATGAGACCGGGGTGGGGACAGGATGAGGTCTCTGTCCTCATACGAACACGAAGAAGTGATTTCAGGATTGTGGGTCGGATGTCGTGTACATCCACTCATTCCCAGTGTAGAAGTGGTCGTACTTCTATCCGGGTGGCAGGAAAAGTCGCTCCAAAGCCACTAGCGGGTTCAGTAGTGATACTGACTTGCGAATGTGTGTAACCTTCATGATGAAGGATGTGTGTTGGGTGATGACACACCGTGGTAACTAAGAAATAATGGAAAAACTCAAATTTTTAAATGAATGGATTTTTGAAAATAAAGGAGTCTGGCACACTCCATATAAATGTTTTTCTTAAAAGTTAAAAGCTTTTAAAAACCCATTCATTGAGTAGTCGTACTCACCCCCTCCCTTATATCCCTTTCAGGAAATCTCGGAAAGCCTCCCCTTAAAGACCGTCAACTAAGATGCATATAAGATAGGTATGTAAAGTTTTAAATTTCATGCATTTTTTTATTATGCTATTCTAGGAAAAAGGTGCAGGTTAAAGGACGCCTTACTCTTTACGGTTTACAATAAGGGGAAACCCTTTAATAAACTGGGAGAGTGGCGGGTTGATCACGGGGATCCGACCAAACTAGGTCGGGGCGTGACACTAAACTTTTAATTTTCTTAAAATTTAATTTAAACCATAGATTTAGACCCTAACAAGATGCTAATCAACTTTTCCATGTCCATCAATCATTCCATGCTTTGAATCGATCGATTTGTCCTAGAAATAAGTAAAAATGGAGCTTCAACAGAACAATAATCTAGAATGAGAAAGTTTCAATAACTCAAAGGTGACGAAACGTCCACTAGAGTGATTGTGTGGACAAATAGCTTGTCTCATTGAGGATCTCCTACGATCAAGTGGTGCCTCAAATCATCATTGGTGGTACATAAATTCACAATTGATCGAAATTCAGTATAAATAGTAAGAAGTCTAAGTTTTTTTATGAACAACGATGAAGGGACGTACCATGGTCATGTGGGGAAGACTTGGACACGCATTAGGGATCTCTAGGGACTTAGCCAAGTCATGTTTGTCCACAGGAGGGATCAAAATTACCTTGAGAAGATGGTGCACAATTTTGAGCAAGTGAAACATAGGTATTATGTGATCGGATCGACATTCCTCTAGTGACCATCGAGCTCAGGAAATGTTTTCGCTTGGTGGAGAAGGTTTGTAGAAATCTTTATATCTAAGATTCAGCTTGTTTGGTTACCAAAAGACCCTATATCTGAGCTCTAGTTTGCGCTAAGAACTAGAGATTTTGTTGCTTGGGGAGGAATTGAGGTGTGTTGAGAAGAATGAGGCAACTCTTAATATAAGGACATAAGAGATGTCTATGGCTATCCATTCTCACCCTTTCCGACCTAAAATTACTCAAATTTAGTGTTTGGTGATGGAATTTTCCTTCGTCAGAATGACAGTCATGTCATTTCCATCGTTTACTTCTTATCCTTCTTTACTAGTTGCAACAATTTGAGGAAGAAGATGACATTATGTGTGTGCATGCGTGTTTTACTCATGTGGATTGCTACATGGTGCATTGTGATTAATGTCATGCTTTGTGTGATTGGTCTTCGGTCTTCTCTGACTATATAAATTGTCATGTGGTGCACAATGATTGGTTGTGCTTGTTTGATTGTACTTTGTCATTGTGACTATATCTATTTTTCCATGTCATGCATGGGGATTTGGCGCATTCGCTGACATGGCTCATTTGACCAAGTGTTGATCAACCTTGTTGGAACCGTTTTTCAGCTCGTTTGACCAATTTTGGCTTTCCTTTGGCCAGTTCACCACAATTTGATTAGTTCCCAACCTAATTTATTTTTCTAAAACTTGTTCAACTCATTTCATTTCTTTTAGGTTCAAGAATTACCTTTTTGCCCTTAAAAAAATTCATCTTGTTTCAAGTCCAGTTTGATTTAATCTAATTTTCACGTGATTCTAGATCGGTAGTTTCTCGTTGATTGATTCTCAATCAAGGAAGTCCCCTTAGGTTTGGTTCAAATTGATTTGAGAGGTCCTAAGATCCCAATTCGAATCGTGATATGCTTTCGATTAATTTATTATTCCTAGTTCAACCCAGGATTTTTCAGTTTAACTCTTTTCTATAAATGTGGTGTTATAGTATGCAAGTATTGAACTAATGAAAGAAGGCGCTCTCTAGCAATTGGAGGATGGAGGGACCATTCAAGTTTGAGGGGGGCGGGGGGGGGGAGGATGGGGAGTGGGGTATGTCAGATGTGGTAGACACTTAAGGTAAGTTCCATTTTGGAACATCGATTATGTAAGTTCAACTTTGATACTATAAAATGCATCATGTTTGTCTAAGCATTAATTGAATGCTACATTAGATACTTCAAATTTTATAATGCCAACCCATGATAGGCTTGTTTCGTCCTAGACTAAGTCTCAATGTCTATCAGTAAAACCTAAATATGCCTTTAATTTGGACAATAATAGGGGTCGCAATACAACACTGGGATTTTCTAAGAGGAAATTCAAACCTAATTGGATAAAAAATCACAGTTAAACTAGGAATGGTGGCTCGAACCAATAATGGAAACCAAAACCGGGATTTGAAATTGAATCATATCAAAAATGGAGGTTGTACCCAGAATGAGAACATGAACTAGAAATCGATATTCATTCAGATTAGGAATCGATTTATTGAGCAAGAAACCAAGATATTTGGAAAACAAAATTGGACCATACCAACTAAGATTAGGGGATTTTGGCATAAATTATCAAAGACCCAAGAAGGGAAAAGGTACTTTAATTTAAAAAAAGAGTTATGTCAATAGATCTGAGTCAGATTGAGCCAACTCAAAACCATTGTTTACCTGCCCCCTTTTGCACCGACAAATGCTAGAAAAATGCTATGAGAAAAAATCAACCTAATTGATCCAAGTTTTGACCAAATTGTACATCCAAAAAACATATTTAGTAGACAACTCCCATACCAGTTTGCCTAAAAGATTAATTGAGTTATCTCCTACTCAATAAATCAAATTTCTCATCCAAATTCTGGAAAATCGTTACTGGATACACTTGGCCGATCTCCGACAAGGTGACTTTTGCCCGATATGAGCTGATTTTTTTACAATGGGTCTATTCTATAACTTTTGGTTACGACCATTTGAGAACACAATTCACCAGCCCCAACGACCACTTGGTCGACCATCACCATAGAATGAATCATCTAGTCATTGGCTTTATTTTGCCTACTCACTGACCACCGATAGTGCCATATCTAGTGAGAATTTCTAGCTAGATCTCTAATAAATTTATTTTTCCCACTTTTGGAAAATAACCAAATTTGGTTAGGTAAGATCTACATCTCCTCCCACAAATTCTTAGGAGGTTAATGGAAGTATTTGGGAGGCATATGTGAAATTTGAAGTTGGTTGGGGTTATTTTCAAAGTTCAGGGACTGGATGCAAACTTTGAAATGTTTTAGGCTATTTTGAAGAAATGATAAAACTTATATAAATAGTCCCCATTGGGTGCCTATGGGGCTAGAAGATAATTTTGCGAAAAAAGGAGATGTCAAATGTGGTTTTCGGATGGTTAAGGGAAAAACCGTAATTTTTGTTAAATGAATGGTAAGATGGTAATTTTTTTCTCAAAGATGGACAAAATGGTCATTCTTTCCCAATGGAGAGTAAAATGGTCATTTTTGGATGAATAATGAATAAAATGGTCATTTATGCAAAAAGGAGGAAATGGTATTTTTTTTCATAAAGAGGGACAAAATGGTAATTTTGCAAATTTAAGGAACTTGTTGTAATTTTTGGAGAATAAGGACCTAAAGACCATTTTGATAAGTTTTGGAAAACTTTATTAATTGGATGAGATCAAGTAAATGATAGTTTAAATGGATTTGTTGGTGCATAAATCGAGGGAACAATGTCTTTAAGGGAAAAATCGTAATTATGATAAATTATGGGGTAAAATAAGATATATCGATATAGATACACCTCAAATAGTTGTGAATAGTATAATTATATAACTATATTTTATGTAGGAACATATGTATATATATATATGTGCTAAGCAATTGTGCAAGAGTAGCACAAAGATTTGGAGTATATTTGAGATGAACATATCTCGAATAATGGGTGAGTGAGATTTTCGACTTCATGTATGATTGGACTGATAATATATATATATATATATGTGTGTGTGTGTTAAGGGATTGTGCAAGAGGAGCATAAAGATATGGAGTATCTTCAAAATGAACAAATCTCGAATAATGGGTGAGTTAGATTTTTCAATTCATGTTTGATTATACAGATGTAGTCAATACTTACTAGTTTATAAAGTATTGGTATGCATATGTTGGAAAATCTTTTAAGAAATGCATAGAAAAGATAAACATAAGCTTTTAATAAAAGACAAGAGATATCATTGGTGATTTGAAAAGTGGGCTATGGCCCAATAGTTTTGGTAAGGACGAGTGTAAACTCGAGGGTTTGAAATGGGTAATAACATGACCCTTTACAGAGAGCTTGGAATGAAGGGGCTAAGCCTCAATATTCATGCTAAAGGGCTATGTCCCAATGTTCATATAATGGGCTAAGATCTGATTTTTATGAAAGAATTAAGACTTAATGTTTATGAAAGGGCTAAGACACGATGTTTATGAACTATGTTAATTGCAACTTTTAAAAAGAAACTAAAAGTATGTATTTTGAAATAATGGAAGTGACTTGTATTTTCACAAGAAAATAATATTTGTGTGATATATTATGGCCATTGACATTAAATTGATAAGGATATTATTAGAGAGGATAAACAGTTAGTAAGGAAATCCCTAATACATGATTTCTTGTATGAATGACTTGCTTTAGTTAATTATTGTTTAGCATGCATGCATCACGTTTGTGATTAAAGTGAACGATTGTGATCGATAGTTTGACATATGCATACTCGAGGTCGTGTCAACTACCAATGGTAATTAAAAAATTGAGTTAATAAGAGGGAGTGCCGATTAGATTTTCTAGTATGATAGGACCCATGAGTTATACAACGAGGTCCATAAGTGTGACTATGAGTTGGTGGGATAAAGTAACATAAATGATCGATGGAGAGACATCGACTGTAAACCCTGCCCTTTCAATAATGAGAAAAACCAGGAAATAACCAGTCAATTCTAAGTAGAAAACCACACCATCTTACGAACTGAAAAAAAATAAATAACGGTTAAAATGACAAATTGGAAAATCCCAAGTAACCAAAAAAAATCATAAAAGTCAAGGGGAAGAATCATGATTGAACCATAATGAACCGAATTTAATAATTTATTTTTCTAGGTGGCTAGAAAATCTCAAATTGGTAAATTTAGGCCAACATTAGAAAGAAAATTAATTTAGATTAATGTATAATTTTTAATTTTTAGAAAATCGGGTGAATCGTGCCTGAACCGGCCGATTTTCATCACCGAACCCGGTCGGACCGGACCGTTCCGGTCTAGAACAGTGTCATCGTCTTCCTTGGGATGACATCACTCTTCATCAATGCCAAAAAAATGTTCCTTTTCTGGTAAGGGAATACTCCCTCCGATTTGGGCATTTTCTAAAGAGGATAAGCTCAACCAATATGGAAACTAGTAGAGCTGAGGGTCCCTGAGCTCCACAAAGAGCTCCCCTCCATTCATCCTCTACACACCTCAAATCGCCTCATTCTCCAAAGTACTCAATTTTTCGGTAAATCTCAAACCAAGATCCGACTTGGGTGCTTTTCTCAACCATAGAAGACAAACTCGAGTCCTACAGACTCTGGAGGAAGTCAGCTACCTAATGACAACCACCTCTCGACCCAAGGATCGTTAAAGAAGTTCCGGCGAGATCAAATAGTGAAGCAGCTCCATCGGTCCTAAGCTGCCATGTTTTGGTTGATCTAAATTCAGCCAATTTAGACCTTCCATAGCTAAATTGTGCCTTCCCTTAGCCCCCAAGGCTATCACACGACCTCTCTAGAGGCGAAAAGTAGCTAATTCAGCCTTCCTCCATTGGTACAGTTCGGTTCTAGAGAGAGAAAGTTATAGAATTCTTTGATCAATTCCCACTCATCCTGACACCAATTGTCCAAATTATTGATCCTAGAAGGACCCTGAGGACAAGAGCTAACTTCCTAGATCAAGAACTCGGATCGCCATGCCCCCGACGGTAAGCTTTCTCTCTCTACATACAATTTTCCAATGAAGCTCCATATGAGCTCATTTCAGACCAAAATATTTCAATTCAAAGCTCAAATGGATTGTATTGAAGTATAGAAACCGATTCATGCCCAATTTGAGAAATTAACCTCATTTGAATGGGCAATTTGAAGAAATCAAATTCGGTCAGTAGAAAGGGGTGAAATTGGGTGAAATTAGGGATTTCAAAATTTGAAGGACCTCCATGCAATTTCTTAAAATTGAAGGTCAATTGGCAATGAGAAACATGTTGGAAGACCAATTGGTCAATTTTCAAAACAATTGGGGGCAATTGGCCATTTTTTGAAAGTTAGGGGCAAAATGGTAATTTTAAAAAAGTGGAGCACTGATTTGGAAATTTGGAAAATTTGAACACCATTTACAATTTTAAGAAAATTTAGGGCCTAAGGAGGATATTGGAAGTCCTTGGGACTTGATTGGGGGAAAATTGAACACTAGGGACCTAAAGTCAAGAAGTATGAACTTTAGGGAACTAAGTGTAATAAAACCAAGATATGGGCCTAGATGCAAATACATGATAACAATAAGGCTTTTACGTCGAACCCTTCCTTATCATGATGCTCAAAGCATGTAGGGACACGTTGGACCAGGAAGTGAACCAAAAGGGAGTGCAGCTTGGACTTGGAAAATCGAATGGGGACGAACATGTCACAGTCATCGGGTGAGTGAGAATTTTACGCATCATACCAGTTGGGATGATGAGCACAATTTTAGAAGTGAAAAACCACATGTGTCATGCCCCGACCCAGTTTGGTCAGATCCCCATAATCAACTTATCGCTCCCTTGGTTTAAGAGGCGTTTCCCCTTTTTTTAATCAAGAGAAGCCAAGCGTATTTCAAACCTTATTCCCTAGAATAACATAAATCAATCAACATGCAAGCTTAAAAGTGACTTTAAGCATACCTCTGGAGGGTACATCTTCGTCTTTTCTTATGTTATATTTCCTTAATCCTGAAAGGGGTAAAAGAGAGGGGTGAGTTCTACAACTCAATGAGTGGGTATTGGAAGTGAGTTTTCAAGAAAATTATTCTCATTCAAACTGTGCCAAGGTTATCGTTTCCTTTAAAAGAATGTTTCCTCAAAGTTCATTTTTTTTTTCAAAACCTTTTTCCCATTTCCATATTAGATGTGTTTAGCAGACAACACATGCCCTTCTTCATGAAAGGAACACACATTCGTAGATGCAGCCCCTCCACTACACCCACTTATGGCTCAGAGCGTCTTTACCGGCCACTAAGATAGAAGCCTGTCCACTTCTACCCTGGGTCTGAGTGGATGTTCTTGACATCCAACCCTCAGACCCAATGCCACTCTGTGTCCATATGAGGACAGAGACCTCATCCCGACCCCACCCCGGTCTCATGCACAAGAAGCTACTCCGAGCTTCTCGACTGACTGGCACGACGAACTGCCCTTATCTCCACCATGTCATCTAGTAGCCCTTAGGACCCATCACTACCCCTCTTGGGCGTATTGATGGCCCTGTACCACAAGTGCATGCACAAAAAATAGTTTTCACATATAGCCATTATCTTTGGTGCCAATGGTCCAACGACCCTGACCCAAAATCTGACCTGCAGCTTTTTGTCTAGGCCGGTTTGTTGACCTAGCCCAAATGCACTACCGCCAGCCCATCGAGTATTATCAGTACTGACTCGGTACCATGGTGAAATCACATACACAATTTCATTAGAAATTTCATGGCTTTCCTTTACTCAAGTTTGTTTATGAGCTCCTACTCGTGCCCACTGGCCTTGGGCCCAATGCACATGATTTTCCAAAACAGGGCATTAAGCCCCCATAAGTTCAAAAATCGAGGCCTCTAGCCTATCTGAGTTGTTCTAGCTCCCATCAAGAATGTCTCCCAAATCTTTTAAGCATTGGCACACAATCATGGAAGAACACTTATGACAAAAAGTATATTTTCCACTTCATCACACCAACCAGGTGTGATGATATCTCCACTTACAACCGATAAGCGGTTTTCTCCTTTCCTCAAGGAAATTCATCAAACCAACCAGGTATAATCCTCTCTACTTACAACCGGTAAGTAGGTTTTTTAGCTTAAATTTGTCATCACCCCAATCGGGTATGATGTTAAAGTCCCACTTACAAGTGGTTTTTCATTTCTAAAGTGCTCACCATCCCAACCGGGTATGATGTAAGTGTGCCCACTCACTCGATGACTGTGATGTGTTCGTCCTCAATTGGTTTTCTAAGTTTACACATGTTTTCTCTTGTTGGCATTCCGGTCACAAGTGTCCCTACACGATTTGGGCATCCTTATCAATTAAAGTTTGGTATAACATCCTAGGCTAAAAAATTATCGATTAATTGCACTTAGGTCCCTAAAGTTCATTTTCCTTAACTTTTGGTCCCTAATGCCAACTGTTCCCCAATTTGAGTCCCAAAGCTTCCAAAATTCCCTTTGAGTCCTCAATTTTCTCAAAATTGTATAAGGGGCTCAAGTTTTCCAAATTTCCAATTTGTTCCCCAACTTTTTAAAAATTAAAAATTTGCCCCTACTTTCCAAAAATGGCAATTTGACTCCAAATGTTCCAAAATTGACCAATTGGTCCCTTAACATCTTTCTCATGGCCAATTGGACTTCAATTTTTGGAAATTGCAAAGAGGTCTCTCAATTTTCTGAAATTCCCAAATTTTCCCAAACTTTTCCCCCAATTTCCCCCTTTCAAACTGACTGAATTTGATTTCTTCAAATTGGCTATTCAATCGGGGGTAATTGTTTCAATTGGAGGTATAAATCCATTCCTACGCTTCCATACAATTCAATTGGGCTTTGAATCGCATGAATTGAGGTTGAAATGAGCTCAAATGGAGCTTCGCCGAAAAATCATTCGTAGAGAGAGAGAGTTTCGAAAGCTTGCCGTTGGAGGTGCGGCGCTACAATTAACATCGAATCTTGGGAGAATTTCATCAGTGAAGTTTTGCACTTTCTCTCTCTAACTTCGACCGAAAATGATAGAGGAGGGTCGAATTGGCTTACCTTTCAGCTTTGTTGCAGTGGTGTGAGGGTCGTTGGGGTGTCAAGGAGGCTTGGTTTGGTCGAAGGAGTCCTAAATTTTGTCGAACTCAGCTCGGACAAAATAGGGCAGCTTCGGTCCTTTGGAGCTGCTTCATTGTTTGATTCTGCTGGCACTTCTCCGGCGGTCCTCGAGTCGAAAGGAAGTTTCTATCAGGTAACTGACTTCCACCAGAGTCTATAGAATCTGACCTTGCCTTCTGATGCTGAGAAAAATGCCTATATCGGAGCTCTGGTTCGAGCTTCACCAGAAAATGGAGCAGTTGAGAGAGAATGGAGATTTGAGTTGTGTGGGGGATAAATGGAGAGGAGCTCTTTATAAAGGGAGCTTGAGGACCCTCTTCCCGACAAGTTTCCATTTTGATTGAGCTTATCCTCACCCTAAAACGGCCTGATCAGAGCAATTTAAGCTTCCATGGTGTTATTCGTTTTCTGCATTCATGAACAGTGTTGTTATCCTGAGGAAGAAGATGACACTATTTCGAACTGGACTGGATCGATCCGACCGGGTTCAATGCGTAAATTGGCTGGTTTGGGCCCAATTCAACTAGTTTTCTCAAAATTAAAAATTTCTAAATTCATCAAAATTAATTTTCTATCTATTTGTTGCTTTAATTCCAAAATTTGGTCATTTTAAGCTACCAAGAAAAATGAATTTAGAAACTGGTTCAAGTATGGATCAAATCGGTTCAATTTGGTTCAATCCTCTTCATGTCTAGTTCGTCTCGAACCGGTCAGGTTTTCTCTTCCCATTTGTCCTAAGGTTCTTTTCCATGATTTTTATAACCCTTCGAGTCATTTGGGATTTGTCGATTTCCCATTTTACCCTTTCTCTATCGATTAAGGTTCATGAACCAGCTCGGTTTTCTCTTTTGAATTGATCGATTGTTTTCCTGGTTTTCTTACCTTTAAAGGACGGGGTTTACAACTTGTGAGTGGTACTGTTTATACATCATACCCAGTTGAGGTGATGAGAATAGTTTTAATGTTAAAAACCTACTTACCAGTTGTGAGTGGGCTTATTAACGTCATACCCAATTGGTATGATGAACACCATTTGATATGGAAACCACTTACTGGTTGTAAGTTGACATACCTCTATCATCATACCCGGTTGGTGTGATGAGTAATTTGAGCTGAAAAACATTTTGTTGGAAATGTTCTCCCCTGACTATGTGCAAATTCTTAAACTCTTTGGGAGACTTTCTTGACGAGAGCTAAAATAGATCCAATAGGTCTGGGCCTCAATTTTGAACTCATATGGCTCAAGACCTAGTTTTTGAGAAACTCGTGAAGAGGGCCAAATGCTAGTGGGCACAAGCTGGAGCCCGTCGGCAAACCTGAGTATAAAGAGCAATGAATACTCTCATTAAAATGGAAATGTTGTGTGATTTGCCATGGTGCCAAGTTAGGACTAACAAGGCTGGATGAGCTAGTCGCAATGCACCAGGACTAGGTTGACGGGCCGGTCAGGCAAACAACTGTAGGCCAAGTCGAGTATCAAGGTCATTAGACTGTCGGCACCAAAGATAAAGGATATTATGTGAAAACTATTGTTTGTGCATGCACTTTGATTCGGGGCCATCAAGACACCTAAGAGGGGTAGTATTGGGTTCCAAGGGCTACTGGACGTCCTGGTTGCGATAAGGATTATTTGTCGTACCAGTTAGTCATGAAGCTACTGTGTTTGGGCTTCTAGAAGCTACTGTATTTGGGCTTTTTGCGCATGAGACCAGGGTGGCAACATGATGATTTCTCCATCCTCATACATACACGAAGTGATTTTGAGTCTGAGGGTCGGGCACTCAGGGCGTCACTCAAATCCAAGGTAGAAGTGGTCGAACTTCTATTAGGGTGGATAACAAAGACGTGTTTATCCCCCAAGTGGGTGCAGTCGGAGTATTGCATCTGCGAATGCGTGTACCCTTTATGATAAAGGGCATGTGTATGTTTGATAAACACCTCCCGAGTAAAGGGGATGTGCTAAAAGAGCTAAACACACATAATAAGTAAAAATGGTGAAAGTCTTTAAAATAGTGAAAGATTTTAGAAAGGATTTTAACAAACTAAATATTCTTTAAAACTCACACCCAACACCCGCTCACTGAGTTGTAAAAACTCACCCCCTCCCTTTTAATCCCTTTTAGGAAAGGAGACAAAAACTTCATAGATGTCTTGAAGATGAACCCTAAGTCAAGTATGACTTTAAATTACTCAAGCTTTGTACAATGCTATTCCAGGAAACTAGGTGAAAAGGACGCCTAACTCCTTGCGGTTTAGAAGGAAGAGAAATGCTTCTTAGACCAAAGGGAGTGGCGGGTTGCTCACGAGGTTCCGACCAAACCTAGCTCTGGCATGAAAACTTGAGTGGTATCAGAGCTTGTTTATTCAAACACAACATCAAGACTATATAACAAAAGAATTAAATGAATATTACCTACTTTGTAGGAAGATGGCCCCAAGAAAAGTAGTCAAGCAAACCCATGCTACCCTAGATACCACGGAAACTGAGGAGAATCCCATCCCAAATAAGGAAATGAACCAAGGAACTGAGTCTAGGAGGACTCTTAGAGTAACCCTTGGTCAAAAAAGACTCGACAAGAAAACCTTCAAGGTGTTCAGGTTCAAGGACGTTGAAGCATCGAACCACCAACAATCCATGCAATGCTCGAAGTATATGGGGAACCACACAGGTCTACACAAGGAAATGACCTATTACAGGTGTGGAAGATGGGGACACTATGTGAAAAAGTGCCCAACACTACTAAGGACAGGTACCAAGATAACATGTAATAGGTGTAGAGAAATAGGACATATAGAGAAGGATTGTCGAACACCGTGAAGATTTAAGGTAATATCTTCCAACAACAACACATCCTCAGCTACAGGAGTTCGAAAGGATACCACCCCAAGAAACACGACTCCTGCTCGGAGTTTCAACCATACCCAGGAGGAAACTCTTCAAGATCCTCGCATAATAGTGGGTACTTCCCGACCCGTCATTGTAACAATCTCCTTTTAAGAAGAGTTAAAGTCCCAAATTGTAATCCTACTTTGAAAATAAATAAAGAAAATTCTGATTTCCTAAAAATTTTTCATCCCTCAATGATGATGCAACTGTGTGCCTTAACTACATAATGAAGGGTCACGAGAAAGACTAAAGGACCCTGAGAAGCTACAAATGGAACAAAACATAGAGACGAAGTTTCCTTGGAGGATCACAAGCCATTTAGGTACAAGAAGGGAAGTGTCTCCACAAGAGAAGACAAGCCCAAACATTAGATGACAAATAGGATGTCATAGATGGCAAAGTGTGACCAGTTTTGAAAAGAGGGGCCAAGTAGAGTTGTAGACAAATCTAGTGGAAGGAAGCAACTTGTAACAATGGGATAATCAAGGAGAATAAACGACGCCCTAAGAAGGACTAGGAAATAGTAACGACTACACCCTAAAAAGGGCAATAGGATGGGCATCAAGGACATGTGAACTCGAGAGACAATTGTCTCAAGACAAATGAACTAGGAGAGTAATAGGGACAAGGCAGTTAATGAACTAACACTCGTGAGAATCATGGATCTAAACCCTAGTGAAGAAGAGAGAAGTGAAAAAGGGCCAAACATTAAAAAAGAAGAATTAAGAAAGTCCTTAAAGAAGACAATGGCCAAAAACGGGTTGGCGACTGTTACAAAACTGAATTCGAGAAAGAGAAAACGAATATATTGATAGAGAGGCATTGGGGATGAGAAATTGAAACCCTCTTATTTTCTCCAAACCCTAACTCAATTATATACATGTCTATTTATTAACTACCTTAAATAGAATATATGATATAATCTTAATATCCAAGATTATATCATAATTACCTTAAATATCTTATACTATTTCAACACTCCCCCTGAAGATGGGCGATAAATATCTATCATTCCCATCTTGTTACAAATATTAATCCACTCTTTAGGTCCTAATCCTTTAGTTAAACAATCTGCTAATTGTTCGCCAGTCTTCATGTAGTGTAGCTCCACGATCTTGCTCTCAAGTTTCTCTTTGATGAAGAATCGATCAATTTCAATATGTTTGGTTCTATCATGTTGAACTGGATTGTTAGCAATGCTGATCACTGATTTATTATCACACCATAACTTAATGGGTTCTTTCCTGAATAAACATAACTCCATCAATAAGTTCTTTATCCATATTATCTCACATATGCCTTGAGTCATAGCTCTGTATTCTGCCTCTGCCATTGATCTTGCGACCACCTCCTGTTTTTTACTTCTCCAAGATACAAGATTACCTCCAACAAACACACAATAACCTGATGTCGATCTTCTATCATCTACACAACTAGCCCAATCAGAGTCACAAAATCCTTCAACTTTAGTATGACCTTGAGACCTGAACCAAAGGCCTTTTCCCGGGCTACTCTTTAGATATCTCAATATTCGCATAACTGCCTCCCAATGTTCTGTCCTAGGATCATGCATATATCTACTTACAATACTAACCGCATATGTTATGTCCGGTCGTGTGTGACACAAGTAGATAAGTCGTCCCACAATTCTTTGGTATTGTTCTTTATCCACTGGGTCCCCTGACTGAGCACATAGCTTATGATTTGGTTCGATTGGAGTAGCAGCAGTTCGACAACCCAACATCCTTGTTTCAGTAAGTAAATCCAATAGATATTTTCTCTGAGAAAGCATTATGCCTGTCCTAGACCTGACTATCTCAATACCAAGAAAATACTTAAGTGCACCCAAATCTTTCTCTTCAAATTCTTTGCTCAATCTTTGCTTTAGTCGCAATATCTCATCGCTATCATCTCCAGTTATAATAATATCATCTACATATACTGCAAGGATAGCAACTTGACTATTTGAGTGTCGATAGAAAATTGTGTGATCTCCATTGCATTGTTGATAACCCATTCTAACTATTGCATGTCGAAATCGGTCAAACCAAGCTATTGGTGATTGCTTGAGTCCATACAAAGACTTCTTAAGTTTACATACCCTCCCAGTGGTCTTCATTGTATCAAATCCAGGTGGAATTTCCATATATACCTCTTCTTGTAAGTCTCCATGCAAAAATGCATTCTTTACATCTAATTGATGTAATTTCCATCCAAAGTTGGCAGCACATGATATAAGTATTCTAACGGTACTCATTTTAGCAACTGGTGCAAATGTCTCATCATAATCTATTCCATACGTCTAGCTGTAGCCTTTTGCTACCAATCTTGCTTTATACCTTTCAACCTTTCCTTCAGCATTTTTCTTAACAGTGAATACCCATTTGCATCCAACAACCTTTTTCCCGCTTGGAAGTAATGCCAGTTCCCATGTCTTATTTTTCTCTAATGCACGCATCTCCTCATGCATTGCTGCAAGCCACTTTGGATCATTTTTAGCCTCTTGCCAATTTCTTGGTATGTGCACTGACCGTAATGATACAATAAAGGTCTTGTATGTAGATGGGACAGATTCATATGAGACATAATTAGATATATCATATTCATAACCATATCTAATTGGAGGTTTTCCTGCATTAGCTCTAGATTCTTTACGAATAGCAATGGGCAGAGATTCATTACCATCTGGTGATGACGAGGAATCGTCAGGAAATTGATGGGTATCTGGGACATCTGGTGATGATGAGGAATCATCAGAAGATTGATGGGTATCTGGGACATCCGGTGATGATGAGGAATCATCAGAAGATTGATGGGTATCTGGAACATATGTGGGCAATGAGTGTGGTATATGTATCTGTTCTTGTCGCTCTCCATCATCTTCTTTATCTTCCTCCCCCTGAGCACAACTCTTGTTCCTTCTACTATAAACCTTCAATTCTGGTTCATTGGTCCCTCCTTCATTGCTACTCAATCTCTTAGGACATGGGATTATACCTACAATGACATCATCTTCTTTATTATCACTAATTCTCTCTTCATTTCCATGTTGTGCTTCAGTCAAATCATCTAGCACTGTGGATGACGTTGTTGATTCACCATAAAAGGGTTCATTCTCACGAAATGTTACATCCATACTCACAAAAAGTCTTCTCTCGCTTGGACACCAGCACTTGTAACCTTTCTGAGTGCTAGAATAGCCCACATAAATACACTTCAAGGCACGTGGATCAAGTTTAGTTACTGTGGGACGATGATCTCTCACAAAACATACGCAACCAAATACACGAGGACGGTTTGCATATATATTGCGTCCCATCAAAAGTTCACAAGGAGATTGAAAGTTTAATATTTGAGAAGGCATCCGGTTAATTAAATATGTTGCCGTCAATACTGCTTCACTCCATAGATATTTTGGAACATTCATTGTAAATAGAAGTGTGCGAGCTACCTCTAACAAGTGTCAATTCTTCCGTTCTACCACTCCATTCTGTTCTGGTGTATCTGGACATGTGGTCTGATGCAGAATCCCCTTTGTAGATAAATACGATGAGAATTCTCTATTAACATATTCAGTACCATTATCTGTACGAAGAGTACTCACCTTGGCATTATATTGTGTTTGCACCAAAGCTAAAAAATCTTTAAAGCAAACCAGTGTCTCAGATTTATTTTTCATCAAATATACCCATGTCATCCTTGAGTAACAATCAATAAATGTAATAAACCATCTGAATCCGCCAATTGAAGTAACTGGACATGGTCCCCAAACATCAAAATGTATCAACGAAAATGGTGAAATACTCCTTAAACCAGTAGGAGAATAACGTGTTCTTGTATGTTTTCCAAACTCACAAGCATCACATACAAGCTTGCTACGTTCTACATTATTCATCAAGTTAGGCCTTACCCTCTTAAGATTCTCAAACGATAGATGACTAAGATGACGATGCTCCAATATGACTTCATTCATTGCTCGTTCAGACAAAGTAGTGGTTAAAGCTGTGCTAGACTCATCCCTCATAAGATACCATAATCCATCAAGCCTCCGTTCAGTCCCAATTGTTCTCTTGGTATTCCTTTCCTGAATGACACATGAATCTCGATCAAAGATTACTTGACAGTTCAATTGATCACTAATTGCACTAACTGATAATAGATTAACCGGAAATGATGGGACATGTAGAACTGATGATAATGTAATTGATGAAGTGCATTTAATCGAGCCGAATCCCATAACCGGTTGAAATGTGCCATCAGCAGTTTGAACTCTATTATGGGAAAAAGGTGGAGAACCAGTATATGTAATAAACTCTATTGATGTTCCTGTCACATGTCTAGATGCGCCTGAATCAATAATCCATTCTGTGGAAGATGGTTTAGAAGAAAATGCATGTGCAATAGTACCTGAGTCAGCATTAGCATAACACATGTCGTTGTTTAAAATGTCAGCACCTTTAGCACGATAGGTTTTTCCCCCAGATCGTCCACAACCTTGACCTTAACCTCGGGCTCTACGTCCTCTGATGCTATGACTTGTTCCACCCCATGCAGGAATACGTGTCAAGGAACAATTCCAGCTAATATGTCCATTCTTCCCACAATTATAGCAATGTCAGTTGTCAATAATCGGTTTTGCTAGAGTAAAGCGAACTGGTATTGCTGATATCTTAGAAGTGTTCATAACCTTTTGTCTTGACTCCTCATGAATTAGTGCAGCAATAACATCTTCCATCGGAGGAATTGGAGACTGATGACATATCATTGCTCTCTTGTTTTCATATTCTAGATTTAGTCCCCTTGGGAGGCGAATCACACGTCGTCGCTCCATCCATGCTCTAATAGAAGCTGTATCTGAAGGATTAGATGTAATTAATGGATCATAATAATCAAGTTTGGACCATAACCTTTTCAGCTCAGTACTGTATTCTATTATATTTTGCTCCCCCTGCTTTAGTGCGTCCAACTTATCTTCAATCTCAATCACAGTCATCATATTCCCAATACCAGAGAATTGAGTAGCCAAAATCTTCCATATATCAGATGCTTTATTAATACCTTCTACCAACCCCGCGATAGAAGGAGAAAGTGATCCTATTATCCATGCAACCACTAGAGAATTAGTCGCCCTCCATACCTTCCATGATGTGCTGGTAGTATCAGTGTAATCTTCCAAATATTTTGACTCTAGTATGAGTCTCATCTTTCTCGACCAACTCAAATAGTTTTTCGTTCCTTCAAGTCTCTGCTCTATTGGGAGTAATTCCAACTTCAAATCTCGATTGAGAGTATTGTTATGTTGAGGCGATACATCTTCTCTTCCTACAAGCAATTTGGCCATACCTTCTAAAATTTCCTTCAACTCCCTTCCTATTAATACTGCATCCGTTTTCTCCATCTTCTACGACAATTCAATTATGCCGTGTCTTGAGCCTTCAGATAAAAAAACCTTGAAAATAGCAGAAAACCTTAGCTCTGATACCATGTTACAAAACTGAATTTGAGAAAGAGAAAACGAATATATTGATAGAGAGGCATTGGGGATAAGAAATTGAAACCCTCTTATTTTCTCCAAACCCTAACTCAATTATATACATGTCTATTTATTAACTACCTTAAATAGAATATATGATATAATCTTAATATCCAAGATTATATCATAATTACCTTAAATATCTTATACTATTTCAACAACGACTAAACTCAATCCATGAGAAGGATCAAGCAAGCTCTCAGAAGGTGGTTAAGAAACCTCGAAACAAGACAGATCAAAATTCTCCCTAATGAAATACAAATCGTAGTGATTACAAGTAGGAATAAAGATAAGGTACAAAGGATGTGCCAACAAGATTCCCAATGTAAGGGTAAGCAGGAAAGGATGGCGTCAAAGGATGTCATGAAGCCAATTTAAGGTCAGATTCCCTTGAAAACGAATGCAAAAGGGAATTCTGGCGAAAAGAGGAAGAAGCCTACCAAGGAAGGGAGCCCTAAAGAGGCATACATATCCCAATGAATAAGTAATGAACCCAATTGAAGTGGAATAGAAGGTAAAATTGCAAATGGAATGCAAGTTGGGATAAAGGACCAATTACAAGGGAAATGTACCCAAAATCCAAGGAGCAATTAAACCCCAAGGAATGAGAAAGCACGAAGATAATATCGACTCGTGTCATAACAAGTGGGGATGAGTATCATACCTTAAATAAAGGAATAAGGGAATGAACCCCGAAGAAAGTAGAGCCTTGGGAAATGATGCACCCAAGTCGAATCATAATCTAAACGAACAATGACTTACATCAAGACTAATTCTTATCTACACCCACTTAATAGAAGCATAAGATTGGGTGTATGTGCCTAATGTAAAAGGACACGAAACAAGACTCAACAATCATAGATTACTTGTATAGGAAATAAAATCCAAAATGAAAAATTAATGTCAGTAAAGGATTAAAGGTGGGCAAATACACCATTATAAAGAGGTAAGGATATAAAGGAAGGAACCTTCAAGAAATGGTCAGAGGGTTGAACGTGTAGCTCCCAAGGTGGAAGTCACTACTTTGAAGGACATAGTAGAGAATGAAACTACCAAAAGGGAACTCTCCAAACCAAGGAATCGACATGTAGACTGAAAAGGATCAACTCAGAATAAAGAATTGTGAAATGGTCACAAGTAAGTAAGAATGGATTGAAGAAAGGAAAATCCTTGAGTAAAGGATGTCATTGGAAATAAGGACATAAGGGAGGAAAAATCGCAACATGTCGGTAAGTCATGAAGTGATCTGAAAACCCGATGGTTGGAACCAGGGCAAAACCAATAAGGAAGTTGGTAAGGGATAATTGGATAATGTCGAAGGCAGTTGGGGAACACTACCAGGTAACAAGAAGGAAAGAAGCCACACGACTCCTAAATAGTGGGAAAGGCATGCACCGTTATGGAGAAAATGTTCTAGAACTATAATGGACAAAGACAATTCTAGAACATGTCATGCTGTAAGGGACATGTAGGTCCACATCCTAGGAAAATGTGACTCAAGTAAGAAAGAGTTCGTTAGTTAAGCATGATGAGGTCAAACCTAAAAACTTGGACTAAAGTTGTAGTAAATAAAAGATGGAGAAAGGACCAAAATAAGATAAAGAGGGAATCATATCAAAACCCACAGGCTTAAGGACAAAAAGTCTGAAAGGATGTTGAGCTAAAGAGCATTAACGACCAAGGAAATAAATGGAAAATGGGATGATTGGACATTTATGGAACACCCAACCTAGTGACTTGGATAAGAATTCTCAAGAGGAATAGTCTTACCCTAAGCAAAATAAGAAGTGGACCTAAGGATGTACCTTTGGACTGGTGGGTAAGACATGCCAAATCATGATAAACTCCATGGAGTGAGTGAATAATGGAAAGGAAGAGAAATTCCTTAAGTGCATGGTTTAAAGGGCAAAGTTAAGGAACAACCAAAGTGATAGTATGTCAAGCAAACCCTAAGTTGACATTAAGGGAAATTATTCCCAATGTAAAGGATACGTAATTAAGTTTTGAGAACAAAAGCCCTAAAAGGAGGGGAGAGTTGTAAACCCTGACCTTTCGAGAATGAGAAAAACCTAGAAAGAACCGGTCAATTCTAAGGAGAAAACTGCACCATCTAACGAACAAAAATTAGTAAAAAAGGGTTAAAATGGGAAATTGGAAAATCCCAAGTGACCAAAAATGTCACGCCCCGACCTGGTTTGGTCGGATCCCCGAGAACAACCCACAACTCTCTCAATTTACAAAGGGTTTCCCCTTATATTATAAACCATAAATAGTAAGGCATTTTTTGGACCTACACCTTTTTCTAGGAATATCATAAATCAAAATTGTATAGTAATTTAATCTAATTGTACTTGTCTTGCAGGCATTTAATTGTGCTTGTCTTTTAAGGTTCGGCTTCTCGGGACTTCCTGAAAGGGGTATAAGGGAGGGGGTGAGTACAACTACTCAATGAATGGGATCCAAATCTTTTGACTTTCAAGAAAAAACTTTATATGCAGTGTGCTAGACTCCTTTTTTTCAAAAATCCCTTCATTTAAAAATTTGGGTTTTTCTATTATTTCTTAGTTACCGGTGTGTCATCGCCAAACACACATCCTTCATCATGAAGGTTTCACACGTTCGCAAGTCAGTATCACTACTGAACCCGCTAGTGGCTTCGGAGCAACTTTTCCTGCCACCTGGAAAGAAGTATCACCACTTCTACCCTAGGAATGAGTGGATGTACGCGACATCCGACCCATAATCCCGAAATCACTTCTTCGTGTACGTATGAGGACAGAGACCTCATCCTGTCTCCACCCCGATCTCATGTGCTTGGTGCTACTCCAGATTTCACACAAACATCTGGAACAACGATCTGCCCTTATACTCACTGGGTCATCCAGGGCCCTTTGGACACATCACTACCCCTTATGGGCGTCTTGATGATACCGTACTCATGGTGCATGCACAAGCAAAGTTTTCTTACATTTGCAATATAATATTGGTGCCATTTGTCCCAACGGTCCCGAACTACAAGTCAACATGTAGCTGTTTATCTCGACTGGTCCGAAGACCTGTCATGTCACACTACTACTAGTTGA
Source organism: Trapa bicornis (assembly GCA_030064425.1). NCBI lineage: Eukaryota > Viridiplantae > Streptophyta > Magnoliopsida > Myrtales > Lythraceae > Trapa > Trapa bicornis. The sequence goes on from CM057752.1 coordinate 18,120,034, forward strand.
CTAAGTATGTCAGACCTGCCTTGGTACCATGACCAAACAATTCAATTATTAAGTTTTAATGGCACATATATATATCAAGTTATTTTACGAGCTCCTACTCGTGTGCATTGGCCTATGGCCCATTGTTTGATTTTTTCAAAAACTAGCATTTTAGCTCTCAAGTTCGAAAACCGAGGCCCCCGGCCTATAACAGCTATTCGAGCTCTCATCAAGAAGGTCTCCCAAATAGTTCAAGCATTGGCACATAGTCAGGGGAGAACACTTCTTACAAAAATAGGCTTTTAATGTCCATTATACCAACCAGTATAAGGACATCTCCGTTCATAACCGATGAACGAGTTTTTAACTTCCTTCGAGGAAGTCTCATCATACCAACCGAGTATGATCTACTTACAACCCGTAAGTAGTTTTACTACATAACTTTCACATCACTTTCTCTAAGTAGTGATGATTAAAAATACCACTAAGCAGTGGGTTTTCATACCGAGGTACTTATCATCCCCAACCGGATATGATACATAATCCCACTCACCCGATAGTGTAGTGAAATACCACTTAGTCAGGCTTCATCCTTAGCAAGCTGAACCTCGACTGGCGTTCCCGATGTCTCGTTCTCCTGCATGAAATGAACATAATTGTTCATTATTCTTTGGCCTAATAGCCCTCATTCGTTCCAAATTAATGAGAAAACCCAACTTTACATATATTTGCAATTAGGTCCCTAAAGTTATTTTTCTTTCTTTAAGTCCCTATTGCCTGGTTTTTCCTAAATTCAAGTCCCGAAACCTTTAAAATTTATCGTAGGACCTCAAATCATTTGATTACACACAAAAGGGTTTAATTTCCCAAATTTCTGATTTGGTCCTTCAATTTTCCCAAAATTACCATTTTACCCTTTCTTTAGAAAAATGGTAAATTTTGCCCTAAAAATTCTAAAATTTCTCAGTTGGCCCTCTAATATTCATATCATGACCAATTGACATTCAATTTTTGAAAATTAAATTTTTGGTCCTTCGAATTTTTGAAAATCCCCAAATTTCCCCAATTTTTCCCCAATTCCAACTCTTCAACACTGCTAAATTTGATTTCATCAAATTGACCAATCAAACACCTCTAATTGTTGAAATTAGAGTTGTAATTGAGTTCATATGATTCTAAAGAACTTTGAATCGCAGATTTTAACACCCGAACGAGCTCAAATGGAGATTTAACGGAAAACATACTGTAGAGAGAGAAAGCTACGATTTCTCACCGGTGAGGGCGCGGCTATAAACCCTGCACTTTTGAGTTAAGAAAAATCGGGAAAAGAACCGGTCAAACCGAGCAAGAAAACCAAGCCGGTTTACATTTGAGAACACGCAATATGGAAATTTACAACTTCCGGCTGATCTGAAGGGTTTATTAAACCTTGGAAAAGAAATTTAAAAAACTTTAGAAAACAAAAACCAAATTGGTTCAGGTGAACTAGATTTCATAAGAACATCAAAGTTAAGCGTGTTTGCCTTATCATAAATAACCATAAATTAATATATATTTAATTATTGTAATTAATACCAATAATTTAATACCTAAATTAAATTATTGGAATTAATACAAATAATTTAATACCGAAATTAAATTATTGGAATTAATATCAATAATTTATGGCAAAATTAATACTAGTAATAAATCTCGCCCATTTAATACACGGGTTTTATGCCTATATAAATAGGTTATCCCCATTTCATTCTCCTCACACCTGAACACTTCTCTCTCTCTCTCTACTGCTCCATTTTCTGGTAAAGCTTGAACCAGAGCTTCGACTTGAACAAAGGTCGGTCTCTTCAGAACCGGGGAGAAGATAACTATCTGATAGCAAACTCCAGTCAATCCGAGAATCATTGGAGAAGCGCTGACATGATGGAATAGTGAAGCAACTCTGGCGGACCGAAGGTGCCCTATTTCGACCAAGCTGAAATCGACCATTTCAAGCCCTCCCAACACTTCCTCGGCCTTTCCATGACCGAATTAGGACCGAAAGGTGAGCCAATTTGGCTCCCCTTTATAATTTTCGATCGGTGCTAGAGAGAGAGTCGACCGAATTTCAATAATGAAATTCTAATCCAATTCCATATCAATTGATGCAATTCTTGATTCTAGGATGAACCTCAGGATGAGACCTATCGGCCCAGATCGAAAGCTCGGACCATCGTGCCTTCACCGGTGAGTAATCAAAGCTTTCTCTCTCTATAGTCTATTTTCCGACGAAGCTCCATTTGAGCTCATTCCGATGTTAAAATCTGCGATTCAAAGTTTCTTAGAATCGTATGAACATGCAAAAACTCAATTTCAACTCCAATTTCAATAATTAGAAGTGTTTGACTGGTCAATTTAATGAAATCAAATTCGGTAGTGTTGAAGAGTTGAAATTGGGGGAAAATTTGGGGATTTTTGAAATTCAAAGGGCCAAAATACAATTTTATGAAATTGAGGGTCAATTGGGCATGAAAATAATGTTGGAGGACCAATTGAGGAATTTTGGAATTTTTTGGGCAAAACTTACCATTTTTATAAAAGAAGGGTAAAATGGTAATTTTGGAAAAATTGGGGAACCAAATTGGAAATTTGGGAAATTAAACCCCTTTTGGTGAAATTGAATAAATTGAGGTCCCGAGAAAAATTTTAAAAGTTACGGGACTCAATTTGAGGAAAAACCGACATTAGGGACTTAAAGTTAAAGAGAAATAACTATAGGGACCTAATAGCAAATAACTAAAAGTTTGGGTTTTCTCATTTATTGGAAATGAATGAAGGCTGTTATTCCGAGTAATAATGAACAAGGTTGTTCATATCGTGTAGAAATGCGAAATACTAGGAACGCCAACAAGGACAAGCTCGCGTGAATACAAAGAACCAGTCTAGTGGAATTCAGGACATTAACGGGTGAGTGGATTTACTAACATCATACCCGGTTGGGATGATGAGCACAACTTAAAGATAAAAACCACTTACCAGTAGTGAGTGGAAATTTTATATCATACCCAGTAGGGGATGATAAGTACCTCGGTATAAAAACCCACTATTTAGTGGTACTTCTATCCGGGTAGAAGTGGTTGTACTTCTATCCGGGTGGCAGGAAAAGTCGCTCTGAAGCCACTAGCAGGTTCAGTAGTGATACTGACTTGCGAATGTGTGTAACCTTCATGATGAAGGATGTGTGTTGGGTGATGACACACCGGTAACTAAGAAATAATGGAAAAACCTAAATTTTTAAATGAAGGGATTTTTTTGAAAAGAAAGGAGTCTGGCACACTCCATATAAATGTTTTTCTTAAAAGTTAAAAGTAGACCTTTGAAAACCCATTCACTGAGTAGTCGTACTCACCCCCTCCCTTATATCCCTTTCAGGAAATCCCGGAAAGCCTACCTTAAAAGACCAACAACTAAGATGACTGTAAGACAGGTATGTAAAGTTTAAAATTTCATGCAGTTTTGATTATGCTATTCCAGGAAATGGTGTAGGTTTAAAGGACGCCTTACTCTTTACGAATTATAATAAGGGGAAACACTTTAATAAACCGGGAGAGTGGCGGGTTGTTCACGGGGATCCGACTAAACCAGGTCGGGGCGTGACAGCGGCGGTCGGAGCACTCTATCTGGGCAGGTAGCTCTCCTCTAGAGGTTCTTCCTAGGATCAAGAATAACATCAATTGATGATGAATTGGATTAGAATTTCTCCATCGAAATTCGGCTGACTCTCTCTCTAACAACAATCTGAATTGTAAAGGGGAGCCGAATTGGCTTACCTTTCAGTCCTAATTTGGCTGTGGAAGGGCTGAGGTGGTGTCATGAGACCTTGGTTTGGCTTGAGGAGGGCTTGAATTGGCTGATTTCAACTCAGCCGAAATAGGGTAGCTTCGGTCCGCCAAAGCTGCTTCACTGTTTGATCACGCCGGCACTTCTCTAGCAACTCTAGGGTCGAACGGATGCTGCCACCGTGTAGCTGACTTCTCCCTGGTTCTAATGAACCCAACCTCTCCTTCTTTGGCTCAAAATTGACCCTATATCGGAGCTCTAGTTCGAGCTTCACCAGAAAACTAAGCAACAGAGAGAGAGAGAGAGAGCTTTTTCAGGTGTGGAGAGGACGAATGGAGAGAGGCTCTTTATATAGGGAGCTTAGGGACCCGTTGGCCGTATGTTTAGCACTGTTGTGACAGGAATTGATTACCTGAAACATACCCAACGGAGGCATTTCTTCTTCGCCGGCATTTCTTCTTCATCGGCATTTCTTCTTCGCCGGCATTTCTTCAATTTCCCGGTGAGTGAACTGTGTTGTCATCCAGAGGAAGAAGATGACACCGGTTCGAACCAGGTTCCAAGTTTAAACCGGTCGGTTCACCCCTCATTCAACCGAGTTTTTCAAATCTAAAAATTTCTAAATTCATCTAAATTCATTCTCTATCCAATGATGGCCTCAAATCTCCAATTTGAATTATTTAAGCTACCTAGAAAAATGAATTTAGGGTTCGGTTCATTAGTGGTTCAAACCGGTCCGAACCGGTTCGGATTCGGTTCACTAGAACCGGTTTGGTTTTCATCCTCCAATTTCTTCACAAGTCTATTTCCATGACTTTTGTGACTCCTTGGGTCACTTAGGGTCCATAAAATTCCTGTTTTACCATCTCTTTATCAATTTCGGTTCATAAACTGGCTTGGTCCTTAAATCGGTTTGATTCGGTTCGGGTTTGGTTCACCTGAACCGATCTGGTTTTTCTCTTCCACTTGGTTCTAAGGTTTCTCCCCAAGGTTTATAAATTTCTTTGGGGCACAAGGGAGTTGAATTTCTCTATTTTTCTCATTCTCTATCAGTTTCGATTCATGAACCCACTTGGTTCATAAACCGATTCCATCCAGTTCGGACTCGGTTCTCTTGAACTGCTTTGTCCTTTCTTCTTCATATCATCTTAGGGTTCTTTTTACAAGTTTATAATTATTTTTGAGTCACATGGGAGTTAGAAATTTTTGAATTTGCTCTTCCCCAATTAGTTGGGTTTACAAACCAATTCGGTTTAAAAATCACATTGACCAGTTCTTTCCTAGTTTTTCTTGTTACTAAAGTACGGGATTTACAAGTCTCCCCTCCTTTTTGGGGTTTTGTCCTCAAAATAGTTACACATTAAACAACTGAGAATAATTATCCCTCACCATAGACTCGGTTTCCCATGTCTCTTCCTGCACAAGTCTGTTCTGCCACAACACCTTGACCATAGGAATTTTCTTATTCCTCAAATTCCTTTTCGGTCGATGATTCGTACCGGCTCTATCTGATAAGTCAGGTTCTCTTCTAGTTCCTTTGGAGGTCGGTCTAATGCGTGACTAGGATCAAGTTGATATTTTCGAAGTACTGAAATGTGGAATACATCATGTATTCTATGCAGATCAGGAGGCAAATCTAATTTATAAGCTACTGATCCTATCCTTTGAATAATGGGATATGGACCGATATATCTTGGTTTCAACTTCCCTCTTTGCTGAAACCTAAGTATTCCCCTCCATGGAGATACTTTGAGGAATACTTGATCACCCACTTCAAACTCCAAATCCTTCCTTCGATTGTCTGCATAACTTTTCTGCCTATCCTGTGCAGTCTTAAGACAACTCCTTATTAATTTTATCTTCTCTATGGCATCTTCTATTGTCTCAGTTTTCTCTAATTTCCTTTCCCCCACTTCTTCCCAAAATAAAGGGGTACGACATGTTCATCCATAAAGGGCTTTATAGGGAGCCATCTGGATGCTAACCTGATAACTATTATTATACGCAAATTTCATCAGACATAAGTATTCCTTCCAGCTTTTATTCATGGTGAGTACACATGCCCTTAGCATGTCTTCTGAAGCTTGAATGGTTTGCTTAGACTGACCATCTGTCTGAGGGTGAAATGTCGTACTCATGTGGAGTTTGGTTCCCATGGCATTTTGCAGACTCGGCCAAAACCTGGAAGTAAATCTCGGATCTCTATCCGATACTATACTCACCGAGACACCGTGGAGTCTTATTATTTCCTTCATGTATAGGATGGCCAGCTATTCTACTGCGACTGTTACTCTTATAGGAAGGAAATGAGTTGATTTGGTCAATCTATCTACAATTACCCAAATCGCATCTCGACCTTTTCTGGTCACCGGCAAGCCTATAGCAAAATCCATGGTGATGTGTTCCCATTTCCACTCCGGAATGGGTAAGGTTGTAATAGCCCTGATGGCTTCTAATGTTCTGCTTTTATTTGTTGACAGGACAAGCATCGAGCTACATATTCTGCAATGTCCCTCTTCATACCCTTCCACCAGTATCCTTGTTTGAGGGTGCGGTACATTTTAGTACTGCCCGGATGCATAGCATACACATAATCGTGTGCCTCTTCCAATATTAATCTCTGTAACTCCTGGTATTGCGGCACACATACCCTACCTTTATAAGTCAGTACTCCGTCACTTCGCACATTGTAATCTGGTTTTCTTTCTCCATTAGTTGAATCCAAGTAGGACTGAAGTTCTTTATCAATCTTTTGTTGGGCCTTTATATTCTCAGTTAGACTAGGTCTTACCGCTACATTCGCCACCAGGCATTTTTCCTGTCAGTCCATCTTCAGACTCACTTCCATTCTTCCCAATTATTTCAACAAAGGTAAGTAGCTTGTCTTAACTTGTGTCGCCTTAGTTTGATACTTGCGACTTAAGGCATCTGCTACCACATTTGCCTTTTCAGGGTGGTATTCTATCACAAGATCATAGTCCTTCACCAATTCTACCCATCTCCTCTAACGAAGATTTAACTCCTTTTGAGTTAGGAAGTACTTAAGACTCTTGTGATCTGTGTATATCCTGCACTTAACCCCGTAAAGGTAGTGTCGCCATATCTTCAAGTCAAATACTATTACAGCTAATTCCAAGTCGTGAGTTGGGTAATTTCTCTCATGTATCTTCAGTTGTCGCGAGGCGTACATGATAACCTTCCCTTGTTGCATTAAAACACATCCCAATCCTTGTCCCGAGGCATCACTATAGACTGTGTACTCTTCTACAGTATGATTGGGTAGGGAGAGTACTGGTGCAGTTGTTAGCCGAATCTTTAATTCCTGAAAAGACTTTTCACAATCCTCATCCCATTTATACTTAACTCCCTTCTTGGTGAGTCGAGTTAAATGAGTTGCTATTTTAGAAAAGTCTTGCACAAACTGCCTATAGTATCCTGCCAATCTTAAGAAACTTCTAATTTCTTTAGGATTCCTTGGAGCTTTCCATTCTGATATAGCTTCCACCTTGGTTGGATCCACCTTAACTCCATCCTTAGATACGATGTGCCCTAAGAATCCTATTTCTTGCAACCAGAATTCACACTTGGAAAACTTTGCATATAATTGGTTTTTCTTCAAGATTTCCAATGTAATTGCCAGATGCTCTTCGTGTTCTGACCTGGTTCGTGAGTATATGAGGATATTATCTATGAATACTATCACGGATTTGTCCAGATGAGGTTGGAACACACGGTTCATTAGGTCCATGAAAGCAGCAGGGGCATTTGTCAATTCGAACGGCATCACTCAAAATTCATAGTGTCTGTATCTGGATCGAAACGCCGTCTTAGGGATGTCCTCCTCTCTAATCCTTAGTTGGTGGTAGCCTGATCAAAGATCTATTTTTGAGAAATATGCAGCTCCTTTTAGCTGATCAAATAGATCATCTATCCTTGGGAGTGGGTATCGATTCTTAATGGTGACCTGATTCAGCTTCCTATAGTCAATACATAGTCTCATACTCCCATCCTTTTTCTTTACGAACAAAACAAAAGCACCCCATGGGGACTGACTTGGATGTATGAAATCCTTTTCCAATAATTCGCCCAATTGTTCCTTTAGTTCTTTCAGTTCTATCGGAGCCATGCGATATGGGGCTTGGGATATGGGGTTGGTTCCTAGGATTATTTCTATAGTAAACTCCACTTGGCGACTTGGAGGTAGTCCAGGTAGCTGTTCTAGAAAAACTTCTGGAAAATGCATGACTATCGGAATGTCTTCTATTTTCTTTTCTTCAAAATCTTCATTCACCACCATGGCCAGCACAACTGTACATTCTTTCTTAATCATCTTTTGAACCTTCAGGTGGGACACAAATTTTACTTCACTTTTTCTTTTATCTCCCTAGAACTTTAGTCCCTTAGTCTTAGAGGTATGGAAAGTAACTATCTTCCTTCTACCGTCCATCCTTGCCTGATGATTACTCAGCCAGTCCATCCCTAGGATTACTTTCACTTCTCTTAGAGGTAACGGAATTAAGTCAGCTTCAAGTTTCACTCCTCCAATTACTATCTCACACCCTTTTAGTTGTTTATTTTTGTTCAGCCTTCTCCTAAGGGTATAAGGATATTAAGGCTTTGTACAAGAGGAGTGAGCTCCAAGGGTGTCTTAGAAACCAATTCTTCCTTGATGAATGATTGTTCTACTCCAGAGTCAAAAAGAGCATAAACTGGTTGTCCCCTATATACCCTGATTTAAGAAATGTATATTTTAGAATTAATTCTCTTTATTAATTCAAAAGACATTCAGTTTACATGACTCCTTTGGACTAGTTGGTAGGCTTTTGGGATGTACTCACTACAGTGCTAGGGTCACCTCTAGCCTCTTCTAGAGTGAGGTTGTATACTCTAGTCGGTACTCTTGCCGTAGCTTCCGGTCTGAGGTTCCTGGAGTTCCCTTGAGGTGGTCCAAGAGTATTTTTCTGTCTGTTCTCCCTAAGAGTAGGAAAATCCTTCATAAAGTGTCCCGCTTCTCCACAAGTGAAACAGGCATGGCATGCTCCCTCGTGATTCCTTTGACACTTCGGACAGTGAGGGTTCCCCTAGGGTAAGGTAGGGACCACTCTAGGAAGGGGTGGAGGCATGTTCCTTCTCTGTTGCAATACCTTTTTGTTTCCTCTCCTTGGGCCAGTATATTCTCTCCGTACTCTTTGATGGTTTGAATCTTTATCCCCCTTTCTAGTTGTCTGTTCCATTCGGCGACGTCAGGTCTGTAACAGTCGCTCGCATTCGTGAGCCATACTAATTACAGCTACCAGGTTTGTGCGGCATCCCAGTACTCCCATACGGTCTCGAATATCCAAGTTGAGACCGTCCACAAACCTCTGGCATATGTCAGCTGGTCCAGCTAGGTCAGGAGCAAAGGGTCTTAACTCGTTGAATTTTGTTTCATACTCTCCTATGGAACTAATCCCTTGCTGAAGTCGTATGAACTCTTATTTCTTCTCATTTATTAGGTGGGGTGCTAGGTACTCCTTCGAATATCTTTCCTCAAATTGCTCCCAAGTGGGAGTGGTGGCATGTAGGTTTTGGACGTTGTCCCACCATCATCTAGCGCTCCCTTCCAAAAAGAATTCCATTAGGATCATTCTATCCTCTGGTAGTATCCGGACAATTCCCATCAACCTCTTGATATTGGCCAGCCAGTCCATGGCGGTCCCAGCATCCTTTTCTCCAAGAAAAGGTTTACATCGTAGTTGTCAAAGAGTTTTGAGATTCCTAGGTATGTCCGTTAGAGTGGTTGGATTAGCAGGGGGAGGGTGGGATTGCACTTCCTCGGGCTTAGCCTGTGAGTTAGTGCCTGCCTCAGGAGTAAGGTTAGGTTGGCCAAATATACGAGTGAACTCTTCGTACAATCTTTGATACTCCCTGCTGAGTCTAGGAGGAGTTCTTTGGGGTACTCTAGGAGTTTCTACTGGTAGGGGTGGCTGGGTGATGTTGGAGGCAACAGCCCTAGTTCTCTTGGTTCCTTTCTTTGGAGCCATTCTGTCAAATTTTAAAATAATTATATTAGTTACTATATTTTCTAGTCTTTATTATGTATTCGAGGAAATAGGCTTTTATACCACTTTAGTTGTCATGCCCCGACCTAGTTTGGTCAAATCCCCATGATCAACCCGCCACTCTCCCGATTTACAAAAGGGTTTCCCCTTATATTATAAACTGTAAAGAGTAAGGCATTCCTTAGACTTGCACCTTTTTTCAGGAATATCATACATAAAAACTATATAGTAATTTAATCTAATTGTACTTGTCTTGCAGGCATTTAGTTGTGCTTGTCTTTTAAGGTTCTGCTTCTTGGGACTTCCTGAAAGGGGTATAAGGGAGGGGGTGAGTACAACTACTCAGTGAATGGGATTCAAATCTTTTGACTTTAAAAAAAAACATTTATATGGAGTGTGGCAGACTACTTTCTTTTCAAAAATTCCTTCATTTAAAAACTTGGGTTTTTCTATTATTTCTTAGTTACCCGTGTGTCATCACCCATCACACATCCTTCATCATGAAGATTACACACGTTCGCAAGTCAGTATCAATACTGAACCCGTTAGTGGCTTCGGAGTGACTTTTCCTGCCACCCGGATAAAAATACGACCACTTCTACCCTAGGAATGAGTGGATGTATGCGACATCTGACCCACAATCCCGAAATCACTTCCTCATGTCCGTATGAGGATAGAGACCTCATCCTGTCCCCACCTCGGTCTCATGCGCTTGATGCTACTCCAGATTTTGCACAGACACCTAGAATAACGATTTGCCCTTATACTCACCGGGTCGTCCAAGGCCCTTAGGACACATCACTACACCTCATGGGCGTCTTGATGATATCGTACTCATGGTGCATACACAAGCAAAGTTTTCTTACATTTGCCATATAATATGTGGTGCCATTTGTCCCAACGATCCCGACCTTCAAGTCAACATGTAGTTATTTGCCTCCACTGGTCTAGAGACTTGTCATGTCGCACTGCTACTAGTTGACTAAGTATGTCGGACCTACCTTGGTCCCATGACCAAACAATTCACTTATTAAGTTTTAATGGCACATATATATATCAAGTTCTTTTACGAACTCCTGCTCGTGTCCATTGGCCTATGGCTCACTATTCGAGTTTTTCAAAAACTGGCATTTTAGCACTCAAGTTCCAAAACCGAGACCCCCGACCTATAACAACCTTTCATGCTCTCCAAGAAGGTCTCCCAAATAGTTTAAGCAATGGCACATAGTCAGGGGAGAACACTTCCGACAAAAATAGGTTTTTACTCTCCATTATGCCAACGGGGATAAGGACATCTCCGTTCGTAAACGATGAACGGGTTTTCAACTTCCTTCGAGGAAGTCTTATCATACCAACCGGGTATGATCTACTTACAACTCGTAAGTAGTTTTTCTGCATAACATTCACATCACTTTCTCTATGTAGTGATGATTAAAAATACCACTAAGCAGTGTATTTTCATACTGAGGTACTTATCATCCCCAACCGGGAATGATACATAATCCCACTCACCCGATAGTGCAGTGAAATTCCACTTAGTCGGGCTTCGTCCTTAGCAAGCTGGACCTCGACTAGCATTCCTGATGTCTCATTCTCCTACATGAAATGAACATAATTGTTCATTATTCTTTGGCCTAATAGCCCTCATTCGTTCCAAATTAATGACAAAACCCAACTTTACATATATTTGCAATTAGGTCCCTAAAGTTATTTTTCTTTAACTTTAAGTCCCTATTACCGGGTTTTTCCTAAATTCGAGTCCCGAAACCTTTAAAATTTATCTTAGGACCTCAAATCATTTGATTTCACACAAAGGGGTTTAATTTCCCAAATTTCCAATTTGGTCCTTCAATTTTCCCAAAATTACCATTTTACCCTTTCTTTAGAAAAATGGTAAATTTTGCCCCAAAAATTCTAAAATTTCTCAATTGGCCCTCTAATATTCTTATCATGACCAATTGACCCTCAATTTTAGAAAATTACATTTTGGTCCTTCGAATTTTTTAAAATCCCTAATTTTTCCCCAATTCCAACTCTTCAACACTACCGAATTTGATTTCATCAAATTGACCAATCAAACACCTCTAATTGTTGAAATTGGAGTTGGAATTGAGTTTCTACATGTTCATACGATTCTAAGGAACTTTGAATCGCAAATTTTAACGCCAGAACGAGCTCAAACGGAGCCTTGTTGGAAAATAAATTGTAGAGAGAGAAAGCTTCGATTTCTCACCGGTGAGGGCGTGGTAGTCGGAGCACTCTATCTGGGTAGGTAGCCCTCCTCCAATGGTTCTTCCTAGGATCAAGAATGACATCAATTGATGCTGAATTGGATTAGAATTTCTCCATCAAAATTTGGATAACTCTCTCTGTAACAACGATCTAAAATTGTAAAGGGGAGCCGAATTGGCTTACCTTTCAATCATAATTCGGCTCTGGAAGGGCTGAGGTGGTGTCAGGAGAGCCTAGTTTGGCATGAGGAGAGCTCGAATTGGTCAATTTCAACTCAGCCAAAACAGGGTAGCTTCAGTCCGCCGGAGCTGCTTCATTGTTTGATCATGTCGGCGCTTCTCTAGCGACTCTCGGGACGAACAGATGCTACCACCGTGTAGTAGACTTCTCCCCGGTTCTAATGAACCCGACCTCACCTTCTTTGACTCAGAATTGACCCTATATCAGAGCTCTGGTCTGAGCTTCATCAAAAAACTAAGCAACAGAGAGAGAGAGAGAGCTTTTCAGGTGTGGAGAGGACGAATGGAGAGGCGCTCTTTATATAGGGAGCTTAGGGACCCGTTGGCCGTCCATTTGGCACCGTTATGACAGTAATTGATGACCTAAAACATACCCAACAGAGGCGTTTCTTCTTCGCCGGTGTTTCTTCAATTTCCCGGCGAGTGAACAGTGTTGTCATCCTGAGGAAGAAGATGACACTATTCCGAACTGGCCCGACCGGTCCGAACCGGCTTCCAAGTTTAAACTGGTCGGTTCACCCCTCATTCGACCAAGTTTTTCAAATCTAAAAATTTCTAAATTCATCTAAATTTATTCTCTATCCAATGGTGGCCTCAAATCTCTAATTTGAATTATTTAAGTCACCTAGAAAAATGAATTTAGGGTTCAGTTCATTAGTGGTTCAAACCAGTCCGAATGGGTTCGGATCCGGTTCACCTGAACCGGTTTGGTTTTCATCCTCCAATTTCTTCACAAATCTATTTCCATGACTTTTATGATTCCATGGGTCACTTAGGGTCCATAAGATTCCCGGTTTACATCAGTTCCAGTTCATAAACCGGCTTGGTCCTTAAATCGGTTTGATTCGGTTCAGGTCCGATTCATCCGAACCGATCTGGTTTTTCTCTCCCACTTGGTTCTAAGGTTTCTTCCCAAGGTTTATAAATTTCTTTTAGGCACAAGGGAGTTGAATTTCTCTGTTTTGTTTGTTCTCTATCGGTTCCGGTTCATGAATCAACTTGGTTCATAAACCGATTCTATCTAGTACGGACCCGGTTCTCTTGAACTGCTTTGGCCTTTCTTCCTCATATCATCCTAGGGTTCTTTTTACAAGTTTATAATTATTTTTTAGTCACATGGGAGTTAGAAATTTTTCAATTTGCTCGTCCCCAATTAGTTGGGCTTACAAACCAATTCGGTTTAAAGATCACATTGACCAGTTCTTTCCCAGTTTTTCTCATTACTAAATGACGGGTTTACAAAAAAAATCATAAAAATCACAGGGAAGAACCATGAAGTAATTTGGATTGGAAAATTGGACCGGTTTAGGGTGAACCGAAGCTGAACTGAATTGAACCGGGTTAAACCATAATGAACCGAATTGGATAATTAATTTTTCTAAGTGGATAGAAAATCTCAATTTGGAAAATTAAGGCCACCATTAGATAGAAAATTAATTTAGATTAATTTAGAATTTTTTTAATTTTTAGAAGACTTGTCAAATTGGGCCTAAACTGGCCGATTTTTATCACCGAACCCGGTCAGACGAGACTAGTTCGATCTAGAACAGTGTCATCATCTTCCTTAGGATGACAGCACTATTCATATTTGCAAAAAAAACTTTCCATTTCCGGTGAGGGAATATTCCCTCTGATTTGGGCATTTTCTAAAGTGGATAAGCTCGATCAGTATGGAAACTAATAGAGTTGAGAATCCCCGAGCTCCCTATATAAAGAGCTCCCCTCCATTCATCCTCTACACACCTCAAATTGCCTACTTCTCTAAAGTGCTCAGTTTTCCAACAAAGCTCAAACCAGAGCTCTGACTTGGGCACTTTTCTCAACCTTTGAAGACAAATTGGGGTCCTACAGACTCTAGGGGAAGTCAGCTACTTGACAATAACCTCTCCTCAATCCAAGGATTGTCGGAGAAGTGCCAACGAGATCAAACAGTGAAGTAGCTCGGTCGGTCCGAAGCTGCCTTATTTTGGCTGACCTGAATTTGGCCAATTCAAACCTCCTACAGCCAAATCGATCATTCCCTTAGCCCTCAAGGCCATCACACAACCTTTCCAAGGGAGAAAAGTAAGCCAATTTGGCTCTCCTACGTCGGTACAATTTAGTTCTAGAGAGAAAGTGATATAATTCTTTGATCAATTCCAACTTATCCCAACACCAATTATCCAAATTCTTGATCCTAGAAGGACCCTGAGCAAAAGAACTCAGATTGTCGTGCCCCTGATGGTAAGCTTTTGAACCTCTCTCTCTCTACGTACAGTTTTCTGACAAAACTCTGTTTGAGCTTGTTTTAGACCCAAATTCTGCAATTTAAAGCTCAATTGGATTATATGGAAGTATAAAAACTGATTCACACCACAAATTTGAGAAATTAACCCCATTTGAATGGCCAATTTGAAGAACTCAAATTCGGTCAGTAGAAAGGAGTGAAATTGGGGGAACATTTTGGAGGTAAATGGGGATTTCAAAAATTAAAGGACCTCCTTGAAATTTCTCAATATTGAAGGTTAATTGGCAATAAGAATGATGTTGGAGGACCAATTGGTCAGTTTTCAAAATAATTGGGGCCAATTGGCCTTTTTTGGAAAGTCATGGGCATAATGGTAATTTTAGAAAAGGTGGGGATCGATTTGGAAATTGGACAAATTTGAACCCCATTTACAATTTTAAGAAAATTAAGGGCCCAAGGAGGATATTAGAAATCCTTCCTTATCAAGATATGTGTAGGGACACGTTGGACCAAGAAGTGAACCAAAAGGGAGTGTAGCTTGGACTTGGAAAACCAACTGGGGATGAACACGTAATAGTCCTCGGGTGAGTGGGAATTTTACACATCCTACCAGTTGGAATCATGAGCAAGATTTTAGAAGTGAAAAATAACTTGTGAGTGGGACCTTTTATACCTCATACATAGTTGGGGTGATGATCACCGTTTTAATGTTTAAAACCTACTCACCGGTTGTCAGTGGACTTACTAACGTCATACCCAGTTGGTATGATGAACACCATTTGATATGGAAACCACTTACCGGTTGTAAGTGGGCATACCTCTATCATCATACCCGGTTGGTGTGATGAGTACTTTGAGCTAAAAACTATTTTGTCAGAAATGTTCTCCCCTGACTACAACTCTTTGGGAGACTTTCTTGACTAGAGCTAGAATAGCTCCAATAGGTCGGGGGCCTCGATTTTGAACTCATAGGGCTGAAGGCCTTGTTTTTGAAAATTTTGTGAAGTGGGCCCAAGGCCAGTGGGCACGGGTTGGATCCCGTAGATAAATATGAGTAAAAAGAGCCATGAAAACTCTCATTAAAATTGAAATATTTTGTGATTAACCACAGTACCAAGTCAAGACTGACAAGGCTCAATGGGATAGTGGCAGTGCGCCAAGACTTGGTCGACGGACCGATTAGGCAAACAACTACAGGCCAAGTCGAGTGTTAGGGCCATTGAACCGTCGGCATCAAAGATAAAGGATATTTTGTGTAAACTATTATTTGTGCATACACTTTGATTTAGTACCATCAAGACGCCCATGAAGGGTAGTGATGGGTTCCAAGAGCTGCTAGACAACCAGGTTGTGATAAGGACAGTTTGTCATACCAGTCACTCATGAAGCTATTGTGTTTGGGCTTCTTGCGCATGAAATTGGGGTGAGAATAGGATGAGGTCTCCATCCTCATACAGACATGAATGGATTTTGAGTGTGAGGGCCAGGCAATCAGGGCATTACTCAGACCAAGGTAGAAGTGGTGAAACTTCTAACAAGGTGGATAGCAAACACGCGTTGATCCCCAAGTGGGTGCAATCAAAGTACTACATCTGCAAATGTGTGTACCCTTTATGATAACAGCGTGTGCATAATTGCTAAACACCTCCCTAGGAAAGGGGATGTGCTAAAAGAGCTAAACACACATAATAAGTAAAAATGATGAAAGTCTTTGAAATAGTGAAAGATTTTGGGAAGGAATTTAATAAACTAATTATTTTTGAAAACTCACACCCAACACCCACTCACTGAGTTGTAGAAACTCACCCCCTCCCTTTTAACCCCATTCAGGAAAGGACACAAAAAATTCAAAGATTTCTTGAAGTTGAACCCTAAGTCAAGTATGCCTTTAAATTACTCAAGTTTTGTATAATTCTATTCCAAAAAAACTAGGTGAAAAGAACGCTTGACTCCTCATGGTTTAGAAGGAAGAGAAATGCTTCATAGACTAAAGGGAGTGGCGAGTTGTGTCAATGATGCATTTTTCTAGGTGGCTTAAAAATGTTAATTTGGGAAATTGAGGCCACCATTATATAGAAAATGAATTTAAATGAATTTTTAAATTTTAGAAAATTGGTCGAATAGGGCCTAAAACGGCCGATTTTTTAATTCACATCACCAAACCCAGTCGGACCGAACCGGTCAACAAATTGGACCGGTCAATGGTTTAGACTGGTCAACAGTCCAAATCGGTCAACAAATTGGACCGGTCAACGGTCAACGACACCAAGTCAGCAGCCACGCAAGCACAAGTAGTCAATGGGAGGCTAACACGTGTCTGATCAAGGGTAAGCGGATGACCGGTCAATGCAAATACGGGCAGCCAATGGGAGGTTGCCACATGTCCGGTTAATGTTTGACGCAATGGCTGAGTTGGAACACCACGTCAAAAAAATTAACTAATCACAATGCACCATGTGGCACACCTACCACGTCATCATCTTCAAGCTCTGGCCACTGATAGGGAGAGCAGAGTGGAGAGAGAGTGTGAAGGAAGGGGAAGTCTCCAACGACTTAGAAAATGCTCCAGTCCAGTCGCTGGCGGTTGACTAGGAGGCCGAGTCCTACACCGGTCGGTAGCCCGGTCAGTTGCCGAGCTCCCTATTTAAAGAGCACCCCTCCATTTGTTCTTAGCATCCCACAATCGACCGAAGAAGATGAAGTGCTCAGTTTTCCGGCGAGCAGTAAACTAGAGCACCGACATCGGGGCTTTTCTCCACCTCTAAAGTTGCATTCGGTGTCATTAGAACTGGGGAAGTCCTCTACACAGTTGCACCCTCCCTTTAGCTCGAGGGCCACCGTAGAAGAGCAGGGAAGCTCAAATAGTAACACTGCTCCTTGGCTATCAGCAGCCCGAGCTGCTCGAGCTCAAATCGAGCCATCCCTAGGCCAATTCTGACCAAAGCAAGCCCCCCAAACTTCACCTAGAGGTGCCCCGACCTTCCCCTGAGCTAAAACGGTAAGCCCCTCTACCACCCCTTTGTAAACCCCATCCTTTGATAATAAGAAAATCAGGGAAAGAACCTGTCATTTTCAATTTGAAAACCCAGTCAGTTTACAAATCGTAACCGATAGAGAAAGGGAAAATCGAGAAATTTATGGATCTCAATTGACCCAAAGAGTCACCAAATCATGAAAAAGGACTTTAGGATGAATTGGAGATGAAAACCAAACTAGTTTAGGTGAACCTGATCCGAACCAGAATGAACCGGTTTGGACTGGTTTAAACCACTATTGAACCGGATACTAAATTTATTTTTCTAGATGGCTTAGAAAATTCCAATTTGATAATTGAGGCCACCATTTGATAGATAATGAATTTAGATGAATTTATAAATTTTTAATTTTGAAAAACTCGGTGGAATCGGACCTGAACCAGCTGATTTAAGCTTTGAACCCGGTTCGAAACAGTGTCGTCTTCTTACTTCAAATGACAGCACTGTTCACTCATCGAAAAATCGTGCAGCGCTAGCAAAGATGAAAAGTCTCTGGCCAAGGAGTTTCAGACAATGAATGACCACCATTAAGGCGCCAATCGGACAGCCAAGAGGTCCTTGAGCTTTCTATATAGAGAGCCCCTCCTCATTCATCCTCTGCACACCTGAAAACTCGATTCTCTCTCAACTGCTCCAATTTCCAATGAAGCTTGAACTAGAGCTCTAATATAGGGTCTTTTCTAAGCCAAAGAAGGTGTGGTCAGCTTCGTTGGATTCGGGGAAAAGTCAGCTACACACCTGTAGTCTCCATTCGCTCCGAGGGTCGCCAAAGAAGCACCAATGTGATCGAATAGTGAAGCAGCTCTGGTGAACCGAAGTTGCCCTGTTTTGGCTGAGCTGAAATCAGCCAATTTGAGCCCTTTTCAGGTAAAACTAAGCCCCTCCAACACCTCCACAGTCTTCCTACAGCTAAATTAGAGCGGAAAGGTAAGCTAATTTGGCTCCCCTCTATAATTTTCGACTGGTGCTATAAAGAGAACCCGCACAACTTCGATGATAAAATTCTCACTCAATTTGGCATCAATTGATGCAATTCTTAATACTAGGAGTAAACTCAGGATAAGAGCTATTTGCCTAGATTGAAAGCTTTGACTGTCGTGCCCCTGACGGTAAGCTTTTGAAGCTTTCTCTCTCTAAGTTTAATTTTCCAGCGAAGCTTCGTTTGAGCTCATTCTGGCATCAAATCGTGCAAATCAAAATGCAATTGAATTGTATGAAGTTGTAGGAATTCCAATCTAACATCAATTTCAACAATTAAACTCATTTGATTGGTCAATTTGATAAAATCAAATTTAGCTGAGTTAGAAGGTTGAAATTGGTGAAAATTTGGGAATTTCAAAAATTCGAGGGACTAAAGTGAAATTTCATAAAATTGAGGACCAATTGGGCATGATAAGGGTGTTGGAGGACCAACTGAGCAAATTTTGGAATTTTTGGGGTAAAACTTACCATTTTTGTAAAGTAGGGGCAAAATGGTAATTTTTGAAAAGTTGGGGACCAAATTGGAAAATCCCTTTATTTAAAAATTTAGGTTTTTCTATTATTTCTTAGTTACCGGTGTGTCATCATCCATCACACATCCTTAATTATGAAGGTTACACACGTTCACAAGTCAGTATCAATACTGAACCTTCTAGTGGCTTCGTAGCGACTTTTCCTGCCACCCGGATAAAAATACGACCACTTCTATCCTAGGAATGAGTGGATGTACGCAACATCCGATCCTCAATCCCGAAATTGCTTCTTCATGTCCATATGAGGACAGAGACCTCATCATGTCCCCACCCCAGTCTCATGCACTTGGTGCTACTCCAAATTTCGCACAAACACCTAGAACGACAAACTGCCCTTATATCCACTAGGTCATCCAGTGCCCTTAGGATGCATCACTACCCCTCATGGGAGTCTTGATAATCCCGTACTCACAGTGCATGCACAAAAAATGTTTTCTCATATTGCCATGTAATATGTGGTGCCACTGGTCCAACAGCCCCGACTCTCAACACAACCCGCAATTGTTTGTCTTGACTGGTCCATCGACCTGTCATGTCGCACTGCCGCTAGTTGACTGAGCATGTCGGTCCTATCTTGGTACCTTGGCCAAACAATTCACTTACTAAGTTTTATTGCACATATATCATGTTTGTTTACAAGCTTCTGCTCGTACCAATTGGACTTGGGCCCACTGTACGAGATTTTCAAAATCGAGCATTTAGCCCCCAAGTTCCAAAATCGAGGCACCCAGCTTATCAAAGCTATTCAAGCTCTCGTCCAGAAGGTCTCCCAAATTGTTTAAGCATTGGCACACAGTCAGGGGAGAGCACTTCTGACAAAACATATGTTTTCTCTATCCATTATACCACCCTGGCATAAGGACACCTCCGTTCATAATCGATGAACGGGTTTTCAACTTCCTTCAAGGAAGTCTCATCATACCAACCAGGTATGATCTACTTACAACCGTTAAGTAGTTTTTCCACATTATTTTCACATCACTTCCTCTAAGTAGTGGCTTTTAAAATACCACTTAATAGTAGGTTTTCATACCGAGATACTTATCATTCCCAACCGGGTATGATATAAAATTTCCAATCACAACCGGTAAGTGGTTTTAAATTTTAAGTTATGCACATCATCCCAACCGGGCATGATGTTAGTAAACCAACACACTCGTTAATGCTGTGAATTCCACTAGACCGGTTCTTTGTATTCACGCAAGCTTGTCCTTGGTGGCGTTCCCGATACTTCGTGTTCCGATGAGGGCACAGCGGTCCGAGCCTTCGATTTGGGCAAATAGCTCTCATCTTGAGGTTCATCCTTTCAGTCCTAATTCGGCCGTGGAAGGGCTGAGAAAGTGTTGGGAAGGCTTGGTTTAGCCTAAGGAGGGCTTGAAATGGTCGATTTCAACTCGGCTGCTTCACTGTTTCATCACGCCGGCGACTTTCGGAATAAACGGAGACTACCGACGTGTAGCTAACTTCTCCCCGGTTGTAAAGAACCTGACCTCGCCTTGTTTGGCTTGGAAAAGACCCCATGTCGGAGCTCTAGTTCGAGCTTCGCCAGAAAATGGAGCAGTTGAGAGAGAATGGAGTTTTGAGGTGTGGAGAGGATGAATGTGAAGGGGCTCTTTATATAGGGACCGTGGAGACCCGTTGGCCATCCGTTTGGCACCGTTATTGCTGACATTGAAGATCTGAAACGCCCTGAATAGAAGTGTTTCTTCTTCACCGGCATTTCTTCTTCGTCGGTGTTTCTTCAGTTTCCCGGCGAGTGAACAGTTATGTGATCCTAAGGAAGAAGATGACACTGTTCCGAACCAGGTTCAAAGCTTAAACTGGCCGGTTCACCACCCATTCAATTGAGTTTTTCAAATCTAAAAATTTCTAAATTCATTCTTTATCCAATGGTGGCCTCAAATCTCCAATTTGAATTATTTAAGCCACCTAGAAAAATGAATTTATGATTCAGTTTAATAGTGGTTCAAACCGGTTCGAACCGGTTCGGATTCGGTTCACCTGAACCGGTTTGGTTTTCATCTCCAATTCCTTCACAAGTCCATTTCCATGACTTTTGTGACTCCTTGGGTCACTTAGGGTCCATAAAATTCCTGGTTTACCATCTCTTTAACGATTCTGGTTCATAAACCGACTCGATCCTTAAACTACTTCAATCCGGTTCGAGTCCGGTTCACCCGAACCAGTCTAGTTTTTCTCTCCCACTTTGTTCTAAGGTTCCTTCCCTAGGTTTATGAATTTCTTTGGAGTACAATGGAGTCAAATTCCTTTGTTTTGCCCAATCTCTATCGGTTCTAGTTCATGAACCAACTCAGTTCATAAACCGGTTCAATCCTGTTGGACCCGGTTCATCCAAACTAGTCTAATTTTCCTCTTCCAATTCATCCTAAGGTTCTTTTCCATAGTAGTTTGAACCATTTGGATCACTTGGGAGTTTTAAATTCCTAAATTGCCCATTCACAATTATCGGGTTTATGAACCGATTCGGTTTTCTCACTTGGTTTGACTGATTCTCTTCCCTACTTTCCTTAGCTCAAAAGGGCGGGGTTTACCACTTGAGTGGTATCAAAGCATGATTTCTCGAATACATAATCAATACTATAAAATATAATAACTAATAGGATTGATCCTAAATTTTACAGAATTGCTCCAAAGAAAGGAACCAAGAGAATTAGGATTGCAGTCTCCAACACTGCCCAACCATCCCTACCTATAGAGACTCTCAGAGAAGCCCAGACAACTCCTCCTGGACTCAGCACGGAGCACCAGAGATTGTACGAGGAGTTCACCCGTATATTTGGGTAACCTATCCTCGTCCCTAAGGCAAGCACCAATTAACGGGTTGAACTGGAGAAAGTGCAATCCCACCCTCCCCCTGTTAACCATCCCCCTCCAATAGACATTCCTAGAAACCTCAAGACTCTTTGGAAAATAGGGTGTAAACCCTTTCTCGGAGAAAAGGATGCTGGTAATTCCATGGATTGGCTGGAAAACATTAACAAGTTGATGGGAATCGTCAGGATACCACCAGAGGATATGGTGATCCTGACAGAATTCTTCCTGGAGGGAAGTGCTAAATGATGGTGGGACAATGTCTGAAACTTACATGCCACCATCCCCACTTGGGAACAGTTCGAGGAGAGGTACTCAGAGGAGTACTTGGCACCCCATCTGATAAATGAGAAGAAGTAAGAGTTCATCCGTCTTCGGCAAGGGCTTAACTCCATATCGGAGTATGAGACGAAATTCAATGAGTTAAGACCCTTTGCTCCTAACCTAGTTGAGTCGACAGACATATGCCAAAGGTTCGTGGATGATCTCAATATGGACATTCGAGACTGTATGAGAGTAATAGGATGCCACACGAACCTGGTAGCAATAATCAGTAGGCTCATGAGTGTGAGCGAATGGTGCAGACCCGACGTCGTTAGATGGAACAAACAACCCAAAAGGAGGATAAGGGTCCAAATCGTCAGGGAGGACGGAAGGAGGATAACAGTCCAAAATGGGGAAATGGAATGGCATTTCAAAGGAGAAGGGACATGCCACCACCTCCTCACAGAGTGGTCCCCCACCTTACCTCAAGAAAACCCTCGCTATCCAAAGTGTCAAAAGAATCATGAGAGAGCATGTTTTACCTACTTTGCATGCGGACAAGTGGGGCACTTTACAAAGGACTGTCCCACTCTCAAGGAGAATAGGCAAAGGAATACTCTTGGACCACCTCAAGGGAACCCCAGGAATCCTAGGCCAAATGCTACAACATGAATACCGGCTAGGGTATACAACCTCACCCAGGAAGAGGCTAGAAGAGACCCTAGCACTGTAGTGGGTACACCCCAAAACCCTCCAAGCTAGTTCAAGAGAATCTTGTAAACTAAAAATTTTCATTTAATAAAGAAAAGCTTTCTTCTAAAAATATACGCTTCTTCAATCAGGATATATACAGTTATGGGGACAACAAGTCTATGCCCTCTTCGACTTAGGAGCCAAGAGATCCTTTATCAAGCAAGAGTTGATTTCAAATGTACCCCTAGAACTCACTCCACAAGAACAAAGTCTCAATATACTTACTCCTTTAGGAGAAGGGTTAAATAGGAATAAACAATTAAAAGGATGTGGGATAAAGATTGGAGGAATCAAACTTGAAGCTAACTTGATTTCATTACCCTTGAAGGAGGTTGAAGTAATCCTTGGAATGGACTGGTTAAGTAACCATCAAGCTAGGATGGACTGTGGAAAGAAGATGGTGACCTTCCACACTCTCGAGACGAAAGGATTAAAGTTCCAAGGTGATTCAAGGAAAAGCAAAGTACAAATGGTGTCCCACCTGAAAGCCCAAAAGATGATACAGAATGGCTGTAGGGCATTCTTGGCAATGGTTATCCATGAAGAGTCTGAAGAGAAGAGGCTTGAAGACATTCCAGTAGTTAGTCACTACCCAGGACTATTTCCAGAAGAACTACTTGGACTACCTCCAAGTGGGCAAGTAGAGTTCACCATAGAAATAATTTTGGGAACAAACCCTATATCCCAAGCTCCATATCGTATGGCTCCGGTAGAATTGAAGGAATTGAATGAGCAATTGGACAAATTACTGGAGAAGGATTTCATACATCCTATTTGGTCTCCATGGGGTGCACCTGTCCTATTCGTAAAGAAAAAGGATGGATGTATGAGACTATGCATAGACTATAGGAAGCTAAACCATGTCACCATCAAGAATCGATACCCACTTCGGCGGATAGACGACCTATTCAATCAATTAAAAGGAGTAGCTTACTTCTCCAAAATAGACCTTCGGTCGAGCTATCATCAACTCAGGATTCGAGAGGAGGACATTCTCAAGACGGCATTCTGATCCAGATATGGACATTACGAGTTTAGAGTAATGTCGTTTGGATTAACGAATGCCCCTACAACCTTCATGGACCTGATGAACCGTATGTTCCAACCACATTTGGATAGGTTCATGATAGTATTCATAGATGACATCCTTATATACTCATGAACCAGGTTGGAATATGAAGAGGATTTGGCAATTGCCTTGGAGATATTAAAGGAAAATCAATTATATGCAAAATTGTCCAAGTGTGAGTTCTAGCTGTAGGAGGTAGGATTCTTAAAACAAATAGTGTCCAAGGATGGAGTTATAATAGATCCATCCAAGGTGGAAGCTATATCAGATTGGAATGCTACAAGGAATCCTATAGAAATAATAAGTTTCTTAGGTCTAGTAGGATACTATAGACAGTTCATGCAAGACTTTTCCAAGATAGTAGCCCCTCTAACTCGACTCACTAGGAAAGAAGTTGAGTATAAGTGGAACAAAAGCTGTGAGAAGTCTTTCCTGGAGTTAAAGACTCAATTGACAACCGCACCGGTACTCTCCTTACCTGACCCTAATGCAAGAGAGTACACCGTCTGTAGAGATGCATCCGGACAAGAACTCGGATGTGTCTTGATGCAACAAGGGAAGGTTATCGCTTATGCCTCACGACAACTTAAGGTATATGAAAGAAACTACCCAACGCATGATCTGGAATTAGCTGCAATAGTGTTTGCCCTAAAGATTTGGCAACACTACCTTTACGGGGTTAAGTGTAGGATATACACAGATCACAAGAGTTTTAAGTACTTCCTAACTCAGAAAGAGTTGAATCTCTACTAGAGGAGATGGCTGGAATTGATTAAGTACTATGACCTTGTGATAGAATATCACCCCAGAAAGGCAAATGTAGTAGCAAATGCCTTGAGTCGCAAGTACCAAACTAAGGCAGCTTAAGTAAAGACGAGTTACATACCCTTGTTGCAACAATTGGGAAGAATGGAGGTGGACATGAAAATGGACAAGCGAGAAAGGTGCCTGGTGGCTAATGTGGTAGTGAGGCCCAGTCTAACTGAGCAGATCCAGGCTCAACAAAAAGTGGATAAGGAGCTTCAACCCTACCTAGATCTGGTTAATAGAGAAACTAAACTGGACTACGACCTACGAAGTGATGGGGTGCTGACCTACAAGGGTAGGTTATGTGTGCCTCAAATTAAGGATTTAAAGAAGTTAATTCTGGAAGAGGCACACGATTCAGTGTATGCAATGCATCTGGGTAGTACCAAGATGTATCACACCCTGAAACAAGCATATTGGTGTAAAGGTATGAAGAGGGACATTGCAGAACATGTAGCACGATGCTTGTCCTGTCAACATATAAAAGTGGAGCATCAGAACCCGTCAGGACTACTACAACCCTTACCAATTCTGGAATGGAAATGAGAGCAAATCACCATGAACTTTGTCACGGGACTACTAGTGACAAGAAAGGGTCGAGATGCGATTTGGGTCATCATGGATAGATTGATCAAATCAGCTCATTTCCTTCCCATAATAGTGATGGACACAGTGTAACAACTAGTTGTCTTATACATGAGGGAGATAGTGAGACTCCATGGCGTTCCGATGAGTATAGTATCAAATAGAGATCCAAGATTTACTTCAAGGTTTTGGCCAAGCTTACAAAGCGCTATGGGAACCAAGCTCTACATGAGCATGGCGTTTCATCCTCAGACAGATGGGCAATCTGAGCGAACCATTCAAACCTTGGAGGACATGCTAAGAGCATGCGTACTCACCATGAACAAAGGCTAGGAAGAACATTTGTGCATGATGGAATTTGCTTACAATAATAGCTATCATGTTGATATTCAGATGGCTCCCTATGAAGGCCTTTATGGACGACCATGTCGTACCCCTCTATTTTAGGAAGAAGTGGAGGAAAGAAGGCAAGAAAGGGCAAAACTAATCGAGGATGCCATGGAGAAGATAAAACTAATCAGGAGTTGCCTTAAGACCGCACAGGACAGGCAAAAGAGTTATGTGGATCATCGAAGGAAAGATCTGGAGTTTGAGGTAGGAGATCAAGTATTTCTCAAAGTGTCCCCATGGAGGGGAATACTTAGGTTTCAAGAAAGAGGAAAGTTGAAACAAGGTATATTGGTCCATATCCCATTATTCAAAGGATAGGACTAGTGACCTATAAATTGGAACTACCTCCATACCTATAGAGAATACACGATGTATTCCACATCTTTGTGCTTCGGAAGTATCAGCCTGATCCTAGCCATGTATTGAACCGACCTCCACTAGAACTAGAAGAGAACCTAACCTATCAAATGGAACTAGTACGAATCATCGATTGGAGGGATAAGAATTTAAGGAATAAGAGGATTACTATAGTCAAGGTTTTGTGGCAGAATTGACCTATGCAGGAAGAGACATGGGAAACTGAAAGTGTGATAATTATTTGGCATGTAACTATTTTGGGGACAAAACCCCTAAAAGGAGGGGAGAGTTGTAAACCCCATCCTTTGATAATAAGAAAACTGAGGAAAGAATCGGTCATTTCTAATTTGAAAACCAAGAAGCTTTACAAACCGAAACCGATAGAGAAAGGGAAAATCGGGAAATTTATGGATTCCGATTGATGCAAAGAGTCACCAAAATCATGAAAAAGGACTTTAGGATGAATTGGAGATGAAAACTAAACTTGCTTAGGTGAACTAGATCCGACCCGGAATGAACTAGTTTGGACCAGTTTGAACCACTATTCAACTGGATGCTAAATTCATTTTTCTATGTTGCTTAGAAAATTCAAATTTGAGAATTGAGGCCACCATTTGAAAGATAATGAATTTAGATGAATTTAGAAATTTTTAATTTTGAAAAACTCAATCAAATCGAGCCTGCACTGTCTGGTTTAAGCTTTGAACCCGGTTTGGACTGGTTCATTCTGGTTCAAAATAATGTCGTCTTCTTTCTTCAGATGATAGCACTGTTCACTCACCGAAAAATCGTGCAGCGCCAGTGAAGATGAAAAGTCTCTAGCTAGGAAGTTTCAGACAATGAATGACCGCCATTAAGGTGCTAATCAGATGGCCAAGAGGTCCTCGAGCTTCCTATATAGAGAGCCCTTCCTCATTCATCCACTCCACACCTAAAAACTCCATTCTTTCTCAACTACTCCAATTTCCTGTTAAGCTAGAACAGATCTCCTATATAGGGTCTTTTCTAAGCCAAAGAAGGCCTGGTCAAGTTCTTTGGATTCGGGGAGAAGTCAGCTACACACCTGTAGTCTCCATTTTCTCCGATGGTCGCCAGAGAAGCACCTGCGTCATCGAACAGAGAAGCAGCTCCAGTGGACCGAAGTTGCCCTATTTTGTACGAGCTGAAATTGGCCAATTCGAACACTTTTCAGGCTAAACCAAGCCCTCCCAAAACCTCCACAGTCTTCATACAGTTGAATTAGAGCTGAATGGTAAGCCAATTTGGCTCCCCAATCTAATTTACGACCGGTGATAGAGAGAGAATCGGTAGAACTTTGATGATAAAATTCTCACTCAATTCGACATCAATTGATGTAATTCTTGATCCTAAGAGGAACCTCAGGACAAGAGCTATCTGCCTAGATTGAAAGCTCAGATCATCGTGCCCCTGATGGTAAGCTTCCGAAGCTTTCTCTCTCTAAGTTCAGTTTTCCGGCGAAGCTTCGTTTAAGCTCATTTCTGCATCAAATCATGTGATTCAAAGTGCAATTGAATCGTATGAAGTTGTAGGAACTCCAATCTAACTTCAATTTCAATAATTAAACTCATTTGATTGGTCAATTTGATGAAATCAAATTTGGCTAATTAGAAGGTTCAAATTGGGGGAAATTTTGGGAATTTCGAAAATTTGAGGGACTAAAGTGCAATTTCATAAAATTGAGGGCCAAGTGGGCATGATAAGGGTGTTGGAAGACCAATTGAGCAAATTTTGGAACTTTTTGGGTAAAACTTACCAATTTTGTAAAGTAGGGGCAAATGGTAATTTTGGAAACGTTGGGGGACCAAATTGGAAATTTGGGAAATTAAACCCCTTTTGAGAATTTGAATAAATTGAGGTCCCAAGTTGAATTTTAAAAGTTTCAGTACTCAATTAGAGGAAAAACTGGCATTAGGGACCTAATTGCAAAAAATAAAAAGTTTGGTTTTCTCATCCATTTGGGATGAATGAAGGCAATTAGGCCAAAAGATAATGAACAAGGATGTTCATATCATGTAGGAACACGAAGAATCGGGAACGCCGGCTAAGGCAAGTTCGCGTAAAGGCAACAAGCCGACAAAGAAGAAAATTCATTGCATTATCGGGTGAGTGGGATTTAATATCATACCTAATTGGAATGATAAGCACCTCGGAAATGAAAACCCACTGCTAAGTGGTATTTTAATCATCACATCTGAGAAGAGTGATGTGGAAATCTTGTGGAAAAACTAATTACCGGTTGTAAGTAGATCATACCTGGTTGATATGATGAAACTTCCTAGAAGGAAGTGTAAAACCTGCTTCCCGGTTATAAGAGAAGATGTCCTCATACTCGGTTGGTATGATGGATAGTTGAAAAAGTTTATTTTGTCGGAAATACTCACCCCTAACTGTGTGCCACTACTTAAAATTTTTGGGAGACTTTCTTGTCAAGAGCTTGAATAGCTCATATAGGTTAGAGGCCTCAGTTTTGGAACTTGGGGCTAATATGCTCAATTTTGAAAATCTCGAACAGTGAGCCCTATGCTTGTTCACACAAGCAAGAGCTCGTAAACAAGCATGATTATTATGCCATGAAAACTTAAGTAAATGAGTCATTTTGCCATAGTACCGAGACAGGACAGACATACTCTATGGACTAGTGGCAGTGCGACATGACAGGTCTTTGGACTGTACAAGGCAAACAGCTGCAAGTCGAGCTCAGGGTTGGGGCCGTCGGATCAATGGCACCATAGATTATATGGTATTATGTGAAAAATTGTTGATTGTGCATACACTGTGTTACGGGACCTTCAAGATGCCCAAGAGGGGTAGTGATGCCTCCCAGAGCTCTGGACAACCTGGTGGAAATAAAGGCAGATAGTCGTACTAGAAGTCTTGCGAAGCTTGACGTAGCTTCAAGTGCATGAGACCGAGGTGGGGAAGGGATGAGGTCTCCGTACTCATACGGACACAAAGTTTTGTTACAAGATTGAGGGATGGATGTCGTGAACATCCACTTATTCTCAGGGTAGAAGTGGACGTGCTTTTATCTAAGTGAATGATAAAGTCACTCTGACTCCACAAGTGGGTACAGTGGATGGGCTGGCCTGCGATTGTGTGTTCCTTCATGATGAAGGGCGTGTGTTGGTTGATAAACACACCGTTATGATGAGAAATGGTTATGGAAACCAAGAATTGAGAATGAAATGTTTTTCAAAGAAAATAAGGAGTCTGGCACACTCTGATTCAAACATTTTTCCTAAAAGTAAATTTTAAAAACCCATTCACTAAGTCGTTGTACTCACCCCCTCCCTTATATCCCTTTTTAGGTAAACTAGGGAAAACCTACCCAAAGACCCCAGATAACTACACCTATAAGATAGGTATGTAAAGTTTAAAATTTCAAGCAGTTTTGATTTATGGTATTCTAGGAAAGGTGCAGTTTTAAAGGATGCCTTACTCCTCACGATTTAAAGAAGGGGAAAACCCTTAATAAACTAGGAGAGTGGTGGGTTGCTCACAGGGATCCGACCAAACCAGGTCAGGGTGTGACAACATTTCTATAAAAACTTAAACTAAGAAATTTACATTGATCATGTCACCAATTGAGGCACGGTTTGATCCAGGGAGGATTCCCGAGAGGAGAGCAATTTAGAGAAAGCAAGAGCTTCAGTCGCCAAACCTCACCGGTAAGATATTGAAGCTTTCTCTCTCTAGACTGAATTTTTCAGTAAAGCTCCATTTGAGCTCATTTTCGACCCAAATCAAGTAGTTCAAATCTTGAAATGATGAGGAAAACATAGAGAAGATTATTCAAATCAAGAAGTGGGGCAATTAACCAAGTTTTGGAGGTCAATTGAATGAAATTGTGATTTGGAGACCAAATTGCAATTTTTAAGAAATTGGGCAATTTGGGCATTTTCATGAAATTAACTTCCAATTGGGGCCCAATTGAGCAATTGGATGAAATGGAGGGCCAATTAGCAATTTTTGAAAATTCAAGGACCAATTGCCAATTTTTAGGAAATTTAGGACTAATTGGCAATTTTGGGGAAATTGAGGACTAGTTGGTAATTTTGGAAAAGTTAAGGACCCATGAGGAATAATTGGAAGTCCTAGGGACTTAATTGAGATTAAATAAAGATTATGGACCCAAATGTAAGGTTATAAACATTGAGGGACCTAAATGCAATTAAGGCATAGTGTGCAGACTTGTGCGCAAATACCCAAAACCATGAGAACCCTTATGTCAATTCTCCTGATGTGGGTACTTGAACCATGCAAGAGTTAGTTGTTCAAGTACCGGTGCAAGGGAGTGCACCACAAATCAAGATCTCATCGGGACGACCACGTCATTGTTACCGGGTTTGTGGGATTTTCAGCATCATACTCAGTTAGGGGTGATGAGAACCGTTTTAAGTTTCAAAAATAATTTGTCAAAGAATGGTATCCCCTGACTGTGTGAAATTGCTTAAACATTTTGGGAGACATTCCTGATGGGGGCTAGGATTGCTCCAACATGCTCGAGGCCTCGGATTTGAAAATGATAGGGCTGAAGCCCCAATTTTGGAAAACTTGTGAAGTAGGCCCAAGGCCAGTGTGCACGGGTTGGAACTTATAGACAAGCAGGATCATAAGAATCATGAAAAATCTCATAAAACTAGAATTATTGTGTGACTTTCCATGGGGCTAAGATAGGACTAACAAGGCTCGATGGGCTAGTGGCAGTGCGCCCAGACTAGGTCGATGGGTCGATCAAAGAAAACAGCTGCAGGCTAGGTCGAGTGTCGAGGTCGTTGGACCATTGGCACCAAAGATCATGGTGAATGATTCAAAATTGTTGTATGCATGCATGAGGACTTTGGGAGCATCTTGACACTCAAGATGGGGTAATCAATGGGTCCCAAGGGCTGTTGGATGACCCAGGGTGCATAAGAGTGGTTTGGCGTCAAGTATGTTGAGAAGCTTTAATAGCTTCTTGTGCATTGAGATCGAGGCCAGAGGGGAAATGAGGTCTCGTCCCATAAAGCGGACATGATGAAGCATTGAGACCGAGGCCGGAGGGGAAATGAGGTTTCATCCCACATAGCAGACATGATTAGGGTTTGATGGTCAGACTATTGATGTCTACTCAAACTCAAGTGGATGGTAAAGGCGCTCCGATGCACAAGTGAAATAGTCAAAAATATTCTACAAACATATGCTCGCTTTCTATGGTTGAAAGGGGGTGTGAATGTTTGCTGAAATGCCTCCCGATCAAGGGGAAGGGCTCAAGAAGAGATAAATTAATATTAAAACAAACTAAAAGTATAAAACATTTTGATCAACTAATTGTTTTGAAAACTCACTTCCCAAGCCCCGCTCACTGAGTTTGTAGAAACTCACCCCCTCCCATTAAACTTTTTTCAAGAGAACCACTTCGCCACAACGAGCAAAGGCTAGAGGAGAAAGCCATAGGTATCATAAGTAGGTAACTTTTATTTAGTTGTTTTGTAAACTTTATTATGGAAAATAGGTGCAATTCGACGCCTTTACCTTTCTTGGTCTATTTGGTAGAAATGCTAAATTAGTACGAGAAGGGTAGTGGGTTGATCATAGGACTCCTACCAAACTGGGTTGGGGCATGACAGTTCCGGTCTCGAATGAAGGGAATAATTACCTCGAGTCGAGTATTTTTTCTCCATACCAGGGTAGACCATGAGCGGGGTTTCCAATCTCAAGTCGAGTACGGGTGCGAACTCATTGGCTTTGATACCATGAAAGAATTGATAGAAAGAAAATATATTGAATCACAATTAATCTAATCATTTCAGATAGATGGTGTACAATATATAGGTAGAAAATTAAATACGACACATTAATTATATTGTAACCACTATTACTTCATTTTCTTCATTGTAACTATTATCTCTCCATTTTATATTGGTGTCTTTAATATTATCTCTAGCAAATGAAGAGATAGTGGTTACAATATTATTAATGTATTGTATTTAATTTTTTACCTATATATTGTACACTATCTATCATGAATGTAAAAGATAAATTGTGATACAATATATTTTCTCTCTATCATTTATTTCATGGTATCTAAGCTTTTTTTAGAAAACTCTTAATAGTACATTACTTGAGGGGTCGGGCGAGCAACATTTTCTTTGGTCGTTTTGCATCAAAACTACATGTCATGAATCTGTATAATTCTACAATGCTACTACATCAAGATTTCCAGTATTAATTTACATAGAATAGGTTCTCTCTTGTTGTTCTTCACTAGATTTCTGGCTTTCCTCAAAGTTGGAATCATCACTTCCTTCATAAGCTGGCTGGTTTGTCCCAGTGGCATTATCTGTTGAGTGGTTTTTCTATTACTTATATGTTTCTTTGTTATTGGAATCAGGCTTTTCCTCACCACGATCAACAAATTCAAAGTCAAATGTTTTGTTCTCTTACCCAACTTCATCTTTCTCCTTCTACTTTAAGTGCTCTTCAGAATTAGAATTCTCTATTCTTGTTCCACTTTGTTAGTCTTCCCCATTATTCTCATTTTCAGATGATAATTCATGTTCTAGTGCACTTGATGCACCGTCACTCTTATAGTTTTCCTCTCTTTCGCCCGACCCCGGACCAAAATCTTGGCTTCACCATCAATTTAATCTCTTCCAAATCTATTTTTCTGTCTCAATAATATCTCATATCTCCTACAACAAAAAATTATCATCTTCTCAAATTAATCGAATATTGAGATCTCAATTTTCCGACAAGAACTTCTCCATCACCATTTCTATGTTTTGTGCATTTCCATCCACAAGATGTCATTTCCTTTTTCTACCCTTCAATCTTGTCCCCACTAGAGTGGATGTCTTAGCATTTCTCATTTCTCCAATGTCATTTTCCTTTTTCTACCCTTCAATCTTGTCCCAACTAGTGTGGATGTCTTAGTTGCCCCTTATTCTCCCTCTTCATCTCTATTGCACTTGCACTCATTCAAACAAATGCTACATCACTCTCTATGATACTCTCATCTCATATTTTTATTAATCACAAAGTCTATTTGGCACATTTACCAAACAACTAGCAATATGCTTACCTTTCTTTTGCGGATCAAATTTCTTTCAAGGCTTTATAATGGTCTTATTGCAGATATAGCCCACAAATCTAGCATACACATCAATCCATCTTTCTATTAATTAGTCCAATTTTGGGTTTCTCATTTGCTTGTATTTTTTTTTTTTTTTTGCAATTCAACATGCAAGAAATCACCATTATGTCAATACCTTGACACTTCTTCACATTTTGCTAACTCGAGCACTTCTTATTAAGATCCAATCTCAATAGAAAATGGAGAGATAGTCGTTACAATGAAGAAAATGAATTAATAGTGGTTATAATATCATTAATGTGTCGTATTTAATTTTCTACCTATATATTTTGTACACCATCTATCTAAAATGATTAGATTAATTATAATTATATCTTTTTCTCTCTATTAATTCTTTCATGGTATTAGAGCTCTTTTGAGGAAACTTCGAATAGTACGATCCTTGGGGGGTCAGAGTCAGAGCAACATCTTCTTTGGTTGATTCATCGTCTTATGCTCCCGACCCTAGAGTAACATCTTCTTTGGTGGATTCGTCGCCTTCTGCATCATTTTGCATCAGAACTACACCCGATGAATATGTGTATCATTCTGCAACACTGTTGCATCAAGATTTCCAATATTAATTTTCATGGAGGAGGTTCTCTCTTATTATTCTTCACTAGATTTCTAACTTTCCTCAGAGTTAGAATCATCACTCCTTTCATAAGATGGCTGGTTTGTCTCAGTAACACTATCTATTGAGTGGTTTTTCTACTGGTTATCTATTTCTTTGTTATTGAAATCATGTTTTTCCTCACCATCATCAACAAATTCAAAGTCAAATATTTTATTCTCTTGCCCAACTTCGTCTTTCTCGTTCTACTCTGAGTGCTCTTTAGAATTACAATTCTCTATTCTTGTTGCACTCTGTTATTATTCCTCATTCTACTCATTTTCAGATGATAATTCATGTCCTACTGCACTTGATGCACCGTCACCCTTATAGTTTTTCTCTCTTTCGCCCAACCCTAGAGCAAAATCTTGGTTTACCATTAATTTTATCTCTTCCAAATATATTTTTCTGACTCGATAACATCTCGTATCTCCTACAACCAAAAGTTATCTTCTCAAATTAGTCGGATATTAAAATCTCAGTTTTTCAACAACTTCTACATCACTATTTATATGTTTTGTGCATCTACATTCATAAGATGTCATTTCTATAATTGAGTCATCTTAATCGACCTCTCCTCCTAAATTGATCATTAGTCTATCCTCAACTATCATTAGATCTCGACATTATAGTTTTGTTTAATCAAACTAGCATTTCTCATTCCTCCAAGATCATTTTCCTTTTTCTACCCTTCAAATATTGTCCCCACCAAATTGGATATCTTAGTTTCCCACTGATCTCTCTCACTCTTCATCTGTGTTGCACTTCATTCATTTGAACAAACATTACTCATTCTTTGTGATACTCTCATCTTATATTTTTATAAATCACAAATTCTATTTGGCACATTTACCAAACAATTAGCAATATGCTTGCATTTCTTTTGTATATCAAACTTCTTTCAAAGTTTTATGATGGTCTTATTGTAGATATAGCCCACAAATCTAGTATACACATCAATCTCTTCTTCTATTAATTAGTCCACTTCCGGGTTTCTCCTTTGCTTATATTTTCTTGTGCAATTCAATATGCAAGAAATTACTCTTATGTCAATACCTTGACACTTATTCACTTTTTGCTAACTCGGGTCGAGTGAGGAAATCCAACCAGATTTAACATATTTTCTGACTTCAAATTAAGATCAAATCTCAATTACTCAAAATAGGCAGGTCCATTGACTGTACTACAAAGATTAGGAACTTTCTATAGAGAGTATGTTAGAATGTTATAATTGTTAATATCAATCTTGATGTGAAATGTATGAATATTTCTATTGGATGCTCTTTTGTGGTACTAAAATTGTTGAACATATACTATTATATTGTTTGTGGACTAGTATGGTATAACTAGCATGTTGATATATGAATTGGCATGTAAACTTACAAATTTCCTAATAGAGATCTTTCTAGGCAACCAAAAGGTAGTCACTAAGTGGAGGGCGTATTTTGCAGCAAAGATGGCGAGCGCATATTGGACGACTTGGAAAGAGAGGAACGTAAGCATCTTTCAAGGTGAATCATCAAACCCGTGACACGCCCATCAGTAGGGAGAATATGCAGATGTTATACGGATCAACTGCCAACTCGATACAAAACCACATCCAAAGGTTAGGTGTGGTGTAGAACAAAGCATTGACTTGTAAATATAAATAATTTTGGGACTTTCCAGCATAATACAAACAAGGCCGGTGCAATATTACTAGCTTGTGATAGTAAAGGGAATTCCCTTACAAGCAAGGTTACATGGACAATGCTACATATGGGAAGAGATTCCATGCAATTAGGAATTTTTATTGAGGAAAAGAAAATCTAGATAGAGTAGTACAATAACTATATATTCTAATCTTGATGATAATTAAACCTAAAATTACTTGTCAAAGAGACATTTCTTCGAATGATAATAGGTGTAAGTGACCTTTGGATATGAAATTACAATAGCATGTTATAAGAATTAAATTATGGTTTTATTATATTGGTTCTCTTAAATATGCATAAGGTATTTTTTATCCAATTAAACTCTTATGGATGCAGTGAATAGTAAACATAAAGAATACAATATATATGTTTTTGCTCCCTGTTAGACTTAGAAAACCACTAGTGAAAGTACCATGAAAAATCGGAAAATATTTTCCGGTAATTTAATATTGAGTAATTTACTTGAGATTGTAAGTAGAAATATTTACATACAATTATTTTCGTAGTGTGAATTATCTTTAACATTTTAAAAATGAAGAATTTAATTATTAAATAACTAATCACTAAATATATTAGACACTGTTCCAAATTCTCAATTTGAGTAGTCATCCTATCTTGTTAGATTCCAATCAGGACTCCCATTTATGAATTTAATTGATTATCAAGAAGTATTAAGGAAACTTTCTTGTAGCATTTTTCACTCTTCACAAGGAAAATAATTTTGGTTTCTTGTAACATATGCATGCATTAGTAATCGAGCTTTAGTACAATCCCAATAAATAAACTTCTTTGAAAAAGTAAGAGTGCTCCTTCAATGACAGGAGAAGAAATGAGTATGAAGCTCTGAATCTTGATTGATCGGCATATTCAGTGGACACGTTCACTTGAAGACGTATTTGACGACTCCAGCAAGGTGAATTCTCGTGAAGTAGTCGTCCCAGTTGATGCACTTTGGATCGAAGTAAAAGATGTCTGCTTCAGATGTTTTCACCTTCATCGCACTTCTCAACTTCTCCGACTTCAAGTCGTTGAACCTGCACACAATATCCATAAGCAGATAAGCTTCCTGTAAGTCGAAGTAAAAGAAATGCCATGTAGTTGCTAACGAGAGGATGATGAATGTATGGATGCTTACACTCCCTCAAAGAACAAGTATGGTCTGTAAAGCTCGACGAGGCGCATCACGAGATTGATCTTCCTGTTCATGTCGTGGTAGGTTCCTTGGAAGGAACGACAGAACGCTGTATTCGCTACTTCCAGCCCCTGTGTTGTTCACGGATTGATCATATGTATCATATCTTAGACTTCTATATGGTCATTATATTTCCAGAAAACTAGGTCAAAAAATATTCTAACAAGATGTTAATACCTTGAGCAATAGCAAGTACCGAAGTCCCATGTATCTTCGAAAACTGGCCATGCTCCTGAGGATTGTAACCTTCCCAACGGATACGGCCTTCCCATCCTTGTTAATCCATGGATGCTTGGAGAAGTAGCCATAGCCGTAGTCATGGAGATTGGAGTACCTAACGGGATTCCCGAGAGAAGACCCCACATGATAGATTGAATCGTCGATAGGTAGCTGGCGACCGGCATGTGCCGCCATGGAAACTATGATGGAATTCACCACCATATCAGCTGGTATCTATATCAGACCGATGATATTCCCAATTAGATTACCATAATAAATTCACGGCCAAGTAGAGCAGAGGAATAAGAGGGTTTCAGGTGACTCACCACATCAATGACTCCGTTGGGATCACAAAGGAAGCACGTCAGCTTCCCCGTGCCATAGCCCACAGCTATACTGTCAATTGTTCTGCCATTCAATTCATCCACAAAGGAAATCATCAGGACAACTAGTCTTTGAAAATCCAAACAAAATGAGAATGCTCCATTTGTTCGCTTAATTACCTGACACCTTCGACCCACCCTGGGAAGGGCTCCATGTAAGTGCTTGTGATGATAGTTGGACGCGAGATGACAAGAGGCAGATCTGCCTTCAATTGATCCACCAGCATCTCTCCCATTGCCTTTGTGAACACATAGGTGTTCGGCCAACCATATGCCTTAGCCCTGCAGTTTGGTTCGTTCAGCGGAAACATTCAGCAATCAATCCCAAAAGGGGAAAAACCATTCTAAAACAATCTATTTAATCCGAGTAATTTTGAAAAAGTCATATAGATCACCAGCAGAAAGACAGAGAGTTGACCTTGAGATGCCCAAATCCTTCATGGCGACAGTGATTTCCTTTTGGTTGGATCCCATGGCTGTGAGCTCCTTCAACTTGGCGCGGGCCAACTTCACCTCTGCATCAATATCAAGCCCTGTCACCCCATTCAATGTCTCCCCCATCTTATAGTGACTCTCATTTATCAGTCCTCCCTTCTCCCCACACACATATGCTGTCAAAACAGAAATTTACACATATATGTTACGATAAAACATTTGCTCGATTAATTTCTTTGGACTCCTAACTGAGGTACGATGGATTGATTGGTTTGTGGCTAATTAAGTTAATGCATACCAGTGGATACGTGAACAAGGACCTGCAAGTTGCTGCATCTCTTGGCAAACTCGACTACGTGCTTAGCTCCCATTGTGTTGATGCCCAATGAGACATCATATCTACACGGCCAAATTGACAAATATGAAGATTGGTTTTAGCACATACTTTGAACTAAATAAATCTCTTAGATTTCTACAGGTTTTTAATGTGGACTATTAGCATAATACTTTGTAATTAACTCATGAAATAATTCACTTTAAACTATGACTTGGCTCATTACTCCCCACAACTTCAAGCCGCACCATACTTTCATGAAGATATCAACCAGTTAATCATTCATGTCAATGAACTGAATAGTGAGTTTCTAACACTTGAATTCACAAAAACGAAATTTAAACCTAATTAAATTGAAAATTGAGTTTAAAATGGTAATGTATAAATTGGGATTGAAAATCGATACTGATTATAAATCGGTTCAAATCAAAATTTTAGACAATTTATAAATTTAAATAAATTATTCGTAAATAATCTCAATTAATCGAAAATAAGGATTGAAAAAAATTCGATTGAGAACTCGTTAGAATAGGGATCAAACTGGCTCTTACAAAAAATTTAGTAATTTTTACAATAAGTTGTATAAATAAAAAAATAAAAATTTTTAAGATCAAATAGTACGTAATTTAACATGATATTTTTAGAAAATTAAATTGTTATAAGAACCAATGGAATTTAATGCGACTCAACTAATAAAAAATTAAAATTGGTCAAATCGGTTGAAAATTTTATTGAAAATCGATTTAAAACAATGTGGAATGGTTCTAGAAATTAACTTAAAATCGATTTATAAAATGTCGATTAGGCTAACTGAACTGGGATACACACGATCCCACGTGGTCCCACAGAGTGATCTAATTCCCCTAATTCACTTGAAGGTATGATTTGGATATTACTCCCGGCATAATCCTTTCTTTTAAGATATCAATGAATTGAATAATGAGTTTCTAACACTAGAATTTATAAAAATGAAATTAAATATAATTAAATACAATTAAATCAAATATCAAGTTTAAAATCGGAAAAATCGCCATTGAAAATAGAAAAAGGATTGGAAATCGATTCAAACCCAAATTTTAGACAATTGATAAATTAAAATAAATTATTATTGAAGAAGCTCACTTGACCAGAAATAAATTATCAGGAAAAATTCGATTGAGAACTGATTTGAATCAGTATCGAACTAGCTCCTACAAAAAATTTTACATTTTTTACAATAATTTGTACAAATTGAAAATAGAAAATTTTGATACCAAATAGAATGGAATTTGACAACATACTTTTAGAAAATTAAATCCGGAGAAGAACGGTCGAATCTAAGGTGACTAGACCAAAAAATAACCAAAATTGGTCAATAAATTCGCTAGAAACTGTTTAAAACATGTTGACCAAGCAAAAAAAATCATTGGAAACTGATTTGGAATAGTGCCAAACATGCTGAATGAACTCGGACACGCGCAGGCATGCGACACAACCATGTGTCGCACACGTGCTGTCCCTCAACGGCAAAATACAACTAAGAAAAATTCCAGACTCCTATTGTTCCCATCTTTCATACTCATCAGTCTTGTGATATTTGTATAAGTATTGATGCAAAATAAATTCTTGTATTTCTTAACTAGCCTATAATCATGTTGATCTTAGTAAAATGACATTTGCAGGCTAGTCATACTTCTGTTTGAAATGATTGAAGTGTCTATGAACTACTCTAGAAATCAACTTTCCAATTGCATTAATGTTACCGAAGTCTCTCTTGAGATTCTGACACTGACCTAATTTCTATATTAATTAGGCAATTTTTAGAAAATGACCTTTGAGGGTATTGTTACGGCTAGATCCGATCGGATAGTGACCATAGGAACCTAGGGGAAGCCTTTATGGACCTCATATATTATTTTTCTCACCTTAATTATCAAAATGGAAACTTAGAAAAAGTTAACGATATAAGTGGGAAACTTCGAGACTTGTGGATATTTTGTTAAATACAATTAAATGTGGGTGTAACCTTATATTGGTGGAAAAAATTATATAAATGGATTAATCTAAATAGGTTGTTAACACACAAGTCGAGCGAACCGAGCCCAATAAGTAAAACTATAATTTTTAAAAAATTACGGGACAATACTGGAGTACCCAAGGAAAATAAAATTTGACCTCGGGTTATATGATCATGTATAGTAACCTGACACACTATTATATGAGGAACACACATCCCGAGACAAATGTAAATCTATCGAAATGAACAATTCATGATTAAAACACGTGAGTGGGATTTATTGAGAGTGAGTTCAATTGGAACAACTGCTGTAATTTATAACACTTTTTCAAATTATGAATATATGCTTGAGTGTTTTGAAAAGTGTAATAAAAAGTAGAGGAAAACTATATGGATGTATGCACACATAGGTAAATGAATAATTGATATTATTTATCAAAGAGAAGGGTTAAAAATATAATAATTATAATTATAACTCCATATGAAATTAGGGTATAAAGCCCTAATTAACATGTGTAAAGTAAATGAATAGGGGACTAAAATTTGAAAAATCGATGTTTGATATGCTTGTTACATAAATATTTATTTTATATGGTATATACTGGTTGTTATTAATGGGAGTATGGCCATAACATCTATTGAGGTAGTGTGGACACTTACGGTCAACTCGAAGTGACAAATAATAAGTGATTAAATTATGTTTCTAGACCACCTAGTGACAAGAATGGGGAGATCCCATTATAACTGAGTGTGTGGTAGCAATGGAGAACCATAATATACACATAATTGAATGCATATCCGAATGGGACAACGAGAGTATATCGATGATTAAGGATAAATACTTGACATCCATATGAGTCATAACTAATTAGTTTGGGACATGATTGGTTTATATGCATGAACATGTAAATGTTTTATGCGTGATGAGTCAGAGTTTCACCTTAATAAACCAAATGTAAAACCCTAAGATGAAAGATATAAGGGTTGGAAATATTGGGAATCAATATGATATGTTGATATAAAATAATTCTCCATGTATAGATATTTTGAGTGAATTATGGGGTCAATGCTATGAAATAACTCGAAGTCAATAACCTCATTTATTGAACTCTGAGCTCACCCCCTCCTCAAAATATTTTAGGTGAAGGAAGAGGCCCATGGAAACTTGCTAAGCGGGACATCACCTACATAACTCATGGGACTTGGGGTATAAAGCTCGAAGTACGCATTTTCCTAGGGATTTTTTACAAGTTTTTGAGGCACACTACTTATGGAATAATGTTTAAGTTTATGTTAAAAATAAATGTATGTTTTATTCAAATTTTTGGTTATGTCAATACTACAAGAGTGAAAGTACACATCATTGTAGTATCGAGGGGATGTGGCATGTTATTATAAGGC
The DNA here is from genome assembly GCA_030064425.1 of Trapa bicornis. Lineage (NCBI taxonomy): Eukaryota > Viridiplantae > Streptophyta > Magnoliopsida > Myrtales > Lythraceae > Trapa > Trapa bicornis. The sequence continues at coordinate 18,161,576 of CM057752.1, forward strand.
CCCAACCCTCATATTAGGTCAGAGCGTGATAGAGTTGATCATGATGAACCCACTCACAAACAAAATGATAGTCTATTTTAATGTCTTTGGTGCAAACATGAAATATCTTATTAGTAGTGAGATAAATCGTCGAGAGTTTGTCATACCAATGAGTAGGTGAGTTGGATAGGACAACACCAAGCTCATGGAGAAGAGAAAGAATCCATATAAACTCAATTGTAAAGTTGCCAAGTTTTATATGTTTGCTCTTACTGCTAGAGCGGGCTATAATGTATTGTTTCTTAGAACTTCGAGATATGATATTATAGAAGAAATGTAAAGTAAAAGAATAGTCACACTAGATAGAGAGTATATGTCACGCCCCGACCCGGTTTGGTCGAGGTCCTGTGATCAACCGGCCACTCTCCCGGACCTCAAAGAGGGACTACTCTAGGAGATCAAAGAGAGTCACGTGTAGTACCTGTCATGTTTTCCCTGGAAAATATTAAACAAAACTTAAACTTTAAAACTTTATACCTGGGATGGGGTTGGGGGAGGAAGAGGCTGGCATAGTCGCGTTCCTTCCTAAAAAATGTTTAGAGGGAGGAGGTGAGTTCGACAACTCAGTGAGTGGGAGAATTCTATCAAGAAATGTTTAATTTAACACTTTCAAATGTCTGATATTTCATAGGCAGTTTCTTATCAGGTTTTACACACGATCATCAACCACCCTCCTATCATATGAGGGATTAAAAATTCACAGAACGATCCCCAACCATTCCATTTGTGGATCGAAGTGCCTTTACCGTCCACCCTGATAGAGGTGCACTGCCTCTACCCAGAGTTTGAGTGCACATCAGTAACCCAACCCTCAAACCCTGATTACTTCATCATGTCTACTTTCTAGGATGAGACCTCCTTTCCCCTACTGCCTCAGTCTTAGTGCGTAGGAAGCTCTTTAAGCTTCTCAACCTACTTGACGTCATACCGCCCTTATGCACCCTAGGTCATCCATTAGTCCTTGGGATCCTTCACTACCTCATTCCAGGTGCCCTGATGGCCCGAATCATGTAGTGCATGCACAATCAAGATTCTTTTAAGTTATAGCCATTATCTTTGGCCCTCCAGCGCAATGGTCTATTGGCTTGGCTTCGACCCACGCGTACTGGCCCAATAGGTTCGACAATCTGCCTTCAACGGAGCAACGATTTGGCTCAACAAGCTTAACAACTCAAACTTGGCTCCGCAGGTATCACACACAATTTCCCATTAATTGGATCTTTTAGCATTACTCATCACATGCTAGTTCTAGACGGGTTCATACATGTGTCCATCAGCCTTGGGCCTACTTGCATACCAAGCCTAAGCCCAAAATGAGCTCCCAAATATTTTAAGCAGAGTCACCCAAGTAGGGAAGGCTAATTCTGGGGAAAATTATTTTCAAATGAACCGTCATTCCAACCGGAATGGATGTTATAGCAATTCCCACTCACCTGGTAATCTCGATGGGGTCGTCCCGACGGAGTCTGGCTTCGTGGTGTTCTTTCGGAAGCCGACGCTCAGGCAGTCTGCTCCTACACAACACAAATATCCATATTAGGGTGTTGGGCTAATGGACAACATCTTTTTAGGCATTTGCATATAGGCCCTCATATTTTGCCTTAATTGTAATTTGGTCCCAAAGGCTTATGCTTTTACCTTTAGGTCCTTATTTGCCCCTTAGTTTCAATTAAGCCCTTGGGATTTCCAATTATCCTTCTTAGGTCCTCAATTTTATCAAAGTCACCCATTGACCCCTCAATTTTCCAAAATTACCATTTAGTCCCTAATTTCCCCAAAGTTGCAATTTGACCACAAACCTCCCAAGCTTTACAAATTGGTCCTCCATTTTATCCAAATTGCCCAATTGACCCTCAATTGGGAGGGAATTTCATGAAAATGCCCTTAATTTTATCAATTTTCTATTTAGCCCCCAATTTTTGGAAAATCCCCAATTTGCCCAAATTTCTCAAAATTTGCACTTTGGCCCCCCAAATCTCAATTTCATCAAATTGACCATCAAAACATGGTTAATTTTCCCCATCCATGATTTGGATCACTTCCTTTATGTTTTCCTTGTCATTTTAAGCCCTAAACCGCTTCATTTGGCTAGGAAATGAGCTGAAACAAAGCTTTGCTAAAAAATACAATCTAGAGAAAGAAAGCTTTGATTCTTACTGGTGGGGATCCGGTGACCAGAGCTTTGGCTACCACTATGTTGCTCTTGTCGTGGGGATCCTCCCTGGATCAAACAACGCCTCAATTAATGACCTGAGCAGTGTGAATTTTAGTGTTAAAGTTTTTGCAGAACTTGGCAGTGAATAGTATTTTACGGCGAAGGGCGGTAGAGGGAGCTTACCTTCTTAGCTCAGGGGAAGGTCGGGATACCTCCAGGTGGGGTGTAGGAGGTCTGGCTAGGACACAATTGGCTGAGGGAAAGCTTGAAGTGGCCATTGGGGTTGGGAAGTTTTATGGATGAGGAGCGGCAGTACTATTTGAGCTCTCTCGTTCCTCATTGGTGGCTCTAAGGCTGAATAGACGGTATGGCTAGGTGGAGGACTTCCTCCTGGTTCCAAAGACACCGAATGTGGCTTCGAAGGTTGAGAAAAGTCCCATCGTCGGCACTTTATTTTGCTGCTCGCCGAAAACTTTCACACTTCTTCTTCACTCGATTGTGGGATGCTAAGAATGAATGGAGTGGTGCTCTTTATATAGGTAGCTCGACAACTGTTCAAGCTACTGGTCGGCATGAGACTCGGCCGCCGACGACCTGACTAGAGAATTTTTTGAGTTGCGGAAGACTCTAGCTTTTTCGGCCTCTCTCTCTCCTCTGTTCACTCAGTCAGTGATTGAAGGTTGAAGACAATGATGTGGCAGATGTACCATGTGGCATGCTGTGATTGGCTAGTTTTTTCTAACGTGGAGGTCCAACTCGACCGCCATGTCAGTCATTCACCAGTTGACCGGACACGTGGTAGCCTCTCATTAGCTGCTCATGTCTGCGTGGCGTGTTGATGGGTCATGTAAACCCCGTTTCTTTAAAGATAAAAAACCGGGAAAAGAACTGGTCAAATTAAAAGAGAAAACCGAGTTGGTTAACGAACCCAAACTGGTAAAGAATGGGTAAAATGGGAAATTTGAAAGTTCCAAGTGACTCAAAGAGTTATAAAAACCATGGAAATAAACCATGGAACAAAGTGAAAGAGAAAACCATATCGGTTCAAGGTGAACCGGACCTGAATTGGATTGAACCATACATGAACCAATTTCTAAATTCATTTTTTTTGGTGGCTTAAAGTGATCAAATTAGAAAATTTAAGCCACCATTAGATAGAAAATGAATTTAGATTAATTTTGAAAATTTTAATTTTGGGAAAACCGGTCGAATCGATCCTGAACAGGCCAATTTTCGCCATTGAACCCGGTCATCTTATTCCTTAGTATGACAGCACTATTCATCATTTCAAAAACTTTCCTTCTCTCATAAAGGAATATCCTCTTCAATCAAGGCATTTTCGGGCGAGGATAAGCTCGACCAAAATGGAAACTGATCGGACAGAGGGTCCCCGAGCTCCCTATATAAAGAGCTACTCTCCGGTCATCCTCCATACACCTCAAATCTCCATTCGCTCTAAAGTGCTCCATTTTTTTGGTGAAGCTCGAACTAGAGCTCTAACTAGGGAACTTTTCTTAGCCTTAGAAGGCAAGGTTAGGTTCTACAGACTCCGGGGGAAGTCAGCTACCTGACAGCAATCTCCTTTCAACCTGAGGACCATCGGAGAAGAGCCGGCGGAATCAAACAGTGAAGCAGCTTTGACGGACCAAAGCTGCCCTATTTTGGTCGAGCTGAATTCAATCAAATTCAGACCTCCTCCAGCTAAACCAAGCCTCCCCAACGCCCCGACAGCCCTCACACAACCTCCACAAAGGTGAAAGGTAACCCAATTCAGTCCTCATACGTCATTGCAGATCAATGTTAGAGAGAGAAAGTGCCAAATTTCATTGATAAAATTCACCCTCGTATGGACGTTAATTGTAGCAATTCTTGATTCTAGAAAGAACCTAAGGACGAGAGCTACCTCCCCAGATTGAGAGCTCGGACCGCTGCACCTCCGACGGTAAGCTTTCGAAGCTTTCTCTCTCTACGAACAGTTTTCCAACGAAGATCCGTTTGAGCTTATTTCAGACACTTGTGTTACAGAACCATCAAGATGCCCTAGGGGGGAGTGATGGGCCCTAAGGGTTGCTAGACGACATGATATAGATAAGGGTAGTTCGTCATGTCAGTCAGTCTTGAAGCTCCGGGAGCTTCTTGCACATGAGACCGATGTGGGGTTAGGATGAGGTCTCTGTCCTCTTACGAACATGAAGTGGCATTTGGCTTTGAGGGTCGGACGTCTGGGACATCCACTCAGACTCGGGGTAGAAGTGGATGGGCTTCTATCATGATGAACAGTAAAGACGCTTCAATCCATAAGTGGGTGCAGTGGACAGGCTGCACCTGCAAATGTGTGTACCCTTCCTAATGAAGGGCATGTGTTTGTTTGCTAAATGCCTCCCAAGGCAAGGGGATGGGCTAAGAGAGCTAAACACACCTAATATGGAAATGGAAAAGGTTTTGAAAACCTGAATTTGAGAAAAATCCTTTTAAAAAGGAAATGATCACTTTGGCATGGTTTTTATAAATTAAAGATGTTTTTAAAACTCACTCCTAGCACCCACTCACTGAGTTGTAGAAACTCACCTACTCTTTTTACACATTTTTCAAGAGTAAGGAGATAAATTAAAAGAGTGCATAAAGATGTACACTTCGTCAGGTATGCTTAAAGATTTTTTAAGCTTGCTTTAGATTGATTTATTTTAATCCAGGGAACAAGGTTTGAATTTACGCCAGGCTCCTCTTGAATAAAGAAGGGGAAAACCCCTCTTAAACCAAGGGAGCGACAGGTTGATCATGGGGATCCGACCAAAACCGGATCGGGGTGTGACAACTTGAGTGGTATCAAAGCTATGTTCCCTTGAAAGCATTATCAATACTTTGCCCTGACACTAATAAAAACTTAATTACCCTGTAGGAAGAAGAGTCCCTAGGAAGTTTGTCATACGAACCAAACCCACACACAAAACCTTCAAAAAGGCTCTAACCTCCAGCAAGATAGATGTCCAAAAGCTTGTTGAAACCGAGAAGAATGTGCCAAAAGACCTCTTCGAGGACTATAGGAAGCTTCTTGGGGCGATGTTAGAACCAGCCAGCATAACATATCCCACCCCCCCCCCCCCTCCTCCAAGGCAAGAAGAAACTATGCACTGCCCAAGACAAGAAGAACCCATACCTCCCCCAAGTAACCTGACACCCCTCCAGCCCCACAACAGCAAAAAAGGACCCTGACTCGGAGGATATCCTAGAACAACTACTAGGATGCCCACGCAACATTTATGAAAGTTTTTCGGGCATCCCCACCAGCTCAATGCAACTTTAACCCCACCCAATGGATTAAGTGGACTTATGAGTGCGAAGTTGAGGTGCTGGTAAGGTACGAACTCGAGGTGTTCCATGAAGTCTATCATAGCAAGGAAGCCCAACAGGAGTATGGTTGTACATCCACCAATTCTTTAGAGCCCTCGGACCACGAATCCCAGAACAATCCGGAGATGAACTCTCGATCTATGAACCTAGGAAACTAGAATAGGGAGAAGTAGGGAAATTTTTGTAATAAGCCAAGTAGGGCAAGAAACCATTTCTATGAATAAATAAAGACCAATAAATTTTATGTTTAAAAACATTAGTCTCCCTATTGATAAGAAGGATGGGAATATACCAATCATGACCAAAGATAGCATCAGATCATCTAAGGAGGTAGACTAACAGGCCACACCCAGTTAATATTAACTGACAAAGGTAACCCAAACCCGAATAGTTTCCACAGAAACAAAGAACTCCCAGCTAAGACAATAAGTCAAGTTAAAAGACTAGGAAGTGGAATTCAAGGGAATCCTCATCGGGGGCTGAGTGTAAGGGAAGCACATCTACGTAGAATTAGAAAAAAATGGGGTAAACCCAGAGAAAAAGGAAAAGGGGAAGGCGACACCAAGAAGAGTAGGAGGATTAGTACAAGAAAGAATCCAAAGGACATATAGGGATTAGCTGAGCCCTCGTACAAGAGTCAAGAAAGTACGAAGAAGAACCAACATTCCATAGAAAAGGACAACTAGAAAGAAGGGCAACAAAGGATATAACGCATAAGACATACCCACGGGATTTCCTCAGAAAGAAGCTAACCCTAGGAAACGACATCCAAAGGTGCTAGGGTCGGTAGTAGTCGAAGTAAGGAAAGGAAAATAGGTATTAAGGGAAGAAAGCCTAGAAAGGGTATGTACAACTCAAGGGGAGTCATGACTGAATGGTTGGACATAGTACGAAATGTACGAAAGGAACTCGACACACAAGAGTCCATCAAAGGAGGAAGGAAAGATTGGGAAGTAGTTGGGACTACACCCTAAAAAGGGGGCAATAGTAAGGATGAGACAGTTAGTGACCCAACCTCGTGAGAACCATGGATGTAAACTTGGGGAAGAAGAGAGTGTTGGAAAGGACAAGCGATGAGAAGGATTAAAATAAGTCTCACACAAGGAGGACAAGAAATCTCAGAAACTAACGACACTTGAAGTCGTCCCAAAGAAGTAGACTTGTACGAAATGCACAAGGACATACTCGAAAGATTACAGGGAAGGATAAACAAGAAGAGTGACAGTGGGAGATGGCATTAGGCTACACTAGGATTAGGATGATCATAGGGACAAGAAACATAAGGATTTTAGTAAAGAAAAGACCTCGGGGGAAGTGTATGTCCCTAACAAAAAGATGGTGGACCCAACAAAGCTAGGGAAAGAAATTTAACCAGCACATGAAAAATGGATCGGAATAAGAAGACCCAATAATTATAAATTCCTCGCATAAGGGATGAAGGACAAAAATGGGAAATTCGAGGACAACAAAGGATTTAGGGATCAACAACTAGACGGTAGGGAGGAGAGGAAGGGAAGACCTTCATGAAACGTGGAGGAGTAGGACTCGAGATTTTCAAGACAAAAATATCTCCATAGACGGATAAAAGTAGGAAGTAAGATTTAGATAAGGAACCGACAGTGGAATCCTAAGAGGCTTTATCTGACACAAGAAACCTAGGAAGGGGCATAATGGTTGAGGTTGTACTGGTAGGAAGGAAATCCTTGTACAAGGATACCAATGGAAATAAAGAAGGAAATGAATGGGAGGAAAGGATCACAATAAGCGAATAAGTCCAGAATTGGATAGAAAACATAGAGGACAAAATCAAGAAATCCAATGAAAGAGGACCAAACATATCTCAAAAGAGGACATGATTGTCAAGGAGAAAGGACAACTGGATAATACCAAGAATGGTCGAGAGACACTATCAGGTGACAGGTAGGCATCATCTTAGTAACACCGAGAACCACCATAAAAAGGCTACCTAGGATTGTAAGGGAAGGAAAGATCATGGGACAATCAACTCAAAGGCATGGATAAAAAACCTTCAAGAGCAAGGATCTTACCCTAAGTAGAATAGAGAGTGGCCTGAAAGGAATACTTTTGGAATAGTGGGTAAGACCCACAAAATGAAGATACCCTCCGTGGAGTGAGTGATTAAAATAATAGAAGAGAAGTCCCATTAATGTGTGGATTAAGAAGGACTGAATAAAGGAACAACCAAAGGATGGTGTGTCAAGTAAACCCAAGTTGACACAAGGAGAGATTGCCCAAGGAGAAAGGAGGCGAAATTTATTTTGGGGACAAAACTCCTAAAAGGAGGGGAGAATTGTAAACCCCGTTCCTATAAATATATGAAAACTAGAAAAAGAACCATTCGATTTAAAAGAGAAAACTAGGTCGGTTGACGAACCCAAACCAGTAAAGAAAGGGTAAAATGGGAAATTTGAAAGTCCCAAGTGACTCAAAGAGTCATAAAACAATGGAAAAGAACCATGGAACAAAGTAGAAGAGAATATCGGACCGGTTTAGGGTGAACCAGACTTGAATCGGATTGAACCGGTTTGAACCATACATGAATATATTTCTAAATTTATTTTTCTTGATAGCTTAAAGTGATCGAATTGGAAAATTGAAGGCACCACTAGATAGAAAATAAATTTAGATTAATTTAAAAATTTTTAAATTTGAGAAAACCGATCGAATCGAGCCTGAACCAACTAATTTTTGCCATTGAACCCAGTCAAACCAGTTCGGTCCGGTTTGGAACAGTGTCATCTTCTTCCTCAAGATGACAACAATGTTCATCTGTTCAAAAACTTTCCATCTCTGGTGAAGGAATATCCTCTCCAATCAGGGCATTTTCGGGAGAGGATAAGCTCGATCAAAATGGAAATTGGTTGGGTAGAGGATCCCCAAGATCCCTATATAAAGAGCTCCTCTCCGTTCATACTCCACACACCTCAAATCTCCATTCTCTCTCAAGTCCTCCATTTTTCGGTGAAGCTCAAACTAGAGCTCCAACTTGGACACTTTTCTTAGCCTCAAAAGGCAAGGTTGGATCCTATAGACTCCAAGGGAAGTTAGCTACTTGACAATAATCTCCTTTCTACTCGAGGACCGTCAGAGAAGCGCTGGCATAATCAAACAGTGAAACAACTTCGATGGACCGAAGTTGCCCTATTTTGGCTGAGCAGAATTCAAATAAATTCAGACCTCCTCCGGCCAAAGCAAGTCTCCCCAATGCCCCACGACCCTCACACAACTTCCACAGAGGTGAAAGGTAAAACAATTCAGCCCTCCTCCATCGGTGTTAGAGAGAGAATGTGTCAAATTTCACTGATAAAATTCACCCTTGTACTTCAATTGTAGCAATTCTTGATCCTAGGAGAAACGTAAGGATGAGAGCTACCTCCCCAGATCGAGAGCTCAGACCGCCGCACCTCCAATGGTAAGCTTTCGAAGCTTTCTCTCTCTCTACAAACAATTTTTCAGTGAAGCTTCGTTTGAGCTCATTTCGGACCGAAATGCCGCGATTCAAAGATTAATTGAATCGTATGGAAGTGTAGGAACTGATCTATACCATTAATTGGAGCAATTAACATCGATTGAATGGCCAATTTGTAGAAATCAAATTCGGTCAGTATAAAGGGGAGAAATTAGGGGAAAATTTGTGGGAAAATTGGAGATTTTGAAAAATTGAGAGACCTCCATGCAATTTCTCAAAATAGAAGGTCAATTGGCAATGAGAAAGATGTTGGGGGAGAAATTGGTCAATTTTTGAAAGATTTGGGGCTAAATTTATATTTTTGGAATGTAGGGGCAAAATCATAATTTTTGAAATATTGGGGACCAAATTGGAAATTTGGAAAACTTGAGCCCTTACCCAATTTTGAGGATCCAAAGAGGATATTGGAAACCTTGGGACTCAATTTGGGGAAAAGTTAGCATTAGGGACCTAAAGTTAAGAAAAATGAACTTTAGGGATCTAAGTGCAATAAACTAAAAATTTTGAGCCTAATCGCTCATAAGTGAGAAAACGAAGGTTGCCATGCCAAACCTTAATTGATATGGATACCCAAATCATGTCGGGACACGAGAGACCAAAACGCCATCAAGGAAAAGCTAGCGTGGACTTAGAAGCTGACTAGGGACGAACACGTCACAATCACCGAGTGAGTGGGAACTTTATACTTCATACACGATTGGGGTGATGAACACGTAGTTTAAAGTATAAAACCTAATTACTGGTCTTACCCGTTTGGTATGATGAGTTTCCTTAAGGAAAGGAGAAAATCGCCTACCGGTTGTAAGCAGATCCATCATCACACCCAGTCGGTGTGGTGAGATAAAAATATGATTTTTGTCAGAAGTATTCTCCCCTAACTGTGTGCCATTGCTTAAAATATTTTAGAGATCTTCTTGACGGGAGTTAGAACAGCTCAGATAGGCTAGAGGCCTCAATTTTTGAACTCACGGGGCTTAATGCCCAGTTTTGGAAAACATGTACAGTGGGCCTAAGGCTAGTGGGCACAAGTAGAAGCTCGTAAATAAACTTGATTAGAAAGAGCCATGAAAAATCCTCATTAACGAAATTGATTATGTGTTTCACTATGATATCGAGTCAGGATCGACAGTGCTCGATGGACTGGTCGCAGTGCGTTAGGGCCAGGTCGACGGATCGACCTAGACAAATAGTTACTAGTCGGGTTGAGCGTCGGGGCCGTTGGACCATTGGCACCAAAGAGGATGGATAACTATATGAAAAACTCTTGTTTGTGCATGCACTTGTGGTATGAGACCATCAAGATGCCCTAAGGGTAGTGATGGATCCTAAGGGATGTTGGACGACATGATGGAGATTAGGGCAGTTCGTCGTGCCAGTCAGTCTTGAAGCTCTGGTAGCTTCTTGCGCATGAAACCGGGGTTAGGTCAGAATGAGATCTCCATCCTCATATGGACAAGAAGTGGCATTTAGGTTTGAGGGTCGGACGTTTGGGATGTCCACTTAGACTCAGGGTAGAAATGGACGAGCTTCTATCATGGTGGAAGGTAAAGATGCTCTGATCTACAAGTGGTTGCAGTGGACGGGTTGCACCTGCGAATGTGTGTACCCTTCCTAATGAAGGGCATGTGTTTGTTTGCTAAACACCTCCCGAGGCAAAGGGTTGGGCTAAGAGACTAAACACACCTAATATAGAAATGGAAAAGGTTTTGAAAACCTAAATTTGAGGAAAATCCTTTTAAAAAAGAAATGATCACTTTGGTATGGTTTTTATAAATTAAAGATGTTTTGAAAACTCACTCCCAACACCCGCTCATTGAGTTGTGTAAACTCACCCCCTCTTTTTAACCCTTTTTTAGGAGTAAGGAGATAAATTAAAAGAGAGCGTAAAGATGTACCCTCCGTCAGGTATGCTTAATGTTTTTTTAAGCTTGCTTTAGATTGATTTATGCTATTCCAGGGAATAAGGTTTAAATCTATGTCTAGCTACTCTTCAATAAAGAAGGGGAAAACCCCTCTTAAACCAAGAGAGCGGCGGGTTGATCACGGGGATTTGGCCAAAACTAATACAGGGCATGACAGGTCACCCATTGACCATTGACCGGACACGCGGTAGCCTCCCATTAGCTGCCCATGTCTACGTGGCTGCTGACAGGGTGTCGTTGACCGTTGATCGGTGTGGTTCGTTGACTGGTCCAGTCCAACTAAGTTCGTTGTCCTAAATTCAAAAATCAGTTGGTTCAAAATCGATTCGATCGGTTTCCTAAAATTTAAAATTTCTAAATTCGTTTAAATTAATCTAAATTCATTCTCTATCCAATGGTGGCCTCAATTTCCCAAATTGACATTTTTAACCCACCTAGAAAAATGAATTATTAAACCGATTCACTATGGTTTATCCCGGTTCATTCCGGTTCAGATCCAGTTCACCCCAAACCAGTCCGGTTCTCTTCTCAATTCCACTTCCTAGATCTTCCTCACAATTTTTGGTCACTTGGGATCTTTCAATTTCTCACGTTAATCCTTCTTTACTATTTTTGGTTCATTAATTTGCTCGGTTCTTCACATGTAAATCTTTACTGGATCCTTTTCTGGTTTTCCTTAGTCCAAAGGACGGGTTTTACAACTCTCCCCTCCTTTTATTAGTTTTGTCCTCAAAGCAATTACATATTAAATAGTTGTGGGTATCTACCCTTTACAATTGACTCAACCTCTCATGTTTCCTCCTCCACTTGATCATTTCGCCAGAGGATCTTTACCATGGGGATACTCTTGTTCTAGAGATTTTTCTCACGTCGGTCTAGGATTCGAATGGGCTCTACTTCATAGACTAGGTCTTCCTCAATCTCTAGCGGCAGTTGGTCTAGCTTATGGCTGGGGTCGAGCTCGTACTTTCGTAGTACTAACACGTGGATGACGTCATGGATCCTCTACAAGTCCAGGGGTAACTCCAGTTGGTATGCTACTAGTCTAACCCTTTGGGTTACGGCGTACGAACCAATCTATCTTGGTTTCAACTTTCCTCTTTGTTGAAACCTGAGTATTCCCATCCATGGTGACACCTTAAGGAATAATCGGTCCCCTACCTCGAACTCCAGGTCCTTTCTTCGGTGGTTGGAATAACTCTTCCACTGATCCGAAGCCGCCTTGAGTCAGCTTCTTATTATCTGGATTTTCTCGATTGCCTCCTCTATCAGCTCGACCTTCTCGAGTCTTCTTTCCCCTACCTCCTCCCAAAATAGGGGCGTGCGACAAGGTCGCCCGTAGAGGGCCTCGTAAGGTGCCATTTGGATGCTAGCCTAGTAGGTGTTGTTATATGTGAATTCCATGAGGCACGGGTAGTCCTCCTAACCCTTATTCATTGTCAGAACGCATGCTCGGAGCATGTCTTCTAGGGTTTGGATGGTTCGATCGGATTGTCCATCTGTCTAAGGGTGGAAAGCAATACTCATGTGGAGTCTAGTCACAAGGACAACTTGTAGGCTAGGCCAAAACTGAGAGGTGAACCTCGGGTCCCGATCTGATACTATACTTATGAGGACCCCATGGAGCCATACAGGGAAGCTAGCTTTTCTATCAAGTCTGTCACCTGGATGGGTAAGAAGTGGGCGGACTTGGTCAGCTGATCCACAATGACCCGTATGGAATCTCGATCCCTTTTTGTTACTGGCAACCCAGTCACGAAGTCCATGGTGATATGCTCCCATTTCCATTCGGGAATCGGAAGGGGCTACAGTAGTCTAGAGGGTTTCTAGTGTTCGGCCTTAATCTGTTGGCATGACAAACACCTGGCCACGTACTCCGTGATGTCCCATTTCATCCCCTCCGCTAGTGCACTTGTGTTAGGGTAGGGTATATTTTAGTGCAACCAAGATGCATGGCGTATATGAAGTCGTGTGCCTCCTCCAGTATTCCTCTCTTCAATTCTGGATTGTTCGAGACCCAAACCCTCCCTTTTAAGGTCATTATCCCATCACTCCTTACTGCGAGATCTTGGGCTGGACTGTTAATAGGCTAATCCCAGTGGGGACGAAGCTCCTCGTCCTCCCGTTGCAGAGCCCGTATTTGGTCTACCAAGCCGGGCCGGATGACTAGATTGACTATTAAGTTGCCCTAGCTCTTGTCCACACTGAGGTTCACTCTCAAACTACACAGCTGGATTAACAGAGACAGGTAACTAGTTCTTGTCAAGCCCATTCTTGTGTGGTGTTTGCAACTGAGCACACCGGCTACTATGTTTTCCTTATCGGGGTGGTACTCGATCGTTAGGTCGTAGACCTTTACCAGCACTAGCAAGCTCCTCTATCGTAGATTGAGCTCCTTTTGGGTTAGGAAGTATTTCAGGCTCTTATGGTCGGTGTAGATATAGCACTTTACGCCATATAAATAGTAACACCATATCTTGAGAGCGAACACAATGGCTGCCCGCTCGAGGTCATGGGTGGGGTAGTTTTTCTCATGGGGCTTTAGTTGTCAGGAGGCATAGGCAATAACTTTCCCCTATTGCATTAAGACAAATCCTAATCCCTGTTTGGATGCATCACACTATACAGTGTCACACCCTGGCCCAGTTTGGTCGTATCCCCGTGAGTATCCCGCCACTCCCTTTGGTTTATGAAGAGTTTCACCATTTTCTAAACAATAAGGAGTAAGGCGTGCTTTTCCTATTTTTCATGGAATAGCATTATACAAAACTGAATATATTAAATCTTTCATACCTGTCTTTAGGTTCAGCTATAGAAAGGTCTTTAGAGTTTATTTCCCTTGCTTACCAGAAAAGGGGTAAAGGGAGGGTTGAGTTCTATAACTCAGTGAATGGGTTTTGGGAGTGAGTTTTTCATAAATAGCTTTAATCAAAGTGAGCCAAAACTTCTCATTTCCTTTTAGAATAATTTTTCCTCAAATTCCAGTTTGACAAAAATATTTTCCTCAATTCCACATTCGGTGTGTTTAGCAGACAATACACACCCTTCATCAGGAAGGGAACACACATTCACAGGGCAGTCCGTCCACTATACCCACTTGTGGCTCGGAGCATCTTTATCGGCCACTAGGATAGAAGCCTCTCCACTTCTACCATGGTCTGAGTGGATGTTCGCGACATCCAACCCTCAAACATGAAATCAACTCAATGTCCGTATGAGGATAGAGACCTCATCCCGACCCCACCCGAGCCTCATGCGCAAGAACCTGCGTCAAGCATCCCGACTGCAAGCACGACAAACTACCCTTATCTCCACCATGTCGTCTAGTAGCCCTTAGGACGCATCACTAGCCCTCCTGGGCATCTTTATAGTCCTGTACCACAAGTGCATGCACAAACAATAGTTTTCACATAGTCATTTATCTTTGGTGCTACTGGTCCAACGGCCCCAACCATAGTCATTTATCTTTGGTGCTACTGGTCCAACGGCCCCAACCCTCAACCTGACCTACAGTTTTTTGTCTAGGACGATCTGTCGACCTAGCTCTGACGCACTACCGTCAGTCCATCGAGTATATCGGTCCTGTCTTGGTACCATGGCAAAATCACATATCCATTTCATTAAGAGTTTTCATGGCTTTCATACCTCATATTTTTTTACGAGCTCCTACTCGTTCCCACTAGCCTTGGGCCCACTGTACATGATTTTCCAAAACAGGGCATTTTACCCCACAAGTACAAAACTAAGGCCTCTGGTATATCTGAGCTAATCTAGCTCCCATCAAGAATGTTTCCCAAATAGTTTAAGCATTGGCACACAGTTAAGGGAGAACACTTACAAAAATATAATTTTCAGTTCATCACACCAACTGGGTGTGATGACACCTCCACTTAGAACCGGCAAGCAGGTTTCTCCTTCCTTCAAGGAAGTCCATAAAACTAACCGGATATGATTTCCTCTACTTACAACCGATAAGTATGTTTTAGCATAGTTCGTCCATCATCCCATCTAGGTATGATGTCAAAATCCCACATATAAGCGACGTTTCATTTCTAAAGTGCTCATCATCCCAACGGGTTATGATGTTAATAAGCTTACTCACCCGCTAACCGTGACGTGTTTATCCTCGGTTGGTTTTCCAAGTCGATGCAAGCTTTCTCTTGTTGGCATTCCGATCACACTTGTCCATACATAATTTGGGCAGCCTTTTCACTTAAGGTTTGGGATAGAAGCCTAGGCTAACAAATTATCAAAAAATTGTATTTAGGTCACTAAAGTTTATTTTTCTTAACTTTAGGTTACCAATGCCAACTTTTGCCCAACTTGAGTCCCATAATTTTCAAAATTTTTCCTCTGAGTCCTTTTACTCAAAATTGCATAAGGGGCTTAAGTTTTCCAAATTTCCAATCTGATCCTTAACTTTTCAAAAATTACCATTTTACCCCTACTTTCCAAAAATGGCAATTTGACCTCAATTATTCCAAAAGATGACCAATTGATCCTCCAACATCTATTCCATGGCCAATTGGCCATCAATTTTTGGAAATTGCAAAATGGGCCCTCAATTTTACGAAATCCCCAATTTTCCCTTTTAAACTAGCTGAATTTGATTTCTTCAAATTGACCATTCAATCGGGGTTAATTGCTTCAATTGGAGGTGTAAATCAGTTCCTACACTTCCATATGATTCAATGGAGCTTTGAATCTCAAGAATTGAGGTCGAAATGAGCTTAAATGGAACTTCACCGAAAAAGTATGCATAGAGAGAGAGAAAGCTTCAAAAGATTACTATCGGTGGTGTGGCGGTCTGAGCTCTCTATCGAGGAAGGTAGATATCTTCATGAGGTACCATTCTAGGATCAAGAATTCCTAAAATTTTGTCAGCGAAATTTCAGAGTTTCTCTCTCTAACTCCAACCTGCAACGACTGAGGAGGGCTTAATTGGCTTACCTTTCAGCTCAGTTGAGGTCGTATGAGGGCCATGGGAGTGTCAGGAGGGCTTGGTTTGGCCAGAGGAGGGATAAATTTGGCTGATTTCTGCTCGGCCGAAACAGGGCAGCTTCGGTCCTTCAGACCTGCTTCACTATTTGATTCTACTGGTGCTTCTTCGGCGGTCCTCAAATCGAATGGAGGTTGCTATCTGATAGTTGACTTCCTCGGAGTCTAAAGAACCCGACATCACCTTTGAGGTTAAGAAAACTTCCCAAGTCGGAGCTCTAGTTTGAGCTTCACCGACAAATGGAGCAGCTGAGAGAGAATGGAGATTTCAGGTGTGATGAGGATAAATAGAGAAGAGCACTTTATATAGGGAGCTCGGGGACTCTCTACTCGACCGTTTCACATCTTGGTCAAGCTTATCCTCACCCAGAAACTGCCTCAACGGAGATGATTTCTCTTCATTGGTGTTGTCCCTTCATGCATTGAATGAACAGTGTCATCATCTAAAGGAAGAAGATGACACTATTCCGAACCATACCGGACCGGTCTGACCCGTTCAATGCATAAATCGGTTGGTTCATGCCAAATTTGACCATTTTTCTCAAATTTAAAATTTTATTAATTCATCTAAATTCATTTTCTATCCAATGGTGGCTTCAATTCTCCAATGTGAATATTTTAAGCTACCTAGAAAAATGAATTTATAAACTGGTTTAATCTGGTTTAGATCCGGTTCACTTGAACCGGTCTGGTTTTCTCTTACAATTTGTCCCAAAATCCTTTTTCATGACTTCTAGGACTATTTGAGTCACTTGGGGTTTGTAAATTTCTCAATTTACCCTTTTCCCTCTCGGTTGTGGTTCGTGAACCGACACAGTTTTCTCTTTTGAAACAATCGGTTCTTTTCCCAGTTTCATTATCTATAAAGGGACAAGGTTTACAACTTTCCCCTCCTTTTAGGGGTTTTGTCCCTAAAACAGATTACATATCAAACAACTAAGGGTACCCATCCCTCATAATGCTTTTGGTTTCCCATGTCTCCTCTTGCATGGGTCCATGAACCTTGACCATAGGAATTTTATTTTTTCTCAAGTTCTTGTCCCTTCGGTCGATAATTTGCATCGGTTCCACTTGATAAGTCAGGTTCTCTTCTAACTCTGGTGGGGGTCGATCCAACACATGGCTAGGATTAGGCTGGTACTTCCGGAGTACCAAGATATGGAATACATCATGTATTCTTTATAAGTCCGGAGGCAGTTCTAATTTATATGCCACCGGCCCCACCCTTTAGATTATTGTGTAAGGACCGATGTACCTTGGTTTCAACTTTTCCCATTATTGATACCTAAGTATTCCCCTCCATGGGGATACTTTTAAGAACACTTGGTCCCCCCCCCCCCACATTAAATTCCACATCTCTTCTCCGATGATCCACATAACTCTTTTGCCTGTCTTGAGTGGCCTTAAGTCAACTTCTAATTATTTTGATCTTTTATGTGGCATCCTCGATTAGTTTGGCCCTTTCCAGCTTCCTTTCTCCCACCTCTTCCAAAAACAAGGGGGTACGACATGGTCGTCCATAAAGGGCCTCATAAGGGGCCATTTGAATACTGGCCTAATAACTATTATTGTACGCAAACTCCATCAGGCACAAGTATTCCTCCCAACCCTTATTCATGGTGAGTACACATGCCCTTAGCATGTCTTCCAAGGTTTAGATCATTCGCTCAGACTGTTCATCGATCTGAGGATGAAATGTTTTACTCATGTGGAGCTTAGTTCCCAAGGTATTTTGCAAGCTAGGCCAGAACCTTGAGGTAAATCTAGGGTCTGTATCTGACACTATGCTCATTGGGATGCCATGGAGTCTCACTATCTCCCTCATGTATAAGATGACCAATTGTTCCACTGAATCCATCACTCTTATAGGTAGGAAATGGATGGACTTGGACAATCTATCCACAATGACTCAGATTGCATCTCGTCCTTTTGTAATCACAGGTAATCCTGTGACAAAATCCATAGTGATGTGTTCCCATTTCCATTCGGGGATTGGCAAGGGTTGTAGCAGTCTTGATGGTTTCTAATGCTCAGCATTAATCTGCTGACAGGACAAGCATTAGGCTACATATTCTGCAATATCCCTCTTCATCCCTTTCCACCAATAACCTTGTTTGAGGGTGTGGTACATCTTAGTACTGCCCGAATGCATCGCATAAACATAGTCATGTACCTCTTCCAGAATTAACCTCTTCAATTCTTTATCTTGAGGCACGCACACTCTACCCTTGTAGGTTAGTACTTCATCACTTTGAAGGTCATAGTCCGGTTTCATCCCTCTGTTGATCGAGTCCAAATAGGGTTGGAGTTCCTTATCCACGTTTTGTTGTATCTTAATTTGCTCTATTAGGCTAGGCCTCACCACTACATCAGCTATCAAGCATTTCTCCCTCTTGTCCACCTTAAGGTCACTTCCATTCTTCCCAATTGTTGCAACAAGAGTAAGTAGCTTATTTTTATCTGTGCCACCTCGGTTTGGTACTTGTGATTTAGGGCATCTACAATAGCATTGGCCTTCTCGGGGTGATATTCTATCATAAGGTCATAATCTTTAACCAATTCCAGCCATCTCATCTGGTGAAGGTTCAATTCCTTCTGAGTTAGGAAGTATTTAAGACTCTTGTGATCAGTGCATATCCTACACTCAACCCCGTATAGGTAGTGTTGCCAGATCTTGAGAGCGAATACTATTGCGGCCAACTCCAAGTCATGTGTAGGATAGTTCCTCTCATGTACCTTCAGCTATCGTGAAGCGTAGGTGACAACCCTTCCTTGTTGCATCAATACACATCTGTGTCCTTGTCCGGATGCGTCACTATAGATGGTGTACTCTCTTACACATAGGTCAGGTAGAGAGAGTACAGGTGTTGTTGTCAAACGGGTCTTCAACTCCAAGAAGGATTTCTCACAGCTTTCATCCCACTTATACTCTACTCCTTTCCTTGTGAGACGAGTCTGTAATATCCTGCTATGCCCAAGAAACTATGTATCTTAGAGTGATTCTTGGGTGCCTTCCAATCGGATATGGCATCCACATTGGCTGGGTCTACCTTGACTCCATCTTTGGACACTATGTACCCTAAGTACCCTACCTCCTGCAACCAAAACTTGCACTTTGAGAATTTTTCATATAAGCATTTTTCTCGTAGTATCTCCAAGGTGATAGCCAGATGCTCTTCGTGCTCTAGCCTAATTTGTGAGAATATGTGAATGACATCTATAAATATACTATCACGAAATTATCCAAGTGTGGCTGGAACACTCGGTTCATTAAATCCATGAAGGCTGCAAAGGCATTTGTCAAGCCAAAAGGCATCACCATAAACTCAATGTCCGTATCGAGATCGAAATATGGTCTTAGGAATATCTTCCTCTCGGATCCTGAGTTGGTGGTAGCCTGACCAAAGGTCTATCTTAGAGAAGTAGGTTGCTCTTTTTAGTTGGTCGAATAGGTTATCAATCCGTGGAAGTGGATACTTTTTCTTTATGATGACCTGGTTCAACTTTCGATAGTCTAGGCATAGCCTCATGCTCACATCCTTTTTCTTTACGAATAGGAGTGGTGCACCCCATGGAGACTAACTAGGGCATATGAAGCCCTTCTCCAATAGTTCATCTAGCTACTCCTTCCATTCCTTTAGTTCTGCTAGAGCCATGCGATAAGGAGCTTGGGATATGGGATGTGTTCCTCGGATAACCTCTATAGTGAACTTCAATTGTCGGCTTGGGGGTAATCCAGGTAATTCTTCCGAGAATACATCTGGGTAGTGTTCAACTATCGAAATGCCTTCAGGTCCCTTCTCCTCAGACTTCTCATTGATGATCATTTCTAGAAAAGCTTTACAAACTTTATGTATCATCTGTTGAGCTCTTATGTGGGACACCATTTGCACTTCTCCCTTCCTCCTATCTCCTTGGAATTGTAATTTGAGTGTTTTGGAAGTGTGGAAAGTTACTATCTTCTTCCCACAGTCCATCTTAGCTTGATGGGTACTTAGCCAATCCATCCCCAATATTACTTATACCTCCCTTAGATGTAATGAGATCAAATTTGCCTCTAGTTTGATTCCTCCAATCTTGATCTCACACCCCTTTAACTATTTGTCCCTATTTAATCCTTTTCCTAAGGGTGTGAGGATGTTGAGAATTTATTTTAGAGAGGTAAGTTCTAAGGGAAGACTTGGGATTAGATCTTTCTTTACAAAGGATCTCTCTACTCCTGAGTCGAAGAGTGCGTAGACCTTTCTTCCCCACAAGTGTACGTACCCTGATTAAAGAAATGCATGTTTTTAGAAGAAAAGATTCCTTTATTGGATGGAATTCAAATTACAGGTTTATCTCAATCTTAGTTGGGAGGGTTTTGGGAAGTACCCACTACGGTACTAGGGTCTTTCCTAGCCTCTTCCTGGGTGAGGTTGTATACCCTAGCTAGTACTCTTGTTGTGGCGTCCTGCTAGGGAGTCCTTGGGTTCCCTTGGGGTGGTCCAAGTGTGTTTCATTGCTTGTTCTCCCTAAGAGTGGGGCATTCCTTTGCAAAGTGCCCCACTTGTCCACATGCAAAATAGGACAAGCAAGCTCCCTCATGGTACCTTTTGCACCTAGGACAACAAAGGTTCCCTAGTGGTAGGGCAGGGATTACTCTCAGGGGAGGTGATGGCACATCCTTCCTCCTTTGAAATCCCACCCTATTTCCCCATCTTGGACCATCTTGCTCCTTCCACCCCCCATGATGGCCTTGGCCCTTGTCCTCCTTCCGGTCTGCCTATTCCATTCAATGGTGTTAGGTTTGTACTAGTCGCTCACATTCATGAGCCATACTAATCACTGCTACCAGATCTGTGGGGCGTCCTAGTACTCCCATCCAGTCTCATATGTTCATATTGAGACCGTCCACAAATCATTGGCATAGGTCTGTAGGTCCGACCAGGTCAGGGGAAAAGAGTCTTAACTCATTAAACTTTGTTTCATACTCCGAAATAAAGTTAAGCCGTTGTCGGAGTCGAAGGAAATCCTACTTCTTCTCATTTATCAAATGAGGAGCCAAGTACTCTTCCATGTACCTTTCCTTGAATTGCTCCAAATTGGGGGTACTAACAGGTAGGCTCCAAACATTGTCCCACCATCGTTTTGCACTAGCCTCTAGGAAAAATTATGGCAAGATCACCATGTCCTAAGGTGAAATCCTGACTATCCTCATAAGATTCTTGATGATGGCTAGTCAGTTCATAGTAGCTCTAGCATCCTTCTCTCCAAGGAAAGGCATACACCCCAGTTGACAAAGAGTTTTGAGGTATTTGGGGATGTCAACTGGAGGAGGGTGGTTAATAGGAGGGGGTGAGATTATACTTCCTGCGGCTCAACTCGAGAGTTGGTGCCCACCTCAGGTATGAGGTTAAGTCATCCAAATACTTGGGTGAATTCCCCGTACAACCTTTGGTGTTTCGAGCTTAGTCCAACTGGAGTTGTCTGGGCTACTCAAGGAGTTTCCACAAGAAGGGGTGGTTGGGCAGTGTTAGACATTGCAACTCTTGTTCTCTTGGTTCCTCTCTTACGAGCCATCTGAAATTTTAAATATTTATTCCTAATAGTCAATCTGTTTTATAGTCTTAATAATGCATTCGAGGAAACAAGATCTGATACCACTCAAGTTGTCATGCCCCGACTTGGTTTGGTCGGATCCTAGTGAGCAACCCGCCACTCCCTTTTGTATATAAAGAGTTTCACCCTTTTCTAAACCACAAGGAGTAAGGCGTCATTTTTACTATTTTTCCTGAAATAACATTATACAAAACTGAATAAATTAAATCTTTCATACATGTCTTCAGGTTTGGCTATATAAAGGTCTTTAGAGTTGATTTTCCTTGCTTACCTGAAAAGGGGTAAAGGGAGGGGTGAGTTCTACAACTCAGTGAATGGGTGTTGGGAGTGAGTTTTTCATAAACAACATTAATCAAAGTGTGTCAAAACTTCTCAATTCCTTTAAGAATAATTTTTCCTCAAATTCTGGTTTGTCAAAACCTTTTTCCTCAATTCCACATTTGGTGTATTTAGCAGACAACACACGCCCTACATCAGGAAGGTAACACACATTCGTAGAGCAGCCCGTCCATTGCACCCACTTGTGGCTTGGAGTGTCTTTACCGACCACCAAGATAGAAGCCCATCCACTTCTACCATGGGTCTGAGTAGATGTTCACGACATCCAACCCTTAAACCCAAAATCAACTTCGCATCTGTATGAGGATAGAGACCTCATCCCGACCCCACCCCGACCTCATGCACAAGAAGCTACGTCAAGCTTCCCGACTGCTGGCACGACAAATTGTCCTTATCTCCACCATGTTGTTTAGTATCCTTTAGGATGCATCATAATCCCTCTTAGGCATCTGGATGGTCCTGTACCTCAAATTCATGCACAAACAACAGTTTTGACACAACTATTTATCTTTAGTGCCATTGGTCCAACGGCCCCAACCCTCAAGCCGACCTGTAACTGTTTGTCTAGGCCGTTCCATCGACCTTACCTTAATGCACTGCTGCCAGTCCATCGAGTATGTTGGTCTTGTCTTGGTACCATGGTGAAATCACGGATCCATTTGATTAAGAGTTTTCATGGATTTCATATCTCATGTTTGTTTACGAGCTCCTGCTCGTGCCCACTGACCTTGGGCCCACTATACGTGATTTTCCAAAATCGGGCATTTTGCCCCACAATTTCAAAAATTGAGGCCTCTAGCCTATCTAAGCTAATCTAGCACCCATCAAGAAGGTCTCCCAAAAAGTTTAATCATTGGCACACAGTTATGGGAGAACACTTCTGACAAAAATAAAGTTTTCACTTCAACACACCAACCGGGTGTGATGATACCTCCGCTTACAACCAGCAAGTGGATTTTTCCTTCTTTCAAGGAAGTCCATCATACCAATCAGGTATGACTTACTCTACTTAGAATCGGTAAGTATGTTTTAGCTTAGTTCACCCATCATCCCATTTGGGTATGATGTCAAAATCCCACTTATAAATGGCTTTTCATTTCTAAAGTGCTCATCATCCCAACTGATTATGATGTTGATAAGCTCACTCACCTACTAACTGTGACGTGTTCGTCCTCGGTTCGTTTTCCAAGTCGACACGAGCTTTCTCTTATTGGCATTCTAATCACACTTGTCCCCTACACTATTTGGGCAACCTTTTCACTTAAGGTTTGGCATAAAATCCTAAGCTCACAAATTATCGATAAATTGCATTTAGGTCCCTAAAGTTTATTTTTCTTAACATTAGGTCCCCAATGCCAACTTTTTCCCAATCTGAGTCACATAATTCTCAAAATTTTCCTTTGAGTCCTCATTTTACTCAAAATTGCATAAGGGGCTTAATTTTTCCAAATTTCCAATTTAGCCTCTAACTTTACAAAAATTACCATTTTGCCCCTACTTTCCAAAAATGGCAATTTGGCCCCAATTATTCCAAAAATCGACCAATTGGTCCTCAAACATCTTTTCCATGGCTAATTGGCCCCAATTATTACAAAAATTGACCAATTGGTCCTCAAACATCTTTTCCATGGCTAATTGGTCCTCAATTTTGGAAAATTGTAAAATAGTCCCTCAAATTTATGACATCCCCAAATTTTCCCAATTTTTTCGTGCAATTTCCCCTTTAAAACTGGCTAAATTTGATTTCTTCAAATTGATCATTCAGTCAGGGTTAATTGCTTCAATTGGAGTGTAAATTAGTTCCTACACTTCCATACTATTAAATGGAGCTTTGAATCGCAAGAATTGAGGCCGAAACGAACTCAAATGGAGCTTCGCCGGAAAATTGTGCGTAGAGAGAGAAATCTTCAAAAGCTTACTATCTAAGGTGTAGCAGTCTAAGCTATATATCGGGGAAGGTACCACTCTTACTAAGGTACATTTTTGGATCAAGAATTCCTACAATTGACCCTGCATTGAAGGTGAATTTTGTCAGTGAAATTTCAGAGTTTCTCCCTCTAACTTCCACCTACAACGATTGAGGAGTGTCGAATTTGCTTACCTTTCGGCTCAGTTGAGGTCATATGAGGGTCGTGGGAGTGTTGGGAGGGCTTGGTTTGGTTAGAGGAGGGCTGAATTTGGCTGATTTCAGCTCGGTTGAAATAGGGCAGCTTCGGTTCTTCATAGCTTCTTCACTGTTTGATTCCGCCATCACTTCTCTGGCGATCCTCAGATCGAATGGAGGTTGGTTGCTATTAGATAGCTGACTTGCCATGGATTCTAAAGAACCTGATCTCGCCTTCTAAGGTTAAGAAGACTGGCCAAGTCGGAGCTCTGGTTTGAGCTTCACCGAAAAATGGAGTAGCTGAGAGAGAATGGTGATTTCTGATGTGAGGAGAATCAATGGAGAGGAGCTCTTTATATAAGGAGCTCGGGGACTCTCTGCCCTACCGTTTCACATCTTGGTCAAGCTTATCCTCACTCAAAAATTGCCTGAACGGAGACGATTCCTCTTCATCGGCGTTGTCCTTTCATGCATTGAATGAATAGTTTCATCATCTAAAGGAAGAAGATGACACTATTCCAAATTGGACCGGAGCGGTCCGATTGGTGTAATGCATAAATCGGTCAATTTAGGCCCAATTCGATTGGTTTTCTCAAAATTAAAATTTTAAAAATTTATCTAAATTTATTGTCTATCCAATGATGGCTTCAATTCTCCAATTTGAATATTTTAAACCACCTAGAAAAATAAATTTAGAAATCGGTTCAATCCGGTTCACCTAAAGCGGTCTGGTTTTCTCTTCCAATTTGTCCCAAACTCCTTTTCTATGAATTTTATGAATTTTTTAGTCACTTGGGGTTTGTAAATTTCTCAATTTACCCTTTCCCTATCGGTTATGGTTTGTGAACTGGCTCATTTTTCTCTTTTGAAACGACCGGTTCTTTTCCCAGTTTCATTATCTATAAAGGGTTGGGGTTTACATACGGTGTACTCCCCGGCATCCGCATCGGGTAAGGCCAGCACTAGGGTCATCGTTAATCGGGATTTGAGCTCTTGGAAGGACTACTCACACTTGGCATCCCACTTATAATCTACCCCTTTCTAAGTGACGCGAGTTAATGGTGCCGCAATTTTATAGAAGTCTTCCACAAACTTCTGGTAGTACCCGATGAGGCTGAGGAAACTGCGCACTTTGGTTGGGTTGGTGGGAGCTTTCTAATTTGCAATGGTCTCTATCTTGGCTGGATCTACTTTCACTCCATCTTTTGACACACTATATGCCCCAGGAAGCCCACCTCTTGTAGCCAAAATTCGCACTTTAAGAATTTGGCGTAATGTCAGTTTTCTTGCAAGGTACTCAAGGTGATCTCCATGTGCGCCCAGTGCTCCTCTTCGGTTCAAGAGTATATGAGGATGTTGTCTATGAATATGATCACGAACTTGTCCAAGTATGGCTAAAACACCCGGTTCATCAGGTCTATGAAGGCAGTGGGTGCGTTCATCAGCCCAAAGGGCATCACTCTAAACTCGTAATGCCCATACCATAATCGGAAAGCAGTTTTCTGTATGTCCTCCTCCCAAATTTTTAGTTAATGGTAACCCGACCGTAGGTTGATCTTGGAGATGTAGGCTGACCCTTTTAGTTGGTCGAATAGGTCATCTATCATGTGGAGAGAGTATTTATTCTTAATTGTCACCTGATTCAATTTCTGGTAGTCAATGCAAAGTTGCATGCTTTCGTCCTTCTTCTTGACGAACAAAACCGGTGCACCCCATGGGGATTGTCTTGGTCATATGAAGCCTCTCTCTAAGAGTTCATCCAACTGGTCCTTCAACTCCTTAAGCTTAGCAGGCACCATACGATAGGTTGCCTATGATATGGGTGGGTTCCTTGCACCACTTCAATCACGAACTCGAGCTGGCGATCCGGGGGTAGGCCAGGTAATTCCTCTGGGAAGACATCAGGGTAATAGTTGACTATCGAAATTTCAGCTAACTCCTTCTTCGACAAATCCTTGCGAGTGATCTGGACAAGGAATACCTTACACCCTTTTTGTAGCAAGTCTTGTGCCTCTATGCAGGATACCATGTGCATTCCGGCTCTTCCCATATCTCCTTCAAATATTGCCTCCTCCTTCCTAGGGGTGAGGAAGGTTATCATTTTCTTTCCACAGTCTACATGGGTCTGATGTCTGCTGAGCCAATCCATTCCCAGGATGACCTCTACTTCTCTTAGTGGAAGAGGAATCAAGTTGGCCTCTAGGGTGGTTCTGCCTATTTGCACTTCATAGGCCTTAATGTATTCGTGTCGCTCCAGTGTTTCTCCTAGTGGTGTGAGGATGTAGAGAGGTGGTAGGAAAGGAGAGTGCTCCTTAGGGAGTTCCCATACTAGGGTTTTATTGATAAAAGATCGCTCCACCCCTAAGTCGAAGAGGGTGTACATTTCCTTCCCGGATAATAATAAAACTTTTATGGGAACATATTTTATTAGATGGACTACAAGACTCCAGGCTACATACTCGATTTATAAAGAAGGTTGGGACGTACTAGCCACCATGTTGGGGTCCTTCCGAACTTCTTCTTGGGTTAGGTTGTAGAACTGGGCTAGAACTCCGGTAGGTACTTCCCTCCCCCGTTGAGTGCCCTTTGGTTTCCAAGCGGTGGTGGTGGTGCATTTTGCAAAGCGTTGTCCCGTGTCTTCAGGCAATTCTTGATGAAATGCTTGGATTGTCTGCATCCGTAGCATATTATGCATGCCCCTTCATGGTTTCTCTGGCACCGAGGGTAGTAGGGGCTTCTCCTTAGAGGGGGTGTGTTCACCTCCCTATGGCCATGGTAGCCCTCCTCCCTTTGTGGAAACATTGGTCGATTCCCCCATCATGGTTGAACCTATTCTCTCGGGCCTCCTTTGCTGCTCTACCCCCTATCATCCATCCACCTACCCTGCTCCGTCCCGTGGTCCCTTGTTTGGACCAATCGCTTGCATTCGTGAACCATGCTGATGATGGCGGCTAAGTCGGTGGGGCATCCCAAAACCCCCATCCGGTCTCTTATATCCATATTGAGACCATCAATGAATTTCTAGCAGATGTCTATCGGTCCAGTCATATCTGGGGAGAAGGGTCTTAATTTGTTAAATTTGATCTTGTATTCTAAGACTGTGTGTGCTCCCTAGCGGAGCTGGAAAAATTCCACCTTCTTTTTGTTGATCAGGTGGGGAGCCAGGTACTCCTCTATGTACCTTCCCTCAAACTCTTCCCAGGTGAGTGTGGTCGGGAAGAGGCTCCTTACAATATCCCACTATCACTTCGCGTTGAACTCCAGAAAGAATTCTGCCAGCATTACCATTTCCTCCAGAGGTATACTGACGATCCCCATGAACTTCTTGAGGCTCGCCAACCAGTCCATGGCAGCCCCAACCTCCTTCTCTCCATGGAAGGGTTTGCACCTCAGTTGACAGAGTGTCTTTAGGTATTTGGGGGTATCGAAGAGGGGTGGGACAGGTGCGAAAGGGGACTAGGATTGGACCTCTTCTTGGTGGGTCTCGGACTCGAAGTCCAGATGGGGCTTGTCACTAAGGTGGGATTCCCCGAACACCCTTGTAAATTCCTCATACAGCCTCTGTTGTTCGGAGCTGTGGCCTTACAAGGCTAACAGTACTCTCAGGAATTCTACCTCCGAGAGAGGGTTTCCAGCGAAATCGGTGATTGATGCCCTTGTTCTCTTAGCTCCTCTCTTTGATGTCATAGCTGGGGTAAAAATTTTCTTTGATTAGTATTTATGTTACAAGGTATTGATAATGTATCCGGGAAAATCTTTGATACCACCAAAGTTGTCACACCCCGACCCGGTTTGGTCGAGGTCATGTTATCAACCTACCACTCTCCTAGACCTCAGGGAGGGACTCCACTAGGAGATCAAAGAGAGTCACGCATAGTACCTGTCATATTTTCCTTGGACAACATTAAACAAAACTAAAATATTAAATCTTAATACCCAGGATGGGGTCGGGGGAGGAAGAGGCTAGCGTAGTCACGTTCCTTCTTGAAAAATGTTTAGAGGGAGGGGGTGAGTTCGACAACTCAGTGAGTGAGAGAATTCTATCAAGAAATGTGTAATTTAGCACTTTCAAATGTTTGATATTTCATAGGCAGTTTCTTCTAAGGTTTTGCACATGATCATCAACCGCCCTCCTATAATAGGAGGGATCACACATTCGTAGAACGATCCCCGACCATTCCACTTGTGGACCGAAGCGCCTTTACCGTCCACCCTAATAGAGGTGCACTGCCTCTACCTAGAGTTTGAGTGGACATCAATAGTCCGACCATCAAACCCTAATTACTTCATCATGTCTGCTTTGTGGGATGAGACCTCATTTCCCCTCAGTCTTAATGCGTAGGAAGCTCCACGAGCTTCTTGACCAACTGGATGCCATACCGCCCTTATGCACCCTAGGTTATCGAGCAGTCCTTGGGATCCATCACTACCTTATGCTAGGTGTCCTGATGGCCCGAATCACATAGTGCATGCACAATCAAGAGTCTTTTAAGTTATATCCATTATCTTTGGCCCTCCAGCGCAACGTTTTGTTGGCTCGGCTTCAGCCCACACGTACTGGCCCAACAAGTTCAACAACCTAGCTTTGGCAGAGCAGTGGTTTGGCCCAACAAGCTCAACAACTCAGACTTGGCTCGGTGGGTATCACACATAATTTTCCATTAATTGGATCTTTTAGCATTACTCATCACAAGCTAGTTCTGGATGGGTTCATACCTGTGTCCATCAGCCTTGGGTCCACTTGCATACCGAGCCTAAGCCCAGAATTAGCTCCCAAATATTTTAAACAAAGTCACCCAATTATGGGAGGCTAATTCCGAGAAAAATCATTTTCAAATGAACTGTTATTCCAATCAGAATGGACGTTATAGCAATTCTCACTCACTCGGTAACATCAGTGGGGTCGTCTCGGTAGAGTCTAGTTTCGTAGTGTTCTTCCAGAAGGCAGCGTTCAAGCACTCTGCTCCTACATGGCACAAATATCCATATTAGGTTGTTGGCTAAGGGACCGCATCTTTTTGGGCATTTGTATATAGGCCCTCATATTTTTCCTTAATTATAAATTGGTACTCATTTGCCCCTTAGTTTCAATTAAGCCCCCAGGATTTCTAATTATCCTTCTTGGGTCCTTAGTTTTATCAAAATTGCCCATTGGCCTCTCAATTTTCCAAAATTTCCATTTAATCCCTAATTTTCCCAAAATTACAATTTGACATCAAACTTCTCAAGCGTTGCAAATTAGTCCTCCATTTTATCCAAATTACCCAATTTTCCCTCAATTGGGAGGGAATTTCATGAAAATGCCCTCAATTTTATCAATTTGCCATTCGGCCCCCAATTTTTGAAAAATCTTCAGTATGCCCAAATTTCTCAAAATTTGCACTTTGGCCCCCGAATCTCAATTTCGTTAAATTGACCATCAAAACGTGGTTAATTGTCCCCATCCATGATTTTAATCACTTTCTTTATGTTTTCCTCGTCATTTTAAGCCCTGAACCACTTCATTTGGCTCGGAAATGAGCTCAAGCAGAGCTTCGCCAAAAAATATAGTCTAGAGAGAGGAAGCTTTGATATATTACTGGTGAGGATCCAATGATCGGAGATTTAGCTACCACTGCGTTGCTCTCGTCGTGGGTATCCTCCCTGTGTCCAACCACGCCTCAATTGATGATCTGAGCAGTGTGACTTTTAGTGGTAAAGTTTTTGCAGAACTTGGCTATGAATAGTATTTTCCGACGAAAGGAGGTAGAGGGAGCTTACCTTCTTAGCTTGGGGAAGGTCGGGACATATCTAGGTGGGGTGTAGGGGATCTGGCTTGGCCACAATTGGCCGGGGGAAAGCTCGAAGTGGCTACAGGGGGTTGGGCAGTTTTATGGTCGAGGAGCGGTAGTATTGTTCGAGTTCCCTCGTTCCTCCTCAGTGGCTCTCAAGCTGAATAGAGAGTATGGCTAGGTAGAGGACTTCCTCCCGGTTCCAAAGACACCAAATATGGCTTCGAAGGTTGAGAAAAGTCTCGTCGTCGGTGCTCTGGTTTGTTGCTCACTGGAAACTTGCACACTTTTTCTTCTTCACTCGATTGTGGGATGCTAAGAATAAATGGAGGGGTGCTCTTTATATAGGGAGCTCGACATCTGTTCAAGCCGCCTACCGGCGTGAGACTCGGCTGCCAACAACCTGACCGGAGAGTTTTTCAAGTCACTGGAGACTCCAGCTTTTTCGGCCTCTCTCTCTCCTCCGTTCTCTCTATCAACGGTTGAAGGTTGAAGATGATGATGTGGCGAATGTGCCACGTGGCGTGTTGTGATTGGCCAATTTTTCTGACGTGGAGGTCCAACTCGGCCACCGTATCAGTCGATGACGAATTGACTAGACACATGGTAGCCTCTCATTGGCTACTCATGTCTGCGTGGCGTACTGATAGGTCATCCACTAACCATTGACTGAACATGTGGCAGCCTCCCATTGGATGCCTATGTCTACATGGCTGCTGATGAGGTGTCATTGACCGGTTGGTCCGTTGATCGGTCTGGTCCGACCGAGTTCGTTGTCCCGAATTCAATAATTGGTCAGTTCGGACCCGATTTGACCGGTTTTCTAAAATTGAAAAATTTTCTATATTCTTCAAATTTCATTTTCTATCCAATGGTGTCCTCAATTTCCCAACTTGACATTTTTAAGAAACTTAGAAAAATGAATTATTAAACCGATTCACTATGGTTGAACCCGGTTCAATCCGATTCTCTTCTCAATTCCACTTCCTGGTTCTTCCTCCCAATATTTGTGAATTTTTTGTCACTTGGGATCTTTCAATTTCTCATATTAACCATTCTTTACTATTTTTCATTCATTAATTTGATCGGTTCTTCACATGAAAATCTTTACCTGTTCTTTTTTCAATTTTCCTTGGTCCAAAGTACGGGTTTTACAGTATATAATGAGTGGTTCCTTAAAAATATAAAAATATGATAGACAACAATCCAAAGTGTAACACCGCATTCTCAAAAATGTGTTAAACTAAATTTGTAGTAGAAAATGAAGTTGAACTCGAATAAAAAAATGTATTGAATTAGGATTCTAGAAATTGGTTAAAATAAAGGTGGACCAAATGCTGAAAAATTATTATTGATCAAGTACCAGGGATTGATGGTCAATAACCATGAATTAGATTGCAATCAGTTTAAATATGGTCAAACCAATTCAGATCAAATCATAATTTAAATTTTGATGGGACATAAAAAGAGAAAAATATTAGTTTTAAGTCCAAAATACAAATACATAAATTGAGAAATTTTTACAAAAATAAAATAAATCGAAAAACCAATTGAATTGGTTGAAAAACTGATCAAATGGAACCGATCAACATAAATAAATCGATCAATGAGTGCAGGGCACAAATGTGCAACGAGTGGTGCGTGCGCACGCGTCGACACATGTCAAACATGATTACCCCTATCAATCAACATACATAGAAATTTCAGAAGGCATAAATGTATGTTTTGTTAATTTACTCCAATGAGAGAAAAATCAATTCCTAGGAGTAAATGAGACCGATTTACACCGGCCAATGAGCAAAATGGCTACCCCTAAACCTTCTGGAACTTCCTATAAAATGATAGTCTTTTTGTCTCCTTCAACACACTACAATTCCCCCTTAAACCCTAGGTGCATCTTTAGGCTAATTGTATATCAGAGCTCCAATGAAGCACTTTTTGACAATGAAATATTTTGTTCTTGAACTCAATGGAATCATACAAACTTCTTCTACACTATTCAATTGTGGACATGCTTGAGACACTGAAAACAATGCATTTCATCCCCGAACAATTTTAGCTCCCTTAGACGACCAAAATTGTTGGGCAAGCTCCAAAGGACCACATAAACGTGCCTAAGTCTCTCCCACAGTTTTCACATGGCATTGGTAAGCCCACTCCACTTCAAATCACTATGAATATTTAGTTTCATCTGATTTTAACTAAATTCTAATCAATGATAATTTCATACATCTTTGACGACTAATTGAGACATCACTTGATTCTAAAAGAACTCCAAGGAAATAAGCTATCTTCACACATTCTCAGCTCCAACCAACACCAATAACTTTACTACAAATTACTCAACTATTGTATTTTTACAGCAAAGTTCGAAATCGAGTAAATTCTAGGAAAAATCACTCAGATAAGGCTTGAAATGATCGTGGTCACTTGGGGGAGTAAATTAGGATCATGTTAGGGTTAATTTCGATGTTTTAAGCTTGAGTTATAATTAAATCAAAGTTTGGGAACTGATTTATAATTTTGGGTAAATTAGGGACCCAAATGAAAATAAGGAGGAATATGAAGACCTAAATGAGTTAAAGGAAAGTTTAAGTACCTAAAAGAAATGTTTTAAAGACATGGAGTCAAAATGTATATAAGAGAAACCTGTGGACCTAAATGTAAATAATTAAAAATTTAGAGACCTAAGTATAAATATTCAAATGATGAAGGAACTCTTTGTAAATAAGGCAAAAATTTGGAGTAACTTTGTAAGTTTGAGAAAATTATGGACCAAGTAATAAAGTATAAGTTCGACAAATGGTTGAATCTAATCAACCGAGTTGTAAAGGGCAAAATCATAATTATGGGAAAAGTTAAGTAGTGATATAAAACATAATTCAACTAACCTAAAATACCTTAATAAGATATGTGTGAAAAACTACTGTAGGTTGAAAAGTTATGTGTTCGTACAAGCTAAGACACGAAACGACCACTCATCGGGTTAAGGAACTCAAGTTAAGGTAAGTGAGATTTATGGAATAGTGTCCAATTGGACTACAAAAGATCATACTTATCAGTTTTTATAACTTTGTATGTGTGTACGCAAAATATTTACCTAAAGATGAGAAATAACTTGACCATTTAAGAAATTGATCGAGACCTCACAAATTTATAAAAGAAGGGCTAAGGCATAATGTTTAAAAAAATGGTTACAGTCTAATATTTAAGAAATATACTTGCAATTCAACATTTAAGAAAAATGACTACAACTTAATGTTTAAGAAAGAAAACTAAGGTCCAACTTTTAAGGAAAACAACTACCACTCAATGTTTAAGAAAAAGTATTGACCTAATATTTAATAAAAAGGGTTACAACATAATACTTAAAAAAGTGGGCTACACCACAATATTTAAAAATGAGAGTCACCACATGATATTTAAGAAAGATAGTTATGATTTAGTGTTTAAGAGAGAGAGCTACAACATATCGTTTAAGAAATAGAGTTACTGACTCATATTTAAGAAAGAGAAGTACAATACAATATTTAAGAAAATGGATTATGACCCAATAATTTATGAAATGTGGGTTAAAACCCATATATTTATGAAAGAATGGGCTTTAGACCTTATGTTTATAAACAGATAGAGTATATCCAAATCAAGTGGCATTCATAACCCATCTGCTACTACTTTTGTGTTTTCGCGAATGGAAAGCCTTTGCTCTCCTAGATTAGTCGGGGTAAATGGAAACCCAACATTCATATATCATGAGGTCTTTCTATCATTAATCATGTTTGTATAATATGCTTCAACGAGCGCTAGTGCTCATTGCCCTAAACTCGAAGAAGTTGTTGGTAGGAAGATTATGCCTGAGAGAGCATTAAGTTGGGGCACACTAAAAGGGGTGCTAAAATGGGCATGGGGCAGCATTGAGCCTCTGGAAATAGCCAGCCACGGACCAAGCATCTTCTCCTTTGCATTTGATAGCACCAAAGATGTGGAAAAGATTTTACAGAAAAGTCCATGGACAGTGAAAGGCCATGGCATGCTACTCAAAGATTGGGATGGGAGCCTCATGTTATCAATGATAGACTAGTCATTCAAATCCTTTTAAATACAAATTCACAATCTACCCTGCAATCAAATCCTCAAATCTAATGGTTGGAAACTAGGAGCAGTGGCCAGAGAGGTATTGTAAGTCGAAGATCCCAATTGCAGTAGTGGGATCACTCTACATCTAAGGGTTAAGGTTTGAATTTAACGTGATGCACCTTTAATGTGGAGTCTGGGATAGCAAACAAGGTGGGAGAACCTAAGTGGATACACTTCAAATACGAGATACTACCCGCCATATATTTTTTATGTGGAAAACTCACTCACCTCACAAAACATTGTCCAAAAGAACCTTTGAAAGAGCAACTTTATGGGAATCGATTAAAGGCTCCCACTACTAGATTGCAAGTTTGGACACTCAATTGTCACAAAAGGAACCGATGGGCAGGTTCCACTTAGGAGGACTCAGCCTCAAAAGCCAAGACTACATACACATAAGGAGAAGCTCAGGAAATAGAACTCGAATGCAAACATGAAGTCCATGCAAAATCATCAATGGCCCAATCAAGAACACCACAAAAGTAGGCCTCAGAAAAATACCATGTATAGGAGATGACATGGGAACCAGTGAGCGCCCCAAATTCCTAGATATATTGTGGTAACTACATGGTGGAACTCACGACTGAAGAAGGGCAAGGAAGTGGAGGAAAAGCAATTTTTTTGAATGCCTACCGACCAACTAGTGACAACCAATTTGGTCAGAACACAATGGTCTAAATGTCAAATAAAAGAAGTAAACTCGTCATGGGGGGTGAAGCATCACCGGATCCCATACTGAGAAGATCACAAAGGAAAGTGAAACCCCTCAAAAGGTACGAATGAGTGGACCGAGCAAAAGCAAAGGGAAGAGAAAAAAATAGAGGAAAGTGGCAGGACAATCATATTGGGGATTGAACACACATATCATGGTTGTGGTGGCTGGCCCAAAGCAGCCATAAGGGATCAATGAGAATGATTGCATAGAACTGAGAGGGAGTGTGTTCCGACCTAACAGTTCATCACTTAAAGGACCTCATTAGGATGAGAAAACCAGATATACTCTTCCTAATGGAAATAAAAAATAGGTTCAAAAAAGTGGATAGGATCTGGAAACAAATTGGGTTTATCTATGGGGAATACATGGAATCAGACGTAAAAGGAGGAGGAATGGTCGTATGGTGAAAAACTGAGACAGTAGAAGTCACTACCTCGAGAGCCAATATGATCAACCTTAGAATAAGAAACTATGAAGGGAGACAATACATTAGAATCACATGCATATATGGGTTATGTGAGTTCTGTCAAAGGCAAGCGCAATGGGACATCCTAGCAGAAGCAGCAAAACATATTCAGGAATCGTGGTTTGTATGTGGTGATTTGAACACAATAGTGAATCAAAGTGAGAAGAAAGGTGAAGGATGAAAAGAGCCCATATGCATACAAAGTTTCCAAAAAAATGTTGTTCAAAACAGGATTACAAGACAGCGGTTTCAAAGGACAATCATACACTTGGACAAATAAAAGAGAGGAACCTTTCACCATTTATGAGTGCTAGGATAGGTGTTTGTACTCAGTCGATTGGCGGTCTGCATTTTCATATATGATAATCAATCATGGTGAATGGATTTGCTCAGATCATATTCCTCTCTTAATAGATACTAAGAAAATGAGAAGCACTTACCATCACACATTCAAGTTCGAAGATAATTGGTTAAAATACCTAGCATGCAAGGACATAGTTAAGGAATGCTTGGGAGCACATAGAGAGGGTAATAAAAAAAATTCAAAGAAAGCAAAATAACCACTTCAAAAGAATCTTACTCACTAGAACAGAAAGGAGATAAAAAAATTCAGCCAAAGAAATTTAGAGTCTAAAAGAACAACTTCACTAGTTGAATGGAGATGGTCATCTTAAAATGGAAGCCCAGAATCAGGTGCTACACCACCTAAACACACTATGGATAGAGGAAGAGATATATTGGAGACAAAGGGCACATAATAAGTGGTTGCAAGAAAGGGACGGGAATACTACCTTCTACCACTAGAGTGTCATCTCACGCTAGGCAAAAATAGAATAGCTCGCATCAAAAGAGAGGGTGGGACCTTGGGAGATCTAGAGTAGGAAATCATTTTTGGAACTATTTTGGGACCCTTTTTTGGACAGAACATGGTGCATATAAAGAGGAGAGCTTGAGGGGGGAGGGGGGTTAAGAGAGTTATCACCACATATATGAACAAAGAGCTAAAAGCAACAATTACCCAAGAAGAGATTGTCACTACTGCATTCGAATTAGGGACAAAGCGAGTAACTTGACTCAACGGCTACAACAGAAACTTCTATTAGACACACTAGGAGTTAGTGGAACCCAACACGGTGGATGTTGTCATGTAGTTCTTTGATATAGATCATCTACCAAAGGAAATGAATGAGACAGATATAGTCTTACTCCATAAGGTTCATGCATCCGAATGTATTTTACAGTATCACTATCATGTCTCGACCCAGTTTGGTTGAATCCTCGTGATCAATTCGCCACTCCCTTAGTTTAAGAGGGGTTTCCCCCTTCTTTTATTCAAGAGGAGCCATGCGTAAATTCAAACCTTGTTCCCTATAATAACATAAATCAATCTAATGCAAGCTTAAAATGATTAAGCATACCCGATGGAGGGTACATCTCTACGCTCTCTTTCATTCTATCCTTACTCTTGAAAAGGGGTAAAAAGGGAAGGGTGAGTTCTACAACTCAATGAGCGGGTGTTGGGAGTGAGTTTTCAAAAATAACTTTAGTTTATTCAAACCCTACCAAGTTTATCATTATCTTTTAAATTTAAGAAAATATTTCTTCCTCCAATTCAGGTTTTCAAAAGATTTTTCATTTCCATATTAGGTGTGTTTTAGCTCTCCTAGCCCATCACCTTGCCTCGGGAGGCATTTAGCAAACAAACACACGCCCTTCATCAAGAAGGTTACACATATTCGCAGGTGCATCCCGACCACTGCACCCACTTGTGGATTAGAGCATCTTTACCGTCCACCAAGATAGAAGCTCGTCCACTTCTACCATGGGTCTGAGCGGAACATCCAACCCTCATAACCGAATGCCACTTCGTGTCCGTATGAGGACAAAGACCTCATCATGTCCTCACCCCGGTCTCATGCACAAGAAGCTCCCAAAGCTTCATGACTAACTAGCATGACAAACTGCCCTTATCACCCTCATGTTGTCCATCAGCCCTTGAGACCCATCACTACCCCCTAGGGCATCTTGATGGTCCCATAACATAAGTGTATGCACAAGCAATAGTTTTTCACATATAGCCCTTATCTTTGGTGCCAATGGTCCAATGATAACTTTTCCCCCAAATTGATCTAAAAAATTGACCAATTGTTCCCTCAACATCATTCTCATGGCCAATTGGCCTTCAATTTTGGGAAATTGCAAAGAGGTCCCTCAATTCTTTGAAATCCCCAATTTTTCCCAAAATTTTCCCTAATTTATCCTCTTCAAACTAACCGAATTTAATTTCTTCAAATTGGCTATTCAATCGGGGTTAATTGTTCCAATTGAAGGTATGGATCAGTTTCTACACTTCCATACAATTCAATTGAGCTTTAAATTGCATGATTTGAGTCTGAAATGAGCTCAAACGGAGTTTCACCAGAAAACTGTTCGTAGAGAGAGAAAGCTTCAAAAGCTTACCGTCGGAGGTGTGGCGGTCCGAGCTCTCGATCTAGGAAGGTAGCTCTCATCTTGAGGTTACTTCTAGGATCATGAATTTCTACAATTGAAATCCGAACATACTATAATCATCAAGAAAATAAAAATAGTAAAGATAACCTATGTGGAATGTAACAGTAGCAGGTCACATATGTCTCTATGAATCAACTCAAGAGGATGAGTGCTGACATGGTGAGTTAAAGGGAAAGCATGCTGAGAGATTTTACTACAAGAACATGAATTACATAATGATAAAGGAAAAGCGGGATGTCCTAAACGTTGATGTCATAATTAAGTTGGTTCAGTACGACTTACACAAATAACTATAGATAAGGTAGAAGGATTATGACCAATACGAAGACAGTATAATCCCCCCTTGCGACTTCCCCATATCAACTCTTGGTGAGAAACAGCATCTTTGATGATGAAGTGA
Organism: Trapa bicornis; assembly: GCA_030064425.1. Lineage (NCBI taxonomy): Eukaryota > Viridiplantae > Streptophyta > Magnoliopsida > Myrtales > Lythraceae > Trapa > Trapa bicornis. Next base: position 18,199,572 of record CM057752.1, read on the forward strand.
GTAGGGTGAAATTTAAAATAAAAAGTATTATTTATAGTAAATTGGGAGACATAGAGTAAACTAAGAGAAATTTGAGAAAAATAGTAGATATTGTTGAGATAAAAGCGACGAGTATAAGATCTAATACAGGTAGATCCAGAGGATAAAATGGGTAAAGTTGTCCCATCTCTAATTAGCAAATGCTTATGAAGTGTCTTATTCTCATGAATAAACATGTAAGATAAATTATTAGTAAAATGAGTGGTTACTACTTAATCAACATACCAGTAAAGATAATCTGAACTAGCTTCATTGTAATTAGTAGAAAAAACTTGAATATTTAAAGAAAGAGCCTTGAATTTATAGGAAGGACAATGATGAGTTGAATGTCCATGTTTGCCACAAAGTTTACAGGACTCTAAATGCCGAGAAGTGAGACGAGTGGTCTGTTGTCCTACGATATCAAAAGAAGTGCGTTGATCAAAACTCGCATTACTGAAATTAAAGTATTGATGCGACCTTTATCCGTAATTTCTTGGAGGTAGGTCTAGACTAATAATATGAGCGAGGCCCAAGCCAATTTGAAGTCATCCGCCCCATGCATGCGAGTTGTTATTTGAACCCATTTTTTTATTAGAGTTGAGAGAAGTTCCGGAGCGAGACGAGTAAGAGATCATAGTATCAAGGGCACCTAGTGATAGTAGTGAGAAAAAAGCCAGATAAAGAGACATTCGTCTTGTAGACATAATTTTGAACACGATAACTCATGTTAGCTTGTTTGATTTGTATGTTATACCCAATAATATTTAACAAATACTTAAAAAAATATAGATTAGGAGTAATCAATAATAGATTTGGTGTGCTAGAATAAATAGAGAAGGTGTAATTTAATATCTCTAATACCATGAAAAAGTTTAAAATAGGGAAGTAGAATATTTTGAAACGTAGGCTTATTATGCCATATGTATAAAACACATTAATTACCTATTATTGATAAATGACTTAATAAATTATATATATACTCGTTTATTTATAGGCTCATAAAAATATAAATATATAAATAAATAATAAATATATATATAATATAATATTAATTAGTTAATATTATATCATATATATATATATATACTATCTAAAATAATATCATAATAATATATTATGATATTTTAAGATTTATTATCAATATTAGCATCACTATTAATAATATTTTTTAATAAAAATATAGAATAAAAATTTTGGGTTTTCCAAGAAATGCTTCATATATGATTGATCCACCATAAATCAATAATTTTTAATCTTGATTGATCTGCAAATTCAGTGGAACGTTCACTTGTATACGTATTTGAGGACTCCAGCAAAGTGAATTCTCGTGAAGTAGTCGTGCCACTTGATGCACTTTGGATCGAAGTAAAAGATGTCTGCTTCAGATGTTTTCACCTTCATCGCACTTCTCAACTTCTCCGTGTTCATGTCGTTGAACCTGCACACAATATCCATAAGCAGATAAGCTTCCTATAAGCTGATCAAAGCCTTTGAGACCATGCTAGGTAGCTGGTAACGAGGGGATGAATGTATGGAAGCTTACACTCCCTCAAAGAACAAGTATGGCATGTAAAGCTCGACGAGGCGCATCACGAGATTGATCTTCCTGTTCATGTCGTGGTAGGTTCCTTGGAAGGAACGACAGAACGCTGTATTCGCTACTTCCAGCCCCTGTGTTGTTCACGGATAGATCACATGTATCATAGCTTAGACTTCTATATGGTCATTATATTCCAGAAAACTAGGTCAAAATATTCTAACAACATGTTAATACCTTGAGCAATAGCAAGTACCGAAGGCCCATGTATCTTCGAAAACTGGCCATGCTCGTGAGGAGTGTAAGCTTCCCAACCATTACGGCCTTCCCATCCTTGTTAATCCACGGATGCTTGGAGAAGTAGTCATAGCCGTACTCAGTGAGATTGGAGTACCTGACGGGATTCCCAAGAGAAGACCCCACATGATAGATTGCATCGTCGATAGGTAGCTGGCGACCGGCATGTGCCGCCATGGAAACGATGATGGAATTCACCACCATATCAGCAGGTATCTATAACAGACCAATGATGTTCCCAATTAGATTGCCATAATAAATTCACGGCCAAGTAGAGTTGAGGAATAAGAGGGTTTCAGGTTACTCACTACATCAATGACTCCGTTCGGATCACAAAGGAAGCACGTCAGCTTCCCCTTGCCATAGCCCACAGCTATACTGTCAACTGTTCTGTCATTTAATTCATTCACAAAGGATATCATCAGCACAAGTAGTCTTTGAAAATCCAAACAAAATGGAAATTCTCCATTTGTTCACTTAATTACCTGACACCTTCGACCCACCCTGGGAAGGGCTCCATGTAAGTGCTTGTGATTATAGTAGGACGCGAGATGACAAGAGGCAGATCTGCCTTCAATTGATCCACCAGCATCTCTCCCATTGCCTTTGTGAACACATAGGTGTTCGGCCAACCATATTCCTTAGCCCTGCAGTTTCGTTTGTTCAGCGGAAACATTCAGAAATCAACCCCAAAATGGGAAAAATCAATCTGAACAATCTATTTAATACGAGTAATTTTGAAAAAAAGTCGTGTAGATCACTGGCAGAAAGACAGAGAGTTGACCTTGAGATGCCCAAATCCTTCATGGCGACAGTGATTTCCATTTGGGTGGATCCCATGGCTGTGAGCTCCTTCAACTTGGCGCGGGCCAACTTCACCTCTGCATCAATATCAAGCCCTGTCACCCCATTCAATGTCTCCCCCATCTTATAGTGACTCTCATTTATCAGTTCTCCCTTCTCCCCACACACACAGGCTGCCAAAACAGAAATTTTCATACATGTTATGATAAAACATGTGCTCGATTACTGGTTTGTGGCTAATTAAGTTAATGCGTACCGGTGGATACGTGGACAAGGACCTGCAAGTTGCTGCAGTTCTTGGCAAATTCCACTACGTGCTTAGCTCCCAATGTGTTGATGCCCAATGAGACATCATATCTACATTGCCAAATTGAAAATTATGAAGATTGCTTTTAGGAGATCCTTTGAACTCACAAAACATCATTCTTAGATTTCAGCACGCATCTGATCCAGCTCCCTCGGTTGCCTATGTATATAATACTGCAGTCTCTATGTAATTATGTGTAAAGAGGTCTGTTATCACAAGTGTACATTGATATTACCTTTCGTCGAACTTGGTAGTTGCAGCTAAATTAATGATGACATCAATTTGTTCTCGCATCTGCTCTCTGAGGTCCGAGTCCTGGACACCTAAATCCGCTAAGGAGATGTCTCCAGCGACAACTGCCACCTTCTCTGCCATGAGAGAGATGAAATTCTCACCCCATATCTTCTTCAGGACCCTGAACAAGTCCTTGCCTATGACCTGCAATGCCCAAACCGCTAGCTATATTCATGCAAATAGACCAAAGATGATGGTATTCAAGCATCAAATGCTCTATATGGACGTGCCACTATTATAAGAGGTATGCTCTTTTCAAAAACCACTTGCCTATTAAAGAGCTTGCATGTTTATATATATATATATGAAGAATAGTGTATCATCATAATTTTTTCCTGGTATATTGCAGACATCTTCCCTCCTTGAACTTTAATTCATTTATAGTGTATCATCATCAATCTTTTCAAATGTGCTGCAGCCATATACCTCATTCTGAAATCGATCAAATGCTACTTTGGCATCAGGAGCCCTCAAGAGCAGGTAGAGTTTCTTCACATTGGGCTGAACTCTGAGCACCTTCTCAACGAAGCTGCACCAACAATGCATATTTTGATACATAAGAGAAGAGCACTAAATATGCCAGATTTAGGTTGAAGAAAGTATTAGGCATATATAGTGTATGCATACTCTTAGCGAGGAAGCCGGTGGCACCAGTGACAAGGATTGCCTTGTTCTCGAGGAACTGCACTATGCTTCCCAGGCGATCCATTTATCTTATCTTTCCAACTGTTTTATCACAAAGAGAGGAATTGGGAAGGAGGTGAAGAATAACAACACAGGCTGAGCTGCTGAAGGATAATGGAAGAGAAGAGCTTTCTTGCTTCTATGGTGGGAAGTAGTACTGCATCTCTTGAACTGTATTTATAGTGGCGGGTTCAGTACCTACTGCAAGCAACTGCACGGCCAACATCTAATTTGCATATCAAGTCAAACTGACAAAGAATTTTCTGTTTCTAATTGGGAAATTAAAATTATGAAACCCGGTTGGAGGTAGGTGCATGGTCAATAATTGTAAAAAACCCATGTGCATTGAAACTTGAGAGGAAATGGGAATCTGGGCTGACTTAAACCGTTCCACTAGTAGTCCCAACTCACATACACTTTTTTTTTTTTTTGTTCTTTTGGATGATGTATGAATGAATGGTATAGAATGATATCAATATTAAAATAGTTTTAATATTTATAATAATTTAAAAATTACAAATATCACTAAATATTTATTTCCGTCCTCACCCACTTTACTTGTAATGTGTATACATTATAAAATGTATTTTAAACTTGTACACAAGAGTATAAAAATTCGGTATTATTTTTACAGTATATTATGAATAGAAATAATTAATTCGATTTAGATATTTTTTCTAAATAATTATATATAATACGAGCTAAATATTCAGAGTTACGTAAGTATATTGAATATAATAATATATTTTTATTTAAAAATTATTAATAGTAAATTGTGTAAATTTTATAATATTATAAATTAATTAAGTTTATATATTTATTCAATATACTATTATATTTTTAAAAGTATAATTTAATATGATTTTTAAATATTAATAATCACATGAAAAGAAACGAAAGGCTACAAATATATATTACCAAAACTGAAAATGCTGAAGAGAAAAATAAATAAATAAATAAAGTGAGATATCTAAAGAGCAAAATTAGGTGCCCATAATTATACTTGGAAAATAAGAGGGGAAACGCGTAGGTAACCCCACTGTGATTTGACAATATGAGGTGGAATGAGAATGAAAGAAAGCAATGGAGAGTTTCTTGCAATAATATTCCCTATCTTCCAACCCCAATGTCCCAGCTGTTGTTGTTGGGGGTGCGGTGGGGGTTAGGCCTTTTTTGGATGGTAGATGATGTATTACCGATAGAATAGGACCATTGAAGTACATACATGGCTCATCCCCGCCTGATCAACTTGTTGAATCTGACGAGGACCAGTCGAGCCACGACTACACTTTTTAAAGAGGGTGTGAAGGGGGTGGGGGCATGAGTTTGTTGTACTTTGCTGTCGCTACAATTAATATGCAGGTTCATCCAATTTATTGAGGAAATTCTGAAATGTGATGAATAAAGGTAACCAGCTAAATGAAATAGATTGAATCATCAGAGAGATATCAAAGCCTTTAACGAGTTTCACGTGGGGGTAATGAGGATTGCAAGCTCTCCCGATGACCCCTACCGCCAACAGCCATAGGGGGATTGTCCGAGGTTGGCCACCCCCTACTAGAGGGAGGAAGCCTTTGGCATCTCTGCTCTAAACCATTTTTAATGAATTTCGGCTCAATTAAACACTTTTTATAACGATAATTTTGAAATATTGTATAAAATTCTTCACAAATATTAAAATATATTATTAGAATATTATTTTAAATAATTCAAATATTTGATATATTTTTAATTTTTTTAAATTATATTATATATAAATTATTTATTTTAATATTAGTATTATTATAATTTTATAAATATATTTATATACATATATTTTTCAATTATATAATTTAATGATTAGCAACATACAACGTGTACCCTCTCTCAAAATATCTCATCCATCACTACTTATTTCAAAATTTAAGAGTATATTAGTTTGGATATTTTTTTGTAAAAAAAATTATTATAATTAAATTATAACTAATTAGTATTGTTATAATTTTATAAATATATATATATATTTGTCAATTATATAATTTAATGATTAACTTATTAATAAAAGCAACATCACTCCTATCCTCTTAGTATATTCATCCATAACTAACTTATTTCAAAATTTAAGAGCATATTGGTTTGGATAATTTTTTTGTAAAAAAATTATGATAACTAAGTTATGACTAATTAGTATTATTGTAATTTTATAAATATATTTATATACATATATTTGTCAATTATATAATTTAATGATTAACTTATTAATAAAAGCCACATGGGGTGTACCTTCTCTCAAAATATCTCATCCATCATTATTTTATTTCAAATTTTAAGAATATATTGGTTTGGATGATTTTTTTTTGTAAAAGAAATTATGATAATTAAGTTATAACTAATTAGTATTATTGTAATTTTATAAATATATTTATATATATATTTGTCAATTATATAATTTAATGATTAACTTATTAATAAAAGCGACATTGGACTTGTACATCTCTCAAAATATCTCATCCATCACTACCCTATTTCAAAATTTAAAAGTATATTGATTTGAATGATTTTTTTTGTAAAAGAAATTATGATAATTAAGTATGAGTAATTAGTATTATTATATATATATATTTATTAATTATATAATTTAATAATTAACTTATTAATAAAAACGACATCAGAGTTGTACCCTCTCTCAAAATATCTCATCCATCACTACCCTATTTTAAAATTTAAGTGTATATTAGTTTGGATGATTTTTTTGTAAAAGAAATTATAATAATTAAGTTATGACTAATTATTATTATTGTAATTTTATAAATATATATATATACATATATTTATCAATTATATAATTTAATAATTAACTTATTAATAAAAGCGATATGTAATGCTATACTCTCTCAAAATATCTCATCCATCACTACCCTATTTTAAAATTTAAGAGTATATTGGTTTGGATGATTTTTTTTTATAAAAGAAATTATGATAATTAAGTTATGACTAATTAGTATTATTGTAATTTTATAAATATATTTATATACATATATTTGTCAATTATAGAATTTAATAATTAACTTATTAATAAAAGGGACATCTGACGTGTACCCTCTCTCAAAATATCTTATACATCAGTACCCTATTTCAAAATTTAAGAGTACATTATTTTGGAGATTCAAATAAAGTGCTGTTTGGACTAAATATTAAATAACTATTATTGATGTTAGCTAAAAATAGAAAATAAGTTATTTTGGTGTTATCTATGTGAATAGAATAGAAAATGAACCATTTTAATAACATCATAAAAAATGACAACTTGTTAGGTCTTGAGCTAGAGATAATTATGATCATATTTAAAATTTTTAAAATAAGTATTTCATTCATTTATATTTATTTTAAAAGCGAGTGTTAAAATTAAAATACTATGGTAAATGTTATAATATTATTTAAAATAATTAAAATCTTTTTTTAATTTTTTAATATTATATCATAATATTATTTTACTATTATTATAAACTTATAAATGTATATTTAATTTCTAAATAGGAGCAAATAAATAAAGAGTCTATCTGATTCCATATTAGTGGATTTGTAGGAACAAAATAAATGAGTTGAGATCATTAACAATATAATTAAAAATTATAGCATGTATTGGGCTAAATATTGTGTCTCTGACCTTTATATGGAAGTCATTTGATGCTAAGTGAGCTTATTTTATGGAAAACATATATTATTGGCTTCAAATTAAAAGATTCCTCTAGATATTCAAGATGTTGCATTTGAGAGCTTATGAACATTCATTTGCCCATTAAGATGATACAACACCAAATGAGGGAACAATACTAATAATATATGCATACTGTAGATGCCATAAAAGAATCGCATGGTATGGATAAGAACTTGCTCTAATAAAATGCGAAAAACTATTGTTTACTTATAAAATGTTTAAATGATATTTACTTAAAAATAATAATTTATAATTAATAAAATATTTATAATCTTATAAATATATAATACTTTTATATTTTATCACATTCAATTATATTTTCAACAATATATATAAATTATTATAAAGCCAACATCCCGTAGGAAAGGTTTATGCTCAAGTGTGGTCGGTAGCCACAATTTAAGTACGAAATGTTGAGCTCTTTTTATTTTTAACGTGTGAGATTGAATCATACAATTAGACAATGCAGGCAAAATCCTCCGGAGGAAGAGCTTTTTGATTACTCGTTGCATTTTTCTGCCCTTAAGATCTCTATCCTCTCTGCGATAACAAATCATACAAATCTGCTAGTTTACCAAGAACAATCAGTATTAGCACTAAGCGACCAAATCAATACCATGAAGCTTATCCTACAAAATCAGATGGGACAGTGCCTAGAAATAGGGCAAGCAAATACATGGGTGACTAACCCTCAAAATACAAGGCATGTAGATAGGAGACAATTCGAGAACTAGTAATAAGAAATCCATTTGACCTCTAGCTTATGGAAAATTTAAAATTATCTAAATAGGCTCATATATTTTGATAATGTACAATGTTAATTATGTCTTTCCAATTGTGCGTACTTATATCTTATGTATCTAGTAGTATTATTACTTGATAATAGTTAGTAATACATATTAGGGTTGTATATTTTAACGTCTATTGACTCATTTACTGCGTATAGTAAAATTATTAATTGGTAATAGCAGTTAGGGATTTATCTATTTACTTATATACTTATAATGTATTGTGAATTAAATATAATTTATGGTATATTAAGTACAATAAAATGAATTCTTCAATCAAATACCTCTTATAAAATACGCTCAATACTCATTAAGCGTACTACATGAGCTCTAACAGAGAAAATAATTGCCACAAATTTGAAATAATTTCTCTTGAATATTTGCTTATTTGTATACTTAACATTCTCAATATGTGTCCATGCTCATCTATCCTTTATCTCTCCTTACCTATAGTTATTTTTATACAAAATTGATTTCTCTAGAAGGAATAAAAAAACCGATAATGGCATGTGATCATGGCCAATCGAAATAAATAGGAAAGTAAACAGTAAAAACATGATCTCCATTATTATTTAGCTCTATCTGAATGACATGAATGATGTCAAATGAGTGGCAGTCACCAGTAAAAGGAAAGAGATGTCTCCATTTGCCCGGATTCACCCTGGTGAGTTCATTTTTTTACTCTAAGAATCATGAACTAAAAACTGAAATAAACAGTTCCGTATAGTAGTAATAATATTACTTGAACCTTGATCTCTCATACCAACATGCAAAAATTAGGATATAAGTTAGATACCCTCTATTCACTAATATTACTTGGATCATGTGAATTTATTTCCTTCTTTTCTCAAAAATCTTTCAGAGTCCGCTCTCAAACAATCTCCAACAACTTTGGAGTTGATACCCCACTTGGATGGCAAGGTCAAGTCCGAGTATGCTGAAGTATGCGTCCGCTTCGAGAGGCGTGGTGCAGTGCAACACTGTCTCTTGTTCAAGCGGATGCCCCCACCTTATTTGCCATGTGAAAAGCTTCATGCTATCACGTATATTAGAACAGTCTAGCCATATTAATTTAGTATGAACAAAAGAGCTAACTAAGTACCATATACTTAATATTTTGTTCTATAAAATAATTTTCGGTATACATTATTACAGTAGAATAGAAGATAACTTATGATATCAGTTAGACATATAATATTTGCTAGACTAGTGGAACATTAAAAACGATTTCTTATTATTTAATATTTAATTAAAATTAACTAGATCATGATTCTCAATTTTGAAGATAAAAATATTTACGTGATAAAAATATAATACTATATTGCTAAAATAATATTTTATATAATTATAATATATAATATTTTAATATTATGTACTTTTATTTTATTTTAAACCTATAAATATATGTGTTTATTATATAATTTATTAATATATAATAAATTCGTGTTTTCTTTTATCATATCTATCTATTAATTCCCTATTATAAGTTTAACTATATGATTTAAATTGTGATTTTGATATATATTATAACATGCCTAATATATACATTAATTATTATGGATTCAACGAGACTTACGATTTAATGAATAATGAACATGGAGAATAGAATGTCATGTTGAGAGTTAGACTTAAAAATCATTTTGAGGGCCATAAAAAACTGAAAAATAAAATTTAAAGCTTTTTTAATAGTTTTGGTTATTTTAGTAATTTTAACTATTAATTCCATTCACTCCGTATAAATTGCATGAGCCATATTGAAATTATTAAAATTTGTACAATAATAAGTATTACCTAAAATCATATTTAAATATCACTCTTTTATATTATTTATTATAGTTTAGAATTATTAACTAGAAATTTTATTAATTTTTTTCAATAAATCACTGAATTAAATAAGATTTTTATAATTTTAAGTAACACTAATTAAACCATTAAGTAACTGTAAGAATAGAGGGTTTAAATACTGATTTATCTGATAATATTAGATATATTAATAAAAATAAAATAATTATCTTATTTTAATTTTTTATTATATAATATGTGATTTAATAAATAAATAAAATAATAATTTGTTAAGAAAAAAAGTTGTATAAATTAAAATTTTAATTAAACAGTACTAATCACTCATCGGCATTAGTTCTATTTTATGGAAATTCTCACTTTGAGTAGTCATGGTGTGTTTTGAATTTTGACTTGTAAATTTAATTGAGTGCTAAAATCAATAAGTTTTGACATGCATACATTAGTAATCGAGCTCCAGTGCAACTACCAAGATCGGAATATAATGAGGATTTTATGTTACTGAATCACCTTCACTAGGAAGAAGAATAATGTATTGAAGCTTACAATTTTCGGGTAATGAAAATAAATCAATAAAGCTTAATATTGATTGATCAGATGGTCATTGGAAACATTCACTTGAAGACGTATTTGACGACTCCAGCAAGGTGAATTCTTGTGAAGTAGTCGTCCCAGTTGATGCACTTTGGATCGAAGTAAAAGACATCTCCTTCAGTTGTTTTCTCCTTCATTGCACTTCTCAACTTCTCCGTGTTCGTGTCGTTGAACCTGCACACAAGGTGCCATTAGCAGATAAGCTTCCAGTAAGTTGATCAAAGCCTTTGAGAATCATGATAGGTTGTTGGTGAGGATGAATGTATGGATGCTTACACTCCCTTGAAGAACAAGTATGGTCTGTAAAGCTCGACGAGGCGCATCACAAGACTGATTTTTCTGTTCATGTCGTGGTAGGTTCCCTGGAAAGAACGACAGAACGCTGCATTCGCTACTTCTAGCCCCTGTTGTTCAGATCATATATAGACATGTATCATAGCTTAGACTTCTATATTGTCATCATATTTTCAGCAACCTAAGTCAACAAACATTCTAACAACATGTTAATACCTTGAGCAATAGCAAGTACCGAAGGCCCATGTATCTTCGAAAACTGGCCATGCTCGTGAGGAGTGTAAGCTTCCCAACCATTACGGCCTTCCCATCCTTGTTAATCCACGGATGCTTGGAGAAGTAGTCATAGCCGTACTCAGTGAGATTGGAGTACCTGACGGGATTCCCAAGAGAAGACCCCACATGATAGATTGCATCGTCGATAGGTAGTTGGCGACCGGCATGTGCCGCCATGGAGACGATGATGGAATTCACCACCATATCAGCTGGTATCTATAACAGACGGATGATGTTCCCAATTAGATTACCATAATAAATTCACGGCCGAGTAGAGGAATAAGAGGGTTTCAGGTTACTCACCACATCAATGACTCCGTTGGGATCACAAAGGAAGCATGTCAGCTTCCCCGTGCCATAGCCCACAGCTATACTGTCAATTGTTCTGCCATTCAATTCATCCACAAAGGAAATCATCAGGACAACTAGTCTTTGAAAATCCAAACAAAATGAGAATGCTCCATTTGTTCGCTTAATTACCTGACACCTTCGACCCACCCTGGGAAGGGCTCCATGTAAGTGCTTGTGATGATAGTTGGACGCGAGATGACAAGAGGCAGATCTTCCTTCAATTGATCCACCAGCATCTCTCCCATTGCCTTTGTGAACACATAGGTGTTTGGCCACCCATATGCCTTAGCCCTGCAATTTGGCATTCAGCAATTGATCCCAAAAGTGAAAAACTAATTCTTAGCAAACTAATTAATATGAGTAATTTTGAAAAAAAAGGCATATAGATCACTAGCATAAAGAGTCACCTTGAGATCCCCAAATCCTTCATGGCGATGGTGATTTCCTTTTGGGTGCATCCCATAGCTGTTAGCTCCTTCAACTTGTCGCGGACTAACTTCACCTCTGCATCAATATCTAGTCCAGTTACACAGTTCAGCGTCTCCCCCATCTTATAGTGACTCTCCTGTATCAGGCCTCCCTTCTCCCCACACACATATGCTACCAAAACATAAATTCACATATATGTCTCGATCAAACAGGTGCTCCATTAATGTATTTTTACTACTGAGGTACGATTGATTGGTTTGTGGCTCATTAAGTTAATGCGTACCGGTGGATACGTGGACAAGGACCTGCAAGTTACCGCATCTCTTGGCAAACTCGACTACGTACTTAGCTCCCAATGTGTTGATGCCCAATAAGACGTCATATCTACATGGACAAATTGACAAATATGAAGTTCGCTTTTAGCAAATCCTTTGAACTAAAAAAAAAGTCTTCCTAATTTTCTGCAGCGAGTTGATCCAACTCCCTCTCCTACCTATTGCTCCTTATTTATATCAGACTAATTACGTGTTAATAGATCAGTTATTACAAGTGTACTTGAATATTACCTCTCATCGAACTTGGTAGTTGCAGCTAAATTAATGATGGCATCAATTTGACCCCTCATCAGCTCTTTGAGGTCAGAGTCGTGGACACCTAAATCCTCAAAGGAGATGTCTCCAGCAACAACTGCCACCTTCTCTCCTATGAGAGAGTTGAAATTCTCACCCCACATCTCCTTTAGAACCCTGAACAAATCCTTGCCTATGACCTACAAAGTCCAAATCGACAGCTATATTCATGCTAGTTGAAAGAAGATGATGGTACTCAAGCATCAAACATTATCATAAACGTTTTGTAAGCAAAGTAGAGTGGAGACACCTTTCCTGGTTGGACTTTAATCCATTAATGGAGACTTATTGCTTTTACCAAATACACATTAATGATCAATCTTTGCAAATGTATTCGAGCAGTATACCTCATTCTGAAATCGGTGAGCGGCCGCTTTGGCATCAGGAGCCCTCAAGAGTAGGTAGAGTTTCTTCACATTTGGTTGAACTCTGAGCACCTTCTCAACCAAGACTGCACCAACATGGCATGTTTTGATCCATAAGGAGAACACTAAATAGATCAGAAGGCACTAAACATATATATATATATATATATATATAGTGCATGCAATGCATACTCTTAGCGAGGAAGCCGGTGGCACCCGTGACAAGGATCGTCTTGTCCTCGAGGAACTGCACTATACTTCCCAAGTGATCCATTTATCTTATCTTCGGAATTGTTTAAAGCACAAATAGAGGAATTACGAAGGACGTGAAGAGTAATACACAGGCAATGGATTGTGAATAGAAGAGAAGACAAGAGAAGAGGTAATCCTTGCTTGTGTGATGGAAGTAGTACTGCACCTCATGCTGTATTTATAGAGGGGTTGGTACGTACATTTAAGTATGCTTTAGGTATGACCAGTGGCACAAAATAAAATAAATACAATGTCAATAGGTATCCGTCTTGTTTTATATCAAATTAAATTTTCAGGGAATTTTCTGTTTCTAGGTAGGAAATTAAATTGACGGAGTTGTTTTGAGTACATTTATTTAAAAAATAACAAAGAGAAAAACATGTACATCAACTTTTACGTCTCTATAACATTGTGAATTTGTAAGTTGGAATGCTTAACTAATTACAGACTATTTTTTTAAGTGTATATACTTGCCATACAAATTAATTAGGTATTAGGGTTGTGCCATGGTTTAAATTCGAATCCTTAGAAAAAAACAATACTAAACTTGATATTATTATTTTCATTAGTTGAAAATCGGAATAATAAATAATAATACAATAATTTGAGTTAGATTTCTTTCAATTGATATTTTTAAGTATATATATAGAACTGACATTTGAGTAAAAATTTTTTATAGATCCAAAATTAATATAGTATTTGATCTAATGTATTAACACTCGAATCCCATTTGATATTAGTAATTGTACAATCCAAAAAAATATATACAAATTTTAAAAAGTTATTAATTGTGAGTTTAAAAATTGTTTATTTTAAATATATTTATTAGTTAAAAATATAATTTTTAAATAGACTAAAATTGAAAAATATTATGAGTTATAACAATTATATAAAATTAGATGGTTAATGTATGCATTAATGAATTATATATATATATATATATTAATTATGTTAATAGATTGCTGAATCAAAGGGGCGGCCAAAGTAAAGAATGAATGGACGCAAAAATCTCATAATTGGTAGACAATATTTTCTTATATTGTGAGAAAGAAGAATGTTTTAGAAACTCAAATATTGGCTTGAACAATTTTAAGAGATCAATTGAATGTGGCCACCTGTTTGTTGGCTGACCAGAAAATAAAATCGATCACCCCAACTACATACATATGAAACCCTAGGTTAGGTTTATCCTACTTGGGCTATGAGAGGGGAATGCTGGTGTTCGAGCTATTAATTGACAATATGCACTTGAATAAAATTCCTGTCGTCCACCTCCAAGATCTCGTTAAGCCGCAGAGTACTGAATTAGTGGATTTAGGTGGCGAGCGCAATATTATGGCCACTTCAAGGTCACACCTGTACTTCTGTATGGTAGATGAGGTGTGATAGGGTCGTATGTCTTTATTTGGACGGCAGCTGGCTAACCACCAATAGGATAGGACCAACTAAGACTATACATGATGCATCTCCATTCTCCCCTTCATTGAGCTTCAAGTTCATGGGCAATTTGCTTTGAGGTTGTTGAGGAAATTCTAAAATGGGATGAATACAGGCACGCATGAACAAAAGAGATTATAGTTACAACCACCCCCAACCATCCAATCCACTGTGGAGAGCATGGGATATATCAATGCATTTTTTTTCATTAATTATTCATTTGATTGTGAAACTTTTAGTATCTTTGAAATATGAGAATGAAATTGAAATCCTAATGGCCATTTTGAAATTCATTTCTATATTTGGTATCATTATCTTTTAAATTTATTTATTTCTAATGAGCTTTTAATTTTGTTTATTATACTTAACCATCATGTAAAAGTATTGAGTTTTAAATATTTAAGTTTTTTAATCTTATATAATTAATGTAAATACACTCATTTTTATTGTTAACTATGATAATAAATTAAATATTTTTTCTTCTATATTAGAATATATCGGGGATCTCGGGTATAGTTTCGTACGGGTTCAAAGTGCTATTTCAATTACGTTAATAAGATATATTTGTATTGGCTCATTAATTATAAATAATATAATTTTTATAACTTTATATATCTATAATATTTATATATTTTATTAAATATATACTTTGTATTATATTTTCAATAAAAAAGTAGGAGCTAGCGTGGGTTACTATGGCCCAATATGATCCGATAAATTTTATTAATTAAAAAATAAAATAATATTTATTATAATTTCATTATTACCAAATTTATAATTGAGGATAAAAAATAATATATTTTATTTAATTCCGTTCTCATTACATCAATCTTAAATGGCATGCTAAACAAAATAATAAAAAATATTTTATTCTAGCCCAACCAATCTCATTATGAAATCAATTTATAATCTTGTTCAGATTATTTTTCTGCGTACCGAGTGATATGTCCCCGAGGTGGATGGAAACCTACATTTTTTTTAATATAGGCAGAATAAATTTAAAAGGTAAATAAAGTTTATTTAATAACTAGGGTGGTACAAAGTTAGTGAATACAATAAAAATAAAAATAATTAAATTGAGAATATAGTAAAAAATAACAACTTCTCACATTTGATGGATCGATAAGAAATATAATGATAGTAATTATAGTCAAACTACCTGACTCCCAATTATATTACACAAACCCATTAAAAGCCAAAAAATAGGTTATATTGTATGGATTAAAACTTGTATAACAATAAAAATGATTTAAAATAATATTTAAATCTAACTCTGTTATACTATTTATTATATTTTAGAATTAATAACTAGAAATTTAATTGATTGTCTCTAATTATATTTAGAGTATAAATTGAAACTAGTTAAATGATTAATAGACTATTATTTAAATATATTAGTATATTTATATGGTAAGAATCATAATTAAAGGTTTAAATACTACTATAATAGATAATTTTAAATATATTATTGATAATAAAATAATTATTTTATTTTTATCTTATTATTATACTGATATTATATATGATTTGATAAATTAATAAAATAATAATTTATTAAAAAAATATGACAAGTAGATGATCATATTTATAAGATATTTATTATATAATAAAATTGCTACTGTCATAAAATAACTAGCCATTTTGTGACCACGTGATAATTTGTTGAACCATTACTACATAATTTATACAGTGATAATATAAAAATAACACAAGATTTACACAAACATATCAAGATAAATATATTTCATATATTCACAATTTATCACAATTTACTTTATTTTAAATCTCCAATAATTAAATCACAATGGTAAAATAAAAAATTATATCACAAATTTCTTTATGGTAGTTTCATATTTAATATGCAATTATTTAAAAATTTACTAATTCATTACCACTATATAACTATCATGGTATTTTTTGATGGGTCTTGTTTGATTATCTTTCAAGGTGAAACTGTTTCCTATCCTAGAAAATATGATTTAACAAAAGAATTTCTATAACAAAAAAGATCAATTATACTTTTAAAAAACTATTGAATTTAACATATGAGCAAGCTTAACTTCTAAATCTACTTAATTTTTCTTTTTATTTCATTTCTCATAAAAATCATTCATACCTCATAGAAGTTGGGATCCTTCCTTATTTTTCATAAACAATAAATAATAAATAATAGACATGGTTAAATCCACCAAATTTTGCGAGCTCCCAAATGGCTAATTTTCATTCATTTGACTTTTCACATGTAATGTCTAAATTATAAGAAAGTATGGTGATGAATCATTTATCTCAGTGGCCATGCATCTCCTATGTTATTGTAGTTCCATCAAAATCTACCATACTTCTATACCTAAGCAACCATTGCATTATCAAATGCATTCTACTCTTATAAGTATCAAGTGATACTATGTTTTAATCATGAACATTTGTATGGTCAGTTTTCATAAAAAATTATATTTTACATGTTACTCATTTAAAATAAATTATTATCATTATGTTTTCACAAAAAATGCTTTGCTTAACACATTCTTTTTCATATCAATGTTTATAATAAAACTTACACTTATCAAGCACTCAAATATGATCCTTTCATTTTTATCAAAAAAATGTTAATAGTTTAAACACAAGTTTCATCACATATCATACAAGTAAAAATATTATATTTCACATATCCTTTATGTTGAGAATAAGATCCCACATTGGATAAAATAAAGAAATGTTTTGTGTTTATAAGATTGGAAATGTCTTATTAATTATAAGTAATGACTTTTAAGTAGACATGTCTTAATAGGTTGATGACTTGAAGATAAAATTAGTTTCACAAATATTATTATAGCAACATATAGTATTTAATTCCCATGTTTGCATAGATAAAATTTAAGCATTTCATGAATAAGTCATCTCCATAATTTTTTCTAATAGAAAATTGTTCGTCTCATGTAAATAAATTTATGTGTTTTAGGTGTGAATAAATTTGTGTGTTTTAGGTGTGAGTATATTTGTAGTATGTGTCCAATAGAGGTAGGTGTAAATAATTTACACATGTGTTGATTATGAGGGTTATAATTTATATTTAGATTAGTGTATCTTTATATTATATATTATTTATTGTAAGCCATATTTTAGTAGTAAGATGTTTGATGGCTAAGTAACTTCCTTTTGGAAAGCATATGCCATTTTTTGCTACTATAACCTAACATTTTATTTATCTTATTTTTCATAGGTACAACATCCTTTCCATAGGTACAATATGCATACTCTACTTTGTGGTTATCTTCTTAGTAAGCATTAAATAAAGACACAAATGGTAATTTGAGTTGCAACAAGATAATGAATTGTTCATTTTATATATGGATCAATGAAGGTAAAAATTAAAGAGTTCAGAGAAATACCCACTTGATACATACTGGGACAACAAGAAAATGAGAGGTGTAAATTTACACCATAAGAAGGATGAACAATTTCTCTTTATTGATTAATAATGAGGATAATAAATAAAAATAATTGGATACATAATAATTATAAATTATATCACATATGCATATCCCATGGGGATTCTGGAGAAAATTTCATAAAGATTAAAAATTAGATCATAGATAAATTGTAAATAGATAAAGAAATAGGATATAAGATACGAAGATAACTTCTTTTGCCATTAAAGTAAAATTTCTCACAATATAATTAGTTGCGTGGTATATAATAAACAAGCTAAAGCTAATAAAGAATAGTTGTGATGTTTAGTTTATGATAATTAGTTGTGTGATATACAATAAACAAACTATAACTAATGAAGAGTAATTGTGATATTTAGTTGATGATAATTAGTTGTCTGGTATACAATAAATAAGCTAGAGCTAATGAAGAACAATTGTAATATTTAGTTAATGATAAGAACGTGTGGCACATGATCGAGATCTGTGGAATGGAACGTTGAACACTCGGTCTCTTTGGTGCATGATTTTCAGAAGCTAATTAGGTTATGGAGTAAGAATAGGAGGAGATGATTAATGAGTATTCTTTTGCAAAATTAAGGCTTTTAACACAATTGATACTCCTCACAAGCTCAAGGAAAGAAGTCAAATCTTGAGCTTAGATTGAACTAAGAGTGAATCGTGTAGTAGACACACTCTTCGTAACTATGTCAATAAGTTGGACATCGGTCCTAACAAATTGAACGTGTAGTTGATTCAGTTTTACTTTATCAAACAAAATAATAATTAATTTCTATATGTTTAGTGCATGTATAAAATACTAGATTATTTATAAGATAAATTACGGATAAATTATCACATCAAAGAGTCGGGGATGAGGGAGAGATATATGAATGCTAATAAGAAGAGATTCTATCCATATGAACTCAATGGTAGTATTTTGCAAATTTTTGTGTTCAACCTTCGTGCTAAAACAATCCATAGTGTGTTGTTTATTTAAGCCCAATGAGATTAAATTACAATCAAGAAATATATTGTAGCCAACCACCAAACATTGGTCATATGTATTCCCGACTTAGTTAACATTATAGTAGCAATGAAACTGATTGGTAGATTCACAATTAATTGCAAGGACTAGATCCAAAGTACCTTTCATATACTAAAGAATGTGTTTCACTACAACCCAGTGCGTGGAAGTAGGACACTCCATAAATTGACACACTTGATTATTGATGTAACATTGAAACTTCTGGAACCCAAGTTAAGCCTAAGTGGACCGAAAACCGAGTGTGAAACAGAAATAGAATCCTGAACTAAGAATAAAACCCTAAACTAAAAAATTGGATCCCAAAGTTAAAATAAGAACCAAAACCGAGAATGAAATTCTAAACCTTAAATGAGATATGAAATTGGGAATGAAATTCTGAACCAAAGACAAAAGCCAAAATTGAAAACGGGACCCTAAGTCAGGAATAGAACCCAAGTTGGGATTTGGAAAGTCAATTTTGGATCATAATCTAATGTTGGAAATGAGATAGGAAACTCAATTCTAGGACTACGGATTCGTGCGAAATTGGGATCGAGTTCTCATGGACAAAAATTGAGGTTTGTGGGGGAAGTTTTTGCCCGAAGAGGGCCATGAATTCAAATTTAATTACCGAAAGGAACCAAAAAGGGCAAAATAGTAATTTAAATATCCAAAAATAAAAAGAGGAAACAAGGGAAGTCGGGTTGGTGGGACCGAGTCAGGTCATCCCGACTCACCTCGAGCCACCATGCATTGACCGATAACCCTCTACTGCACTGCTTCAAGATGTGACTCTAATTAACTCAATTTTTTTTATCAAATTGAGTGCTACAAATTGCAGAGATCAGCTAGGAACTGAGCTAGTAGTCTTCCTATGGAGTTAACTACATTAACTCCTATGAGATTGATCAAATTTGGATTTTAACGTTAGAATTCCCGTCCCTGGACAACTCCCCAACTTCTAATCACTAAAATGAGCAATTCTCTCTCACCCGTTCACCAAATGGGGTGATCCTAGTGTCAAAATGCCAATAATTTACCCCTCTTGAGTTTTATGGCTAGTTTCCAACTTGCTAGTGGCCGAAAAAGGCTGCACAAAGGTCATTTTTGTTGTCTCTGATTTTGGACAATAAGATCATCCACCGTCGACGCCTTTCGGGGGCAGAATTCTCCTTCCTCTGGCTACCACTCCAGTGGCCACTAGTGCCAAAGTGACGACCTACCTACCCTCTACCCCTCCATGGCCATGGTCAACCTTCGGTAAGGGAGAAATTGGCCGGTAGGAGCTAGTTTCCATCGATGGGTCTATTGGGTTCAACCTGATTGCGGCCAGTCAACGACCAAATTTGCCCAACTTCGGTGATCACTTGGCTAGCCACTGCCACAAAAAGCTTCACTTGGATCGTGACTACAAAATGCCTAAGCTTCGTCCAGCTCTCTCGCCACCTCTAGGGAGAATTTTTGACAACTCCTTTAATTGTTCAATTTTAGCTAGTTTTAGAAAACAATAAAATTTGGTCGTGGTTGGCTAACGTAAGCCCCTCCACTCCTTCCATGAGCCATTAAGAGTATGATAAGATCAATTGGGGGTAGATTGTAAATTTAGAAGTTCTTTTGATTCAAATTACATAGTTTAGAGACTAAATTACAATTATGGAATGTTTGGTGACCAAATTGAAAGTATGAAAAACTTGTGGAAAATAATCATATGAGAATCCTAAGGGGCTTAGAAGTGATTTTAAGACATATGAGGATGTCTAAAGTCATTTTCGAGAATTTGGGAGCAAAACTATAAATATTGTGTAACGAAGGGACAAAATGGTGATTTTGCTCAAATAGGGGCAAAATGGTCAATTATGCTCAAATGGATGCCAAATAGTGCATTTTGAACTATGGAGGTCAAAATGGTAATTTTGGAAAAGTAAATATGAAAATAGATATTTTTGCAAGTGATGGGCAAATGATAATTTTGCCCATTTTAGGGACCAAAATATAATTAATACAATTTTGGGGCCCAAGTGTGTTTAAATAAGTTGCAAGGGCGCAAATGAGAGATTTGAGAATTCTAGGGTCCAAAATTTAGAACTTTTGATAAATAGGGACAAAATGGTAATTTTGCCCAACTTAAGGACCAAAATATAAATTTTGGAAAAGTTGGGTTATTTAAGTAAGGGACTTAGAAACTTTTGGGGCATTTTGGTAAATAAGACCTAATGTGGTCTAACCTTGATTTGGAAGAAAATCATAGGTGGGGTTAGTGATTATGATGGTTAATTGACACATTTGTCGAGAGAATCAAGCTCGAAGGGTAAAATAGTAATTTGTTAGAAATTAAATGATAATAGTTACAAGTGTTTAGTAGGCATCTAAAATGACCCAGTTGTGCAATTTGATTAATGTAGAATGAATACTACAACATATCTCAGGAGGATCGCATAACTAGAGATAGAGTAAATGTAAACCTCACCCTTTAAAATTAAGGAAAATCGGGAAAACAATCGGTCAAACCGAGTGAGAAAAATCAAACAGGTTCACAAACCCGATCATCAAAGAATGGGCAATTTGGGAAATTACAACTCCCGAATAGCCTAAAGGGTTCATAAAACCTTGGAAGAGGACCTTAGGACAATTTGGGAGAGAAAAACCAAACCAATTTAGGTGAACCGGATCCGAGCCAGATTGAACCAATTTATGAACTGAGCCAATTTATGAACCAGAACCGACAGAGAAAGGGAAAACCGAGAAATTTATGAATCTTGAGTGGCCTAAAGAGTCACAAAAGTCATTAAAAAGGGCTTTAGGATGAATTGGAGATGAAAACCAAACTAGTTTAGGTGAATTGGATCCGAACTGGATTGAACCAATTTGGAATATTCCAAAGGAAACCACAGGAATGGAAGCTGATCAGGAAGAAAGGAAGTAAGTTATGGGGGAACACCAAGGATGTCAAGACCACTAAGGCAGGATGAGAAGAAAATTTGATAACAAGAAAGCACAGGTATAACACCTACTTGTAAAAGAATTAAGATAAAATTTCTTTAGTACTCCATAAAATAAGGAGACTTGCGGAAAGCAGAGGTATGGAACCAAAAAGGAAGAAAAGCTAGAGTGAATGAACCATACAAGTTCCTTAAGTATAAGTGAAGATTAAAAAGGGAGAACTTCTAAGGAACAGTAGGGAGATCAAACATAAGAATCCTAGAACATGAGACATTAGAAGAAGGATGAGAGTAGGAAGTTGGATTGAGGAAGGAGAAAGCTCCAGGTTAAGAAAATTAATTGAGGAAATGTCACAAAATCGGAGCCGAAATAAGGATCTTAGTAAGAAATACGAATGGCTAAGTGAGTGTTTGGGGTGGTTAAGTATGATTTACTTGCAAGAAGACATGGAAACCCAAATAGAAATTTTAGATGGATCCGATTGAAGGAAATAACTCCTATTGACCAAATCGTCCAAAGGAGTAAACGAAGCTCTAATAAGAATTTGGGAATAGTAAGGAATACACCCTAAATGAGGCAAAGGGAGGAATACAAAGGACATGAAGATACACAAGATTTTGACACAAGAGGGATGTGAGGTCCACCTCAAAGGAATAAACAAATGTTGGAGCAAGTGAGAACAAGGTAAGATAAATGAAAAGTACTCATAGGATCTTAAGAGTAAAGGTAAGTTGGTGAAGATAACGATAAAGAAGGACATTCCATATTGAATATTTGCAATGATAAAACTAGAAGGGAATTTCGGGAGAAAAGAAGTGTAAAAACTTACTAAGAAAGGAAACCTTAGAAGAACACATGTGTACCAATTAAGAGGAGATAGAACCAACAAAACAATTGAGAAGAAGATAAGCTCCTCAAGGATAAGCTGCTGGAGGTGAAAGGATCAAGTACAAAAAGGGGAAGAGATCATGAATGTACCAGAGACGAGTTAAACCCCAAGTAATGGGTAAGTAGGTAGACAACATCAAAGGGTGCCATACGTAGATTGATCATGAGTGAGTAAAAATGGATTAAGAGGAGAAGAGACCTTAAAAGAAAGGACGCCCATAGGAATGAGGAATGAAGTAAGAAAGGAAGAGTATTGATATGTCAGTAAGTTATTGGGAAGCTGAAGGACTTGAAAGTTGAATGACTGAATAAAGAAGTCTGACAAAGATGAGCAAGTAAGGAAACTAATACGGTTATAGGGATGTGAAGTTAAAGACAAGTTCCGAAGAGTATCATGCGGAAAGGGACATGTAAGCTCAACTATCCCGGGGAAATATGACTTAGGTAAGGAAGAGTCTATGATTAAAGCATGACGAGGTCAAGCGTTAAAATGTGGAATGAAGAAGTAATAACCAAAGAATGAGGAAGGATCCATGCAGGATGAAAAGGTGATAACGCCAAAACCTGTGGAAGAAAATAACCGGAACTCCTAGTCTTGAAATCTTACATAAAGGAGTTTGGAATGGAGAAATGGTGAGTTGGGAAAAGAGGGATGTAAACTTAAGGATATGATTCTAAGTCTTCCAGGGAGATATGCTTAGCTAAAGTAAGCTCCATGGAATGGGAAAGGGATATGAATGAAACAAAAATCTTGGGTATGTGATGTAAGGGATAAATGGAAACAACCGAGAAGGTTGAAGGCTGATAAACTAGAAAAATTTATATCAATGAAAATTAATTTTAGTACAAACAATGTGAAATAAGTTTTTGGGACAAAAATCCTAAAAGGAGGGGAGAGTTGTAAACCCCACTCTTTAGAATTAAGGAAAACCGGGAAAAGAACTGGTCAAATCGTGTGAGAAAAACTGAACCGGTTCACAAACCCGATCATTAGAGAATGGGCAATTTGGGAATTTACAACTCCCAAATAGCCAAAAGGGTTCATAAAACCTTGGAAGAGGACCTTAGGACAATTTGGGAGAGAAAAATCAGACCGGTTTAGGTGAACCGAATTCGAGCCGGATTGAACCGGTTTATGAATTGAGTTGGTTTATGAACCGGAACCGACAGAGAAAGGGAAAACTGGGAAATTTATGGATCCCGAGTGACCTAAAAAGTCACAAAAGTCATGAATAAGAACTTTAGGATGAATTGGAGATGAAAACCAAACCGGTTCAGGTAAACCGGATCTTAACTGGAGTGGACCGGTTTGAACCACTATTGAACCGGATGCTAAATTCATTTTTCTAGGTGGATTAGAAAATTCAAACTTGAGAATTGAGACCACCATTGGATAGATAATGAATTTAGAAATTTTTAATTTGGAAAAACTTGGTTAAATTGGGCCCGAACCAGCCAGTTTAAGCTTTGAACTCGGTTCGGACCGGTCTGGTCCGGTTCGAAACAATGTCATCTGCTTCCTTCAGATGACAACACTGTTCTGTCATGTCCCAACTTGGTTTTTTCGGATCCCCGTGATCAACCCGCCACTCTCCCGATTTATTAAGGGTTTCCCCCTTGTTTATAAACCGTAAAGAGTAAGGTGTCTTTTAAACCTGCACCTTTCCTAGAATAATATAAATAAAAACTGCATAAAATTTTAAATTGATCATACTTGTCTCACAAGCATATTAGTTGATGGTCCTTGGGGTAGGCTTTTTGGGATTTCCCGAATGAGATATAAGGGAGGGGATGAGTACAACGACTCAGTGAATGAGTTTTCAAAATTTAATTTTTAGGAAAAATGTTTGATTTAGAGTGGGCCAGACTCCTTATTTTCTTTTAAAAACCTTACATTTCAAATCTTAATTTTCATCACCATTTCTTATTAACAACGGTGTGTCATCAGCCAACATACATGATTCATCATGAAGGTCAAACACACAATCGCAGGCCAGTACATCCATTGAACCCACTTGTGGCTACAGAGCGACTTTATCGACCACCTAGATAGAAGTACATCCACTTCTACCCTGAGAATGAGTGGATGTTCATGCATCCGAGCCTCAATCCCATAACAATTCTCCGTGTCCGTATGAGGACATAGATCTCATCCTAACCCCACTCTGGTCTCATGTGCTTGAAGCTACATCGAGCTTTGCAAGGCTTCTGGTATGACTAACTTTCCTTATACCACCAGGTCGTCCAGGGCCCTAGGACACATCACTAGGCCTCTTGGGCATCTTGAAGGTCCCATAAACATAGTGCATGCATAATCAACATTTTTCACATAATGCCATATAATTTGTGGTGCCACTGGTCCAACGGCCCTAACCCTTAACTCGACATGCAGTTGTTTGTCTTGACTAGTTTTGAGATATGTCATGTTGCACTGCCTCTAGTCGACTTAGTATGTCAGTCCTGTCTTGGTACCATGGTCAAACAATTCATTTACTTAAGTTTTAATGGCATATAAATCATGTTTGTTTACGAGCTTCTGCTCGTGCCAACTGGCCTATTGCCCACTGTTCGAGATTTTCAAAATTTTGGCATAATATCCCCAAAGTTCCAAAATCGAGGCCTCCGTCCCAATAGAGCCATTCGAGCTCCTGTCAAGAAGGTCTCCCAAATTGTTTAAGCAGTGGCACACAGTCAGGGTAGAGCACTTCTAACAAAAATATATTTACAACTATCCATCATACCAACTGAGTATGAGGACATCTCCGCTCATAGCCGATGAATGGATTTTCAACTTCCTTCGAGGAAGTTTCATCATACCAACCGTGTATGATCTACTTACAACTGGTAAGTAGTTTTTCCGCGTGATTTTCACATCACTCCTCTCAGGTGTTATGTTTAAAATACCACTTAGCAGTGGGTTTTCATTATCAAGGTGCTTATCATCCCAATCGGGTATGATATAAAAATCCCACTCAACTGATCGTGTAGTGAAATTCCTCTTAACTAGCTTGTTTTCCTTGCTCGAACTCATCTTAGTTGGCGTTCTAGGTATTTCGTGTTCCTTCACGATATGAACATTCTTGTTCCTTATTCATGGCCTAATAGCCCTCATTCATATCAAATAAATGAGAAAACCAACTTTTCATTTATTTGTAATTAGGTATCTAAAGTTATTTTTCTTTAACTTTAAGTCCCTAATGCCAATTTTTCCTCAAATTGAGTCTCGAAACTTTTAAAATTTATCTTAAAACCTCAATTTATTCAAATTCACAAAAAGGGGTTTAATTTCTTAAATTTCCAATTTGGTACCCCAACTTTTCCAAAATTACCATTTTGCACCTACTTTAGAAAAATGGTAAGTTTTAGCCCCAAAATTCCCAAATTGCCTAATTGGTCCTCCAACATTTTTATCATGCCCAATTGGTCCTCAATTTTATGAAATTGCACTTTAGTCCCTCAATTTCCCCCCAATTTCAACCTTCTAACTTTGCCGAATTCGATTTTATCAAATTGACCAATCAAATGAGTTTACTTGTTGAAATTAAAGTTAAATTAGAGTTCCTACACCTTCATACGATTCAATTGCACTTTGAACCACACAATTTGGTGTCTGAATGAGCTCAAACTAAGATTCATCGGAAAACTGGATTTATAGAGAGAAAGCTTCAAAAGCTTATTATCGGGGGCGGGGCGGTCCAAGCTTTCAATTTGGGCAGATAGCTCTTGTCCAAAGGTTACTCCTAGGATCAAGAATTGCATCAATTGATGCCGAATTGAGTGAGAATTTTATCATCGAAGTTCTGCCAGTTCTCTCTCTAGCATCGGTCGGAAATTACAGAGAGTAGCCGGATTGGCTTACCTTTTAGTTGTAATTCGACTGTGTGAGGGCTGTGGAGGTGTTGGAAGAGCTTGGTTTGGCCTGAGGAGGGCTCGAATTGGCCGATTTCAGCTCGGCCGAAATAGGACAGCTTCGGTCTGATGGAGCTGCTTCACTGTTCGATCATGCTGGCGTTTCTCCGGTGACCCTCGAAGCAAGTGGAGACTACAGGCATGTAGCTGACTTCTCCCCGGTTCTAAAGAACCCGACCATCTTCTTTGGCTAAAAAAAGACCATATATCAAAGCTCTAGTTTGATATTTGCTGGAAACTGGAGCAACTGAGAAAGAATGGAGTTTTCAGGTGTGGAGATGATAAATGAGGAGGGGCTCTTTATATAGGAAGCTCGAGGATATCTTGGCCGTCCGATTGGCACGTTAATGACGGTCATTCATTGTCTGAAACTCCCTGGTCGAAGACTTTTTAGCTTTGTCGATGCTGCACGATTTTCCGGCGAGTGAACAGTGATGTTATCTGAAGGAGGAAGACGATACTGTTCCGAACCGGACTAGACCAGTCCGAATCGGGTTCAAAATTTAAACCGCTTGGTTCATTCCTGATTCGACCGAAATTTTCAAATCTAAATATTTCTAAATTCATCTAAATTCATTCCTTATCTAATGGTGGTCTCAAATCTCAAATTTGATTTTTTTAAGTCACATAGAAAAATGAATTTAGCATTTGGTTCAATAGTGGTTTAAACCAATTCAAACCGATTCAATCTGATTCGGATCCGGTTCACCTAATTTTTGTGAACATAAAGTCCTTTCTCTTGACTTCTGTTACTCTTTAGGTCACTAAAGATCCATAAATTTCCCGGTTTGCCCCTTTCTCTATCGGTTCCGGTTCATAAACTGATTCAACCTAATTGGATTCGGTTCATCTGAACAAGTCTGATTTTTCTCTTCCAATTTGTCCTAAGGTTCTTTTCCAAGACTTTATGAACTCTTTGGGTCACTCGGGAGTTGTAAATTTCCCAAATTGCTCATTCTCTAATGATTAGGTTTGTGAACCGATTTGGTGTTTCTCACTCGGTTTGACCGGTTCTTTTCCCGGTTTTCCTTAACTCAAAAGGGCGGGGTTTACATGTTCATTCACTGGAAAATCGAACCAGCGCCAGTGAAGAGGAAACATTTCCATTCAGTACGTTTCAAGCCATCAATGACTGTCATAAAGCTGCCAAATGGACGGTCGACGAGTCCCCGAACTCCTTATATAAAGAGCCCCTCTCCATTCATATTCTCCACACCTGAAAACCTCACTCTCTCTCAGCTACTTAGTTTTCCAGTGAAGCTTGAACTAGAGCTCCGATATAGGGTCTTTTTTGAGCCAAAGAAGGCGTGGTCGGGTTCCTTAGACTCATGGAGAAGTCAGCTACATGGTGGTAGTCTCCAATTGCTCTAAGGGTCGCCAGAGAAGCGCTAGCATGATCGAACAGTCAAGTAGCTCCGGTGGACCGAACCTACACTATTTTTTTCGGGTAGAAATCAGCCAATTCAAGCTCTCCTTAGGCCAAACCAAGCTCTCCCAACACCTCCTCAACCCCCCTACAGTAGAATTATAATGGAAAGGTAAGCCAATTTGGCTCCCCTCTGTAAATTTCGATTGGTGCTAGAGGAAGAACTGACAAATATTCAATGACTAAATTCTCACTTAATTCTTCATCAATTGATACAATTCTTGATCCTAGGAGCAACATCAGGATGAGAGTTATATGCCCAAATCGAAAGTTCGGACCGCTGTACCCCCGATAGAAAGCATTCGAAGCATTCTCTCTCTATGTTCAATTTTTTGGCGAAGCTCCATCTAAGCTCGTTCCGACATCAAATCGTGCGATTCAAAGTGCAATTAAATTGTATGAAGATGTAGAAACTCCAATTTAACTTCAATTTTAACAATTAAACTCATTTGATAAGTCAATTTGATGAAATAAAATCCGATTGGCACCTTAATGATGACCATTCTTTGCCTGAAACTCCCTGGTCGAAGACTTATTAGCTTCGTCGACGCTGCATGATTTTTCGGCGAGTGAACAATGCTGTCATTTGAAGGAGGAAGACGACACTGTTCCGAACTGGACTAGACCAGTCCGAATCGGGTTCAAAACTTAAACCGCTTGGTTCACCCTCGATTCGATCGAAATTTTCAAATCTAAATATTTCTAAATTCATCTAAATCCATTCCCTATCCAATGGTGGTCTCAAATCTCAAATTTGAATTTTTTAAGTCACCTAGAAAAATGAATTTAACATTTGGTTCAATAGTGGTTCAAACCAATCCAAACCGATTCAATCTGATTCGGATTCGGTTCATCTAATTTTTGTGAACATAAAGTCCTTTCTCTTGACATTTGTAACTCTTCAGGTCACTAAAGATCCATAAATTTCCCGGTTTTCTCCTTTCTCTATCGGTTCCGGTTCATAAACCGGTTCAACCTAGTTGGATTCGGCTCATCTGAACCGGTCTAATTTTTCTCTTCCAATTTGTCCTAAGGTTCTTTTCCAAGACTTTATGAACCTTTTGGGTCACTCGGGAGTTGTAAATTTCCCAAATTTCCCGTTCTCTAATGATTAGGTTTGTGAATTGATTCGGTGTTTCTCACTCGGTTTGACCGGTTCTTTTCCCGGTTTTCCTTAACTCAAAAGGGCGGGGGGTTTACATGTTCATTCGCCGGAAAATCGAACCAGCGCCAGCGAAGAGGAAACATTTCCGTTCAGTACATTTCAAGCCATCAATGACTGTCATAAAGCTACCAAACGGACGGTCGACGAGTCCCCGAACTCCCTATATAAAGAGCCCCTCTCCATTCATACTCTCCACACCTGAAAACCTCACTCTCTCTCAGCTACTGAGTTTTCCAGTGAAGCTCAAACTAGAGCTCTGATATAGGGTCTTTTTTGAGCCAAAGAAGGTGTGGTCAGGTTCCTTAGACTCATGGAGAAGTCAACTACACGGTGGTAGTCTCCAATTGCTCTAAGGGTCGCCAGAGAAGCGCTAGCATGATCGAACAGTCAAGTAGCTCCGGCGGACCGAAGCTGCCCTATTTTTTTCGGGTTGAAATCAGCCAATTCGAGCTCTCCTTAGGCCAAACCAAGCTCTTCCAACACCTCCTCAACCCTCCCACGGTAGAATTATAATGGAAAGGTAAGCCAATTTGGCTCCCCTCTGTAAATTCCGATCGGCGCTAGAGGGAGAACTGACAGATATTCAATGACTAAATTCTCACTTAATTCTTCAACAATTGATGCAATTCTTGATCCTAGGAGCAACCTCAGGACGAGAGTTATCTGCCCAAATTGAAACCTCGGACCGCTGTACCCCCGACGGAAAGCATTCGAAGCATTCTCTCTCTATGTTTAATTTTTTGGCGAAGCTCCATCTGAGCTCGTTCCGACATCAAATCGTGCGATTCAAAGTGCAATTAAATCATATGAAAATGTAGAAACTCCTATTTAACTTCAATTTCAACAATTAAACTCATTTGATCAGTCAATTTGATAAAATCAAATTCGGCTGTGTTGGAAAGTTGAAATTGGGAGAAAATTGAGGATTTCAAAAATTTGCGGGACTAAAATGAAATTTCATAAAATTGAGGGCCAATTGGGCATGATAAAGATGTTGGAGGACCAATTGGGCAATTTTTGGTGTAAAAATTACCATTTTTATAAAGGAAGGGCAAAATGGTAATTTTTGAAAAATTGAGGACCAAATTGGGAATTTGGGAAACTTGAACCCATTTATGTAATTTTGAATAAATTGAGGCCTTAAAGTATAATTTTGAATTTTCGGGACTCAATTTGGTGGAAAATCGGCAATTGGGACCTAAAGTAAAAGCAAAAGAACTTTAGGGACCAAATTGGAAATATTTGAAAAGTTGGAAATTTTTATTCATTCATAATGAATGAAGGCTATCAAGCCAAGGGATAATGAACAAACATATTCATACCATGTAGGAACACGAGGTATTGGGAATGCCAACAAGTACAATCTCGTGTGGATGCAAAGAGCCAAATAAGAGGAATTCACTGCATGATCGGGTGAGTGGGATTTAATATCATACTCGGTTGGGATGATGAACTTTCTAGAAGGAAGTAGAAAACCTGCTTATCGGTTATAAGCGAAGATGTCCTTATACCTGGTTGGTGTGATGTACATATGAAAAGTTTATTTTGTCGGAAGTGCTCTCCCCTGACCGTGTGTCACTATTTAAAACTTTTAGGAGACCTTCTTGACAAGAGCTCGAATAGCTTAGATAGGTCGGAGGCCTCAGTTTTAGAACTTGGGGGCTAATATGCCCGATTTTGAAAATCTCGTACAGTGGGCCCTAGGCCAGCTGGCACGAGAAGGAGCTCGTAAACAAACATGAATTTAAGCCATGAAAACTTTAAATGAATGATTTGTTTGGCCATGATACCAAGACAGGACCGACATACTTGATGGACTGGCGACAGTGTAACATGACATGTCTACAGACCAGTCGAGACAAATAGCTATAGGTTGAGTTATAAGTAGATCATACCCGATTGGTATGATGAACTTTCTAAAAGGAAGTAGAAAACCTGCTTATCGGTTATAAGCGGAGACGTCCTTATACATGGTTGGTGTGATGGACATATGAAAAGTTTATTTTATCAGAAGTGCTCTCTCCTAACTGTGTGCCACTGCTTAAAACTTTTGGGAGACCTTATTGACAGGAGCTCGAATAGCTCATATAGGCTGGAGGCCT
The DNA here is from genome assembly GCA_030064425.1 of Trapa bicornis. Lineage (NCBI taxonomy): Eukaryota > Viridiplantae > Streptophyta > Magnoliopsida > Myrtales > Lythraceae > Trapa > Trapa bicornis. The sequence goes on from CM057752.1 coordinate 18,231,313, forward strand.
CAGTTTTGGAACTTGGGGGCTAATATGCCCAATTTTGAAAAGCTCGTGTAGTGGGCCCTAGGCCAGTTGGCACGAGCAGGAGCTCGTAAACAAACATGAGTTTAAGCCATTAAAACTTTAAATGAATGATTTATTTGGCCATGGTACCAAGACATCACCAACATACTCGATGGATTGGCAGTAGTGCGACATAATAGGTCTACAGACCAATCAAGACAAATAGCTGTAGGTTGAGTTGAGGGTCGGGGCCATTGGACCAGTGGCACCAAAGATTAAATGGCTTATGAGGAAAACTATTGTTTTGTGCATACACTGAGATACGAGACCTTCAAGACGCCTAAGAGGGGTAGTGATGTGTCATAGGGCTACTAGACGACATGGTGGAGATAAGGGCAACTAGTCGTGCCAACAGTTTTGGAAGCTCGATGTAACTTCATGCGCATGAGACCAGGGTGGGGTCGAGATGAGGTTTCTGTCCTCATATAGACATGAAGTTTTGTTACAGGATTGAGGGTCAGATGTCGCATACATCCACTTATTCTCAGGGTAGAAGTAAACGTGTTTCTATCTAGGTGGTCGGTAAAGTCGCTCCGACACCACAAGTGGGTATAGTGGATGTGCTAGCATGTGAATGTGTGTTCCCTTCATGATGAAGGGTGTGTGTTGGTTGATAAACACACTAGTTATGATTGTGGATTGAGAAATGACTATAAAAACTGAGATTTTGAAAATGAGAAATTTTAAAGAAATTAAGTAGTGTGACACACTCTAATTTAAAAATTATTTTTTAAAATACTCATTAACTGAGTTGTAAAAACCCACCCACCCTTTTTTATCCCTTTTTAGGAAATAGAGAAATAATTAGGGATAACACCAAGCGTTACCCTCTGTCAGGTATGCTTAATTTCTCTTAAACTTCTATTTTATTTGATATATGTTATTTAAGGGAACAAGGTTGAAATTACAATTGGCTCATCTTGAGTTAAAAAAGGGGAAAACCACTATTGAACCAAGACAACGACGAGTTGTTCACGGGGATTCGACCAAACCGGGTCGGGGCGTGACAGTAAATAATGGTTAGGACAAACAAGTACTAATGAAAATAGTGTGTGGGAGTATTGATGGCAAGTATGTCACGCCCTGACCCGGTTTGGTCGGATCCTCGTGATCAACCCGCCACTCTCCCGGTTTATTAAAGGGTTTTCCCCTTATTGTAAACCGTAAAGAGTAAGGCGTCCTTTAACCTACACCTTTTTCCTGGAATAGCATAATCAAAACTGCATGAAATTTAAAACTTTACATACCTGTCTTACAGGCATCTTAGTTGACGGTCTTTAAGGGGAGGCTTTCCGGGATTTCCTGAAAGGGATATAAGGGAGGGGGTGAGTACGACTACTCAGTGAATGAGTTTTTTTAAAAGCTTTTGACTTTTAAGAAAAACATTTATATGGAGTGTGCTAGACTCCTTTGTTTTCAAAAATCCCATCATTTAAAAATTTGGATTTCTCCATTATTTCTTAGTTACTACGGTGTGTCATCACCCAACACACATCCTTCATCATGAAGGTTACACACATTCGCAAGTCAGTATCACTACTGAACCCGCTAGTGGCTTCGGAGCGACTTTTCCTACCACCCGGATAGAAGTACGACCACTTCTACCCTGGGAATGAGTGGATGTACGTGACATCCTACCCACAATCCCGAAATCACTTCTTCATGTCCGTATGAGGACAGAGACCTCATCCTGTCCCCACCCCGGTCTCATGCGCTTCGTGTTACTCCAGATTTCGCACATACACCTGGAACGACGAACTGCCCTTATAGCCACCAGGTCGTCCAGTGCCCTTAGGCCGCATCACTACCCCTCATGGGCGTCTTGATGATCCCGTACTCACAGTGCATGCACAAACAATGTTTTCTTATATTGCCATGTAATATGTGGTGCCATTAGTCCAACGGCCTCGACTCTCAACTCAACCCGCAGCTGTTTGTCTTGACTAGTCCGTCAACTTGTCATGTCGCACTGCCGCTAGTTGATTGAGCATGTCGGTCCTATCTTGGTACCATGGCCAAACAATTCACTTATTAAGTTTTATGGCACATATATCATGTTCGTTTACGAGCTCCTGCTCGTGCCAACTGGCCTTGGGCCCACTTTACGAGATTTTCAAAATCGGGCATTTAGCCCCCAAGTTCCAAAATCGAGGCCTCTAGCCTATCAGAGCTATTCGAGCTCCCGTCGAGAAGGTATCCCAAATAGTTTAAGCATTGGCACACAGTCAGAGGAGAACACTTCCGACAAAATAGGTTTTCACTGTCCATTATACCAACCGGTATAAGGACATCTCCATTCATAACTGATGAACGGGTTTTCAACTTCCTTCGAGGAAGTCTCATCATACCAACCGGGTATGATCTACTTACAACCGGTAAGTAGTTTTTTTTCGCATAATTTTCACATCACTTTCTCTAAGTGGTGATGATTAAAATACCACTAAACAATGGGTTTTTATACCGAGGTACTTATCATCCCCTACCGGGTATGATATAAAATTTTCACTCACAACCGGTAAGTGGTTTTTATCTTTAAGTTGTGCTCATCATCCCAACCGGGTATGATGTTAGTAAACCCACTCACCCGTTAATGCTGTGAATTTCACTAGACTGGTTCTTTGTATTCACGCGAGCTTATCCTTGCTGGCGTTCCCGGTATTTCGCGTTCCTACACGATATGAACATCTTGGTTCATTATCCTTCGACCTAATCGCCTTCATTCATTCCAAATGAATGAGAAAGTCGAACTTTCATTTATATGCAATTAGGTTCCTAAAGTTATTTCTCTTTAACTTTAAGTCCCAAATACCGGTTTTTCCTCAAATTGAGTCCCGAAACTTCTAAAATTTATCATAGGATCTCAATTTATTCCATTTCACAAAAAGGGGTTTAATTTCCCAAATCTCCAATTTGGTCCTCCAATTTTTCCAAAATTACCATTTTGCCCTTCCTTTACAAAAATGGTAAATTTTGCCCCAAAAATTTCAAAATTTCCTCAATTGGTCCTCTAACATTATTTTCATGCTCAATTGACCCTCAATTTTATAAAATTTCATTTTGGTCCTTTGAATTTCGAAAATCCCCAATTTTCCCCCAATTCCAACTTCTTAACACAGCCGAATTTTATTTCATCAAATTGACCCATCAAACGTTTCTAATTGTTGAAATTGAAGTTGAAATTGAGTTTCTACATGTTCATACGATTCTTCACAATTGTGAATCGCAAGTTTTAATGCCGGGACAAGCTCAAACGGAGCTTCGCCGGAAAATGAACTATAGAGAGAGAAAGCTTCACTTACTCACCGGTGAAGGCACGATGGTTCGAGCTTTCGATCTGGACAGATAGCTCTCATCCTGAGGTTCATCCTAGAATCAAGAATCGCATCAATTGATGTGGAATTGGATTAGAATTTCGTCATTGAAATTCGGTCGACTCTCTCTCTAGCACCAATCGAAAATTATAAAGGAGAGTTGAATTGGCTTACCTTTCAGTCCTAATTCGGCCGTGGAAAGGCTGAGGAAGTGTTGGGAGGGCTTGGATTGGCTTGAGCAGGGCTTGAAATGGCTGATTTCAGCTTGGCCGAAATATGGCAGCTTCGGTTCGTCGGAGTTGCTTCACTATTCTATCACGCCGGTGCTTCTCCAACGATTCTCGTATTGATTGGAGTTTGCTATCAGATTGCTGTCTTCTCCTCGGTTCTAAAGAGCCCGACCTTTGTTGAAATCGAAGCTTTGGTTCGAGCTTTACCGGGAAATGGAGCAGTAGTGAGAGAGAGAGAAGTGTTCAGGTGTGAGGAGAATGGAATGGGGATGATTTATATAGTCGTAAAACCCGTGTATTAAATGGGTGAGATTTATTACTAGTATTAATATTTCCATAAATTATTGGTATTAATTCCAATAATTTAATTTTGGTATTTAATTATTTATATTAATTCCAATAATTAAATATATATTAATTTATGGTTTAACTTTGAAGTTATTATAGAATCTAGTTCACCTGAACCAATTTGATTTTTGTTTTCTATTTTGTTTTAAGTTTCTTTTACAATGTTTAATGAATCTTTTGGATCACCCGAAAGTTGTAAATTTTGATATTGCTTATTCCCAAATGTAAACCGGTTTGGTTTTCTTATTAAGTTTGACCGGTTCTTTTCCCGGTTTTCCTTAACTCAAATGTGCGGGGTTTACAAAGTATGATTGGAGCGACGATAGCACTTGCTTCTTTGAATGTCGAACTCGTTGGGCTGGTAGGCAAGGGGCCGAAGCTAGGCTAACAGACCCATGGGGCCGGTAGACCAAAGATAATGTTCATAATTAATAAGACTATTGATTGTGTATGCATAAGATGTGGAACTATCGAGACACCCGGTATTGGGTAGTAGTGGTTTTGAGGGCTATTAGACCACCTAAGGAGCATAAGGGCAGTTCGTCGTCCAATATATCAAAAAAGCTATGGGAGCTTTATGTGCACTAAGACCGAGGTCGGAGGGGGAAAATATCTTGTCCCACATTGCGGACATGAAGTACAGCTCGGGTATGAGGGTCGGACAACTGATGTCCACTCAATCTCAGGATAGAAGTCATGGACTTATATTAGGGTGGTCGATAAACTCATTTTGGACCACAAGTGAAGCAGTCGGAGACTGCTCTGCGACCGAGTGAACCCTTTTATGAAAAAATGGCGGATGTTGAATGAAACATGGATCATGATTGCAAATAAATAAAAATGTTTGTCTAACTAGTTGATGTAGGAATTTCCCCTTACTGAGTTGTACACTCACTCCACTCTCTTAAACCCTTTTAGGAAGGGTTGAGCCACGTGGAATTGAAGTATTTCAAGAAGGATCAAACCCTTAAGGTAAGTCCTATACTATTATATTCAAAATTTTAAATTATTATGAAAAACACGTGTACTGGTACACATTTACCTTTCTTGAACCATAGGGATGGAATATGAGTGTGGTTTATGGAAGGTGGCAGGTTGATCACATAACTCCATCTGGGCCGGAGTGCAACATGACAAGTTAAGCAGGAGGGATATCTTAAGGTGAGTTATTGAAAGTTGAAGAGGAGATACTTCCACTTGGATGGATATCTTAACTATGCTTCATTATGAAATAAAAATATAAGAACAAGGAATAACATGCTAGTAGAGAGATAATAGATGTAGCTCCATTGAGAGGACACATGAGGATTCTGGCTCCGGTGGAGATATCCCATTGATTCCATAAATGGAGAGATGTATTATTACACTATATAATGTAGTGAAGATGTTTTAGTAAGTTGTCATTGGACGAATAAGGGACTAGTGTCTATTGACACTATCCGAAGAGGCTTGTATCTCGATATTCAATTAGCATTTTCAGCATATAACCATAACGTTCACTTGAAGACGTATTTGACTACTCCAGCAAGATGAATCCTCGTGAAGTAGTCATCCCAGTTGATGCAGTTGGGGTCAAAGTAAAAGATGTCTGCGTCAGAAGTTTTCCCCATCGCACTTCGCAATTTCTCGGTGTTTGTGTCGTTGAATCTGCACAAAGAGTAAGAAGACGACATGCTTCCAGTAAGCTGATCAAGCTTTTGAGAGCATGCTTGTTAGTCGCCGTAACAAGGATGGATATATGGATGCTTACACTCCCTTGAAGAACAAGTATGGCTTTTAAAGCTCGACGAGCCGCATCATTAGATTGATCTTCCGGTTCATGCCATGGTAGGTGCCCTGGAAGAAACGACATAATGCTACATTTGCCAGTTCCAGCCCCTGTTGTTCACATATATAGGGCAAAAGTAATATACTTAGACTTCTACGTGATCTTCGTATTTCCGGCAACTTGAGTCACCAAAAATTCGAATAATAGATCAATACCTTAAGGAGTAGGAAGTACCGAAGCGCCACATATCTTTGAAAACTGTCCATGCTCGTGAGAATTTTAACCTTCCCGACCATTACCGCCTTCCCGTCCTTGTTAATCCACGGATGCTGGTAGAAGTAGCCATAGCCGTACTCATGGAGATTGGAGTACGTGAGAGGATTCCGAAGAGAAGACCCCACATGATATATGGCCTCATCGATAGGTCGTTGGTGACCAGCATGTGCCGCCAAGGAGACTATGATCAAATTTACCACCATATCAGCTGGTATCTATAAGAGGCCAATGTTGTTCTCAATCATGACGATGAATTAGAGTCACCCGGGAGACAATGAAACAAAGACAAAGTAGAGGAGTTAGGGATTGTCAGTTCATTTACCGCATCAAGAATTCCATCCGGATCACAAAGGAAGCACGTCAACTTCCCTGTGCCATAACCCACCGCTATACTGTCAATTGTTCTGCCATTGATCAGTCCATCCACAAAAAGAAATGATTATCAGGAACTGTAATCTTTGAAAATCCAAGCAAAATGGAAGTGCTCGATTTGTTCAGTTAATTACCTGACAACTTCTACCCACCCTGGGAAGGGCTCCATGTAAGTGCTTGTGATGATAGTTGGACACGAGATGACAAGAGGCATATCTGCCTTCAATTGGTTGACCAGCATCTCTCCCATTGCCTTCGTGAACACATGTGTTCGGCCACCCATGTGCTTTCGCCCGGTAGTTGGTTTTATTCAGTCGAAACATGATCCCGAAAAATGAAAAGGTAGTCCTTAATCATCTATATGATCCGAGTAATTTTGAAAAAAAAAAAAGAGTAGCTCACTGGCAGATGAGAGTTGGCCTTGATATGCCCATATCCTTCATGGCTATGGTGATTTCCTTCTGGGTGGAGCCCATGGTTGTGAGATCCTTCAACTTGGCATGGGCTAGATTCACCTCTGCCTCAATGTTGAGCCCTCCTGATACACCATTCAATGTTTCCCCTACCTTGTAGTGAGTCTCGTCTATCAGTCCTCCCATCTCCCCACATACATATGCTGACAAAGCATAAATTCACAGAGAATGTATAATGCTCATTTAATGTTATCAGGCTACCAACTAATAATTATGATAAGATGGTTGGGCTGTGATGTTCCTTTTACCTACCCGTTGATACATGCACAAGGACCTGCAAGTGACTGCATTTCTTGGCAAACTCGACAACATGCTTGGCTCCCAATGTGTTGATGCCTAGTGAGACATCATATCTACATATGGCAAAGAATTCATAATAATCTCTTTTGGAATTTATCCAAAATTATTATTTTCAAAAGAGCTTTCTGGGCTTCATCCAGCTAGCTGAGTTCTCTGCTGCAATATAGGTCCAGCAGATGTGTCTGCATAACTTTTACTCAGTCTTATCGATCTATGGCCCAAAAAAGAAGGTCCCGTCAGTCGTATTGGATCAATTATGCACCAAGAAATCAGTTATTACATTGACCTTACCTCTCATCAAACTTGGTAGTTGCCGCTAAGTTAATTATGGCATCGATTTTCCCACACATCTGCTCTCTCAAGTTCGAGTCATGAACCCCTAAATCAGAAAAGGATATATCTCCGGCCACGACAGTCACTTTCTCTGCTATGAGAGAGCTAAAATTCTCACCCCACATTCCCCTCAGTGCCCTGAACAAGTCCTTGCATATGACCTGCAAAATCCAAACCACAGGCCGACCAAAGTGGTTATTCAATCATATTAACAATTATATATTGACCACTCAATTGAAGGGTAGCTTCATCGGAAGTAAGATTATTAGTCAAATGCATTATTTATATAATAGTGCCTACCTAATGATCACTCAGCAATTAATTGGCATTACAATGGAATGGAAAATTTGTAAAGTATATCGTGTAGCATTTTTTTATATTATATTATATTATATTTGCTATTTATTGAGTTAGCTTGATCTATTCAATTTTTATAATTTTTTATTAATTTTAAAAAAATATAAGTAAGTCAATTTTTCATTAAAACATCTCATTCACTCAACATCTTGACAAAACAAGCTTTAATGAAATTGCGTCGGCAGTGTGCTGCAGCTTATTATATATAATCTCGTTCTGAAATCGGTGGGCGGCCGCTTTGGCATCAGGAGCCCTCAAGAGCAGGTAGAGTTTCCTCACTTTGGGCTGAACCCTGAGCACCTTCTCGACCAAGACTGCACGGGCAAATGCACATTTCGACCCGCGAGATGAAGATGTGATGGAACTAAGGGACACAAAACATATCAGGTACGAAGAGGGCAGCAAGCATGCATACTCTTGGCGAGGAAGCCGGTGACACCAGTGATGAGGATGGTCTTGCCCTCCAGGAATTGCAATACGCTTCCCAAGTTCTCCATTTATCTCTTCAAATGCTTACAGAGCCTGCGTGAGGAGAGTAGAAGGGAAGAGAACTATAGTGATTGTTGCAGTTACAAAAGTGGAGGAACTCAGAGGCTCTACGCATGCATATATAGAGAGAGGCTGCTTATATTTTTTTCTTATTGAGTCGAGTCATATGTTGCTCATAAAAATATAATAGATACATAAAAAAAAAAGTGGAGTATCATTTGGCCAGCTTCCAACTGCTTGGTGTGAAATTTATGAATGGGTAAATTGAGTCCAATTTTTTGTTTAAGTGCCTTATATTATCTACCAAGAAACTTACAAGTTCCTAATCTTTCTGTTCATAAGATGCCTAATTCCAAGGACCTATACTATCCAAGGTTCCAACAGATTTTAGGTATATAAGACACATGTGCACACACTAGGACTCAAGAATATGGCTAGACCCTAAATGGAATATTATATATTTTTCTCTTTAAAAACAAATTTGAATAGATTACACTAAAAATGCTTCGTAAGTTACATTGAGAGATGTGAATTGTTTTTTTGTAAGTGTGAGAGCCTAGTATATAATGCATAATAGAGGAGTATTTCTTTACATCAATTTTGTCTTTATATTATTTACATTCATTCTTACATTAAATATCTTCAATTGTCATTATCAATCCATATGATTATCTACCAAGAAGCTTACAAGTTCCTAATCTTAACATGCCCCGTTCCAAGGACCAATGCAATCCTAGGTTCCAACAGATTTTAGGTACATACATGTGCACACACTATGAAATGAGAATATAGCTAGACCCTAAATGGTATAACATATATTTTCCTCTTTAAAAAGAACAAATTTGAATATGTTACATTGAAAATGTTTGGTAAGTTGCATTGAGAGAATTTTTGGTAAATTGCATGTGTAGTGATTTTTTTTTTTTGCAAATGTAAGAGTCAAGTATATAACCTTTAAAATGTAATTGTATAATGCATAATATTTTTAAATAAAAATTTTAAAAATAATAGAATGTTAATGGGTCCTCCCCTTTGAGAGTATTCTTTCTTTACATCAATTTCATATTTTTATATCAATTTTGTTATTTTTGTATCAATTTCATATTCTTACTCTTCCTATAATTCTTTATATCAATTTTATCATTGTATTTACATCTCTTCCAAGAAACTTAGAAGTTCCTAATCTTTCTGCTCATAACAAGTCTAATTCCAAGGACCTATTCACTCCTAGATTCCAATAGATTTTAGGTGCATAATATACACGTGCGCACATTAGGAAAGGCGAATAGGGTAGTCCCTAAGTGGAATAATATATCTTTTCCTCTTTAAAAAATTAAATTGAATATATTACATTAAAAATATTTAGTAAGTTATAGAGAGAATATTTGGTAAATTGCATGCGCACTCAATTGTTTTTGGAAATATAAGAGCATAATGTCACATACTCGTACTTTGGGGTTGGATCTCGATTCCGCGGCTACATCAAGTCTTGTGCATTAAACTTGGCCAGCCTAGAACCCCTAAGTTTGGAATTTAAAGTAAGAGGAGAGATGACAAGAGTTGATAGAAAAAGACTTATAAAAACTATCTAGAGGTTACTTACGAAATAAACTCGTACACTAAGATTTTCTAAATGTATAATTTAATTTTAATTAAATTAGAAATTAAGGTTAAATCGAAAATTAAAATCCAAATTAGTAATGAAAATATGAAATGTGAATGGAAATAAAAAAATAAGATTTGAAATAAGATTGAAATAAAAATCAAGGTTAAACCCATAATAGAAACCTGAAATAGTAATTGAGATCTAATCGAATTAAAAATCGATTTCTCAATAAAAAAATTAAGATTTTTAAAAATTTTAATTCAAATAGAGAAATATCGGGTTAAATTATTAGTGGAACAAGAAAGATAAAAGGTAATTTAATTAAATTAAGAAAAACCCTAGAAAACGATAATTGTGTCCCTTTTATCCATGTGAATGTCAATTACATGTTATTAGAAAAATCAATCAAAATAATCTTATTTTAATCCAATTGTATACTATAAAAACCTTAGTTGAGCAGACAACTCTCGTACTGATTTTCCTATAAAATTAATTGAATTATTTCTTATCAGGCTAAATTTCTTATATAAAGCCAGACAAAATATTACTGAATACACACGAAGCACCAAATGAGGTGATTATTATATCTAAATTTCACTAAAGGACTACTCTTGAGAAAAGTGGCTAAAAAACACTACACGAGTGCCATTTTCCTTACTCTTTTTCCGACTTAGAAAATATGAAAGTTGTCGCCACCTTAGGAGGCCAAATTTGGTCACCTTCATCCATTACTTCGATCTACACCAGTGACAAAAAATTTCATGTCTCACCTCTACCTTCCATTAGCCTTGGTCGACCTTCAGCAAGGTGACTTTTGATCGCCACCAGCCGATTTACTTCGTCTAGTTCATTCTGCTTCTCATAGCCGCAACCACTTGATGCCAAAATTTGCAAAACTTGAGCGACCACTTGGCCGACTATCACCACAAAACTAAGTCTTCGGTGAGAATTGTTTACTATACCTCTAACACTTCACATAGGCCTTAGATAATAAATGAAAGTATTTATGAAGGATTTGTAGAAATTAACATTGGTTGAGTGATTACTGAAGTTTAGAGACTAAAGTGCAAACTTGAAAAAGTTTGTGGCCGGTTTAAAATAATGAGAACACTTTTAGAAATAATCCTTAAGAGAAGCCTATGGGGGTAGGTGATGAATTTTGGGACATATGAATATGTCAAAAGTGATTTTTAGAAGTTTAGGGGAAAATTTGTTATTTTTGGTAAATAAGAAGTAAAATGGTAGTTTTTGCTCAAATAGAGACAAAATAGTCATTTTAGTCCAAGGGAAAATAGTCATTTTAGGATGAATAGTGGACAAAATGGTTATTTTTTGGTAAATAAATTACAAAATGGTAATTTTTTTGCTTAATTAGGGACAAAATGAAAAAAAATTAATTGAGGGAAAATTTCCATTTTTGCGTAAAAATGGCAAAATGATCATTTTTTATTTATGGAGAGTAAAATGGTAAAATTTCAATGTAAAGAGGTAAAAATAGAAAATTTGAAAATAATGGGCAAAATAGTAATTTTACAAAATAGAATGGTTTTGATGTGATTTTTGTTAGAATAAGGACCAAATATTCATTTTGTTAAGTTTTGTGAAACTTCATAATTTAGACAAAATCAAGCAAATGATAATATAAACGGGTTCAACGATGCATAAATCAGGTGAACTAGGGTAAAACTGTCATTATGGAAAATTATAGGGTAATATAAGATATAGTAATGTAAACCACTCCAAATAGTGTTGGGATATTATATTTATGAATATATATTGTCTATAGGAATATATATATATATATATATATAAATTGAACGATCATTTGAGTGAAACACAGAGATTTGAAGTACATTCTAGATGAACAAGTCCTCAATAACAAGTGAGTGAGATTTCTGACTTCATGTTTGATTGGACCAATATAATTAATAATTATCGTTTTATAAAATGATGTATGTATGCTTTGAAAATGCTTTTTATAAATATATAGAAAACTTATATTTAAGATTTTATCAAAAGAGAAGAAATATCCCGAGCAATCTTGAAAATTGGGATGAGACCCAATGACAGAAAATATAGGTTTAGATTAGAGGGTTATAAAATTAGTGATAACTTGACCCTTTAAAATGAGATATGAAAGAATGGCAAGAGCACATGATTTATAAAATGGGCTAGAGCCCGATGTTTATGAAAAGGACTAAGGCCCGATATTAATGAAATGGGCTAGAGCCTAATGTTTATGTAATGTGATAGAGTATGAGGTTTATGAAATAAGATAGATCCCCGTGTTTATGAAATGGGCTAAGGCATGATGTCATGAATCAACCCGATATCTAAGGCTAGGGTCCAAGAAAAACTTGCCATGTTCCTTCGATTTAACAATGGTGGGTACATTCACCAAAATAGTACTGATAAAACTAAGGTTCGAAATAAATAACTTACAAATTTATAGCAAAAATTTTAATATTTATTTCATAAATTGTGTGCCCAAAAACTAATACAAAATTCATGAGAATACAACAACATATGAGCATTTAATTAAACATTTGTATATTTATTTTAAGATCCATACCTCAAGTCACACTAGTGGTGTGGGTGATGTTTCGTCTTTGTATTTCACAAAACTTTTGCTTTCATCTAAAATTATTTTGGGGAGGGGAGTGAACTTACAACTCAATGAATGTGGTTATTAATATTGGGTCACTACATGGCTTACAATCACAGACTAAAATGGGTATATACATGGAGAATTCTAATAAATTATTATATTAGGTTGCTTTCATAATTTCTCGATCCTTAGGAATCATGCCTTAGGGTTTACACACTCATGTATACCCAAGTTGAGCTTTCACTCTCCATTTACCATATCACAAAATCGTATCATTTTACATATAATAATAACATAGCCAAACCATGCCCTTAAAGCCATGTATAGGTGGAATGAGGTCTATGAGAGTGTGTGAGATGCATGCACGAGCACACTCAACACCCCATGAATTTGCTCTCTCATATGAATCTCAACATATCCTAAGGCCATGATGTCCTCTCACTGACTCCTAGCATTGCCTTTTATACACTTACAATGGTATCCTACCAACTTTTAATCGTAGTGGTGTACTTGGGACTCCCCATACATTTTCCAAGGATCATGGGTGATATGGAAGCATAACATAAGTCACACCTTATCCACCACTTACAATCTACCTTGGGCGTCGACACTACCTCACTAGGCGTTCTGACAACACCCCACACTTCCATATCAAGTATATATACCAAAACACTTTTTTAAACAACAAACATGTTTAACCATATTTCTCGGAGTTCGGTCCTATACCAACCGACTCAATCTTTTATGTCATTCAGGGGCTATGTGTCCTTAATTCATATAGTCCTATCTCGTTATTATTATTTTTAATGATTATTATTTTCATGGTTATCAACCCTTCTTTTCAATAGACGATATCATATGTTATTCTTTCTTAATTGAACATGCTTCCATGTAGTTTCCTCTACTTTTCATAATAATTTTCAAAAAAATATATCACGTATATTCACATATTTCATAGAAAAAATTTAAAGTACAATTGTCAGTTCAATCAAACTCACAATTAATAATCTCACTCACAATTACAATCAGGACTTGTTCGCGTTGACGATTTTTCTCTTGTCTTGGGATGCACAATTTCGATATGACATTTGTCAAGTTACTTTATATAAATCAAATCATAAATCTAAGGCTCATTTAGTCTTTTACTTGGTACTCGTATACCACCTCGTAATTTTTCAAAAATTACAATTTTACCCTTCCAGTCTAGTTCGCTCAACCCGCGTGTCAGCGAATTCATTTTGACTAACCTCCTTCTATCATTTCTTTCCACAAATCACATGTTATACCTATATTGCTCATATGTTTCCAAAATGCCAAAAAGTTTTGAAGTTTCCTACTTAGATCCTTGACTTTTCCAAATCTTGCATTTTGGTCCCTAAGATGGGAAAAATTACAATTTTCCCTTACACTTCAAAACTTTTCATTTTGGGACCCTAGACTTCTTAAGTTTTTTATTTAGGTCCTTAGACTTCCTTTAGTCTCATTTGAGTCTCTAAGTTCCCTATAATCACTTCTGGGTCCCCAAATTCTTTTATCTACCCTTTGGTCGCTAAACTTTTTTTAAAGTTTCATTTAGGTCCCTAAGCATCCAAAACCCACCATCTGAGTCTCAAACATTTTTCATTCTCTCCCATAGATCCCTAGACCTTCTTTAAACCCTAATAGAGACCCTAAGCATTTTCATTCCTAAATGAGTTCTCTAACTTCACCAAAATTACATTTTCATCTCTAATCTTGGTTACTCAAAAAAATATTTCTAAAAAATTATGAAACTCAAATATGATGTCCCTAAGGGCTCTCCCTAGATCACCATGGTCCTTGCATAGTTGGGGCTAGCCGAAACAATGTAGTTTTAGGGCTAAATCTAAAGTTCACAAAAATAGAACCACAGTTGGGTCAAGGTCAAGATCTCAATGGATATGAGGACTCGGTTGGTGGTATTGGTGGGTTGGAAAGCTGACTCCAAGGGGAGTTCGTGGACACTTGAATCATCTCAAACAGAGGTTGGAGTAACCTAAAATTCCATTTAATGCTCTCTATCATGACTAATGGCTAGTATGGAGTTTCATGAATTTATTTAACCTTAATACTTACTCAAAGATTGTGAAGCTAGTAGGGTTCGAAAGCTAGGACCAAGGGATGTTTGTGGTATTTTTCTTGGCTGTTGGAAATTGCATGAGAAAGAGGTGCTTTGTTTTATTTATGGTTGCTACAGTGTATAAACTAATTAATCACATTGGTGTTGGTAAAGAGCACTTGGTGCCAGATATGGGTGGCATTGAGAATTTATCTCAAGCATGATTACAATGACACTTGAATCATTCAATTTGGTGGTCGGGGAAGAAAGTTATAGCTTCTGAAAGTTAAGTCATTGGAAAACAGGGCTATCACAAATTTAGAGAGGTCTATTTTCCAATAATTCTCTCTAAAATTGTAATAGCCTTCCATGGTCATGTTCTAGACTTAATTAGCTATTTGACCAAATAGGGCTATCAAGCGAGAGGGGGACCAAGCCTTATATGGTCATGTTCTAGACTTAATTAGCTATCTTACCATAACGTTTTGTATCAAATTATACAACATTTATCACTACAAGAATTAAATTGTAACACCTCAACCTAGTTTGTTGTAACCCCGTGAACAACCCGCCACTCTCTTTGACCTGAAAGGGTCCCCAATTCATGAAGAGTTAGGCGTAATTTAGGCCATTGTTCCCTAGAATAACATTATGCAAAACTCATAGCGTAAAATAAAATACCTAGGTTTAGAGGCTTGGTGGAGGGGCCCTTTGAGGATCGTCTCTTTCCTGAAAAAGTTTAAAAGGGAAGGGGGTGAGTTCTACAACTCAATGAGCAGGTGTTAGGGTAAGTTTTTATACAGGAAAAATCTTTTCTATTAATAAGTTTTGTGGGTTTAACTATTTCTTAGAAAAACACTTCAATATTTTCCCTTGCTCGGGTTTAGTTTAGCATACAACCATTCGTCCTTTATAAAAAAGGTTTCACACATTCATAGAGCAATCTTCGACTGCTTCACATGTGGATTCAGAGCGCCTTTACTATCCACCATGGTAGGAGGGGATACCTTCTACCCAAGTTTGTGCGAGCATCAATTTCTTAGTCCCTAGACTTACCTTTCTTTATGTTCTCTATAGTGGGACGAAACCTCTCCCCCTCTGACCTCGATCTCAATGTGCATGAAGCTCCCTAAGCTTCTCGACATACTAGACAATGAACTTCCTTTATGCTCCCTGTGTCATCCAATAGCCCTTGGAGCCATCACTACCCCATATCGGGTGCCTCGATGGTTCCAAACTCGATGCATACACAAAAATAGTTCTAATACTTACATTCATCATCTTTGGGGCTACCGACCTAACGAGCCCGACAACTCGGCTTCGGCTCCATAACCGTTGGCCCAACAGGTTTGACGACATGGTTTCGGCTCAGTAGCTACTAACCCAACCAGTTTGTCGGCCCAACTTCGGCACGGTGGCAGTTCACACAATTAACCAATTATGAAAATATTTCTTAGCTCCTAAGCTTATTTGTCTACGGGTTTCAGCCCATGGCCATTGGCCTTTGATCCACTTTACGAGTTTTTCCAAAACTGGGCCTAGGGTCCTAATAGTTTCAAAATCAAGGCCTTAGGCCTACTAGAGCAATTCCATCTCTCATTAGAAACGTCTCTCAAAAGGTTTAAGTAGGTTCACACAGTTAGGGGAGACCATTCTTGTAAATCGGCTTTTAAATTTTAAAAGGTGTTCATCACCCCAACCGGGTATGATGTTGGAAATCCCACTCACATAGTAAACCCCGTCCTTTGATAATAAGAAAACTAGGAAAAGAACCGGTCATTTCCAAAGAGAAAACTGAGTCGGTTTATAAACCGAAACCGATAGAGAAAGGGAAAACTAGGGAATTTATGGATCTCGAGTGACCTAGAGAGTCACAAAAGTCATGAGAAAGAACTTTAGGGTGAATTAGAGGTGAAAACCAAACTGGTTCAGGTGAACCGGACCTAAACTGGTTTGAACCACTATTGAACCGATTTCTAAATTCATTTTTCTAGGTGGCTTATAAAATTTAAATTTGAGAATTTAGGACACCATTTGGTAGAGAACAATATAGGGCTTTAACCAGTTGGTTTAAGCGTTGAACTCGGTTCGGACCGGACCGTTCCTGTTCGGAACAATATAGTCTTCTTCCTTCAATTGATAACACTGATCACTAGCCGGAAAATCGAGCAGCACTAGCGTAGACGAAAAGTCTCCAGCCATGGAGTTTTAGGCAATGGATGATCACTATAAAGGCACCAATTATATGACCAAGAAATCCCCGAACTTCCTATATAAAGAGCCCCTCCTCATTCATCCTCCTCACTCCTGAAAACACCACTCTCTCCCTACTGCTCCATTTTCTGGTGAAGCTCGAACCAGAGCTCCAACTTGGGCATTTTTATGAGCCAAAGAAGGTGAGGTTGAATTCTTTGGATTTGTGGAGAAGTTAGCTATACCAGGTAGTCTCCATTTGCTCCGGGGATTGCCGGAGAAACGCCGGCATGATAGAATAGTGAAGTAGCTCCGGCGGACCGAAGCTGCCCTATTTCGGCCGAGCTAAAAATGGCCAATTCGAGCCCTTCTCAGGCCAAACCAAGCTCTCCCAATACTTCCACAACTCTCATACAACTAAATTAGAGCAGAAAGGTAAGCCAATTTGGCTCCACTCTATAAATTCTAATCAGTGTTAGAGAGAGAACTGATGAAACTTCATTGACCAAATTCCCCATCAATTTGACATGAATTGATGCAATTCTTGATTGTCGGAGGAACCTTAGGACAAGAGCTATATGCCCAAATCGAAAGCTCAGACCATTGTGCCCCCAACGGTAAGCTTTCGAGGCTTTCTCTCTCTAAGTTCAATTTTTCGGTGAAGCTCCTTTTGAGCTAATTCCGACGTCAATTAATGCGATTCAAAGTGAAATTGAATTGTGTGAATGTGTAGGAACTCAATTTCACCTCTAATTTCCACAATGAACCTCAATTGATCGGTAAATTTGATGAAATCAAATTCAGTCAGTTTGAAAGGGGGAAATTGGGAATTTCAAAAATTTGAGGGACTAAAGTGAAATTTTCCAAAATTGAGGGTCAATTGGGCATGGAAAAGATGTTGGAGGACCAATTGGTCAATTTTTGGAATTTTTGGGGTGAAATTTACCATTTTTGTAAAGTAGGGGCAAAATGGTAATTTTGGAAAAATTGGGGACCAAATTGGGAATTTGGGAAACTTGAACCCCTTTTTGTGATTTTGAATAAATTGAGGTTCTAAAGCAAATTTTAGAAGTTTCAGGACTCAATTTGCGGAAAAATTGGTATTAGGGACCTAAAGTTAAAGAAAAAGAACTTTATGGACCTAATTGCAAATAATTGAAAAGTTTGGGTATTTTATTCATTTATGGTGAATGAAATCTATTAGGCCAAACGATAATGAACAAGGATGTTCATATCATGTAGGAACATGAAGTACCAGGAATACTAGCCAAGACAAGCTCACGTGGAGGTAAAAAACTGGTTAAGAGGAAATTCACTACATTATCGAGTGAGTGAAAAGTTTCAGATCATACCCGGTTGGGATGATGAGCACCTTGATAATGAAAACCCACTACTATGTGGGATTTTAACATCACACCTGGACGGGGTGATGTGAGAAAACGCACGAAAAAACTACTTATCGGTTATAAGTAGATCATACCTGGTTGGTATGATGAACTTCCTGGAAGGAAGTAGAAAACCCGCTTATCAGTTATGAGTGGAGATGTCCTCACACCTAGTTGGTGTGATGGATAGCTGAAAATATTATTTTTGTCAAAAGTGCTCTCCCATGACTGTGTGCCACTACTTAATCTTTTTGGGAGACCTTTTTAACAAGAGCTCGAATAGGCCGGGGGCCTCAGTTTTGGAACTTTCGGACTAATACGTCCAATTTTGAAAATCTTGTACAGTGGGCCCAAGGCCAGTTGGCATGAGCAGGATCTCGTAAACAATCATGAGATTAAGCCATGAAAACTTTAATGAATGATGTGTTTGGCCATGGTACCAAGATAGGATCGACATACTCGATGGACTGGTGGCAGTGCGATAAGATAGGTCGACGGACCAGTCGAGACAAATAGCTACAGGTCGAGTTGAGAGTCGGGGTCGTTGGACCAGTGGTACCAAAGATTAAATGGCTTATGAGGGAAACTTTTGTTTTGTGCATGCACTGAGATTTGGGACCATCAAGACTCCCAAGAGGTGTAGTGATGTATCCTAGGGGCTACTAGACGATATGGTGGAAATAATGGCAGTTTGTCGTGCCAGTAGTCAGGGAAGCTCAACGTAGCTTCATGTGCACAAGACTAGGGTGAGGTCGGGTTGAGGTCTCTATCCTCATACGAACACGAAGTTTCTTTTCACGTTTGAGGGTCGGATGTCGCGTACATCCACTCATTCCAAGGGTAGAAGGGGACGGGCTTCTATCTAGGTGGCTGGTATAGTCACTCTGACACCATAAGTGGGTGCAGTGGACAGGCTGCCCTGTGAATGTGTGTTCCCTTCATGATGAAGGGTGTGTATTGGCTGTTAAACACACCGACTATGGTTAATGAGAAATAATGGTTTTGAAAACCAAGGAATTGAGTAAATGGTTTTAAGAAAATAAGGAGTCCGACACACTCCAATTCAAACTTTTTTTTTTTTCTGAAAATCAAGTTTAAACACCCATTCATTGAGTTATCGAACTCACCCCTCCCTTATACCCATTTTCAGGTAACTAAGGAAAACCTACCCAAAGACATCCAGTTAGTAACACCTACAAGACATGTATGTAAAGTTTAAATTTCATGCAGTTTTGATTAATGTTATTCCAAGAAAGGTACAGGTTTAAAGGACGCATTACTCCTCACAGGTTAGAGAAGGGGAAAACCCTTAATAAACTGGGAGAGTAACGGGTTGCTCACAGTGATCCAACAAAACTGGGTTGGGGCGTGACACACATAGTCAAGGGAGACTATTTCTAGAAAAATGGTTTTCAAAATTGAAAAGGTACTCATCACCCCAACTAGGCATGATGTTGGAAATTCCACTCACATAGTCCAGGGAGACTATTCCCAGAAAAATGGTTTTCAAAACTGAAAAGGCACTCATCATCCCAATTGAGTATTATGTTAGAAATTCCACTAACCATGTAACTATGACGTGTTCATCTTAGTTGGATTCCAATCACTAATTTGCTCCTCTATACAAGTACTCGTACAACCAGTTCCTACATAGTTCAAGTAATCACATAAGGAAGGTTTGGCATAACAAACACAAGTATTTTCAATTAATACCTTTATATTTGGTGCTATCAGCTCCCATGAGCTTGTTTACTCGCCTTCAGCTCTGTAATCTACCAGCCCAACGAGTTTGATAACCCTGGCCTTGGCTCGGTAGATATCTCACACAATTTACCATTTATATGAGTTTTCATAGGCTAATTACTCGTCTATTTGTCTACGAGCCTAAGCTTGTGCCTATTGGCCTTAGACCCACTGGAGTATCTCTAGCTCATCTCAAAAATAGCTCTAAAAAGGTTTAAGCAATTTTACACAGTCATGAGAGACTATTTCTAGAAAAATAGTTTTCAAATTCAAAACGTGCTCATCATCCCAATTAGGTGTTATGTCAGAAATTCTTACACATCCAATGTCATGACTCGTCAGTCCTGAATGGATTTCTAATCTCTTGGAGCCTTCATGCGGTCATAGGTCATAGTCTCTCGATACGTACCTACATTATCATGAATAATTCATAGAATTATCTGAATATTTTCACTTGGATCCCTAGTTAATGTTTATTTGAAATTTCACCCCTTATAAAATCTATTAAATTGCAAATAAATCCACATAATTACTTCTAACTTCAATTAAATTCTTAAAATTATTTTTAATTGCAATTAAGTACTTAATTTTACTATAATCACTAATTGGCCCTCCATTGAGGTTAATTTCACAAAAATCACTAATTTTTGAAAAATCCCAAATTGCCCAAATTTTGTCAAAATTACATTTTAGCCCCCCAATTCATTAATTCATCAAATTGGCCTAAAATTAAGCTCAAATGGATATTCACCGGAAAATTATTCTTAGTGAGAGGATGCTTCGAATGCTTATCGGGCGGGGCACGGTTACTGGAGCTCTTAGTTTAGGGAGTCAGTACTCATCGAGAGGGTGCTTCTATGATCAAGAATTTCTCAAATTGATGTCCTAAGCAAGGAGAATTTGATCAGTATAGTTTGGGCACTTTCTATCTCTAGAAAATCACGATTCAGACGAGTGGAGGTAGAATTGACTTACCTCGAAGGTTCTAGGAGGTCGAGGGTCGGTCGAGGAGGGCTCTGGGAGGTTTGGCCTGGTCGCATGAGATCGGAGGTGGTTGGACTTCAGCTCGAGATTTTTTGTTGTTTTGGGATTGCCGAAGCGACAATATTGTGCAAATCTCCCCATGCTTCTCCGGTGATACTCGGGCTAAATGGAGGTTATAGCGAGGTAGGGAACTTCTTCCCAGTTCTAGAGAACCCGAATGTGCCTTTTGGGTTGTAGAAAAGGCACTCGTTAGAGCTCTGGTTCATGCCTCTCTGAGAAATGTAGCACCTTGCCTTCCTCGATTGTTTGCTAGATGTACATGATGAATGGGGAGTAACTCTTTATATAGAGAGCTCGACAACTGATAAGGCTACTGGTCTGCCCAATACTAGGCCTTAGACTCGCCCGTTCATGGTCATTCCATAGGATTTTTTGGTTGTCGGAGACTTGACCGCCCTCATCGATTTTATCCCCTTCATTTGCCCAAGGTTGAAGATGACTCTATGCCACGCATGTGAGCTGCCACGTGGCACGCTATGATTGGCTAGTTTTGCTATCACAACTTCCCACTTAGTGTCCGAGTCACCCTTTGACTCGTTGACTGACCATGTGGCGACCTCCCATTGGTTGATCATTCCTACGGGGCTACTTACCAGACTCAACTAACTATTTGATTGTGACACGTGGCATCCTTTGATTGATTGATTTAAATAAATCAGATTTTGCCCTAACATATTGCATCACTACCACGTGTCAGCCCCTGATTGGCTGAAATAAACTAATGTGGCTCTGACACGTAGCGACCTTTGATTGATCAGTCGTTTCTCCAACATCCTAGTCGACTGCTAACATGGCACCTTTGCCACGTGTTAGTTCCTCATTGGCCAGCATGGCTAACTAGGCTTCTCCTTTGTGGAGCTCATCCCCTTGGACTAAGGAAACCCGAAGAAGGACTGACACTATTGTCCAAAACTGCGATAATTTAATAAATAGAAAATAGTAAAGAAGGTTTAACATGGGAAATTGGGAGATCCCAAATGACAAAAAATTCACAAAAATTGTGAGGAAGAACTAGGAAGTGGAATTGGGGAGAGAACCAGACCTGAACCGGGATGAACCATAGTAAACCGGTTCAATAATTCATTTTTCTAGGTGGCTTAAAAATGTCAATTTGGGAAATTGAGGCCACCATTAGATAGAAAATGAATTTAGATAAATTTAGAAAATATTAAATTTCATAAAACCGATCGAATTGGGTCCAAACTGGCCGATTTTTGAATTCGGAATAGTGAACCCGGTCGGACCGGACCGGTCAACAGTCCAACCGGTCAATGGTCAACGGCTAATGGGAAGATGCCACGTGTCCGATCGATAGGTCAACGGCTGATGCGGCAGTTGAGCTGGACCTCTACGTCAGAAAAACTAGCCAATCACAGCATGCCACGTGGCACGACTGCCACATCATCGTCTTTAACCTTAAGCCGCTGAAAGAGAGAACAGAGGAGAGCGAGAGGCTGGAAAAGCTGGAGTCTCTAGCGACACAAAAAATCTTTGATCAGGTCACCGCGGCCAAGTCTCACGCTGGCCGGTAGCCTAAACAGTTGTCGAGCTCCCTATATAAAGAACACCCTCTCATACATCCTCCTCACCTCTCAGGCACTCTCTGCATACAAACAGCTCTTTTTCGACAACACTCCAATCAAGGCTTCGATGACGGGCAATATCTCAACCAAAGAAGCTCTGAAGGGTAGCATTGGAACCAGGGAAGAGTGCTCTAGCTCTAAACACTCTCAAAGCGACTAGAGCATGACCAGTGAAGTGTAAAAGGGATCTCATAGTGAAGTTGCTCCAAGGCTCGAAATAGCGAGCTCCTGACCGACCCAACCTTAACTCTCTCATCCCTTCCGTCGCTAGCATTGGCCACCTCTGGCCGCCCAAGACCCTCCACAGCCCCTTACAGACTTTCGGTAAGCTCAATTTTGCCTCTCCTTGTTGGAAGTTTTAGAGATGCACCCCCAAAACTTCTCTCTTCAAATTCCTGTAGGACAGTAGCGAATTGTAGCAGGATTCAATCCTTGTAGGTTCCCCTCGATGAGCACTAGCTGCCCCACCTCAAGCTCTGGTCACTACCCCTCCATCGATACGACAAGCAAGCTTTCTCTCTCTATAGTAAGTTTTCTAACGAAGCTCCAACAAGGCTCAAAACTCAACCAAATTCAAAAATTCAAAGTGTAGGACGATCGATGGGAGTGGGAGGAGATGAATTGAAGCAAGAAATGAAGAAATTATGGACTTACAAGCCGTCAATTGAACGAGGAAAGATCCAAATGTTCATATGCTTAAATTGGGGAAGAAGATGAAGGCCAATTTGAGGATTTTTAGGGGCTTTATAGCCGCCAGGTCGTCCAGTGCCCTTAGGACGCATCACTACCCCTCATGGGCGTCTTGATGATCCCGTACTTACAGTGCATGCACAAACAATATTTTTTTCATATGGCCATGTAATATGTGGTGCCACTAGTCCAATGGCCCCAACTCTCAACTCAACCCGTAGCTGTTTGTCTTGACTAGTCCGTCGACCTATCATGTCGCACTACCGCTAATTGACTGAGCATGTCGGTCCTATCTTGGTACCATGGCCAAACAATTCACTTATTAAGTTTTATGGCATATATATCATGTTCGTTTACGAGCTCCTGCTCGTGCCAACTGACCTTGGGCCCACTGTACGAGATTTTCAAAATCGGGCATTTAGCCCCCAAGTTAAAAAACCGAGGCCCCCAACCTATCAGAGCTATTCAAGCTCTCATCGATAAGGTCTCCCAAATTGTTTAAGCATTGGCACACAGTCAGGGGAGAGCACTTCCGATAAAACATATGTTTTCTCTATCCATTATACCGCCCGGTATAAGGATATCTCTGTTCATAACCGATGAACGGGTTTTCAACTTCCTTCGAGGAAGTCTCATCATACCAACTGGGTATAATCTACTTACAATCGGTAAGTAGTTTTTCCGCATGATTTTCACATCACTTTCTCTAAGTAGTGATGTTTAAAATACCACTTAATAGTGGGTTTTCATACCGAGGTATTTATCATTCCCAACCGGGTATGATATAAAATTTTCACTCACAACCGGTAAGTGATTTTAAATTTTAAGTTGTGCTCATCATCCCAACTGGGTATAATGTTAGTAAACTCACTCACCCATTAACGTAGTGAAATAACACTTGACCAGTTCTTTATATTCACGCGAGCTCGTCCATGCTGGCGTCCCCGGTATTTCGCGTTCCTACACGATATGAACATCCTTATTCATTATTACTCGGCATAACAGCCTTCATTCATTTCCAATGAATGAGAAAACCCAAACTTTTAGTTATTTGCAATTAGGTCCCTAAAGTTATTTCTCTTTAACTTTAAGTCCCTAATTTCGATTTTTCCTCAAATTGAGTCCCGTAACTTTTAAAATTTATCTTGGGACCTCAATTTATTCAATTTTACCAAAAAGGGGTTTAATTTCCCAAACTTCCAATTTGGTCCCCCAATTTTTCCAAAATTACCATTTTACCCTTCCTTTACAAAAATGGTAAGTTTTGCCCCAAAAATTCCAAAATCCCTCAATTGATCCTCCAACATTATTTTCATGCCCAATTGACCCTAAATTTCATAAAATTTCATTTTGGTCCTTCGAATTTCAAAAATCCCCAAATTTCCCCTATTTTCCCCTAATTTTTCCCCCAATTTCAACTTTTTAACACTGACAAATTTGATTTCTTCAAATTGACCAATCAAACACCTCTAATTTTTGAAATTGGAGTTAAAATTGATTCCTACATGTTCATACAATTCTAAGGAACTTTGAATCGCAGATTTTAATGCTGAAACGAGCTCAAACGGAGCTTCGCCGGAAAATAGATTGTAGAGAGAGAAAGTTTTGATTTCTCACCGGTGAGGACACGACGGTCCGAGCTTTCGGTCTAGGCAAATAGCTCTCATCTTGAGGATTATCCTAGAATCAAGAATCGCATCAATTGATGCCGAATTGAGTTAGAATTTCATCATTAAAATTCTGTCTGTTCTCTCTCTAGCACCGGTCGAAAATTGCAAAGGGGAACCGAATTGGCTTACCTTTCAGTCCTAATTTGACCGTGGGAGGGCTGAGGAAGTGTTGGGAGGGCTCAAAATTTCCGATTTCAGCTTCGCTAAAATAGGGCAGCTTCAGTCCGCCAGAGCTGCTTCACTGTTCCATCATGCCGGCGCTTCTCCAGCGATTCTCGGATTGACTGGAGTTTGCTATTAGATAGTTGTCTTCTCCTTAGTTCTAAAGCGCTTGACCTCTCCTTCCGAGGTTAAGAAAAATGTTCAAGTCGAAACTCTGGTTCGAGCTTCACCGGGAATTGGAGCAGTAGAGAGAGAGAAAAGTGTTCTAAGTGTGAGGAGAATGAATGGGGATGACCTATTTATATAGGTGTAAAAATCGTGTATTAAATAGGAGAGATTTATTACTAGTATTAATATTGCCATAAATTATTGGTATTGATTCCAATAATTTAATTTCGGTATTAAATTATTTGTATTAATTACAATAATTAAATATATATATATATATATTAATTTATAGTCATTTATGATAAGGCTTACGTTCCCGTAAAAAGTCTTAACTTCATAGTTTTTATGAATTCTCGTTCAGCTGAACCAATTTGGTTTTTCTCTTCTAATTGGTCTTAAGTTTCTTTTCGAAGGTTTAATGAACTCTTTGGATCACCCGAGAGTTGTAAATTCCCAAATTGCCCGTTCAGAAATGATCGGTTTGTGAACTGGTTCTGAATCCTTACTTGGTTTGACCGGTTCTTTTCCTAGTTTTTTTTAGCTCAAAAGGGCGAGTTTTACACAAACACTTGTGTCATGCAGGAGCAGGCTACTTGAGCGCCAGTCCCCAGAAGCATACCGAGGAGTTATACTCTGCTGGCACAACCTTGTTGAGATTACCGAGTGAGTGGGAATGTCATAACGTCTATTCCGATTAGAATGACGATTCAATTGAAAATGATTTTCTCAGAATTAGCCTCCCCTAACTGGGTGACTCTACTTAAAATATTTGAGAGCTAATTCCGGGACTTAGGCTCGGTATGCTAGTGGGCCAAGGCTGATGGACATAAGTATGGACCCGTCTAAAACTAGAATGTGATGAGTGATGCTAAAAGACCCAAATAACGGGAAATTGTATGTGATACCCACTAAGCCAAGTCTGAGTTGATGAGCTTGTTGTGCCAAACTATTGCTACACTGAAGCTAGGTCGTCGAACCTATTGGGCTAGTACGTGTTGGCCGAAGCCAAGCCAACAGACCATTGTGATGGAGGGCTAAATATAAAGGCTATAACTTAAAAGACTGTTGATTGTGCATGCACTATGAGATTCGGGCCATCAAGACACCTGGCATGAGGTAGTGATGGAGCCCAAGGACTGTTGGATGACCCAGGGTGGTATGTCATCCAGTAGGTCAAGAAGCTCGAGGAGCTTCCTGCACACTAAGACTGAGGTAGTAGGGAAAATGAGGTCTCGTCCCACTAAGCGAACATGATGAAGTGATCAGGGTTTGAGGATCAGACTATTGATGTCCACTCAAACTCAGGGTAGAGGCAGTGCACCTCTATTAGGGGGGACAATAAAGCCACTCCGGTACACAAGTAGAACGGTCGGGGATCGTTCTACGAATGTGTGATCCCTCCTATGATTGGAGGGCAGTTAATGCATGGTTAATATGTGAAAAATGATAAATGAATAATTAATGGGCAAGGAAATGAATTAAAGTGATCGTTATAGTAGTTTCCATCACTAAGTATTGTACATTCATTCCCCTCCTCTCACCCTTTTTAGGTCTAGAACTAAGATGAAAAGTTCCAAGACGAGCTTGGACCCTCAAGGTACTTTTCCTAGCCCCAATTTATAGTAAGGGTTTGAACGTAAACATGCCTTTACCTTCCCTATATCATTAGGATAGGAATATCTAAATGATGCAGGAAAGGGTGGCGGGTTGATCACGGGACTTCGCCAAACTGGGTCGGGGCATGACATCCTTAGTTCACTATTGATTGAGGGCACGTGTTGCTCCCCTATTGGTCTGTCGTTGATGACGTCAATCTGACCGTTAACCGGAGACACATGTTACACTCTAATTGGTCTACGCTTTTAGGTGCTGACTAAGTAACTTAGTAGGCGCGCTTTGCCATGTGTCACTCGCTGATTGGTCACTATTGTTGACTGGGCGCTGACCTGGTAGGTGGCCGTTGACTGGCTGGACCATTGATCAGTTCGGTCAGATAGGGTTCGGTGATCCGAAATTGAAAATTGGTCTATTCAAGCTCGGTTCGACCAGTTTTCTAAAATCTAAAAATTTCTAAATTTATTTAAATTCATTTTCTATCTAGTGGTGACTTCAATTTCCCCATTTGACATTTTTAAGCCACCTATAAAATCAATCTTTGAATTGGTTCTTCTCGATTCAATTTGGTTCTACTCGGTTCAGGCTCGGTTCACCCTGAACCGGTCCAATTTTCCAATCCTATTCTATTCATGGTTCTTCTCCATGACCTTTGGGTACTCATTAGCTACTAGCGATTTTCTAGTTTCCCATTTTGGCTCTTATTTACCAATTCTAGTTCACTTCGGTCCTCGGATTTCCTTTGAAACTTTCTAGTTCTCCTCTCTGGTTCCTTATTTAGAGAGCACGGGGTTTACATCCTCGTTGGTCGTTGACCTAGCATCTTTGCCACATGTCAGCCTCTTATTGGTCAGCCCTTCTGACGGGAATTTTCCTCCAATTGAGGACACATGTCACGCTCCTATTGATCAATCCCTAATGACATGGATTTTCTTCGTTTGACCATTGACCGAGTATACATGTCACACTATGATTGGTCATCGCTTTCAAACGTTGACCTAGCGGCTGACATAATGTGCTTTGCCATGTGTCATGCACTGATTGATCACATGCACAAATGGGACACTAACCAAGCAGGCAGTCCGTTGACCCGACTAGACCATTGATCGATTCGATTGGACCGAGTTAGGTGACCTGAAATAAAAAAAATCAGCCAGTTCAGTTTTGATTTGACCAGTTTTCTAAAAATTAAAAATTTCTAAATTTATTTTTTAAATATTGGCGATTTCATTTTTCCAAATTGACATTTTTAAGCCATCTTTAAAAATGAATTTTTGAACTAGTTCTTCTTGGTTTAATCTAGTTTAGACCGATTTGGTTCCAGTTCAGTCTAACTTGGTCTGATTCTCTCTACTAAATCACAATATGATCATTTTTCTTTATTTTTGGATCTTTATTGATCTCCTGTGATCACTTAAATTCTTATTTTTTATTTGTTTTTGAGAATTTCGATTCACTTAAAACACTATTTTCTATTGAAAATTTTCGATTCTCTATTCCAACTTATTTATTTTGAGAGAATGGGGTTTACATCCACTTCCTGATCTTCTAGAATGAATACATGGCTAAGGAACTCCTATTGCAGTTGTATCCCATCACCCATGGGGCTCCTTCTCATCTCAAACTTTCAAACGCACCATACCGATGGTTGGAAGTGGCAAACGAAACCCTCACATCGACCACTTCTCTCCTCAATTTGTAGAGCATCAAGGGTGCCACTTCTTCAATCGACAAGACAATAACTCCCAAATGTACCATTTTGGTTTGGGGGAGAGGGCATTCTTGGGGCATCTTAGCAGGCTGACATTGTTGGACGAGCTTTTGGGTTGAACAGACACCATTATGTGCCTGGGTCCTTTTCTTTTGCATAGCATATTGGGCCCAATCTCACATGTGCACAGCCTATCAAGCCCAAATCTACGTTCGGACTTCTTTCCCGGCCTACTATCAATAAACTTGAATTGTCTATGCTACATTCATGCCAATTATGTGGGAAAACTAATCAAATTTCTCCAACTTGTCCCCAATTGTCTACTTTTCAAATTCCTCATGACTATACTACATATGGAGGTAATACTGATTATCAACTTTATTGGTATATTGATTTAGTAGCAACTAATCATATTACTATTTATCTTAGTTTTCTATTTAGGATGACCAGACATTTCCTGAACATTTACTAATTGGAGATTGAACAAGTTTACTCATCTTTTCTTCTAGATTCACTATCTCACCAACTCTATTCATCGTTTTCTTTCGAACAATATCTATTACATATCCCAAATCTCCATGAATCTCTTATATGTTTCTCAATTCACCTCTGATAACTCGTGTTATTTTGAGTTTTACCCTTCCTTTTTTCTTTTGAAGGATCTTCAGTCTCATCGGGAGCTGCTCCTTGGGGAACGTAGAAGAGGTTTGTATTATATGTGCTTTGGATCTCTGTTTGTTCTACCTCATGGTTTTATTAGTCGTTTTGTTAGTAGTTTGATGTGGCACCAACGTTTTGGGCACTCCAATTATCCTATTATGCATCATATGTTATTTAAATATCTCTTAATGAATCCAATTTCTTCTTTACCTTTATGTGATACTTGTTCTTATAGTAAAATTGTTTAATGCCCTTTTCCTATAACTTATCATCTCAGTACTAAACCACTTTAGTTGATTTACACTGACATATGGGGTCCTACTTCAATCCTCTCTCACATAGGTCCTACATATTACATTCACTTCTTAGATGACTAACAAATATTCATGTTTATTTGTTCTCAAACATCATTCGAATATCTTATCCGTTTTCTGACCTTTCTATCTTTAAGTTGGAAATCTTTTTTATCAGAAAATTAAACCACTTCAAACTGATGGAGCTAAATAATTTCTCTCTATCTACTTTCAAACTGAACTTTAATCTCATTACATTTTCCATCACGTTTCATGCCCTCATGTTCATCAGCAAAATTGGTCTGTTGAACACAAACATCGACACATTGTCAATATGGGGCTTACTCTTCTTACACAATCTCATTTCCCTCCCAAATTCTAGGATTTTGCTTTTGAAATCGATGTTTATCTTATTAATTGACTTCCCACTTGCACTCGTTCATCCTCCTATTCTCGTCTTATCACACCCTCTCCCGATTACACTCATCTCCGTGTTTTCAAGGGTCTTTATTTTCCTTATCTACGTTCCTATCACATTCACAAGCTTTAACCTCAGTCTATACCTTGTGTTTTTCTTAAATATCCTTCTGGCTCTCTTGTTTATCGGTATCTCGATCCATCCACCAGTCACATTTTTATCTCATGTATCGTTATTTTTCATGAGTCACGATTTCTTTTTGCAGGTCGTTTGCCATGTAGTATAACACCTCCTACTTCTATGGTGGGTCCTTGTCCTTCCCTTTCACTACCCTCTTCATTTGTTCCTCTCTTAAATGTCTTGGGATAAGGTATGCCTTATTCCTTGGATACTGTTGATACTTCATCCTCTCCTATGAATGTAGATTTTTGGCATCCTCACCTTCGACTTCTCCCAACTCTCAATCTCTGTCAGCATTGGCTCCTCATTGGATGACTACCTGCTCTTTGGATGGTATTCTTCCTACTCGCCATTTTACTATAGATTCTTTGTTTTTATGGCTTTTTCTGAACCCCAGACTTATTTGAAAGATAGTTGTCATCCCTGTTGGCGTCATGCCATGTCTACTAAAATCTCCTCTCTTCATGACAATCATACGTGGGATATGGTGCCTCCTCCACTTCATCGGCATATTGTGGGATATAAATAAGTTTATAAAGCCAAGCAACATCCTTATGGTTTCATTGCTCATTACAAGGCTTGTCTCATTACCCACGGTTTTTCTCATCAAAATGGACTTGACTATGATGACAACTTTAGCCCCATTATCAAACCGGTCACTATTAGGATAATTCTAACTCTTGCCATCTCTTTTGGATGGGACACTCGACAACTTGATGTTAATAATGTATTTATTTATGGTTCTCATTAAGAAAGTCTATATGACTCAACCCTATGGCTTCGTCAATCTTACTCATCCTCATCATATTTATTGTCTCCTTTGCTCGCTTTATGGCCTTAAGCAAGCACCTCATGCTTGGTTTCTCCGTCTCAACTCATTTTTACTTGAATTGGGGTTCATAGGTTCGAGTGTTGATATCTCTCTTTTCATATATCGTACTCAAGGTTTTGTCATATTTAGTATATTTATTATTTTTATTAGTCGCAATCTTATTTTTGGAGTTTTAAGAAATAACAAATCGTGACTTGTTTCAATACCTCCTTAACTCATTTGAGTTTTATCCCTATTTTAGGAACTCAACCTTTTTCTTTATAAGTCTCTGTACTATTTATTTTACTGTAAATTTTATTTTTTATACCCGTACTAAATAAATTAAAATCGACTATCAATTTGTATAGTAGTGTGGATCGACACTTGCTTCAAGTTTTTTGTTGGCACTTATATATGCAACTTAACAATATGCTTAATAAGGGTATGCATTTCACCTGTTTTTGT
The DNA here is from genome assembly GCA_030064425.1 of Trapa bicornis. NCBI lineage: Eukaryota > Viridiplantae > Streptophyta > Magnoliopsida > Myrtales > Lythraceae > Trapa > Trapa bicornis. The sequence goes on from CM057752.1 coordinate 18,262,708, forward strand.
CTCTTACCATCCAAATTCAATATTCGAGATCAATAATTGAGTTTGCAGGATAATATTAGCCCAGAGGGCGGGTTCTCACCAGAGGGGTCACTTCACCATCCCATTTCCTATTGCTCCCTATGCTCCACCATTGCACCACCTCAATTCGTACAACAAAAAATGTACAAACTTGTCTGTACTGGACCACACTTATATAAAATGTTCACAAAATCATCAATACAAATACGAAAAATTTATATACATTACTCACTCTCAATCCTACCGTTTTTCAATTCCTTCCCGTCTTTCTTCTTGTTCTCTTTTCTGTAGCCAGCTCATTACACCGGATCATCTGGTAGATGGGCCAAATCCAAGTTCACAAAGTTGATCAGTTTTAGAGAAAACTGAAATTTGATGACATTCACCAATTGAGATTTTAATCTGGTTTGTGCTGCAAGTATGAATGTCTTTCAATCCTCTGAGGGATGAGGGCTTTAGATTAGTAGGATGACCTCGGCTTTTAGGATTGAACATTCTCACTATGTTTTGCATACATAAGTGACTCGACTCTCTCTCTATATGTATAAAAGCCACAGCTTGTAGAACACATTTGAAATGCATGTAAATAGCAAAAGCCAAGAACAACCTTCCTCTAATATAATTTTGCCAATCAGGAGATTTCTGGGGTTCCTTTCTATGTATCATTGGTTTATTTCCAAGCTCAAAGAAGATAGGATCCATGGATAAAGTACACAGTATACAGAAAGGGCAAATGCTCGGCCTTCCGGGTAAGTCAGCATGTCAGCCACCTCGAGCTGGTCCATATGTATATGTGAATCATGATGCCAAACCGTATAGGAGCAAACCAGGCAATCTTTGAGACTTGTTGTGGACGATGATGATGACACGGTTGCATACCTTATGAACAAATTCACGTTGAAATAACGATAATTTATTTTGCAATAAGAGCATTTCTTTATACATAATGAAACAAGAAGCAATTCTATCACAGTACCAAGCCCCCGTCTCTCCATCTCAAGGAGCATGTGAAATGGCAAAGAAGTCATCTTCCCAACATAAAGAAGATGAGAAGATAATATGATTCCTTGAATTCAGTAAATCGCAACCAACATAGACTACAAGCATGGCTATCAACCTCACAACTGGGCGAAATCTGCAGTGGGAGAGACCCTTCCAGTAAAATTAGCCTTCCTCTCCAAACTCCTTTGTGAATCTCTCGTGGACATCTAGATCTGCCTTACTCACAGTGGGCCTCTGTCTTGCCAACACCTTATCAAAATCTGTCTTAGATATTGGAGGAGGAAGAATCTGCAGAGCACCCAAGTTCACAAATAAATAAAAATCAATAAAGATGTAAAGAATCAACTGGCATAACCCAGGACAACTTCTGGCATATCTCCATAACAAGTTAATAAATCATCTTTTATACAATTTGATAATCTGGAAAGAGATCAAAATTTTGCTCCTGATTTAAAGGAAATATATTTTAGAAGGCAGTTAAGCCTTAAACCTCACCAAGAGCTCTAATTATGTTAGTGAGATCCATCTCACAAAGTTCATCTGACATATTTCCAAGTTTTCTAATTATGTTAGATTTTTTTGCATAAATTCCTCATCTTTAGCCCCCACCAAACTCAAGAGTTGGGTCAAGTAACCACCTCAAATTTGAAGTAAAAACACATGTATTTATCACAGATAAATAAGCATCCATCAGGTATCACAAGGATCGACATAAAGGTACCAAGCAATCCAATCTTAAGTGTTCCAAAGATCTTAAAGACAATTGACAAACACCATAGAGGCTAACTAGTCAACTACATTAGTCATACCTTAGAAGCCTCTCCTTGGGCTGCTAGCTCTTGCATAGTAATTTGCACAGCACCTGGTTGTTTGGGTCCACATGGGACCCACATACCGTTGGGAGTCTTTATAAAGAACATAGCATCCTGTGTCTTACGAACAGGTTCAAAGAGCACATCCTTAACCTAGATAATGAGATGTCAAATGAGCAAGATGTCAGAAAGAATCTGAAGAGGGTGGCAGAGAATAACAAAGGTGAAGACACCTACACAAACAGATACATCTGAACCAGAAAACCCCTCAGTCCTCCGTGCTAAGCTTTCAAAATCACTTTCAGTTAAATTGTGAGGAGTATCTCCTAAATGAACCTACAAAAACTTAAGATCATTAGTCTGAATTCGAAGTAATAAGGATTAAGTTCTACAAGAAAGTTGCGTACCTTGAACATGTGCTGCCGAGCCTTCGTATCTGGTAGAGGAATGTATATGCGCTTATCAAAACGCCTCCTGATGGCCTACATTGCATAATCTACATGAGCAGCCTACCACTACAAACCTACAAGCATGGAGCAAAATAAGCCCTTAAATATCCACTTACCTGATCAAGAGCATAAGGAGTATTGGTTGCTGCAAGAACAAGAACCTTCTCATCATTATGTCCTACACCCTGATTGGCAAGAGAAGGGAAGCCTTATGTATTATGAATAGAAACAAAAATTTAGGATCTTCTGAAAAGGGAAATAAGAACTCTATTGATCATCATACTTAATGACCCTACAAACAGACAAATCATTGGTTTAAACCAAATAAAAGCAACTTAATCATTTACTGATGAAAATATTTTCTAAGAGAGTTCTAACCAACTTAACCAATAAAAAAAACTGACAGCCAGCATGAACATAGACAGATGATGGCAGATCTAGATGAAGAAGCTGGTAAAAATTTCAGCATTTCCGTTAAGTTAACAAGGAAACTCTGCGCTTCCCTTATTTAGGTTGGGAAAAACTGATGTAAATGGAGGGAAACTTTCTTTGGTTCAAAAATTATAATGGAGAGAAATCTTTTACCTGGATTTCCCTCCAGCAGCCACTTTTGCATTCAATCATGTTTCAGAGATGCATTGGGGTGAGACAATTTAAGATAAGTTTCTACAGAAAATTTACTAAGTAAATCTTTTATGTTATAAAAAAGACAAATTTATTATCTCACCATTATCTATTCTCTCTTCTACTTAAAACATTTCTTCCAAAATCAATCAAATGTAATTGATTCATTTAACATTATATTGCTTATTGATTACTTGTAAAATATTCATCCATGTGTATTTATTAGATTACATGTTTTTGGAAGACACTTGGATGATAATGTATTTGTTTGGTCATGTTCTATTTATATGATATTAATTTTTTCCATTCCATTCTCAACTATTGGTACATGTTCGTAAGGGAGATGGAAGGGCAAAATTAACCTCATATAAATATAATTTAACAAGTACACACTCATTTATTTAGTAAAAATGAAATATTTGGCTATTAAAAATAAATATACTCATCATATTCTGATGAACATGTGCATACAAAAAAGAATTAACAAAATCAATATAATGTAAAGTTAATCAATTGGGAAAAAACGATTTTGAATGTAACAAAGATTATATAATAGAGAGATAAGAAAATGATATACTTTCATAAAATTCAATGGTAAATTGCGTAAATTTTGTTTTCAATTTTTCTTTAAATGTTTCACTCCTATTTAACTCCACATCGGGGTTGAATGAAAAGTGGCTAATGGAGGAGAATCAGGGCAATAATTTCCCTTACATTCTCCTTCCCGTCCACTAAAATTTGGAACAGAGGTGGAAAAATTTCCCCACTTTTTTCCCTTCCCCTTTGTTCACCTCAAACCAAACAAGGTACTAGTGACTGCATTGAAAAAGGTTATTTTCCCCTTTATCTCCCTACCCTCATTTCCCCTCCATTACCTCCTTCTCCATTTACTTCAACCAGTGGATTAAACTCAATAGCATTTAAAGCAACAAATACTAAGAAATTACAACTCAAGAACTTCACTCCATGATCACCTGCATCTGGACAAGAAGTTCTGTCTTGATACGCCTAGAAGCTTCACTTTCATTCCCTTCACCGCGCTGTCCACATAAAGAATCTATTTCATCGACGAAGATAATGGATGGGGCACTTTCGCGGGCCATCTGAAAAAGATTGGATACTAACTTCTCACTTTCACCCATCCACTTTGACACTAGATCTGAAGAAGATACACTGTCCACAAATAAAAATTAAAAAAAAACATAAGCTATACTAATTCATGCAACAAGTAAATAACTAGATAAAGAAACTGTGACTAGTCTGTTAAGTGATACGTTTAATGTGTTTTGTATTTAGAAAGCGTATGCTTTCATACTGATGACTGGCTGAAATATCGCAACATGCACAAAGGACATATGTTTACAGTTCTTTCACAATAAAAATCATGGATAATATGCATACCAAGAAATGCGGAGAAGTAGCTCTTCCGTTAAGGTTTTGCATAGAAATAAAAATGTGATTTGGTGTATGAGGCAAAATTTCATTGAAAGACATAAATCTGGGAATAGTCGAGGTAGATTAACCCATATAAGATTACAAGTGTCACAAAAGAGAACATGTCACAATTTTGTTAGGAGATCACCTGAAAAATGTAGAGTCTGCTTCAGTGGCAACTGCCTTGGCTAAGTATGACTTCCCCGTTCCAGGAGGACCATACAATAGAAACGCCCTCCATGGCCGCCGCTTCCCTTAAAAACATTACAACAGGTAAGAATTCAATCACTTCACAGCTAATTCTGTGTTAAATGAAGTTGCGCACCATTCCTTTAGTTGCCTCAAGAAAGAAGAATGAGCTCGAAAACTAGCATAACCAACGAGAAGATTATAGCGGTGTTGAACCAACAGGAGACAGCAGCAGAATCACTAAATATCATACATGTAATCCGTGGACCTCTGACAAACTATACTATGAAAAATAAGTAAACCCAGCAGCAAACGGAAAATAAGCTTTAACCCCAGCATACCAGTGAAGAACTGTGGAAACTTAACGGGCAATATAACAGCCTCCTGAAGTGCCTGCTTCGCGCTCTCAAGCCCTGCCACATCGTTCCATTTCACATTAGGTTTCTCCCTGATGATAGCCGAATTTAATCCAGCCCTTAGCTTCTCCTTCTCCGCATCATCCCCATCGCCACCGCTTCCATCCTTGGGCTTCGTCTTGGGGCGGGTGGCAACCGCAGCATCCCCATTGGAGGCGGGCCCGGGGCCTCCCTCATCAAGCACGGCCCTGATCTCCTCAGCCCTGTGGAGGTACTCGGTGAACTTCTGCGTGATGGCCTCCCGGATCTTCGGGTTCTTCTCGTACTTGAGATGGGTCTTGAAGTACTCGAGCGCGTTCATGTACAACGGGAAGGCCTTGGCGTAATTCCCGGCATTGTCTTCCTGCACCGCCTGTTTGACGTACTCGATTGCCTGCTCCTTGAAGTTGCTGTACATCGTTCACCGGTGTAAGCTAAAGGATCGCATCCACAGAGGAGTCGCAATCGGCCGGTGGCAGACGGATGGAGAGAAAGCCCTAGAATTGGAACCAGAAAATTCGCTGGGATTGAACGAAAACGGGAAGAGGATGTGAATCGAATTGAAGCGGAGAAATTCTCCAGTCAGGGAGAATCCTTCTTCGATGAAATTTAATGATCAGAAAATAGTTTAGCGCAAATAGAGAGGTGAGAGATGAGAAGATGGAGAAAGAAGCAAACAACATAAAGAAGTGGAAAAATGCTACATGACCATGGCGTACTCCCCTTATCATTAACTTCAAATTTGATGCACAACCATTTACTTTTCCAAGTTTTTGATCTTAGTCAAATACTCTTAATTCTATTTTTGTCTTAAATAATTCATATGTATCAAGTGAATCAATTTCCCCCAATAGGATGATCACCATAATTTAATAGATTCTAGTGATAAACAAAGAAATGAAGTCCGAATATGATATAAAAATATTTATTTGATTAATGAGTATGTGGGAGCAATTGCATCAACACATAAATTTACTTTTAGAATCATCACATTAATTTGTAATTTAAGAATAGCTTGATTAGTGGATATGAATTCTTGCATATTGGTGCCCTCAAACACTACCTTGCACATCCATGGCTGCAATACATACTCTCTCATGACTTGCCCTGCCTAATCCCGATTATAAGGTCCCTAGTAGCATATCTAGGTAGATTAACCGTCCTTACAATTAATCTTATAGTCAGGTTTGTGTCATTTCTTTGGTGCTACCTTAATGAGAGGTATCTTGTTTAGGTTAGAGTCCTTACCAAAACCAGTTTCTACAAACACATTAAACACTTGCTTAGTATTAACAATAACACTATAGAATTTATGTTTACCCCTTCTTATTTAGGTTTGTTGCACTATTTTTAGACGTACCGGTAATTGCTTGCTAACTTACTAGATTTTTTTTTAAATACATTTGGACAACATTTTAACTGTAAAATAATGTTGTACCCATCCTACTAAAACTTTATATAGTCATTATATTAGCCCTCAAATGACAAAGATTAAACCAGGTAACACATGCACAAGAACATTTTAACAATATTTATTTAATAGATTCAAACTACTACAAAAATAACAAAGTGAGTTACTACACAATCCTGATTTATACAATTCATTGGGAACCATATCATTCTCCATTGCAAGTAACATAAAATATTTTACATTTGTGGGTTACTTCAAGTGTCATATTGATGTTTATAATGCATATGCATATTACCGTGACTACTCCAATTTTTTCACACATCCACACATCCCCTCTACTAGATGGCAGGAGAGATAGGTCGATTAACCTGAAGTTCTTTTAAAGTGATCTTACCCTCTAGTAGGTTAAGTTTTTATTCACCTTGTAGTGATCAATCAAGTATCATATTTGACATACTCATGGCGCCCCATACGAGTACTTTGCCCATGTCCCCAATATGTAAGATTAGCCCCTCCAAAGGAGCTCATTCCCATCATATACACTCTTCCATAGCCAAGATGACCTAAATCTCATACCATCATACTCACTAGCTATGCCTTCCCATAATACCACCCCAATGACTTTGGTGAATAGTGTGTGGGGATTGGATAACAATCTACATGTCGTCTTCGTGAGCATGATTTTATTAAAGAGGTGAAGATCCTTTAAACCCAATTTTCATACCATAACTCGATTTTTTGGTTGGACATGCAAGAAATTTATCACATACTCTTGATACTATAACAGTATATATTTTTATCATTAAAGTATCGACAATACTTAAGTTTTAGAATAAAATATGTCATTACAATATTTCTCAATATATATAATATATAAAATCATTTCACTAAACAATACCATGAATATAAGTACAAAATCTTCATAAAAATAGTGTACCTTTAACTAATCAATCCCGACTTTCATTAATACTGTTACACTTCTTCTATGCTTTGGTTTATTGAAAAGGATGATTTTTTTTGTTAATCTCCGTTTCATTTTTAAGTCAAATCAAGTGTTTTAAAGCTTGAAATGAGTTAAGAGACATGGGTAAGATGACTAGGATCATGTTAAAGCTCAATTGAGAATCATTAAGGTCAAATTAACAAAAGTCAAAGTTGGAGACTAAATTATAAATTTTGGAAGTTTGAGAACTTTATTTCAATTTTTGAAAAATTGGGGATTTTCTGTAATTAAGAGAATTAAGGCACCCGATTGGAAATTCAAGAAAATGAAGGACCCAAATGAAATATTTGATAATCTTAGGGACTTAATTGGTAATAAGGTATATTTAAGGACTAAAACGTAATTATTACAAAGTTACGGGTTTTAAGTATAAATACTTTATTGTTTGATACCTAATTGCCCAATTCATTATAGGAATGGAACGCATACAAGCTCATGCATAGGAAAGGCACGTCATGCTTGGAAACTCATCGGGACGAATGAGTCACGAAATACGGTGAGTGTGATTTTTGGCATCATGCCTGTTTGGGGTGATAAACATACTTTCGCTAGAAAACCATTTTCTAGAAATATTATCCCCAGACTGTGTGAACTTGCTCAAAATTTTGGGAGATATTTCTGATGAAAGCATAAAACATGTGTACTTAGAGCTAGAATTGCTCTAATAGGCCCAATGCCTTGATTTTTGAAACCAATATACCCCAAGGCCAAGTTTTTGAAAACTCATGAAGTAGGCACAAGGTCAATGAGAATGGGCTTAAACCCGTAGAAAAATTTATATTTATGAGCCTATGAAAAATCTTCATAAATTGTTAATTGTGTGATTTAGCTACTAAGCCGAAGTCGGGTCGTCGAATTCGTTGGACTGGTAGCACAAAAAATAATGGTCTTAATTAAAAGACTTCTGCTTGTGCATGCTGAGATATAAAACCATCAACCCGTCCGGTATGGGGTAGTGTTATTTCTAGGGGCTGCTAGACAACCCAATGAGCATAAAGGAAGCTTTGTCGTCGAGCAAGTCAAGAACCTCTAAGAGCTTAATGATTATTGAGACCGAGTAAGAAGAGGGAGAGGTCTCATCTCACTATAGCGGACACGAATTGTAAACCCTGCCCTTTGGAGTAAAGGAAAATCGGGAACGAATCAGTCAACCCGAGTGAGAAAATAGAACCAAATCACAAACCCTAACCACTAGAGAATGGGCAAATTGAGAAATTTACAACTCTCGAGTGACCTAGAGAGTCATAAAAACCTTGGAAAGGGACTTTAGGACAATTTGGGAGAGAAAACCAGACCGGTTCAGGTGAACTACATCTAAACCAAATTGAACCGGTTTGGACCGATTTGAACCATCATTGAACCGAATGCTAAATTCATTTTTCTAGTTAGCTTAGAAAATTCAAATTTGAGAATTGAGCCACCATTGGGTAGAGAATGAATTTAGATGAATTTATAAATTTTTAATTTTAAAAAACTCAGTCGAATCAGGCCTGAACCGACCAGTTTAAGCGTTGAACCCGGTTCAGACCGGTTTGGTCCGATTCAGAATAGTGTCGTCATATTCCTTCACTATTCACTCGCAGAAAAATCAAACAGCGCCAATGGAAAGGAAACGTTTCTGTTCAATACGTTTCAGGCCATCAATGACTACATTAAGGTGTGAAACTGATGGCTGGAAAGTCCCCAAGCTCCCTATATAAAGAGCCACTCTCCATTCATCCTCCACACACCTAAAAACTTCACTCTCTCTCAGCTACTCAATTTTTCGACAAAGCTTAAACCAGAGCTATGACATAGGGATTTTTCTAAGCCAAAGAAGGCGTGGTCAGGTTCCTTAGACTTGAGGAGAAGTTAGCTACCCGACGGTGGTCACCATTCAGTTCGAGAATTATCGGAGAAGTGCCGACGTAATCAAATAGTGAAGTAGCTCCGGCATACCGAAGCTGCCATGTTCCTATCGAGCTGAAATTGGCCAATTTGAGCTCTCCTCAGGCTAAACCAAGCTCTCTCAACACTCCCTCAACAGTCATATGACCGAATTAGTGTGGAAAGGTAAGCCAATTTGACTCCCCTCTATAATTTCCGATCAGTGTTAGAGAGAGAACCGACGAATTTTCACTGACCGAATTCTTTCTCAATTCGACATGAATTGAGGTGATTCTTGATCTTAGGAGGAACCTCAGGACGAGAGCTACCTACCCCGATCGAAAGCTCGGACCCCACACCCCCGACGGTAAGCTTTCAAAGCTTTTTCTCTCTAAGTTCAGTTTTCCGACAAAACTCTATTTGAGCTTGTTCTGGCATCAATTCATGCGATTCAAAGCTCAACTGAATTGTATGGACGTGTACAAACTCAATTTTACCTTCAATTTCAATAATTAACCTCGATTAATTGGTCAATTTGATGAAATCAAATTCGATCAGTTTGAAAGAGGGAAATTGGGGGAAAATTTTGGGAAAATTGGGGATTTCGTAAAATTAAGGGACCAAAATGCAATGTCCCAAAATTGAGATCCAATTGGCCATGAAAATGATGTTGGAGGATCAACTGGTCAATTTTTGGAATGTTTGGGGTCAAATTTCCATTTTTGCAAAGTATAGGCAAAATGGTAATTTTTGAAAAGTTGGGGACCAAATTGGAAATTTGGGAAACTTGAACCTTTTTTGGAATTTTGGATAAATTTACCCATAGTGAATTTTTGAAAGTTTTGGGACTCAATTTGGGGGAAATTGGCATTAGGGACCTAAAGTTAAAGGAAAAGAACTTTAGGGACCTAAATGTAAATAATTAAAAGTTTGGACATTTTGTTCATTTGTGTGGAATGAAGGCTATTTGGCCAAATGATAATGAAGTAGGATGTTCAAATCGTATAGGAACATGAGGGACCGGGAATGCTAGCAAAGACAAGTTTGTGTGAAGGCATAGAGCCAAATAAGAGGAATACACTACACTATCATGTGAGTGGAAATTTTCATATCATACCCGGTTAGGATGATGAGTACCTCAGAATGAAAAACTACTACTATGTGGAATTTTAACATAACACCTAGATGGAGTGATGTGGAAAATATGCGAAAAAACTAATTATCGATTGTAAGTAGATCATACCCGGTTGGTATGATAAACTTCCTAGAAGGTAGTGGAAAACCCATTTACCGATCACACCCGGTAGGTGTGATCAACGAGTGAAAAGATATTTTGTCAGAAGTGTTCTCCCCTAACTGTATGCCACTGCTTAAAAATTTTGGGAAACCTTCTTGATGAGAGATCAAATAGCTCAGTTAGGCTAGAGACCTCGATTTTGGAACTTGAGGTCTAAAATGCACGATTTTGAAAATCTCGTATAGTGGGCCTAAGGCTAGTTGGCACGAGCAAGAGCTCGTAAACAAACATGATGTTAAGCCATAAAAATTTTAATTAATGATGTGATTTGACCATGGTACCAAGACATGACCGACATACTCGATGGACTAGCGGTAATGCGACAAGTCCCGGTCGATGGACTAGTCTAGACAAACAGCTGCAAGTCGAGTTGAGGGTCGGCGTGATGCCCCGACCCGGTTTGGTTGGATCCCCATGAACAACCCGCCACTCTCCCGATTTATTAAAGGGTTTTCCCTTATTATAAATTGTAAAGAGTAAGGCGTCCTTTAAACCTGCACCATTTCCTGAAATAGCACAATCAAAACTGCATGAAATTTTAAACTTTACATACCAGTCTTACAAGCATCTTAGTTGATGGTCTTTTAGGGTAGGCTTTCTGGGATTTCCTGAAAAGGATATAAGGGAGGGGGTGAGTACGACTACTCAGTGAATGGGTTTTTCAAAAGGTCTACTTTTAACTTTTAAGAAAAATATTTATATGGAGTGTGCCAGACTCCTTTCTTTTAAAAAATCCATTCCTTTAAAAATTCGGGTTTTTCCCTTATTTCTTAGTTACCGGTGTGTCATCACCCAATACACATCCTTCATCATGAAGGTTACACACATTCACAAGTCAGCATTACTACTAAACCCGCTAGTGGCTTCGGAGCAATTTGTTCTGCCACCTAGATAGAAGTACGACCACTTCTACCCTAGGAATGAGTGGATGTACGTGACATCTGACCCACAATCCTGAAATCACTTCTTCGTGTCCGTATGAGGACAGAGACCTCATCTTGTCCCCACCTCGATCTCATGCACTTGGTGCTACTCCAAATTTTGCACAGATACTTGGAACGACGATCTGCCCTTATACTCATCGGGTCGTTCAGGGCCCTTAGGATGCATCACTACCCCTCATGGGCATCTTGATGATCCCGTACTCACAGTGCATGCACAAACAATATCTTCTCATATTGCCATGTACACTATGGTGCCACTAGTCCAATGGCCCCGACTCTCAACTCAACCCGCAATTGTTTGTCTTGACTGGTCCATCGACCTGTCATGTCGCATTGTCGCTAGTTGGCTGAGCATGTCGGTCCTATCTTGGTACCATGGCCAAACAATTCACTTATTAAGTTTTATGACACATATATCATATTTGTTTACGAGCTCTTGCTCGTGCCAACTAGCCTTGGGCCCATTGTACGAGATTTTCAAAATCGGGCATTTAGCCCCCAAGTTCTAAAACCGAGGCCCACAGCCTATCAGAGCTATTTGATCTTCCATCGAGAAGGTCTCCCAAATTGTTTAAGTATTGGCACACAGTCAGGGGAGAGCACTTCCGACAAAACATATGTTTTCTCTATCCATCATACCACCAGGGTATAAGGACACCTCTATTCATAATCGATGAACGTGTTTTTAACTTCCTTCGAGGAAGTCTCATCATACCAACCGGGTATGATCTACTTACAACCGGTAAGTAGTTTTGTCGCATAATTTTCATATCACTTCATCTAAGTAGTGATGTTTAAAATACCACTAAATAGTGGGTTTTCATACCGAGGTACTTATCATTCCCAACCGGGTATGATATAAAATTTCCACTCACAATTGATAAGTGGTTTTAAATTTTAAGTTGTGCTTATCATCCCAACCCGGTATGATGTTTGTAAACCCACTCATCCATTAACGCAGTTAATTCCACTAGACCGGTTCTTTGTATTCACGCGAGCTCGTCCATGCTGGCGTTCCCGGTACTTTGTGTTCCTATACGATATGAACACTCTTTTTTACTATAACTCGACTTAATAACCTTTATTCATTTCCAATGAATGAGAAAATCCAAACTTTTTAGTTATCTGCAATTAAGTCCCTAAAGTTATTTCTCTTTAACTTTAAGTCCCCAAATGCCGATTTTTCCTCAAATTGAGTCCCGAAACTTTTAAAATTTATCTTGGAACCTCAATTTATTCAATTTCACAAAAGGGGTTTAATTTCCCAAATTTCCAATTTGGTCCCCCAACTTTTCCAAAATTACCATTTTGCCCTTCCTTTACAAAAATGGTAATTTTTGCCCCAAAAATTCCAAAATTCCTCAATTGGTCCTCCAACATTATTTTCATGCCCAATTGACCCTCAATTTCATAAAATTGCATTTTGGTCCTTTGAATTTCGAAAATCCCCAATTTTCCCCTCAATTTCAACTCTTCAACACTACCGAATTTAATTTTATCAAATTGACCGATCAAACACCTCTAATTGTTGAAATTGGAGTTGAAATTGAGTTCCTAAATGTTCATACGATTATAAGGAACTTTAAACCGCAGATTTTAATGCCAAAACGAGCTCAAATGGAGCTTCGCCGAAAAATAGATTGTAGAGAGAGAAAGCTTTGATTTCTCACCAGTGAGGGTACAACGGTCCGAGCTTTCGATCTGGGCAGATAGCTCTCATTTTGAGTTTTATCATAGAATCAAGAATCACATCAATTGATGCCGAATTGAGTTAGAATTTTATTATTGAAATTCTATTGGTTTTCTCTCTGGCACCGGCCGAAAATTATAGAGGGGAGCCAAATTGGATTACCTTTCAGTTCTAATTCAGCCGTGGGAGGGCTGAGGAAGTATTGGGAAGGCTTGGTTTGACCTAAGGAGGGCTCGAAATGGTTAATTTCAACTCGGCCGAAACAGGCAGCTTCGGTCCGCTGGAGCTGCTTCACCGTTCCATCATGTCGGCGCTTCTTCAGTGATTCTCGGATTGAATAGAGTTTGCTATCATATAGTTAATTTTCCCCCAGTTGGAAATGGAGCAGTAGAGAGAGAGAAGTATTCAGGTATGAGGAGAATGAATGGGGATTACCTTTTTATATAAGTGTAAAAACCATGTATTAAATGGGAGAGATTTATTACTAGTATTAATATTGCCATAAATTATTGGTATTAATTCCAATAATTTAATTTCGAAATTAAATTATTTTTATTAATTCCAATAATTTAACTTAGGTATTAAATTATTGGTATTAATTATAATAACTAAATATATATTAATTTATAGCTATTTATGATAAGGAGGTCACCCATCCTCACACTACTCTCGGTCAAGCACACTTAACTTTAGAGTTCTTATGGATTCTTATTCACCTAAACCAATTTGGTTTTTCTCTTCTTATTTGTCTTAAGTTTCTTTTCCAAGGTTTAATGAACCCTTTGGATCACCCGGAAGTAAATTTCCAAATTGCTTGTTCCCAAATGATCGGTTTTGTGAACCAATTTAGTTTTTCTCACTTGGTTTGACCGGTTCTTTTCCCGATTTTCCTTAGCTCAAAATGGCATAGTCAGGGCCGTTGGACTAGTGGTACCAAAGATTAATGAATTATATGGAAAACTTTGTTTGTGTATGCATTGAGGTTCGGGACCATCAAGATACCCAAGAGGGGTAGTGACTCTCAATTTTAGGAAATTGCATTTCGTTCCTTCGAATTTTCGAAAATCCCTGATTTTCCCCAAAATTTTCCCCCAATTCCAACTTCTTAACACAGCCGAATTTGATTTCATCAAATTGACCGATCAAACATTTCCAATTGTTGAAATTGAAGTTGAAATTGAGTTTCTACATGTTCATATGATTCTTTAGTAATTTGAATCGCAAGTTTTAATGTCGGAACGAGCTCAAACGGAGCTTCACCGGAAAATGAACTATAGAGAGAGAAAGCTTCGATTACTCACCGGTGAGAGTACGATGGTCTGAGCTTTCTATCTGGGCAGGTAGTTCTCATCCTGAGGTTCATCCTAATATCAAGAATCACATTAATTGATGCCGAATTGAGTTAGAATTTCATCAACGAAATTCTACCGGTTCTCTCTCTAGCATCAGTTGGAAATTGTAGAGGGGAGCTGAATTGACTTACTTTTCAACCCTTATTCGGCCGTGGGAGGGCTGAGGAAGTGTTGGGAGGGCTTGATTTGGCCTGAGTAGGGCTCAAAATGGTCGATTTTAACTTGGCTGAAACAGGGCAGCTTCGGTTCGTTGGAGCTGCTTCACTGTTCCATCACGTTGGTGTTTCTCCGGCGACCCTCGGAGCAAACGGAGACTACAGGCGTGTTGCTGGCTTCTCCTAGGTTCTAAAGAACCCGACCTCGCCTTCTTTGGCTCAGAAAAGTCCCTATATCGGAGCTCTGGTTCGAGCTTTACCAGAAAACTAAGCAACTAAGAGAGAGTGAGTTTTTCAGGTGTGGAGACGATTAATGGAGAGGGGCTCTTTATATAGGGAGCTCGGGGACTCGTTAGCCGTTCGTTTGGCACCTTTGTGATAGACATTGATTGCCTGAAATGTATCGAACGGAAACATTTCTTCTCCACCAGCGTTGCTTCGATTTTCCGATGAGTGAACAGTGTTGTCATCTGGAGGAAGAAATGACACTGTTCCGAACCGGACCGGACCGATCTGAACCGTGTTCGAAGCTTAAACCGGTCGGTTCACCCCCCATTTGACCAAAATTTTCAAATTTTTAAATTTAAAAATTTCTAAATTCATTTTCTATCCAATGGTGGCCTCAAATCTCAAATTTGAATTTTTTAAGCTACCTAGAAAAATGAATTTAGGATCTAGTTCAATAGTGGTTCAAACTGGTTTAGATCTGGTTCACCTAAACCGATTTGGTTTTCATCTCTAATTCCTTCACAAGTCCATTTCCATGAATTTTGTGACTCCTTAGGTCACTTAGAACCCATAAATTTCCTGGTTTACCATCTCTCTATAGATTACAGTTCATAAACCGGCTCAATTCTTAAACCGGTTTAATCCAGTTCGGGTCCAGTTCACCCGAACCAGTCTGGTTTTTCTCTCCCACTTTGTTCTAAGGTTCCTTTCCAAGGTTTATAAATCTCTTCGGGTCACAAGAGATCCATAAATTTCACTATTTGCTCTTTCTCTTTTGGTTCTGGTTCATGAACCGACTTGGTTCATAAACCGGTTCAGTCCAATTGGATCCAGTTCATCTAAACTAGTCTGGTTTTTCTCTTCCAATTTGTCCTAAGGTTATTTCCCAAGGTTTTATGAACCCTTTGGATCACCCGAGAGTTGTAAATTTTTAAATTGCCTGTTCCCAATTTATCGGTTATGTGAACTAGTTCAATTTTTCTTATTCGGTTTGACCGGTTCTTTTCCCGATTTTCCTTAACTCAAAAGGGCAGGATTTACAGTAGAAGTCCAGGACTTCTACTCGGATGGATGGTAAAGATGCTCTAAACCACAAGTGGAACAGTTGTGGACTATTCTGCGAACATGTAATCCCTTTCTATGATAGAAATGACATGTGAATGTTTGCTAAATGCCTTCCGAGCAAGGGGAAGTGCTTAAAAGAGATGAACTCATATCACAGTGAACTAAAAGGATAAAATGCTTTGATAAATGAGCAGTCAATAGGAGGTCGCCACGTGTCCGGCCAATGAGTCAAAGGCTAACTAGGTTGTTGAGTAGGAAGCCTCATCAGTAGAGCTAGCCAATCACAAAGCGTCATGTGGCAAATCCACATGTGTGAAGCTCGCACGCATGGGGCAGTGTCATCTTCAACCTTGGACTGACGACAACCTGTGACTGCCAAAAGGAGACCAGATCTTCCGCATTCAGAAAATTGGCCACCACCGACGAAATAAGGCGAGTTAGACTCCAAAACTAACACTGGCCGACAGTACTATCAGTTGTCGAGCTCCCTATATAAAGATCACCCTCCCACTCAGCCTCCCCACTGCCCGAATAACCCTTGAAGATAGACAGTCTACTTTCTGGTGAAGTGCAGACCAGAGCTCCAGCGACGAGCCTTTTCTCAACCAAAAGAGCTTCGATTGATGGCAACAGAACCAGGGAGAAATCCTCTGACTAGCCACACCCTTAGCCCGACCTGAGGACTCTCCGGGGAGCATCGAAGTGATCGCATAGTGAAGCTACTCCGACAGCTCGAAACGGCGAATCTCTGACCAGCCTAATTCAGGACACCTATAGCTAAAGTCGACCTCCCACGACTTCCCTGAGATACCTCATGATCCCTTCCAATCTATAGGTAAGTCAGTCCACCTCCAATTTGTCTAAGTCCTACAATTCTAGAGAGAGAAAGTAACTGAAACTCTTTGACCAAATTCCCCTACCTAGAACACCAATTAGGATGAATTCCGATTCTTAAAAGACCCTCTCAGCAAGGGCTAACTCCACAAATCTAGAGCCCCGACAGTCGCATCTTCACCGGTAAGAATTCGAAGCTCTCTCTATCTCTCTTTAGGACGTATTTTCTGATGAAGCTTTGTCGGAGCTCGAAACTAGGCCGATTTCAGAAATTCAAAGGTAGAATAGACGTAGGGAGTTGGAGGAAGTGAATAGCAGTATGGCAGGAGGAAATTAATGGAGTTTATGCAATCAATATGAAGAGATAAGAAAACGGGGGTCAAGATTATAATTTGGGGAAATTTGGCGGCAATTTAGGATTTTTCGAAAATAAGAGGACTTTTGTGCAATTTTCTGAAAAATGAGGGTCAATTGGAAAGTGTGAGGAAATTGAGGGCCAATTGGTAGCTTTAAGAAATTTTGGGAACAAATTGGCAATTTTCATGAAATAGGGGCAATTTGGTAATTTCAGTATAAAAAACGGGGGCTTGATGTTCCTTGTCTGTGATTATGTAGGGGTAAGAGGGGTCCATCGATCTACAACCTGGAACGCCTTGAGAACACGACAAGCCAACCTAGGAAAGGAGGAAGTAAGACACACCAGGTGAGTGGGAATTTCCAGCATCAATCCCCATTGGGATGATGGTCATACTTTTATATTAAAACCATTTTCCCTAGAATTAGCCTTCCACGACTGAGTGAATATGCTTAAATGGTTTGGGAGTTATTTCTGGGGGTGGGCTAGAATGAGGTAAGTGGGCCCAAGGCCGATGGGCATGGGTTCAGATATGTTGAGAATCAGTGAGTAATAAGCCCATTAAAACTTTCATAATGGATATTTGTGTGTTAGACCTATCAAGCCATGGTCGGGTTATTGGGACAAATAGTCGCTAAGCCGAAGCTGGGTTATCGAATATGTTGGGCTAGTGAGCATGGGGCCGATGTCGGGCCAACAAACCCGTGGGGCTGGTAGGCCATAGATAATGGCCATAATTGTTAAGACTTTTGATTATGTATGCATGAGATGTAGAACCATCAAGACGTCTGGTATGGGGTAGCGGTGATTCTAAGGGCTGGTGGATGACCTAGGGAGCATAAGTGCAGTTAATTGTCCAGCATGCCAAGAAGCTCCGGGAGTTTCACACTCACTGAGACCAAGGTCGGAGGGGGAAGAGGTCTCGTTCCACATTGTAGACATGAAGTATGGCTCGAGTTTGAGGGTCGGACATTGATGTCCACTCAGACTTAGGGTAAAAGTCAAGGACTTCTATCAGGATGGATGGTAAAGGCGCTCCGGTCCACAAGTGAAATAGTCGGGGACTGTTCTGTGATCGTGTGATCTCTTTTTGTGATAAAAGGGTGATTATTGAATGAAACCTTCATTGATCATAAGAAAAGGAAAAAGAGAATATATATATATGACTAATTAATTGTCGTAGAAATTTCTCACTCATTGAGTTGTACACTCACTCCCCTCCTTTCACCCATTTCAGGAAAAAAGGTCGAGTCAAGTAGAATCGAAGTTCGTGTGAAGGCTCAAACACTCAAGATAAGTTCTACATTAGGAAATCTCAAAATTTTAAATTGTTATGACAAACATGTATCGGTACGTATTTACCTTCCATAAACCATCGAGTTAGGAATATCAAGATTATTAATAAAAGGGGGTGGGTTGATCATAAGACTCCGATTGAAAAAATTGGATCGGGGTGTGATAGTTACTATACAATATTTAGATAAATATATTGATGATAATAGTGCATACACAAAAAATTGTTTGTGAACTAATAAATGGACAATTATCTCCTAGAGGAACCATTGTAGTTAATATGTTTTGAAACTAATCCCGAAGTGTGAACTAGTGGAACTTTAAAGTATCACTCGAAATGAAAAGGAAAGAAAATTATAAACTATGCAGTAGTCATTTTGATTAGAGAAGGAATGAATGAGGTATATGTTATCAAAAGTTTTAATTTAATACTATATGTTTTTCCTAATTTTTTAAATATTTTATAAATTTGTACGGTATGTTTATGAAATGCTTTTTTTTTAAAACTAGATTTATTTTATATTTTGAGTTTTAATTAATGTCGGTGCTATATTCACTATTATGAAAATGGCGTGACAAATTTTTATAAGACTCCAATCCATAGAATGAGCTCGAGGTGTAATATGAAATCTCTTTTGAAACATAATTCGTTATCTAAGAAATCATAATTCGTTATCTAAGAAATCAAACTGATGTTGTTTATAATCCATGAACGAAAAATAGAATTATTAAAAGAAGGGTAGGGAAAATTTTCAGTCACAAATCCCAGTTTGTTTTTAGAGGCCAAATTCACAATCATTACTTGAAACCATATGTAGAAATTGGAAAAAGAACTATCAAGAATGTGGCTCACAAGAATGGCCCTTTGATATGGATTATATGAGTATTCATTTAAATCTACCAATTCATTATTAGAAGATAGTATAGAATTGGTTGGAAGAATTTGTTGTAGTTTATTGATTTCTCTTTCGCAAATTCTTTCTTCCCTTCCTCATCTAAGTGATTGTAGGTATAATTGGTGTTAAACGATCAATTCCTTGTGTCTTTGACCCGCTTTAATACCATATTAGCAGAAAACGGGCGAAAGCCTTTGATTGAAGTCGTTGAAAATAATTGAAGATTGAAGTAAGGGCCAACAACCATAATTTGATCATGGAGAGGAAACTCGGGATATTCTCAAGCACGCGAACCCATAATTCCATAATTTTACTGTTTGAGGTTTTCCTAAAATCACACCTACATCCCTAGAGTTCCCAAGCATTTATAAAAAGTGTATTAACTTCTAAATCCTTACAAATTTAACCAATCTTAACTAATGCGAAGAAATATTACAAAAATATCCCAAACTTTAAAAATCATCCCGGTACAACCGGTTCCTGAGTATCTTACCTGATTATTCCATTCAAGGCTTGGCTCAATTCTTGTCAGACCGATCAAGTTGGTGTAAGTTGCCTGAGAGACAGCTGGGTTGCGTACAGCCAAAGACTGTATTAGTCTCGTGGGGAGGATACTACTACAGATCATATGCATATGTAGTATTACTATTATATGGGAGACATAGTATGATGAGTAATGGAGTACCACTTAGGCTCCACTACAAGCACACGGATACGCTCTGAGATGGTGGTGGCTCACTAATCCATGAGATTCTCATGGTATAAAGAAACTCAATGGTAAAGGACAAGTGAAGTTGGCCCACAAAAGGACAATAAAGGTGAGGAGAATTGAATTTTACGTAGAATATGCCACTCTTTTATCATGACAAAATTACAATTTATATTACTAATAAATTAAAATAAATATTTTTTAAAATAAAATTATAAATATTTTCTTATTAATACATGATGATGAGAACGGGAGACAAAAAAAGTACATAAGCATAATGCATCTCAAGCCATAAGATTTTCAGTACAGTCAGAATATTTCCCCAATTGCCCTGGCCTCCTTTATTCACGGCTAGCCAATGGTACATACCACTAACTTATTTACTGCCCACCCGAATCACATTGGCCCCACCACGTACGTAAACTAACACGATACCAGTGGGATCGAATCGCACCCACAGACATTCGATGCAGTCGATGTTGTTGGAGGTATACTCGCAATCAGCGTCTCCTAGCTGCGGTTTCCCGCTGAGCGTTGAAGAAGACGGCTGCCACAGGAAGCCCGAGCTCGTTCTCCTCGGCGAACTTCCTCGTGCTGAAGCCGTCCCGAAAAGTCGGGGGCTTCACCCCCTGCCTCCTTGTCTGCTTGAAGAGAACGAACACGAACCTGTGGATCCCGATGTTCGGCCTTGGCATCTCGTAAGGCACCAACTCTGTCCCTGTAGGGTTTTATTTTAAGTTAACTTGTCATCAATGAGCATAAGAAAACTGCAGCTCGTTCTCTATCTATATATGTACGAAAGCTGTAAGATCCATCAATTACCGAATGTGGCATCAGTGGTCCCCGGGATGTCAGTGACAATCCTGAAAGATAGATTGTACCATGGAAAGATAAGACGACGATATCAGAACTGCTACCGTATAATATCTATATATGAAAAATATACTCGATGTATGTATTTTTGTGTGTATATAGAGTACATACCAGTGCAGGTGCTCCCTGAGGTACGGATCGCTCGGGCCTGGAACATCCGGATCTATCATGATCTGTGAGAAATATCGAGCAGATGATGGATTGTGATGATGACATATAATATGATAATAGATGCATGTATGGAGATGCATATATATAGATATTTATATATACCAGGGTGAAGAAGGACCTCAGGTCACCGCCGAGAATCTCGACCTTGGGCTTGAGGGTGACCCAGGAAGGGAAAAGCTCGTGGCCATTGAAGACCTGGCGGTTGGAGCTGAAGATAACAGCGATCCTCATGGTTGGGGCGAATGAGTCGATCACGTCCCCTACTACCCTCCCTACGACAAGCGGGTCGGAGGAAGACAGGAATTTCGCCATATCTCTCCTCTAACCTTGATGGCCTTTTGAGGAAGCTGATCCAATTAGTCTAATGCTTGCTTGCTTGCTTCTTCTTCTTCAAAATCTGAGTGTTAGTAAGTATGGATATAAGGATGAAGAACCCAAAGTATTTATAGTGCCCGAGTCGTCCAGGTAAGTACACAGCACACACACGCCTTCAAATAATGATGCATTAAAAAATTACAACAATTAAAGTAGATATAGCTTTGGCCTTTGGGGGAGAGGAAAGGATATGGTAAAGAAAGCTTTGCACAAAAATATGTACGTATACTTCAGGAAATCTTCACCCCAGCCACTTGCTCTGAGCAGGCTAAATTCTTCAAGGGTGGGCATGGCAATTTTACCCGACCCATACGACCAGTCGGGTCCAATCGGAATCCGACGAATGTGCGAGTTGGTATATAGAGACGAATGTGCGAGTTGGTATATAGAGACGAATGTGCGAGTTGGTATATAGAGACGAATCCGCTCCCGATTTTTTTTTTAAAAGACCACCGCCCATCAAAACGACATATTTTCACTTCACGGACGATTTTTTAAACCCGAGCGTTGTTTTATACTGAGTTAAAAAAAAAAAAACCTAACTTCTTCTCCTCCACGTTGTTGGGGGCCGGCAGACACTGTCTGCGACTCTCGAGGGCGAGAGGATGACAACGGACGATGGGCGAAAGAAGAACAGTGGAAAGCGACACAAATATCAGACGAGGGGCGACCAGTCGACCACGGGCAAAGGGCAAACAAGGTTCGGACTTCGGGTGCTGGCGTGGGATTGTTGGAGTCGGGTGCAGTCGGGTCGGGAGTTAGGACGTCCAGTACACTCCCGGTCAGGTGCAGTCCGGTCAGGACCCGAATTATTTCGGGTTCAAACCCAACCCAATCTGGTTCTAGTACTGAATCTCAATCTACCCTATCCGAATTGGGGTCTTTGGTGACTGGATAGTCGACCGCGGATCTGATATCCCCGAACTGATAGGCGGGGTAGCTCGCTCCCTTCAGATCCGACCCTCTATATTGCCAGTCCGATTCAAGGGGCAATTGCATGCCCATTGAATATTGATCTATTTGTCGCGGATAATACTCAATTACATCTCAAATCATGGCTGATACCTTCTAGACGGCACATATATATATATATATATATATAGAGGATTAAGTGGGGTCAATTTCAATAATTAAAAGGGAAAATAGATAAATAATCTAAATGTACTAATAACTATCCTAACCTGACGAATGAATTTTAAAATATTATTATAAATAGTTAATATATAATATAATATTCACTAATAAATATTATATTATATATATTCTCATATTTTTTATTTATATATTTATATTATTATAAGTTTATAAATAAACACATTTATAAAAATTGTTTTCCTATCATCTTATTCTTATTGCCTATCTAACTTATATTTCAACATATTGTATTAAATTATTTTAAATTTCTATATAATATACAAAATTTAGATTGATTAGCTCTAATCTTTATTTCAAAAATGTTATTTCTCACAAAAAGTTATTTTACGAAAGTTGTAAGGGAGAATTGTATTGTTTTCGTAACAGTTGTAATCCTTATATCTTATTTTTAGTTGCTTGTGTAAGTTGTATTGAATCGATTTTATTATTAAATCAACTTTTAGTACATTTCGCTTATACTATTTACAATCGTATGCTTTCTAAACATTTATCAATAAAAGCTATATCAATTTTATAATTATTTGATTCATGTTTTTGTGGTAAAATTTCTCAGTATTAATTCCCTTTAACTCACCATGTTAACACTAATACTTTTTAGCTAATTGATACTAACATATGGGACCACTCCTATTATATTCCACACAACTTATCTTTACTATTTTTATTTTCTTGATTATTATATTAAGTTCTCATGGTTTTTTATAATGAAAAAAACATTCAAATATTCAATTTATTTTTCGAGTATTTCATTTACAAGTTAAAAATTTATTCGACTGTAAAATTAAATTTATTCAATCAAATGGTGCTAAATAATTTATTTCTACCTCCTTTCAATCTGAACTTTATCTTGCAGGCATCCATCACCGACTCTCATGCCCACACACGCCCCAATAAAATGGATCATCTGAGTGTAAATATTGTAATATTTGTGAACATGTGACTCACTCTCTTAATTTATTCTCATACTCTATTAAAATTTTGGAATTTTAAATTTGATAAATCCGTCTATCTAATTAACCGCTTTACTACTCGTTCACCAGGGTTTTGTTATTCTTACGAGTTATTTCATTATAACACCCCTGATTATAAATATATGTGTGTGTTTGGGTATTTACACTTTTCCTTCCTTCGTCTCTACGTGTCTTACAAACTTCAACCCCAGTCTACTACTTGTATTTTTCTTGGCTATCATTGTCATTATTTCGAGTACCACATTTTGGATCCTCGTAATAATCACATCTTTATCCATGACACTATTTTTTTAATGAAACAATATTTCCCTTCTCATATAAAAGTATGTCTCCCTCCACTTTCGTTGAGCACTCTCATGTTCCCCTCCTAGTCCCCCATCTTGTCCTGACTCCATTTTCAAACTCAGATATGCCACCTCCCTCTTCTCCCACTACACACTTTGACCCTTCTTCTCCATTTGTCCTACCGACCAAAACCTTGTTGTGATGCCTACTCATATGGTCACTTGCTCGCAAGATAACTCTATGTGTAAACCCTATCCTTTGATAATAAGAAAATTGGGGAAAGAACCGGTCATTTTCAATTTGAAAACTGAGTTGGTCTATAAACCGGAACCGATAGAGAAAGGGCAAACCAGGAAATTTATGGATCCCGAGTGACCCAAAAAGTCCCAAAAGTCATGAAAAAGGACTTTAGGATGAGTTAGAGATGAAAACCAAACCAAACGGTTCAGGTAAACCGGATCCGAATCGAATTGAACTAGTTTGGACTAGTTTGACCCACTATTGAACCGAATACTAAATTTATTTTTCTAGGTGACTTAGAAAATTTAAATTTAACAATTGAGGCCACCATTGAATAGACATTAAATAAAGAATGAATTTAGATGAATTTAGAAATTTTTAATTTTAAAAAATTCGGTCGAAACAGGCCTAAACCGGCCAGTTTAAGCTTTGAACCTGGTTTAGATCGGTTCGGTCCAGTTTGGAACAATGTCATCTTTTTCCTTCAGATGACAACACTGTTCACTCGCTGTAAAATCGAATAGCGCTGATAAAGCTGAAAAGTCTCCGATCAGGGAGTTTCAAGCAATGAATGACCGCCATTAAGGCGCCAATCGGACGACCAAGAAGTCCCTGAGCTTCCTATATAAAGACCCCCTCCTCA
The DNA here is from genome assembly GCA_030064425.1 of Trapa bicornis. Lineage (NCBI taxonomy): Eukaryota > Viridiplantae > Streptophyta > Magnoliopsida > Myrtales > Lythraceae > Trapa > Trapa bicornis. The sequence goes on from CM057752.1 coordinate 18,287,442, forward strand.
TTCATCCTCTCCACACCTAAAAACTCCATTATCTCTCAACTGTTCCAATTTCCAACAAAGCTCGAACCAGAGCTCTAATATAGGGTCTTTTCTGAGCCAAAGAAGCCGTGGTCAGGTTCTTTGGATTCGGGGAGAAGTCAGACATGCCTGTAGTCTCCATTTGCTCTGAGGGTCGCCGGAGAAGCACCGGCGTGATCGAATAGTGAAGCAGCTCCGGCGGACCGAAACTGTCCTGTTTCGGCTGAGCTAAAATTGGCTAATTTGAGCCATTCTTTGGCCAAACCAAGCCCTCCCAACACCTCCACAGTCCTCCTACAGCTCAATTAGAGTTGAAAGGTAAGCCAATTTGGCTCCACTCTTTAATTTCTGACTGGTGCTAGAGAGAGAACTGACAAAACTTCAATGATAAAATTCTCACTCAATTCGGCATCAATTGATGCAATTCTTAATTCTACGAGTAATCTCAGGATGAGAGTTATCAGCCCAGATTGAAAGCTCGGACTGCCTCGCCCTTAACAGTAAGCTTTCAAATCTTTCTCTCCCTAAGTCCAGTTTTTCGGCGAAGCTCCGTTTGAGCTCATTTTGGCAACAAATCATGCGATTCAAAGTGTAATTGAATCGTATGAAGGTGTAGAAACTCTAATCTCAATTCAATTTCAACAATTAAACTCATTTGATCGGTTAATTTGATTAAATTAAATTTGGCTGAGTTAGAAGGTTGAAATTAGGGAAAATTGGGGGAAATTTTGGGAATTTAAAAAATTTGAGGGACTAAAGTGTAATTTCATAAAATTGAGGGCAAATTGGGTATGATAAAGATGTTGGAGGAAAAATTGGATAAATTTTAGAATTTTGGGGCAAAACTTACCATTTTTGTAAAGTAGGGGGCAAAATTGTAATTTTGGGAAAATTGGGAGACCAAATTGGAAATTTGGGAAACTAAACCCGTTTTTGTGAATTTGAATAAATTGAGGTCCCATGATGAATTTTAAAAGTTTCAGGACTCAATTTGAGGAAAAACCGGCATTAGGGACTTACAGTTAAAGAAAAATAACTTTAGGGACCTAATTGCAAATAAATGAAAAGTTTGGTTTTCTTATTTATTTGAGATGAATGAGGTCTATTAGGCCAAAGAATAATGAACAAAAGTGTTCATATTATATAGGAACATGGAGTACCGAGAATGCTAGCTAAGACAAATTCGAGTAAGGACAACAAGATGGCTAAGAGAATATTCACTTCACGATGGGGTGAGTGGGATTTTTATATCATACCCGATTGGGATGATAAGAACCTCGGAAATGAAAACCCACTGCTAAGTGGTATTTTAAACTTCACACCTGAGAGTAGTGATGTGAAAATCACTCAAAAAACTACTTACCGGTTGTAAGTAGATCATACCCGGTTGGTATGATGAGATTTTCTGGAAGGAAGTTGAAAACTCGCTTATCGGTTATAAGTGGAGACGTCTTTATACCTGGTTGGTATAATAGACAAATGAAAGGTTTATTTTGTTGGAAGTGCTCTCCCCTAACTGTGTGCCACTGCTTAAAATTTTTGGGAGACCTTTTTTACGGGAGCTCAAATGGCTCATATAGGCTGGATGCCTCAGTTTTGGAACTTGGGGGCTAATATGCCTGACTTTTGGAAATCTCGAAAGTGGGCCCTAGGCTAGTTGGCACGAGCAGGAGCTTATAAATAAACATGATTATTATGCCATGAAAACTTAAGTAAATGAGTTATTTGGCCATGGTTCCGAGAACGGACCGACATACTCGATGGACTAGTGGTAGTGCGACATGACAGGTCTTCAGACTAGTCAAGACAAATAGCTACAGGTCGAGTTGAGGGTCGACGTCGTCAAACCAGCGGCATAAGAGATTATATGGCATTATGTGAAAAAATGTTGATTGTGCATGCACTGTGTTACAGGACCTTTAAGATGCCCAAGAGGGGTAGTGATGCGTTCTAGGGCTCTGGTCGACTTGGTGGGTATAAGGGTAGTTAGTCGTACCAGAAGTCTTGTGATGCTTGACGTAGCTTCAAGCGCATGAGACCGGGGTGGGGATAGGATGAGGTCTCTGTCCTCATATGGACACGGAGTTTTGCTACAGAATTGAGGGTCGGATATCGCGAACATCCACTCATTCTCAAGGTAGAATTGGATATACTTCTATCTAAGTGGTCGGTAAAGTCGCTCCGATGCTACAAGTGGGTATAGTGGGTGGGCTGTCATACGAATGTGTGTTATTCTTCATGATGAAGGATGTGTGTTGATTGTTAAACATACCATGGCAATAAGAAATGGCTATGATAACCGAGATTTTTAAGGATAAATGTTTTTAAAGAAAATAAGGAGTCTGACACACTCCAAATCAAACATTTTTCCTAAAAAGTAAATTTTAGAAACCCATTCACTGAGTTGTTGTACTCACTCCCTCCCTTATATCTCTTTTCAGGTAACCCAAGGAAAACCAACCCAAAGACCTCAAGATAACTACACATACAAGACATAAATGTAAAAGTTTAAAATTTTATGCAATTTTGGTTTATGATATTCTATGAAAGGTATAGGTTTAAGGGACGTCTTACGCCTCATGGTTTAAAGAATGGGAAAACCCTTAATAAACTGGGAGAGTGGCGGGTTGCTCACGAGTATCTAACCCTTGTAGGAACACGAAGTACCGGGAACGCCAGCAAGGACAAGCTCGCGTGAATACCAAGAACCGGTCTAGTGGAATTCACGGCATTAACGGGTGAGTGGGTTTACTAACATCATACCCGGTTGGGGATGATAAGTTCCTCGATATAAAAACCCATTGTTTAGTGGTATTTTAATCATCACTACTTAGAGAAAGTGATGTGAAATTTATGCAAAAAAAAAACTACTTACGGGTTGTAAGTAGATCATACCCGGTTGGTATGATGAGACTTCCTCGAAGGAAGTTGAAAACCCGTTCATCGGTTATGAACGGAGATGTCCTTATACCGGTCGGTATGATGGACAGTAAAAACTTATTTTTGTCGGAAGTGCTCTCCCCTAACTGTGTGCCAATGCTTAAACAATTTGGGAGACCTTCTCGACGGGAGCTCGAATAGCTCTAATAGGCCTGGGGCCTTGATTTTGGAACTTGGGGGCTAAATGCCCGATTTTGAAAATCTCGTACAGTGGGCCCAAGGCCAGTTGGCACGAGCAGGAGCTCGTAAACGAACATGATATATGTGCCATAAAACTTAATAAGTGAATTGTTTGGCCATGGTACCAAGATAGGACCGACATGCTCAGTCAACTAGCGGCAGTGCGACATGACAGGTCGACGGACTAGTCAAGACAAACAGCTGCGGGTTGAGTTGAGAGGTAGGGCCGTTGGACTAGTGGCACCACATATTACATCGCAATATAAGAAAACATTGTTTGTGCATGCACTGTGAGTACGGGATCATCAAGACGCCCATGAGGGGTAGTGATGCGTCCTAAGGGCATTGGACGACCTGGTGGCTATAAGGGCAGTTCGTCGTTCCAGGTGTATGTGCGAAATCTGGAGTAGCACTAAGTGCATGAGACCGGGGTGGGGACAGGATGAGGTCTCTGTCCTCATACGGACACGAAGAAGTGATTTCGGGATTGTGGGTCGGATGTCACGTACATCCACTCATTCCCAGGGTAGAAGTGGTTATACTTCTATCCGGGTGGCAGGAAAAGTCGCTCCGAAGCCACTAGCGGGTTCAGTAGTGATACTGACTTGCGAATGTGTGTAACCTTCATGATGAAGGATGTGTGTTGGGTGATGACACACCGTGGTAACTAAGAAATAATGGAAAAACCCGAATTTTTAAATGAAGGGATTTTTGAAAACAAAGGAGTCTGGCACACTCCATATAAATATTTTTCTTAAAAGTCAAAAGCTTTTAAAAACCCATTCACTGAGTAGTCGTACTCACCCCCTCCCTTATATCCCTTTCAGGAAATCCCGGAAAGCCTACCTTGAAAGACCATCAACTAAGATGCCTGTAAGACAGGTATGTAAAGTTTAAAATTTCATGCAGTTTTGATTATGCTATTCCAGGAAATGGTGCAAGTTTAAAGGACGCATTACTCTTTACGGATTATAATAAGGGGAAACCCTTTAATAAACCGGGAGAGTGACGGGTTGTTCACGGGGATCTGACCAAACCGGTTCGGGGCGTGACACTTCATATCGGAGTACGAGACAAAATTCAACGAGTTAAGACCCTTTGCTCCTGACCTAGCTGGGCCAGCAAACATATGCCAGAGGTTCGTGTACGGCCTCAATATGGATATCCAAGTCTGTATGGGAGTACTAGGATGCCCCACGGACTTGGCAGCTATAAATAGTATGGCTCATGAGTGTGAACGACTGGTGTAGAACTAACACCATCAGATGGAGCAGACGACCCGAAAGAAGGATAAGGGTCCAAACCGTCAAGGAGGACGGAAGGAGCATAATGGTCCAAAATGGCAAAATAGAATGACATTTCAAAGGAGAAGGGACATGCCACCACCTTCACATAGAGTGGTTCCCACCTTACCTCAAGTAAACCCTCATTGTCCAAAGTGTCAAAAGAATCATGAGGGAGCATGCTTTACTTGCTTTGCATGCAAATAGGTGGGGCACTTTGCAAAGGACTGTCTCACTCTCAGGGAGAACAGGCAAAGGAATACTCTTGGACCACCTCAAGGGAACCCTAGGCCAGACAATACAGCATGAGTACCGGCTAGGGTATACAACCTCACCTAGGAAGAAGCTAGAAGAGATCCTAGCACTGTAGCGGGTACACCCCAAAACCCTCCAAATTAGTTCAAGAGAATCATGTAAATTGAGGATTTTTATTTAATAAAGAAAAGCTTTCTTCTAAAATATACGCTTCTTCAATCATGATATATACAACTATGGGGACAACAAGTCTATGCCCTCTTTGACTTAGGAGTTGAGAGATCATTCATCAAGAAAGAGTTGATTCCAAGTATACCCCTAGAACTCACTCCACTAGAACAAAACCTCAACATTCTCACACCTTTAGGAGAAGGTTTAAATAGTAATAAGTAATTAGAGGGATCAATCTTGAAGCTGACTTGATCCCATTACCCTTAAAAGAGGTTGAAGTAATCCTTGGGATGGATTGGCTAAGTAACCATCAGGCTAGGATGGACTGTGAAAAGAAGACGGTGACCTTCCACACTCCCAAGACGAAAGGATTAAAGTGCCAAGAAGATAGAAGGAAAAATGAAGTACAAATGGTGTCCCATCTGAAAGCCCAAAAGATGATACATAAAGGCTGTACAACTTTCCTAGCCATGGTCGTCGATGAAGAGTCTGAAGAGAAGAGGCTGGAAGACATTCTGGTAGTTAGACACTACCCATAAGTTTTTCCATAAGAGCTACCCAAATTACCTCCAAGTCGGCAAGTGGAGTTCACTATAGAAATAATCTCAGGAACAAACCCCATATCCCAAGCACCATACCGTATGACTCCGACAGAGTTGAAGGAATTGAAGGATCAATTGGACAAATTATTGGAGAGGGATTTCATACATCCTAGCCAGTCTCCATGGGGTGCACCTGTCCTATTTGTAAAGGAAAATGACGAAAGTATGAGACTATGCATAGACTACAGGAAGCTGAACCAGGTCACCATCAAGAACCGATACCCACTCCCACAGATAGACGACTTGTTTGATTATTTAAAAGGAGTAACTTACTTCTCCAAAATATAACTTTGGTCAAGCTATCATCAACTCAAGATTTGAGAGGAGGACATTCCCAAAATGACATTTTAATCTAGATATGGACATTACGAGTTCAAAGTAATGCCGTTTGGATTAACGAATGCCCCTGCAACCTTCATGGATTTAATGAACCATATATTTCAACCACATTTAGATAGGTTCATGATAGTATTTATAGATGACATCCTTATATACTCACAAACTAGGTTGGAACATGAAGAGCATTTGGTAACCACCTTGGAGATATTAAAGGAAAATCAATTATATGCAAAATTCTCCAAGTGTGAGTTCTGGCTGTAGGAAGTAGGATTCTTAGGACATATAGTATCTAAGGATGGAGTTAAAGTAGATCCAGCCAAGGTGGAAGCTATATCAGATTGGAAGGCTCCAAGGAATCCTACAAAAATAAGAAGTTTCTTAGATCTGGCAGGATACTATAGACGGTTTGTGCAATACTTTTCTAAGATAACAGCTCCTCTAACTCAACTCACCAGGAAACGAGTTGAGTACAAGCAGGGTGAAAGCTATGAGAAGTCTTTCCTGGATTTAAAGACTCGATTGACAACCAAATCGGTACTCTCCTTACCTGACTCTAATGCGGGAGAGTACACCATCTATACTGATGCATCCGGAAAAGGACTCGGGTGATTTTAATGCAACAAGGGAAGGTTTCCGCTTATGCCTCGCAGAAACTTAAGGTACATGAAAGAAACTAACCAACTCATGATTTGGAATTAGCTACAATAGTGTTCGCCCTAAAGATTTGGCGACACTACCTTTACGGGGTTAAGTGTAGGATATACACAGATCACAAGAGTCTTAAGTATTTCCTAACTCAAAATGAGTTAAATCTTCACTACAAGAGATGACTGGAATTGGTTAAGGACTATGACCTTGTGATAGAATATCACACCGGAAAGGTAAATGTGGTAGCACATGCCTTAAGTCGCAAGTATCAAACTAAGGCGACACAAGTAAAGACAAGTTACATACCCCTGTTACAATAATTGGGAAGAATGGAGGTGGACCTAAAATTGGACAAGCAGGAAAGGTGCCTAGTGGTTAATGTGGTAGTGAGGCCCAGTCTAACTGAGCATATCTAAGATTAACAAAAAGTAGATAAGAAACTTCAACCCTACCTGGATCTGATTAATAGAGAAACTAAACCGGACTACGACATGCGTAGTGATGGGGTGCTAACCTACAAGGGTAGGGTATGTGTGCCTCAAATTAAGGAACTAAAGAGGTTAATTCTGGAAGAGGCACACGATTCGGTGTATGCTATGCATCCGGACAGTACCAAAATGTATCATACCCTCAAACAAGGATATTGGTGGAAAGGTATGAAAAGGGACATTGCGGAATATGTACTTCGATGCTTGTCCTGTCAGCAAATAAAAGTGGTAAATCAGAAACCATCAAGACTGCTACAACCCTTACCAATTCTGAAATGGAAATGGGAGCACATCACCATGGACTTTATCACGGGACTACTAGTGACAAGAAAGGGTCGAGATGCAATTTGGGTCATCGTGGATAGATTGACCAAATCAGCTGATTTCCTTCCTATAAGAGTGACAGACATAGTGGAACAACTAGTCATCTTATACATGAGGGAAATAGTGAGACTATATGGCGTTCCAGTGATTATAGTATGAGATAGAGATCTAAGATTTACTTTAAGGTTCTCGCCAAGCTTACAAAGTGCTATGGGAACTAAGCTCCACATGAGCACGGTGTTTCATCCTTAGATAGATGGGTAGTCTAAGCAAACCATCCAAACCATGGAGGACATGTTAAGCGCATGCACACTCACCATGAACAAAGATTGCGAAGAATACTTGTGCCTGATGGAATTTGCTTACAATAATAGTTATCATGCCAATATTCAAATGGCTCCCTATGAAGCCCTTTATGGACGACCATGTTGTACCCCTCTATTTTGGAAAGAAGTGGGGGAAAGAAGGCTAGAAAGGGCAGAACTAATCGAAGATGCCACAGAGAAGATAAAACTAATCAGGAGTCATCTTAAGATCGCATAGGGCATGTAAAAGAGTTATGCGGACAATCGAAGGAAAGATTTGGAGTTTGAGGTGGGAGATCAAGTGTTTCTCAAAGTGTCCCCATGGAAGGGAATACTTAGGTTTCAGATAAGAGGAAAGTTGAAACCAAGGTATATTGGTCCATATCCCATCATTCAAAGGATAGGACCGGTGACCTATAAATTGGAACTACCTCCAAACTTGCAGAGAATACAGGATGTATTCCACATCTTTGTCCTTCGGAAGTATTAGCCTAATCCTAGTCATATATTGGACCAACCTCCATTAGACCTGAAAGAGAACCTGACCTATCAAACGGAACCGGTACGAATCATCGACCGGAGGGAAAAGAATCTAAGGAATAAGAGGATTCCTATGGTCATGGTTTTGTGGCATAATTGACCCATGTAGGAAGAGAATTGGGAAACCGAAAGTGTGATGAGGGACAGTTACCCTCAATTATTTAGCATGTAACTATTTTGGGGACAAAACCCCTAAAAGAAGGGGAGAGTTGTAAACCCCGTCCTTTGATAATAAGAAAATCGGGGAAAGAGCCTGTCATTTTCAATTTGAAAACCGAGTTGGTCTATAAACCAGAACTGATAGAGAAAGGGCAAACTAGAAAATTTATGGATTCTGAGTGACCCAAAGAGTCCCAAAAGTAATGAAAAAGGACTTTAGGAAGAATTTGAAATGAAAACCAAACCGCTTCAGGTGAACCGAATCCGAATCGGATTGAACCGGTTTGAACCACTATTGAACCGAATACTAAATTCATTTTTCTAGGTGGCTTAGAAAATTCAAATTTGAAAATGAAGGCCACCATTGAACATATCATGAATTTAGAAATTTTTAATTTTGAAAATTTTGGTCGAATCAGGCCTGAACCGGCCGGTTTAAACTTTGAACCCGGTTCAGAATAGTGTCATCTTCTTCCTTTAGATGATAATACTATTCACTCGCCGGAAAATTGAACAGCATTGGTGAAGTTGAAAAGTCTCTAGCCAGGGTGTTTCAGGCAATGAATGACTGCTATTATGGCTCATATAGGCTGGAAGCCTAGGTTTTGGAACTTGGGGTCTAATATACCCAATTTTTGAAAATCTCGAACAGTAGGCCCTAGGCCAGTTGGCACGAGCAGGAGCTCATAAACAAAGATGATTTTTATGCCATGAAAACTTAAGAAAATGAGTTGTTTGGTCATGGTACCGAGATAGGACTGACATACTCGATGGACTAGTAATAGTGCAAACTGACAGGTCTTAAAACTAGTCAAGACAAATAACTGCAGGTCGAGTTGAGGGTCAGGGTTGTCAGACTAGTGGCACCATAGATTATATGGCATTATGTGAAAAATTGTTGATTGTGCATGCAATGTGTTACGTGACCTTCAAGATGCCCAAGATGGGTAGTGATTTGTCCCAGGGCTCTGGACAACCTGGTGGATATAAGGGCAAATAGTCGTACCAGAAGTATTGTGAAGCTCGACGTTGCTTCATGCGCATGAGACCGGGGTGGGGGCAAGATGAGATCTATGTCCTCATGGTTATATTGAGGATATCTCTCTTTTCATCTATCGTACATCCAAATTTATTGTATTTTTACTCATCCATATCGATAATATCATTATTACTAGATCTTCCAATGCCCATTTTAACTCCACTCTACATGCTCTATAACGTGAATTATCAATCAAAGATTTGGGGCATCTATATTATTTACTTGCTATTGAAGTCCATAATCATACTTACGGTATTTATCTAACTTAATCTAGGTAAATTCAGAATTTATTATCTAAAGCTGACATTGATACTTGTAATTTTATATCTACACCTATTGCTACTAGATCACAACTCTCCCTCAAGGTTGTGACAACTCTTTTGAATCCCAGTTTGTATCGTTAGATTATAGGTTCACTTCAACATCTCAATATTACTTGTCTCGATATTTCCTATGTTGTGCATCAGATATCTCAATTTATATATTAAGCTACTGATATTCATTGGATTGTTGTCAAACGCATATTCGCTACCTTCAAGTAACTATTTAATTTGGTCTTACCATTTGGCACATCTACCCTACAACCCTGCATTATTTTTTTAATACCGACTAGGCTGGAAATACTAATAATCGTCGTTCTGTTCGTAGATATGTTATTTTTTTTGGATGCAATCTTATTTTCTGTAGATATAATAAGTAACGCCCTATGACATATTTTAGTATATAAGTCGAATATAATTATTTTTGTAATGTAACAACTGAATTTATTTAAATGCGATCTTATCTACAAAAACTTGATATACCATTTTCTACTTTTTCTACCCTCTCGTACCACAACCTATCGATTATTTGCCTCACAGCAAATATTATTTTTCATGTTCGTAAAAAAAATATCAAGATCGACTCTAAGTTTATCCGTGAACAAGTTAGTTGTGATTTTCTTAATATTTATTTTATTGATACCAATGCTCAACTATCACTCAATTCTAATTTTTTTAATAAAATCTCAATTTTATCCAACTCACTTTTATCTTGCAGGATAATACTTATTCTAATTTTGATAACAAATGTTAAAATATTATAATATTATATTATTTTTTATAATTATAATATATATAATATAATTTTAATTGGTTAATATTATATAATATATTTTTTCCTATTATTTATTTTTATATTTATGTTATAATAAACATATAAATAATGTGTATATATATAATTTATTAAGTTGTTTATCAATAAATAATTATTAATAGTTACTTATTTCTATATCCTATCAGTTTTATCACATTTATTTTGTGTAATAGATGTGTTTGTCTTATAAATTTCTAAAAAAGTAAAATTATATAATATTGGAAAATTTATGTTAAATTTTTCATAAATACCTTTAACGTGGCGAGAGAATGATAATATTAATATTATAATTTTGAAAATTTTGGAAGATTTGTATTATTTAAATGACTTTTTTAAAATTTTATAGATGCTTGAAAAATATCACTTCATTTGTATATCTTTAACAATAATTTTTAAAATTATATATTTGATAAAACTAACACTTTCAATCATAAAAATATTAATTAGTGAGAGCAAAACTATCGATTTTATCTAATATAAGTTACTTAAAACTTATTTTTAAATATATAATATTTAGTGTTATTTTTTTTTAAATATGTATATTTGAAAATACACTTTTAAATATATAAAACTTAAACGCAAAAGATTTATATATATATATATATAATCAATCATATATTTTTCCTATACATTTATATTACTTTTTATAGTGCAATTCTTTTAGAATTTGCTAAGGTACATTGCTTCTCATATAATCCTTAAGTGTACTAAACTCTTTGCAAATATTTCAAGATAAAATAATTTTACTTGAGTAATTTAATGCATATTTTTTACAAAAAAATATGCATAAACACAAAAAGAAGGATAGATACTACAAAAAATAATTGATATTACCCAAATATGTTGTTTGTTATAGTTTTAATGAGGTTTTTTTTGCACTAATGACTTCAATGAAAGTTTTGTTTTCTTGTGAATTGTCATACATATATTATATCAAAACTATGTTATATACTCAAAAGAAGTGCATGAAAGAAAAATAAACATGTTCTAATTACATGTATAATGAGTTGATAAGTAGCGTGGAGAAAAAAATGATATAAAAATATAATGTATTACTATTTATGGGCTTATACTTTAAAATAAATTTATATTCTATTTGGTATAATCTTTTATATGGTTAGAATGATTTCTCACTTTTATATATAATTATGATATGTTTAGTAAAGAATACTATATAATGTAATATATTGAAATATTGTATTATTGGTATATTTTTATGATGTTTTATGAAGAATCAATTATTTCAATATAATAAATCTTTTTTAAGGAAAAAGTAAAAGAAAAGCAATGGAGAGCATCTTGTTTTAGTAGATCCAGGTGAGACATTCTCTAGCGTGCTTGATAGTGGCTAGTAGAAGGACTAAAACCCTAAGTGCCTTTGATATTTAAGGTAAACAAAGGGGAAAAAAAGGCGAAGACTACTCACTTTTGATTTTATGTCTCCAGTGCCCCATTGCAACATTGCCCCAATGGGAATATCCATATGAGAACTTACCACTTTTGAAAATGAATGAATAAGGAAGGGCATAAAGCAAACTCCACTCCACCATTAGTGCAGATCATATGGACGTGGAGTTACTAATATTGAAAGGGTTAGCTCACCTTAATGATAATAATAAAGGACATGTGCACTTTGGATTCACTTCTTTCGTTCTTTGGAGGATTGGAAATAAAGTGGGAGTGGGTTTCCATACATAGGAAGTGAAGCATCTAATAAAAGTCATACCTCAATTTATTGTATATCAGTTAAGTCATTTCAGCACAAAGTCTTCACATACAAGTAACCATGTACAACAGGACCACTTGTATTTGGACCAATTCATCAAGCTTTAATTATTGGGCATTATTGAGATGGAGCCAGAGTATGAAACGAATACAACTGGACGCCAGATCATTCTATAAATATTTAGCTCATTATCTCAATTTTTACGCACCATAATTCTCAATTAAAGCTCCCCTTCTCATTTTTTAACCTCCCTCCAATCACAACTCTCATATGACTCATTTCTTAATCAAATAAGTTTATTCAACCGAGGAACGGAAGAATACAACCACTCATTTACTCGAAAATTGAGGGTAAGTTAACTAAAGACCTTAACATATATAAATCTCCCCAAATGAATTTATACGGCCTTGAAGAGCCAATTGCCGTCCTAAGCTTCGTCACGGAATTTTCTGATCGGGGCATATTCGGTTGTCATATTAGACGAGTTTTCGTATAGAATGGTATAATCTTTTTACTTTCTCTATTTAATTAATTTTTTTATACAAATTTTCATTTTTGGTTATTTAATATTATATTTGAATTGATTAATTTATAGGAGAGATGTTAAGAATATAAGTAAAGTGAATTAAAATGATAAATTTGAAATTGTTAAATTTTTTAATAATTTATCATAAATGTAAAATTAATTAAAATATTATTAATTAACAAATTAGAAAAAAAATTATATTTTTAATTAAATTAAATAATTTATTAGTTAATATATATAACTAAATTATATTAAATAAAATATATACTAAAATAATATATTATATAAAATAATTAACTTATTATTATAATAAAAAAATTAATATTAATTATATAATAATTAATATATACATATTTTATAATTATAATATAAATATATAATAAATTATATTATAGTTAATTTTTTATTTATATTATATAATATTATATAAATTATTATTAATATATAAATTTATTTAAAATATATAATAATAATAATATAAATTAGAGTATTAAAATAATTTAACAAATAAATGAAATAATCACTACAAATTCTGGAGTATTGTATGGTGGAAATAGATTGGTTTTGTAAGCGTTTGAAAATAATTTTACACCACTCCAAAACATTTAAAACTTCTAAATTTTTTGTTACTAAAAATTGATTTATTCACAACTTCAAACTATCTCTCCAAATCATTTAATCCAAATACAACCTCTCAAATTAAATAATTTAAAACTTAAATTGATTATAAAAAAATATAAAGATAATTATAATTTAGTATCAAATTAAAAGATTTTTCCGGGATTGAAAAATTTTTTTTATGTATTTTATGGCAAAAAGTGAAAAAAAATCTGAGAACAATTTCATAATTTATAAAAACATTCACGGGTAAATTATAATTCAAAAAATATATAACTAAAATATAATAAAAAGAAATTTAAGGGTCAAAATAAGAGTTTTAGGAAATTTTATTAATTTAAAAAGTATGTAAGAGTTTTTAAAATTTATCCTATAGCGTAGAAATAAGTTCTAATTTAATTAAATTAGAATTAAAATATTTGAGTAAGGTTATTAAGAGGAAATATATATATATATATATTATTAATATCAATTATATATATATTAGAAATTATCAAAATAATTTATAAGAAATTTCACATATGATCAAAAAGTAAATATTAGAAATAGGTATGAATAACAGAAAATAGACCAAATTTAATTACAATAAAGAATAAATGAAAAATAAATTTATATTGAATAAATTGATTATAATTAGATATTTAAATAGTGATAAATAAAAGTTTAATAATAAGTAAATACACGTATAAAATAGAAATTTTAAAAATAATAAAATTAATTATATTAAATTATGGCTTAGGATTTATAGTAATAAAATTTATTATGATTTAATTATGTGTTTAATATTAGAATTAATAATAATGAAATTAACTGTGATTACATTAGGTGATTTATGATAAATATTTTAACAAATGACAATGAGACTTATTATGAATAATTAGGTAGTTTATGATAAATATTAGAATAAATAATAAATAAAACTTTAGCATAAATGAGTTAGATGCTTTATGAATATTAGAATTTGTAAATAATTAAAATAGTTTAGTGACATTAATTTAGGTATCTATTAATGAGTATTGAAATATATGGTGAAATTAATTATGATTAATTTAATTATTTATAATGAATCTTTCAATAAATAATAAGGAAGCAAAGTCTATTATATATATGTGTGTGTGTGTGTGTGAGTAATTGGAATGTAATATTTAAGTAGTTATATATTTGCAAGTATTATTAATAATATAATAACAATATAATAAAAATTATGAAATATAAAGATTTAAGATATGGTTATAAAATATAAATAAGTAGAGATTTAGTAATGTTAATAAGGGGTAATTGATTAAACAAAATAAAGTTAATCAAATGATTACTAATATTCGAGGGGAGAATAGTAATCTAAATATGGTGATTTTAAGTTGAGTACAAAGGAGTGATTAATTGAGTTAGGGAGTTTTAGGATAAAATTAGAATAAGGAGATGTTTAGTTATTATTAAGACCCAAGCTCAAAATTGGGACACTAAGGTAAATTAAAGAAATGAGAGTTGTTAAGATGATGGGGTAAACGGTGATCTCTTCATAATAGCATAACAATAATTTGATGAATAAGGAATTAAACAAATACAAAATACTTGTAGGATGGGGATTTCAAGTAGTGTGATCGGCCAACAAGTTGATCTCAATAATTGAAATGGTGAATTTCAATTACAATTATTTTTATGAAAGAAGATTTAAATACTAAAAATAGGATAAATTTTCTTTCAAAAAGAAAAGCTTACCCTATTCCATTCTTGAAAATAGTAATAGAGGCTAACTTATGAAATATCCATAAACATGAAATTATTTTTAAAATATTAGTGGGATTAATGAAATAGTATGTTAATCTTATATTACATATCATCAAAAGAAATAGGGGATGATTTGCGTGATTCACCCATAAAATTACAAGATGAGTAAATTAATTCAAGAAAGTCACTTATGCGGCCATAAATGCATTAATAGAAGTTGTATGGTTAGACTGGACTATTGGAATCTCAAAATAAATAAGGGAATATCACACAATTGGAGGAGACATAACAATGATTTAACTTTTTTTTACTCAATAACCTCATTTATATATTAGACATTTAAAATGTAGTACAGTTTATTAAAATATTCATATAATTGTATCTCATTGTATGAAAATAATAAATGTGATAAAAATTTGAATACAGTAGTAAAACACCTAGTTGAGCCCCAATTCGCTTGATATTATTGTGCAATAGCATCAACACATCCATTAGCTTTCCTATTAAGCAGATTAAATCTAAGTCGGTTAAATTCAATAGAAATAACTTGAAGCTCATTACAAAAAAAGAACAACTCTCTAGTTCTTGCTACATGTGTACTGCTTAATACTTTGGAATACTTCACTCGAATCGGTCTCTATAATGATGTCCTTGATATTATTTTCTCTAGCTAATTGTACACCAAAAACTATAGCAGCCATCTCACTTTCCAAGGCACTACTATAGTTAACTTGTTGTCCACCACCAAAGATAAACCTTCCTTCCTTGTCCCGAGCTATTACTGTTATTCCTACTACAGTCTGCCCCATGACAAAAGAACCGTTATAGTTAATTTTAACACTGTCTTCCAGGGGTCATTGCCATCTCTTGGGTGGGGTAGTCTTAGGTCTTGCTTGTGTTAGTGTCTCCCTAATCCTTCACATTTCTGTATGGAGATATGCGCTGCTTGTATGACTCGCATGGGATCCAATAGGATCCCTTCCTACTTTGCATGATTTCATTCCTTCCAAATATTACAACAAACTATGGCCATTCTTCCAGCCCATTCCAATTGATCCTCTTTCGACTGCATCCCTTCCGATTTCCAGTTCTCCATCCATCTGCGAAAATAAACAATAGGCACAACATCTATTCTAATATCACATACCGCGAGCCACATCGCTCGTGTCCAATCACAATGTACTAATAAATGTTCAACATATTCATGCTTTTGACAAAACATACAACAACTATCAGACCTCATATGTCTATTATAAAGATTCTCATTAGTAGCTAGTGCATTGTAACAGATATTTCACATAAATTATCTCACCTTTGGTTGGCAAGGGAGGTTCCATATAGTCCATACCTAATGTGGAGTTCTACTAGAGGAGCTAGCTCTTGTGCTATAATTTTGACATTTTTCTCTAAGGAAAGCATAAGCTAAGCGAACTGTAACCTCCCCACTCTTTTCCCATGTCCAAATTCTACGATGTTGTGTATTTGCTTCAAACAATAGTATCCTTTTGATGGCTATTTCTTCTTCCGAGTTAATCTTATCAAGTAGTACATCTAGCTTCCATTGTCTCGATTGTGGCTCAATAAGAGAGCTAACTCTAAGTTCTGCCAACGAGTCATCTCGGATAAGGGACTATAAGTGATGCTCTTTGAGTGCAGGTATCCATCGGAAACCCCATACCCTTATATGTCGGCCATCCCCAACTTGCCATGTTAGTCCTTCCTTAAGCAATTCTTTACCCATATGGATACTTTTCCATGCCCATGATGCCCTCGACCTTAGGTTAGCCTCCATTAGATATGAATTTTCAAAGTATCTTCCCTTTAGAACTTTGCTCCACAACAAGTTGGGATCCTTTAAGAGTCTACATGCCGACTTCATAAGCATATCCTTGTTGAAACTGTGTATATCCTTGAACCATTGACACCTTGTTCCTTAATTTTTGTGGTTGTTTGCCACCTTACCTAGCTTATCTTGTCCTATTCCCGTGTGCCACTCCTCCAAAATCTAGAGATCATAGAATTAACCTCCTTGCACCATCCTTGAGGCAACAAGAAGTAACTCATTGTATAATTAGGTATTGTACCTAAAACATGTTTAATTAGAATTGTCCTCCCTACTTGGGATACATATATCAATTTCCATCATTGGAGTTTCGAGCTTATCCTCTCCTTTAAGAAATTCAAACTTCTACTCTTGCTTCTCCCCCATAGTATCAGAAGACCAAGGTATCTATCTAATACTTGGCCCATAGAAAGGTTCACAGCTGTTCTGATCTCCTCCTGAAAAGTGACCCTAGCATTTGCAATAAAATAACACACAAATTTCTCATAATTCACTTTTTTACTAGATGCCAAATAGTACATGTTTTAAAGGACTCTATGTTACATTTGGATACCTCTAAGAAGAACATAGCATCATCAACAAAGAAAACCTGAGATATTCTAGGACATCTTCTATTTATTTTCAGTGGCACTAACTCTTTCCTATAGCATGCATTAGTAATTAATTTAGACAGTGCATTTGCTATGAATAAAAAGAGGTAAGAAGAAAGGGGGTCTTACTAACGTAGTCCCCGACTCGGTTGTATCGAATCTGATTTGCTTCCATTTATCAGTATCATTTAACTAACTAAGGTCATATAAGCAAAACTCATTTTGTTTAGAAGGGCCCATAGGAATCCCCACTCCACTCTGTCATAAGCTTTCGCCATATCAGTTTTGATAGTGCACCATACTCTCTTTCCTTTATTTTTATGTTGGAGGAAATTGAAGCATTCATGCACAATACCTATATTATTGTGGATTACTTGACCCGGGATGAAGGCACTTTGTTGGCAAGAAATGAGCTCATTCATAAGAGGTTTGAGACGATTAGTAATGATTTTTAAAATAACTTTATATGAAAAATTGCATAAAGAGTTTGGGTGATACTAATTTGTACTTTTAGGCGTGTTTACCTTTGGAATGAGAGTGATGTCCGTTTCATTTAAAGAACTCAGCATCATGCTCGTCTCGAAGAAGTAAAGGATATCATTTGCTAGATAAGGACCGATCGTATCCCAGTTTGGAAGAAAGCCCCATTGTATCCGTCTGGACCTGCCACCCATTTAGCCTCATAGGGTGAAATTTAAAATAGAAAGTATATATTTAGTAAATTGGGAGAAATAGAGTAAATTAAGGGAAATTTGTTCTGTCTCCAATTAGCATATGCTTAAGATGTGTTTAAGTTTTCTAAATAGACATGTGAGATAAATTATTAGTGATATGAGTGGTCGCTCTTGAATCAACATACAAGTTAAGATAATTTAAACTAAATTCCTTATCATAGCATAAAAAACTTAGTAATAGGAGAGAAAACTTGAGAAGTTGGAAAAAAGATTTAAATTTATAGGATGAACAATAATGAGTTGAATGTCTATTTTTTGCCACAAAGTTGACAGCAAGCTGAAAAATGGGATGAGTGGTATGTTGTTTTGCGATGCTAAATAAAGTAGGTTGATTAAAACTCATATTAAGTGAATTAAAGTATTGACATGAACTTGATCTGTAATGTCTTGTAATAGACCTAAACTGATAATAAGAGCGAGATACAAGCATATTTGAAATCGTCTGCACTCATGCATACAAGTTGTTATTTGCGCCCATTTTTTTATTAGAGTTGAGATGATGATGATAGGAATGGAGAAAAGACAATAAAGATGGACGATATTATTTAAGTAATAATTTTTAACACAATAACTTATATTATCTTATTTGATTTGTAGACTCCAACTAGTGGTATTTAATATTTATAATGGGTCGGACCCCCCTTAAGGCTTCCTCTGTATGAGAACATTATTCTAAGCTATAATCTTTCTCATAATAGCTACAAATCTCTTCCCTGATCTCCTCTTCTGACTCTGTCCATTGCCCATTGTTCTTTTGAATTTTCTATCAGTTTTCTAGCCCGGTGTTGCAATACACTTTGGTGATAGAACTTAGTATCCATGTCCCCCTTTGTAAGCCATTTGTTTCTAGCTCTTTGTTGCCAGAACAACTCCTCATCAGTCCATGCATGATTAAGCCTTAAGATAACTTGCCTCCTAGCATGCACATCCTCATCTGGTAGGCTACTCAACTACTCCTTTAATATTTTTATCTTGTTTTGTGTGTTTAGAACTTTCTTTTTCCTCTAGATTTTAAGACCCCTAGATGTTTTGCACAACTTGGATTTGAGCATTGCCATATATCCTCCCCTATGTGTACCCCACAACTTCTTTATAGTCTCATTGCAGCTTGGGTAAAGCAACCATTTGTCCTCGAATCTGAAGCTACATGTATATGTACAGGCCTTCCGATCAGTCTCTATTATTAGGGGAGAATGATCCGACCTAATTCTCTCGCCATGTGTAATACACATTCCTCAGAAGGATGCTCATCATTCTGGTGAACATAATCCCCTGTCTAGCCTTTCCAGAACTATGAATGGTTCCTCATGATTATTGGACCATGTAAATTTTGGTCTTGCAAAACCACAATCCTGTAGTTTAAAGG
This sequence comes from Trapa bicornis, assembly GCA_030064425.1. Classification (NCBI taxonomy): domain Eukaryota; kingdom Viridiplantae; phylum Streptophyta; class Magnoliopsida; order Myrtales; family Lythraceae; genus Trapa; species Trapa bicornis. The sequence goes on from CM057752.1 coordinate 18,306,998, forward strand.
AGAAGATCATCTGTTGGAAGCTCTAGATGTAGCGGCAATCTTTTGGACCCCCTTCCCGTTTCTCATCCTGATTGGCTATAGCATTGAAGTCCCCACAAACTAACCATAGGTCCTTGATCTATCCTCCCATTTCTAATAGTATATGCCACTGGGATTGCCTTTGCCAGAAGTCATAAAATTTGTACACAATAGTAACTCTAAAGGTCTTGCATGCCTCTTTGAGACAAGTATCTATAATATTCAATATGGCTTATATTACTTCCACTATGTCCCCTTTCCACCAAAGAGCCACGCCTCCCACTCGTCCGTTTGGGTTCACATATTCACCATACTAATAAGTGAGTTGCTAACATGTAAACCCCGCTCTTTTGAGTTAAGAAAAATTAACTTCCAAGGTTGTCCCAATAGAATATGGCATGCATGCATTGGTACCACATCACATAGTACCTCATCCTTGTATTTCCCAATAGAAAATGAAACCAACACTTGCTTGGTTACCTCGAGTTTGTGTTGATGGTTCAATCTTTGAATTAGATAAGGCTTTGGATGCTTTACTGTAGGTAATTACAACTTCTCCAAAAGCTCAGTGCTAGCCATATTAGTGCAGCTTCCCCATCTATGATAATAGAACAAACCTTATTTTTCATAGAACAACAAGTATGAAATAGATTCTCACGTTGGTTGTCCATGATGTCATCAATCTATGGCCTTTCACTTGGAGTACATTGATTGATGGAATCGTGCTTGGCACTATCACAATTAACTTGGAGATCTTCAAATTCCTCGAGTTCTTGTGTATTGAAACACCTAGATTGAAAGCCCCAAGGTTGTTGTTCAATGAAAGTATATTTATGTGAATGACGTCTCACACCTTCCTTCAAGTGATCCATTCGCGTGTGAAGTGGCTTAAATCTAGACTTTATAACTTGTTTCATCATTACTTTCCAGTGTAGATTTTGAACGGGCTGAGGGCAATTGTCATCTTTCCATATATATCTTCATTATTGGTTCTTGTAATCCTATCAATTGTTAGAAACAAAAGAACCTCACAATTCTCCCTCACATGTTTCTCTCAAACACTCTTGTTTCACACTCAAATGGCTTTTTCTTATAGATTTAAAACACTCTTTCATTTTTCCACTTATATGTTTTCTTTCAATTTTAATTGAACTTAAAAATAAATTGTTTTCATAAAGCAGTTCAACTTGAGGAACAATCAAAATAAATCAACAAGATTTTAAAAAGTAATTATAAAATGGATCTATGTGTAAGGTATGAGGATACTCAAAAAAATATAGAAAGAAGAATAAAATATAATAAAGTAGAATGAATAAGATACTGAATATAGACTTTTGTGTCTTTTCTTTTTTTTTTCCTTTTATATGCTTTTTTTATAATTCTTTATTTTTGCTTTTTTTATTCTTTTAACTTTTTTGCATGCTGTTTTTCGAATTTTTTTTGTTTTATTGATGTTTTTTTTGGCTTTTTTAAACAATATTTTTAGTTTTTTTATTTTTGGCTTTTTTAATATAAAGAAAGTAGATAAAAAATATGAGATTTTTTATATGTCGAAACTCGAAGTAAAAAAGAAGATAATGAAAATGTAACTCAATAGGAGAAAAAAAGAATTTTTTGTTGGTTTTTTTGTATAGTGAATAGGAATAGGTAGAAGATAAGGAAAGTAGAAACAAGTTCGAAAGAATAGTATGGAACTTGTCGTGCAACCGTGTGCTCTGATACGAACCTCGCCAATATATTGATGATACCCAACACCAAATATGGAAAAGACCCACGACGCATGTAAAAAGAATGGAATATACCTTTTTCGATTGAAAAATAAGGTACGAATAGAAATAGACACCACACCAAACTCCTATAAGAAGAGCTTCTTGAACAACACAAGTAAAAAACTGATAAGTTCAAAAGTTCTCTTAAAAGAGAAATAAGACATAAAACTCACAATAACATTGAAATGAAAGATCTGTCCTTACAATGCTTTGAAGTTAGCCTTTTATAGGCACTTATAAATATTAGCTATTTTCTAAATAAGAAAATAAAATATTATGGTTGACCATATAGAGAATATTGCTAATATATTTCTAGTTCCTTTATTTAGAGATGTCTAAGATAATAAATATTCTTAGTATATTATCTTAGACATATTTGAAAATATATTATTTTATTCACCAATTTTTAGAAGATTTATTATGTTAATAAATCTCCCACTTAAAATTCAAATTTGAATTATCTTCTTGAGATCTTATTGGAATCTTCTTTTGGGCTTCCACTTGGGTTTCTTCAATTGCTCCAATCAGCCCATTAAATGCTTCTTTCAAATCTTTTAGCCCTTAACTTGATAATCATAGTGCGCCCAATTTAATTCACATCAGCTTCATAAGGAGTCATTTGAATAATGGCCTCATAGCTATTATTGTAAGCAAATTCCATTAGGCACAAGTATTCCTCCCAACCTTTGTTCATGGTGAGTACGGCATGCCCTCAGCATGTCCTCGAAGATCGGAATCATTCGTTCCGACTCTCTATTGGTCTAAGGATGAAATGTCGTACTCATGTGGAGCTTGGTTCCCAAGGCACTTTGTAAACTTGGCCAAAACCTTTAAGTAAATCTATGGCCTCTATTTGATACTATACTCATCCGAATGCCATGGAGTCTTACTATCTCCCTCATGTATAAGACGACTAGTTGTTCCACTATATCCATCACTCTTATAGGGAGGAAATGAGCAGATTTGGTCAATCTATCCACGATGACCCAAATTGCATCTCAACCATTCCTGGTCACAAGTAGTCCTATGACAAAGTCCATGGTAATGTGCTCCCATTTCCATTCTGGAATTAGCAAGGGTTAGAGCAGTCCTGATGGTTTCTTATGTTCAGCTTTAATATGTTGACAGGACAAGAATCGGGCTACATATTTCGCAATGTCCCTCTTCATTACCTTCCACCAATATCCTTGTTTGAGGGTGTAATACATCTTAGTACTGCTCGAATGCATTGCATATACTGAATTGTGTGCCTCTTCCAAAATTAACCTCTTTAGTTCCTTATCTTGAGGCGCACACACCCTACCCTTGTAGATTAGTACTATGTCACCTCGCAAGTCGTAGTCTGGTTTCATCCCTATGTTAACTAGGTCCAAATTGGATTGGAGCTCCTTATCGGCCTTTTGTTGGGCCTTAATATGCTTAGTTAGATTGGGTCTCACCACCACATTAGCCAACAAGCATTTCTCCTGCTTGTCCATCTTTAGATCCACCTTCATTCTCCCTAGCTGTTGCAACAAGGGTATGTAACTTGTCTTTATTTGCGCTACCTCAGTTTGGTATTTGCGACTTAAGGCATCTGCCACCACATTTTCCTTTCCCAGGTGGTACTCTATCACAAGGTGAGAGTCTTTCACCAATTTCAGCCATCTCCTCTGGAGGAGATTTAACTCTTTCTAAGTTAAGAAATACTTAAAACTCTTGTGATCAGTGCATATCCTACATTTAACCGCGTAGAGGTAGTGTTGCCAAATCTTTAAGGGAAACACTATCGCGGCTAATTCCAGGTCATGGGTTGGGTAATTTCTCTTATGTACCTTAAGTTGTTGTGAGGCATAGGCGATAACCTTTCCTTGTTGCATCAGTACACATCCGAGTCCTTGTTCAGATGCATCACTATAGACAGTGTACTCTCCCGCACTTGGGTCAAGAAGGGAGAGTATCAGTGCGGTTGTTAATCGAGTCATCAACTCCAAGAAAGACTTCTCATAGCTTTCATCCCATTTATACTCAACTCCTTTCCTGGTGAGCCGAGTAAGAGGGGCTGCTATCTTAAAAAAATCTTGCATGAACCGTCTGTAGTAGCCCGCCAGACCTAAGAAACTTCATATCTCTGAAGGATTCCTGGGTGCCTTTCAATTAAATATGACCTCCACCTTTGCTGGATCTACCTTGACTCTATCCTTGGACACTATATGTCCTAAGAACCCTACCTCCTACAGCAGAACTCACACTTGGAGAATTTTGCATATAAGTGGTTTTCCCTCAATATCTCCAAGGTGATTGCCAAATGTTCTTCGTGCTCCAACCTAGTTCGTGAGTATATGAGAATATCATCTATAAATACTATCACGAACCTATCTAAGTTTGGTTGGAACACTCGGTTTGTTAAATCCATGAAGCCTGCAATGGCATTTGTTAATCTGAATGGCATCACTCTTAACTCATAATGTTTGTATCGGGACAGAAATGTTGTCTTAGGAATGTCCTCCGCTCGAATCCTGAGTTGGTGATAGCCCGACCGAAGGTTTATCTTGGAGAAGTAGGCTACTCATTTTAGTTGATCGAATAGGTTATTAATCTGTGGAAGTGGGTACTTGTTCTTGATGGTGACCTAATTCAACTTCCTATAATCTATGCACAGTCTCATGCTCCCATCCTTTTTCTTCACGAATAGGACTGGTGCACCCCATGGAGACTGGTTGGGATGTATAAAGTCCTTCTCCAATAGCTCGTCCAGTTGCTCCTTCAATTCCTTTAGTTCTGCTGGAGTCATGCGATAAGGGGCTTGGGATGTGGGGCTTGTTCCTATGATAATTTCTATGGTGAATTCCACTTGTCGACTTGGAGGTAGTCCAAGTAATTTTTTTGAAAATATTTTTGGATAGTGTTTAACCACCGGAATGTCTTTGGGTCCCTTCTTTTCAGACTTCTCGTCGATGACTATGGCCAAAAAAGTCTTACAGTTTTTTTGTATAATCTTTTGGGCTTTCATATTGGACACTATCTATACTTCACCCTTCCTTCGGTCTCCTTGAAATTTTAGTCTATTTGTCTCAGAAGTGTGAAAGGTTACTGTCTTCTGCTCGACAGCTAAATCACACAAATTAACCATTTATGAAAGTTTTCTAAAGGCTAATAAATATTAATTTGTTTACAAATTTAAACCTGTTCCCATTGGCCTTTGACCCACTTCATGAGTTTTTTCCCAAAACATGGCATTAGGCCTACTTTAGTTCAAAAATCGAGGCCTTCAGTCCATTAGAGCAATTATAGCTCTATGCAATACATGATTCATACTTTCAACCTAAATAGCTCCCAAAAGTTTTAAGCAGTTTCACATAGTTAGGAGAGACTATTTCTGGAAAACTGTATTTAGCTTTTGGTAATATAAAAGTACGTTCATCACCCCAAATGAGCATGATATCATAAATCTCACTCACCCGTATTTCACGACTCATTCGTCCCAGATAAATTTCCAATGTTTCTAGATTGTGTTGCGGTTGTAGGTAGAGTTCTCATTTTTATACCTATATTATCATGAATAATAAATTATTCTCTTATCTAAATCTTTTCACTTGGATTTCTAGATTTTCTCCTAATTACATAGAAGCCACTAGGTTTATTTCATTGGCAACTAACTCTCAAATTAATTTTCAAAATTACTAAGTTTACTTTATTTGCATTTTCATCCATTATATAATTTTATCAAAATAAAATTATTTAAATTTCAAATAAATCCTTATAAATACTCTTAAATGCAATTAAATTCCTCAAAATTATTTTTAATTGAAATCAAGTCCATAATTTCTTTTTAATCACCAATTGACACTCAATTGATGCTAATTTGGTAAAAATCCTCAATTTGCCCAATTTTGTCAAAACTTGCATTTTGGTCCAGAATTGTTAATTCATCAAATTGAGAGTTGAAATCATGTTAATTTCCTCCTAACATGCTACTAATCGTCTCCTCCATCTTTCTATGAGCATTCTAAGCTTTAAATGACTTCAATTGACCCAAAATTGAGCTCAAATGAAGTTTCATCAGAAAACTTTTCTAGAGAGAGAAAGCTATGTTTACTTACAGGGCGAAGGGACGATTGTCGGAACTATGAGTATGGGCGGCTAGTGCTCGTCGAGTGAATCTTCTTAGGATCAAATTGCACGTCAATTGGTAGCCTTAGCAATAGGAATTTTATGAGAGAAATTTTCATGTTCCATGTTTTGTAACTATACAATTCCAATGAAATGAGGCAGAATTGGCTTACCTCAAAGGTTCAAGGATGTCAAAGGTCGGTCGGGGAGAGTTGTGTGAGGGTCGGCCTGGTCTTAGGAGGTTAGAGGTAGCTGGATTTCAGCTCGAAGATTACTACTACTTCGCGACCGCTGGAGTGACGGTACTTTGCGAGCTCACTAGTGCTCCTCTGATGATCCTCGAGCTGAATGGAGGTTGCAGCAATATAGGGGACTTCTTCTTGGCTCCAGGGAACCCAAATTTCAAAGGTGGGGGAAAATGCCCAAATCGGAGCTCTAGTTCATGCTTGGCTGGAAAAATGAGCTCTTCTTCTTCAGTCGTTTAAGGGATGAGGAGGATGAATGGGGAGGAGCTCTTTATATAGGAAGCTCGGGGACCCTTGGCTCTACTAGCTTCCAAATTTTTTGAGCTTATCTCCTCCGAAACTGCTATTGTTAGAGCAAATATTCCCTCTCCAGAAATGGAAAATGGAATTATTCCATTTTTCATCCATGAACAGTGTTGTTGTCACATCTCGACCCGGTTTGGTTGGAACCTTGTGATCAATGTGCCACTCTCTCGGATCCCGAGGAGGAGATCCTCCCCTTAGATGAGAAGAGTCAGGCATATTTTCTGTCATGTTTCCCTGAATAACATTAAACAAAATTGGAAGGATAAATTCGTACATGATTCAGACCTCAACAAAGGGAGATTTTCATGTGGTTTATCCTTTCCTGAAAAAGGGTTTAGGGGAGGGGTGAGTTCCACGACTCAGTGAGTGGGAGAAATCTTAAAGATGTATTTAATCATGTGTTATCAGTATTATAGCATTTCACGTTCAACCCCTTCTCGGGTTTGCACACAATCACGCGTCCTTCCTATCATAGAAAGGGATCACACATTCACACAACATTCCTCGACTATTCCACTTGTGGACCGGATCGTCTTTATCGTCTACCCTAATAGAGGTTAACAGCCTCTACCCCGAGTTTGAGTGTACCTTGCTTGTCTGACCCTCACATATAATCACACTTCGTATTTTCTTTGTGAGACGAAACCTCATTTCCCTTGCTACCTCGATCTCATTGTGCAGGAAGCTCTCTAAGCTTCTCGACATACTGGATGCCAAACCACCCTTATGCTTCCTAGGTCGTCCAACAGCCCTTGGAATCCATCACTACCTCATACCAAGTGTCTTGATGGCCCTGCATCACAATGCATGCGCAATCAAATGTCTTTTTTATTTATAGCCATTATCTTTTGTCCTCCAGCTCAAGGGTCTGTTGGCTTGGCTTCGACCCATGCGTGTTGGCCCAACAAGTTCAATGACCTATCTTCGACTTAGCAACTATTTCGCCCAATATCCCAACCTTGGCTTAGTGGGTATCACACATAATTACCCATTATTAGGACTTTTAGCAGTTCACAACATGGTGATTCTGAACGGGTCCATACCCATGTCCGTCAGCATTGGGCCTACTTGCATTACTAAGCCTAAGCCCCGAAATTAGCTCCCAAATATTTTAAGTAGAGTTACCCAGTTAGGGGAGGCTAATTCCTAGAAAATCATTTTTTTGAAGCGAAACCATCATCCCAATTAGGACAGATGTTGTAGAGTTCCCACTTACCCAGTACTCATGAAGGAGTTGTCCCGGTGAGACCTTGCTTCGCGGTGTGCTTCCTTGAGCTGGTGCTTGGGCAGTTTGTTCCTACATGGCACAAATATTCATAAAACAAGAATGGGCATAAGAGGTCGCATATTTTCGAGAATTTGTGCCTAGGTCCTCACATTATGCCTTACTTGCCTTTAAGTCCCTAAAGTTATACTTTTACATTTAGGTCATCATTTGCCCCTTAATTTCAATTAAGCCCCTAGCATTTTCAATTATCCATCTTGGGTTCTTAATTTTTCCAAAACCACCAATTGACCCTCAATTTTTCCAAAAATTGCCAAGTGGCCCTCAATTTCTTAAAAATTGCCAATTTACCTTCCATTTTATCCAAATTACCCAATTGAACCTCAATTGGGATGAATTTCACGAAAATGCCCCTAATTTCATCAAATTACCATTGTCTCCCAATTTTCTAAAAAATCCCAAATTGCTCAATTTCTCAAAAATTGCAATTTGGTCCCTGGATCACAATTTCGTTTAATTGATCCCCAAAATTTAGTTAATTGCCTTATTTGTGATATGAATCATCTCCCCTATGTCTCCCTTGTCATTTTAAGCCTTGAACCGCTTCATTTGGCTCATAAATGAGCTCAAACGAAGCTTCACCTGAAAATACAGTTTAGAGAGAGAAAGCTTCGATATCTTACCGGTGAGGGTCTGGTGGTTGGAGCCTTTGCCATCACTGGGTTGCTCTCTTCGTGGGGATCCTTCCTTGATCAAACAACACCTCAATTGGTGCTTTGAGCAATGTGAATTTCTCAACCGAAGTTTTGACAGAAATGTAATGTGAACAATGTTTTCCGGCAAGGGGCGGTGGAGGGGACTTACCTTCTTAGCTCAGGGAAGGTCGGGGCACCTCTAGGTGGAGTTTGGGGGTCTAGTTTGGCCGGAATTGGTCGGGGGCGGCTCGACTTGAGCTTTAGAGGCTCGGGCTGTTGCCCGGCCGAAGAGTGGCATCGTTGTTTGAGCTTTCTCGCTCTTTCCTATGGTCCTTGGACTGAAAGGAAGGTGCAGCTAGGTAGAGGACTTCCCCCAAGTTCCAATGACACCGAATGTGGCTTCTAAGGTCAAGAAAAGTCCCATTGTCGGAGCTTTGGTTTGTTGCTCGTCGAAAACTAGGACACTTCACCTTTTTTGCTCAATTGTGGGATGCTAAGAACGAATGGAGGGGTGCTCTTTATATAGGGAGATCGGCAACTGTCTAGGCTACCACCCGGCGTGAGACTCAACCCCTGCTCCGCTCTTTGGAGACCAGACCAGAGCATTTTCCAAGTTGCCGGAGACTTCCCCTTCGTCGATCTCTCTCCTTTCGGGCAACGAACTGAGGTTAAAGACGATGACATGGCTGGCGTGCCATGTGTCTCATTGTGATTGACTAGTTTTTCTAACTTGGTGTTCCAACTCAGTCGCCTCATGAGTTGCTGACCGGTTGACGGGACACGTGGCAGTCTCTAATTAGCTAAATGTGTTTGCGTGGTATGTTGACAAGTCATCCGCTTACTGGACACGTGGCAGACTCACATTGATTTCATGTGTCTGTGTGGCTGCTGAATAGGTATTGTTAACTATTGATAGGTCTGGTTTGACCAGTTGGATAGAAAATAAATTTAAATAAATTTAAAAAATTTTAAATTTTAGAAAACCGGTTGAATCGGGCCTAAATCGACCGATTTTCGAATTTGGTTTACCGAACCCGATTTTCTAAATTTTAAAATTTTCTAAATTTGTTTAAATTAATTTTCTATTCAATGGTGGATTTAATTTTCCAAATTTTTATTTTTATTTTATCTAGAAAAATAAATATTTAAACCAATTATTAATGGTTCAATCTAGTTTAATTCGGTTAACGTTCGATTCAACTTAAATCGTTCCGTTTTACTCATTCAATTTATTTTATGGTTCCATTTTTATTTGTTTTACATTTTTATTTACCAATTAAAAATTTTTAAATTCTCGTTTTAATTATTTTTTTACTAATTTCGAATAAATTTGATAATCGATTTTCTATCAAAATTATTCAATTCTTTTTTAAATTTTTTTTAAAAAGCGAAATTTACATATTTATTATATTTTTTAGTCAAATTCTTATAAAATATAGTTTCAAAAAATAATGTATTGTTATTCGATTTCGTACTGAAATCGAATATAATAATCTAATCAATAAAATAGCTAAACTATTATAAATTTCATCTTTTTTCTAGAATATATGTATTTCGACCGCTCAATTATTCACTATTTGATTTAATAATTTATTTATTATATATTTCACCAATATTGTTTAATAAATGTATAAGATATTAAAATTTACTCGTAGGTTGGCGCAAATGGGTTAACTTTGTAACTTTCTCACCAATATAATCTCCGTATATATGTGTGATCGCTTGAAAAATAGTAATAATTGTTCTAATTATATGGAAACCATACAAAAGTCACCACAATAACTTCTATAGTTGTCTTGTACTCTAGGTGTTTAGAATTCGCTCAAATTGTGTACTTAGCTGTGAAATAGACATTGGTACGGAATTATTATTCTCTCTATCACTCGTTTGTTATTGTTCTCTCTATCATTCAGCTACATAACTTCGGTAGCGCATATTACAGTAGATTTACATACACTGCTATTGAAATTGGTCTGGTGTTGCCACAAGGGAAACCATGAAATAAATCTGTTAAAGTTTTTTTTTTGTTTATTAACTCACATAATTTTTTTATTAATATGAGACGGTAGGAAAATACCCAAGAGAAATATGGTCCGGCCCATCTTTAAATAGATGGGAAGCCCTCCAACATTTAACTCCGGTTATCATTCTTCTTTCTATCTCCTATGGGCCTGCTATCAACATTGGCACGCAGGCCCACAGTGATGGATTAAAGGTCAAGTTCTGCATACTTTTCAATTTTCTCTTTCTTTTAATTGCAAATTTCTTTTTCCTTTTTTTTTCAGAAGTGCATGGCACTTGCTAAAATAACTCATCCATCTTAAAGGTTTAATGTATTAAAATATAGTCCTAACAATTTAAATATACCCGATTTAGTCAAATTTTTTAAAGTTGGTTACTCTGTCCTTCATACATATTTGTTGAATCACGCCCTAGGTCACCATGCTATCATCGTAATTTCAAGCAAAAAAAAGAAAACCTACTTTATGTATCCATATATATATAGACACAATCAATCCCCATGCAATTCACACGTAGTCAAATCGATCACTTAGTTGGCAAGAAAGTCACATGCATGGGAATCACGCATGATATTTGGCTCGAGTGATTTTTATTTTTATAATAAAATAAAAGTAGGCGGCAGAGAAGGAAATATGAAGAATATGAAATGGGTGGATATCTAAAATTTCACCATATTAATGGAACTCATAACTCTATTTATGTCAAGATTTGTACAAATAAATGTAATAACTTATATTATAATAAAATTTGCAATGCATTTTTTATCAAAAATATTTTACAAATTTTAGTAGTTTCTAATAAATTTTATTATCATAAATATGAAAGGATAATTGTCAACATAAATACAAATATTTTTTTAGAGTATAAGTTAATGGGTTAGTATAATATTTTATATAGTTATAATATATATTATAGTACTAATTAATTAAACTTATATAATAATATTTTATATGTATATCATTCTAATTATATAAATAAATAAGTTTATATTTAATCAATTGAGTTATATATTAATAAAGTTTTACAAATGTGATTTTCGTGAACTAACATTTTTATTTTTTAATATACATTCACTTCATATATCTCATTTTTTAAATTAAACATTTATATCGAGTTTGGAATGGAGTATGATGGAACTGAATTGAATTGCAGCTGCATGTGTTTGGAATGGAGTATGGCCGTCAGAAAATCCAAGAATACATGGGCAGTGTATTAATGAATCTTTACAAGTCTCTAAATGAGCTCCTTGACTCCCTTGAGTTGTATATCCTTCGCATAAAGCTGCAATATTTTCTCTCCCTCCTTATCTTAGATCGGCAGACTTAACAAGATCAGGTCTGACCCTTTTGTTTTTGGGATCAGCAACATCAAGATTGACCAACACAGTGAGCTAGCTAGCCAACTGCCACTCACCCCACTACATGTCTGTCGTATAGTTTATGGCCTTCCTTCTCAACCAATTCATTTATAATTGCAGCAGAGAGCTGCCCGGGACAAACTAACCACTCTTCTCCCCCAACCATTTTTTTTTTTGTCTCTTGATGGTGACATCCTTTCCCTTTTACCTTCAATCTTCCTTGTCTACATATATGAATATATAAAGGAAAACATGGCATTTTCCCAATATATAAATATGCAATCACCTCATTATAAATTTAGAATAACCACTTTTTGTATGTTTATTCTTTTAATTTGAGTTATTAAAAATATTTCAAAATGAATTTTGAACCTAAATATTTGTCATTTTTCTTATGGGCTCCTTACAAATATTGACATTGAGTATATTCAAATTAATATGTTTGGTGTAGACCTCTATTAATAAATTATGGTATTTCATTTTTATATCAATAATGTCTGAATAGTATAATATTTGCCTAATCCATCCGTTATTATATTATATCATTTATAATATATTATTAAACAAATAATGTTGACCCAATGAATTAAACCAAACACAATGTAAATAATTGTAAGTTGCCAAGATAAAATACCCAATTTAGTTAAAAATTTTAAATTAGGTCACAAATTATCCAAATTAAAAGTGATAACAAATTAAAGTAATATTATTGTCATAGCCTAATAGAAAATTGATTGTTATGCTAAATAAACATGACACAAAATTAAAATTTCAATTGAAAAAAAAGTTTCTATAAAAATAAAATAAATGGCGCATTTTTAGATAATTAATCCAATATTTTCGTGTAATTTTATGCATATATTAAACTACCAAAGATAATCTCCCATATTCTTTGTAGTATTTTAACCACGCAGCAGCTTCGATTATCCAGATATTGATGTCCAAGGATCAATACAACCATCGTAGTTAAGATTTGAATTCGAGATTTTAAACTGGAGCAGGGAAGTGAAGGGTGCCCTAGCTCCTTCTACACAGCCTTCAGGGTCTTCCCAGATTCGCCACATTCAGAGGACATGCATGATCTTACAGGCATTCCCTCCCTGAACAAATTACTAAAATCCTCCTCATGCAGATATAATAAAAATTGATTTACATTTACATGGAAACCATAATCTAATAATGATCAAAGGAGGTCGAAATTCGCAGGAGCATGGCAGTATCAAGCGAGTCAAGATGATTGAGAAAGATAGAAGATGAAAAACCCTAACCCCCTATAAAGTAGAGAGGCCCTCAAGATCAAGCCCCTCCAAACGTCATAAACCCTAGAGCTAGCGATCAATATAAGATGTCGCGTATATCTCGATGATTAAACTCATGGACATTAAGTCAAGGATCATCTCTCGTAATAATCAGAAGGTGGAGAAGTGATTCTGCCCCGGGTGAACCATATGCAGATCAGTCGTCTGGCAGGAGCTATCATCATGAATCATGACCCTGAATGGCATAGAACTTGATTTGTCATATATAACACAAAGCATGCTGATAATAAGTTAACAATCTTTTATAAGTCATGGTGGTCTTACTCGCGTGGACGAGTTGCCCATAGAGAACTCAATGCTCGGAGTCGCCCATAATATTCTCCGATCACAAGAAAGCACCGAGCCGCCTGTCTCACCGTCAGTATCCGGCGCAGCTGGTGGAGCGTCTGCTGCCTTAGATTATCGGCCTGTGGGGACCAAGTAGAACCACGGGCTAACCAACCAACCCAACATCATATGCACGAAACTTACTAATATCTAAGTGAATGAAAATATAATGATAATCAAACCCATCAAAATAAAGAAAAAAGAAACAATGTAACAACTAACAAGTGGTATAGTGGTAAACGGTCCAAGCCAACCACTTACAGCATACAAATGTCTGAACCACATGATATAATCGTATCTATGGACTTTGGACCATTCCAATCATGGAAAAAAATTCAAAATTAATACATGGGTGTTTTATATTTATTTCATTAAACATCATTTTCAAAGCCAACTTTTGACTGCAACATATATAGATGTTAAATCTCCGTCAAGCCCTAACAATTCAACCCTAGAGACAGAATCCACTCCTTTAAATTAAGACATTATATATGTGTATATATATATATATAGTTGTGCACCTTGGAAAGTTGCTTGAATGGGCAATAAACTATAAATTAATCATATTATATTAATAATTGATTATTCCATTTGTAAGGTTCTATTGGAAGAAGACAAATATCCGCACAAGCTACTTAATTTATCATAATCTTGGGGCCCTATGGACAAAAAAAAAGAGATTAGGTTTAAGGATTAACATCAAATTTTAATTAGGAGATTTTATATTTAATTACCATCTGTGGGTGGAATTGGTGGATTACCAATAAATACCATCAGAGCCTTGGGAGACCGATACACACATATATGAATATATATATATATATATATATATAAGGGAAAGTTGACTATTCTCAAGATAAAGAAAATGGCACAATACTATTCTATAGATTAAATTTTGTGGTGAAAACTCAGAAAGTAAGAGATTCAGAAAGGCATGCAATGCATTGTGTACACGCATAGTACGAAGAGATTGACGATAGTAACCTGTCGAACGAAGCCTTCGAGGTTAGAGAGCTTGCCAAGGGCGATGGCCATCTGATGCATGCCGTCTATGGCCAGCCCGCCGGCAACGGTATCGACCAGCGACTGCTGGAGCTGCTCCAGTCCTTGGGTCAGTGCCTCCTCGGCCTGCTGCGACGACTGCTGCAGGCTGTAGATCCCCATCATTTGCTGCTCCGTCAGTGGGTCTAGCTGCGTGATCAACATCTAGAAAAGAAAAGAAACATAAACAATTCATCCATGAGGTAAAACAACCTTAAACCAGTTGAATAAAATGCCCATTTTTGTATATATTATCGAACATATGCGCATTCTTCAATAGTTTTCTAGGACTAGGTGTGCGATGAACCATATTAGGTTTAAGAGATATGTATACAATTTAATAAGTATTAGGATAGAAAATCTTGGATGAGGCAAAGAACTGGTGGACTGGACGGGAGTTGGAAGAATATTTCTAGAAGGTTGGTGTAGGAATAAAAAGGTAATTTTATATATTTCATAATTTGCAATAATGTAATTCGTTAGGGCACAAAATCTTTCCCTAAAATCTTGCCTACTAATCCAACTAATCCACTTTATTCATGAGCAAAATTGCCTTTATTAATATATGGCCATGGCATATTTTTCCAAAGCCCTAATAAATAAGGCAATAATATGCCTTCAAATGGGTATATTCTATGTGTTTAGGGGATGACCACTTTATTTTTCCCAACTCAAACCTAAGCTATTGTAGGACCAACATATATATATATATTATCAAAACAAGGCAAATAGAAGGGAGACAAAATACACCAACAGTTAGGTCAACAGTAGTAGTTTATGTGGTAGGGAAGAGCATATTTCCTAACCTTGATCAGCTCGGATGGCCGAAAGCCGCCCATCCAAAGGAAGCAGCGCTCGGCCGGGGTGGTCCACATTCCCGTGATGAGATGAAACACGTCGGTTTTGGCGGCCAACCCCTTGAGCCTGAACATCTCGTCGTAGTGGGAGATATAGCCGTCCACTATCAGTCTCAGGTCACCATCCAGCAAGTGAGCCTGGAGGGCCGTCCGGAGTTCTGAAATATGCCGGTGGTCGTCCTCTAGCCATCTCGCGTACTCCATATCAAACATTGCGGCTCCTACACACAATGATTAATGTAATTTCTCTTCACTGGAGAACGGCCCTATAAAGTCCAATTCCATGAATCACGACATTTTTACACCCGTTTATAGGTTATGCACTTTGATCTTGACATAATGACATTCCCCCTTTTCATCAGTTGTATGATTGCCCATGTATCTCCTTCCCTTTGACTATTAACGGCCCACCAACCTTGACCCCAGGAAAAAAAATTATCCCTTTTCATATGGCTGCATTCTTTCTCGGGCTCCAATGTAAAAATAACTCTAATTTAGAACGGAAATCCTGCATTGAAAAAAAGGGCCTTTTTTTCTAGGAAATAAAGAGAATGTTGTTACCTGTGCTTATGTTTCCTGCAGCAACGCCGTACCCACCTAAGAGAAGACCCTGATGCATACAGATGGATGCTTCCAATTTAGTGAAAAAGTTAATTAAAAGGGAAGCTAATTCTAGAAAACCTTTAAAAATGGGACTTTTTTTTGTCTTGTTGCTGGAAGAGAGCAACAACCTGAGATCGTGCCCTTTGAAGGTCTTGCTCCAATTGAGTAAGCTTGATTCTGCTCGATTCTAGCTGTTGCACATATGCCTGTGACAGAGAGAGAGAGAGGCGGATTGAGAGGCCCAATAGAGGGAATTCAGAATTCGGCACAGACAAATGAGAACATAATATACTATTGTCTAACCTTCTTCCTAAGTCTGCTCTTTTTCGCAGCTTCTCTGTTTTGTGCCAGGCGTCTCAGTATCTGCAGCCGAAACATTTCTCATAAGTATCAGAATATTTTGTAGTGGAAAATATAGAAAAAAAGGAGCATTAATAGAAGCCATGATCATGACTAAGGACCTTAGCATCGAGTGGTCTATCTGATGTTGAGCCTCCTTTCCTCTGCAAGATTTAATTTTTTATAGAAAACAATAAAAAGGATCATGGATGGAAGATGAGGAAGGTGAAGAAGATGAAATAACAACTACATTTAACGGCAAACTTGGTTTAACTTCAACATGATAGTACTGCTAAATTAGCCTAGAGTAGTAGGAACATGATGGTCCTGCCTTCTGGCATGAGGAACTGGAGTCCTCTCCTTGGAACCCTAAGACCCATTTCAAAGACACCCAAACAAACAAACAAACACATATTTCCCCTTTTTTTGTCTAGGAATTATGGGGATGGAGCGAGGTGGGTCATCCTCAGGGGTTCCTGCTGTGATACTGAAAGAGGAAATGGAGGAAAAAACACGCGAGGTAAAAACTACTGTGAAGATTCTCTGTTTCATGTTTTTGTCTACTGCCTTCTCTGATTTTGCCTCGATTTTCAGGACATGGATACCTAGGGATCCGTGCAGTTTTAGATGGTTTAAGGTAGAGATAGAAAGCCTGGATTTAGTCCTAACAACCGGCATGATTCTATAGGACTTTCTCGTTTCCCTTTTTCCAAAAAAGTAAACTGAAAACGCGTTCAGCTCAGGTAAAACCTTTTCTTGGGTGGATGGCTTCGGGGAGGTGAGATTCTGGGAAGTGGCCGCCGCTGAGGCATCAGTGGCCATCTGACAAGAGGTGACCTGATGGTCGCCGGAAGGCTTCCGGCTGACGGGAGTGTCGGGTGCCTCTGCTTTGCTGGAGATGGCGGCGTTCACCGCCGATCCCGAGTCGGTGCTGAGGCTGTCCCCGCCGGACCTTGAGTTCCCCTGGGTGTGCAATGAAGAAGCCAAAAACTTATTAACTAGCTTTCTTGAGCTAATCGGTTTTACTTCATAAAGGGTCAGAGCCTTCTCTCTTTCTTGGTCAAAAGGCAAAAGTGTAGAGAGAGAGAGGAGAAGGAAAACAGTACTGACTCTCGGGGTCTGCTGGTATCTCAATGGCCAAGAAGGGAACATGTCCAGAGTCGCTGCAGGAGCCCTGCTGCCTGTTGCTGCAAATAAAGCTGCAAAAGAATCACACAAATCTCAGAATATCATCAACAGAATAAATTACACTTTCTTGTTTAATTTTTTTCTCCTATGCTGATTAACTTAATTCATCATCACTCATCGCCAGAGGAAAATCAACTGCTTCGACCTACTCTCCCGTACTGAACAGTTTATTGGTATCCGCAGCAAAAAAGGTCAAAAGTTTCCAACTTTATAGCCTCACGCCATCGAAGCTCCTTGCTTTCGGAATCATTGCAGCTTCTGAAATGGAATGCTCAGTCGTGTCCCGCTCTGTATGCGTGATCGTTTGGTAAGACCCATTCAAAACTCTCTCTCTCTCTCTCTTCGATTGAGACGTCACCAGAGGATAGAGATGCAGTGAGGTGAGGGGAAGAAATTAAAATAGCGTACGTGGTGCTGTGGCTCCATCGTTTCTGATCTTGACTCCTTCCAGAACGATTGCTTCTTCTAGCTCCCCGAAATCAAAAGCAGAGCCCTCTTGATTTCTGCAAACAAAAAAACAGAGCAATTAAGAACCTACGCTTTGGATGACAAGCTTCTGATTTGGAGAAGAGAAAAAAATTGCTTCTGCGTGCCAAGTGCTAGGATGTCTTACATGAAACTGTTCTGTCCGTTGATTCCATGCAGGAGCGAGTATGGAACATGGTGGGATGACGGTGCCGTGTCGGAAAGTCCCGTTTCTCCGATTCTGTGGCTCGCCATGCAGAAGAGCTCTCTTTCTCTCTCTATCTTCACACAATCCAGTTCATATCTTCTAGTCTCTAGTACCTATCCAACAAGATACCTAGATGAGCTAGCTGCAAGAGGAAAAGGTTATATATCAAACCATCGCCTGGAACTGGTCTTTTAAGGGTGAAATAAAACAGGAGGAGCTGAGATGAGACTGCTCTAAGAAATACATTACCCACCTAAAATTGTAAGCTGGGTTCTGAACTGGGGAGGTGAGATTCTTACTTCTGTTTGCACCAAAACCCAGATGGGAGAAACAGCGGAGGGATCAAAAGATCGGAGCTTTCTCCGGTCAAAATACAGAAAAAGGGGAGAAAGGAAGGGATTAGAGAGAAAACCAAGAGGGTCCACTCTCTTTTTCTCCTTGGAAATGGTATCTATCAGATGATGATACCTTCTTCGTCTTCGACTGCTACTACTACTGGCGGTGCTCTGTTTGCCTCAGATTTTCTCATGATATTTCTCCGCGAACCAGAATTGATCAGGCGGTGATGATGGAGGTCTCTATCCCTCCCTTTTTCTGCTTCTCAATGAAGAAAGCTTCCGATTGAGTAGTCTGGTGTCTGTTGCATCTTTATTCACGTCTCTCTTCCCTCTACCCGTGTCTCTCCCCTACATTAATAAAAGAGTAAATGCTCTGTGAAACAAAACTCTTTCTATATTACTTCTAGCTCTATCATAAAGGTCCAACTTTGATTCCTCTTACAATAACTAGTTATTTGAGATAAAAGATAGAAGAAAAGGTCTATACTATTTGCTCCAACTGATATAGAAGATCTTGTCCTTGCTGCAGCCCCTGACCAAAAGGGCCTGTGCCGGTCCTTGCTGCTGCTGGGGTTGCACAAATAATATATATATTATTTATTTTGTATTCTAATTAAACAAAATATAAATATTTTTAATTTGATTTAATTTTAGGAGACCCATTTTTTCAATTGATTTATACAATTTTATTAAAAAAATTTAAATTAAAATAAATATTACATTTATTTGAGAATTTATTAAAATTGTAGTCTATGTAAAAAATTGGACTGAAGCTGTTTTTCGTCTTTATTATTAGTATAAAATATAAAATACATATTTATAAATATTAATTCAAAAAATGAATACTTCAATTATGAAAATCTTAAAATCCCCCGAGGTACCGTTTGACTTTTCTTACACTCTCTTGTAACTGCCTGAGCGCTGCAATTGGCTTGTTTGCTGTGATCTCTCGAAAGGTGAAGTGGTTCCTTAATATATATATATATATAAAATAAATACGAGGATAATATGGGAATTCTAAAATTCAGATGAGACGAGACTTTCTTTATTCTATGCTATCCATGAGATAATTGTTCTCTTCTCCCCTCACCATCTTCACGTTCATGGCCACCATGATCAATTACTTTGTAGGCTGATGATATTCACTCATTATTGAATTTTCCATGAATTATCTCATTTTTAAAAGCACATTAAGCCATAATTAATTCATATTTGAGTTGTAAATAGTTATTAAAAATAATTTTGTCATATGATTTTTTATTTATATATACTCAAATTTAACTTAGTTTAAGCGTTAGAATTTTTTAAAAACTCTTTAATAAGATCATAACGAATCCATTTTGTTATTAAGCAAAAAAAAAATAAAAATACAGCTAATGTTTTTTAAAAGATGGGCTAAAGTAACTAAACGAGATCGTTTTTAACATTTTTGAAATTTTTTCTACCAACCGATCAAAACGCTTACATTTTAGTCTATAAATGAGGAAGGTTTGAGGATGGTTAGGTTCGATTGGAACAAATTGGACTCGATATGATCCGTGGACCTGACGGCTAGATCACAACCTACTCATTTAAACCCAATAAAATAAATTGCCACCCTAGTAAGAGTGTGAAAACGCCATTGAGCGACATTTTGGTTTCATTGGCCAAGGTAAAAGATCCAACCATTTTGGTAAAATAAGACTCGGCCGCATTTACTTAAAATTTTCTAGAAACAAAATTTTGAACCTAAACTAAAATAAAAAGAGTTACAAGTAACTCGAAAATAATTTGACTGCAACGGAAATAACCCAATATTTTTTACGATAAAGTATATAGAGCATTTTATTTGTGAAGTCCTGCATTTCATCATCCATTGAGTATGAAAAGTATGCACCGAGAATCATTGGAAGTCTGATATAGAGTTTAAATGATATTCTATGAGTATGTGTAAAAATTATAATAGGGAAAGGCTATGACTTCCCATTAAGTCAGATTAAAAGTTTCACATTTAAGTATATGACAAGAAGTTTGGTAATAGGGGTCACACTTCATGATAGTTTTTATCATATACGTTTTATTAATGCAAATCATTCAAATGAACAATTTCAGAAAAAAAATTTAAATGAAAATTTTATTTTTAAAAAGAGAAAGTTGATATGTGTATTCAAATCATGAGTTACATTATTATATTTAAAATTGTTATGAATTTTTAGTGAGACTAAAATGGAGTTCATCAATATTGGATAATAGTTCACTTTCTAAAATCGTTCTTACTCACTGCTCTTTTAAAATATTTTAAAAAAATAAGATAATATTCAAAAAAATGAGATGATACCAAAGAAAATACAAGTGAAAGACATGTTAATGGCAAAATAAGATATATTTATACCAAATTATTACTTAAATATAATATATAAAGATCCATAAAAATTTTTTTGGGTAGATATAAGTTAGTATTTTTATTAATACTTTTATATGTCATATATGAAAAAAAAATTCAGACCTTATATCATCAATATATTATAGTTGTGTGAGGGTTGAGAGAATATGATGGATTGTCATGTATGTAAGATCCCCAAATTGCATATCAAGACATGACATAACTTTAAGGGAAGTAATTATGACCTTTTGAAACTATTATTAATTTGTAAGGCATCTCAGGAAAGTTAATGCCACAAAAAATGTTTAACTATGTAGTGTGAAAGATTATTTTTTAATGTTGCCTCCATTCAACATAGTTAAAGAGAAAATAAAACACCTTAATATGAACAACCTTTATGATATATCTAAAATAATAGAGATGGAAAATAAATTAAATATATTTCGCAATAAGAATAAGTTTTTTGGTTAGAAAGATCTCGACACAAATGCATAAAAAAAGGGGGTTAAAATACTAGTTTCTTTTGTCATGGTGTACTTCGAAAAAGATATAAGAATAGGATCCTAAGTTTGAAAGATGAGGAAGAAAAATGGATTGAGGATGAAGGGAATATTGTGAAGGGGTATAAATCCATTTACTCTCATTCTTTACTTTTGAAATGAGTACACAACTAGAAGTGATACTTAAGCCAATTCAACATAAGATCACATTTTCATCTAATCGATCCCTTACCGAGTCCATTACACAAGCATAAGTTAAGCAAATATTTTTTCAATTAAGGGTAAAAATGGAGCAGATTGTGTTGTGTAGGGACACATTTTCGTGAAAGAAACCTAAGAGTATGTCTCAATTCCGCCTTATCTCCTTCTATAACTTTATCTACAAAATCATTTCCAAGGTATTAGTAAACCGACTCAAACCTTTTATGGATGATATGATATCTATTAGGGTTATTCATGATAATATTTATGTTGCTCGTAAATACTTCCATGTTTTGAAAAATGAAAAGGGAAATGAACTTAGTGTGTGGTTAGAATAGACATGACAAAATCTTATGAAATAGACATTGGTCGGTTCACCTCCAATTGCTCCGATTTGACTAGTTATTGGTCTAATTTAATTTTCTAAAAATTATTCCACTCTTTTTCTACCATATGGGCCAATCATTTCCCATTTCGCCCTTCCTAAAGTCCTTTGGAAATATTTTTGAATCTATGCTCCGGTCAAAATTTCCCCTAGTTCTTTGCCAATGCATTTACCCGATCCCTAATTCTCGATCAATGAGATCCTTCGGGATGGGTCTATGCCACTTTGAAAAATTTCTAAGATCCTTGTTCGAATGGCTTCCCAAATACAATTCGATTAAAACTCTCGGTTTTGGTTTCCATATGCGACCCACCCTCAATTTCGGTACAATTAAGTTAAAATTTTTATTTCTAAAAATTTCGGCATTACAACTACTCACCTCATTTTAGAAGTTTTGTTCTAACTTTAAATTTATTAACTACCATTTTGTTTCATAAAGTACAAATGGATTCAAAATAAATTTGGGTACTTGACCCTTATAATGACCTTAGGCTCACACATGTTCTCTTCTATCTTATAGTTGGGTCATATCACCTTTACCATGTTGATTTTCTTCCTCCTCAAATGCTTCTCATAAGAATCCACTATTTGGATCGACTCTACCTCGTTCGCAACACTAGGATTTCCAAAAGATGAAATTCAATCCCAATTGGTCCGGAAACCATGGTTGAAATGGGAATGGACACACAGATCGAGATTTGAAATTGAGTCAAAATTTAAGGATCGATTTACCAAGCTAGAAACTGAAATATATGGGAAACTAGATTCGAATAAATTGGGATCAAGGGATATTGGGTTAAATTACCGAAGGGACAAGGGTAAAAATAATTTAATTAAAAAAATGGGACAAAGTTAAGGTTAACATGGTAGAGTCAATGGATTTGGGTCAGACTAACCAGATCCATGTTGACTCGACTCGATACCAACAACCGACACCCCTTTTCCCCCTCCTTTCCCACCACCAATTTTAGTTACATGCTATCATAAAAATTTACCTAAATTATCCAATTTTTAATCAAATTTTATGCCACAAAAAGCATAATTGAATTGATAACTCCCATACCACTCTCTTTATGAGATTAATTGAGTTATATCTTCCTTAATAAGTTTAATTTCTCATCCAAATTTTAGAAAATTATTATAAGGCCCATCTCCGACCATCAAGTGATCAACCTCAAATTCTCACTCACCCAACCACCAAATGAGGCGTTTCTTATCTCAAAATTCCACTAAGGGAAACTATTGCATGATGATCATTTTTCTGACTCTAATTTGGGATAGAAAAACTGCGTCTCACCGAAGACATTTCGAGGCCAAATTCTACCACCTCTAGCCACCACTCTGGTCAACACTAGTACCAAAATATTGGCCTACCTATCCTCTACCTCCCACAAGTTTTGCATGACTTGCGACAAGGTGACTTTCAGCCATCCTAAGCCGATTATCGATGATAGGTATGTTCTATAATTTTTGATTGCGGCTGTACAAGACCAACATTTGTCTAGATCTAATGCCTACCCTCCATTACATAAGCATAAGTTGAGCAAACATTTTTTTTAATTAGGGGTAAAAATGAAGTAGATTGTGTTGTGCAGGGACACATCTCTGTGAGAGGAACCTAAGAGTATGTCTCAATTCCACCCCATCTCCTTTTATAACTTTATATACAAAATCATTTCCAAGGCACTAGTAAACCGACTGAAACCTTTTATGGATGATATGATATCTTTTCATTAAAGTACTTTTATCCCTATTAGGGTTATTCATAATATTATTGGTCTTGCCTGTGAATACTTCCATGTTTTGAAAAATGAAAAGGGAAACGAACTCGGTGTGCGGTTAAAACAGATATGAAAAAATCTTATGAAATAGACATTGGTCATTTCACCTCCAATTGCTCCAATTCCACTAGTTATTGGTCCAATTTAATTTTCTAAAAATTCTTCCACTCTTTTTCTACCATATGGGCCAATCATTTCCTTTTTCACTCTTCCCAAAGTCCTTTGGAAAAATTTTCGAATCTAAGCTCTCGTCCAAATTTCCTGTAGTTCTTTGCTAATGCGTTTACCCATTCCTTAATTCTCAATCAAGGAGATCCTTTGGGATGGGTCCATGCCACTTTGAAAAATTTCTAAGATCCTTGTTAGAATGGCTTCCCAAATACGATTAAATTACAACTCTCAGTTTTGGTTTCCATATGCGACCCACCCTCAAATTTCGGTACAATTAAGTTAAAATTTTTATTTCTAACAATTCTGGTATTATAACTACTCACCTCCTTTTAGAAGTTTTGTTCTCAAAACTTTGAATTTATGAACAACCATTTTGTTCTATAAAGTACAAATGCATTCAAAAAAAATTTGGGTACTTGACCCTTATAATGACCTTAGGCTCACATGTCGTCTCTTCTATCTTATAGTTGGGCTAGATTACCTTTACCATGTTGATTTTCTTTCTCCTCAAATGCTTATCATAAGAATCCACTATTCAGACCAACTCTACCTCGTTCGTAACACCAGGATATCCAAAAGATGAAATTCAATCCCAATTCGTCCGAAAACCATGGTTGAAATGGGAATGGACACCTAAACCGAGATTTGAAATTGAGTCAAAATTTAAAGATCGATTTACCAAGCTAGAAACTGAAATGTTTGGGAAAGTAGATTTGAATAAGTTGGGATCAAGGGATTTTGGGTTAAATTACCAAAGGGACCTAAGAAGGGTAAAAATAATTTAATTAAAAAATTGGGCCAAAGTTAAGGTAAACATGGTAGGGTCAATGGATCTGGGTCTGACTAATCAGATCCTGGTTGACCCAACTCGATACCAATGACTGACACCCCTTTTCCCCCTCATTTCTTACCACCAATTTCAGTTACATGCTATCAGAAAAATTGTCCTAATTGATATGATTTTTAATCAAATTTCATGCCACAAAAAGTATAATTGAATTGACAACTCCCATACTAGTCTCCTTATGAGATTAATTAAGTTATATCTTCCTTAATAAGTTTAATTTCTCATCCAAATTTGAGAAAATTGTTACAAGGCCCATCTCCGACCATCGAGTGATCAACCTCAAATTCTCCCTCACCCAACCACCAAATGAGGTGATTCTTATATCAAAATTCCACTAAGGGACTATTCTTGAGTCATGTGGTCAGTTCCCAACTACAAAATGGTCAGAAACCATCGCATGATGGTCATTTTCCTTACTCTATTTTTGGGATAGAAAAACCACGCCTCACTAATGACATTTCGGGGCCAAATTCTACCACCTCCAGCCCCCACTTCGGTCGACACCAGTACCAAAATATTGGCATACCTATCCTCTATTTCCTACAAGTTTTGCATGTCTTGTGACAAGGTGACTTTCAGCCACCCTAAGCCGATTAATGACGATATGTATGTTCTATAATTTCTGATCATAGTTGTACAAGACCAACATTTATCTATCTTTGACGACCAACCAATCAATCACCACCACAGAACAAGTCAGCTGGTCATTAACTTCATTTTGCCTACCCTCCTACCACTGGTGGTGCCGTCTCTAGTGAGAATTCTTTACTACACCTCTTATACCTCTTTTTGACCACTTTTTGAAAATGACCAAATTCAGTTGGGTTAAGACCCTCAACTCCTCCCACGAGTTCTTAGGAGATTAATGAACATATTTGGGGGGAGGTACCAATTCTTTTCCAAGGATTCTCAAATCCTTTCCAAGGTTTTCATAACTTTTTCCCATTTCCATATTAGGTGTGTTTCACAAACAACACATGCCCTTCATTTGGAAGGGTACACATACATTTACGAGATGCAGTTACGCTGACTGCATCCACTTGTGGATTAGAGCGTCTTTACTATCCACCCTAATAGAACTCTCTAGCTTATACCCAAAGTCTGAGTGAACATCAACGATGTTCAACCCTCAGACCCAAAATACTTCATGTCCATATGAGGACAGAGACGTCATCCTAACCCCACCCCAGTCTCATGCGCTTGAAGCTACCTCGAGCTTTCCTAATTGCTGGCACGACAAACTGTCCTTATCTCCACCATGTCGTCTAGTAGCCGCTAGGATGCATCACTACCCATCTTGGGCGTCTTGATGGTCCCGAACCTTAATTTATGCACAAAACAATCATTTTTCTCATAAACCATTTAATCTTTGGTACCACTAGTCTAATGGCCTTAACCCTCAACTCGACATGTAGCTATTTATCTAGACTGGTCCATCGACCTGTCTTGTCGCACTGCCATCTGTCCATCGAGTATGTCGGTCCTATCTTAGTACCATGGCCAAACACATCATTCATTAAAGTTTTCATGGCTTAATCTCATATTTGTTTACGAGCCCCTGCTCGTTTCAACTGGCCTTAGGCCCACTGTACAAGAGTATCAAAATCGGACATTCTAGCCCCCAAGTTCCAAAACTAAGGCCTCGAGCCTATCTGAGCTAATTGAACTCCTGTCAAGAAGGTCTCCCAAAAAGTTTAAGCAGTGGCACACAATCAGGGGAGAGCAATTCTGACAAAAACAACTTTTCAGCTGTCCATCACACCAAACGGGTGTGAAGACATCTCTGCTTATAACCGATACACAAGTTTTCTTCTTCCTTTTAGGAAGTTCATCATACCAACTGAGTATGATCTATTTACAACTGTTAAGTAGTTTTTTCGCGTAATTTCCACATCACCCCATCCTGGTGTGATGTTAAAAATTCCACATAATTGTGGGTTTTAAGTTCTGATATGCTCATCATCCCAACCGAGTATGATGTGAAAATTCCTACTCAGCCGATAAGTGAAGTGTACTTTTCTTCTTATTTGGCTCTTTGCCTCATGCGAGCTTATTCTTGCTGGCGTTCCTGGTACTTACACGATATGAACATAATTGTTCATTAACCTTTGACCTAATAGCCTTCATTCATCTCAAATAAATGAAGTGCCTAACTTTTAATTATTTGCATTTAGGTCCCTAAACATCTTTTTCTTTAACTTTAGTTCCCTAATGCCAATTTTTCCCCAAATTGAGTCCCAAAACTTCTAAAATTCACTTTGGGGCCTCAGTTTATTCAAAATCACAAAAAGGGTTCAAATTTCCCAAATTTCTAATTGGGTCCCTAACTTTTCAAAAATTACCATTTTGCCCCTACTTTACAAAAATGGAAATTTGACCCCAATAATTCCAAAAATTGACCAATTGGTCCTTCAACATCTTTTTCATGGCCAATTGGTCCTCAATTTTGGAAAATTTCACTCTGGTCTCTTAATTTTTTGAAAATTTGAAATTTCCAAAAATTTCCCCCTTTTAAACTGGCCGAATTTGAATTCATCAAATTGACCATTCAATTGGGTTTAATTGCTGAAATTGAATGTACAATTGAGTTCCTACACTTCCACATGATTCAATGGAACTTTGAATCACGTCATTTGTATTTGAATTGAGCTCAAACGGAGCTTCGTTGGAAAACTAGACTTAGAGAGAGAAAGATTCGAAAGCTTATCGTTGGGGGTGCGATGTGATCTAGGCAGATAGCTCACATCTTGAGGTTTCTCCTAGGATTAAGAATCACATCAATTCATGCCGAATTGAGTGAGAATTTGGTTAGTGAAGTTTCACAGGTTCTCTCTCTAACACTGATTGGAAATTATAAAGGGGAGCCAAATTGGCTTACCTTACAGCTCTAATTCAGTCGTTTGAGGGCTGTGGAAGTGTTGGGAGAGCTTTGTTTGGCCTGAGAAGAGCTCAAATTGGCCATTTTTAGCTCGGCTGAAACATGACAGCTTCGGTTCGCCAGAGCTGCTTCATTATTCGATCACGCCGACGCTTCTCCATTGACCCTCAGAGCAAATGGAGACTACTGTCAGATAACTGACTTCTCCCTAAATCTAAGGAACCTAACCTCGCCTTATTTGGCTTAAAAAATGCCCAAGTCAGAGCTTTGGTTTGAGCTTCACCAGAAATTGGAGAAGTAGAGAGAGAGAGAGAGGAGTTTTCAAGTGTGAGTAGGATGAATGAGGAGGAGCTCTTTATATAGGATGCTTAGGGACTTCTTGGTCATTCGATTAAAGCCTTTATGGCGGTCATTCATTGCTTAAAAATCCCTGGCCAGAGACTTTTAATCTTCGTCGGTGCTACTTGATTTTTCGATGAGTGAACAGTGCTGTCATCTGAAGGACGAAGACGACACTATTCCGAACCCAATTAGACCGGTTTGAACCGAGTTCAATGCTTAAACCGGTCGGTTCATGACCGATTTGACAAATTTTTTCAAAATTAAAAAATTTTAAATTCATCTAAATTCATTCTCTATCCAATGGTGGTCTCAGTTCTCAAATTTGAATTTTCTAAGCCACCTAGAAAAATGAATTTTGAAACCGATTCAATAGTGGTTCAAATCGGTTCTATCTAGTTCACCTGAACCGGTTTGGTTTTCACTTCCAATTCATACTAAAGTTATTTCTCATGACTTTTGTGACTCTTTAGGTCACTCAAGATTTATAAATTTCCTAGTTTGCCCTTTCTCTAATGGTTGGGGTTCGTGAACCGGTTCGGTTTTCTCACCTGGGTTGACCGGTTCTTTCCCTAGTTTCGTTGTCTTTAAGAGACGGTGTGTACATAGTGGCTACTGGACGACATGGTGGAGATAATGACAATTTGTCATGCTAGCAGGCAGGGAAGCTCGATGTAGCTCACGGGGATCCGACCAAACCAGGTTGGGGCGTGACAATAGCACTATTCATTTGTTCAAAAACTTTCCTTCTCCGGTGAAGGAATATTCTCTCTGATTTGGGCATTTTCTGAAGAGGATAAGCTTGACCAATATGGAAATTGGTCGGTTAGAGGGTCCCCAAGCTCCCTATATAAAGAGCTCCCCTCCATTCATCCTACGCACACCTTAAATCGCCTTTCTCTCTCAAGTGCTCCATTTTTTGGTGAAGCTCGAACTAGAGCTCCACTTGGGTACTTTTCTTAGCCTCAAAACGCAAGGTCAGGTTCTACAGACTACGGGGAAAGTCAGCTACCTGATAGCAATCTCCCTTTCGACCCGAGGAACGCTGGAGAAGTGCTGGCAGAATCAAACAGTGAAGCAGCTCCAACGGACTGAAGTTGCCCTATTTTGGCCAAGCTGAATTCGGGCAAATTCAGACCCCCTCAGGCTAAACCGAGCCTCCTTAACATCCCCACAGACTCACACGACCTCCACCGAGGTGAAAGGTAAGCCATTTGGCCCTTCTTCGTTGTTGCATATTGGTGTTAGAGAGAGAAAGTGTTGAATTTCACTAACAAAATTCACCCTCGTATGGACTTCAATTTTTGCAATTCTTGAAATAAGAAGGATTCGAACGACGAGAGTTACCTCTTCAAATCGAGAGCTCAAACCGCCACACCTCCCACAGTAAGCTTTCGAAGCTATCTCACTCTACGAATAGTTTTCTGGCAAAGCTCCATTTGAGCTCATTTCAGACTCAAATTCTGCAATTCAAAGCTCCATTTGATCGTATGGAAGTGTAGGAACCAATCCATGCCATTAATTGGAGCAATTAACCTTAATTGAATGGCCAATTTTAAGGAATCAAATTTGGTCAGAAAAGGGGGAAGAAATTGGAGGAAATTTTTGGGGATTTTGAAAAATTGAGGCACCTCCATGAAATTTCTCAAAATTGAAGGTCATTTGGCAATGTAAAAGATGTTGGGGAACCAATTGGTCAATTTTTGAAAGATTTGGGGCCAATTGGCTATTTTTGCAATGAGGAGGCAAAATAGTAACTTTTGGAAAATTAGAGACCAAATTGGAAATTTAGAAAACTTGCGCCCCTTACACAATTTTGTGTAAGTTGATGATCCAAAGAGAATACTTGAAACCTTGGGATTCAATTTGGGGGAAAATTTAGCATTGGGGACCTAAAGTTAAGAAAAATTAACTTTAGGAACCTAAGTGCAATAAACCAAGAACTTTGGGCCTAGTCGCTCATACGTGAGAAAACAAAGGCTGTCATGTCGAATCCTTATTAATAATGATACCCAAATTGTGTAGGGACACGTGAGACTAGAAAGCCAACAAGAAAAAGCTTGCGTGGACTTGGAAGCTGACTAGGGACGAACGCGTCATAGTCAATAGGTGAGTGGAACTTTTGTACATTATAATAGTTGGGATGATGAGCACTATTTTTAACGGATAAAGCCTACTTATTGGTTGTGAGTAGGCATGAACCAACATCATACCCAGTTGGTATGATGAGTTACCTTAAGGAAAGGAGAAAACCGCCTAGCGGTTGTAAGCGGATCCATGATCACTCCCAGTTGGTGTGATGAGATAAAAGGAAATTTTGTCAGAAGTGTTCTCCCTTTACTGTGTGACAATTACTTAAACTATTTTGGTGACTTTGACGGGAGCTAGAACAACTCTAATAGGCTAGGGGCCTCGGTTTTTGAACTCACAAGGCTCAAGGACTAGTTTTGGAAAACATGTGCAGTAGGCCCAAGGCCAATGGGCACGGGCTGGAGCTCGTAAACAAACATGATTAGGAAGAGCCATGAAAACTCCTAATTAAAATGGAAATGTTTGTGTAATGTGCCATGGTATCGAGTCATGACCGACAATGGTCGATGGACTGGCGGTAGTGCGTTAGTGCCAGGTCGACGGTCCGGCCTAGACAAATAGCTGTAGGTCAAGTTCAGTGTCTGGGCTGTTGGACCGTTGGCACCAAAGAGGATGGCTAAGTATAAGAAAACTTTTGATTGTGAATGCACTTAAGGTACGTGATCATCAAGATGCCCTTAGGGATAGTGATGGGTCTTAAGGGCTGTTGAACGACATGGAGGGGGAGGGGGGGGGTTGGGGTGATAAGGGCAGTTTGTCGTTCCTGTCAGTCATGAAGCTCCAGGAGCTTCTTGCGTTTGAAACCATGGTGGGGATTGGATGAGGTCTCCATCCTCATATACATATGAAGTGGCATTCAGGTCTAAGGGTCAGGCATCTTGAACGTCCACTCAGACTCAGGGTAGAAGTTTCGGACTTCAATCTAGGTGGATATCAAAGTAGTGCTTATCCCCAAGTCGGTGCAGTCTGGGATTGATTGCCCTACGAATGTGTGTACCCTTCCTGATGAAGGACATGTGTTTGTTTGCTAAACATCCCCGAGGTAAGGGGATGAGCTAAAAGAGCTAAACACACTTAATATGGAAATGGAAAAAGGTTTTGAGATTTGGGTTGAGAAAAATCCTTAAAAAAGAACCGGTAAATTGTAGCATGGTTTTGATAAAGAAACTGAACATTTTTGAAAACTCACTCCCAACACTTGCTCATTGAGTTGTAGAAACTCACCCCTTCCTTTACCCCTTTCAAGTAAAAGAGGAAAATTAACCTTAAAGACCCCTCGCAGTTGAACAATAAGACAGGTACATAAATTTTAATATATTTAGTTTTTATATAATGCTATTCCAAGAAAAATGAAAAAAATGTCGCCCGACTCCTCGTGTTTTAGAAAGGGGTGAAACACCTCATACACCAAAGGGAGTGGCGGGTTTCTCATGGGGATCCAACCAAACCGGGTCGGGGTGTGACAACTTGAGTGGTATCATAGCCTATTTCCTCGAATAAATTATCAAGACTATATAACGTAAGAACTAAGAGAAAACTTATTAAAAGATGACTCCCAAGAGAATAACCAAGAAAACTAGTACTGACATCACCAACACTACCCAACACTCTATCCCTATAGGAAGACAACCCTAAAAGCTTTCCAATACCTAAGGTATAGTAGAAGTCACAAAGGACTAAGAGACATTATGGGGAGGCATCCAATGCCACCACGGAATGGGTGCCAGCGCCTGTTGAGGTCACATCCATGAGTAGGAGGAGAGCCAACCTAACTCCAAGGACACCATAAGGGACTTATAACCAAGAAGGATGCTTACTAAGAACCTAGTATAGTTGCTCCACAAGCTTAAACTACTTCTTGTAATAGGGTTAACGCCCAAGACGTATTGTACCCCTTATTAATAAAAATTCTAATTGTTCCTAAAACTCTCTTCCTCAAAAAAAGTCGTGTTCTCATAACTCTACTATATGAGGAGGGGTCACAGAAGATAAGAAGGACCAAAGGAAGAAAACACTAACGAAGCATAGTATAGATAAAAGGAAAAGATATGTAGGAGGAATGACTTTGATGAGAAATACAAGGATCAAGGAAGGACCGGTGACCAAAACCATGGAGTGGGTTAAGTAAGCTGTTTGCAAAGAGGTCAAGAAATAGCGAGTTAAAGAAAAAATAATTTTGAACTTCTTCTTAAGAAAGTCAACCAGAGAGGAATACCGCAAGAATAGAGGTAAGGTACATGGGAAGTACACCTAGAACCCCCTTAGAAAGGGCAAACGCGGAAAATGTCCTCCGGTAACTCTAGGGAAGGAAACAGTAAGAGTGAAGAGGATAAGAAATGTGCTAGGAAAGGGAACTCTGGAAGGATGGATACGACTAAGGACCCCTCGAAGGGACCATTGATGGGCGGTTGGACATAATGTGGAGTGCAAGGAACCAACTCATAATCAGGAGCTCCTCGAAGGGAGGATAAGGAACAAAAAAAAAAGGGGAATTGGAGGATAGTGAAGGATTAAGGGTGGATAACCATACCAATATTAGAAGGGTGTAAGAAAGGAAAGAAGGAAACGCTTTCAAGGAGCGTTAGGGAGGTTGAACGTTAAACTCCCATGATAGATGTCCCTAGGTAGAAGGATAAAGGTAGGAAGTGAGACTATAAAAGAGAAATTCCCAAGCTAAGGAACATACATGTGGATCATAAGAGGCTTAACCCGAAATAAGGAACCTTAAAAGGGGCATAAGTGGTTAAGGATGTCTCGGGATGGCAAGTGTGACCTGCTTTGGAAAAGGAGAGTAGCCAAGTAGGAAGCAACTAGTAACAATAGAATGATAAAGGAGAATAAATGACACCTTACGAATGACCGAGAAGTAGTATCGACTACACCCTACAAAGGGTGACAGAATGGGAATCAAGAACGAGTGAATTCTAGAGACAGTTACCCCCAGACAGTTGGACAAGAAAAATAGTAAGGATGAGGCAGTTAATGAACTGACCATCGGGAGAACCATGGATTTAAACCCCAGCAAAGAAGAGAGAAGTGAAAAGGCCAAATGTTGGAAAAGAAGGATGAAGGAAATCCTTAAAGAAATCAATGGCCGAAAATGAATCAACGACCAAACTCATGTCATGGAAGGGATTAAGCAAGCTCTCAGAAGGAGATTAAGAAACCTCGAAAGGAAAGAGATCAAAATCACTCCCTAATAAAAATAAAATTGTAGTGAGTACAAGTTGGAATAAAGACAATATAAAAAAGATGTGCCAACAAGGTTTCCAAAGTAAGGGTAAATAGGAGAGTATGACATCAAAGGATGTCATGAGGTTGACTTAAAGATGGATACACAAGAAGACGGAGGAAAGAGGAAATCTAGGAAAAGAGGAGGAAGCCTACCAAGGAAGGGAGCTCTGAAGAGGCATACATATCCCAACGAAGAAGTAACGAACCCAATTAAAGTGGAATAAAAGGTAAAATTGGAAATGGAATGCAAGTTGGGATAAAGAACCAATTACAAGGGAAGTATACCCAAAACCCAAGGAGTAAGTTAAACCCAAAGAACCCTAAAAAACCCTAAAAAACCCTAAAAAACCCTAAAAAACCCTAAAAAACCCAAAGAACAGTAAGTAGGAAGATAGCATCAAAAGATGTCGTAACAAGTAAGAATGGGTGGAATACCCATAATAAGAAAATAAATGAAAGGATATATGAGACACCTAGGAGGAGTAAGCCCTTCAATTAAGAAGTGATTAACGGAAACAACCATGGACATCAAGACTAGTTATTGTCCATGCTCGCTTAATGGAGCCAAAAGTTTTGACGACTAGGCATAGTGTAAAGTACACGAAATAAGACCCGATAATTAGAAGTTACTTAGATAGGGAATAAGGGATGATAGGGGAATTTTAAGAGAATGAAGGATTAAAAATGGCTAAATTCCCCAATGTAAATTGGGTGTAAGGAGATGAAGAAAGGAAACCTTCTAAAAAGGGTAATAAGGTTGAACGTGTAGCTCCTAAGGTGAAAGTATCTACTTTAAAGGATATAGTAGAGAATGAAACCATCAAAAGAGAACTCCCCAAACAAAGGAATCGACACATAGAACGAAAGGAACCAACTCGGAATAAGGAACCGTGAAAAGGTCATGAGTGAGTAAGGAAGGAATGAGAAAAAGGATCATTGAGTAAATGATGCCATTGGAGATGTGGCAGGACATAAAGAAGGAAAAATCCCAAGCATATTGGTAAGTCAAGAAGTAATCGGGAAGCTCGATGATTGAAATTGGGAAAACCTAATAAGGAAGTTGGCAAGGAATGAGTAGATAAGGAAGAACTGACAAAATCATGATGTCAGAATGTAAAGGGATAATTGGATAACGTCGAAGGTAGTTGGGGAACACTACCAACTAACAAAAAGGAAGGAAGCCACACGACTGCTAACAGTTGTAAAGGAATAAACCGTTATTGAGAAAATGTTCTAGAACTATAATGGATAAAAAAAATTCTAGAATACGTCATGCTGTAAAGGACATGTGGGTGCAACAGTCCCAGGAAAATGTGACTCAAGTAAGAAAGAGTCCGTTAGTCAAACATGATGGAGTCAAACCTAAGAACTAGAACCGGAACTGTGGTAAATAAAAGACGAAGGAAGTACCAAAATAAGATATAGAGGAAATCATATGAAAACCCATGGGGTTAATGTAAACCCTGTCCTTTAATGATAAGAAAACTGGGAAAAGAATCGGTCATTTCAAAAGAGGAAACCGAACTGGTTTACAAACCACAACCGATAAGGAAAGGGTAAATTGGGGAATTGACAAATTCTGAGTCACTCAAAGAGTCACACAAATCATGTTAAAGAACCTTGAGACAAATGGGAAGAGAAAATCAGACCGGTTCATGGCGAACCGAACATGAACCAATTTAAGCCATACTTGAACTGGTTTCTAAATTTATTTTTCTTGGTGGCTTAAAATGATCAAATTTGGGAATTGAGGCCACCATTAGATAGAAAATGAATTTATTTAAAAATTTTTAATTTTGAGAAAATTGGTCGATTCGAGCTTGAACCGGTCGATTTACGCATTGAACCTAGTCGGACCGGTCCGGTCGGTTCAGAACAATGTCATCTTCTTCTTTAGGATGACAGTACTGTTCATTAATGTAGAAAACGGATAGACCCAACGAAGGAAAAATGGCTTCGATCAGGCCATTTCAGGATGAGGATAAGCTCGACCATAAGGTAAAGTTGTCGGGCAGGGGGTCCCCGAGCTCTCTATATAAAGAGCTCTTTTCCATTCATCCTCCACACACCTCAAATCTTCATTGTCTTTGAACTACTCTATTTTTTGACAAAGCTCGAACTAGAGCTCTGATATAGGCATTTTTTATCTGCCTCAGAAGGAAAAGTTGGGTCCTATAAACTCTGGGGGAAGTCAACTGCCTAATAGCATGTTCCTTTCAACATGAGGACCACCAGAGAAGCGTTGGCGGAATCAAACAATGAAGTAGCTCTGACAGATTGAAGCTGCCATGTTTTGGAGGAGTTGAATTTGGCCAAATTCAACCCTACTCCGACCAAACCAAACCTCTCCAACATCCCAACACCCTCATACGACCTGAACAAAGCTGAATGGTAAGACAATTCGACCCTTCTCTATCATTTCCAGCCGGAGTTAGAGAAAGAGTGTTAAACTTCACTAATGAAATTCTCTCTCGATTCAATGTCAATTGTAGAAATTCTTGATCCTAGAAGGAACCTTAGGATTAGAGCTACCTTCCTAGATAGAAAACTTGGACTGTCGAACGTCCGATAGTAAGCTTTTGAAGCTTTCTCTCTCTACGAATGATTTTCTGGTGAAGCTTTGTTTGAGCTTATTTTGGCCTCAATTCATGTCATTCAAATCTCAATTGAATCCTATGGAAGTGTAGGAACTGGTTTATACCTCCAATTGAAACAATTATCCCTTATTGAATGGCCAATTTGAAGAAATCTAATTCGGCCAATTTGAAAGGTGAAAATTGGGGAAAATTGGGAATTTGGGACAATTGTGGGTCCTCTTTGCAATTTCTTAAAATTGAAGGCCAATTGGCCATGATAAAGATGTTGAGGGACTAATTGGTCAATTTTTAGAACATTTGTGGGCCAATTGCCATTTTTGGAAAGTAGAGGCAAAAATGAAAAGATGGAGACCAAATTGGAAGTTTGGAAAACTTGAGCGCCTTATAAAAATTTGAGTAAATTGAGGACTCAAATGAAATTTTGGAAACCTTGGGACTCAATTTGGGGAAAAGTTGGCATTAGGGACCTAAAGTTAAGGAAACGGAACTTTAGGGACCTAAGTGCAATTATTTAACAATTTTGAGCCTATATGCTCATACGTGAGAAAACAATGGCTATTATACCAAACCTTAATTGATAAGGATGCTAAAATCGTGTAGGAACACGAGACTAGAACGGTAGCAAGGATAAGCTAGTGTGAAGTCGGAAATTGACTAGTGACAAATACATCACCATCATCGGGTGAGTGGGCATATTTACAACATACCCGGTTTGGATGGTGAGACTTTAGAAGAAAAACCACTTGTGAGTGGGACTTTTAACATCATACACGGATGGGGTAATGAGTGGTTTAAGCTAAAATCCTACTTACTGGTCATAAATAGAGGTAATCATACCTCACTGGTATGATGAACTTCCTTGAGAAAAAGAGAACCCACTTGTCGGTTGTAAATGAAGATATCATCACATCCGCTTGGTGTGATGAAGTTGAAAATAGTCTTTTTGTTAGAAGTGTTCTCCCTTACCTGTGTGCCAATGCTTAAAAGATTTGGGAGACCTTCTTAACGGGAGTTAGAACAGCTCAAATAGGCTAGAGGCCTCAATTTTTGAACTTATGGAGCTAAATACCCGATTTTTGAAAAATCACATGCAGTGGACACAAGACCGGTGGGCACAAGCAAGAACTCATAAAAAAACTTGAGATAAGAAAGCCATAAAAATTTCTAATGAAATGGTTGTGTGATTTCGCCATGGTTCCGAGTTAGGACCGACAATACTCGGTGGACTGGCGGCAGTGTTTCAAGGCCAGGTTGACAGACTGACCTAGACAAACAGCTATAGGTTGGGTTGAGGGTTGGGGTCGTTGGACCATTTGGCACCAAAGATAATGCCCATAAGTGAAAATTTTTGTTTGTGCATGCACTTGTGGTATAGGACCATCAAGACACCCAAGAAGGGTAGTGATGGGTCCTAAGGGCTACTGGATGACATGGTGGAGATAAGGACAGTTCATCATGCCAGTCACTCAGGAAGCTCGAAGTAGCTTCTTGCGCATGAGACTGGAGTGGGGTCGGGATGATGTCTCCGTCCTCATATGGACAGGAGTGGCAGTCGGGTCTGTGGGTCGGATGTTGATAACATTCACTCAGATCTAGGGTAGAAGTGGATGGACTTCTATCTTGGTGGCTGGTAAAGATGCTCCGAGCCACAAGTGGGTGTAGGGGACGGGCTACACCTGCGAATGTGTGTTACCCTTCTTGATGAAGGGCGTGTGTTGTTTGCTAAACACACCTAATATGGTAAGGGAAGAAGATTTTGAAAACTGAACTTTGAGGAAACTTTCTTTTAAAGAAAACAATAACCTTGGCACAATTTAAATGAAGCTATTTTCTTGAAAATTACTCCTAACACCCACTCACTGAGTTGTAGAACTCACACATTCTCTTTTATACCCTTTTCAGGAGTAAGAAAACACGAAGATGTACCCTCTATCAGGTATGCTTAAAGTCAATTTTAATCTTGCATATTGATCACTTTATGCTATTGCAGGGAATAAGTTTGTGCATGCACTTGTGGTATAGGACCATCAAGACACCCAACAGGGGTAGTGATGGGTCCTAAGGGCTACTAGATGACATGGTGGAGATAAGGACAGTTTGTCGTGCCAGTCACTCAAGAAGCTCGGAGTAGCTTCTTGCGCATGACACCGGGGTGGGGTCGGGATGATGTCTCCGTCCTCATATGGACAGGAGTGGCATTCAGGTCTATGGGTAAGATGTCGATAACATTCACTCAGATCCAGGGTAGAAGTGGATGGACTTCTATCTTGATGGCCGGTAAAGATGCTCCGAGCCACAAGTGGGTGTAGGGGACGGGCTGCACATGCAAATGTGTGTTACCCTTCTTGATGAAGGGCGTGTGTTGTTTGCTAAACACACCTAATATGGTAAGGGAAGAAGATTTTGAAAACTGAACTTTGAGGAAACTTTCTTTTAAAGAAAATAATAACCTTGGCACAATTTAAATGAAGCTATTTTCTTGAAAATTACTCCTAACACCCACTCACTGAGTTGTAGAACTCACGCCCTCTCTTTTATACCCCTTTAAGGAGTAAGAAAACACGAAAATGTACCCTCCATCAGGTATGCTTAAAGTCAATTTTAATCTTGCATATTGATCAATTTATGCTATTCCAGGGAATAAGTTTTGAATTATGTATGCTCCTCTTGATTAAAAAAAGGGGGAAACCCCTCTTAAACCAAGGGAGCGACAGGTTGATCACGGGGATTCGACCATACCGGGTCGAGTCATGACAACTTAAGTGGTATTAGAGCATTATTCCCTTGAAAGCATTATCAATACTATGCCCTGACACTAACAAAAACTTAACTAACATGTACAAAGAAGAGTTCCTAGGAAGTTCATCAGGCGATCCGAACCCCCACACGAGATTGTGAAAAAGATGCCTACCTTTAGAGAGGCAGCCATCCAAAGGTTCATAGAGGTCGAGAAGAGAGTACCTCAAGATATGGTCGGGGACTATAGGAAACTTGTTGGAGCTTTATTAGAGCCAGAAGGCATCACATATCCTCCTCCAAGGTAGGAAGAACCTATCCCTCCTCCAAGGAGCCCGACACCCCCTCCAGCCCAGGAATAGCCATAAAGGACTCCAACTAGGATGGAGGCATGGGATAACTATTATGATGCCTACACAACCTTTATGAAAGTCCACCAAGCACCCCCACCAGCTCAATTCAACTCTAACCCTTCCCAATGGATGAGGTGGACCTGTGAGTGTGAGGCTAAAGTGTTAAGGATATACAGACTCGAGGTAATCCATGAAGTCCATCCTATCAGGGAAGTCTAACAGGAGTATGGATGGACGTCAACCACTTCATCAAAGCCCTTGGACCATGATTCTCGAAACCATTCTGAGGCTAACTCCCAACCTATGACTCAAAGAGACTAGGAAGTAGTGAATTCCTATAATAAGCCGAGTACGACAATAAACTACCTCCTTTAATTAATAAAGACGATTCTCCTTGATAACGATTAACAAATTGGAGTAAACCAATCATGACAGAGTAATAAATGGAGAGAGAAGGCCATCTAAGGAGGAAGACTATCCCTAAGATAGCCTAAATAGTTCCCCCACAAGAACTAGGAAACTCTGAGTAAGAAAGCAACATGACAAAAGACTAGGAAGGAAGTTCCAAGAGTCTACCAAAAAGGGAGTCACCGGAAAGGACATACCCTAACCAAGGATAGGAAGAAGGGAAAGAGTGTGTTCATAAGGGGTCCAATATAAGGGGAGCAGAGTCTAAGAATAGGATAAATTTGGGAAAAAGGGAAGGCATCATGAAAAGATGCAGGAAGAGTGGAGGAAAAGCCAAAGGACCATAAGGGATTGAGATAGAGCCCCTCATACAAGAGTTAGGAAACCAAGAGGTATTGGGTTGCCTCTAAGAAGAACTAGTTGAATGAAAGATAACCCAGAGGAGAAGTAAGGTACAGGAACCCCCTCAAAAAGGGTGATCGTGGAAAAACCTCCTCAGGCAACTCTAAGATAGGACACAGTAAGAGTGAAGAGGAAAAGAAATGTGCTAGGAAGGAGAACTCTGGAAGAATGATTGGGACTAAATACCCTTGAAGGAACCATTGATGGGTGGTTGGATGTTACGTAGAGTGCTAGAAACCCGCCCACAATTGGGAACTCCTCGAAGGAAGGATAAGGAACAAAAAGGGAATTAGAGGGCGGAAAGGTAGTTAGGGTGGATAACCATACCG
The DNA here is from genome assembly GCA_030064425.1 of Trapa bicornis. Classification (NCBI taxonomy): domain Eukaryota; kingdom Viridiplantae; phylum Streptophyta; class Magnoliopsida; order Myrtales; family Lythraceae; genus Trapa; species Trapa bicornis. The sequence goes on from CM057752.1 coordinate 18,347,026, forward strand.
ATATCGGAATGGTGTATGAAAGGAAAGAGGGAAAAGCCTTCAAGGAGCGTTAGGGAGGTTGAACGTTAAAATCCTAGTACGGAAGTCCATAAGAAAAGGAAGGAAGGTAAGAAGTGACACCATAGGAAGAGAATTCCCAAGTTACGGAATCGACATATGGATCGTAAGTGGCTTACCTCAAAATAAAGAACATTAGAAATGGGCGTAAGTGGTTAAGGATGGCTTAGGGTGACAAGTGTGACCTATTTGTGAAAAGGAGAGTTGTCAAGTGGGGAGACAAATAGAAACAACAAAATGATCAAGTAGAATAAACGACGCCCAACGTAGGATAAAAAAAATTGTAAGGCCTACACTTGGGACGAGTAAACTTGAAGGATAATTGTTCCAAAACCAACAGACCAAAAGAAAAGTGAGAGCGAGGCAATTAACGAACTGACCCTCGAGAAAACTATAAATTTAAAACTCCCGCAAGGAATGGAGAGGTAGAAAGAAAGGAGATCGAAAACCCTTCCCTAATAGAAATAAAATTATAGTGAGTACAAGATAAGGTACAAGGGATGTGCTAGCAAGATTCCCCTAAGTAAGGGTAAGAAGGAGAGGATGATGTCAAAAGATGTTATGAGGTTGACTCAAAGATAGATATCCAAGAAGAGGAAGGAAAGATGAAATTTGGGAAAAGAGGAGGAAGCCTACCAAGGAAAGGAACCTTGAAGTGGCAAATAGATTCTTCCAATGGAGAAGTAATGAACTCAACTAAAGTGGAATCGAGCAAAAAAGTTTCAAATGGAATGCAAGTTGGGAATAAAGGACCAGTTACAAGAGAAGTTTACCCAGAACCCAAGGAGTAAGTTAAACCCAAGGAACGGGTAGATAAGAAGATATCATCGAAAGATGTCATGTAAGTAAGAAAGGGGTGGATTACCCATAATAAGGAAATAGAGGAAAGACTACCTAAGAAACCTTGGAGAAGTAAGCCCTCCAATTGAGAAATGAATATTGGAAACGGCCACTGACATTAAGACTTGTCATGGTCCATGCTCACTTAATGGAGCCTAAAGGATGACGGCTGGTCATAGTGTGAAATACACAAAATAAGACCTGAAAACCAGAAGTTTATTGGATTGGGAATAAGTGATGAAATGAGAATTTTAAGATAACAAAGGATTAAAAACGGGTAAATGTCCCAAAATAAAGAGAGTGCAGGGAAGTAAAGGGAAGGGACTTTCAAGGAATAGTAAGAAGATCTAAGGTACAACCGTAAAATGGAAGTCATTACCTTGAAGGACATAGTAGAGAATGAAAACCATAAAAGGGGAGACCTCCTCAAAACAAGGAAGCAATACATAGACTGAAAAAGGGTCAACTCGGATTAAGAAATGGAGAACGGTCACAAGCAAGCAAGAAAGGATGTAGGAAAGGAAAGCCCTTGAGAAAAGTTCGTCAATGTAAATGAGGAAGGACATACGTGAGAAAGGATCACAATGTGTTGGTAAGCTGGAAAACCGACGATTGGAACCAGGGAAAAACCAATAGAAAAGTTGGTAAATAATGAGTAGATAAAGGGAACCAACATGATTCTGATGTTAAGAGATTTAAAGGACAATTGGACAACATAAAAGGTAGTTAGGAAACACTACCGGGAAGTAGGAAAGAATGAAGCCATACGTCTCCTAAATGAATGGAAAGGCATGAACCATTATCAAGGATACACATTCTAGAACCATATGGGCAAAGATAATTCCAGAATAGATCATGCTGTAAAGAACATGTAGTGCAATAGTTCCAAGGAAGGTGACCCAAGTAGGATCGAGTTCGTTAGTCAAATCTAAGAAATGGGACAAGAACTATAGTATACAAAAGATGGAGGAAGGATCAAAATGAGGTAAAATGGAAATCACATCAAAATCTCACAAGGGTTATGTAAACCCCGCCCTTTTGAGTTAAGGAAAATCGAGAAAAGAACCGATCAAACTGAGTAAGAAAACTGAAATGGTTCACAAATCCGATCATTTGGGAACGGGTAATTTGGAAATTTACAACTCTCGGGTGATCAAAAGGCTTCATAAAACCTTGGAAAATAACCTTAGGACAAATTGGAAGAGAAAAACTGGATCGATTTAGACGAACCAGATCCAACTAAATTGAACGGTTTATGAACCGAGTCAGTTCATGAACCGGAACCGATAGAGAAAGGGCAAACTGAAAAATTTATGGATCCCGAGTGACCCAAAGAGTCTTAAAAGTCATGGAAATGGACTTGAGAATGAATTGGAGATGAAAATCAAACCGGTTCAGGTGAACCCGATTGAACCGGTTTGGACTGGTTTGAACCACTATTGAACTAGATTCTAAATTCATTTTTCTAGGTGGCTAAAAAAATTCAAATTTGAGATTTGAGGCCACCATTGGATAGAAAATGAATTTAGAAATTTTTAGATTCAAAAAATTCGATCGAATGAGGGGTGAATTGTTCGGTTTAAGCTTTGAACCTGGTTCAGAATAGTGTCATCTTCTTCCTTCAGATGACAACACTGTTCACTCGTTGAAAAATTGTGCAGCGCTGACAAAGCTGAAAACTCTCTGGCCAGGGAGTTTCAAGCAATGAATGACCACCATTAAGGTGCCAATTGGATGGCCAAGAAGTCTCTAAGCTTCCTATATAAAGAGCCACTCTCCATTCATCCTCTCCACACCTAAAAATTCCACTCTCTCTCAACAGCTCCATTTTCTAGTGAAGCTCGAACCACAACTCTGAGTTGGGCACTTTTCTGAGCCAAACAAGGAGAGGCTACATGCCTGTAGTCTCTATTTGCTTTGAGGGTCGCCGGAGAAGCGCCTACGTGATGGAACAGTAAAGCAGCTCCGGGGGACTAGAGGTGCCCTATTTTGGCTGAGCTGAAATCGGCCATTTTGAGCCATCTTGTGGCCAAAACAAGCCTTCTCAACACCTCCACAACCCTCCTACAGCTAAATTAGAGCGAAAAGGTAAGCCAATTTGGCTCCACTCTACAATTTCCAATTGATGCTAGAGAGAGAACCAACAGAAGTTTAATGATAAAATTCTCATCCAATTCGACATCAATTGATGCAATTCTTGATTCTAGGATGAACCTTAGGATGAGAGTTATCTGTCCAGATCGAAAGCTCGGACGCTGTGCCCACAACGGTGAGTAATTAAAGCTTTCTCTCTCAACGGTCTGTTTTCTGATGAAACTCCGTTCGAGCTCGTTCCGGCGTTAAAACTTATGATTTAAAGTGCTATCGAATTATATGAAGATGTAGGATCTCAATTTTAACTTCAATTTCAACAATTAGAAGTGTTTGATCGGTCAATTTGATAAAATCAAATTCGGCTGTGTTAATGAGTTGAAATTAGGGGAAAATTGGGGATTTTTGAAATTCGAAGGACCAAAATGCAATTTTATAAAATTGAGGGTCAATTGGGCATGATAAGAATGTTAAGGGCCAATTGAGGAAATTTGGAATGTTTGGGGTAAAACTTACCATTTTTGTAAAGAAAGGGCAAAATGGTAATTTTGGAAAAGTTGGGGGACCAAATTGAAAATTTGGGAAATTAAACCCTTTTTTGTGAAATTGAATAAATTGAGGTACCAAGGTGAATTTTAAAAGTTTCAGGACTCAATTTGAGGAAATATTGGCATTAGGGACTTAAAGTTAGAGAAAAATAACTTTAGTAACCTAATTGCAAATAAATAAAAAGTTTGGTTTTCTCATTCATTTGTAATGAATGAAGTCTATTAGGCCAAGGTATAATGAACAAGGATTTTCATATCATGTAGGAACACGAAGTACCGGGAATGCCAGCAAGGACAGGCTCACATGAATACAAAGAACCGGTCGAGTGGAATTCACTGCATTAATGTGCGTGTGGGATTTTATATCATAACCGGTTTGGGATGATAAGTACCTCAAAATGTAAACTCACTACTTAGTGGTATTTTAAACATCACAACATATAGGAGTGATGTGAAAATGACACGGAAAAACTAATTATCGGTTGTGAGTAGATTATACCCGGTTGGTATGATGAAACTTCCTCAGTGGAAAACCCGTTCATTGGTTATGAGCGGAGATATCCTCATACTTGGTTGGTATGATTGACTGTTGAAAATTTATTTTGTCAGAAGTGTTCTCCCCTAACTGTGTGCCACTGCTTAAATGATTTGGGAGACCTTCTTGACGGGAGCTCGAATAGCGCTTATAGGTCGGGGGCCTCGGTTTTGGAAATTGCAGGCTAATATACCAAGTTTTGAAAATCTCGAATAGTGGGCCATAGGCCAGTTGGCATGAGCAGAAGCTCATAAATAAACATGAGATATGTGTCATAAAACTTTAAATAAATGAATTGTTTGGCAATGGTACCAAAAAAAGACCGACAAACTCAGTCAACTAGCGGCAATGCGACATGACCGGTCTACGGACTTGTCAAAACAAATAACTACAAGTTGAGTTGAGGGCCGTAGCCATTGGACCAGTGGCACCCCAGATTATATGGCGTGATGTGAAAATACTAATTTGTGCATTCACTGTGATTACAGGACCTTCAAGACGCCCAAGAGGGATAGTGATGTGTCCTAGGGCCCTGGATGACCTCGTTGGAATAAGGGCAGTTCGTTGGACCAGGTGACCTTGCGAAGCTTGGGGTAGCTTCAAGTGCATGAGACCACGGTGTGGACAGGATGTGGTCTCTATCCTCATATGGACATAAATAATTGTTACGGGATTGAGGGTCGGATGTCGTGAACATCCACTCGTTATCAGGGTAGAAGTGGGGGTACTTCTATCTAGGTGGCCGGTAAAGTCACTCCGATGCCACAAGTGGGTTCAGTGGACGTACTGGCCTACGATTGTGTGATTGACCTTCATGATGAAGGATATGTGTTGGGTGATGACACACTGTGATTAATAAGAAATGGTGATAAAAACAGAGATTTGAAACTAAAGGATTTTTGAAAGAAAATAAGGAGTCTCGCACACCCTAATACAAATCTTTTTCCTAAAAGTTAAAGTTTGAAAACCCATTCACTGAGTTGTTGTACTCATCTCCTCCCTTATATCCCTTTTTAGGTAGACCAAGGAAAAGCTACCCACGACCTCCTGTTAGTTACACTTTCATGATAAGTATAAAAAGTTAAAATTTTATGCAAGTTTTGATTTATGTTATTCTAGGAAAAGTACAGGTTTAAAGGACGCCTTACTCTTATCGGGTTAAAGAAGGGGAAACCCTTAAATAAATCGGAAGAGTGACGGGTTGATCATGGGGATCCGACCAAACCGGGTTGGGGCATGATAGGTTAAGGATGAAGAGTTCGAAAGGATGTTAAACTAAGAGCATAAACAATCTAGGGAATGATGGGAAATAGGGACGGTTTGATGTATATGGAACATCCAACCCAATGAAATGAATAAGAATACTTAAAAAGAAAAGTCTTACCCTAAGTAGAGTAAGAAGTAGACCTAAGGAGGTACCTTGGGATGGATAGATTGGACATGACTGATCATGATATACTCTGTGGTGTGAGCGGAGAATATAAAGAAAGATAGACTTCTCCCGTATGTGGCTAAAGGACTAAGTGAAAGGAATAGCCAAAGTGATAACATGCCTAACAAACCCCAGAGGAGGACATCAAGGAAAGTCACTCCCAATGAAAATAATTGCTTGCTTAGTTTTGGGGACAAAACCCCTAAAACGAGAGGAGAGTTGTAAACCCCATCCTTGAGAGGTAAGAAAACCGGAAAAAGAATCGGTCATTTCAAAAGAGAAAACCAAGTCGGTTCACAAACCACTACCGATAAGGAAAGGGTAAATTGGGGAATTAACAAATTTTGAGTGACTCAAAGAGTTATACAAATCATGGTAAAGAACCTTGGGACAAATGGGAAGAGAAAACCAGACTAGTTTAGGGCGAACCAGGCATGAACCAGTTTGAACCATACCTGAACCAGTTTCTAAATTCATTTTTCTTGGTGGCTTAATATGATCAAATTGGGGAATTGAGGCCACCATTAGATAGAAAATGAATTTAGAAATTTTTAATTTTGAGAAAATCGGTCGAATCAGGCTTGAACTGACCGATTTACGCATTAAATCCGGTTGGACCGGTCCGATACGGTTCGGAATAGTGTCATCTTTTTCCTCAAGATGACAACATTGTTAATTAATACAAAAAACGGATAGTGCCGATGAAGGAAAAACGGTTCTAATCTGGATGTTTCAGGGCGACGAAAAGCTTGACTGAAATGGAAAGTTGTTGGACAAGGGGTCCCCAAGCTCCCTATATAAAGAGCTACTCTCCATTCATTCTCCATGTCACGCTCCGACCCGGTTTGGTCGGATCCCCGTGAGCAACTCGCCACCCTCCCATTTTATTGAGGTTTTTCCCTTTTCTAAATCACAAAGAGTAAGACATCCTTTTCACCTGTATCTTTCTTGGAATAACATTAATCAAAACTGAATACATTAAACCTTACATACCTATATTGCAGGTTTAGCTACAGGGAAGTTTTTAAGTGGGTTTTTCCTTGGTTACCTGAAAAGGGGTAAAGGGAGGGGGGTGAGTTCGACAACTCGGTGAATGGGTGTTGGGAGAGAGTTTTCATAAACAATAAATCTTTAATTAGATTGTTCCAAACTCCTTATTTTTCCTTTAAGAATGTTCTTTACTCAAATTTTGATTTTTAAAACCTTTACCCTACATAGGGCGACCTTTTCTTTTAAAATGTTTTTCCTCAATTTTTAATCTCTTTTCCAAAACCTTTTTCCAAGGTTTACCAATTCTTTTTCCAAGGATTTCACAAATCCTTTCTAAGGTTTTTAAACCTTTTTTCCATTTCCATATTCGGTGTGTATCACAAACAACACACGCCCTTCATCAGGAAGGGTACACACATTCGCGAGATGCAGTTACGCCGACTGCACCCACTTGTGGATCAGAGCGTCTTTACCATCCACCCTGATAGAAGTCTCTAACTTTTACTCGGAGTCTAAGTGAGCATTTTAGATGTTCAACCCTTAGACCCAAAAATACTTCGTGTCCATATGAGGACGGAGACCTCATCCCGACCCCACCACGGTCTGATGCGCATGAAGCTATGTTGAGCTCCCCTGACTCCTGGCATGACAAACTACCCTTATCTCTACCATGTCGTCCAGTAGCCCCTAGGATACATCACTACCCCTCTTGAGCATCTTAATGGTCCTTTACCTCAAGTGCATGCACCAACAATAGTTTTTCCACAAAGCCATTTATATTTGGTGCCATTGGTCCAACAGCCCCGACCCTCAACTCAACCAGCAGCTATTTGTCTAAGGCGGTCCATAGACCTGGCCCTGTCGCACTGCAGCCAGTCCATCAAGTATGTCGGTCTTGTCTTGGTACCATGACAAAATCACTTAATCCGTTCATTAGGAATTTTCATGGCTTAAATATCATGTTTGTTTATGAGCTTTTGCTCGTGCCAACCAGTTTGGGCCCACTATACATGATTTTCCAAAATGGGCATTCAGCCCCACAAGTTCCAAAACCGATGCATCTGGCCTATCTGAGCTTTTCAAGCTCCTGTCAAGATGGTATCCCAAAAATTTTAAGCATTGGCACAGTTAGGGGAGAACACTTCTAACAAAATAATATTTCCATTCATCACCCCAACCGGGTGTGATGACATCTCCGCTTACAACCGGTAAGCGGGTTTTCTTCATCCTTCTAGGAAGTCCTTCATACCAACCGAGTATGATCTCTCTAATTACAACCGTTAAAATAGTTTTTTCCACTTTATTCTCACATCATTTCAACTGGGTATGATGTTAAAATACCACATATAAGTGTTTTTTATTTCCAAGTTGCTCATCATGCCAATTAGGTATGATGTGAATAAACCCACTCACCTGTTAACCGTGACGTGTTTGTCCTTAGCTGGTTTTCCAAGTTGACGTGAGCTTCTCTTGCTAGTGTTCTGATCACACTTGTCCCTACACAAATTGGGCAGCCTTTTCAGATAAGGTTTGGGCATAATAGCCTAGGCTCATAATTTATCGATAAATTGCATTTAGGTCCCTCAAGTTTATTTTTCTTAACTTTAGGTCCCTAATGCAAACCTTTACTTAATTTGACTCCCAAAGTTTCAAAATTCTATTTTGAGTCCTCATTTTACTAAAGAATGTATAAGGGATTCAAGTTTCCCAAATTTCCAATTTGGTCCACAACTTTTCAAAAATTACCATTTGCCCCTAATTTCCAAAAATGGCAATTTGACCACAAATGTTCCAAAAAATCAACCAATTGGTCCTCCAACATCTTTTCCATGACCAATTGGCCCCCCAATTTTGGGAAATTGCAAGTTGTCATGCTCCGACCCGGTTTGGTCGGATCCCCATGATCAACCTGCCACTCTCCCGATTTATTAAAGGGTTTCCCCTTATTATAAATCGTAAATAGTAAGGCGTCCTTTAAACCTGCACCTTTCCTAGAATAACATAATTCAAAACTGAATAAAATTTTAAATTTATCATACCTGTCTCACAGGCATCTTAGTTGATGGTCTTTAAGGGTAGGCTTTCCAAAATTTTCTGAAAGGGGGTATATGGGAGGGGGTGAGTATAACTACTCAGTGAATGAGTTTTTGAAATTTAATTTTTATGAAAAAGATTTATATTGGAGTGTGCCAGACTCCTTATTTTCTTTCTAAATCCTTTCATTTCAAATCTCTATTTTTATCACCATGTCATATTAATCACAGTGTGTAATCACCCAACATACATCCTTCATCATGAAGGTCAGTCCCACAATCGTAGGCCAGTACGTCCACCGAATCCACTTGTGGCGTTGGAACGACTTTACCGGCCACCTAGATAGAAGTATGTCCACTTCTACCCTGAGAATGAGTGGATGTTCGTGACATCCGGCCCTCAATCCCGTAACAATTCTCTGTGTCCGTATGAGGACAGAGACCTCATCTTGTCCCCACCCTGGTCTCATGTGCTTGAAGCTACCCCTAGCTTCGCAAGGTCACCTGGTCCGACGAACTGCCCTTATACCCACAAGGTCATCCATGGCCCTAGGACACATCACTACCCCTCTTGGGCGTCTTGAAGGTCTTGTAACACAGTGCATGCACAAATAAGTATTTTCACATCATGCCATATAATCTGTGGTGCCATTGGTCCAACGGCTTCGACCCTCAACTTAACCAGCAGTTGTTTGTCTTGACTAGTTTGTAGACTGGTCATGTCGCACTCCTTCTAGTTGACTGAGTTTGTCGGTTCTATTTTGGTACCATGGCCAAACAATTCATTTATTTAAAGTTTTATGGCACATATCTCATATTTGTTTTTGAGCTTCTTCTCGTGCCAACTATTTGAGATTTTTAAAACTAGGCATATTAGCCCCCAAGTTCCAAAACCGACGCCCCCGACCTATAAGAGCTATTCGAGATCCTGTCAAGAAGGTCTCCCAAATCGCTTAAGTAGTGGCACACAATCAGGGGAAATGACTTTCGACAAAAATAAATTTCAACTGTCCATCATACCAACCGAGTATGAGGATATCTCTTCTCATAACCGATGAACGGGTTTTCCACTTACTCCGAGTAAGTTTCATCATACCAACTGGGTATGATCTACTCACAACTTGTAAGTAGTTTTTCCGTGTCATTTTCACACCACTCCTCTATTTTGTTATGTTTAAAATACCACAAAGTAGTGGGTTTTCATTTCGAGGTACTTGTCATCCCCAACCAAGTATGATATAAAATCCCACTCACAATCAGTAAGTGGTTTTTAACTTTAAATTGTGCTTATAATCCCAACTGGGTAAGACATTAGTAAGCCCACTCACCCGTTAATGCCGTAAATTCCACTCGACTGGTTCTTTGTATTCACGCGAGCTTGTCCTTGCTAGCGTTCCCGATATTTCGTGTTCCTACATGATATAAACATCCTTGTTCATTATCCCTCGGTCTAATAGCCTTCATTGATTCCAAATGAATGTGAAAAATCAAACTATTCCTTTATTTGCAATTAGGTCCCTTAAGTTACTTTTCTTTAACTTTAAGTTCCTAATGTGGGTTTTTCCTCAAATTGAGTCCCAAAACCTTTAAAATTACTCTTGGGACTTCAATTTACCCAAATTCATAAAAAGGGGCTCAAGTTTCCCAAATTACTAATTTAGCCCCCAAAATTTTCCAAAATTACCATTTTGCCCTTCCTATACAAAAATGGTAAGTTTACTCCAAAAATTCTAAAATTCCTCAATTCGCCCTCAAACATTGTTATCATGCCCAATTGACCCTTAATTTCATAAAATTGCATCTTGTTCCTTCGAATTTTCGAAAATCCCTAATTTTGCCCAAATGTTCCCCCAATTTCAACTTCCTAACATAGTTGAATTTGATTTTATCAAATTGACCGATTAAACACTTCTAATTGTTGAAATTGAAGTTAAAATTGAGTTCCTATATCTTCATATGATTTAATAGCACTTTGAATTGCAAATTTTGACATCGGAACGAGCTTAAACGGAGCTTTGCCGGAAAATAGATTATAGAGCGAGAAATCTTCAACTACCCAACGTCAGGGGCACGACGGTCCGAGCTTTTGATCTGGATAGATAGCGCTCATCCTGAGGTTCATCTTAGATTCAAGAATTGCATCAATTGATGCTGAATTGAGTTAGAATTTGATCATCGAAATTCTGTCAGTTCTCCCTCTAGCACGAGTAAAAAATTGTAGAGGGGAGCCGAATTGGCTTACCTTTCCGTTCCAATTTGACCGTGGGAGGGCTGAGGAGGTGTTGGTCATTCATTTCCTGAAACTCTCTGGCTGGAGACTTTTCAGCTTCGCCGGCGCTGCACGATTTTCTAGCGAGTGAATAGTGTTGTCATCTAAAGGAGGAAGACGACATTGTTACGAACCAAACCGAACTGGGTTCAAAGCTTAAAATGGTCGGTTCACCCTCCATTCGACCGGATTTTTCAAATCTAAAAATTTCTAAATTCATCTAAATTCATTTTCTATCCAATGGTGGCCTCAAATCTCAAACTTGTATTTTTTAAGCCACGTATAAAAATAAATTTAGAATTTAGTTCCATAATGGTTCAAATAGGTCCAAACTGGTTCGGATTCGGTTCACCTGAGTCAGTGTGGTTTTTATCTCCAATTCATTCTCAACTCCATTTCTATGACTTTTGGGTCACTCGGGATCCATTAATTTCCCGGTTCACCGTTTCTCTATCGGTTCCGATTCATGAACTAACTCGGTTCCTAAATCGGTTCAATCTAGTTGGATCTGGTTCATCTAAACCGGTCTGGTTTTTCTCTTCCAATTTGTCCTAGGGTTCTTTTCCAAGGTTTTATGAATCCTTTGGATCACCCGAGAGTTGTAAATTTCCAATTTGCCCATTTTCAAATGATCGGGTTTGTGAACCGATTCGGTTTTCTTACTTGGTTTGACTAGTTCTTTTTCCTGATTTTCCTTAACTTAAAAGGACGAGGTTTACAATTTAGTCCCTCAATTTTAATAAATCTCCAAAATTCCCCCCCAATTCCCCCTTTCAAATTGGCTGAATTTGGTTTCATCAAATTGACAATTAATGCAATTGGGGTTAATTGCTCCAATTAAAGGTATGGATCAGTTCCTACACTTTCGTACAATTCAATTGACCTTTGAACCGCGTCATTTAGGTCCGTATTGAGCTCAAATAGAGCTTCTTCGAAAAATTGAGCGTAGAGTGAGAAAGCTTCAAAAGCTTACAATCAGAGGGGCGACGATTCGAGGTTGCTCCTAGGATAAAAAATTGATACGATTCGCCCCGAATTGAAGGAGAATTTTGTTAGTGAATTTTTATAGTTTCTCTCTCTAATGTCAATTGGAAATGACAAGGGGGCTGAATTGGCTTACCTTTCAGCTCTATTATGGTCGGGGGAAGGCTGTGGGGATGTTGGAAGGGCTTGGTTTGGCCAGACGAGGGCTAAATATGTCCGAATTCAGCTCAGTTGAAAAAGGCAGCTTCGGTCTATCAGAGATGCTTCACTGTTTGATTACTTCGGTGCTTCTCCGGCGGTCAGATAGCTAACTTTCCCTAGATTCTAAAGAACCTGACCTTGCCTTTTGAGGTTGAGAAAACTACCGAGTTCAGAGCTCTGGTTCTAGCTTCACTGCAAATTGGAGCAATTGAGAGAGAGTGGAGTGTTCATGTGTGAGGAGCATGAATGGAGATTAGCTTTTTGTATAGGGAGCTTGCGGACTCTCTGGTCGTTCGTTTGGCACCTTTATGGTGCTCATTCATGGCTTGAAACACCCTAAATGGAGATGATTCAACTTCACCAGTGCTATCCATTTTTTTGGCGAATGAACAATGTCGTCATTTGAAGGAAGAAGATGACATTGTTCCGAATTGGACCAGACCGGGTTCAATGCTAAAACTGGCTAGTTCAGGTCCGATTCAACCAGTCTTTCAAAATTAAAAATTTCTAAATTCATCTAAATTCATTCTCTATCCAATGGTGGCTTCAATTTCTCAATTTAAATATTTTAAGCCACCTAGAAAATTGAATTTAACAACTGGTTCAATGATGGTTCAAACCGGTCCAAATTGGTTCAATCCGGTTCACATTCAGTTCACCTGAACCAGTCTGGTTTTCTCTTCCAATTTGTCCCAAAGTCCTTTTCCATGGTTTTTATGACTCTTTGGATCACTTAGGATTCGTAAATTTTCCAATTTACCCTTTTTCCAATGGTTGGGGTTGGTGAACCAGTTCGGTTTTCTCCCTTGGTTGGACCAATTTTTTCTTCGATTTTCTTATCTTTAAGGGGTGAGGTTTACACTCTACACATGTGAAATCTCCATTCTATCTCAACTATTCTATTTTTTGGTGAAGCTCGAACTAGAGCTTCGAGATAGGCATTTTTCTCAGCATTAGAAGGCAAAGTTGGGTCCTACAAACTCCGGGGGAAGTCCACTACCTAATAGCATCTTCCTTTCAACCCGAGGACCGCTAGAGAATCACTGGTGGAATCAAACAGTGATGCAGCTCCGATAGACCGAAGCTGCCCTATTTTGGCTGAGCTGAATTTGTCCTAATTCAGCCCTCCTCCGACCAAACCAAGCCTTCCCAACACCCCACAACCCTCATACGACCTTAACACAGGTTGATAGGTAAGCCAATTCAACCCTCCTTTGTCATTTCCGGTTGAAGTTACAAAGAGAAAGTGTTAAACTTCACTAATGAAATTCTCCCTTAATTCAATGTTAATTGTAGCAATTCCTGATCTTAGAAAGAACCTTAGGATGAGAGCTACCTTCCTAGATAGAAAGCTCGGACCGCCTCACTTCCGACGGTAAGCTTTCGAAGCTTTCTCTCTCTATGAATGATTTTCTCGTTAAGCTCCGTTTGAGCTCGTTTTGGCCTCAATTCATGCTTTTCAAAGCTCAATTGAATCGTATAGAAGTATAGGAAATGATTTATACCTCTAATTGAAACAATTAACCCTTATTGAATGGCTAATTTGAAAAAATCAAATTCCGTTAATTTGAAAGGTGGAAATTTGGGGAAAATTTTGGGGAAATTTTGAAATTTTAGAAAATTAAGGGACGTCTTTGCAATTTCCCAAAATTGAAGGCCAATTGGCCATGAGAATGATGTTGAGGGACAAATTGGTCAATTTTTAGAATAGTTGGGTTCAAATTGCCATTTTTGGAAAGTATGGGAAAAATTGTAATTTTGAAATGTTGGGGGACCAAATTGGAAATTTGGAAAACTTGAGCCCCTTATACAAATTTGAGTAAATTGAGGACTTAAAGGGAATTTTTGAAACCTTAGGACTTAGTTTAGGGAAAAGTTGGCATTAGTGACCTAAATTTAAGGAAAAGTAACTTTAGGGACCTAAGTGCAATTAATTAATAATTTTGTGCCTAGACGCTCATATGTGAGAAAATGATTGTTGATATGCCAAACCTTTTTTTGATAAGGGTGCTCAAATCATGTAGGAACATGAGAGACTAGAACACCAGCAAGGATAAGCTAGTGTGGAGTCGGAAACCAGCTAGAGACAAATACGACAAGTGAGTGGGCATATTTACATCAAACCCAGTTGGGATAGTGAGCATTTTAGAAATGAAAAACCATTTGTGAGTGGGACTTTTAACATCATACCCAGATGGGGTAATGAATGGTTTAAACTAAAAACCTACTTACTGATCGTAAGTAGAGGTAATTATACCTGGTTGGTATGATGAACTTACTTGAGAAAAAGAGAAACCTGCTTGTCGATTGTAAACGGAGATATCATCACACTTGTTTGGTGTGATGATGTTGAAAACATACTTTTTGTCAGAAGTGTTCTCCCTTGAATCTGTGCCAATGCTTAAAAGATTTGGGAGACCTTTTTGACGAGAGCTAGAATAGCTCAGATAGGCCAAATGCCTCAATTTTTAAACTTATGGGGACTAAATTCCCAGTTTTGGAAAAAATCATGTGTAGTGGGCCCAAGGCCAATGGGCACGAGCAGGAGGTCGTAAACAAACTTGAGATAAGAAACCATGAAAATTTCTAATGAAATGGTTGTGTGACTTTGCCATGGTACCGAGTCAAGACCGACAGTACTCGATGGACTCTCGACAGTGCGTCAAGGCCAGGTCGACAAACCGGTCTCAACAAATAGCTGCAGGTCAGGTTGAGGTCGGGGCCGTTGGACCATTTGGCACCAAAAATAGTAGCCATATGTGAAAATTATTGTTTATACATGCACTTGTGGTACAGGACCATTAAGATGCCAAGAGAGGGTAGTGATGGGTCCTAAGGGCTTCTGGATGACATGGTGGAAATAAGGGCAGTTCGTCATGACTAGTCAGTCAGGAAGCTCGAAGTAGCTTCTTGTGCATGAGATTGAGGTGGGGTTAGGATGAGGTCTCCGTCCTTATACGGACATGGAGTGGAATTCGGGTCTGAGGGTCAGATGTCGAGAACATTCACTCAGACCCAGGGTAGACGTGGACGGACTTCTATCTTGATGGCCGATAAAGACGCTCTAAGCCACAAGTGGGTGCAGTGGACGGGCTGCATCTACGAATGTGTGTTACCCTTCCCGATGAAGGGCACGTGTTATTTTCTAAACACACGTAATATGGTAATGGGAAGAAAATTTTGAAAACTAAACTTTGAGGTTACTTTCTTTTAAAGGAAATAATAACCTTGACACATTTTAAATGAAGCTATTTTCTTCAAAATTACTCCCAACACCCATTCAATGAGTTGTAGAACTCACCCCTCTCTTTTATACCCCTTTTAGGAGTAAGAAAACACGAAGATATACCCTTCGTCAGGTATGCTTAAAGTCAATTTTAAGCTTGCATGTTGATCAATTTATGCTATTCCAGGGAACAAGGTTTGAATTATGCTTGGCTTCTCTTGATTAAAAGAATGGGGAAACCCCTCTTAAACCAAGGTAGCGGTGTGTTGATTATGGGGATCCGACCAAACCGGGTCGGGCATGACAGTTAAGGATGAAAAATCCGAAAGGATGTTGACCTAAAGAGCATCATTGACCAAGGGTGTCACACCCCGACCCGGTTTGGTCAGATCCCCGTGATCAACCCGCCACTATCCCAATTTATTAAAGGGTTTCCCCTTATATTATAAACCATAAAGAGTAAGGCGTTCTTTAAACCTGCACCTTTTTCTAAGAATATAATAAATCAAAACTGTATAGTAATTTAAATTAATCGTACCTGTCTTGCAGACGTTTAATTGCACAAGTCTTTTAAGGTTCAACTTTCCCGGACTTCCTGAAAGGGGTATAAGGGAGGGGGTAAGTACAACTACTCAGTGAATGGGATTCAAATCTTTTGAATTTAAAAAAAACATCTATATGGAGTGTGCCAGACTCCTTTCTTTTCAAAAATCCCTTTATAAAAAAATTCAGGTTTTTCCATTATTTCTTAATTACCTATGTGTCATCACCCAACACACATCCTTTATCATGAAGGTTACACACATTCGCAAGTCAGTATCAATACTGAACCCGCTAGTAGCTTCAAAGCGACTTTTCCTACCACCCGGATAGAAGTACGACCACTTCTACCCTAGTAATGAGTGGATGTACGCAACATCCGACCCACAATCCCAAAATCACTTCTTCGTGTCCGTATGAGGACAAAAACCTCATCCTGTCCCTACCTCAGTCTCATGCGCTTGATGCTACTCCAAATTTTGCATAAACACCTGGAACGACGAACTGCCGTTATAGCCACCAGATCGTCCAGTGCCCTTAGGACGCATCACTACCCCTCATGGGCGTCTTGATGATCCCGTACTCACAGTGCATGCACAAACAATGTTTTCTCATATTGCATGTAATATGTGGTGCCACTGGTCCAACGGCCCCGACTCTCAACTCAACCCGCAGTTGTTTGTCTTGACTGGTCGATCGACCTGTCATGTCACACTGCCGCTAGTTGACTGAGCATGTCGATCCTATCTTGGTACCATGGCCAAACAATTCACTTATTAATTTTTATGGCACATATATCATGTTCGTTTATGAGGTCCTGCTCGGGCCAACTGGCCTTGGGCCCACTGTACGAGATTTTCAAAATCGGGCATTTAGCCCCCAAGTTCCTAAACCGAGGCCCCTGGCCTATCAGAGCTATTCGAGCTCCCGTTGAGAAAGTCTCCCAAATTGTTTAAGCATTGGCACATAGTCAAGGGAGAGCACTTCCGACAAAATAGGTTTTCATTGTCCATTATACCAACCGGTATAAGGACATCTCCGTTCATAACCGATGAACGAGTTTTCAACTTCCTTCAAGTAAGTCTCATCATACCAACCGGGTATGATCTACTTACAACCGATAAGTAGTTTTTCCATAATATTTTCACATCACATCATCCCCAACTGGGTATGATATATATAATCCCACTCATAACCGGTAAGTGGTTTTTAATTTTAAGTTATGCTCATCATCCCAACCGGGTATGATGTTAGTAAACCCACTCACCTGTTAATGCCGTAAATTCCACTAGACTAGTTCTTGGTATTCACGGGAGCTTGTCCTTGCTGGTGTTTCCAGTACTTTGTATTACTACACGGTATGAACATCTTGGTTCATTATCCTTCGGCCTAATCGCCTTCATTCATTCCAAATGAATGAGAAAGTCAAACTTTCATTTATTTGCAATTAGGTCCCTAACGTTATTTCTCTTTAACTTTAAGTCCCAAATGCCGGTTTTTTTGTCAAATTGAGTCCTGAAACTTCAAAAATTTATCATAGGACCTCAATTTATTCCATTTCAGAAAAAGGAGGATTAATTTCTCAAATTTTGTATTTGGTCCTCCAACTTTTCCAAAATTACCATTTTGCCCTTCCTTTACAAAAATGGTAAGTTTTGCCCCAAAAATTCTAAAATTTCTCAATTCGTCCTCCAACATTATTTTCATGCCCAATTGGCCCTCAATTTCATAAAATTTTATTTTAGTACTTTAAATTTCAAAAATCCCCAATTTTCCCCCAATTCCAACTTCTTAACACAGCCAAATTTGATTTCATCAAATTAACCCATCAAACGCTTCTAATTGTTGAAATTGAAGTTGAAATTGAGTTTCTACATATTCATACGATTGTTTAGAAATGTGAATCGCAAGTTTTAACGCCGGGACCAGCTTAAATGGAGCTTTGTCGGAAAATGAACTATATAGAGAGAAAGCTTCGATTACTCACCGGTGAGGGCACGACGGTCCGAGCTTTCGATCTGGGCAGATAGATCTCGTCCTGAGGTTCATCATAGAATCAAGAATCACATCAATTGATGTGGAATTGGATTAGAATTTCGTCATTGAAATTCGGTCGACTCTCTCTCTAGCACCGATCGAAAATTGTAAAGGAGAGCCGGATTGGCTTACCTTTCATCCCTAATTCGGCCATGGAAAGGCTGAGGAATTGTTGGGAGGGCTTGGTTTTGGCCTGAGGAGGGCTTGAAATGGCCGATTTCAGCTTGGCCGAAATAGGGGAGCTTCGGTCCGTCGTAGTTGCTTCACTATTCCATCATGTCGGCGCTTCTCCAACGATTCTCAGATTGAGTGGAGTTTGCTATCAGATAGTAGTCTTCTCCCTGGTTCTAAAGAGCCCGACCTTTGTTCAAGTTAAAGCTCTAGTTCAAGCTCGACCGGGAAATGGAGCAGTAGAGAGAGAGAGAGAGAAGTGTTCAGGTGTGAGGATAATGAATGAGGATGACCTCTTAATGGGAGAGATTAATTACTAGTATTAATATTGCCATAAATTATTGGTATTAATTCCAATAATTTAATGTTGGTATTAAATTATTTGCATTAATTCTAATAATTTAATTTAGGAGGTCACCCATCCTCACACTACTCTCGAGCAAGCACACTTAACTTTAGAATTCTCATGGATTCTCGTTCACCTGAACCAATTTGGTTTTTCTGTTCTAATTTGTATTAAGTTTCTTTTCCAAGGTTTAATAAACCCTTTGGATCACTCAGAAGTTGTAAATTTCCAAATTGCTTGTTCCCAAATAATCGGGTTTGTAAATCGTCTCGGTTTTCTTACTCGGTTTGACCGGTTCTTTTCTCGATTTTCCTTAACTCAAAAGTGTGGGGTTTACAACTCTCCCCTCCTTTTAAGAGTTTTTCCCCCAAAACTTAATCAATATATTCCACATCGGGAATAATTTCCCTTAATGTCAACTTAGGTTTTTCTTGACATGATAACACTTCGATTGCTCTTTCGCTTAGTCCCCGTAATCATTCATCTATGAAATTTCTTTTCATTTATCATGCTTAGTCCTTCCATGGAGTTATAATAACGAGGCATGTATGGCTCATTAATCCTAATGTATATTCTTAGGTTCGCATCTCCCTTTATTTAGGATAAGGTTCTTCCTTTTGGGGATTTTACTCAAGATTTCAAGATTGGGAGTTCCAAGGTGCCCAATCGTTCCTTTTTCTGGTTATTCTCTTCATTGTTGAAACCCCTAGCTCGATGTTCTTTCGAGCATTACATACTTGTTTTCACATGTTTTTGTGTTATTATTCTTTCGTCCCAATTTGACCCATCCTTCATCCATCATTGATTACAGCTTCGGTCAAATTTATGTTTGAACTTGTTATGTTTACCAACTGACTCCTTCTTACTCGAGTTACATTTTACTCAAGATTGTTGGTGCTTATATGTCCCTTACGACATGACATAGTTTTGAACCTGTCTCAGTCCATCAAACTCCTACAACACCTCTTTTAGGGTTGTTTCCAACTTTCCAGCCTTCCAGGTACTATATAATTTCATCCCTCATTTAATTGGGTAGTATTCCTCAGCTACCTTTACTGTTATCGAATTATCATTCGTATCTTGACAACATGTCTTACATAACCGTGTCGGTTTTCCTTACCCAATCATCCTTTCCTAACTTCTTTATTGGGTTTTTCTGGTGCCAATTATTTAGTTTCCCAATAGTTTACCAACAAACTAGGATACTTTCCTTCTTAAGTCCTTGGCATTCCTTAATTAAAGGTTTTTCCCTTTTCCTTAATCCAGTTTTACTTACTCATAATCATTTCATGATTCTTCATTCTACAATAATTGCTTTCAATCTATGTGACGATTACTTTGCTTGGGAAGGTTCCGTCCTTCCGATTTTGTTCTCTACTATGTCCCTTACAATAGAGATTTCCATCTTAGGATGCTCAACCTCCTTATCATTCATTGTATGGTTCTTTCTCCCTTTCTTCGCACCCTTACCTATGTTAGGGCATCTGTTTGCTTTGCATCCTTCACTATCCACAACTTTTGTTTTATCCCTTATTGCTTAGATGGGATACTTCCGATTATTGGTTTTATTCCGTGCATTCCACCCTATGCTCAGTTGTCCACTCTTTAAGCTTCATATGTGCGTGTGGACTATGACCCGTCTTACCAATTGCGGTTATTCCTCCTTAGCCACATCTTATTTGGAGAACTTACTTTCCTAATGTTTCTCGAACATTCTTTACTTTATTACCTTAGTATGGGTTGTCCATTCATTCATACTTGTCACAACATCTTTTTGATGCTAACCCGTTAACTTATTTCTGTTTAAGGAGGGTTCACATCCTTCTCATTTCAAAATCTCTTGTTCATCCTTCGTGAAGCTCACTTAACCTAGAAATCTGGTTTTGGTCATTAATTTCTTTAAGGATTTTCCTTCATTCTTCTTTTTCCAATGTTTTGGCCTTTTCACTTCTCCCTTCTTTGTCGTGGTTTAAATCCTGGGTTCTCTCGAAGACCAGTTCTTCAACTATCTCCTTCTCTCCATTTTTTTTATGATCCAATCATCTGGGCAGTTGTGTCACTTGTCCTTCATGCCCATCCTTTATCCTTCATAGATTGTAGTGTTTACTACATCTCATCCTTTCTTAGGGTTTTTTTTATTCTCTTTGGCCGTACCGTTGTTACTCGTTTCTCCTTTCTACTATGTTCTCCTGAAATTATTGTTTGGTTCTCCTGCTCTCTCCAAGTAGGTCACACTGGGCCATCACGATACTTCTTTCCTTTGAAACATTTCCCAATTAAGGGTTGGTTCCTTGCACTCCACATTATGTCCATCCGCCCATCAAAATTCCTTCAAGGGTAGTTAGTTGTATGCTTCCCTCTAAAGTTTACTTTCATAGTGTATTTCTTTATGGAGCGTTCAAATCTTCCTTGTTTCAAGATTTCTTGATAATTATGTGAGAGGCTTGCCTATTTTTTTTCTTGGTTAATTTCGCCTTTGGTTATGTTAAGGATTTCTTTCATCCTTCTTTTCCCGAGTATTTGGCATTTTCGCCCCTCTCTTCTTTGTTGGAACTCAAATTATGGTTTTCCCGTGTATTAGTTTGTTAACTGCCTCTCCTCCACCATTCCTTTGGTCTAAGTTTCTTAGGGCAATTGTTTCTCAAGTACTTTTGTCCTTAACATCCATCTCAATGACCTTTTTATGGTGTAGCCCCTTCTACTTACCGGTCTTCCTTAGGGTGTCATTTGTTCCCTCTGACTATCTTGTTGTAACGACTTGCTTTCTCTTGTCTTATTGGTCTGAACTTCCTATTTGGCATAGTTGCTTTTTCTAAGGTGATTTATTCCTGTAATCCCAATACGTCCCGTTTGTCATCAAATGTTCGTCTTATCTTCTCTTGTAGATGCACTCCTTTCTTTGCTCCTAAATTGTTTGGATTTTCTTCTTAAAGGGAGAATTCTCTTCAGCTATCCTTTGTTCCGTTTATGGTTTTATTGAGGTCCTACCTTTACCCCTTTTTCCTTCTTACCACTTTGCTAATATTTTGAAGAGTTTCCTCTTATCTGTGGTTGCAAATGGAGTCACGTTTCTTGGGGTGGTATCCTTTCGGATTTCCTATAGTTGTAGGGTGTTTATTCTTGGAAAATATTGTCCTGACTCCTGGCGATGTGGGACAGTTTTTCACTTCGTGTCCTATTCCCCTCTAGGTTAACTTGATTCCTGTCCTTTGTAGGGTTGGGCACTTCTCCACGTAGTGTCCCTATCATTCATGCTTGTAATTACATGAACATAAGTGGTTTCTCCTGGCATTTTCTTAGGAATTGTTAGTTTTGGTGCTCCTTCGTCCTTAAGTCTAGATACCGTGAGAGTTTTTTTTTTCTTTTTTGGAGTCTTCCTTGAAGATCACATCATTTGAGGGACAACGTTTTTAGGGAGTACTTCATTAATAGAGTAGTATAGTATGTTGGGGGTTTTGGCCCTATTACAGAAAATGGTCACCAAATAACTAGGGAGCTACGAGATTCTTGATAAGCATCCTCCTATGTAAGGTTATATGCCCCCTTTTATGGCTTCACGCTTGGCTTCCTTTATACTTAGAGTTCTGACCTCAATAGGTCCTGTCACCATTCTTTGGGATACTTCCTCATTTGCTCTTTTGAGATCCCTGCCATACTTCAAGCATTTGGGAAGCTTCTAGTGTTGTCTTCCTACAAAGATAAGGTGTTGAGTAGAGGCATTTCTAGTTTTCTTTGTTCCTCATCTGGGAGCTATCTGAAAATTTTAGGATAAATCATATTAGTTACAATATTTTATAGTCTTAATTATGTATTCGAGGAAACAAGCTTTGATACCACTCTAGTTGTCACGCCCCGATCCAGTTTGGTCAAATCCCCGTGATCAACCCGCCACTCTCCCGATTTATTAAAGGGTTTTCCCTTATATTATAAACCGTAACGAGTAAGACGTTCTTTAGACCTGCACCTTTTTCCAAGAATATCATAAATCAAAACTGCATAGTAATTTAAATGAATTGTACCTGTCTTGCAGGCATTTAATTGCACAAGTCTTTTAAGGTTTAGCTTTCTGGGACTTCCTGAAATGGGTATAAGGGAGGGGGTGAGTACAACTACTCGGTTAATGGGATTTAAATCTTTTGAATTTTAAAAAAAACATTTATATGTAGTGTGCCAGACTCCTTTCTTTTCAAAAATCCCTTCATAAAAAAAATTCAGGTTTTTCCATTATTTCTTAATTACTAGTGTGTCATCACCCAAAACACATCCTTCTTCATGAAGGTTACACACATTCGTAAGTCAGTACCACTACTGAACTCGGATAGAAGTACGACCACTTCTACCCTAGGATTGAGTGGATGTACGGGACATCCGACCTACAATCTTGAAATCACTTCTTCGTGTCCGTATGAGGACAGAGACCTCACCTTGTCCCCACCCCGGTCTCATGCACTTGGTGCTACTCCAAATTTCGCACAGACACTTGGAACGACGAACTGCCCTTATAGCCACTAGGTCGTCTAGTGCCCTTAGGACGCATCACTACCCCTCATGGGCGTCTTGATGATCCCGTACTCACAGTGCATGCACAAACAATGTTTTCTCATATTGCATGTAATATGTGGTGCCACTGGTCCAACGGCCCCGACTCTCAACTCAACCCGCAGTTGTTTGTCTTGACTGGTCGATCGACCTGTCATGTCGCACTACCGCTAGTTGACTGAGCATGTCGATCCTATCTTGGTACCATGGCCAAACAATTCACTTATTAATTTTTATGGCACATATATCATGTTCGTTTATGAGGTCCTGCTCGTGCCAACTGGCCTTGGGTCCACTGTACAAGATTTTCAAAATCGGGCATTTAGCCCCCAAGTTCCAAAACCGAGGCCCCTGGCCTATCAGAGCTATTCGAGCTCCCATCGAGAAGGTCTCCCAAATTGTTTAAGCATTAGCACACAGTCAGGGAAGAGCACTTCCGACAAAATAGGTTTTCAGTGTCCATTATACCGACCTGTATAAGGACATCTCCGTTCATAACCGATGAAAGTGTTTTCAACTTCTTTCGAGGAAGTCTCATCATACCAACTGGGTATGATCTACTTACAACCGATAAGTAGTTTTTCCGCAATATTTTCACATCACTTTCTCTAAGTGGTGATGATTAAAATACCACTAAATAGTGGGTTTTTATACCGAGGTACTTATCATCCCCAACCGGGTATGATATATATAATCCCACTCATAACCTGTAAGTGATTTTTAATTTTAAGTTATGCTCATCATCCCAATATGGTATGATGTTAGTAAACCCACTCACCCGTTAATGCCGTGAATTCCACTAGACTAGTTCTTGGTATTCACGGGAGCTTGTCCTTGCTGGTGTTCCCGGTACTTCGTGTTACTACACGATATGAACATCTTGGTTTATTATCCTTCGGCCTAATCGCCTTCATTCATTCCAAATGAATGAGAAAGTCAAACTTTCATTTATTTGCAATTTAGTCCCTAAAGTTATTTCTCTTTAACTTTAAGTCCCAAATGTTAGTTTTTTCCTCAAATTGAGTCCCGAAACTTCAAAAATTTATCATAGGACCTCAATTTATTCCATTTCACAAAAAGGGGATTAATTTCTCAAATTTCCAATTTGGTCCTCCAACTTTTCCAAAAATACCATTTTACCCTTCCTTTACAAAAATGGTAAGTTTTGCCCCTAAAATTCTAAAATTTCTCAATTCATCCTCCAACATTATTTTCATGCCCAATTGGCCCTCAATTTCATAAAATTTCATTTTAGTCCTTTGAATTTCGAAAATCCCCAATTTTCCCCCAATTCCAACTTCTTAACACAACCGAATTTGATTTCATCAAATTGACCCATCAAACGCTTCCAATTGTTGAAATTGAGTTTTTACATGTTCATATGATTCTTTAGAAATGTGAATCACAAGTTTTAACGCCGGAGCGAGCTCAAATGGAGCTTCGTTGGAAAATGAACTATATAGAGAGAGAAAGCTTCGATTACTCACTGGTGATGGCACAACGGTCCGAGCTTTCGATCTGGGCAAATAGGTCTTGTCCTGAGTTTCATCCTAAAATCAAGAATCACATCAATTGATGCGGAATTGGATTAGAATTTCATCCCGGGAGGTCACCCATCCTCACACTACTCTCGAGCAAGCATGCTTAACTTTAGAATTCTCATGGATTCTCGTTCACCTAAACCAATTTGGTTTTTCTGTTCTAATTTGTGTTAAGTTTCTTTTCCAAGGTTTAATAAACCCTTTGAATCACTCGGAAGTTGTAAATTTCCAAATTGCTTGTTCCCAAATGATTGGGTTTGTAAACCGTCTCGGTTTGACCGGTTCTTTTCCCAAATTTCCTTAACTCAAAAGTGCGGGGCTTATAAAGGGAATAAATGGAAATGGGGACGATGGGACGTGTATGGAACATTGAACCTAATGTCCTAGATAAGAACCCTCAAAAAGAAGAGTCTTACCCTAAGTTGAGTAAGAAGTGGACCTAAGGGTGAACCTTTGGACTTGTGGGTAAAAATACCTAATCAGAATACACTCCATGGAGTGAGTAAATAATGGAAAGGGAATGAAATTCCTTAAGCATGTGGTTTAAAGGGCTAAGTGAAGAAACAACAAAAGGGGTAGCAAGTCAAGCAAACCCCAAGTTGACATCAAGGGAAATTATTTCTGATGTAAGAGAGACGTAATCAAGTTTTGGGGACAAAACCCCTAAAAGGAGGGGAGAGTTGTAAACCCCGTTCCATTATGGATAAGAAAACTAGGAAAAGAACAAGTTGATTCAAAAGAGAAGACCGAGCCATTTAATGAACCGAAACCAATAAAGAATGGGTAAAATGGGAAATTAGAAAATCCCAAGTGAATCAAAGAGTCATAAAAATCATGGGGAAGAATCATGGAACAAATTGAAAAAGAAAATCGAATCGGTTCAGGGTGAACTAGACCTGAACCAGTTTGAACTATACATGAACTGTTTCTAAATTCATTTTTATTGGTAGCTTAAAATGATCAAATTGGGAAATTAAAGCCACCATTGGATGGAAAATGAATTTAGACAAATTTAGAATTTTTTATATTTGAGAAAATTGGTTGAATCGGGCCTGAACTGGCTGATTTTCACCATTGAACCCGATCGGATCAGAACGGTGCTGTTCGAAATAGTGTTGTCTTCTTCCTTAGGATGACAACACTATTCATCATTTCAAAAACTTTCCTTCTTCGATGAAGGAATATTTTCTCTGATTTGGGCATTTTCTAAAGAGGATAAGCTTGACCGATATGGAAATTGGACGGCTAGAGGGTCCTCGAGCTCCCTATATAAAGAGCTCCCTTCCATTCATCCTCCACACACCTCAAATCATTTTTCTCTCTCAGGTGCTCTATTTTCCGGTGAAGCTCGAACCAGAGCTCTGAATTGGGCACTTTTCTCAGCCTCAGAAGGCAAGGTCGGGTCCTACAAACTTTGAGGGAAAGTCAGCTACCTGACAACAATCTACCTTCGACCCAAGGACTATTGGAGGAGAGCCGACGGAATCAAACAGTGAAGTAGCTCCAACAGACCAAAGCTTCCCTATTTTGGCCGAGCTGAATTTAGCCAAATTTAGACCCCTCCAGCCAAACCGAGCCTCCCCATCATCCCCACGGCCCTCACACGACCTCCACCAAGGTGAAAGGTAAGCCAATTTGGCCCTCCTCCATCATTACAAATCAGTGTTAGAGAGAGAAAGTGTTGAATTTCAGTAACAAAATTCACCCTTGTATGAACTTCAATTGTAGCAATTCTTGATCCTAGAAGGATCCTAAGGATGAGAGCTATCTCCCTAGATCGAGAGCTTGGATCGCACCTTCGATGGTAAGCTTTCGAAGCTTTTGACCTCTACGAATAGTTTTTAGGCAAAGCTCCATTTGAGCTCATTCCAGACTCAAATTCTGCAATTCAAAGCTCCAATTGATCGTATGGAAGTGTAGGAACCAATCCAATTGGCATACAAACATTTAGGTTATTTTTTTAACTTAGCCCCTTTATAATACACAACTTAAGAAATATCTTTTATTTTCCATTGTTTACTCATTCCATGGAGCTTATCCTAGCTAAGCATACCTTACTTGAGAGTTCTAGGGTATATCCTTTGATTCACATCTTTTTTTGCTTAGAGCAGAATTCTTTCCCTTAAGGTTCATTACTCAGGATTTTAGGTTTGGGAATTCCAAATTGTCCAATCATTTATGTGTGCAGTCACTTCCTCCCTAAAAATACTCTGAAAACCTTGAAAAACCCTAAAAACCATATAAACTCCTAAAACCCTTGAAAACCCCTAAAAGCTCTAAACAACTCTAAACAAAACTAAAAAACCCAAAAAACCTTAAAAATCCCTAAAAACTCTTTCTCCCACTCTCCTTCTATCTCTCCCGCCATATGACATAATATTATGCACAAATAAGGGGTCAGACCCATTTCTTATGACTATTAAGTAGTGGAAAACTTCAAACCTTATAAATTCATAACACTTCTCTATTCTATCCAATGTGGAATCATATTCTAGAAAAAACTAAAAAAATCATAAAAGACCCTAAAACCTCCTAGAAACCCTTTAGAAAACCAAAAACCCCTAAAACTCCTAAAAAAAAACCTAAAAACCCATAAAAACCACAAAAAACCCTCAAAAACCCTAAAACACCCTATAAAACCCTATAAAACCCTATAAAATCCTATAAAACCCTAGAAACTCTAAAAAAGACTAAAAACCCCAAAATAACAATAAAACAACAAAACCTCCTAAAAACCCTAAACAAACTTTAAAAACCCTTACAAACCCTAAAAATAAAAAATAACCTAAAAATCCTTAAAAAACCTTAAACCCCTAAAAACACCCTTAAAACCCTTAAAAGAAACCCTAAAAAAAATTCTCTCATGACTTATAAGTAGTGGTAAACTTATAACCTTATAAATTCACAAAACTTCTCTATTTTATCCAATGTGAGATCATATTCTAAAAAAAACCTAAAAAACTATAAAAAAAACCTAAAAACTCTTATCTCTCTCCTCCCCATATGGCTATACTTGCACATTTCTCTCTCTACAACTCTCCCATTTCTCACTCTCTCCCTTTGTGAGATAATATTATAGGTCAATAAGGGGTTAAGCCCATTTCATATGACTTGTAAGTAGTGAAAAACTTCCAACCTTATAAATTCACAACACTTCTCTATTTTATACAATATGGGATCATATTCTCAAAAACCCTACAAACCATAATAAAACCTAAAAACCTTAAAAACCCTAAACAAACTTAAAAAATCCTAAAAACCCTAAAAACACTAAAAAAAACTGAAACTATCTTCTCTCTCTCTCCTACCCACCCCTTATCTCTCTCTACTAGACGGTAGGAAGAGGGGTGGAGAGGAGAGAGAAAATGTTTTCAATTTTTTTTATGCTTTTTGAGAATATGATTCCAAATGGGATAAAATAGTGAAGTGTTGTGAATTTATAAGGTTGAAAGTTTTCCACTACTTAAAAGTCATAAGAAATGGGTCTGACCCCTTATTTGCCCAAAACATTATATCATAGGGGGGGAGATAGAGGGAGAGTGGGTCAGAGGAAGAGAGAGAGAGGGTTGAAGGGGAGAGAGGTATATCAAGATAGAGAGAAGAAGAGGTGTCATGCCTCGACCCGACTTGGTCGAAACCTTGTGAGCAACTTGCCACTCTCGTCGGTCCAGGAAGATTCACCACTCAAATAACCATGAGGAGTCAGGCATACCTGTTATCATTGTTCTCTAGAATAACATTATACAAAAACCAATAATAAGAATTACCAGGATTAATAGGCTTGGTGTAGGGATTCCCTAAGGGGTCGTCTTCTTTCACAAAAAAGGTTTAAAGGGAGGGGTGAGTGTATGTTAATCTCCTCTTAAGCTTGCATTATTATTGATTTATGTTATTCCAGGGAAGAAGGTTGAGATCATGCCTAGCTCCTCTTGAATTAAAAAGGGGGAAACCCCTCTTGAACCAAGGGAGCGACGGGATGTTCATGGGGATCCGACCAAACCGGATCGGGGCGTGACAACTATTCTAGGAAAAATAGGAAAAAGGATGCCTGATTTCTCGCAGTTTAGAAAGGGGTGAAACCCCTCATAGACCAAAGGAAGTGGCGGGTTGTTCACAAGGATTTGACCAAACCGGGTCGGGGTGTGACATCAACGGTCAAATTAGGAAAATCCACCACAGCGATGACCAACCAATGGGAGAACGATACGTGTCCTCGTCAACGATCAATATCAAAAGAGCCTTATTAGCAAAGACCGATTAATGAGAAGTTGACACATGGAAAAAGTGCCATGTTAGCATCCGACAAGGATGTTGAAGAAATGACCAACCAATTAGAGGCCGACACATGGAAGCGCCATGTCGGATGACCCTAGCCAATTAGAGGCCAATTAGAATAGGGCAAGTAAGACACCAAAACCTCCGCCGGACAGTAGCCTTGTCAGTTGCCAAGCTCCCTATATATAAGGCACTCTCCCATTCGGCCTCCCCACCGCTCGAGTGCCCTTTGAAGACTGACAGCACTTTTCCGACGAAGTGCAGACTAGAGCTCTGGCGACGGGCCTTTTCTCAACCAAAGGAGCTCCAATTGGTGGCAACGGAACTAGGAAGAACTCCTCCATCTAGTCATACCCTCAACCAAATCTAAGTACTCCCTGAGGAGTGCTGAAGCAATCTCACAGTGAAGTTGCTCCAACGGCTCGAAGCATCTGAACTCCGACCACTTGAATTTGGGGCACCTCCAGCCTCCTACGACCGTAATCGACCTCCCTTGACTCCCCTAAGACACTTCCTGTCCTCTTCCAATCTCCAGGAAAGCCCCTCCACCTCCAATTCACATGAGTCCTATAATTCTAGAGAGAGAAAATGGTCGAAACTTACAGGCCAAATTCCCCCTGCCTAAGACACCAGTTGGAGAGAATTCTGATTCTTAGAGCACCCTCTCTGCAAGGTCTAGCTCCAAGAATCAAAAGCTCCGACGACCACACCTCCATCAATAAGGACTTGAAGTTTTCTCTCTCTAAGATTGTTTTTCGATGAAGCTCCATCGGAGCTCGAAATTTAGTTGATTTTAGAAATTCAAAGTGCAGAATGATCGTGGGAAGCTAAAGGAGGTGAATAGTAGCACGAGAAGAGGAAATTAAGGAAGTTCAAGTGGCCAATTGAGAGAGGTAAAAAATCAAGAGTCAAGAGTGCGAATTGGGGAACTTTTGGGGTAATTTGGGGTTTTTTTTAAATTAAGAGGGCTTTTGAGCAATTTTCTGAAATATGAGGGCCAATTGGCAAACGTAAATAAATTAGGGACCAATTAGCGGTTTCTGAGAATGTTTGGGGCCAAATTGATGACTTTCATGAAATATGAGCATTGTGGTAATTTTGGAAATTTTGGGGTAATTTAATAATTTTTGAAAATTTGGAAAAATTGGGAAGTTTAGAAAAGATGGAATTGAACTTTAATTTGTGAATAATTGAAAGCTCGGATTGTGTAGGATGGACTGCACGAGGACCTGCACCAGGAAGCATGCCTTAGATCGAAATCTAGTCGGGCGAACACGTAGCGATAACCAGGTGAGTGGGAATTTCCTGCAATGATCCTGGTTGGGACAATGGCTATACACTTTGAATTGAAAACCATTTTCTCGAAATTTGCCTCCCCTGACTGGGTGACTCTACTTAAACAATTTGGGAGCTAATTCTAGTGAAGGGCTAGATAATGCAAGTGGGCCCAAGGCTGATGGGCACGAGCATGAACCCATTGAAAATTAGCAACTTTTGAGCCATTAAAAGTTTCGATAATGGATAATTGTGTGTGATACCCACCGAGGCAGGGTGGGGAGGTTGAGCTTGTTGGTCCAAACCATTGCTAAGCCAAAGTTAGGATGTCGAACCCGTGTGGCTGATAAGCAAGGGGCCAAAGCCAAGTCAACAGACCATGGGGTAGGTGGGCCAAAGATAATGGCCTTAGTGATAAAACTTTGATTGTGCATGCAAGAGATGCAAATCCATTGAGTCGCTCAGTATTGGGGTAGTGGTGGTTCCAAGGGCTACTGGATGACCCACGAAGTATAAGGGTGGTTCGTTGTCCAGTATGTCAAGAAGTTCTGGGAGCTTCATGCGCATGGAGATTGAGGTAGGAGGGGAAAAGAGGTCTTGTCCCACAAAGCGAACACAAAGTATGGCTAGGGTTTGAGGGTCAGACAAAATGATGTCCACTCAAAATCAGGGTAGAGGCTACAGACCTCTATTAGGGTTGACGGTAAAGGCACTCTGGTCCATAAGTGGATCTGTCGGGGGCTGGTCTGCGATGGTGTGATCCATTTTTATGATAAAAGGGCAGTTGTTGTATGAACACAATGTGGATCTTGGAAAAATGAAATAAATAATTAAATTGAAAAAAATTGCTCGTCGTAGAAATTTTCCCCTCACTAAGTGTATACTCAATCCACTCCTTTCACCCTTTCAGGAACACTTAAGAGGAGCCCATTCAGGTATAATTAATGTCCTAGTGAAGGCTCGAACCCTCAAGGTACGTCCCACACTACAAATTTTGATCACATTTTGGAAACGTGTATCTATACGCCTTTACATTCTTTGAACCATCAAGGTAGAATTGCTTGGATGGTTCGAGGGAGGGTGGCAGGTTGATCATAGGACTTTGACCCAACCAGGTCGGGGTGTGACATTCCTATTACCTAGAATTGGTATCTCATGAATTCGGCATCTAAGTGCCCATTCTGAAGGGGGATGTTCCTTATGGTCCGTCTGGTTTAGGGTATACTAGGACGTTACTAATTCCGGGAAGTGAACCATGTTTATCGACCATTGCCTGACCAGGTCGACGCTTGTCAATGCACCACCTTGTGTTTCCATTCATCCGTTCATGGCTAGGCATGGGGCACTTCGAGGAGAATGGTCAGCCCGAAGGACTCCTCTTATCCACCCTAAGAATTTTTTTTGCGTGTTGTCGGTGCCATGAGATGTGATTTCTACAATATCGGGTCTGTCCCTGAGGGTATCGATCTCAAGGTCAAGTGACCCTTCCAGGGCATCTCTAGAAAGGCTAGGTTATCGCTTCCCAATAATCCCATCCACGGGCGCATCAGTGGGTGCCACCATGTGTGGTTCCTTCTCACTGGTCCTTGGTGTGTGGTATTGTGTATGACCTCCTTTTTGCATCATCCATTAGCCTTAGTCGAGACTCTAGATATGGCTCAATCGGGCCTATCTTGTTCCCCCTTTCTCTCCTTATTTTTTTTTATATAGGAACTATATTCTCTTTGTTTTACCAACTTGTGTTGCCACATCTTATTCTTGTAGTCCCACTTGGCTCGGGGGTGGATAATCATCTCACCCTTAGTATGAGGTATGCTTTGGTCAAGAGTTGTGATACCTCAACCACTTTAAGGGTTTTTCCTCCTTCACCCTTCACTCTTGCCCTTGTGGGGTGGCATCCCTTAGGATTTACCTGTCCGGATGTGATGACCATTTATTTTGGAACTTAGGACAATTACCAGTGTGGGGTACTGAAGTGCCCACCATCCACCTTGACTTTCCTTGGTCACTCCAGAATCTACAAGTGTAAGGCCCTAAGGTCATATGCCTATATGAGCTCCAAGCCATCACCAAGGCTCTCCCCCTCATCCCAAAAATTTTGTCCTTGGTCACTCCAG
This sequence comes from Trapa bicornis, assembly GCA_030064425.1. NCBI lineage: Eukaryota > Viridiplantae > Streptophyta > Magnoliopsida > Myrtales > Lythraceae > Trapa > Trapa bicornis. The sequence goes on from CM057752.1 coordinate 18,379,073, forward strand.
AATCTACAAGTGTAAGGCCCTAAGGTCGTATGCCTATATGAGCTCCGAGCCATCACCAAGGCTCTCCCCCTCATCCCAAAAATTTTGTCTTGGTGTGGGACCATGTACTTAGTTCCCCTTCCTCAGCCTATTTCTGGTCTTACCTCTTAGACGGGGCATTCGGTTATAAGGCCCAGTTTTGCACCCTAGAAACTAGTCCTTTGGTTACACACAACTTAATCTCGTAGTTACTTTCCTTGCAGGTAACAAGCTTCCCACTTTTTCATTAATACACCTTAAAAGGCTTACTAATTTACATAATGTCGAGGTCTACCCTTGGCTTGTACACTAGGCCCCATCTAGAGAACCACATATACTACTTGAGCACACTACCAAAACATGGCGGGCCCCATGGCTACCTCAATTAGTTCCTCGGTCGAGTACTTAATGATTTCGACTGGTACTGCTCTCTTCATTGTCCTCATCTCACTTCTCCTCCTCTACTTCCTCCTTGATTTGTACATGGTCTAGGGGTGGAGGGTTTTCCACAATCCTCTCACACTCGTAGGCTATGACGATGGTGGCATCAATGTCCATGTGGGTTCCCAACCCACTAAGTATGCAGTGAATAGACTGGTTATGTCGCACCCCGACCCATTTTGGTCGGATTCCCATGAGCAACTCACCACTCCCTTTGGTCTATGAGGGGGTTTCACCCCTTCCTAAACCACGAGGAATTAGGTGACCTTTTTCTTGTTTTTCCTAGAATAGCATTATACCAAAATTAATATATTAAAACTTTCATACCTGTCTTATAGTTCAACAACGAGGGGTCTTTTAAGGTTGATCTTCCTCTTTTACCTAAAAAGGGTTAAAGGGAGGGGTGAGTTTCTACAACTTATTAAGCGGGTGTTGGGAGTGGGTTTTAAAAAAAGTTTAGTTTCTTTATCAAAACCATGTCAAGGTTAACAATTCCTTTCTAAGGTTTTCCTCAAACTCAAATCTCCAAATCCTTTTTCCATTTCCATATTAGGTGTGTCTAGCTCTCTTAGCCCATCCCCTTGCCTCGGGAGGCATTTAGCAAACAAACACATGCCCTTCATCAGGAAGGGTACATATATTCAAAAAGTCAGTCCAAAATTGCATCCACTTGGGGATTAACGCGACTTTGTTGTCCACCCTAATAGAAGTCCCAAACGTCCGACCCTTAGACCCGAATGCCACTTTGTGTCCGTATGAGGATGAACACCTCATCCTGTCCTCTCTCCAGTCTCATGCACAAGAAGTTCCTAGAGCTTCATGAAAAAACCAGTATGATAAACTGCCCTTATTGCCCCCCATATCATCCAACAGCCCTTGGGACCCATCACTATCCCCTAGGGCGTCTTGATGGTCACATACCTTAAGTCCGTGCACAAACAAAAGTTTTGTATACTTAGCCATCATCTTTGGTGCCAATGGTTGAATGTCCCCGACACTAAACCCGACCTACAACTGTTTGTCTAGGTCGATTCGTTGACCTGGCCCTAACGCATTGCTGCCAGTCCATTGAGCATTGTCGGTCCTAACTTGATATTGTGGCATATAACATAAACATTTCTATTTTAATTAGGAGTTTTCATGGCTATTTCTAATCATGTTTGTTTACAGGCTCTAGCGCGTGGCCTGCCTTGGGCCCACTACACGTGTTTTCCAAAATTGGGCCTTAAGCCCTATAAGTTAAAAAATTGAGCCGTCGGGCCTATTAGAGCTATTCAAGCTCCCGTCAAGAAGGTCTCCCAAATAGTTTATGCAGTTGTCACATAGTCAGGGAAGAACACTTATGACAAAATTTCTTTTTATCTCATCACACCAACCGGGTGTGATGATGGATCTGCTTACAATCGGTAGGTGCTTTTCCCCTTTCCTAAAGGAAACTAATCATACCAACCAGGTATGATGTTGGTTTATGCCTACTCACAACTTATAAGTAGGTTTTATCCGTTAAAAATAGTGCTCATCGACCCAACCGATATGATGTATAAAAGTCTCACTCACCCATTGACTATGACACGTTTATCTCCAGTCAGCTTCCAAGTCCATGCTAGTTTTTTCTTGTTGGCGTTCCGGTCTCACGTGTCCCTACACGATTTGGGTATCATTATTAATAAGGATTCGACATGACAGCCTTCCTTTTCTCACGTATGAGTGAGTAGGCCCAAAGTTCTTGGTTTATAGCACTTAGGTCCCCTAAAGTTCATTTTTCTTGACTTTAGGTCCCTAATGCTAAATTTCCCCTAAATTGAACCCCAAGGTTTCCAATATCCTCTTTGGATCCTCAATTTACTCAAAATTGTGTAAGGGGCTCTTGTTTTCCAAATTTCTAATTTGGTCCCCAATTTTCCAAAAATTACAAATTTGCCCCCACTTTAAAAAAATAGCCATTTGGCTCCAAATCTTTTGAAAATTGACCAATTGATCCCTCAACATCTTTCTTATTGCCAATTGACCTTCAATTTTGAGAAATTGCATGGAGGTCCCAAAATTTTTTGAAATCTCCAATTTCCCCCTAGATCCCCTCCAATTTCTTCCCCCTTTCTAACTAAATTTGATTCATTCAAATTGGCCGTCAATTGAGGTTAATTGCTCCAATTGATAGCATGGATCGATCTCTACACTTCCATATGATCAAATGGAGCTTTGAATTGCAGAATTTGAGTTTGAAACAAGTTCAAACGGAGCTTTACCGAAAAACTATTTGTAGAGAGAGAAAGCTTCAAAAGGTTACCATCAGAGGTGCAGTGGTCTGAGCTCTTGATCTAGGGAGGTAGATGTCGTCCTTTGGATCCTTCTAGGATCAAGAATTTCTACAATTGAAGTCCATAAAAGGGTGAATTTTGTTAGTGAAATTCAACACTTTCTTTCTCTAACATCGATCCACAACAACGAAGGAGGGCCAAATTGGCTTACCTTTCACCTCGGTGGAGTACTGGTCATGTGATGGTCATGGGGATGTTGAGGAGGCTTGATTTGGATGGAGGGGGGTCTGAATTTATCTGAATTCAGTTCGGCCAATATAGGGCAGCTTCGGTCCGTCCGAGCTACTTTACTGTTTGATTCTGTCGGTGCTTCTTTGGCGGTCCTTGGGTCGAAGGGAGATTATTGTCAGGTAGCTAACTTCCCCCAGAGTCTGTAGGACTAGACCTCACCTTCTAAGGGTAAGAAAAGTACCCATATCAGAGATCTGGTTCGAGCTTCACTACAAAATGGAGTAGAGGGACCCTTTGCCTGACCAGTTTCCATATTGTTCGAGCATATCCTCTTCAAAAAATGCCCAAATCGGAGAGAATATTCCTTCGTCAGAGAAGGAAAGTTTTTTAATGGATGAGCAGTATTGTCATTATGAGGAAGAAGATGATACTGTTCCAGACCAAACCGATCCGGTCTCACCGGTTTCAATGGCAAAAATCGGTCGGTTTAGGCCTTATTCGACCAATTTTCTCTTATCTAAAAATTTATAAATTTGTCTAAATTCATTTCCCATCCAATGGTGGCTTCAATTTCGCAATTTGATCAATTTAAGCCACTAAGAAAAAAAATTAATTTAGAAACTAGTTCATGTATAGTTCAAACCGGTTCAATCCAATTCGGGTCGAGTTCACCCTGAATCAGTTCGGTTTTCTTTTTCAATTTGGTCCATGGTTCTTCCCCATAATTTTTATACTTTGAGTCAATTGGGATTTTCCAATTTCCCATTTTACCCCTTCTTTACTAGTTTTGGTTTGTTAAATTGCTTGATTTTCTCTTTTGAATCAACCGGTTCTTTTCCAAGTTTTCTTATCCATAAGGAACGAGGTTTACAACTCTCCCCTCCTTTTAGGGGTTTGGTCCCCAAAACTTGATTACGTATCTTTTACATTGGGAATAATTTCCCTTGATGTCAACTTGGGGTTTACTTAACTTGCTACCCCTTTGGTCGTTTCTTCACTTAGCCCCTTTAAACCACATGCTTAAGGAATTTCTTTCCTTTCTATTGTGTACTCACTCCATGGAGTGTATCCTGATTAGGCATGTTTTACCCACAAGTCCAAAGTTACACCCTTAGGTCCACTTCTTACTCTACTTAGAGTAAGACTTTTCTTTTTTAGGGTTCTTATCCAGGTCATTGGGTTGGATGTTCCATACACATTTGATCATCCCCGTTTCCATTTATTCCCTTGGTCATTGATGCTCTGTAGCTCAGCATCCTTTTAGACTTTTTGTCCTTAACCCATGGTTTTTTATATGATTTTCTCCTTATCTTATTTTGGTTGTTCGTCCATCTTTTTTTTACTACAGTTCTAGTTCCAATTCTTAGGTTTGACTCCATCATGTTTGACTAATGAACTCTTTTTTACTTGAGTCACATTTTCCTGGGATTGTTTGACCTACATGTCCCTTACAACATAACGTGTTCTAGAATTTTTTTTTGTTCATTATAGTTATAGAACATTTTCTCGATAACAGTTTATGCCTTTCCAACCATTAGGAGTCGTGTGGCTTCGTTCCCTTGTGTTACTTGTTAGTGTTCCCCAACTACCTTCAGCATTATCCAATTGTCCCTTTACATTCTAATATCATGATTTTGTTGGTTCTTCCTTATCTACTCATTCCTTGTCAACTTCCTTATTGGTTTTTTTTGGTTTCAATCATAGGGTTTCCCGATTACTTCTTGACTTATCGATATGCTTGGGATTTTTCCTTCCTTATGTCTTGCCACATCTCCAATGGTGTCATTTACTCAAGGATCCCTTTTCTCATTCCTTCCTTACTCACTCGTGGCCATTTCATGGTTCCTTATTCCGAGTTGGTCCCTTTTAGTCTACATGTCGATTCCTTTGTTTGGGGAGTTTCCTTTTGATGATTTCATTCTCTACTATATCCTTTAAAGTAGAGACTTCCACCTTAGGAGCTACACGTTCAACCTTCTTACCCTTTCTTGAAGGTTTCCTTTCTTCACCCCCTTACACCCTATTGACATTGGGTCAATTGCCCATTTTTAATCCTTCATTCTCTTAAAATTCCCCTTTCGTCCCTTATTCCCTATCCAAGGAACTTCCGATTATGGGGTCTTATTTTGTGTACTCCACACTATGCCCAGTTGTACAATCTTTAGGCTCCATTAAGGGAGCGTAGACCACAACCAGTCTTGATGTCCATGGTTGTTTCCCTTAATCACTTCTTAAATGAAGGGCTTACTCCTCCTTGGTTTCTCAGATATCCTTTCATTTATTTCCTTATTATGGGTATTCCACCCATTCTTACTTGTTATGACATCTTTTGATGCTATCTTCCTACTTACTGTTCCTTGGATTTTAGGTATACTTCCCTTGTAATTGGTCCTTTATCCCAACTTGCATTCCATTTGCAATTTTACCTTCTATTCCACTTTAATTGGGTTCATTACTTCTTCGTCGGGATATGTATGCCTCTCTAGGGCTCCCTTCCTTGATAGGCTTCCTCCTCTTTTCCCGGATTTCCTCTTTCCTTCATCTTCTTGGGTATCTATCTTTAGGTCAACCTCATGACATCCTTTGATATCATCCTCTCCTGCTTACCCTTACTTTGGGAATCTTGTTGGCACATCCTTTGTACTTTGTCTTTATTCCAGCTTTTACTCACTACAATTTTATTTTTATTACGAAGGGATTTCGATCTCTTTCCTTTTGAGGTTTCTTAATCTCCTTCTGAGAGCTTGCTTAATCCCTCCCGTGACTTAAGTTTGGTCGTCAATCCATTTTCAACCATTGATCCTACTTTTCCTTTATCCTACTTTTCCAATATTTGGCCTTTTCAGTTCTTCCTTCTTCGTCGGGGTTTAAATCCATGGTTCTCCCGAGGGTCAGTTCGTTAATTTCCTTGTCCCAAATATTTTTTTGTCCAACTGTCTGGGGGTAGCTGTCTCTAGAATTCACTCGTGCTTGATGCCCATCTTGTCATAGTTTGTAGGGTGTAGCCGATATTACTTCTCGGTCCTTCATAGGGCATCATTTCGTAATAAAAATTCTATGGTCTCCATAGATTTGGGGAGAAGTCAGCTACCCGACAGTAGTCTCCATTTACTCCGAGGATCGCTAGAGAAGCGCTGACATGATCGAATAGTGAAGCAGCTACGACGGACCAAAGCTGCCGTGTTCCAACCGAGTTAAAAATGGCTAATTTAAACCCTTCTCAAGTCAAACCATGCTCTCCCAACACTTCCAAAGCCCTCATACGATTGAAATAGAGCTAAAAGGTAAGCCAATTTGGCTCCCCTCTGTAAATTCTGATCAATGTTAGAGAGAGAAACGATGAAACTTCGATGATGAAATTCTCACTTAATTCAACATGAATTGTTGTAATTCATAATCCTAGGAGGGTCCTCAGGACAAGAGCGACATGCCCTGATCGATAGCTTGCTTACCGAACCTAAGGCCTCCTCTGCCGCACCTTTGATGGTAAGCTTTCGAAGCTTTCTCTCTATAAGTTCAGTTTTCCGATGAAGCTCTGTTTGAGATCAATTTGGACCTAAATGACACGATGCAAAGCTCCATTGAATCGTGTGGAAATGTAGGAATTGATCCATACCTTCAATTGGATCAATTAACCCCGATTGAATGGTGAAGTTGATGAAATCAAATTCAGCCAATTTGAAAGGGGGAAATTGGGAAAAATTTTGGGGGAAATTGGGGATTTCGTAAAATTGAGGGACCAAAGTGCAATTTCCCAAAATTGAGGGCCAATTAGCCATGAAAAGGATGTTGGAGGATCAATTAGTCAATTTTTGAAATTTATTTGGGTCAAATTGCCATTTTTGTAAAGTAAGGGCAAAATGGTAATTTTTGAAAAGTTGGGGGACCAAATTGGAAATTTGGGAAACTTGAACCCCTTAAGTGATTTTGAGTAAATTGAGGACCTAAAGTAAATTTTAGAAAGTTTTGGGACACAATTTGGCGAAAAGTTTGCCTTAGGGACCTAAGGCTAAGGAAAAAGAACTTTAGGGAGCTAAATGTAAATAATAGAATAGTTTTTTGCATTTTGTTCATACATGAGAAATGAAGGCTATTATGCCAAATGTTAATAAACAAGGATGTCCAAATCGTGTAGGAACATGAAGGATTGGAATGCCATCAAAGATAAGCTCGCTTGGAGGTAAAAAGCCGATTTGGAGGAAATACACTACAAATATCGAGTGAGTGGGTTTATTCACATCCTACATGGTTGGGATGATGTGCACCTCGAAAATGAAAAACTACTACTATGTGGAATTTTAACATCACACCTGGTTGGGATGATGTGAGAACTACGCAAAAAAACTACTTACTGGTTGTAAGTAGATTATACTCGGTTAGTATGATGATATTCTTGGAAGGAAGTAGAAAACCCGCTTACCGGTTGTAAGCGGAGATGTCGTCATACCTACTTGGTGTGATGGATGAGTTGAAATTTAGTTTGTTAGAAGTGTTCTCCCCTAACTATGTGCTAATGCTTAAAAATTTTGGGAGACCTTCTTGATTAGAGCTCGAATAGCTCAAATAGGCCAAAGGCCTTGGTTTTGGAACTTGGGGGCTAAAATGCCTAATTTTTGGAAAACCTCATATAGTGGGCCCAAGGCCAGTTAGCATGAGCAGGAACTCATAAACAAACATGATGATAAGTAATGAAAACTATCATTAAAAATGGAATTTACTATGTGATTCACCACAGTACCATGTCAGGATTGACAAGGCTCGATGGGCTAATGACATCGTGTCATGGCTAGGTCAACAAACCAGTCAGATAAACAACTGCAGGCCGGATTGAGTGTCGAAGCCATTGGACCATAGGCACCAAAGATAAATGGCTTTTTGGGAAAATATAGTTTGTGCATGCACTTGAGGTTTGGGACCAAGAGGGGTAGTGATGCATCCTAAGGGCTGTTGGATGACATAGTGGCGATAATGGAAAGAGAAGCTATTGTGTTTGAGTTTCTCATCATACCAGTTAGTCATGGAGTTACTGTGTTTAGACTCCACAGAGTTACTATGTTTGAACTCCACGAGGCTACTATGTTTGGGGCTTCCTGAAGCCATTGTGTTTGAGCTTCATGTGCACGAGACCGAGATATGGTCTATATCCTCATACGGACATGGAGTTGATTTGAGGTTTAAGGGTTGAATGCAGCAAACATCCACTCATTCTCAGGATAGAAGTGGACGGGCTTCTATATAGGTGGTCAGTAAAGTCGCTCTGATGCCACAAGTGGGTGCAGTGGACGGGCTGCCTCGAAAATGTGTGATCCCTTCATGATGAAGTGCATGTGTTTATTGTTAAACACATTGATTGTGGATAACAAGGAAAATTGGTTTGAATAACCGTGAATTTAAGGAAGAAATAATCTTAAAGGAAATAAGGAGTGTCACGCCCGACCTAGTTTGATCGGATCCCCATGAACAACACGCCACTCTCCCGGTTTACTAAGGGTTTTCTCGTTCTTTATCTCGGGAGGAGTAAGACGTCCTTAAAACTTGTACCTTTCTTGGAATAACATAAATCAAAATTGCATAAAAATTTTAACTTACATACCTATTTTGTAGGTGTAACTAATAGGGCATCTTTGGGTAGGTTTCCCTTGGTTACCTGAAGAGGGATATAAGGGAGGGGGTGAGTTCAACGACTTAGTGAATGGGTTTTTAAAGTTTGACTTTTAAGAAAAGTGTTTGAATTGGAGTGTGTCAGACTCATTATTTTTAAAATATCTCATTCTCAAAATCTCAGTTTTCATAGCCATTTCTCAATTGTCAATCATAATCGGTGTGCTTATCAACCAACACATGCCCTTCATCATGAAGGGAACACACATTCACAGGGCAACGCATCCATTACACCCACTTGTGGAGTCGAAGTGACTTTACCGGCCATCTAGATAGAAGCATGTCCACTTCTACCCTAAGAATGAGTGGATGTACATGACATTCGACTCTCAATTTGATAAATAAAACTCCGTGTCCGTATGAGGACAAAGACCTCATCCCGACCCCACCCCTAGTCTCAAGCGCATGAAGCTACGTCGAGCTTTCCAGACTGCTGACACAACAAACTGCCCTTATCTCTACCATGTCGTCCAATAGTGCTAGGACGCATCACTACCCCTCTTGGGCATCTTGAAGGTGTCATATCTCAGTGCATGCACAAAACAATAGTTTTTCACATAAGCCATTTAATCTGTGGTGCCACTGGTCCAATGGGCCCGACCCTCAACTCGACCTGTAGCTATTTGTCTCAGCTGGTTCGTCGACCTATCATGTCGCACGCTAGTCCATCGACTATGTTGATCCTGTCTTGGTACCATGGCCAAACAATTCATTCATTTAAAGTTTTCATGGCTTAAACTCATGTTTGTTTACGAGCTCATGTTTGTTTACGAGCTCATGCTCGTGCCAATTAGCGTTGGGTCACTTGTACGAGATTTTCAAAATTGGGCATGTTAGCCCCCAAGTTCCAAAACCGAGGCCTCCGACCTATTTGAGCTATTCGAGCTCCCATCAAGAAGGTCTCCCAAAAAGTTTAAGCAGTAGCACACTGTAAACTCTGCTCTTTGGAGTTAAGAAAATCCGGGAAAGAATTGGTCAAACTGAGTGAGAAAATCAAACCAGTTCACAAACCCGATTTTTTAGGAACGGACAAACTAGATAAATTACAACTCTCATATGACCCAAAAAGGTTCATAAACTTTGGAAAAGAACTTTAGAACCAATTGGGAGAGAGAAACTACACGGTTCGGGTGAATCGGATCCGAACCAAATTGAATCGGTTATTGAACCGAGCTGGTTTATGAACCAGAATAGATAGAGAGAGGGCAAACCAAGGAAATTATGGATCCCAAGTGACCTAAGGAGTCACATAAGTTATGAATAAGGACTTTAGGATGAATGAAGGATGAAAACCAAACAGGTTCAGGTGAACCGGTTCCAAACCGGATTGAACTAGTTTGGACCTGTTTGAACCACTATTGAACAGGATGCTAAATTCATTTTTCTAGGTGGCTTAAAAAATTCAAATTTGAGATTTGAGACTACCATTGGATAGAAAATGAAATTAGATGAATTTAGAAATTTTTAGATTTGAAAATTTTTTTCGAATCGGGGGTGAATCGATCGGTTTAATCTTTGAACCCAGTTCGGACTGGTCCGATCCGGTTTGGAATAATGTCCTCTTCTTCCTTCAGATGACAACACTGTTCACTCGCCAAAAAAATTAAAGTAGCTATGATAAAGAGGAAACGTTTCTTTTCAGTACATTTCAGGCCATCAATGACTATCATAAAGGTGCCAAACGCACGAGTCCCAAAGCTCCCTATATAAAGAGCCCCTCTCCATTCATCCTCTCCACACCTGAAAACCTCACAATCTCTCAACAGCTTAGTTTTTCGACGAAGCTCAAACCAGAGCTTTGATATAGGGTCTTTTCTAAGGCAAAGAAGGCATGCTTGAGTTTCTTAGAACTGGAAAGAAGTATGCTACATAGTGGTAGTCTTCATTCGCTCTAAGGGTCGCCAAAGAAGCGCCAGCGTGATTGAACAGTGGAGCAACTCCGGCGGACCGAAGCTGCCCTGTTTTGGCCGAGCTAAAATCGGCCAATTCAAGCCCTCCTCAAGCCAAACCAAGCTCTCCCAATACCTCCTCGGCCAGAATTTCGATAATAAAATTCTCACACAATTCGATGTCAATTGATGCAATTCTTGATCATATGAGAAACCTCAATAGGAGAGATATCTGCCCTGATTGAAAGCTCGGTCCGCTGCGCCCCTGACAGAGAGCTTTTGAAGCTTTCTCTCTCTACGTTCTATTTTCCGACGAAGCTCCATTTGAGCTCATTCTAGTGTCAAAACTTGCAATTCAAAGTGCAATTGAATTGTATGAAGATTTAGAAACTCTAATTTAACTTCAATTTTAACAATTAAACTTGTTTGATCAGTCAATTTGATGAAATCAAATTCGGCTGTGTTGGAAAGTTGAAATTGGGGGGAAAATTGGGGATTTCAAAAATTTGAGTGACCAAAATGCAATTTTATAAAATTGAGGTCCAATTGGCCATGATAAGAGAGTTAAAGGACCAATTGAGCAAATTTTAGAATTTTTGGGATAAAACTTACCATTTTTGTAAAGGAAGGGTAAAATGGTAATTTTGGAAAAATTGGGGCCCAAATTGAGAATTTGGGAAACTTGAACCCTTTTTATGAAATTGAATAAATTGAGGTCCCAAGGGGACTTTTTAAATGTTTCGAGACTTAATTTGAGGAAAACCGACAATTGGGGCCTAAAGTAAAATGAAAAGAACTTTAGAGACCAAAGTGCAATTATTTGAAAAGTTGGATATTTTAGTAACTCATAATAAATGAAGGTTAAGCCAAATGATAATGAACAAAAATGTTCATTTTGAGTAGGTACATGAGATATCGGGAACGCCAGCTGAGATTAAGCTCGCAAGGGACGAAAAATCGTCTTAGAGGAAATACATTGCACGATCGGGTGAGTGGGATTTTTATATCATACCTGATTGGGATGATAAGCACCTCAAAAATGAAAACCCACTGCTAAGTAATATTTTAAACATCACACTTGAGAGGAGTGATGTGAAAATCATGTGGAAAAACTACTTACTGGTGTAAGTAGATCATACTCGGTTGGTATAATGAAAGTTCCTCGAAGGAAGTGGAAAACTCGTTCACCGGTTATAAGCAAAGATGTCCTCATACACGATTGGTATGATGGATAGTTGAAAAGTATTTTGTCGGAAGTGCTCTCCCCTGACTGTGTGCCACTGCTTAAATATTTTGGGAGATCTTCTTGACAAGAGCTCGAATAGCTCTATTAGGCCGGAGGCCTCGGTTTTGGAACTTGGGGCTAATATTCCCAATTTTGAAAATCTTGAACAGTGGGCCCAATGCCAGTTGGCACAAGTAGGAGCTTATAAACAAACATGATTTATATGCCATGAAAACTTAAGTAATGAGTTGTTTGGCAATGGTACCAAGACATGATCGACATACTCAGTCAACTAGCGAAAGTGTAACATGACAAGTCTTCGGACTAGTTAAGACAAATTACTGTAGGTCGAGTTGAGGGTTGGGGCCGTTGGACCAATGACACCACATAATATATGGCCTTATATGAAAAAAATGTTGATTGTGCATGCACTGTGTTACAGGACCTTCAAGATGCCCAAGAAGGGTAGTGATGCGTCCTAGGGCTCTAGACGACCTGGTTGATATAAGGGTAGTTAGTCGTACCAGAAGTTTTGTGAAGCTTAGAGCAGCTACAAGCGCATGAGACCGTGGTGGGGATAGGATGAGGTCTATGTCCTCATACGGACACGAAGATTTGTTATGGGATTGAGGGTTGGATATCACGAGCATCCACTCATTCTTAGGGTAGAAGTGGATATGCTTCTATCTAGGTGGCCTGTAAAGTCGCTCTGAGGCCAGAAGTGGGTTCAATGGACGAGCGGGTCTGCGATTGTGTGTTTTACCTTCATGATGAAGAATGTGTGTTGGGTGACGACACACCGTCGTAATAAGAATTGAATTTGAAAAATCGAGATTTGAAAATGAGAAAAATTAAAAGAATTAAAGGTGTCTGGTACACTTCAACTTGGAAACTATTTTTATTGAAATATCATTTTTAAATACCCATTCACTAAGTTGTAGAAACTCCCCACTCTTTTAATCCCTTTTCAGGAATTAGAGAAAATAACTATGGATAACACCAAGCCTTACCCTCTGTCAGGTGTGGTTAATTTCTCTTAAGCTTGCATTTTATTTGATATATGTCCTTCCATGGAACAAGGTTGAAAGTACGCCTGGTTCCACTTGAGTTAAAGAAGGAGGAAACTCCTTTTGAATCAAGAGAGCGGTGGGTTGTTCACGGGGATCCAACCAAACCGGGTCAGGGCGTGACAACTAGAGTGGTATCAGAGCCTAGTTCCCTTGAAACATTTTCAATATTATGCGCTCACATTAATCCAATTATAAACTATTGTGTAGGAAGGAGAGTTCCTAGGAAATTCGCGGTGAAATCTAGTCATCTACCTATAACAACAAAAAAGACACTCAACCCAAGGGAGGAAGCAATATAAAGTTCCTAAAGGGAGAGAAATGAGTACCCAAGGACATGGTGAAAGACTACCGGAAACTGGTAGGAGCCTTACTAGAACCGGAAGATATCATATACCCTCCTCCCAAAAAAGAGAAACCAATATCACCTCCTAGAAGTCCAACCCTTCCTCCTCTAGTCCCACAACAATCGGAGGGGAATTCCACCAAGAAGGAGGCTTGGGATAGTTATTGGGATGCATATGCCACCTTCATGAAGGTCCACCAAGTACCTCTACCTACTTAACATAGCTTCAATCACTCCCAATGGGTAAAGTGGACTTATGAGTTTGAGGTTGATGTACTATGGCAGTACGGATTGGATTGGAGGCCATACATGAAATTCATCCTGTTAGGGAACACGAATGGACCCCAACCAATTCCTAATAGCGTTCTGATCAAGAATCTCACAACCGTTCTAGGGTTAATTCTAGTCCTATGACCCCAAGGGAGTAAGGGGTAGAAAATTCCTGAAATAAGCCAAGTATGGTAAGAAAATATTTCTTGAATGAATGAAAGTAAGTTTTGTTAAAACTTACGAGTTCTTTGATAAATTCAAAATAAAAGAGTATGACAATAAAAAGGTAGGAAATCACCTAAGGAAGAAAAGACGGATTATTTATAGTTAATCTTAACCATTAAGACTTACCCTTGGAAATATGATAAGAATCCATCTAAGGGAGATCTTAAGAAAAGGAAAAGAAATAGAAGTTAGAATAAAGGGAAGTAATCATTAAAGAGTATAGATTCATGGAGAGTCCAAGGAATTAAAGATAAGCTCAGAGAATGAAGGGTAAGGAAAAACAAGGAGGAGTAGAACATTCCAAAGGGAACCACAAGAATAGAAGCTGATCGAGAAGAGAAAGAAATAAGTATAGAGACCACCAAGGAAAGATTGGAAGAAAGTAGAATAACAGGAAGGTCCAATTGTAACAACAACTTATAAAGAACTAAGATACAGTTACTTAGGAACTCCATAAGATATGGAGAATTGTGGAAGAAAAAGGTATGGACCACAAGAGGAAGAAAAGTAGGACTGGATGAATCATACAAGATCCTTAAGTTAAGGTTAAGATTTAAAAGATAAAATTTCTAAAGAACGGTAGGGTGATTAAACCATAGAATCCTAGAATGGAAGACACTAGAAGGAGGATGAAAATATGAAGTTGGATCGAGGAAGGAGAAATCTCCAGGTCAAGACAATCAATCGAGGAAATGTCACAAAAATCGGAGTCAAAATGAGGACCGTAGTAAGAAATAGGAGTGGCTAAGTGAGCATTTTAGGGGGTTAAGTGTGATCTACTGCAAGAAGACCTAGAAGCCCAAATAGAAACTTTAGACGGATTTGATTGAAGGAAATAACTCATATGGACTAAATCATTCGAAGGAGTAAACGAAGAGATGGGGAGTAGTAAAAGAATACACCGTAATCAATATAAAGGGAGGAATACCAAGGACATGAAGATACAGAAAATTTGGACACAATAATGATGAGAGGTTCACCTCAAAGGATTAAACAAATGCTGGAGCAAGTGAGAATGAAGCAAGATAGACGAAAAGTACTCATAGATCCGAAGAGTAAATTGTAAACTGGTGAAAATAATTGCAGAAGACATTCCAGAATTTAATAATTACAGTGGTAAAACCAGAAGGAAATCCTGGGAGAGAGGGAATGTGAAGCTCATCAAAGAAAGGAATCTTGGAAAAACATAGGTTTATCAACAAAGAGGAAATGGAACCAACGGAATAAGAAAGAGAATATGCTTCTCAAGAACAAGATACTAGAGATGAAAGGATCAAGTACAAGGGGAAAGAAATCGTAAAGATCCAAGGGATAAGTCAAACCCAAGTAACATGTAAGTAGGAGGATGACATCAAAAGATGTCATCGAGTAAGAAAGGAACTAACTCAGAATAAAGAATAGTGGGAGGATCATTGATGAGAGTAAGAATGGATTTGGAAAGAGAAGAGATCTTAAAGAGAAAGCACACTAGTGGGAATGAGAAATGAAGTAAAAGATCAAGAGTTTTAATATGTCAGTGAGTATTAGGAAGTTCAAGGATTTGAAGGTTGAATGATCGAATAAAGAGGTTTGGAGAAGACGAGCAAGTATGGAAAGCAATATTGTTATAGGGATGTGAAGTCAAAGACATCACGAAGAATGTCATGCGATAAGGGGCATGTAAACCCAACTGACTCAGGGAAATATGACTTGGGCAAGGAAAGGTCTATGAGTAAGGCATAACAATGTCAAGCATAAAGGTGAAAACTAAAGAAAGAGAAAGGGATCCATACAGGATGAAAAGGTGATAAACGCCAAAATTTGGGGAAGAAAAATGACTAGAACTCATAGTTCTGAAATTTTTTAGTAAAAGAAGCTTGGAATGGGAAATGGTGCCTTGGGAAGGAAGGAGGTAACTAAAGGAAATGATCCTAGATCTTCCAGGAAGATATTCTAGGTTAAAGTAAGTTACATGGAATGAGGAAAGGATGAGAATGAGACGAGAATCTTAGGTATTTGATGAAAGGGATGAACGAAAACAACCAAGAAGGTTGTAAGACGATAAAATAGAAATTTTACACATCAATAAAAAGTTCAAGCCAATACGCAAAAAGTGTGGAATAAGTTTTGGGGACAAAACTCCTAAAAGTAGGGGAGAGTTGTAAACCCCGCTCTTTGGCGTTAAGGAAAACTGGGAAAGAACCGGTCAAACCGAGTGAGAAAACCAAACTAGTTCACAAACTCGATTTTTGAGAAACGGGCAAATTGGAGAAATTACAACTCTCATGTGACCCAAAAAGGTTCATAAACCTTGGAAAAGAACTTTAGAACCAATTGGGAGAGAAAAAGTAAACTGGTTTGGGTGAACTGGATCTGAACCGAATTGAATCAGTTATTGAACCAAGCTAGTTTATGAACCTGAACTGATAGAGAGAGGGCAAATCGGGGAAATTATGGATCCCAAGTGACCTAATGAGTCACATAAGTCATGGATAAGGACTTTAGGATGAATGGGGGATGAAAACCAACCCGGTTCAGGTGAAACCAATCCGAACCAGATTGAAATGGTTTGGACCAGTTTGAACCTCTATTGAACCAAATGCTAAATTCATTTTTCTAGGTGGCTTAAAAAATTTAAATTTATAATTTGAGGCCACCATTAGATAGAAAATGAAATTAGATGAATTTAGAAATTTTTAGATTTGAAAATTTTGGTCGAATCAGGGGTGAACTAGCCGGTTTAAGCTTTGAACCTAGTTCGGAACGGTTCGGTTCGGTTCGGTTCGGAACAGTGTTGTCTTCTTCCTTCGAATGACAGCATTGTTCACTTGTTGAAAAATCGAAGCAGCGCCAACGAAGAGAAAATGTTTCTGTTTAGTACATTTTAGACCATCAATGACTATTATAAAGGTGCCAAACAGACAGCCGACGAGTCCCCAAGCTCCTTATATAAAGAGCTCCTCTCCATTCATCCTCTTCACACCTGAAAACCTCACTCTCTCTCAACTACAATTTTCCGGTGAAGCTTGAACTAGAGCTCTAATATAGGGTTTTTTTGAGCCATAGAAGGCGTGTTTGGGTTCCTTAGAACCGAGGAGAAGTCAGTTACACGGTGGTAGTCTTCATGCGCTTCGAGGGTCATTTGAGAAGCGTCGGCGTGATCGAACAGTGAAGCAGCTCTGGTGGACCGAACCTGCCCTATAACGAATCTGAAAATGACCAATTCGAGCACTTCTCAGGCCAAACCAAGCTCTTCCAACACTTCCTTAGCCCTCTTACAACCGAATTAGAACTAAAAGGCAAGCCAATTCGACTCCATTCTGTAATTTCTGACCAGTGCTAGAGAGAGAACCGATAGAATTTCAATGATAAAATTCTCACCCAATTCGGCATCAATTGATGCAATTCTTGATCCTAGTAGAAACCTCAGGAGGAGAGCTATCTGCCCAGATTAAATGCTCGGACCACTGCGCTCCCAACGGTAAGCATTTGAAGCTTTCTCTCTTTACGTTCTGTTTTCCAATGAAGCTCCATTTGATCTCGTTCCAACGTCAAAACTTGCGATTCAAAGTGCAATTGAATCATATGAAGATGTAGAAACTCTAATTTAACTTCAATTTTAACAATTAAACTGTTCTGTCACGCCTGCATTTCTCTAGTGACCCTCAAAGCAATTGGAGACTACAGGTGTGTAGCTGACTTCTCCCCAAATCCAAAGAACCCGACCACACCTTCTTCAACTCAGAAAAATGCCCAAGTTAGAGGTTTGGTTTGAGCTTCACCAAAAAGTGGAGTAGTAGGGAGAGAGTGCAGTTTTCAGGTGTGAGGAGGATGAACGAGGTGGGGCTCTTTATATAGGAAGCTCAGGGACTTCTTGGTCATTCGATTAGAGCCTTAATGGTGGTCATTCATTGCATGAAACTACCTGGCCAGAGACTTTTCATCTTCACCAGTGCTGCTCTATTTTTTGGCAAGTGAACAGTGCTGTCATCTGAAGGAAGGAGACGACACTGTTCCCAACCGAACTGGACCAGTCCAAACCGGGTTCAAAGCTTAAACCAGTCGGTTAAGGCCTGATTTGACTGAGTTTTTCAAAATTAAAAATTTATAAATTTATCTAAATTCATTCTCTATCCAAAGGTGACCTTAATTCTCTAATTTGAATTTTCTAAGCCACCTAGAAAAATGAATTTAGCATCCGGTTCAATAGTGGTTCAAAGCGGTCCAAACTGATTTGGTTTTCATCTTCAATTCATCCTAAAGTCCTTTTTCATGAATTTTGTGACTCTTCAAGTCACTCGAGATTCATAAATTTCCTGGTTTGCCCTTTCTCTATTGGTTTCAGTTCAAAAATTGACTCCGTTCATTAACCGGTTCAATCCGGCTTGGATCCGATTCACCTTAACTGATCTAGTTTTCTCTCCCAAATTGTCCTAAGGTCCTTTTCCAAGGTTTTTATGAACTCTTTGAGTCACTCGGGAGTTGTAAATTTCCCAAATTGTCCGTTCTTTGATGATCCGGTTTGTGAACCTCTTAGTTTTCTCACTCGGTTTGATCGGTTCTTTTCCCGATTTTCCTTAACTCTAAAGAGCGGGGTTTATAACTCTCCCCTCCTTTTAGAAGTTTTGTCCCCAAAACTAAATCAATATTTTTCTCTCTGGGATAAACTCCCAAAATGTCAACTTGGACATGTTAATACTTTGGTCGTTCTTTCACTTAGCCCACTTTAAATCAGGTACTTAAGGAATTTCTTTGCCTTTACATAGTTTACTCCTTCCATGGAGTTTTATCATAACTAATATGTCTTTCCTGTGAATCCAAAGGTATATCCCTAGGTTCACATCTCCCTTTACTTAGGGAAAGATTCTTCCCTTTGAGGTACTTACTCAAGATTTCAGGATTGGGAGTTCCAAGATGCCCAATCGTTCCTTTGTCTAGTTATTCTCTTCATCGTTGAAACCTTTAGCTCGGCAGGTTTCGGTGTGATCACCTATTTGTCCTATTTCGACTCTTCTTCCATCCGTTGTTTATTATAACTTTGGTCCAACTTTTATGTTTGACTTTGTCATGCTTACTAACTAACTCTTCCTTACTTTGAGTCATATTTTCCTTGGGCATGTTGGGCTTACATGCCCATTACAACATGACATTTTCTAGAACTTGTCTTTGTCCATTAGATTGCTAGAGCACTTCTTTGAGGGACGTTCTCAACTTTCCAACCTTTTATAGATTGTATATGTCATGCCTCGACCCGGTTTGGTCGGATCTTCATGATCAATCCGCCACTCTCCCGATTTATTAAGGGTTTCCCCTTGTTTATAAACTATAAAGAGTAAGGCATTATTTAAACCTGCACCTTTCCTAGAATAACATAAATCAAAACTACATAGAAATTTAAACAATTCATACTTGTCTCACATGCGTATTAGTTATTGGTCCTTGGGGGTAGGCTTTTCGAGATTTCCTGAAAGGGATATAAGGGAGGGGATGAGTACAACAACTCAGTGTATTGGTTTGCAAAATTTATCTTTTTAGGAAAAATGTTTGATTAGGAGTGTGCCAGACTTCTTATTCTCTTTCATAACCTTTATTTTCACATTCTGTTTCTTATCACCATTTCTTATTAATCACACTGTGTTTTCACCCAACACACATCCTTCATCATGAAGGTCAATCACACAATCACAGGCCAGTACGTCCAGTGTACTCACTTGTGGCTTCGGAGCGACTTTACCAACCATCTAGATAGAAGTAAGCCCACTTCTACCCTAAGAATGAGTGGACATTTGTGACATCCGACCCTCAATCCCATAACAATTCTCCGTGTCAATATGAGGACAAAGATCTCATCCCGTCCCCACCCTGGTCTCGTGCGCTTGAAGCGATGTCAAGTTTCAAAAGGTCACCTGGTACGATGAACTGCCATTATATCCACCAGGTCATCCAGGGCCCTAAGACACATCACTACCCCTTTTGGGCATCTTGAAGGTCTCGTAAAAACAGTGCATGCATAATCAGTATTTTTACATCATGCCATATAATCTATGGCGCCACTGGCCCAACGGCCTCAGCCCTTAACTCAACCTGCAGCTATTTGTTTTGACTAGTCTGGAGATCTGTCATGTCGCACTACCGCTAGTTGACTCGGTGTGTCGGTCCTGTCTTGGTACCATGGCCAAAGAATTAAATTATTCAAGTTTTCATGGCATATAATTCATGTTTGTTTACGAGCTCCTACTCGTGCCAACTGGCCTATAGCCCACTATTCGAGATTTTCAAAATTGGGCATAATAGCCCCCAAGTTCAAAAACCGAGGCCTCCAGCCTAATAGAGCTATTCGAGCTCCAGTCAAGAAGGTCTCATAAATTATTCAAGCAATGATGCACAATAAAGGGAAAGCACTTTCAACAAAAATATATTTTCAACTATCCATCATACCAACCGAGTATAAGGATATCTCTGTTCATAACCAATGAACGAGTTTTCCACTTCCTCCGAGTAAGTTTCATCATACCAACCGGATGCGATCTACTTACAACCAGTAAGTAGTTTTTCTGTATTATTTTCACATCACTCTTATAAGTTGTGATGTTTAAAATACCACTAAGTAGTGGATTTTCATTTTCGAGGTACTTATCATCTTAATCGGGTATGATATAAAAATTCCACTGATACGTTAATGTAATGAATTCCTCTTGACTAGTTCTTTGTATTCACACGAGCTTGTCCTTACTTCATATTCCAACAAGATATGAATATTCTTGTTTATTATTTCTCGGCCTATTTGCTTCATTCATTCCAAATGAATGAGAAAACTAAACTTTTTATTTATTTGTAATTAGGTCCCTAAAGTTATTTTTCTTTAACTTCAAGTCCTTAATGCCAGTTTTTCCACAAATTGAGTCTCGAAACTTTTAAAATTCACCTTGGGACCTCAATTTATTCAATTTCACAAAAAGGGGTTTAATTTCCCAAATTTCCAATTTGGTCTCCCAACTTTTCCAAAATTACTATTTGCCCCTACTTTACAAAAATGGTAAGTTTTACCCCAAAATTCTAAAAATTGCCCAATTGGTCCTCCAACATCTTTATCATGCCCAATTGGTCCTCAATTTTATAAAATTACACTTTAGTCCCTCTAATACTTGAAATTCCCAATTTCCCCCAATGTTTCCCCCATTTCAACATTTTAACTTTATCGAATTTGATTTCATCAAATTGATCAATCAAATGAGTTTAATTGTTGAAATTGAAGTTACATTGAAGTTCTTACACCTTCATACTATTCAATTGCACTTTGAAGTGCACAATTTGGTGCCAGAATGAGTTCAAACGGAACTTTGCAAGAAAACTAAACTTAGAGAGAGAAAGCTTCGAAAGCTTACCGTCAGGGGCACGACGTCCGAGCTTTCGATCTGGACAAATAGCTCTCGTCTCGAGGTTCATCCTAGAACCAATAATTGCATCAATTGATACTGAATTGAATGAGAATTTTATCATCAAATTTCTATCGGTTCTCTCTCATGCACCGATCGAAAATTACAGAGGGGAGCCGAATTGGCTTACCTTTCAGCTCTAATTCAGCTGTAGGAGTGCTTTGGAGGTGTTGGGAGGGCTTGCTTTGGCCTAAGAAGGGCTCAAACTGGCCAATTTTAGCTTGACCGAAACAGGGCAGCTTTAGTCCACCAGAGCTACTTCACTGTTTGATCACGCTGGCGCTTCTCCAATGACCCTTAGAGAAAATGGAGACTACATGCATGTAGTTGACTTCTCCCCGAATCTAAAGAACTTGACCTCACCTTATTTGGCTTGGAAAAGTGCCCAAGTTGGAGCTCTAGTTCGAGCTCTGCCAAAAATTGGAGCAATTGAGAGAGAATGGAGTTTTAAGGTGTGGAGAGGATGAATGAGGAGGGTTTCTTTATATACGAAGCTTGGGGACTTCTTGACCGTTCGATTGGCACCTTAATAGCGGTCATTAATTGCCTGAAACTCCCTGGCCGGAGACTTTTTACCTTTGTCGGCGCTGCACGATTTTTCAGTGAGTGAATAGTGCTGTCATCTAAAGGAAGAAGATGACACTATTCTAAACCAAACCAGACCGGTCCGAACTAGGTTCAAAGCTTAAACTAGCCAGTTCAGCCCCAGTTCGACTGAATTTTTCAAATCTAAAAATTTCTAAATTCATTTTCTATCTTGTGGTGGCCTTAAATCTCAATTTGAATTTTTTTAAGCCACCTAGAAAAATGAATTTAGAATTCGATTCAATAGTGGTTCAAACCAGTCCAAATCGGTTCAATTCGGTTCGGATCCGGTTCACCTGAATCGGTTTAATTTTCATCTCCAATTCATTCTCAAGTCCATTTCCATAACTTTTGGGACTCTTTGGGTCACTCGGGATCAATAAATTTCCTGGTTTTCCCTTTCTCTATCGGTTCCAGTTCATGAACTGACTCTTCCAATTTGTCCTAAGGTTCTTTTCCAAGGTATTATGAACCCTTTGGATCACTCGGGAGTTGTAAATTTCCAAATTGCCTGTTCTCTAATGATATGGTTGTGAACCGGTTTGGTGTTTCTCATTTCATTTGACCGGTTCTTTTCCCAGTTTCCCTTAACTCAAAGAGGCGGGGTTTACAGTATAACTACATCCCTCTTTTCATTTGGTAGTATTCCTTGACTACCTTTACCATTATCCAATTAACTTACAGAACCGTGTTGGTTCTCCTTCCCCACAAGTCCCTTCCCAACTTCCTTATTGGGTCTTTTCAGTTCCAATTATTTGGTTTCTTGATGGTTTACCGACAAGCTGAATTTCTTTCCTTCTTAAGTCCTTGGCATTCTTTATTCAAGGATTTTTTTTCTTTTCCTTTATGCACTTTTATTTACTCGTGATCATTTCATGATTCTTTATTCCAAATTAATCACTTTTGGTCTATGTATCGATTCCTTTGCTTGGGAAGGTTCCCTTCTTCCAATTTCGTTCTCTACTATGTCCCTTATAGTAGAGACTTCCATCTTAGGAGCTACATGCTCAACGTTCTTATCATTCCTTATTCCTTACTTGAGATACTTCCGATTATCGGTCTTATTTCGTGCACTCCATACTATGCTCAATCATCCACTCTTTAGGCTTCATTATGTGCATGTGGACTATGACTCGTCTCACTAATTGTGGTTATTCCTCCTTAGCCACATCTTATTTGGAGGGCTTACTTTCCCAACGTTTATCGGACATTCTTTCCTTTATTTCCTTATGATGGGTAGTCCATTCATTCTTACTTGTCAAAATATTTTTTGATGCTAACTTCCTATTTACCCGTTACTTTTAACTTATTCCTTAGGTATTCCTAGTATGCTTGCTTGGTTCTTTCACCTCAGCTTACGCTTCATTTGTAAGTTTATAACTTTGTCCCGTTCACTTGTTTCCATTATCTCTTAGTTGCGATACATATGCCCTTTTAGGGTTTCCTTCCTCGGTAGGACTCTCCCTTTTTCCTTGTCTCTAGGGAATATCTACTCTTAAATGGAATCCTTTGATGTCGTTATCTTATGTTTACCCTTGCTCTTGAAATCTTGCGGGTACATCTTTTGTACCCTATCCTCATCCCCACTCATACAACAGTACGCGTCTATTTCTTTTAGGGAAAGTTCAAATCTTCCTTATTTCAAGTTCAAATCTTTCTTTCACCTTAGTTCAAAGACCATTATGTGAGAGGCTTGTCTACTCCTTTCTTGGCTTGAGTTTAGTCGTTAATTTAGCCATTGGTCTTTTTAAGGATTTCTTTCATCATTCTTTTCCCAATATTTGGCCTTTCCACCTCTCCCTTCTTTGCTGGAGTTTAAATTATGACCTTCACGAGTATTAGTTCATTAATTGCCTCCCTCTTACTATTCCCTTGGTCTAATTATCTTAGGGCAGTTGTTTCTCGAGTCTTCTTGTCCTTAATGTCCATCCTACTACCCTTTTAGGGTGTAGTCCTTTCTACTTTCCGGTCTTCTTTTGGGCATCATTTATTCTCCTTAACTAGTTTGTTGTAAAGACTTGCTTCCTTCGGCAATGTTTGTTCGAAACTTCTATTTGGCTTCACTGCTTTCTCCAAAGTGAGTCGTATTTGCAATCTCGAGACATTTCATTTGTCGTCAAATGCTCAGCCGGTCTGCTCTTGTGGAGGTGCTTCCTTCTTTACTCCTAAATGGTTGGGAATTTCTTCTTAAAGAAAAATTTTCTTCAGCTATACTTTGTTCTTGTTTGCGGTTTATCGAGCTCCAACCTTCAATCCTTTTTCCTTTCGACCACTATACTAGGATCTTGAAGAGCTTCCTCCTGGATGTAGTTGAAATTCTAAGCAGGAGTTCTATTTCAAGGGATGGTATCCTTTCGAGTTTCCTATAGCTGTGGGGTCGTTATTCTTGGAAAATGTTGTCCTAAATCCTTGTGGTGTGGGACAATCCTTCACTTCATTTCCCATTTCCTTACACTTGTAATAGGTCGTTTCCTTGCTAAGTTATTCCAAGAGTTCTCCTAGACTCCTTAATTACTTTGACAATTTTGCTTATTGTGCCTTCTTTGCCTAACAATTCTCTTGGTTCATTCCTTTATTTGTGATGGGAATTGCCTTGGTCTCCATTGTCGTGCCCCAACCTGGTTTGGTTTTGTCTCTGTGAACGACCCGCTGCTCTCTCGGTTCAAGAGGAGTTTCCTCCGACTTTAACTTGAGATGAGCCAGGCGTAATTTCGACCTTGTTCCCTGGAAAGACATATATCAAATAAAATGCAAGCTTAAGCAAAATTTAAGCATACCTGATAGAGGGTAAGGCTCGATATTATTTTTAGTCATTATCTCTTTTCTTGAAAAAGGGATAAAAAGGAGGGATGAGTTTCTACAACTCAATTAATGGGTTTTCAGAACCTTTAACTTTTAGGACAAGATTTGTATTGTAGTGTGTCAAACTCCTTTCTTTTAAAAATCCTTTCATTTTCAAATCTCTGGATTTTTCCACCATTTTCTTATTTAATCACGGTGTGTCATCACCCAACACACATCCTTCATCATGAAGGTCAAACACACATTTACAGGCTAGTACATCCACTAAACCCACTTGTGGCATCGGAGCGACTTTACTGACCACCTAGATAGAAGCACGTCATCCACTTCTACCCTGAGAATGAGTGGATGTATATGACACCCGACCATCAATCCCGAAATCAATTCTTCATGTCCGTATGAGGAAAGAGACCTCATCTTGTCCCCACCCCAGTCTCATGCTTTTGGTGCTACTCCAAATTTCGCACGGTCACCTAGTACGACGGATTGCCCTTATACTCACCGGGTCATCCAAGGCCCTTAGGACGCATCACTACCCTCTTGGGCATCTTGATGGTCCCGTAATCACTGTGCATGCACAAACAATATTTTCTTATCATTCCATATAATCTGTAGTGCCACTAGTCCAACGGCCCCCAACCCTCAACTCAACCTACAACTGTTTGTCTTGACTGGTCCGAAGACCTATCATGTCGCACTGCCACTAGTTGACAGAATATGTCGGTCCTGTCTTGGTACCATGGCTAAACAATTCATTTACTAGAGTTTTATGGCACATATCTCATGTTTGTTTACAAGCTCCTGCTCATGCCCACTGGCCAATGGCCCACTTGTTCGAGATTTTCAAATCCGGGCATAATATTCCCCAAATTCCAAAACCGAGGCCCCCGACCTATAAGAGCTATTCGAGCTCCCATCAAGAAGGTCTCCCAAATCATTTAAGCATTGGAACACAGTCAGGGGAGAGCATTTCTGACAAAAATGTGTTTTTTACTATCCATTATACCGACCGGATATAAGGAGATCTCCGCTCATAACCGATGAACGGGTTTTCTACTTCCTTTGAGGAAGTTTTATCATACCAACTGGGTATGATCTACTTACAACTAGTAAGTAGTTTTTCTACATGATTTTTACATCACTCCTCTAAGTTGTGATGTTTAAAATACCACTTAGTAGTGGATTTTCATTTTGAGGTACTTATCATCCCCAACCGGGTATGATATAAAATCCCACTCACCTATTAATGTAGTGAATTCTATTAGATCGGTCCCTTGTATTCACACGAGCTTGTCCTTGTTGGTGTTCCTGGTACTTCGTGTTCCTACATGATATGAACATCTCAGTTCATTATCTCTCGGCCTAATAGCCTTCATTCATTCCAAATGAATGAGAAAAATAAATTTTATTTATTTGTAATTAGGTCCCTAAAGTTATTTTTCTTTAACTTTAAGTCCCTAATGCTTGTTTTTCCTCAAATTGAGTCCCAAAACTTTTTAAAATTCCCCTTGGGACCTCAATTTATTTAATTTCACAAAAAGGCGTTTAATCTCCCAAATTTCAAATTTGGTCCCCCAACTTTTCCAAAATTACCATTTTGCCCTTCCTTTACAAAAATGGTAAATTTTACCCCAAAAATTCTAAAATTCCTCAATTGGCCCTCTAAAATTTTTATCATGCCCAATTGGCCCTCAATTTTAGAAAATTCCATTTTGGTCCTTTGAATTTTCGAAAATCCCCAATTTCCCCCCTAATTCCAACTTCTTAACACAGTCGAATTTGATTTTATCAAATTGACCGATCAAACACTTCCAATTGTTGAAATTGAAGTTGAAATTGAGTTTCTAGATGTTAATACGATTCTCTAGCAATTTGAATTTCATGTTTTAACGCCGGAACGAGCTTAAACAAAGCTTCGCCGGAAAATGGATTATAGATAGAGAAGGCTTTGATTACTCACAGGTGAGGGTGCAACGGTCTGAGCTTTCTATCTGGGCAGGTAGTTCTCCTCCTGAGGTTCTTCCTAGGATCAAGAATAACATCAATTAATGTCAAATTAGATTAGAATTCTGTCATTGAAATTCAGTCGACTCTCTCTCCAACACTGATCGAAAATTGTAGAGGGTAGCCGAATTGGCTTACCTTTCCATCCTAATTCAACCGTGGAAGGGCTGAGGAAGTGTTGGGAGGGCTTGGTTTGGCCTGAGGAGGGCTCGAATTGGCCAATTTCAACTTAGCCAAAACAGGGTAGCTACGGTCTACCGGAGCTGCTTCACTGTTCGATCACGCCGACGCTTCTCCGACTACTCACAGAACAAATGGATGTCACCACCATTTAGCTGACTTCTTTGGCTCTGATGAACCCAACATTGCCTTCTTTGGCTTAGAAATAACCCTATATTGGAGCTCTGGTTCGAGCTTCGCCAGAAAACTAAGCAGCTGAGAGAGAGAGAGAGAGTGAGCTTTTCAGGTGTGGAAAGGATGAATGGAGAGGGGCTCTTTATATAGGGAGCTCGGGGACTTGTCGTCTGTCCATTTGGCACCTTTATGACAGAAGTTGATGGCCTAAAACGTATTGAACAGAGACATTTCCTCTTCGCCGACCCTGCTTCAATTTTCCGACGAGTGAACAGTGGTGTCATCTGAAGGAAGAAGACTACATTGTTCCAACCGGACCGGACCGGTCCAAACCGGATTCAAAGCTTAAACCGGCTAGTTCACCCCCATTTTGACTAAAATTTTCAAATCTAAAAACTTCTAAATTCATCTAAATTCATTTTCTATACAATGGTGGCCTCAAATCTCAAATTTGAATTCTTTAAGCCATCTAGAAAAATGAATTTGTGAACTGGTTTAATAGCAGCTCAAACTGGTCCAAACCAGTTCAATTCGGTTTGGATCCAGTTGACCTAAACCGATTTTGTTTTTCTCTCCAATTCCTTCTCAAGCCCATTTACATGACTTTTGGGACTCTTTGGGTCACTTGAGATCCATAAATTTCCCAATTTACCCTTTCTCTATCGATTCCGGTTCATGAGTCCACTCAGTTTATAAACCGGTTCTATCCGGTTCGGACCCAGTTCACTTGAACCGGTTCAATTTTTCTTCCCCAATTTGTCTTAAGGTTTTTTTTCCAAGATTTATGAACCATTTTGAGTCACATGGGAGTTGTAAATTCTCAATTTGCCCATTTCCTAATAATCAAGCTTGTAGACCGATTCGGTTTTAAAATTTGAAACTGACCGGTTCTTTCCCCGATTTTCTTATTATCAAAGGACGGGGTTTATCCATAATATCTATAGTAATGCGGGTTTGTTTGGTTACTTTCTTTGAGAAATCTTCCTATAGTTGAGGCGCAAGGTCACATCATTTTGAGAGATATGGTTTTAGGAACTTGGAGTTCTTTATTATTGGAGAGGTAGTACAATAGGTTGGGGTCTTAGCCCCATTACAAAAAGTGTTTATGAAACAGATGGGTAGCTACTAGGTTCTTGATTAGCATCCTTCTTAGTAAGGTTATAAGCCCTTGATGGAGTTCCTGGCCTTAGGCTTGGCTTCCTTGGTACTTAGAATTATGACCACAACAGATCATAGTACCATCCTTCTAGACACTTCCCACTAATGTCTCTTGGTTCCTTAGGACTTCTCGGGTATTTTAGGGTGATCTCCCTATGGGGACAGAGTGTTGGGTGGTGTTGGTATGTCAATCATTGTTTTCTTGGTTACTCTCCTGGGAGCCATCTAAAAAATTTTAAAATTTTCTCTTAGTTACTATGTTATATAGTCTTGATAATGTATTCGAGGAAACATGCTCTAATACTAGTCAAGTTGTCATGCCCTAACCTAGTTTGGTCGAATCCCCGTGAACAACCTGCTACTCTCCCGGTTTACTAAGGGTTTTCCCCTTCTTTATCCTAGGAGGAGTAATGCATCCTTCAAACCTGTACCTTTCCTAGAAAAACATAAATCAAAATTGCATAAAAAATTTAACTTACACACTTGTCTTGCAGGTGTAATTAAGAGGAGGTCTTTGGATAGGTTTCCCTTGGTACCTGAAAAGGGATATAAGGAAGGGGGTGAGTTCAATGACTTGGTGAATGGGTTTTTAAAGTTTGGCATTTAAGAAAAGTGTTTGAATCGGAGTGTGCCAGACTCTTATTTTTAAAATATCTCATTCTCAAACTCTCGGTTTTCATAGCCATTTCTTAACCCTCAATCATAATCGGTGTGTTTATCAACCAACACACACCCTTCATCATAAAGGGAACACACATTTGTAGGGCAGCATATCCACTGCACCCACTTGTGGCATAGGAGAGACTTTACTAGCCATGTTGATAGAAGCACATCCACTTCTACCCTGAGAATGAGTGGATGTACACGACATTTGACCCTCAATCTTGTAAATAAAACTTTGTGTCTGTATGAAGACAGAGACCTCATTCTATCCCATACTGATCTCAAGCGCATGAAGCTACATCGAACTTTCCATACTACTGGCACGACAAACTGCCCTTATCTCCACCATATCGTCATGTAGCCCTAGTACGCATCACTACCCCTCTTGGGCATCTTGAAGGTCCTATATCTCAGTGCATACAGAAAAAAAAAATTTTCACATAAGCCATTTAATCTGTGGTGCAACTGGTCCAACGGCCCCGACCTTTTACTCAACCTGCAGCTATTTATCTCGACTGGTCCGTCGACATATCATGTCGCACTGCTGCTAGTCCATCGAGTATGTCGGTCCTATCTTAGTACCATGGCCAAATAATTCATTCATTTAAAGTTTTCATGGCTTAAACTTATGTTTGTTTACGAGCTCCTGCTCGTGCCAACTGGCCTTGGGCCCACTGTACGAGATTTTCTAAATCAGGCATGTTAGCCCCCAAGTTCCAAAACCGAGGCCTCTAGCCTATCTGAGCTATTCGAGCTCCCGTCAAGAAGGTCTCCCAAAAAGTTTAAGCAATGGCACACAATCAGGGGAGAGCACTTCTGACAAATATAAACTTTTAGCCATCCAACACACCAACTGGGTGTGAGGACATATCTCATCATAATCAATGAACAAGTTCTCTACTTCCTTCCACGATGTTCATCATACCAACCGGGTATAATCTAGTTACAACCGATAAGTATTTTTTCCGAGTAATTTCCACATCACTCCTCTTAGGTGTGATGGTTAAAATACCACAAAATAGTGGGTTTTAAATTCTGATGTGCTTATCATCCCAATCAAGTATGATATAAAAATCCCACTCACCCGATAACACATGGATTTCCTCTTAACTGGTTCTTTGTCTTCACGTGAGCTTGTCCTTATTGGCGTTCCCGGTACTTTATGTTCCTACATGATATAAACATCCTTATTCATTATCCCTTGGCCTAATAGCCTTAATTCATCATGAATGGCTGAAATACTCAACTTTTTTGTTAATTGCAATTAGGTCCCTAAAGTTCTTTTTCTTTAACTTTAGGTCCCTAATGCCGATTTTCCCCAAAATTGAGTCCCGAAACTTCTAAAATTCACCTTGGGACCTCAATTTATTTGAAATCACAAAAAAGGTTCAAGTTTCCTAGATTTCCAATTTGGTCCCCAAATTTTTCAAATTTTCCATTTTACCCCTACTTTACAAAAATGGTAAGTTTTGCCCCAAAAATTCTAAAAATTGCCCAATTGGTCCTCCAACATATTTATCATGCCCAATTGGCCCCCAATTTTATGAAATAGCACTTTAGTCCCTCGAATTTTTGAAATCCCCAATTTTTTGCCCAATTTCAACCTTCTAACTCAACTGAATTTAATTTTATCAAATTGACTGATCAAATGAGTTTAATTGTTGAAATTGAAGTTAGATTGGAGTTCCTACAGCTTCATACGATTCAATTGCACTTTGAATCGCACAGTTTGATGCCTGAAACAACTCAAACGAAGCTTCGCCGGAAAACTGAATGTAGAGAGAGAAAGCTTCGAAAGCTTACTGTCGGAGGTGCAACGGTCTGATCTTTCGATCTGAGCAGATAGCTCTCGTCTTGAGATTTCATTAGGATCAAGAATTACATCAATTGATGCCGAATTGAGGAAGAATTTAGTTAGTGAAGTTCTGCTGGTTCTCCCTATAACACCGATCGAAATTTATAGAGGGGAGCCAAATTGTCTTACCGTTTTGTTGTAATTCAACTATAGGAAGGTTGAGGAAGTGTTGGAAGGGCTTGGTTTGGCCAAAGGAGGGCTTGAATTAGCTGTTTTTATCCCGGTCAAAACAGGGCAGCTTCAGTCTGTCAGAGCTGCTTCACTGTTCTATCACGTCGGCGTTTCTCTGGCGACCCTCGAAACAATTGGAGACTACAGTCGTGTAGTTGACATCTCCCCAAATCCAAAGAACCCAATCATGCCTTCTTTGGCTCAGAAAAATGCTCAAGTCAGAGCTCTGGTTCGAGCTTCACCGGAAAATGGAACAGTAGGGAGAGAGTGGAGTTTTTAGGTGTGAGGAGAATGAATGAGGAGGGGCTCTTTATATTGGAAGCTCGAGGACTTCTTGAACGTTCGATTGGTGCCTTAATGGCGGTCATTTATTGCATGAAAAACCTTGGATGGAGACTTTTCATCTTCGCCGACACTGCTCGATTTTTCAGCAAGTGAACAGTGCTGTCATCTGAAGGAAGAAGACGACACTGTTCCGAACTGAACCGAACTGGTCCAAACCGGGTTCAAAGATTAAACCGATTGGTTTAGGCCCGATTCGATTGAGTTTTTTAAAATTAAAAATTTCTAAATTTATCTAAATTTTTTCTCTATCCAATGGTGGCCTCAATTCTCCAATTTGAATTTTCTAAGCCATCTAGAAAAATAAATTTAATGTCTGGTTCAATAGTGGTTCAAATCGATCCAAACCAGTTCAATCTAGTTCGGATCCAGTTCACCTGAACCAGTTTGTTTTCATCTCCAATTCATCCCAAAGTCATTTTTCATGACTTTTGTGACTCTTTAAGTCACTTGGGATCCATAAATTTCATGGTTTTCACTTTCTCTATTAGTTCCGGTTCATAAACTAACTCGATTCATAATCTAGTTCAATTCGACCCGGATCCGGTTCACCTGAACCGGTCTAGTTTTCTCTCTCAAATTGTCATAAGTTCCTTTTTTAAGGATTTTATGAATCCTTTGAGTCACTCGGGAGTTGTAAATTTCCCAAATTGCCCGTTCTTTGATGATCAGGTTTATGAACCTTTTAGTTTTCTCATTCAGTTTGGTAGGTTCTTTTCCCAGTTTTCCTTAACTCCAAAG
The DNA here is from genome assembly GCA_030064425.1 of Trapa bicornis. Lineage (NCBI taxonomy): Eukaryota > Viridiplantae > Streptophyta > Magnoliopsida > Myrtales > Lythraceae > Trapa > Trapa bicornis. Next base: position 18,410,794 of record CM057752.1, read on the forward strand.
AGCGAGGTTTACAAGGAGTTTGGCACACTCCAATTAAAAACTATTTTAGAGAAACTCATTTTCAAACACCCATTCACTGAATTGTCAAACTCACCCCCTCCATTTATCTCTTTTTAGGTAATTGAGGGAAAACCTACTTACAAACTTCCAATAGCTAACCTACAAGATAGTTATGTAAAGTTAATATATTTAGTTTTAATTAATGTTATTCCAGGAAAGGTATAGGTAGAAGGACACCTTACTACTCACGGTTTAAAGAAGGGAAAAACCCCTCTTGAACCAAGGGAGTGGCGTATTGTTCACGGGGATCTGACCAAACCGGATCATGGCGTGACAACTTGAGTGGTATCAGAGCATATTTCCTTGAATACATTATCAAGACTAGAGAACAGAGTAACTAATAGGGATAATTTTAAAATTTTCAAATGGTTCCCAAGAGGGGAACCAAGAGAACTAGAGATGTAGTCTACAACATTGCCCAACCACGCCTTCCTGTGGAAACTCCCCGAAGAGCCCAGACTACCCCACCTGGATTAAGCTCAAAACATTAGATATTGTACGAGGAGTTTACCCGAGTGTTTGGATGGCCTAACCTCACTCCTGAGGTGGACACCAACTCTCGAGTTGAGCCTGAGGAAGTACGATATCATCCCCCTCCTACTAACGTTCCTCCTCTAGTGAACATTCCCAAATACCTTAAAACCCTCCGAAAATTCGGATGTAAGCCATTCCTAGGAGAGAAGGATGTTGGGACTGCTATGGACTAGTTAGCCAGCATCAAGAAACTCACGGGGATAGCTAGGATTTCACTAGAGAATATGGTAATCCTGGCAGAGTTTTTCCTTGAAGCTAGTGCGAAGAGGTGGTGGGATAACGTCAGAAGCTTGCATGCCACTACCCCCACATGGGAGCAATTCGAGGAAAGGTATATGGAGGAATACCTAACTCCACATCTAATCAACGAGATGAAGCAAGACTTCCTCCAACTCTGAAAAGGGCTTAACTCTATCTTGGAGTATGAAACCAGGTTTAATGATTTAAGATCCTTTGCCCCAGACCTAGCCGGATCTACAGATGTTTGCCAACAATTCATGGACAGTCTTAATATGGACATAAAGGAACGAATGGGAGTACTAGGATTGTAAACCCCGCCCTTTGGAGTTAAGAAAAACTAGGAAAAGGACAGGTCAAATCGAGTGAGAAACACCGAACTAGTTCACAAATCCGATCATCAGAGAACGGGCAAATTGGGAAAATTACAGCTCCCGAGTGACCCAAAGGATTCATAAAACCTTAAAGGACCTTAGGACAAGTTAGGAAATAAAACCAGATCGATTCAGGAGAACCGGATCCGAGCCGGATTGAATCGATTTATGAACCGAGTCGTTTCATGAACTGGAACCGATAGAGAAAGGGAAAATCGGGAAATTTATGGATCCTTAGTGACCTAAAGAGTCACAAAAGTCATAAAAAATGACTTTAGGATGAATTAGAGATGAAAACCAAATTGGTTCAGGTGAATCAGATCCAAATCGGATTGAACTGGTTTGAACCACTATTGAACCGAATGCTAAATTCATTTTTCTAGGTGGCTTAGAAAATTCAAAAAGGAGAATTGAGGCCACTATTTGATCGATAATGAATTTAGAAATTTTTAATTTTGAAAAACTCGGTCGAATTGGGCTTGAACCGATCGATTTAAGCTTTGAACCTTGTTCGGATCGGTTTTGGACTATGTCGTCTTCATCTTTCAGATGACAGTACTGTTCACTCGCCAAAAAATCAAGTAGCACCGGCGAAGATGAAAAGTCTCTGGCCAGTGAGTTTCAGGCAATGAATGACCGCCATTAAGGCACCAATCGGACGGCCAAGAAGTCATCGAGCTTCCTATATAAAGAGCCCCTCCTCATTCATCCTCCTCACAACTAAAAACTCCACTCTCTCTCTATAACTCCATTTTTCAATGAAGCTTGAACCAGAGCTCCTACTTGGGCATTTTTTTGAGCCAAAGAAGGCATGGTCGGGTTCTTTGGATTCGGGGAGAAGTCAGTTACACACACATGTAGTCTCCATTTGCTCTGAGGGTTATTGGAGAAGCATCAGCGTGATTGAACAGTGAAGCAGCTCCGGCGGACCGAAGCTGCCCTATTTCGGTCAAGTTGAAATCGGCCAATTCGAGCTCTTTTGAGGCAAAACCAAGCCTTCCCAACACCTCCACAGCCCTCCTACAGCTGAATTAGAGTGGAAATGTAAGCCAATTAGGCTTCCCTTTGTAAATTTTTATCAGTGCTAGAGAGAGAATCAAAAGATTTTCAATGACTAAATTTTCACTTAATTCTGCATCAATTGATGCAATTCTTGATTCTAGGAGAAACCTCAGGACAATATCTATTTGCCTAGATTGAAAGCTTGGACCGCCTCGCCCCCGATGGTAAGCTTTCGAAGGTTTGTCTCTCAAAGTCCAATTTTTCGGCGAAGCTCCGTTTGAGCTCATTCCGGCATCAAATCATGCGATTCAAAGTGCAATTGAATTGTATGAAGGGGAGGGGGGAACTCCAATCTAACTTCAATTTCAATAGTTAAACTCATTGGATTGGTCAATTTGATGAAATCAAATTCGGCTGAGTTGGAAGGTTGAAGTTGGGGGAAAAATTGGGGGAAATTTGGGGATTTCAAAAACTTGACGGACTAAAGTGCAATTTCATAAAATTGAGGGCCAATTGGGCATGATAAATATGTTAGAGGACCAATTGGGAAAATTTTGGAATTTTGGGGGTAAAACTTACCACTATTCTAAAGTAGGGGCAAAATGGTAATTTTGGAAAAATTGGGGATCAAATTGGAAATTTGGGAAACTTGACCCTTTTGTGATTTTGAATAAATTGAGATCCTAAGGTGAAATTAAAGATTTCAGGATTCAATTTGGGAAAAATTGGCATTTGGGACCTAAAGTTAAAGAAAAAGAACTTTAGGGACCTAATTGCAATAAATAAAAAAGTTTGAATATTTTATTTATTTGTGGTGAATGAAGATTAAAAGGCCAAATGATAATGAATAAGGATGTTCATATCATGTAGGAACACGAAGTACTGGGAATGTCTACAAGTACAAGCTTGCGTGGAGGCAAATAGCCTAATAAGAGGAATTCACTACACAATCGGGTGAGTGGTATTTAATATCATTCCCGGTTAGGATGATAAGCACATCGGAAAATGAAAACCCCTACTAAGTGGTATTTTAACAATCACACTTCTGAGGAGTGATGTGGAAATTACGCGAAAAAACTACTTACCGGTTGTAAGTAGATCATACCCGGTTGGTATGATGAAACTTTCTAGAAGGAAGTAGAAAACCTGCTTATCAGTTATAAGTGGAGATGTCCTCATACCTGGTTGGTGTAATGGACGGCTAAAAGTTTATTTTGTTGGAAGTGCTCTCCCTTGACTGTGTGCTGCTACTTAAACATTTTGGGAGACCTTCTTGACAGTAGCTCGAATAGCTCAGATAGGCTAGAGGCCTTGGTTTTGGAACTTTGGGGCTAATATGCCCAATTTTTTAAAATCTCATACATTAGGCCCTAGGCCAGTTGGCACGAGCAAGAGCTCGTAAACAAACATGAGATAAGCCAAACTTTAAATAATGATTTTTTTTAGCCATGGTACCAAGACAAGACCGACATACTTGATGGACTGGCGGCAGTGCAACAAGACAGGTTGACAAACCAGTCGAGACAAACAACAGCAGGTCAAGTTGGGGGGTCGGGGCTGTTAGACTAGTGGCACCACATATTAAATGGCTTATGTGGAAAATTGTTGATTTGTGCATGCACTAATGTTATGGGAACTTCAAGATGTCCAAGAGGGGTAATGATGCGTTCTAGGGCTCTGGACGACATGCTAGAGATAAGGGCAGTTAGTCATGCTAGCAGTCTTGGAAGCTCGACGTAGCTTCATGCGCATGAGATTGGGGTGGGGATGAGATGAGGTCTCTGTCCTTATACGGACATGAAGTTTTGTTTACGGGATTGAGGGTCGAATGTCACGTATATTCACTCATTCTCAAGGTAGAATTGGATGTACTTCTATCTAAGTGGCCGGTAAAGTCACTCTGACACCACAAGTAGGTGGAGTGGACGTGCTGCCCTACGGATGTGTGTTCCCTTCATGATGAAGGGTATGTGTTGAGTGTTAACACACTATTGTGATGAGAAATGGTTATAAAAATTGAGATTTGAGGATAAGATATTTTAAAGGAAAATAAGGAGTGTGGCACACTCCAATTCAAACTAAATTCTGAAAGTCATACTTTAAACACACCCATTCACTGAGTTGTTGAACTCGCCCACTCCCTTATATCCCTTTGAAGTAACCTAGGGAAAACCTATCCAAAGACCTATGAGTTAAACTACATCTGTAAGACATGTATGAAAAGCTTAAATTTTATCCAACTTTGATTTATGTTATTCTAGGAAAGGTACCGGTTAAAAGGACAACTTACTCCTCTCAGGTTAAAGAAAGGGAAAACTCTGAATAAACTGGAAGAGTGGCGGGTTGCTCACCAGGATCTGACCAAACTTGATCGAGGTGTGACAAGGATGCCCCTTAGATTTGGCTGATGTCATCAGCATGGCCCATGAATGTGAGCATCTGGTATAAACGAGATGCCGTTGGATAGAAAAAATCGGTAGGAAAGAGGAAGCAGGTCAGGATAGCCAAGAAAGACAAAAGGAGCCAAGTGGATAGAAATGGGGGACAAGAATGGGGTTCCCTAGGACAATGGAAGGTTATCATAACCAAAGGGAGGCAAGTACAGCCCCACAAAGGAGAAGCTCCTATTGTTCCAAGTGCTAGAAAAACCATGAATGACCATGCCAAATATGCTTTGAATATAGATAACCATGTCACTTTGCGAAAAACTACCTAGTCCTTTGGGACAATACACAATGAAGTACCCACCGACCACCTCAAGGAAACCCAAGGGCACTATACAGAGGGCAAGACATCACCATTACATCGAGGGTCCCAACCAAAGTATACAACCTCACCCAGGAGGAAACACAAAAGGATACTAGTGTTGTAGTTAGTACTTACAAGAATTCCCCTGAACAAATATAGCCAAAAACTGTAATTCATTACCATCATAATAAATAAAAGTTATATCTAGAAAAAAATAAACTTGTGAAACAAGTAGATGAAAATACAAAGGACGTACCCACCAAATTTCAAGGAGAAAACAAGAAATAATTGCATCTAAGGATGTCATGAAGTGGATTTGAGGTTAGATGACCTCAAAGACGCATAGAATTCCAAGAAAGAAGGGGGAAGAATACTCCCAAAGAAGGAGAAGCATACATGTCCCAACTAAGAGGTAGTGAAACCAAGTGACGAGGGATAAGGAGATGAGCTTGCAAAGGAAGTACATGCTGAGATGAGAGAATCAAGGGAGACATACTAGGATGACCCAAGGAAGTAAGTTAAACCCAAGGAACAGGTAAGTAGGAAAATAGCATCAAAAGATGTTGTGACAAGTAAGAATGGATGGACTACCCATAATAAGGAAGTAAAGGAAGGAACGTCCAAGAAACCTTGGAGAATTAAGCCCTCTAATTAAGATGTAGTTAAATGGAACAACCACTAACATCAAGGATAGTTATGGTCTACACTCAATTGATGGAGCCTAAAGAGAGGATGACTAGACTTAGTGTGGAGTATAAGGAATAAAGATAGAGAATCGGAAGTGCCTCAAGTAAAGGATAAGGGGTATGAAGAAAGGAAGGAAGGAAAACTTCATGGAAAAAAAAAGGTTTGAGCATATAGCTCCTAAGGTGAATGTCTCTACTTTGAAGGACATAGTAGAGAATGAAACCGTAAAAAGGGGACACCCCAAACACAACCATCAGGACATAGACTGAAAGGGATCAACTCGGCATAAATAATCATGAAATGGTCACGGGTGAGTAAGAGTGGATGAAGGAAAAGGAAAGTCCTTGGGTAAAGGATGCCACTGTGAATGAGGATGGATACAAAAAGGGTCAAAACTAGACAAAAAGGAACTAACATCGAAATCTATGAAAATGAGCACGTAGCATTCGAGGGGACACAGAGCTAAGGCTTTCAATGATAAAGAAAATAACTAGACACAAGAATGATTGGGTATCTTGGAACTCCTAATCTTGAAAGCTTAAGTAAAGAACCTCAAGGGGTAGAATCTTGTTCTAAGAAAAAGAGGATGAGAATTTAAAGTTATACCCTTGAACTCTCAAGAAATATATGCTTAGCTATGAAAAGCTCCATGGAATGAGTAAGTAGTGGAATGGAAAAGAAATTTCTTAAAAGTGCGTGTTAGAAAGAGGCTAAGTGAAAATGACCAAAATGTTAGAATGTCAAGCAAACCCCAAGTTGGCACCAAAGCAAATTATTCCTAATGCAAAGGTTGCTAATTAAATTTTGGGGACAAAACTCATAAAAGGAGGGGAGAGTTGTAAACCCCATCCCTTAAAGATAAGGAAACCAGGGAAAGAACTGGTCAACTCGGGTGAGAAAACCGAACCGGTTCATGAACCCCAACCGTTAGAGGAAGGGCAAAATGGGAAATTTACAAATCTCGAGTGACCTAAAGAGTCATAAAAGTCATGGAAAAGCACTTTGGGGTGAATTTGAAGTGAAAACCAGACCGATTTAGGTGAATTGGACCTGAACCGGATTGAATCAGTTTAAATCACTATTGAAATAGTTTCTAAATTCATTTTTCTAGGTGGATTAGAAAATTAAAAGTAGAGAATTAAAGCCACATTGGATAGAGAATGAATTAGACAAATTTAGAAATTTTTAATTTTGAAAAACTCAGTCGAATCGGCCCTGAATTGGCTAGTTTAAGCATTGAACCTGATTCGGACTGGTTCGGAACAGTTTCATCTTCTTCCTTCAAATAACAACACTGTTCACTCGCCGAAAAATCAAGCAGCGCCAACCAAGATGAAAAGTCTTCGTTCAAGGCATTGAAGGCCATGAATTATTGCCACAAAAGTGCCAATTGAATGGCCAAGGAGTCCCCGAGCTTCCTATATAAAGAGCTCCTCTCCATTCCTCCTCCTCACACCTAAAAACTCCTCTCTCTCTCTCTCTCTCTCTCTCTCTCTCTCTCTCTCTCTCTCTCTCTCTCTCTCTCTACTAATCTAATTTTTGGTGAAGCTCGAACCAGAGCTCCCACTTGGGCATTTTTCTAAGCCAAATAAGGTGAGATCAGGTTCCATAGATTTGGGGAGAAGTCAGCTATCCGACAGTAGTCTCCATTTGCTTCGAGGATCGCCGAAGAAGCGTCGGCGTGATCGAACAGTGAAGCAGCTTCAATAGACCAAAGCTGCTTTATATCGACTGAGCTAAAAATGGCCAATTTGATCCCTTCTTAGGCCAAACCAAGCTCTCCCAACACTTCCACAACCCTTATACGACTGAATTAGAGGTGAAAGGTAAGCCAATTTGGCTTCCATTTGTAAATTCACATCAGTGTTAGAGAGAGAAACGGTGAAACTTTGATGATCAAATTCTCACTCAATTCAACATGAATTATTGTAATTCTTGATACTAGGAGTATCCTAAGGATGAGAGCAACCTGCCCCAATCGAAAGCTCAGACCACCACACCTCCGACGGTAAGCTTTTAAAGCTCTCTCTCTCTAAGTTTAGTTTTTCGACGAAGCTCCATTTGAGTTCAATTTGGTCCCAAATGACGTGATTCAAAGCTCCATTGAACTATGTGAAAGTGTAGGAACTAATCCATACCTTCAATTGGATCAATTAATCCCGATTGAATAGTCAATTTTAATGAAATCAAATTCAACTAGTTTGAAAGGGGGAAATTGGGGAAAATTTTGGGGGAAATTGGGGATTTTATAAAATTGATGGACCAAAGGGCAATTTCCCAAAATTGAGGGCCAATTGGCCATGAAAAGGATGTTGGAGGAGCAGTTGGTCAATTTAAATTTATTGGGGTCAAATTGCCATTTTTGTAATGTAGGGGCAAAATGGTAATTTTAAAAAGTTGGGGGACCAAATTGAAAATTTGGGAAACTTGAACCCCTTAAGTGATTTTGAGTAAATTGAGGATCTAAAGTAAATTTTAGAAAGTTTTGGGACCCAATTTGGGGAAAGTTTCATTAGGGACCTAAATTTAAATAATTTGAAAAGATTGGGCATTTTGTTCATACGTGAGGAATGAAGGCCATTATGCCAAATGTTAATAAATAAGTATGTCCAAATCGTGTAGGAACATGAAGGACTGAAGTGATAGCAAGGATAAGCTCGTGTGGAGACAAAAATTCGATTTAGAGGAAATACACTGCAAATATCGAGTGAGTGGGTTTATTCACATCATATCTGATTGCGATGATGAGCACCTCGGAAATGAAAAACCACTACTATGTGGAATTTTAACATCACACCTGGTTGGGGTGATGTGAGAACTACACGGAAAAACTAATTACCAATTGTAAGTAGATCATACCCGGTTGGTATGATGAACTTCCTGGAAGTAAGTAGAAAACTCGCTTACCAGTTGTAAGCAGAGATGTCATCACACCTGGTTGGTGTGATGAACCGGTAGAAATTAATTTTGTCAGAAGTGTTCTCCCCTTATTGTGTGCCAATACTTAAAAATTTTGGGAGACCTTGACGAGAGCTTTAATAGCTCATATAGGCCAGAGGCCTCGGTTTTGGAACTTGGGGGCTAAAATGCCCTATTTTTGGAAAACCTCGTACAATGGGCCCAATGCCAGTTGGCATGAGCAGGAGCTCATAAACAAACATGATGATAAGCCATGAAAACTCTTATTAATGTCGACGTACTAGTTATATAAACAACTGCGGGCCAGATTGAGTGTCGGAGCCATGAACCGTTGGCACTAATGATAAATGGCTTTTTGGAAATATATTGATTGTGCATGCAGTTGTGGTTTGGAACCATTAAGATGCCCAAGAGGGGTAGTGATGTTTACTAAGGGCTGTTTGACGACATGATGGCGATAAGGTTAAGAGAAGCTACTATGTTTGAGTTTCTTGTCGTTACAGTTAGTCATGGAGTTACTGTGTTTGGACTCCATGGAGTTACTGAACTCCACGAGGCTATTGTGTTTGGGGCTTCCTAAAGCCACTATGTTTGAGCTTCATGCACACGAGACTGGGATATGGTCTCTGTCCTCATACGGACACGGAGTTGATTACTGGTTTGAGGGCTAGGTGTCATGAACATCCACTCATTCCCATTATAGAAGTAGATGGGTTTCTATCTAGGTCGCCGGTAAATTTGCCCCAACCTCACAAGTGGGTGTAGTGGATGGGCTAACCTGCAAATGTGTGATTCCTTCATGATGAAGGGCGTGTGTTGATTGTTAATCATGTCGATTGTGGATAATGAGGAAAATTGGTTAGAATAACTAGGAATTTAATGAAGAAATAATTTTAAAGGAAATAAGGAGTCTAACACACTCCAATTAAAAACTATTTTAGAGAAACTCATTTTCAAACAACCATTCACTGAGTTGTCAAACTCATTCCTCCCTTTATCCCTTTTTAGATAATCGAAGAAAAACCTACTTACAGACCTTCCAATAGTTGAACCTGTAAGATAGGTATGTAAATTTAATATAGGAAAGGTACAAGTAGAAGGATGCCTTACTCCTTACGATTTAAAGAAGGGGAAAACCCCTCTTGAACCAAGGGAGTGGCGGGTTATTTACGGGGATCCGATCAAACCGAGTCAGGGTGTGACACTTCTACCTAGGGAAGACTTTTTCTTCTTTCCTTTCTTACACCCTTCTAATATCAATATGGTTATTCACCCTTAATCCTTCACTGTCCTCCAATTCCCTTTTTTGTTCCTTATCCTCCCTTCGAGGAGCTCCTGATTATGGGTTGGTTCCTTTCACTCCACGTTATGTCTAGCCGCTCATCAATTGTCCCTTCGAGGGGTCAGTTGTATACATCCTTCCAGAGTTCCCTTTCCTAGCACATTTCTTCTTCTTTTCACTCTTACTGTGTCCTACCCTAGAGTTGCGGGAGGATGTTTTCCATATTTGCCCTTTTTGAGGGGGTTCTAGGTGTACTTCCCATGTACCTTACATCCATTCTTGTGATATTCCTCTCTGGTTGACTTTCTTAAGAAGAAGTTTGAAATTCTTTTTTTCTTTACCTCGCTATTCTTGACTTCTTTGTGAACAACTTACTTAACCCGCTCCATAGTTTTGGTCACCGGTCCTCACTTGATCCTTGCATTTCTCATCCAAGTCATTCCTTCTACATACCTTTTCCTTTTATCTATACTTTGCTTCATTTGTGTTTTCTTCCTTTGGTCCTTCTTATCTTATGTGACCCCTCCTCATATAGTAGAGGTATGAGAACGTGACTTAGTTTGAGGGATAGAATTTTAGTAAAAATTAGAATCTTTATTAATCTTATTAAAAGAAGTAGTTTCAACTTGTGGAGCTACTATACTTTGTTCTTAGTAAGCGTCCTTCTTGGTTATAAGTCCCTTACGGTGTCTTTGGAGTTAGGTTGGCTCTCCTCCTACTCGTGGATGTGATCGCAATAGGCATTGGCACCACATTCCTTGGTGGCATTGGATGCTTCCCCGTAATGTCTCCTGGTCCTTTGTGACTTCTACTATACCTTAGGCATTCGAGAGGTTTTAGTTTTATCTTCCTACGGGGATAGAGTGTTGGGTAGTGTTGGTGACGTCAATCCTAGTTTTCTTGGTTCCTCTCTTGGGAGCCATCTGAAAATTTTAATAAGTTTTCTCTTAGTTCTTACATTATATAGTCTTGATAATATATTCGAGGAAACAGGATCTGATACCTGTCACACCCGACCCGATTTAGTCGGATCCTTATGAGCAACCCGCCACTCCTTTTAGTCTACGAGGGGTTTCACCCCTTCCTAAACCACGAGGAGTTAGGCATCTTTTTTCCTATTTTTCCTGTAATAATATTATAAAAACTGAATATATTAAAACTTTCATACGTGTCTTACGGTTCAACTGCGATGGGTCTTTTATGGTTGGTATTCCTCTTTTACCTAAAAAGGGGTAAAGGGTGGAGGTGAGTTTCTACAACTCAATGAGCGGGTGTTGGGAGTGAGTTTTAAAAAATGTTTAGTTTCTTTATCAAAACCATGCCAAGATTAACAATTCCTTTTTAAGGTTTTCCTCAAACTCAAATCTTCAAAACCTTTTTCCATTTCCATATTAGGTGTGTCCAGCTTTCTTAGCTCATACCCTTACCTCAGGAGGCTTTAGCAAACAAACACACACCATTCATCAAGAAGGGTACACACATTCGCAGGGTAGTCCCAGACTGCACCCACTTGGGGATGAGCATGAATTTGCTGTCCACCATGATAGAAGTCCCAGATTTCTACCCTAAGGCTAAGTAGATGTCCGACCCTAAGACCCAAATTTCTCTTCATGTCCATATGAGGATGGAGACCTCATCTTGTTCCCACCCGGTCTCATGCACAAGAAGCTCTCAGAGCTTTATGACCGACTAGTACAACAAACTGCGCTTATCACCCCCACCCCTTTATGTCGTCTAATAGCCCTTGGAAACAATCACTACCCCCTAAGGCATCTTGATAATCTCGTACCTTAAGTGCATACACAAATAAACATTTTCTTATATTTAGCCATCCTCTTTGGAGCCAATGATCCAACAGCCCCGACACTTAACCCGACTTGCAACTATTTTTCAAGGCCGGTCCGTCGACCTAGCCCTGACGCACTGGCGCCAATCCATCGACCATTGTCGGACGTGACTCGATACCGTGGCACCTCACACAAACATTTTTATTTTAATTAGGAGTTTTCATGGCTCTTCCTAATCATATTTGTTTACAAAATCCAGCATGTGCCCACTAGCCGTGGGCTTACTACATGTGTTTTCCAAAACTAGGCCTTGAGCCTTGAGTTTAAAAATCGAGGCCCTTCCTATTAGAGTTGTTTTAGCTCACGTCAAGAAGGTATTCCAAATAGTATAATTAGTTGTCACACGGTCAAGGGAGAACACTTATTACAAAATTTCTTTTTATCTCATCACACCAACTGAGTGTGATGATGGATCTGCTTACAATTGGTAGGCGGTTTTCTCCTTTTTTAAATGAAACTCATCATACCAACCAGGTATGTAGGTTTTATCCGTTAAAAATAGTGCTCATCATCTCAACCAATATAATGTATAAAAGTCTCACTCACCCGTTGACTATGACACATTCGTCCCTAGTCAGCTTCCAACTCCACGCTAGCTTTTTCTTGCTGACATTCTAGTCTCACGTGTCCCTACATGATTTGGGTATCATTATCAATAAGGATTCGACATGACAGCCTTCATTTTCTCACGTATGAGCGAGTAGGCCCAAAGTTCTTGGTTTATAGCACTTAGGTCCCTAAAGTTCATTTTTCCTGACTTTAGGTCCCTAATGCTAAATTTTCCCCCAAATTGAATCCGGAGGTTTCTAATATCCTCTTTGGATCCTCAAATTACTCAAAATTGTGTAAGGGGCTCAAGTTTTCTAAATTTCTAATTTGGTCCTCAATTTTCCAAAAATTACGATTTTGCTGCCACTTTAAAAAAATAGCCATTTGTTCCCAAATCTTTTTAAAATTGACCAATTGATTCCCCAACATCTTTCTGATTGCTAATTGACCTTTAATTTTGAAAAATTGCATGTAGGTGCCAAAATTTTTTGAAATCCCCAATTTCCCAAAAATTTTCCCCCAATTTCTTCCCCCTTTTTGACTAAATTTGATTCATTCAAATTGGCTGTCAATTGAGGTTAATTGCTCCAATTGATTGCATGGATCGGTTCCTACACTTCCATACAATCAAGTGGAGATTTGAATTGCAATATTTGAATCTGAAACAACTCAAATGGAGCTTTGCTGAAAAACTGTTCATAGAGAGAGAAAGCTTCAAAAGCTTACCATCGAAGGTGCAGAGGTGCGGCGGTTCGAGCTCTCGATCTAGGGAGGTAGCTCTTGTCCTTAGGATCCTTCTTGGATCAAGAATTGCTACAATTGAAGTCCATACAAGGGTACATTTTGTTAGTGAAATTCAACATTTCTCTCTCTAACATCGATTTGCAATGATAGAGTTGGGCTAAATTGGCTTAACTTTCACTTCGCTGGAGGTTATGTGAGGGCCATGGGGATGTTGGAGAGGCTCAGTTTGGCTGGAGGGGGTTTGAATTTGGCCAAATTCAGCTCGGCCAAAACATAGTAGCTTCGGTCCATCGGAGTTGCTTCACTGTTTGATTCTGTGGGTACTTCTCTAGTAGTCCTCGAGTCGAAGGGAGATTACTGTCAGGTAGCTAACTTTAACCAGAGTCTATAGGACCCAACCTTGCCTTCTGAGGCTGAGAAAGGTGCCCAAGTTGGAGCTCCGGTTTGAGCTACACTAGAAAATGGAGCACTTGAGAGAGAAGAGTGAATTGAGGTGTGTGGAAGATGAATAGAGGGAAGCTCTTTATATAAGGAGCTCGAGGACCCTCTGCCCGACTAGTTTCCATATTGGTCGAGCTTACCCCCATCAAAAAATGCCCAAATCAGAGAGAATATTCCTTCGTCAGAGAAGGAAAGTTTTTGAATCGATGAACAGTGTTGTCATCCTAAGGAAGAATACGACAATATTCTGGACCGGACCGGTTTGGTCCGACCGGGTTTAATGGCAAAAATCGATCGGTTCAGGCCTGATTCGACTGGTTTTTTCAAATCTAAAAATTTCTAGATACGTCTAAATTCATTTCCCATCCAATGATGGCTTAAATTTCCCAATTTTATCATTTTAAGCCTCCAAGAAAAATGAATTTAGAAACACGTTCAAGTATAGTTTAAACCGGTTCAATCTGATTCATGTTCGGTTCACCATGAACCGGTTCAGTTTTCTTTTTGAAATTGTTCCATGGTTCTTCCCTATAATTTTTATGACTCTTTGACCCCATTTAACATGTCACTTGGGATTTTCCAATTTCCCATTTAACCCCTTCTTTACCAATTTCATTTCTTTAAATGGCTCAGTTTTCTATTTTTAATTGACTGGTTCTTTTCCCGATTTTCTTATCCATAAAGGAACGAGGTTTATAAGATCAACCCTTGAAAGAAGCATTGGAAGATAGTGTGAAACCCGTCACCTTGGATCAAGGAAACCAGGAAAGAACTCGTCAAATTAAGGAGAAAACCGAAACACTTGATGAATCGAGAACGATAAAGAAGGGTTGAAATGGAAAATTAGAAAATCCCAAGTGACCAAGATGTCACATGAATCATGGGGAAGGGTCACGAGGGAAATTCGATGAGAAAACCTGACTAGTTCAGGGTGAACTGGACCTAAACTAGACTGAACCGAATTGAACCGGGTCACACTATACATAAACTAGTCTCTTAATTCATTTTTCTTAGTGGCTTAAAAAGATCAATTTGGGAAATTTATGTTGAATAGAAAATGAATTTAGAAAAATTTAGAAATTTTTAATTTTGAGAGAAGTGATCGAATCAGGCCCGAACCAACCGATTTTCATTTTCTGGTCACTAGACCCGGTTGGACCGAACTAGTCAACATTCCAATCGGTCAGTGCCCAATCAGCACGCGCGTGGCCAATCAGAGCATGACACATGGCAAGGAGCGCTCTATCAACTGGTCAATGGTCAGTGGGTGCCCAGTTAGCAGCCACGCACACACGACCAGCCAATAAGGGGTTGCCACATATCCGGTCAACGGGTCAATGGCTGACATGGCAGCTAAGTCGGATCGTCATGTGAGCTGGACCATCCAATCATGTGGTACCACGTGGCCAGCTCGTACGTGCAAAGCTCGCATGTGTGGAACAATGTCATCATTCCCTCCGTTTAATAACACTGTTCATCGAGGAAAGATTTTTCTTTCCTTTTCTGGTGAAGGAAATTTGCTCTGATTTTGGGAATTTACGATCAGGATGAGCATGACTAATATGGAAATTGGTGTGGTAGAGTGTCCTCAAGCTCCCTATATAAAGATGTCATGCCCCAACTCGGTTTGGTCGAATCTCCGTGATCAACCTATCGCTCCATTGGTTTAAGGGGAAATTTTGATTGTATGGAAGTGTAGGAAATGATCTACGCCATCGATTGGATTAATTAACCCCAATTGAATGGCCAATTTGAAGGAATCAAATTCAGTCAGAAAAGGGGGGAAGAAATCGGGGGGAAATATTTAGGGAAAATTGGGGATTTCGAAAAATTAAGGGATCTCCATGCAATTTCTCAAAATTAAAGGTCAATTGGAAATGAGAAAGATGTTGATGAACCAATTGGTCAATTTTTGAAAGATTTGGGGTCAAATGGATATTTTTGCAAAGTAGGGGAAAATCGTAATTTTTCGGTTGAGAGTGGGGTTATCAAATATCATACCCAATTAGTATGATAAGATTCTTTGAGGAAAGGAAAAACCTGCATACCAGTTGTAGGCGGAGTTATCATCACACTCGGTTAGTATGATGAATTTAAAAGTAATTTTGTCAGAAGTTTTCTCCCCTGACTGTGTGACAACTGCTTAAACTATTTGGGAGACCTTCTTGATGGGAGCTAGAATAGCTCTAATAGGCTAGGGGCCTTTGTTTTTGAGCTCATAGGGCTCAAGGCCTAGTTTTGGATAATACGTGCAGTGGGCCCAAGGCCAGTGGCCAATGCGTCATGGCCTAGTCGATGGATTGGCCTAGACAAACAGCTATAGATCAAGTTAAGCATCAGGATCGTTGGACCTTTGGCACTAAAGAGGATGGCTAAATATATGAAAACTCTTGTTTGTGTATGCAATTAAGGATCAGGACCATCAAGATGCCTTAGGGGCTAGTAATGGGTCCCAAGGTCTGTTAGACAACATGGGGGCGAAAAGAGCAGTTTTTTGTGCCAATTAGTCATGAAGCTCTAGGAGCTTCTTGCGCATGAGACCAGAGTGGGTACATGATGAGGTCTCGTCCTCATATAGACACGAAGTTGCATTTGGGTCTAAGGGTCAAACGTCTAGGATATCCACTTAGACTTAGGGCAGAAGTGGACGGGCTTCTATCAAGGTGGACAGCAAAGTTGCGTTGATCCCTAAGTGGGTGCAGTCTGGGACTGCCTTGTGAATGTGTGTACCCTTCCTAATGAAGGGCATGTGTTTGTTTGTTAAACGCCTCACGTGGCAAGGGTATGGGCTAAGAAAGCTAAACACACCAAATAAGGAAATGGAAAAAGGTTTCGAAAATTTAAGTTTGAGGAAATCCTTTAAAAAGGAAATGTTAACCTTGGCATGGTTTTGATAACTAAAGATTTTTTGAAAACTCACTCCCAACACCCGCTAACTGAGTTGTAGAAACTCACCCCCCCCCCCTCCCCTCCCTTTACCCCTTTTCAAGCAAAAGAGGAACACCAACCCTAAAGACCCCACGCAGTTGAACTGTAAAGACATGTACGAAAAGTTTAATATATTCAATTTTGTATAATGCTATTCTAGGAAAAATAGAAAAAATAATGCCTAACTTCTCGCGATTTAGAAAGGGGTGAAACCCCTCATAGACCAAAGGGAGTGGCAGGTTTTGCATGGGGATCCGACCAAACCGGGTCGGGGCGTGACATCCTTCCTCCTTAAAACTTAGCTTTCATGGTACCTTAAACCTCCAAAATCCTCATTTAGGTCTATAAACTCTTTTAAGTTAAGTTTGGGTCCTTAGGTTTCCCAAATGTTGCCTTTTAACCATGCAAAACCATGCTTTTGCACTTAGGTCCCTAACTTTTCATTATTTTCATATAGGTCCCTAATCATTCCAACATAGGCAACCCCAGTCCCCAAACTTTCCTATCTTCCCCAAAACTATATTTTACCCTTTTGGAAGGCCCCATAAAAACCACGGTTTCATTTTTGTCCCCTAACTATCAAATATTTGCATTTTGGCCCCCGACCATTGACCCAAAACTAAATTAACTCCAAAATTACCAAACTAAGTGAGGAGGTCCCCCTATCATCCCTCTAAGCCATTGTAAGGTTGGTTTGGTTGGGGTCGGCCAGAGGTGATATGTAAACCCCATCCTTTTAAGAATGAGAAAACATGTGAAAGAACCGGTCGGTTATAGGGAGAAAACCAAACCAATTAACGAACCGAAAATAGTAAAGAGGATTAAAATGGGAAATTGGTAAATCACAAGTGACCAAAAAGTCATAAAAATCATGTGAAAGAACCATGAGGTAAATTGGAAGGGAAACCGGACTGGTTCTGGGTGAACCAGATTGAATCGGGTTGAACTATAATGAACCAAATTGGATAATTCATTTTTCTAGGTGGTTTGAAAATCTCAAATTAGAAAATTGACGCCACCATCAGATAGAAAATGAATTTAGACTAATTTAGAAATTTTTAATTTTGAGAAAATTGGTTGAACCGGGCCTGAACTGGCCGATCTTCATCACCAAACCCGATCGGACCGGTCTAGTCCAATCTAGAATAGTGTCATCGTCTTCCTTGGGATGACAGCATTGTTCATCAATGCAAAAAACTTTCCGTTCTTGGTGAAGGAATATTCCCTCCAATTTTGGCATTTTCTAGTGAGGATATGCTCAACCAGTATGGAAACTAGTAGAGTAGAGGGTCCCCGAGGTCCCCTCCATTTATCCTCCACACACCTCAAATCACCTCCTTCTCCAAAGTGCTTAGTTTTCCGGCAAAGCTCAAACTCGAGCTCTGACTTAGGCACTTTTCTCAACCTTAGAAGGTAAAGTAGGGTCCTACAGACTCTAGAGTATCTCAGCTACCTGAAAACACCCTCTCCTCGACCCAAGGAATGCCAAAGAAGTGCCTACTAGATCGAACAGTGAAGCAGCTCTATCAGTCCAAAGCAGCCTTGTTTTGGCCGACCTGAATTCGGCCAATTCAGACCCTACGGCCACGCCAAGCCTTCCCTTAGCCCCCAAGGCCATCACACGACCTCTCAAGAGGAGAAAAGGTAAGCCAATTTGGCCCTCCTCCATCATCGTAGTTCAGTTCTAGAGAGAGAAAGTGTTAGATTTCGTTGATCAATTCCCACTAATCTTGACACTAATTATCAAAATTCTTGATCCTAGAAGGTCCTGAGGATAAGAGCTAACTCCCCAGATCAAGAACTGGGATCATTGTGCCCCTGACGGTAAGCATTCGAAGCTTTCACTCTCTACGTACAATTTTCCGACGAAGCTCCGTTTGAGCTCGTTTCATACCCAAATTCTGTAATTCAAAGCTCAATTGGATTGTATGGAAGTATAGTAATTGATTCCCACCACCAATTTGAGAAATTAACCCCATTTTAATGGCCAATGTGAAGGAATCAAATTCGGTCAGTATAAAGGGGTGAAATTGGGGGAAATTGTGAATTTCAAAAAATTGAAGGACCTAAATGCAATTTCTTATAATTGAAGGTCAATCGACAATGAGAAAGATGTTAGAGGACCAATTGGTTAATTTTTGAAAGAATTGGGACCAATTAGCCATTTTTGGAACTTAGGGGTAAAATAGTAATTTTGTAAAAGTTAGGGGACCAATTTGGAAATTTGGGAAATTTGAGCCCCATGTACCATTTTGAGAAATGTAAGGACCCAAGAGGGATATTGGAAGCCCCGGGGACTTGATTGAAAATAATTGAGCATTTGGGGACCTATAGTCAAAGATTTTGGACTTTAGAGACCTAATTGCAATAAGGCAAAAATAACGATGTGTAAATACCTAGAAATAGAGAGGCTATTCATGCCAAGCTGTTACTTATAAGAATATTCAAATCATGTAGGAACGAATTCGGATAAGTACATGAGCAAAGGAGCTCGAGTAGGAATTGGAAAGATGACTAGCGACAAACACGTCACAGTCATCTGGTGAGTAGGAATTTTACACGTCATACCTGGTTGGGATGATAAGCACCATTTTGAAAATGAAAATCCACTTGTGAGTGGACCTACTTCTACCATCAGACCCGGTTGGTGTGATGTGTACCTTGAGCTAAAAACCATTTTGTCGAAAATGTTTTCCCTAACTATGTGCAAATTCTTAAACTCTTTGGGAGACTTTCCTGATAAGAGCTAGAACAGCTCCAACAGGTTAGGGGCCTCGAATTTGAACACATAAGGCTCAAGGCCTAGTTTTGAAAAACTCGTGAAGTTGGCCCAAGGCTAGTGGGCACGAGCTGGAGCTTGTAAACAAACATTAATAAGAAGAGCCATGAAATCTCTCATAAAAATGGAAATGTTTGTATGATTTTCCATGGTACTAAGTCATGACCGACAAAGCTCGATGGGCTAGTGGCAGTGTGCGAGGACTAGGTCGATGAACCGGTCAGGCAAACAACTACAAGCTGGGTCGAGTGTCGGGGCCGTTGAACCGTCGACACCAAAGATAATGGTTATATGTGAAAACTATTGTTTGTGTATGCACTCTGATTTGGGACCATCAAGACGCCCAAGAGGGGTAGTGATGGGTTCCAAGGACTACTAGACCACATGGTGGTGATAAGGATAGGACAAGCTACTATGTTTGGACTTCTCGTCATTCTAGTTAGTCATGAACCTATTGTGTTTGGGCTTCTTGCGCAAGTGACTTGGGTGGATGCAGGATGACGTATCCGTCCTCATACAGACATGAAGAGATGTTGATTCTAAGGGCCAGGCGCTCAAGGCGTCACTCAGACACATGGTAGTAGTCGAGGACTTCTCTCAAGGTGGATGCTAGAAATGCTCTGATCCACAAGTGGGTGCAGTGGGTGTGCTACATCGACGAATGTTGGTACCCTTTATGATAAATGGTGTGTGTGTATGATTGTTGAATGCCTCCTGGGAAAGTGAATGAGCTAAAAGAGAGGTGAACACACATAATAAGTGAAATTGGAGAAAGTCTATGAAAATAGTGAAAGATTTTTGGAAATGATCTTAATAAACTAAAACGCCTTTTGAAAAATCACTCCCAACACCCACTCATTAAGTTGTAGAAACTCACCCCCTCCTTTTTAACCACTTTTCAGGAAAGAAGATAAAAACCTTAAAGGATTTCACAAAGCTGAACCTCAAGTCAGGTATGCCTTTAAATTAATCAAGTTTTGTGTAATGTTATTCCATGAAACTAGGTGAAAAGGGCGCCTGACTCCTCGCGGTTTAAAAAGGAAGAGAAATTCTTCTTAGACCAAAGGGAGTGGTGGGTTGCTCATGGGGTTCTGACCAAATCGGGTCAGGGCATGACAAGATTCGATCAGGCATGATCAGAAACTTGCATACATATGAGTTAGAGTCTGATTAGAGTCAAGATCTTACTATAGGGGGTATGACGATCATCGAGGCCAGTGGGGTTGGAATTAGAACCTCTTGCAACTTGAATGACCTCAAATGGTGGTCTATAACTCCTGCAATTCACGTTTAAGTCAGTTCAGACCCCATACCCACGATTCAAAATTTGGATGATTTAATTTATCCTCAAATCTGACTCAAATCAGACATAGTCAAAGGCTATGGAAAGTTGAAAGCTCAAGTGACTCACCTAATTTTTCTCACCTCGTGAGGGTCGTCGTGGCCATCGAAATTAGCTCATGAAATAGCTGCTCTATTTCAAGTTGCTGGAGATCAAGTAATGTGTGATCTCGCGGGCGATGACAAAGGAAGAGTTGAGGATTGAGAGGGGTGGCGATCAGAAGCTCTAGTCCTCAACTTTTCAGGGATACTAAGAATGTCATCAGAGGTAACTGGAAGATGGACAAATTTTCTCTAGTAGTCTGGTCGTCGAAAAAGGGAGCAGTTGGTGGTTGGGAGAGGATTCTAAGAAAATTTCGATGAGGGAGTGACCTCAATTTATATAGAGATGACCTAGACCTCCGTTGTAATCTAGCCATAGGCTTCTTTCTTCATTTCATAGCTTGAGGCCTCGAGATTGGATTAATTTCCCCAAGCGGTGGATCTGGGTTGTCTAGGTGAGTCATCACATCAAAATAGGGGAATCTAGGAAAATTGTTGGGCAAGAAAGGTGACACACACGCATGTGGCAGTGCATGCATGCACCCTGCACTCCGCGCATGCAGTGCATGTGTGCACCCAACGTTTGAGTTGACCAGTTTGGCACTATAAAGTACTGGTTTCTAATGAATTTCTTGACCGATTCAGTGATTTTTGGCCCAGTTCACACCTTTACCGACCAGTTCTTGAGATTGTAAAAATACGTAAAACTTTAACATTTAATTTTATATTGAATGAACTTAAGAACTGCCCCATTTGGATTTGTTTAGAGCCCTTAAACATTCGAGGGGTTTTGTGACTTCTACTAGCCCAAACCCAATTTGAACCGATTTTCTTCCAATCCTCATCCTCATGTTCTAGGGCACTCTCAAGTGTCTCCCAAGCTCCAATTTACCTCTCTTAGCCCTTCTATCGATGCTCTCTTCCTTTCTGAACTGGTTGTTACACTGAAATTCCTAATACTTGCTTGATTCTAAATTATCTCCAAGTTTTGGATACATATAATTCATAAGAATACAAAATCTCAAAGGGGGTTGAGGTAAATAAGGGCTAAAGCAAGGATTTGTAAAATCCCAAGTAACTAATAAATCTCAAAAATCATGGAGAAGAATCATGACAAAGATTGGATGCGAAAACCTGACCGGTTAAGGGTGAACCAAGCTAGAACTGGATTGAACTTAGTTGAACCACGAAGAACTGACTCAAAGATTCATTTTTCTAGGTGGTTTAAAAATATCAAATTGAAAAATTGAAGCCACCATCACTTAGAAAATGAATTTCGATTAATTTAGAAAATTTTTAATTTTTGGAAAACCAGTTCAAACTCGAAGAGCTCTTGCTGATAGATTAGTTCCTGGCACCCTTTATATCTAGCTATACACTCTTTGGGCTCTATTAAGTGAGTGTGGACCACGACCCATCTTAATATCATTTGTTGTTTTTCTCATTACCTCCTATTATGCTTCCTTGGGTTCCATTCATCTTAACATGCATTTTATTTATAAATCTGTTCTCAAATCCCTTGTCATCAAGTTTTATTTCCTTTTAAGGAGAGTTCACATACTCCTGATTTCAAAATCTCTTGATCGTTCTTTGTGAGGCTTACTTAACCATCTCAAGACTTTTAATTGTAAATCTGGTATTGGCCATTGATTTCTTTAAGGATTTTCCTTCGTCCTTCTTTTCTAATGTTTTTGCATTTGCACTTCTCCCTTCTTTGTCATGGTTTAAATCCATGGTTCTCCCGAAGGCCAATTCGTTAATTGTCTCCTTTCTACTAGGTTCTCCTGGAGTCGTTATTTGGCTCTTCTGTTTTTCTCCAAGCAGGTCATGCTAGGTCATCCTGATCCATCCTTCCTTGGAAAATTTCTTAATTAAGGGTGGGTTCCTTGCACTCCACGTCATGACCATCCGCCCAACAATGATCCCTTCAAGGGATACTTAGTCGTATGCATCCTTCCAAAGTTCCATTTTCATAGGGTATTTCTTCTCTTCTTCACTATGTCCTACCTTGGAGTTTCTGGAGGACATTTTCTGTGTTTGTCCCTCCTGAGGGGGTTCTAGGTGTACTTTCAATGTAGCTTACCTCTATTCTTGTGATATCCCTCTCTGTTTGATCTTCTTAAGAAGTAGTTTAAATTTCACTTTACCTCGCCATTTCTTGACCTCTTTGCGAACCATTAACCTGCCTTATAGTTTTAGTCACCAGTCCATCCTGTCTTTCGTGACTTTTAAGAAAGTATTGCCCTAAATCTATGAGGTGTGGGACAGTCCTTCTTTACCTATCCTATCTCCCCTACACCTATAATAGATTGTCTTGGTTCTTGTCCTTAGTAGGGTTGGGAAATTCTTCACGTAATGTCCCCATCTTTCACATATGTAATGGTTATTTCCAGGCGTGAATCGTTGTGGTTCCTCCTTTAGTTCGAGCATTGTGGGGCCTTTCTAGAGTTGTTGGTGGTTTGGTGCTTCATCATCCTTGAGTCTGAACACCTTGATAGTTTTCTTTCCAAGTCTCCTTTGCTAAAGGGTCATTCTAAGAGTCCTCCTATGTTTCTTAATTCCTTGATTCAATTTCCTTAACTGAAATGGAAATTTTCCTTAGTTTCTATGGTAGTGTGGGTTTGTTTGGTTACCTTCCTTGAGGCCATCTTCCTAACAAGATCACATCATTGGGAGATATGAATTTAATAATTTTTTAGTACTTCATTAATAGAGGAATACAAAATGTTGGGGTTTTAGTCCTATTACAAAAAGTAGTCACAAAATAGATAGGAAGCTACGGTTTTATTGTTAAGTATCCTCCTTGGTAAGATTATACGTCTGTACTGGCATTCCTGGCTTTAGGCTTGGCTCCCTTTGCACACAGAACTGTGACCCTAACATGTTCTGGCACCGTACTCCTTAGTGGTACTAGATACTTCCCCATTTGGGTTTTCAAAATTTAACTTTTAGGAAAATGTTTGCATCGGAGTGTACCATGCTCCTTATTTTCTTTTAAAAACATTTATTTCTCAATTTCAATTTTTATAACAATTTCTTATTAACACGGTGTGTCATCACCCAACACAACTCCTTCATCATAAAGGTAAAACACACAATCACAAGCCAGTCCATCCATGGAACCCACTTGTGGTGTCAGAGCGACTTTACCGTCCACCTAGATAGAAGTACGTCCACTTCTACCCTGAGAATGAGTGGATGTTCACGACATCTGACCCTCATTACCATAACAAAACTTCATGTTTGTATGAGGACAGAGACCTCATCATGTCCCCTACCCTGGTCTCATGCGCTTGAAGCTACTCCGAGCTTCACAAGACTTCTGGTACAACTAACTATGCTTATATCCACCACATCGTCCAGAGCCCTGGGACGCATCACTACCCCTCTTGGGTATCATGAAGGTCCCGTAGCACAGTGTATGCAAAATCAACAGTTTTTCACATAAGCCATATAATCTATGGTGCCACTGGTCCAACGGCCTAAACACTCAACTACACCTGTAGCTGTTTCTCTTGACTAGTCCGGAGACCTATTATGTCGCATTGCCGCTAGTCCATCAAGTATGTTAGTGATGTCTTGGTACCATGGTCAAACAACTCATTTACTTAAGTTTTCATGGTTTAATAATCATGTTTGTTTACGAGCTCCAGCTCATACCAACTGGCCTAGGGCCTATTGTTCGAGATTTTCAAAATCGGCAATATTAGCCCCCAAGATCCAAAACCGAGGCCACCAGCCTAACAGAGCTATTCGAGCTCCTATCAAGAAGATCTCCCAAAATGCTTAAGCAGTGGCACACAGTCAGGGGAGAGCACTTCAGACAAAATATATTTTTCAACTGTCCATTATACCAACTGAGTATGAGGATATCTGTAAACCTCACAAGTTTGAGTTAAGGAAAACCGGGAAAAGAACCGGTCAAACCGAGTAAGAAAACCGAGCCGGTTTACATTTGGGAACAAGCAATATGGAAATTTATAACTTCTGGGTGATCCAAAGGGTTCATTAAACCTTAGAAAAGAAATTTAAGAAAAATTAGAAGGCAAAAACGACATTAGTTTAGGTGAACAAGATTCCATAAGAACTTTAAAGTTAAGCACAGGGGAAGTATGAATTTTTTTCTAACCATAAATTAATATATATTTAACTATTGGAATTAATACCAATAATTTATGGTAATATTAATACTAGTAATAAATCTCTCCCATTTAATACATGGGTTTTACACCTATATAAAGAGGTCATCCCCATTCATTCTCCTCACACCCGAACACATCTCTCTCTCTCTCTCTTTCTCTCTCTCTCTCTCTACTGCTCCATTTCCCGGTGAAGCTTAAACCAGAGCTTCGACTTCAACATTTTTCTTAACCTCGAAAGGAGAGTTCGGGCACTTTAGAATCAGGGAGAAGTCAGCTATCTGATAGCAAACTCCAGTTAATCCAAGAATCACTAAAGAAGCGCCGACATGATGGATCAGTGAAGCAGCTCCGGTGGACCGAAGCTGCCCTATTTCGGCCGAGTTGAAATTGGCCATTTCGAACCATTCTCAGACAAAACCAAGCCTTCTCAACACTCGCTCAGCCCTCCCACGGCCGAATTACGGCTGAAAGGTAAGTCAATTCGGCTCCCTTCTGCAATTTCCGATCGGTGCTAGAGAAAGAACCGACAGAATTTCAATAATGAAATTCTAACTCAATTCGATATCAATTGATGCGATTCTTGATTCTAGGATGAACCTAAAGATGAGAGCTATCCGCTTAGATTGAAAGCTCGGACCGTCGTACCCTCACCGATGAGAAATTGAAGCTTTCTCTCTCTATAGATTATTTTCCGGCGAAGCTCCATTTGAGCTCGTTCCGGTGTTAAAATCTGCAATTCAAAGTTTTTTAGAATCGTATAAACATGCAGGAACTCAATTTCAACTCCAATTTCAACAATTAGAAGTGTTTGATTGGTTAATTTGATGAAATCAAATTCAGTAGTGTTGAAGAGTTGAAATTGGGGAAAATTTGGGGATTTTTGAAATTCAAAGGGCCAAAATGTAATTTTATGAAATTGAGGATCAATTGAGGCCCCAAGATAAATTTTAAAAGTTATGGGACTCAATTTGAGGAAAAACTGAGATTTGGGACTTAAAGTTAAAGAGAAATAGCTTTAGGGACCTAATTGCAAATAACTAAAAGTCTGGGTTTTCTCATTCATTGGAAATAAATGAAGGCTGTTATGCCGAATAATAATGAACAAGAATGTTCATATCTTGTAGGAATGCGAAATACCGAGAATGCCAGCATGGACGAGCTCGCGTGAATACAAAGAACTGGTCAAGTGGAATTAACTACATTAACGGGTGAGTGGGTTTACTAACATCATACCCGGTTGGGATGATGAGCACAACTTAAAGATAAAAACCACTTAACAGTTGTGAGTGGAAATTTTATATCATACCCGGTAGGGAATGATAAGTACCTCGGTATAAAAACCCACTATTTATTGGTATTTTAATCATCACCACTTAGAGAAAGTGATGTGAAAATTATGCGGAAAAACTATTTACCGGTTGTAAGTAGATCATACCCGGTTGGTATGATGAGACTTTCTCGAAGGAAGTTGAAAACCCGTTCATCAGTTATGAACGGAGATGTCCTTATACCGGTCGGTATAATGGATAGTAAAAACCTATTTTGTTAGAAGTGTTCTCCCTTGACTGTATGCCAATGTTTAAACTATTTGGGAGACCTTCTTAACGGGAGCTCAAATAGCTCTTATAGGCCGGGGGCCTCGGTTTTGGAACATAAGGGCTAGAATGCCCAGATTTTTTAAAATCTCGTACAGTGGGCACAAGGCCAGTTGGCACGAGCAGGAGCTCGTAAATGAACATGATATATGTGCCATAAAACTTAATAAGTGAATTGTTTGGCCATGGTACCAAGATAGAACCGACATGCTCAGTCAACTAGCGGCAGTGCGACATGATAGGTCGACAGACTAGTCAAGACAAACAAATGTGGATTGAGTTGAGAGTCGGGGCCGTTGGACTAGTGGCACCACAAATTACATGGAAATATGAGAAAACATTGTTTTTGCATGCACTACGAGTACGGGATCATCAAGACGCCCATGAGGGGTAGTGATGCATCCTAAGGGCACTGGACGACCTGGTGGCTATAAGAGCAGTTCATCGTTCAAGCTGTCTGTGCGAAATCTGGAGTAGCACCAAGCGCATGAGACCGGGGTGGGGATAGGATGAGGTCTCTGTCCTCATACGGATACGAAGAAGTGATTTCAGGATTGTGGGTCAGATGTCACGTACATCCACTCATTCCCAGGGTAGAAGTGATTGTACTTCTATCCGGGTGGCAGGAAAAGTCGCACCGAAGCCACTAGCGGGTTCAGTAATGATACTAACTTGCAAATGTGTGTAACCTTCATGATGAAGGATGTGTGTTGGGTGATGACACACCGGTAACTAAGAAATAATGGAAAAAAAACCCAAATTTTTAAATAAAGGGATTTTTTTAAAAGAAAGGAGTATGGCACACTCCATATAAATATTTTTCTTAAAAGTTAAAAGTAGACATTTGAAAACCCATTCACTGAGTAGTCGTACTCACCCCCTCCCTTATATCCCTTTCAGGAAATCCTGGAAAGCCTACCTTGAAAGACCATCAACTAAGATGCCTATAAGACATGTATGTAAAGTTTAAAATTTCATGCAGTTTTGATTATGCTATTCCAGGAAATGGTGTAGGTTTAAAGGACGCCTTACTCTTTACGGATTATAATAAGGGGAAACCCTTTAATAAACCGGGAGAGTGGTGGGTTATTCATGGGGATCCGACCAAACTGGGTCGGGGCGTGATAACATCTCCGCTCATAACTGATGAACGGGTTTTGCACTTCCTTCGAGAAAGGTAGATCATACCAATCAGGTATGATCTACTTACAACCGGTAATTAGTTTTTCCACTTGATTTCCACATCACTTCTCTCAGGTGTGATGATTAAAATACCACTTAGCAGTGGGGTTTTCATTTTCGAGGTGCTTATCATACCAACCGGGTATGATATTAAATTCCCACTCACCCGTTAATAAAGTGAATTCCTCTCGAGTGGTTCTTTGTATACACGCGAGCTTGTCCTTGCTGGCATTCCCGGTACTTCGTGTTCCTACACAATATGAACATCCTTATTCATTACCCTCCGACCTAATAGCCTTCATTCATTCCAAATGAATAAGAAAACCAAACTTTTCATTTATTTGTAATTAGGTCCAAAAAATTATTTTTCTTTAAGTCCATAATGTCAATTTTTTTCTCAAATTGAATTCCGAAACTTTTAAAATTCACCTTTGGACCTCAATTTATTCAATTTCAAAAAAGGGGTTCAATTTCCCAAATTTCCAATTTAGTCCCCCAACTTTTCCAAAATTACCATTTTGCCTCTACTTTACAAAAATAGCAAGTTTTGCCCCAAAAATTCCAAAATTGCCCAATTGGTCCTCCAACATCTTTATCATGCCCAATTGGTCCTCAATTTTATGAAATTGCACTTTATTCCCTCGAATTTTGAAATACCCAATTTCAACCTTCTAACTCAGTCGAATTTGATTTTATCAAATTGATCGATCAAATAAGTTTAATTATTAAAATTGAAGTCAGATTGGAGTTCCTACACCTTCATACGATTCAATTACACTTTGAACTACACGATTTGATACTGGAATGAGCTCAGAAGGAGCTTTGCTAGAAAACTAGACTTAGAGAGATAAAGATTCAAAAGCTTATCGTTAGGGGCGCGGCGGTCCGAGCATTCGATCTGATTAGATAGCTCTCATCCCGAGGTTTCTCTTAGGATTAAGAATTGCATCAATTGATCCGAATTGACTAAGAATTTTATCATCGAAGTTCTACTGGTTCTCTCTCTAACACTAATTGGAATTTACAGAGGGGAGCCAAATTAGCTTACCTTTCAACTCTAATTCAGTTGTAGGAGGGCTGTTGAGGTGTTGGGAGGGCTTGGTTTGGCTTGACAAGGGCTCGAGTTGGCTAATTTCAACTCAGTCGAAATAGGGCAGCTTCGGTCTGCTGGAGCTGCTTCAGTGTTCGATCACGCCGGCTCTTCTCCGGTGACCCTTAGAGCAAATGGAGACTACAGGCATGTAGCTGACTTCTCCATAAATCCAAAGAACCCGACCTTACCTTGTTTTGCTCAAAAAAGACCCTATGTAAGAGCTTTGGTTTGAGCTTCACCGGAAAATGGAGCAGTTGAGAGAGAATGAAGTTTTCAGGTGTGGGGAAGATAAATGAGGAGGGGCTCTTTACATAGGAAGCTCGGGGACTTCTTGGTCATCCGATTGGCACATTAATGGCGGTTATTCATTGCCTGAAACTCCCAGGCCAGAGACATTTCAGCTTCATCGGCAGTGCGTGATTTTTCGGTGAGTGAATAGTGTTGTCATCTGAAGGAAGAAGACGACACTGTTCCGAATTGGACCGGACCGGTATGAAACGGGTTCAAAGTAACCAGCCAGTTCAGGCTTGATTCGACTTAATTTTTTAAAATTAAAAATTTATAAATTCATCTAAATCCATTATCTATCAAATGGTGGCATTAATTCTCAAATTGGAATTTTCTAAGCCACCTAGAAAAATGAATTTAGCATCTGGTTCAATAATGTTTCAAACCGGTCCAAATCGGTTCATATCTGGTTCACCTGAACCGGTTTGGTTTTTATCTCCAATTTATCCTAAAGTCCTTTTTCATGACTTTGGTGACCCTTTTGGGTCATTCGGGATCCATAAATTTCCTAGTTTACCCTTTCTCTGTCGGTTCCGGTTCATGAACTAACTCGGTTAATTAACCGGTTCAATCTAGTTGGATCTGGTTCATCTGAACCGGTCTGGTTTTTCTCTTCAAATTTATCAAGGTTCTTTTTCAAGGTTTTATGAACCCTTTGGATCACTCAAAAGTTGTAAATTTCCAAATTGCCCGTTCTCTGATGATCAGGTTTGTGAACCGGTTCGGTGTTTCTCACTCGGTTTGACCAGTTCTTTTCCCAATTTTCCATAACTCAAAAGGGCAAGGTTTGCATCAAACCTAGGCCCGGGAAGAAGTGGAAAGGAAGTTTTGGGAGGCCTATGCTAACTACATGAGTGTCTTCTGTAAGCTACCATTGATTCAAGGCGACTCATGTACAGTGAGCCACATGCAACACGCTTACATGTACGAGGCCACTCTCCTGAACAAGTTCGGGGTCGACGTTGCACATGAAGTAAGGGTTAGAGGGCAGCAAGCACGTCATCTTCCTTGGAATATGAGGAACATAGTATGAACCCTTGCACTAGGTGTGGGAGGTACCACGGAGGCACCTACCTACCCAGGAGATCAACTAGGCACATCAGGCTAGCTGATGCAAAGTCCCGCAATCTGCTAGTGCTAAACTCTAGGTCAATTAACATGGGAAATTAGGATAGGGGTGATAGGTAAAATCTTTTATTCAACTGTTGTAATAAGCCACAATTGTGGCACGCCTGTTAATGAATAAAATTCCTTTTGATTACACTCTCGTACAAAGAGAATGAAGGTAAAAAGAAAGAAAAGGATTGAGAAAGATCCTTAGTACTAGTAATCCTTAGGGAGACAGAAAGAAGTCAAATAACCTAGGAAATGACACAAAGAATGGAAGTTAAAATTCTTAGGGACAAAACTTGGCCTATAAAATACTCCTTGACAAGGGAGGCAAGAAAATCCCAGAATTGTAGGAGAACGAGAGTAGAGAGTAAGTACGGGGAGGTACTCGCAAGATTCAAGGAGGGATTAATCCCCCCAAGGAAAGGGTAAATGTGAAAGTATGGGGTGCCATAATAAGACGGGTCATGAAGCCCTAAGGGCAAGAAAGAAAAGCGCTAGACCCCAGTCCTAAAATAGACATTAAGAAGATAGGTTAGCCCTCCCCGCTCAATAAAGCTTAAGGCGTGGTACAGAATACCCATAGGGAGACCGCAAAAGGTGGAAAGTCCTTGAAGGAGAATTCCAAGAAAGGGCTTGCAAATATTGAGAGAGAACCTTCTAGGATGGGTGAAAGGGTTTGGGATACGAAGCTCCATAGATAAAGACCTCCACCCCAGGCTGTGGGAGTAGAGGACAGGGCCAATGAGAAGGAACTCCTCTGGTAGGTCTAAGGAGTCGATAAGTAGGCCACAAGGAATTAGCCCGGACCAAAGTATTGTGAAATGGTCATTAGCATGTGAGAATGGATTAGGGGATGAAGACCTTTAGGTAGGGATGCCATCAAACATGAGGAAGTGCGCGGGGGACGTAGATAAATCAAGTAGTGATCGAGAAACACAATAGTCGGAACTGAGAATGCCCAAGAGGGAAGTTAGTAAAAGATGAAAACTCAAATGGTCAGGAGAGGCCTAACATATACGGTGTAGGAAAATGGTGTGTATGGAAGAGATTTATGAAATGGAAACAAGTAGTAAAATACTCTAACAACGTAAGAAGAAGAGTATGAGAACACCTTTTAAGGAAGGGAGCGGAAGAGCTCGGTACAGGGAAAGCCGAATTAACGTTGGAGGAAAATGAGGGACACTACCAAATGGTGAGAAGTGATGGAATATTATTATCCATAAAGGGTTAGTAAGCTGGGGATGGATATCTGAGAGAGGCCCTAGAAAAAGGGTGTAGTTGTTTACATAAATCTGACAAGGTGGAATGAAAGGTTTGAAGTGAACCTAAATGATAATTTAAGGAGTAGTAAAAGACAAAGAAAGAGTAATGTCAAGAATCCACGAAAAGAAGAACTAAAGCTCGAGAGGGCGCCAAGCTAATGATAGACAATGACCATGGAAAAAAAACCAGAAATGGAGGGCGGTCAGACCTTCTTAAACTCCCAACCCGGAGATCCATGATGAACATTTGAACGAAACACCAAGAGGGAGAACTCTACACTAGGAGACATAGGACTCGAGCCCCGAAAAATACCCTTGGTAAATGGGTAGGGCCAGCCAATCAAAATGGTCTCATGGACTGGATGGATATTCAAGGAGAAAGGAACTCCATTAAGCATGTTGCCTAAATAATTAAGTGAAGAAACAATCTTAGGGATATTTTTCCAAAGAAAAGTGAATGAGTAAGAAAATCCTCAAATAAAAGGAAATGAGAGGTTGGGTCATTCTGAAATCTTCTTATCACATGACAAGGATAGGTCACACCATTAGGAATGAGGGAGAAATAGATAACAAGATAATAAATGGCCAAGACCTGAAAAAAGAAAGATGCCTAAAGGTCGGATAGGCACAAGGGAAGCCAAAAAGGAAGTGGAGGTCATCTTAGGATGTAGCCAGGATGAGAATCTACCCTGAGTCATCATATCGGAGCAAATTCCAAGTTGACCTTAGAGGAAATTACTCTCTATGTGAGGAATGTATAATGAGTTTTGGGACAAAACTCCTAAAAGGTGGTGAGAGATGTAAATCCCATCCTCTCGGCCCAAGGAACCATAAATTTTCAAGAGAAAAATCAAGGATCTAAGTGAGTCGAAATAGGGTAAAGAAGGGCTAAAGGGAGGATTTGGAAAATCCAAAATAACCAATAAATCACAAAAATCATGGAGAAGAACCATGACAAGTATTGGATGTGAAACTGGATTGGTTTAAGGTGAACCGGAATGAACTAGGTTGAACCGCAAAGAACTAGTTCAAAGATTCATTTTTTTAGGTAGATTAAAAATATCAAAATGGAAAATTGAAGCCACCGTCAACTAGAAAATTAATTTAGATAAATTTAGAATTTTTTTATTTTTGGAAAATCTGTCGAATCAGGTTCAAACTAGCCAATTTACGATTTCGAGTCACCGGACCCGGTCGGACCGGACAGGTCAATGATCCAACTAGTCAACATATAGCTACCTGGTTAGCGCCCAGTCAACAGGCACAACCAATCAGCATACAACATGTGGCAAAGTGCGCCCAGTCAGCCGCTTAGTTAGCGCCTGGAAGCGCTGACCAATCAAAAAGTGATGCGTGTCATTGGTCAACAGTTAGAGGAGGAAAATCCACATCAGTGACAATCGACCAATAGGAGAGTAACACATGTCCAATAATAAGCTGACATGTAGCAAAGGTGCCATGGCAGCATCCAACCAAGATGTCGAAGAAACGACCGATCAATCAGAGGTTGACACATGGTAGTGCCACGTCGAATGACCTCAGCTAATCAGAGGCTGACATGTGGTAGTGGCACTGTGTGTTAGGAGGGAAATCTGATGCATTTAAATCAGCTAATCAAAGGATGCCATGTGTTATAGTCAATGGTCAATAGAATTCAGTCAATAGCCACGTAGGAGGGAGTAGCCAATGGGAGGCTACCACGTGTCCGATCAGTAAATTAAAGGCTGACAAGGCTACAGAGTAGGAAGTCGAGTTAGCAAAGCCAATCAATCATAGTGTGTCATGTGAAAAATCCGCATGTGCGAAGCTTGCACACATGGAGTAGTGTCATCTTCAACCTTGGACTAACGGTAACCCACAACCGCCCAAAGGAGACCGGATCTTCTGCGTCCAAAAAATCAGCCACAGTCGAAGTAATAGGGTGAGTCAGACACTGAAACTAACATCGGCTAGTAGCCCTATCAGTTCTCGAGCTCCCTATATAAATAGCACCCTCCCACTCGATCGCCCCCTGAAGATAGACAGTCCACTTTCTAGTGAAATGCAAACCAGAGCTCCAATGATGGGCCCTTTCTCAACTAAAGGGGCTCCAGTTGGTGGCAACAAAACCGAGGAGAAGTCCTCTGACTAGCTGCACCCTTAGCCCGACTTAAGAACTCCCTTAAGAGGACCGGAGTGATTACATAGTGAAGCTGCTCCGCCGGCTCGAAGCAGCGAACTTTTGGCAATTAGAATTCCGGACACCCCGACCTCCAACTGCTGAAATCGACCTCCCACAAACCCCCTAAGACACCTCCTAATCCCTTTCAGTTACCATGTAAGTCAATTTCATCTCTCTCCATTTGAATAGTAGAGTTGTAGAGCTCTACACCTAAAAAAACATCTATCTTCTAATTCTCGTCATCTAGTGGCAAATTACTACAGGACTCGATTCTGGTAGGACACACTTGATGAGTACTCACTGCCCATATCCAAAGCTCCGGCCACCGCCCCTCCATCGATAAGAATGCTAACCTTTCTTTCTCTAAGTCTAGCTTTTGGAAAATCTCCATTTTAGCTCGTTTTGGGTCCAAAAATCATGATTCCAAGTGTGGTCTGATCTTGAAAGAGTAGAGAAATCGATTAGAAGCATGCTAAGAGAAAATTGGTAGAGTATTGGCAATCAATTTGATGAAATTTAATCTCGGGGCAAAGAGAGGATGAAGTGGGGAAGAAATTAGAGGGAATTTGGGGGGTTTTAGAAATTGAAGAACCTAAGTGCAAACTTCGAAAAATTTGAGGGCTAATGAGTAATTTCAAAGAAAATTGGGGGCTAATTGACCGTTTTAGAAAATATTGTGGTCATTCGGTAATTTTTTGAAAACATTAGGGTAATTCAGTGATTCTTGGAAAATTGGGGCAAATTGGGGATTTTTAGAAAAGTTAGAACTGAATTTCAATTTTTGAATAATTGAAGACTCGGGTCATGTAGGACGGGTTGTATGAGGACCTGTGCCGAGGACCACGCCACGAATCAGAACCTAATCGGACGAACACATCGCGACTATCAAGTGAGTGGAAATTTCGAGCATCAATCCCGATTGGGACGATGGTCATGCTCTCATATTTAAAAAAATGGTTTTCCCAGAACTAGCCTCCACTGACTGGGTGACTCTACTTAAACAATTTGGGAGCTACTTCTAGGGGTGGGCGAGATGATGTAAGTGAGCCCAAGGCCGATGGGCACAGGTACAGGCCCGTTAAGAATTAGCGAGTAATGAGCACAATTAAAATCCTCATAATGGATAAGTGTGTGTTATACCTGCTGAGCCAAGGTCGGGTTGTTGGGCTTGTTGGGCTTGTTGGGCCAAACAGCTACTAAGCCAAAGCAGGGTTGTCAAACCCGTTGGGTTGGAAAGCAAGGGGCCGAAGCCAGGCCAACAGCCCCATAGGGCTATTAAGCCAAAGATAATGGCTATAATTGATAAGATTTTGACTTGTGCATGCATGAGATGCGGAAGCATCAATTCACTCGGTATGAGTTAGTGGTAGTTATGAGGGATGTTGGACGACCCAGAGGCATAAAGGCGGTTTGTTGTCCAGTATGTCAAGAAGCTCCGGAAGCTTCATGCACACTGAGACCGAGGTCGGAAGTTGAAGAAGTCTCGTCCGACATTGTGGACATGAAGTATGGAAAGGGTTTGAGGGTCAAACAACTAATGTCCACTCACACTCAAGATAGAGGTCACAAACTTCTATCATGGTGGACGGTAAAGGCGCTCCTGTGAAACCCGTCATCTTGGACCAAGGAAACCGAGAAAGAACCTATCAAATCTCATGAGAAAATCGAGCCATTAAATGAACCAAAAATGGAAAACAAGGGTTAAAATGGGAAATTGGAAAATCCCAAGTGACCAAAAAGCCATAAAAATCATGGGGAAGAACTGTGAAGGAAATTGGATGAGAAAATCAGACCAGTTCAGGGTGAACTGGATTGAACCGGGTTGAACCATATTGAACTGGATTGGAAAATTCATTTTTCTAGGTGGCTTAGAAATCTCAAATTGGAAAATTGAGGCTACCACCGGATAGAAAATGAATTTAGACTAATTTAGAAATTTTTAATTTTGAGAAAATCGGTTAATTTGAGCCTAAACCGGCCAATTTTCGTCGCCGAACCTAGTCAGACCAAACCGGTCCGGTCCAGAACAGTATCATCATCTTCCTTAGTATGACAGTACTATTAATCAATGGCAGAAAGACTTTCCTTTTTTGGTGAGGGAATATTCCCTCTGATTATGGCATTTTCCGAAGAAGATAAGCTCAACCAATATGGAAACTGTAGACAGAGGGTCTATGAGCTCCCTATATAAAGAGCTCCCCTCCATTCATCCTCCACACACTTCAAATCCTCTCCTCCTCCGAAGTGCTCAGTTTTTTGGCAAAACTCAAACCAGAGCTCTGACTGGGCACTTTTCTCAACCTTAGAAGGCAAACTCGGGTCCTATAGACTCTGGGAAAAGTCAGCTACCTGACGGCAACCACCACTCGACCTAAGGATCATCAGAGAAGCGTCGACAAGATCGAATAGTGAAGTAGCTCCGTTGGATCAAAGCTGCCCTATTTTGGCCAACCTGAATTTGGTCAATTTAGACCTCCTACAGCCAAACCAAGCCTTCCCTCAGCCCCCAAGGCCACCACACGACCTCTATAGAGGAGAAATGTAAGCTAATTCGGACACCCTCTGTCATTACAGTTCAGTTCTAGAGAGAGAAAGTACTGAATTTCACTAACCAAATTCACACTGATCCTGACATCAATTGTAGCAATTCTAGATCCTAGAAGGACCCTAAGGATGAGAGTAACCTGCCCAAATCAAGTGCTCAGTCCGCCATGCCTCCGACGGTAAGCTTTCGAAGCTTTCTCTCTCTACGTACAGTTTTTCGACAAAGCTCCGTTTGATCTTGTTTCGGACCCAAATGCTGCAACTCAAAGCTCAATTGAATCATATGGAAGTGTAGGAACCGATCCATGCCATCAATTGGAGCAATTATCCCCATTTGAATGGCCAATTTGAAGAAATCAAATTCAGTTAGTAGAGAGGCCCAGTTTGAAAAAACATGTAAAGTGGGAATGGGCTAAAGCCAGTAAACAAACATAAATAGGAAAAGCCATGAAAACTCTTATTAAAAGTTGACATATTTGTGTGATTCATGATGGTACCAAGTCGGGACCGACAAGGCTCGATGGGCTAGCAGTAGTGCGCCAGGGCTAGGTCGATAGACTAAACAGGCAAACAGCTGCAGGTCGGGTCGAGTGTTGGGGTCGTTGGACCGTCGGCACCAAAGAGAGTGGCTAAATATATGAAAATTATTATTTGTACATGCACTTTGATTCGGTACCATCAAGATGCCCAAGGGGGTAGTGATGGGTTCCAAGGGCTGCTAGATGACATGGTGGTGATAAGGGAAGGGGGAGCTACTATGTTTGGGCTTCTCATCATGCCAGATAGATATGATGCTACTGTATTGGGGCTTTTTGTGCATTGAGACTAGGGTGTATGTGGGATAAAGTCTCTGTCCTCATATGGACATGAGGTTATGTGAAGTCTAAGGGCCTAACGCCTAGGGCATCACTCAGATTCAATGTAGAAGTCAGGGACTTCCATCATGGTGGACAGTAAAGACTCTTCAATCCACAAGTGAGTATAGTGGGTGTGCTGCATCGACGAACGTGTATTCTCTTTATAATAAAAGGCATGTGGTTGTTTGTTAAATGCCTCCTGAGGAAAGGGGATTTGCTATAATAGATAAATACACAATTTCTTTGAAAAAGATGAAAGGATTTAAAGAATGATATGCTAAATGCTTTGATAAACTAGATTTTTGAAAAACTTATTCCCCAACACCCGCTCACTGAGTTGTAGAAACTCACCCCATTCCTTTAAACCCTTTTCAGGAAAGGAGACTAAACCTTAACGAAATCTCTAAGTAGAATCCTAAATTAGGTATGCTTTAAGATTTTTAAATTATTAAGTTTTGTATAATGCTATTCCAGGAAATAAGGTCAGAAGTTACACCTGACTCCTCGCGGCCTTGAGAAGGGTAATTCTTCTTAGACCAAATGGAGTGGTGGGTTGCTCATGGGTTTCTGACCAAATCGGGTCGGGGCGTGACAACTCTGGTCCACAAGTGGAATAGTAGGGGACCGTTCTACGATCATGTGATCCCTTTTTATGATAAAAAGGGTGGTTGTTGAATGAAACCTTCACGAATTATGAGATAAAGAAAAAAGAACATGATATTTATATATATATGTGTGACTAATTAAATGTTGTAGAAATTTCCACCTCACTAAGTTTTAGACTCACTCCCCTCCTTTCACCCCTTTCAGGAAAAAGGGTCAAGTCAGGTAGAATCGAAGTTCCAGTGAAGGCTCGAACCCTAAAGGTAAGTTCTATACCAGGAATCTCAAAGTTTTAAATTGTTATGGAAAAAATATATTGATATGCCTTTACCTTCCTTAAACCATCAAAGTAGGAATACCAAGATGGTTCAAAGAAGGGTGGTGGGTTGATCACTGGATTTCGACCGAACCGGGTCGGGGTGTGACAAGTGGCATTGGAACTATGATACTTGCTTGATTCTTAATCATCTAGAAGTTTCTAATACATATAATTAAGAATAATACAAAATCTCAAGGGGGGCAGAGTTGGAATCCCAGTTCCACTTTCTTAGTCTAAGAAGTGCATTATGTGTTTGTGTATGTCCTATAGATCTCCTACTAAAACATTACATGCATCATTCGCCATTAGCTAAAGGATGTCTAATTCTATTCAAAATTTATCTTTGGGCTAGTTTAGATCGATCATAACCAATTGAAAAATGTTGACTCAAGCATGATTTCAATGACACTTGAATCACTTAATTTGGTTATTGGGTATATACTTAATTAAATATCTAATCATAGCATTGTTTAATCAAATAAAAGTCTATTTATCCCTGCAATGATTAATTTCTTTTGCGGTAGGTTTTGGAGTTTGTGGCGGATCAATTGGGTTTGATTTTCGGTTTTCGGATCTTGATCAAGCAGAAGAAACAGTGCACATGCGACATGTGTGGAGCATTTCTCGGTCCGTCGGCCAGTTTGGCACGGTTCTAAACTGGTTTCCAACAAACATTTTAGATGATTCGACCAATTTTGGTCTTTATTGGATGGTTCACCTCTAATTCAACTAGTTATTAACCCAATTTATTTTTTTTAATTTTCTTATATAATTTTATAATAATTGGGATAAAAAATATATTTTCTAATTTATGAAACTCTTTGAAAATTTTGTGTAGTTTTCATACTAAGTCGATTTGATCACTATCTGAACTGATTCTCAATCCATCACTTCACAATCTTTAATTTCTAATCAAATAGGTTATTTGTGGACAATTTATCACATTCTAACAATTGTCCAAATTTTATTTTTAAACTAATACCAAATCCAGTTCAATCCTTCAAATTGGTTTTAATTTTCCATTTCCGAGTTTGATTCCGGATTCTCAGTCCAAGTTGGTCGGAGTGGGATTTTTAAATAGCAATATTACAAATTTGGTCAAAATCAAATAAATTAGGTTGATTTCTCTTATAGTGTGTAACTAAAATCATTGATAGGAAAGGAAAGGAAAATGGGTGTCAGACAACTGTGATTTTTCTAATCCATTGACTCGACACTCCTTTCTTTTTCAAATTAAATTAAATTATCTTTTTTTTTCATTTCTCAGATCCCCGGTAATTTATCCCGAAAATATTCAATCTTTACTAGTTAGAAGCTGGTTTTACAAAAAAAATATTTTTTTGCTCGGTAAATTAATATCTAATTTGATTGGATTTTATTTTCCTATTGAAATTCTCAGTTTAATTTCGATTTTTAATATGATTTAAATTTTAGTTTTAAGTTTTTATTCTTGGTTCAAAATTAATTTTTAATTCAATTGAGTTTAAATTTTACTTTTAAAAAATCTCAGTGTTATAGTGTACTTATGTGTTATAAGAAATCTCATGAGAATTTTAGAAAGCTTAAATTTTTTTAAATAATTAATATTTAAGAAAATACTATATATTAGCATGTTGAGTATGAGTTAAGATTGAGTAAATGAATACTCATTCTTAGTTAGTTGTCAATAAACTCACTTAATGAAAATTAGCTCAAAACGTCTATAACCACTTTAAAGTGAAGGGCATGAAAAGAATAATACTTAATAAGACTTAATTTTTTATAATAACTATGCACTCAACATTAAAAATCTCAAAAAAAAATAAAAAAGTTACGAATATGTTTAGGTATACTTATTAGTGATTCTTATTTGTGAGGATTTAGAATTTGTAAATATTTATATTATATATATAAGTTTCAAATTTTGTAAAAAATAATTAATATATATTTTTATTATGAGATTTATATAATATCAATACTAAAGTACGAAAGGTCTCACCAGTGTTGTATCCATGACAATATTAGTCCCCATATTGAGTTAATTAGAAAGATTATTTTAATTGTAAAACGCTTATAGTGAGGCTAGTAAAGTGTTTAACAAATTTATGTATAGATGTATAGTTTTTTTACTATTATATGTGAACTTATTTTTCATTTGTTTGCTTTGGATAATTTGGGATTAGTTGGAAACTTTCACGTTATTTATTCTTAATTTAATAAAATTACTTTTAGTTCAAAAAAACTCTTGTTTAAGTAAAAAAATCTTACTAATCTCAAACAAGTCATATTGATACTTATTATTAATTTTAATTTTATATATATATATATATATGTAAAAAAATATTGTTACTATTTTTAAATAGTGTAGTTTCCTTTTTTTTCACTTTCAAAATTTTACATATATTTAAAGAAATCCGAAAGTTACCGTGATAATGATAACGATATGAATGGTATATATAATGTACATGTCTAGCATAAAAAAAACTCTACTTAATAAAATAATTTAGTTATTTGAATATTATAATATTTAAACACTAATTATTAAAATATATATAATATTATAATATTAAAACACTAATTATTAAAAACACATAAGGTAGTAAATGTGAGGTCGATATGAATTGATGGTATAATTCATGAGATGTGAAAATGTTGCTGGCTTGGGAATAAATTTTGCAAAATATTATTGAATAAAATATCCACATACAATATATATATATATATGTAATGCTTAATTTTGGGTTATTTTAGTATGGATTTGTTTGGTATTTTCTTCTTCAGTTGGCATGTCAACATCCGTTCCTTGTCATCACCAAAAACCCTCCTACATTAAGATTCTTTCCATTAATTTATCAAAATATTTAGGAGTGGCAAACTTGTACTGCACATAAAAAAAATTTAAAAACAATAATATTTTGTCATCGAGTTAATGATGGACTAAAGATAACAATACATGTAACATATTATTGAAAATAGGGTAATTTTTTAATAAATTAAAAAGTAAAATAGTGGTGGGTAAAATTGGTAAATAAAATGTGAAAAATTATGGAAATTTATTATTATTTTTAATATTAAAATTTTAAATATAAATTATATTAACATATTATGAAATATAAATTAATGATTTTATAATGCCAAAATGACCAAAAAAATCGCTAGAAATATATATGAGGATTTTGGCGGAATAAAATTGTTATCGATGTATTGGTATGAGATTTTTTAATGAATTTCTTATTTTTAAATATTTTTATTAAGGGTGTCACTCAAAGTAATATTAAATTATTAAAAAATATTTTCAAAAGTCCATCAAAGTTGAAACGACTATTACTCAAGTTTATAATATTTTTCTATGGTGAAACTTGACATTTAATTGTTGATTTATTTGAACTTTAAGAGAAATTAATGTTGTTTTTCTCAATATTTTTTTTCATTTTTGATGGAATGAGAAAAACTTTCAAATATTAAAATATTAATTTAAAAATATTTTTGAATAATAAATAATTAATGCATCTTTTACCGGGGAATCGTTTTTTATTAGTTAATGGTGAAAATTCACATTCAATTGGGAAATGTATCTTAGTGCAATAGTGATGATGTAGATCTTAATAATCAATATATCATATGTTGTATTGATTTTGTGTGTTCCTATGGCTACCCATTTT
Organism: Trapa bicornis; assembly: GCA_030064425.1. Taxonomy (NCBI): domain Eukaryota; kingdom Viridiplantae; phylum Streptophyta; class Magnoliopsida; order Myrtales; family Lythraceae; genus Trapa; species Trapa bicornis. Next base: position 18,452,108 of record CM057752.1, read on the forward strand.
CCCTATTTCCCTTTTAAATTTACTAATATCCTTTATAATAATATTTAAAAAAAAAGAATACTCAATCAATTTGTGTGAGGATGGACCCCTTTCTATTTTATTTCATTTTGAGTGGGTGAGTGTTTGTTGGAATGCACTTTATAAATGAGACAATGTTTGTTTGGATTCCAATGTCTTGTCCATGTAAAAATGCCATGATAATTAACATTGTCACACATTTACAGTGGCTAAATCCAATTTAAAACTTCTTTAATGGTTGGTGTAGTATTACGTTACCCCCACTATATTCTCATTTACTAACTCCATAGCCTAAACTATCACATTATTACAGAAATTAAAAAGAGGGAAATCTCTACATGGATCTATATATGCACACATATATATACATAAATAAAGTGATGCTCGTGCCATGTCCCCTCACGAGATTTCATGAACTCCATCCATGGGTTCCTCACTCGATCATGATTTGGGGAATAAAATGAATGAATGAATGAATATACATTTGTGTAGGTGTATGTCAATTTCCTATATATATATATATATATAAAACATCTCCATCATCTCATGTGATTTGTATATTATTAGTGTTAGACAAGTAGATGTCTCATGGACCCTTTGGCATATTACATCAAGTGGGTGGACCCAAATGAAGAAATTTATTTATAATAGCACATAGTGGGTTGTTCTTTTTTTTCCTTTTAATCCCACATCCTATCTACTACCCCTTAATCTGTTGGCATTATGTAGCTTTTGTCTCCCACCCATAATACTAACATCAATATACAAAACAATTTTCTAATTATGAAACCAATGATAGGCCTAACTAAAAGAGCTTTCCCATTAAAACTAAATTAATTGTGACCATTTGGTATTTGAAGAATTTCATTCATTAACATGGCAACATCATACAAATAAGGTTAATCATCCTACAATATAATTCATTGATACATGTAATTACAATCCTCAATATGGTGATTAGTTTTTGTTATGTGATTATGCCACTAAAAAAAACCTAATTTTACCCACACTTACTCCCTCATGCTCAAGTCATATCCATATGCTAGAAGACAAGATTCCTTATCACAAATTTTCTCTATGAATAGCACTCGAATAATATCAGAAGTGGGTCCAAAGGGTTAGGTAGGCACTTCCTCCCTTAGTAAAATGAATAATGTCATAAATGTCTATCTAGCACATATATGTAAGTACACACATTTTCATCTAGACATATTCCATTCCGACCAGCAAGATGTTGCACGGATATATATATATATATATGTATATATATATCTATATATATATCTATATATATCTATATATATGTATATATATCTATATATATATATGTATATATATCTATATATATATGTATATATATAGAAAGTGCTTGCAAGCATGTGAATGATTGGTTTGGATCAAATCTAGCTAACCATAGCTAGGTTTAATTATAGGTGGTTGTAGTGTCGGTCGAGATGAAGGGGCTCGCATGAAGTCGACCAAACTTGTGATGCCGACATTCCAATTTAAGCATGTAACCATGATGCCTGTTTTTTTTGGGGGAGAAAAAACATGATGTCTTTCTTTCTTGCCTGCTTTCCCTCAACAGTAGAGCAGCATGTGGAAACACCATATCATTGATTGAGCAATAATTTCTCTCTAGAAAACAGAAGAGTCTCGCCGCATAATGTAATGCGCCATAGATAGATGCAGCTATTGTGGCCAAGCAATGGAAGTGATGTGATACTGATGCATCCCCTTCAAGACAAGGAAAAGAAAATGAAGAAGCAGTTGAAGGTTTTTCCCATCAAGTGTCATGATGACAAGATCATTATACCGAATGCCCCCAGGACGATGGTACTATTCACAATGGCGCTAGCAATAAGTAATTAAGGCCATTAGTTATGCTATACAATATGAATTGATGTAAAGAAAATTTACATATATGCATAAAGAGTGCGGGGCTATAACAAGTTGAAGAGGCATCAACCCTTTTGGGCCATGTTGAGACACAACAATTAGTTTTAGGATGCCTTTCTAATTATATGATTAAGAAACATGCCCCCAGGAACCGACTTTTTATTTATGGGATTTTTGGGAGGCCCACTAGGCCCATTAATAGTATTGGGCCGTGACAGAAGACGGGGCGTTCGTAATGACGCAACTCTATATTATGTTAGGGTTTATGTCAGGAGACTTCCACTCTCCAATCACTTAGAGCCTCTCTCCAGCCGCCGCTGTTCTTCCTCTGTCTAGGGTTGCCTTCTGTACGTTTGTTTGAGGTGATCACTGCATTCCATTCCGTATTCATGGTGTCATACGTATCTGATATTTTATTTAGTCTACTTGCTCGGCTGAATTTTTTCGATGTTTATTAATGTCTGATCTCAGGATCTGAGAGCACTTCCTGAGGTTGAAAATGAGGTGCGCGAATCTTCTGCTTGTTTCTTATTCCCTGCTTGCTTTCACTTATTGCTGTTGTAGCTTTGATGATGTATATCATGATTGCTTCAGATGTAAACTTAATACCGTTTAGTAATGAGGGGTGGAGATTGTTATATAGGCTTGGATGTAAATTACATAGTTATAAGAATCGATTTGTTATATAGGTTGGAGCTTTCACTTATTGCTGTTGTAGCTTTGATGTATAGCATGATTGCTTCAGATGTAAACTTAATACCGTTTAGTAATGAGGGATGGAGATTGTTATATAAGGTTGGATGTAAACTACATCGTTTATAAGAATCGATTTTTTATATAGGTTGGAGCTTTCACTTATTGCTGTTGTCACTTTGATGATGTATAGCATGATTGCTTCAGTTGTAAACTTAATACCATTTAGTAATGAGGGATGGAGATTGTTATATAATCTTATATGTAAACTACATAGTTATAAGAATCGATTTGTTATATTGGTTGGAGTTTCCCGGTTCCTTATTTTACTGACCCTTCTTTATTTGGAAATTTAACCTGGACACCATTTTCGTGTGAAAATATGAGCACGGCCTTGCTATTTTGCTGGTTTGTGATAATCAATGGTGAAAGTGGAGTGAAAATTTTGGTGTACCTAATATGTAAAGTGAACATAATAATGTTGATCGTGGTCACAGATAAAACTTTTTTCATTTTTCTCAGTTTGGATATCTTCAACTATAAATGTCCTGTTAGGACAGTACTGGCTTGTGATTGATATGAAAATTGTCACCGATACTTGTTATGGGACTTCTATTTATTTAATATCTCAGTTGAATTACACATCTCTAATCATGTGTACTTGTCTTGGGATTCAGTAAGCTTCAGAGTGAGGCACTTAGAGAAGCAATCTCTGGTATCAAGAATGACTCCAATGAGAAAAAGAGGAATTTTATTGAGACAATTGAACTCCAGATTGGGTTGAAAAACTATGACCCTCAAAAGGATAAACGTTTCAGTGGTTCGGTCAAGTTGCCACATATCCCTCGGCCAAAAATGAAGGTTTGCATGCTTGGTGATGCCCAGCATGTTGAAGAGGTGGGTAGAAAGGGTTTTACTTTTGTATTCTCTTCATTTTCTCATGAAAGTTGAGATGCCCAAGAACAAATTCATTTCAGGATACACCAGATTTTCTTCATCCACATAACTCATCTTTTTACCATGTCTCCCTCCCAATACTGTATACATACAGGCTGAGAAAATTGGACTCGATTACATGGACGTTGAGGCTCTGAAGAAGTTAAACAAAAACAAGAAATTGGTCAAGAAGCTTGCCAAGAAGTACCATGCTTTTTTGGCATCTGAATCTGTTATTAAGCAGATCCCTCGACTCCTTGGCCCTGGCTTGAACAAGGCAGGCAAGTCTTCTCTGATTGCAAGTCATTGATTATAACCATTTTGGAGGGAGATGCATATCTTTTGGAACTGCAATTACTGAACCATGTTGCCATTCACTCAATGTTGTAGGGAAGTTCCCCACCCTTGTTACACACCAGGAATCTCTCGAGGGAAAAGTGAACGAGACAAAGGCCACTATTAAGTTCCAGTTGAAGAAGGTGCTCTGCATGGGTGTAGCAGTTGGCAATGTCAGCATGGAGGAGAAGCAGATCTTTCAGAACGTCCAGCTCAGTGTGAACTTTCTAGTCTCTTTGCTGAAGAAGAATTGGCAAAACGTAAGTTGATCTTAATCACACTCCCAACAAACCTTGCGTTGCGCCTTTCATGACCTCAAAAGTCATCTGTCTACTTTGCAACCCATAGAGCCATGTTAATCTTCACTTACTAATAAGAGTCTACATCTTATCTTGTTTTATCAGGTAAAGTGCCTTAACCTGAAAAGCACCATGGGCAAGCCATACCGCATCTTCTGATTTTAGTTGTGATCTTGATGCTCTCTGTCTTTGCATTCTTGCTTGGATCAGACAGACTCTATCTACAGTGTAAGACTATTTTTTGGTTAACTAAGACTAGCTTTAATTGTTCGATTTTTCCGCTATTTATGGATGCGGTGGAACTTTAATTTAATGGGGAGTAATTCCACTGGTCGACCCCTGCGTGCGGTCATGCAGAGTCTCGAGTTTAATAATATTAACTGGTAATAGGCAAGGTGAAAGATGACACGTGTCTATCTAGGATGAGTCAGCCGACTTATGGGAATCCCAACATTAAAAAGTCAGATTCGCGTCACCCACTGCTATATTGACGTTTATATTCGTTATTTCTTTATGCAATTAATTAATTGTTTTTAATATTTTGTGTTTTTTTCTTTTCCACTTTTTTTTTTCTGGTCCTTGGAAAAAGCCTTGTCCTTTTATGTAGAAAATTGAGAAAATCAAAGCGATATATATTCTCTCATCTCCCCCATCTCGAGGTCCAAATAAAATATAGAGATTCTCTTTTGTAAGATATTACCAGTCAATCCATCCTTTTATATACACGTTAACACTGTATTTATATAGAGGAGATGAGAAATCTATTTTGTTAAAATAAAGTTTAATATACTTTTAGTTTGTATATATTTAAATAAATTCATATATTAATATTATTTTATGTATAATTATATAATAAAATATTATATATAATATAGCTTATTATATATTATAATTATATATAACTATTATTAATTCATTTTTATGGTAATAATAATTCAATTATATTATATTATTTTAATATAATTAATTTATTATATATAATATAATTATATATATATATTTTAAGTTTTATATTAATATTTTATTTTATAGTATGTATAATATATACACTTCAAATTTGGTCCAAATCTGTCCATCGAGAGAACGTTTGGTGCAAAAGTACAGTTGCAATAAGGCTGTGATGGAACAAGAAGATCCAAGATTTCAAATCAGTATCATTTCATATTTGATGAATTTTGAATGCTGATTAATCAAATGCATGAGACTAGACTGGAACATATGCTTCATCATAAGGCCTAGAGGATCTATGTGGAGAATTTTTGGGTTGCAATTAAGAACTTAGAACTTTTATTTTAAGTTCATAGAGCACAGCCCCTGAGATCTCTCCTTGTGATTAGTGTAGAGTTTTAGTTATGTCTTTTTTCTGTGCATATTGATATTCATATGCATATGGATGTATTACTACTATATGTCTCTGTGTGCGTGTATAAATAATATTTGATAGAGCAGATCTAGGACCCGGTTTGTTCCTAGTGATCTTCTTCTTCTTCTCCGCCATAGCTAGCTAGCCTCAATGGCTGCCTTCTTGCTCCTCTTTATCGTCACCATCTCCAGTGTGTGCCTCTCTCTCTCTCTCTCGTTCTCTCCAACCAACTCTATCCTCCAAGAATCTCCCCGTGTTTCTTTTAGATGCAAATTCCTATGGAAAACACAAGGAAGAAGACGAGCGAGAAGGGGCTGCATACTAGAATCCTCTGTTTCTTCAAGATTGTTCGTTTGGATTATACTAGAATCCGTCAATCCAATAATTTAATAGAATCCTCTATTTCTTCACTGTTCTTCGGAAGCTGATCAATCTCTCTTTCTGCCTTCCATGTTTCAGTCATTCCAGCCACCGGGGGCGTGGGCTTTGGGATCAACTACGGCCAAATAGCCAACAATCTCCCGTCCCCATCCCGGGTCTCGGTCCTCCTCAGGTCCCTAAACATCACCAGGGTGAAGCTTTACGACGCTGACCCCCACGTTCTCTCGGCCTTCTCCAGCACAGGGGTTGACTTCATCGTCGGCCTGGGGAATGAGTACCTCCCGAACATGATCGACCCCATCAAGGCTCAGGACTGGATCGAGCAGTACGTCCAGCCTTTCGTGGGGAGGGCTGGGATCAGCTGCATCGTTGTGGGGAATGAAGTCTTCAACACCAATAACACCCAATGGATGTCTTGTCTCCTCCCTGCAATGCAGATGGTTTACAACACCCTCTCTAACCTCGGATTGCAAAAACAAGTCACTGTCACCTCAGCCCATACGCTGAACATCCTGGGGAGTTCATACCCTCCTTCTTCTGGCTCTTTCAGGCAAGACCTTGTCGGCTACATCAAGCCTCTCCTCGATTTCCAGTCACAGATCGGGTCTCCTTTCCTAGTAAATGCATACCCCTACTTTTCCTACATGTACAACCCCAACGAGGTCCCCTTGGATTATGTCCTGTTCCAGCCCAACCCCGGGATGACCGATCCCAATACGAACCTTCACTACGACAACATGCTGTTCGCACAGATCGATGCAGTTTATTCAGCTATGGAGGCACTAGGGCATTCTGACATCATTGTGAGGATCTCTGAGACCGGTTGGCCTTCTCAAGGGGATCCCAGTGAGGCAGGAGCAACCCCGGAGAATGCGAAATTGTATAATGGAAATCTTTTGCAGAGGATAGAGCAGAAGCAGGGCACCCCTGTGAGGCCAGATGTTCCTCTTGATGTTTATGTATTTGCATTGTTCAATGAGAACATGAAGCCGGGCCCTGCATCTGAGAGGAACTATGGCCTTTACTATCCAGATGGTAGGCCAGTTTACGATCTCGGCTTGCAGGGGTATATTCCCGAGTTGGTTTCTGCTGCAGCATCCAGTAAAAGAGTAAGGCAATCATCAAAACTTAAATCTTGTCATCCATGTCAAACTCTACCTGCAATTGTTTAGTTCAACTGAAACACGCATCAAACATTACTATATGTTATGCAGGCCTTCTATCTCATAACCCTTCTGGTATTGGTTACTCATGGTATAATGCATGCTCCATAGCCAAACCAACAATACTTATTACAAGGGGATGGGGCAGTGGAGAGGATGTGTGGAGATTCTTTGAAGGCTAGCTTGCTGATCTAAAAGGTACAATTCCATTTACCATTCATTCACATAGAATTTGTTATGTATAAAATCTTTGATTCTCTGGATTCTGCAGTCTACCTCCACTCCAGTCATATCTAACAAGAACCATATTCATCAATCCTCAGCTTTACAAGGGACCATGAGCATCTATCTGCATTGTGAGGTCTAGCTTGAAATTGGATGATGAAAGCCTCTACTTTCCATCTGATTTTGTGGTTCAATTAAGATAACATTTAAGCTGGTTTGTCACCTCAACAAATAGCTATCCAAGTTGACTCATATTTTGACTTCTTCTTCTTCTTCACCTACAATCCTGTCATATAAGAACTGTTACATTGCGGCTGAATGGTCCTAATCCCTTTACACTCCACCACTTCCTATAATGCATTGAGAATCTCTTGAGAGCACAATTGTTCTTATCTTCAGCCACCCAAAAACGTCCAAAGCTGCCTCCATCAAGAAAAGGAAAGGAAAGCCAGTGGACTTGTCTTTCTCCAGTCCTTTTGGCTAATCTAATGATTTCTCGAGCGTTTACGTTTCAGTGTCAGCTTTTCTTTCCACTTTATGCCCTTACCCTAGAAAGTTGTCCTGATCTCTCTTCATCCTTTCCTGCTACAGAAATTCCTTTCTATGTATGTAGATTCAGCCAGGCAGATCTTGGAGAAGCCAAGTTTACAAGAGTCAGCAACTCATCAGAATTTTCAAGCTTGCAGCATCTCCTTTACAAATGACCAATTTATCATCATCTATGCAAGGAACAACCAGTGTGTTCATAAGTAAAAAAAAGAGTGCCAACATTTCTACTAACTTTGATCAAATGGATAAACCATGACTCTCTCTCTGTTCAGTCTCAGATCTCAAGCAAAGCCAAAGGATCCTCAAATTTTGTATCTCTCCCTAGTATAAATTGGACAGACACTGAAATGAAGCAAAGAAAGCTTATGAGGAAACATGTGTTATAAGCCAGACCTTCACAATAGAGTATGCATCACTGAGAAAACTTCACGAATGTAAGCCAACCGTTCATGGCATCTGTTTTCTAGGAATAAGAAGAGAAGGTTACTTGTGAATATCAATAAAAAAGTGCGCATCCGGGGAATCGAACCCCGGTCAGTACCGTGGGAGGGTACTATGATACCACTACACCAGATGCGCGTTGAAGTTAAAATTTAAAATCATAACTAAACTAATTATACTTAACCTCTCGGGGTTTTGTACAATGGAAAAACCGAGGGTGAAACCCTTCTGCACATGGGTCTCTGCCAGAAATAAGCAAATTAAGTCATCCCTGTATCTATCTTTTTGCCCATTATTGCAAACACAGTTTCACAATTGGATACATCAGCCTCATAGTAGATGCATTATATTTAAAGACAGTGAAACATGTTCTGGTTTGTGTTTTCCTAACAACCTCAGGGCAAGTTAGAAACAATAGAGAGCAAACAAACACCATGAGTTCGTTCATTATATGATCAAGGTTGACTGCCATCTAATGTCAGCAGAACCTTGTACAGATCAGGCCTACGATCCCGGAATACCCCCCAACTGTGTCTCTTGGCTTTAATCTTGTTTAGGTCAAATTCTGCCACGAGAATGTCTTCATTCTTATCATCAGCAGTGGCCACAATTTCTCCAGTGGGTCCTGTTGCAAGATTCTGTTTCAGGGAATCCATTGCAAGAAAACTCTTGTGCTCTTATTTGGATTAGGAAGTTTGAACAAAGAAGGAACAGAACATGAGAATACCGGCTATAAAAGAGTTCCCATAAAATGTGATTTCGCTAGTTCCATGCTCTGTTAGTACTGTCTCCTTTCCAATGCGATTTGAGGCCACCAGAGGCACCTGAATTAATGAAATCAGCTTCCATCTTAGCAAGCAAAGCAAATTATAACACAAGATCGATACTACCAGAAATATATTTGAGATGAAGAACCAGTATTTGTGGTGAAAAAGAAAAGGCAGGAACCACTATTCCAGAAGGTAGAGGAACATAGTCTACAGATTAGACATACTAGATTGGCTCCAGCATGGCCCTGCATGACTCTCTTCCAGTGATCACGAGAATCAAGTCCATCATCTTGAGGTTCAGAGCCAATAGCAGTGGGGTACAACAGGATCTCTGCACCTTGTAGAACCATGGCCCTTGCTGCCTCAGGAAACCACTGGTCCCAACAGATAGCTAGAAGAATGAAAAAGCAGGATCAAGTTTCTAACAAGTCTCTTATCAATTGATGGATAGGATAATGAATATCCTCTATTTACTGGATATGGAATCTGAGATGATTAAACCAAATACCGGGCAAGCACTTACCAACTCCTATTTTTGCAAACTTTGTCTGGAAAACCTGCTTACAGTAACAACCGGACTACTTATTATCCATTAATTGGTGAAAAATTATAAGAAGCAAGAAGAAGCATACTGCTACCACCTTAAAGCCTGTATCACCTGGGTTGAAGTAGAATTTTTCCTGGTAGCCTGAAGCAATCATCAAAAAATGTGATCTCTTGTTGACAAAGCAAGCCATACAATTACATAATGCAGTCAGTATCATTGTATTCATGTACCAGGACCATCTGGGATATGGGACTTTCTGTACAGTCCAAGATCAGTGCCATCGGCATCAATGATGGCTATAGAGTTGTAGTGAGCATTATTGGCCAGTTCAAAGAAACTGACAGGTATCACGACACCAAGCTCTTTTGCAAGTTTCTGCATCCTGCAGGTTTTGGATCAGCATCACAAGAATGAAAAACTTTCAAATAAGACATTGCTCAATAAGCATCCAGTGCCACAGAAATTTTTTCATAACTTTCCTTTATACTTTTCAAGCATTACCTCATTATAGTAGGATGGTTTTTATATGGCTTAGCACGCTGAAAGAAGTCCTCCCTCTGTGCTTGGCAGAAATAGTACCCCTCAAACAGCTCCTACATGCAATGCAGGAAAATTAAGCTCACAAACAATGAAATGAATACAATCAAATTCAGAAAGGCCTATCAAGTAACAGTTTCTCATTCCATTCTCTTCCTGTCCCCTCCTACTCAAATCTAGATCAAAATAAATTATGTGCAAGCACAGATGTGGATGGATTCGACGAAGTACAAAAAGAGGGATTAGATTTTATGATTAGGAGACATGGAACCCTTACCTGAATGAGTATGATGTTAGCACCTTTACTATGAGCATCTCTGACAAGCCTGCAAAAGTTGAATTCAACCATCCGATTGAGGTTTTGTTCATTAGATATGCCGGACGAATAATTCCGGAAAAAAAAGATACTGACTGGAAAGCAACAAGTGATAGCTCGAAAGCAGATGGCTCAAGAAAAAGGAAAGCGTAGAGCTTCGCATGTACGATCAATTCTATAAAGAAGAGACGGGAGTAGTCCACAGAGGGAGTGGGGGAGTCGACCTTTCGGCGGTGGCGACGTTTGTGGAGACGTCGTCGGTGCATGCGAATTGCAGAGCAGAAACAATCACCCTCCTTCCCTCCATGGTCGATACCGGCGGCCTGCTCTGCTTCCCCCTTTACTTCCAGTTCAGTTCCTTCCACTGTCTATAGAGGTGCCGCGCGGAGAGGAGTCGAGCAACCATGTTCCAGGGTCTAAGTAGAGAGAAGGACGGACTCGGCCCATGTTTCTAAACATATGGGCTGACATAGAGAAGCTGCCTTTGTGCTATCTTTAGCTGGCACATGACATATATATCGCAATTGAATGTCCAAAACCGCTCTTATAGAAAGCTCATAAATTCAATACAGGAACAGAGTTTTGGCATTTGCATCTAACACAATTGCTTAAACACAGTCAGATGGCCAGCCATGAGATTGAACAGGAAAGGTAGTATTATTAGCCAAACATTAGCAACACTGGGAAGGCTAAAATCCTAGAAACAGATACAAGCATGGGACACACAATCTGCGTTTCGAATCTATCAATTCCAGATCATTGGTGACAGAGCTGATCCAAGGACGACATCTAGGGAAGACTCCATCTAGGGAATGGACTCCCATCTAGCATAATGCCAGCCACATGCTTGTCTCATCATAATATCATGTCAGTTTCTGATATCCCAACTGCTGCTTAGGCTTTTTCCTTTATCGCCAAGCTTCCAGCATCGCCATTCTTGATTCTGTCAGACTCAGACTGCTCATGGCCTGACTCTTGTCCATGGTCTCTGGTAACTCGTCCATAGGTTGATTGTGCCCATCCATCTTCAGAGGAGGAAGACTCTCATCAAAGATCAGTTTATTGGGTTTATCCCAAGGTAAACAGATCCTTGTTTCACTCTCTTTAGTTTCATCAAGGCCAGAGAATCTTCCTGGTTCCTTCTCAGGGATAAAGTAGTCACCAGCCTCCACAACAGTCTTAGTTTCATCCCTATCAGAGATTAGCTGCTCAAATGCATCACTTTGACTGAAGGTTTCCTGAGATATGCTGCTAATGTTATCATCCGAGAGAAGGGGGATGGGTTCTTCGGCAAAACGTGGTTGCTCAATCTCCTCCTCATCCTTTGGATCATCTCCCACACGAGGTTCTGAAGGGCTTTCCCGCCCATTCTCATCAAAATGCCCAAGATTGTAAGCAGATGCTGGGTCCATTTTAAAATCTTCTCTTCCTTTCAGTGTCCTCTCAATTAGTGCTTTCAGGAAATTCATCACCTGGACTGCATACATCAAAGCCCTGAAGGAATCTGCCATCTGCACCAAGTTTGTAAAGAATATAAGATTATATCATAAGGAGAATAACTATCTTCAAATGGTATTTGATGCTCTGATGTAAGATTACATTAGAACACCAAGTTTTTTTCCCTTTTCAAGAAACTAAAATTTCAAACCTGAGTCATATTTGGAGCAAAGACTACAGCTATGTTCCTTGCATTCATTTTGTTCAAGTGCTCCATCTGGGCAACATCAGCCATCAAGTTGATTGCCCAATCGAAGAGGCATGCTTCAGTCTGCGGTAAAAGCCTCATAAGCTCCACACAGTCATCTTCTGTCTGGCACTGCATAACTCGTTCAGGTGGAATAGAATCAAGAATTCCCGTTGGAAGTTCTTGAAACCATGTCTGGAAGTAATCACATGTAACTAAATTAGCATAGCATTTTATCTACAAAAGGAAACGGTTTAAACCTTTTTGATGATGTTACCCAGTCAAAGATATTGCTTTTTTAGAGATAATATTTCTTGCTTGAAACATCAGTACAGCTCATGTTTGAAAGGAAGAAATAACATTGGGTAAGAATTATGACAATGAAACAAATTCTTAGACCTTGATCAGTCCAGCAAGGCAGTGCACATCAATACCCTCTGGAACAACTCCTCTATTCAACTGGTTTCTGACAGGCTCCTCCTGGCCATTTTCAGCATTAACTCTGAAAATCCCCTCTGCCTACAAAGAGCAAATCTGATCAAAATACTATTCTGTCTTGTAGTCAACTGACTTGAAATCCAGATGGATCCATGCTAGATACAAGGGTACAGCTCAGCCAGAATCATCGTATTTGACATTTTTCTGTTGAAGATCCGAGTTGGTTATTAGCCATATGGACAAAAATCACCAGACAGTATATGTAACTTTACCTGTAATCCATCTTCTTCATACAAACGTTGCTGCATAAGCAGGAGTATTGTTGGCACACTATTACCCCTGGAGTCAAAAGATAACTGCATTGATTCCGTGGAAACTCCAAAAACATGTGCACTGCAGAAGAGACAGTCAATCAGTAAGGAACCATAACAATGAAACATTCTGAAAATGTGAATGTTGATGAGAGACAAGGCAGTGAAGAACTAAAAAGCAGATAGGCAGTGATCTGTCTACTAGAAGGATCGGAGAGCAACCAAGTTGCCACCATAGCTTAATATTCTTTACACTAGCAAGAGGGAAGATCAATTTGATCACAACTAGGGGCAGCCAAAGATGGGAAAACCGAATCCCATAAGCTCCTTGGCAGATCAGCTTCATATCCCTTAGGCTCAAGGGTTCAGACCAGTTTTGGATTTCATCATGAAACAGTTTACCAAAGTTGAGTTGATCATGACCACAATACCCAATTACTAGTCATACAAATACAAGATACCACCAAATCAATCTTGTTGTCTCTTTCCACAAACACCAAAAACAAGCATCAAAGAAAGATGAGCCACATTGGTCATCCCAGATTTTGCACTGAACAAATTAAGGATCAAACTCCCCACTTCATCAACACTTAAATCTATGCCTCCAAATGAGAGACATTCACATTCACAAGAATTTCTACAGAAGGAGTAAACTGAGAACCCTGAAATTATAAACTCCCGAAAAGATACGTATTCACAATGCTCCCAGTAGGGGAAAACGCTCCAAAGAAAATCAAGAAGAAAATAACCCCAGTCATACAGAGAATGCAGCAAAATTACCTCGCACTGGGAGCTCTACGGAGCACATCGTGCTCCAGCTCGACCGGAAGGCCAAGGAATCCATTGAAGCGGTCGAAGGTGACGTGGGTCACGTGACGTACGTTGCTGGGCCACCCGATCTCCATCTTCCAGAGCCGGCGGCGATCGCTCTTGCATGCAACCCAATATTTCCGGAATATGGTGAAGAACAACGCCACGAAAGAGAGCTGATCCCCGCCACCGCCGCTGCTGCCATCGTCTCCCCCCTGAGCGTCAACGACCACCTCGTCGGCTTCGCAATCAATGAGGGCACATGGCTGGGAAGGAGAGGCACTAGAGCTCTCCATAGAGGGGACAGTGAGGACCTCGGCCATTGCAGAGAGAGAGAGAATCTGTTATTTCGGTTCAACAGAGCGTGAATGACATCACGAGGAGGAGGGCAAAGAAGACGGTCTCTCCCATTTTAATTACTTAGTCTGGGCGGTGGAAGGTGGGAGACGGTGGCAGTACGAGAGCTCTAAAACCGAAACCCTTCTCTCTCTCGGGATTAAGTTTCTCTTGGTAGCGGTGTTTTAGATTCCCTAACTAAAAAACAGTCGCACTCTCAGATTTCCGTTTTTTCATTATACTCATATAATATGCAAAATTTTACTTCTTAATTACATATTATTATATGATCATTTATGCTCCCTAAATAACTAAGAAACAATGGGACATTGGAAGAAGCAAAAAAAATTAACTATAGGTATCAAATTCATATTGTCAATAATCATTAGTGGAAAGAGGACACATAAAGATAAAATGTGCAGGGAGGGAGCACAAGCCAAAGTAAATACCATATTTTTTATGAGCAAGTGCAAATAAATACGAATGTAAGAATTTTTAAAATATTTGATTCAATATTTAATTGGGGGAGATTTGTTAAATTTATACCAACATCAATCACTCGAATATAAATAAAATAATAATTTTCTATTATTAATAGTACAATTTGTAGAATGATGTGGATAATTTTTTCTATTATTAATATACAATTTGTACAATGACGAGTAGCCATTAGGTGACGGTGGTCCAAGGTGTGAGTGACTTGTAAGGGTGAGTTAAGGCTAAAAAGTAGATATGATTATTATTCTCACAAACTAAACGAGAAAATTGTACTTTGAGTATAGAATACAATTATATATTGACCTTGTAATATAGGAAAATAAATTTGGTAAGTAGATCAACTAGTTGTGTATTAGTTCTAATTAATAAGTTATTAAGAATATTATGAGTAATATGTTTATAAATAAGGTGGTAGTTAATCTTAATATATTTAGTGTGATTATTAAATAAGAGTATAGTTGTAAGATAGATAATAAATAAATTGTTGCTGGTGAGATGATGAAAAAGTTATAACAAAAGTTAATAAATAAAATATTAAATTTATATAAGTTTAAAGTGAGAACAAAAATTAATAAATAAGATATTGAATCCATATAAGTTTGTGTATTTAACTTTAGTGTTTATCTGATTAGTGTATTATTTTTTTAGATTAATGAGATTCTAACCCAAAAAGATAATGAAATAATTAACAAAATGTTCATTATCGAGATTATCAACACAATTCGGATAAGATAAACAATGAAGAGCAAGGAAGGATTTATACCAAATGAGAAGACCATAATGGAGAGTACTCTAAAGATAGCAACAAATATACTTTGATAACAACCCAATGAATTGTGGTGAGATAATTATGAAACTCACATACTTGATGAGCAAAATAATCAAGATTATGTCAAGTGTAAGATATTATAGTGAATCAATGACTTATCGATATAGAGTAGGATCGGGCAAATGATCACCATATGGGAGAGGCATAGTCTAAAGACAACTAAAGTGCATAAGAACTTACAAGTATTCATAGAATAGGAAAATTCACTTATAAAATCAATACTTCTCTCCTTCCTTGTTCATGGAATTCTCTCCCTAAAACTAAGTTGCTCAATTTTTTGGTAAGTTGACTTTCGAGCCTAAGTTCGAGCTACTCAGCACACGAGAGAAGTCTGACCATAGTTCAAAAGTTTTATGGGAGACTTCTCTTCACGAAAGAATCTACAACAGAACCTACCAGTGATTGGAGAGCCATTGAAGTGGCCAAAAAGTAGCCACACTTCTTGCACAGGAAACAAAAAATCTATTTTCCCGAGAAATTATTACTCCCTCTAACAACCAAGTCGACCTGGGAAGGTGTCTCGAGGTTCCCCAAGTTCTCTTCTTCCTCTCCCGTTGCTGGAAATGATCTTAGATAAGTCAATTCGGCCTTAGTCACTCGTTTCTCCTTGAAGTTTTTGTTTAGTTTTAGAAGGATAGTTCAGTTGGAGCATTAGGTAACTCAAGTGACCCATTAGGGTGGGGCCAAGTTTAGGGAGGTTACATGTGAGGCCCCTAACTTTCTAGATGGTGGCCTTTGCCAACTCGCCATCGCTTGCGAGATTCTAGCAAATTGCATCGACTGTGTAATTCATCGACTAATCTTCGATTAGGGGCTAAACACTGTCAAAACGGTATGTTCAAAACTTGGATTGATCATAGAAGGATGAGTGAGATGATATGTGACTTGGTAGGAGCAAATTCAAAAAGTTTAAGGTGGAATTTAATGAAACTCCAAATTGGGGGTAATTGTGTAAATTGGGTGACCCAAGTATAATAAGTGGAAATTTGGGGACCCAACAAATGTATTACAATGATTAAAAGTTTAAAGTAGGGATTTGAGGCTTGGAGGGACCTAAGTACAATATTGAGGGAACTTAATGATATAATAGTAAATAATAAAGGAAATTTGATAATGGTATCAGAAAATACCGATATAATGTTGTTGGAATACTCAGATTGAGTATTAATTAGGTATATGTATAATCTTAATAATTGGGCGTACTGTAACATCAAAAATTTTAAAACCCAAATTTAAGCTCAATTGGACTGAAAATCGAGATCGAACCGAGAATGAACCAAGAATAGAGTTATGGGGACCTAAGGAACATGCTTAAGATAATATTAGGACTTGTTGATGAGATTATTGTGGTCATTTGATGATGGGAAAAGTTGGGAACTAAAGTGTAATTTTTGAAAAGTATAATGGCTAGATTAGAAATTTCAAAAGTACAGGGACCTAGGAGTAAGTCAGTAAAAGTGTAAGGAGCATAGATAATATGCTAGAAAACTTAGGGATTTAAGTTGAAAGTTTTAAAATGTGTTAAGCACCTAAGTTTTTTTTTTGCATAATAAAAAAAAGTATGGGCATCCCATGCGATCCCGGTATAGGTTAAGTGGATCAAAGGGATATGGAATGTTAAATGACACATCATCAGTATTTGTATGTGGGAGACGGTTTATCTGAGATGTTCCAAGTGAGTGTGGTTATATAACACACAATACCCTTATAGCCTTGAGTTGCTCGTGTGTGAGCCCTCATGGGATACGGTGGTCGGGCCACCGGGTGTGACGTCGACATGGCATGAGTCTCATCAACGATGGCACGAGTGGGAGGTCATTTGGGATGACCCCATGAGTATGAAATACATACGCATTATTACCCCTCTTGTCACGTTCCGACCCGGTTTGGTTTGATCCCCATGAGTAACCTGCCACTCTCCTGGTTCAAGAGAAGTTTCCTTCTTCTTTAACTCAAGAGGAGCCAGACGTACTTTCAACCTTGTTCCCTGGAAAGATATATATCAATATAATGTAAATTTAAGAGAAATTAAGTATACCTAATAGAGGGTAAGGCTTGGTATTATCCCTAGTCATTTTCTCTATTTCCTAAAAAGGGATAAAAATTGGGGTGAGTTTCTACCACTCAGTGAATGAGTATTTTTAAAAAGAAATTTTTTCGATAAAAAATATTTTTCAATTTGGAGTGTGCCAGACTCCTTAATTTCTTTAAAATTTTCTATTTTTAAATCTCAGTTTTCATAATTATTTCTCATCACAATGGTGTATTAATCAACTAACACTCGTCCTTCATCATGAAGGACACATAATCATAGGCCATCTTGTCCAATGAACCCACTTGTGACGTCGGAGCCGACTTTATCGGCCACCTAGATAGAAGCACATCCACTTTTACCCTGATAATGAGTGGATGTTTGCGACATCCGACCCTCAATCCCATAACAAAACTCCATGTCCATATGAGGACATAGACCTCATCCCATCCCCACCCTGGTTTCATGCACATGAAGATACGTCGAGCTTCACAAGACTTTTGGTACGACTAACTGCCCTTATATCCACTAAGTCGTTCAGAGCCCTAGGGCGTTTTGAAGGTCTCGTAATACAATGCATGCACAAATCAACAGTTTTTCACATAAGCCATATAATCTGTGGTGCCACTACTCCAACGGTCCCGACCCTCAACTCGACTTGTAGTTGTTTATCTTGACTAGTCCGAAGGCCTGTCATGTCGCACTACCACTAGTCCATCGAGTATGTCGATCTTGTCTTGGTACCATGACCAAACAACTCATTTACTTAAGTTTTCATGGCATAATAATCATGTTTGTTTACGAGCTCCTGCTCGTGCTAATTGGCCTATGGCCCACTGTTTGAGATTTTTAAAATTAGGCATATTAGCTCCCAAGTTCCAAAACCAAGGCCTCCGACCTATATGAGCCATTCGAGCTCTCGTTAAGGTCTCCCAAAAATTTTAAGCAGTGGCATATAGTTAGGGGAGAGCACTTCTGACAAAATAGACTTTTCAACTGTCCATCATACCTATCGAGTATGACATCTCCGCTTATAACCCATAAGCGGGTTTTCCACTTCATTCGAGAAAGTTTCATCATACCAATCGAGTACCATCTACTTACAACCGATAAGTAGTTTTTTCGCATAGTTTTCACATCACTCCTATCAGGTGTAATGTTTAAAATATCATTTAGTAGTGGGTTTTCATTTTTGAGGTGCTTATCATACCAACCGGGTATGATATTAAATCTCACTCACCCGATCGTGCAGTGTATTTCCCCTAAACTGACTTTCGTCCCTTGCGAGCTTTGCTTCAACTGGCGTTCCTGATATCTCGTGTTCCTACACAGTATGAACATCCTTGTTCATTATTATTTGGCTTGATAGCCTTCATTCATTATAAATGATTAAAAATATCTAATTTTTCAAATATTTACAATTTGGTACCTAAAGTTCTTTTTCTTTTACTTTAGGCCCCAAATGCTAGTTTTCCCCAAATTGAGTCCCGAAACTTTAAAAATTCTCATTGGAACCTCAATTTATTCAAATTCACAAAAAGGGGTTCAAGTTTCCCAAATTCCCAATTTGGTCCCCAATTTTTCCAAAATTACCATTTTGCCCTTCCTTTACAAAAATAGTATGTTTTACCCCAAAAATTCTAAAATTTGCTCAGTTGATCCTCTAACACTCTTATCATTTCCAATTGGCCCTCAATTTTATAAAATTGCATTTTAGTCCCTCCAATTTATGAAATCCCCAAAATTTCCCCAAATTTTAACTTTCCAACACAGTTGAATTTGATTTCATCAAATTGACTAATCAAACAAGTTTAATTGTTGAAATTGAAGTTAAATGAGAGTTCCTACATATTCATACGATTCCATTGCACTTTGTATCGCAAGTTTTGATGCCGGAACGAGTTCAAATGGAGATTCACTAGAAAATAAAATGTAGAGAGGGAAAGCTTAAAATGCTCACCATCGGGGGCGTGACGGTCCGAGCTTTCAATCTGGGCAGATAGTTCTCCTCTTGAAGTTTCTCTTATGATCAAGAAATGCATCAATTGATGCCAAATTGGGTGAGAATTTTATCATCGAAATTCTGCTGGTTCTTTCTTTAGCATCGATCAGAAATTACAAAGGGGAGCCGAATTAGCTTACCTTTTAGTTCTGATTCGGCCATAGGAGGGCTAAGGAAGTGTTGGGAGAGCTTGGTTTGGCTTGATGACGTCTCGAATTGGCCGATTTCAGCTCAGCCAAAGCAGGGCAGCTTCGGTCCGTCGGAGCTGCTTCATTGTTCTATCACGTCGACGATCCTTAGAGCGAATAGAGACTACCACCATGTAGCTGACTTCTCCCCAGTTCTAAGGAACCTGACCATGCCTTCTTTGGCTTAGAAAAGACCCTATATCAGAACTCTGGTTCAGGCTTCACCGGAAAACTAAGTAGTTGAGAGAGAGTAAGGTTTTCAGGTGTAGAGAGGATGAATGGAGAAGGGCTCTTTATATAGGGAGCTCGGGGACTTGTCGGCCATCCGTTTGGCACCTTTATGACATTCATTGATGGCCTGAGACGTACTGAATGGAAACATTTCCTCTTCGTCGGTGTTGCTTCAATTTTCCGACGAGTGAATAGCGTTGTCATCTGAATGAAGAAGACGACACTATTCCGAACAGGATCAGATCGGTCCGAACCGGGTTCAAAGCTTAAATCGGGCGGTTTAGGCTTGATTCGACCGAGTTTTTCAAAATTAAAAATTTCTAAATTTATTATCTATCAAATAGTGGCCTCAATTCTCAAATTGAAAATTTCTAAGCCACCTAGAAAAATGAATTTAGCATCCGGTTCAATAGTGGTGCAAACCGGTCCAAACTGGTTCATTTCGATTCGGATCCAATTCACCTGAACCGGTTTGGTTTTCATCCCCCATTCATACTAAAGTCTTTTTCATGACTTATGTGACTCTTTAGGTCACTTGGGATTCCTAAATTTCCTGGTTGCTCTCTCTCTATCGATTCTGGTTCATAAAGTGACTCATTCCATAAACCGGTTCAATTTGGTTCACCCGATCCGGTCTGGTTTTTCCCTCCCAATTTGTCCTAAGGTTATTTCTTAAGGTTTATGAACTCTTTTGGGTCACTCAGGAGTTGTAAATTCTCCAATTTGCCCATTTTTCGATAATCGGGTTTGTGAACCAGTTCGGTTTTCTCACTCGGTTTGACCAGTTTTTTTTTCCGGGTTTCCTTAACTCCAAAGAGCGGGGTTTACAACTCTCCCCTCATTTTATAAGTTTTGTCCCCAAAACTTATTTCACACTTTTTGCGTACTGGGACAAACTTTTCATTGATTTATAAATTTTCTAGTTTATTGTCTTACAACCTTCTCAGTTATTTTCGTTCATCCCTTACATCACAGACCTAAGATTCTTGTATCATTTTCATCCTTCCCTCATTCCATGGAACTTGCTTTAGCTAAGCATATCTGTAAACCCCGCACATTTGAGTTAAGGAAAACCGGGAAAAGAACCGGTCAAACTGAATAAGAAAACAAAACCGGTTTACATTTGGGAATAAGCAATATGAAAATTTACAACTTTCGGTTGATCCAAAGGATTTATTAAACATTGGAAAAGAAACTTAAGACAAACTAGAAAACAGAAAACCAAATTGGTTTAGGTGAACTAGATTCCATAAGAACTTCAAAGTTAAGCGTGTTTACTTGAGAGTAGTGTGAGGATGGGTGACCTCCTAGGAAGTATGATTTTTTGTAACCCAAATTTTTATGCAACGTACGGCTTATCATAAATAGCAATCAATTAATATATATTTAATTATTAAAATTAATACCAATAATTTAATATCTAAATTAAATTATTGGAATTAATACAAATAATTTAATACCGAAATTAAATTATTGGAATTAATACTGAAATTAAATTATTGGAATTAATACCAATAATTTATGGCAATATTAATACTAGTAATAAATCTCGCCCATTTAATACACGGGTTTTACGACTATATAAAGAGGTCATCCCCATTTCATTCTCCTCACACTTGAACACTTCTCTCTCTCTACTGCTCCATTTCCCGGTAAAGCTCGAACCAGAGCTTCGACTTGAACAAAGGTCGGGCTCTTTAGAACCGGGGAGAAGACAGCTATCTGATAGCAAACTCCAGTCAATCCGAGAATCGTTGGAGAAGCGCCGACATGATGGAATAGTGAAGCAACTCCGGCAGACCGAAGCTGTCCTATTTCGGCCAAGCTGAAATCAGCCATTTAAAGCCCTTCTCAGGCCAAATCAAGCCCTCCCAACACTTCCTCAGCCTTTCCACGGCCAAATTAGGACCGAAAGGTAAGCCAATTCGGCTCCCCTTTATAATTTTCAATCGGATCGGTGCTAGAGAGAGAGTCGACCGAATTTCAATGACGAAATTCTAATCCAGTTCCGCATCAATTGATATAATACTTGAATTTAGGATGAACCTCAGGACGAGACCTATCTGCCCAGATCGAAAGCTCGGACTATCATGCCTTCACCAGTGAGTAATCGAAGCTTTCTCTCTCTACAGTCTGTTTTCCGGCAAAGCTCCGTTTGAGCTCGTTCCGACGTTAAAATCTGCGATTCAAAGTTTTTTAGAATCGTATGAACATACAGGAACTCAATTTCAACTCCAATTTCAATAATTAGAAGTGTTTGATCGGTTAATTTGATGAAATCAAATTTGGTAGCGTTGAAGAGTTGAAATTGGGGGGAAATTTGGGGATTTTTGAAATTCAAAGGGGCCAAAATACAATTTTATGAAATTGAGGGTCAATTGGGCATGAAAATAATGTTGGAGGACCAATTGAGGAATTTTGGAAATTTTGGGGAAAAACTTACCATTTTTGTGAAAGAAGAGCAAAATGGTAATTTTGGAAAAATTGGGGAACCAAATTGGAAATTTGGAAAATTAAACCCCTTTTTGGTGAAATTGAATAAATTGAGGTCCCACGATAAATTTTAAAAGTTGCGGGACTCAATTTGAGGAAAAACCGACATTAGGGACTTAAAGTTAAAGAGAAATAACTTTAGGGACCTAATTGCAAATAACTAAAAGTTTGGGTTTTCTCATTCATAAATGAATGAAGGCTGTTATGCCGAGTAATAATGAACAAGGTTGTTCATATCGTGTAGGAACGTTTAATACCGGGAATGCCAGCAAGGACAAGCTCGCGTGAATACAAAGAACCAGTCTATTGGAATTCACGGCATTAACGGGTGAGTGGGTTTACTAACATCATACCCGGTTGGAGATGATATGTGCCTCGATATAAAAACCCACTGTTTAGTGGTATTTTAATCATCACTACTTAGAGAAAGTGATATGAAAGTTATGCGGAAAAACTACTTACTGGTTGTAAGTAGATCATACCCGGTTGGTATGATGAGACTTCCTCGAAGGAAGTTGAAAACCCGTTCATCGGTTATGAATGGAGATGTCCTTATACCGGTCGGTATGATAGACAGTAAAAACCTATTTTTGTCAGAAGTGCTCTCCCCAAACTGTGTGCCAATGCTTAAACAATTTGGGTGACCTTCTCGACAGGAGCTCGAATAGCTCTGATAGGCCAGGGGCCTCGGTTGTGGAACTTAGGGGCTAAATGCCCGATTTTGAAAATCTCGTACAGTGGGCCCAAGGCCAGTTGGCACGAGCAGGAGCTCGTAAACGAACATGATATATGTGCCATAAAACTTAATAAGTGAATTGTTTGGCCACGGTACCAAGATAGGACCGACATGCTCAGTCAACTAGCGGTAGTGCGACATGACAGGTCGACGGACTAGTTAAGACAAACAGCTGCGGGTTGAGTTGAGAGTCGGAGCCGTTGGACTAGTGGCACCACATATTACATGGCAATATAAGAAAACATTGTTTGTGCATGCACTGTGAGTACGGGATCATCAAGACGCCCATGAGGGGTAGTGATGTGTCCTAAGGGCACTGGACGACCTGGTGGCTATAAGGGTAGTTTTGTCGTTCCAGGTGTTTGTGCGAAATCTGGAGTAGCACGAAGCACATGAGACCGGGGTGGGGACAGGATGAGGTCTCTATCCTCATACTGACATGAAGAAGTGATTTCGAGATTGTGGGTAGGATGTCACGTACATGCACTCATTCCCAGGGTAGAAGTGGTCGTACTTCTATCCGGGTGGCAGGAAAAGTCGCTCCGAAGCCACTAGCGGGTTCAGTAGTGATACTGACTTGCGAATGTGTGTAACCTTCATGATGAAGGATGTGTGTTGGGTGATGACACACCGTGGTAACTAAGAAATAATGGAAAAATTCAAATTTTTAAATGATGGGATTTTTTAAAACAATGGAGTCTGGCACACTCCATATAAATGTTTTTCTTAAAAGTCAAAAGCTTTTAAAAACCCATTCACTAAGTAGTCGTACTCACCCCCTCCCTTATATCCCTTTCAGGAAATCTCGGAAAGCCTCCCCTTAAAGACCGTCAAGTAAGATGCCTGTAAGACAGGTATGTAAAGTTTTAAATTTCATACAGTTTTGATTATGCTATTCTAAGAAAAAGGTGCAAGTTAAAGGACGCCTTACTCTTTACGGTTTACGATAATGGGAAATCCTTTAATAAACCGGGAGAGTGGTGGGTTGATCACAGGGATCCGACCAAACCAGGTCGGGGCGTGACAACTAGAGTGGTATCAGAGCCTATTTCCTCGAATACATAATCAAGACTATAAAATATTGTAACTAATAGGATTTATCCTAAAATTTTCAGATGGCTCCCAGGAGAGGAACCAAGAAAACTAGGCATGACTCTACTCAACACCTTATCTTCGTAGGAAGATAACCCTAGAAGCTTCCCAAATGCCTAAAGCATGGCAGGAATCTCAAAAGAGCAAATGAGAAAGTATCCCAGAGAATGGTGACAGGACCTATTGAGGTCACAACTCTAAGTATAAAGGAAGCCAAGCGTGAAGCCATACAATGGGGCATATAACCTTACATAGAAGGATGCTTATCAAGAATCTCGTAGCTCCCTAGTTATTTGGTGACCATTTTCTGTAATAGGGCCAAAATCCCCAACATACTGTACTATTCTATTAATGAAGTACTCCAAATTCCTAAAAACCATGTCCCTCAAATGATGTGATCTTCAAGGAAGACTCCAAAAAAAAAAACTCTCACGGTATCCAGACTTAAGGATGAAGGAGCACTAAAACTAACAATTTCCAAGAAAAGGCCAGGAGGAACCACTTATGTTCATGAATGATAGGAACACTGCATGGAGAAGTGCCCAACCCTACAAAGGACAGGAATCAAGTTAACCTAGAGGGGAATAGGACACGAAGTGAAAAACTGTCCCACATCGCCAGGAGTCAGGACAATATTTTCCAAGAATAAACACCCCACAACTATAGGAAATCCGAAAGGATACCATCCCAAGAAACATGACTCTATTTGCAACCACAAATAAGAGGAAACTCTTCAAAATCTTAGCAAAGTGGTAAGAAGGAAAAAGGGGTAAAGGTAGGACCTTAATAAAACCACAAACGGAACAAAGGATAGTTGAAGAGAATTCCCCCTTTAAGAAGAAAATCCAAACCATTTAGGAGCAAAGAAAGGAGTGCATCCACAAGAGAAGACAAGACGAACATTTGATGACAAACGGGACGTATTGGGATTACAGGAATAAATCACCTTGGAAAAAGAAACTATATCAACCAACACATGCCATTCATCTTAATGGAACACACAATCGCAGGCCAGCCCATCCACTGTACCCACTTGGGGCGTCGGAGTGACTTTACCGGCCACCTAGATAGAAGCACGTCCACTTCTACCCTAAGAATGAGTGGATGTTCGCAACATCCAACCCTCAATCCCGTAACGAAACTTCGTGTCCGTATGAGGATAGATACCTCATCCCATCCCCACCCCGATCTCATGTGCTTGAAGCTACGCCGAGCTTCGCAAGACTTATAGTACGACTAACTACCTTTATATCCACCAGGTCGTCCAGAGCCCTGGGACACATCACTACTACTCTTGGGTGTCTTGAAGGTCTCGTAACACAATGCATGCACAAATCAACATTTTTCACATAAGCCATATAATCTGTGGTGCCACTGGTCTGACGGCCCTGACCCTCAACTCGACCTACAGCTATTTGTCTTGACTAGTCCGAAGACCTGTCATGTCGCCCTGCCGCTAGTCCATCGAGTTTGTCGGTCCTATCTCGGTACTATGGCCAATAACTCATTTACTTAAGTTTTCATGGCTTAATAATCATGTTTGTTAACAAGCTCCTGCTCATGCCAACTGGCCTAGGGCTCATTGTTCGAGATTTTTAAAATCGGGCATATTAGCCCCGAAGTTCCAAAATTGAGGCCTCCAACCTATATGAGCTATTCGAGCTCTCGTCAAGTTCTCCCAAAATTTTAAGCAGTGACACACAATCAAGGGAGAGCACTTTTGACAAAATAAACTTTTCAACTGTCCATCATACCAACTGGGTATGAGGACATCTCCGCTTATTACTGACAAGCGAGTTTTCTACTTCCTTCCAATAAGTTTCATCATACGAACCGGGTATATTTTACTTACAACCTGTAAGTAGGTTTTCCGCGTGATTTTTACATCACTCCTCTCAGGTGTGATGGTTAAAATACTACCTAGCAGTGAGTTTTCATTTTCAAGGTGCTGATCATCCTAACTAGGTATGATATTAAATATCCCACTCACCCGATAGTGCAGTGAATTTCTTCTTAGCCGGGTTGTTGCCTTTACGCGAACTTGTTTTAGCTGGCGTTCTTGGTACTTTGTGTTCCTACACGATATGAACATCCTTGTTCATTATCATTTGGACAAATAGCCTTCATTCATTCCAAATGAATGAGAAAATCAAACTTTTCATTTATTTGTAATTCACCTTTTAAAATTATTAGTGTCGGTTTCTCCTCAAATTGAGTGCCAAAAATTTTAAAATTCACCTTGGTACCTCAATTTATTCAAATTCATAAAAAGGGGTTCCATTTTCCAAATTTCCAATTTGGTGCCCAACTTTTTCCAAAATTACCATTTTGCCCTTACTTAAAAAAATTAGTATGTTTTGCCCCAAAACTTGCAAAATTTGCTCAATTGGTCCTACAACATCTTTATGTTACCCAATTAGCCATCAATTTTATGAAATTGCACTTTAGTCCCTCAAAATTTTCAAAATTCCCAAATTTCCCCCAATTTCAACCTTCTAACTCAGCTGAATTTGATTTCATCAAATTGACCGATCAAATGAGTTTAATTGTTGAAATTGATGTTAGATTGAAATTCATACATCTTTATATGATTTAATTGCACTTTGAATCACATGTTTTGATGCTGGAATGAGCTGAAACGGAGCTTCACCGGAAAACTGGACTTAAAGAGACAAAGCTTTGTAATCTTTCTGTCGGTGGTATGGCGGTTCGAGCTTTTAATCTGGGTAGATAGCTCTTGTCCTAAGGTTTTTCCTAGGATCAAGAATTGCATCAATTGATGCTGAATTGAGTGAGAATTTTGTCATCGAAATTTTGTCGGTTCTCTCTCTAGCACCGATCGGAATTTACAAAGGGTAGCCAAATTGGCTTACCTTTAAGCTCTAATTCAGCTGTATGAGGACTATGAAGATGTTGGGAGCACTTGGTTTAGCTTGAGAAGGGCTTGAATTGTCAAATTTTAGCTCTACCGAAATAGAGTAGCTTCGGTTAGTCGGAGCTATTTCACTGTTCGATCATGTTGGCGCTTCTCTGGCGACCCTCGGAGCAAATGAAGACTATATGTGTGTAGCTGACTACTCCTCGAATCCAAAGAACCCGACCTCACCTTGTTTGCTTAGAAAAGTGCCAAAGTTGGAGCTCTGGTTCGAGCTTCGTTGGAAATTAGAGCAGTTGAGAGAGAATGGAGTTTTCGAGAGTGTGAAGAGGATGAATGAGGAGGGGCTCTTTATATAGAAAGCTCAGAGACTTCTTGGTCATCTGATTGGTTCCTTAATGGCGATCATTCATTGCCTGAAACTCCCTGGCTGGAGACTTTTCAGCTTTGCTGACGCTGTTCGATTTTCCAGCGAGTGAACAGTGCTGTAATCTAATGGAAGAAGACGACACTATTATTTTCCTAGTTTTCCTTAACTCCAAAGGGCGAGTTTACAACTCTCCACTCCTTTTAGGAGTTTTGTCCCCAAAACTTAATTAGCAACCTTTGTATCAGGAATAGATTTGTCACGCCTCGACCCTGTTTGGTCGGATCCCCGTGATCAACCCGCCACTCTCCTGGTTTATTAAAGGGTTTCCCCCTATTATAGATCGTAAAGAGTAAGGCGTCCTTTAAACCTGCACCTTTTCCAGGAATAACATAAATAAAACCACATAATAATTTAGATTTATTATACATGTATCACAAGCACCTTAGTTGATGGTCTTTAAGGGCTGGCTTTTCGAAATCTCTTAAAAGGGATATAAGGGAGAGGGTGAGTATGACTACTCAGTGAATGGGTTTTCAAAAGTTTAGAAGAAAACATTTATTATTGGAGTGTGCCAGACTCTTTTCTTTTAAAAAATCCCTTCATTTCAAAATCTCGGGTTTTAACACCATTTCCATATTTAACCACGGTGTGTCATCACCTAACACACATCCTTCATCATGAAGGTTACACACATTCGCAAGTCAGTATCACTACTGAACCCGCTAGTGGCTTCGGAGTGACTTTTCCTGCCACCCGGATAGAAGTATGACCACTTCTACCCTGGGAATGAGTGGATGTACGTGACATCCAACCCACAATCCCGAAATCACTTCTTCGTGTCCGTATGAGGACAGAGACCTCATCCTGTCCCCACCCCGGTCCCATGCACTTGGTGTTACTCCAGATTTCGCACAGACACCTGGAACGACAAACTGCCCTTATAGCCACCTGGTCGTCCAGTGCCCTTAGGACGCATCACTACCCCTCATGGGCTTCTTGATGATCTCGTACTCACAGTGCATGCACAAACAATGTTTTCTTATATTGCCATGTAATCTGTGGTGCCACTAGTCCAACGGCCCCGACTCTCAACTCAACCCGCAGCTGTTTGTCTTGACTAGTCCGTCAACCTATCATATCGCACTGCTGCTAGTTGACTAAGCATGTCGGTCCTATCTTAGTACCATGGCCAAAGAAATCACTTATTAAGTTTTATGGCACATATATCATGTTCATTTACGAGCTCCTGCTCGTGCCAACTGGCCTTGGGCCCACTGTACGAGATTTTCAAAATCGGGCATTTAGCCCCCAAGTTCCAAAACCGAGGCCCCTGGCCTATCAGAGCTATTCGAGCTCCCGTCGAGAAGGTCTTCCAAATAGTTTAAGCATTGGCACACAGTTAGGGGAGAACACTTCCGACAAAATAGGTTTTCACTGTCCATTATACCAACCGGTATAAGGATATCTCCGTTCATAACCGATGAATGGGTTTTCAACTTCCTTCGAGGAAGTCTTATCATACCAACCGGGTATGATCTACTTACAACCGATAAGTAGTTTTTTTCGCATAATTTTCACATCACTTTCTCTAAGTGGTGATGATTAAAATACCACTAAACAGTGAGTTTTTATACCGAGCTACTTATCATCCCCTACCGGGTATGATATAAAATTTTCACTCACAACCGGTAAGTGGTTTTTATCTTTAAGTTGTGCTTATCATCCCAACCGGATATGATCTTAGTAAACCCACTCACCCATTAAAGCCATGAATTCCACTAGACTGGTTCTTTGTATTCACGCGAGCTTGTCTTTACTGGCGTTCCCGGTATTTCGCGTTCCTACACGATATGAACAACCTTGTTCATTATTACTCGGCATAACAGCCTTCATTCATTTCCAATAAATGAGAAAACCCAAACTTTTAGTTATTTGTAATTAGGTCCCTAAAGTTATTTCTCTTTAACTTTAAGTCCCTAATTTCAGTTTTTCCTCAAATTGAGTCTCGTAACTTTTAAAATTTATCCTGGGACCTCAATTTATTCAATTTCACCAAAAAGGGGTTTAATTTCCCAAATTTCTAATTTGGTCCCCCAATTTTTCTAAAATTACCATTTTGCCCTTCTTTTACAAAAATGGTAAGTTTTGCCCCAAAAATTCAAAAATTCCTCAAATTGGTCCTCCAACATTATTTTCATGCCCAATTGACCCTCAATTTCATAAAATTGTATTTTGGCCCTTTGAATTTCGAAAATTCCCAAATTTTCCCCCAATTTCAACTCTTCAACACTACCGAATTTGATTTCATCAAATTGACCGATCAAACACTTCTAATTATTGAAATTGGAGTTGAAATTGAGTTACTGCATGTTCATACGATTCTAAGAAACTTTGAATCGCAGATTTTAACGTCGGAACGAGCTCAAACGGAGCTTCGCCGGAAAACAGACTATAGAGAGAGAAAGACAGTATTATACCAACCGGTATAAGGACATCTCCGTTCATAACCGATGAATGGGTTTTCAACTTCCTTCGAGGAAGTCTTATCATACCAACCGGGTATGATCTACTTACAACCGATAAGTAGTTTTTTTCGCATAATTTTCACATCACTTTCTCTAAGTGGTGATGATTAAAATACCACTAAACAGTGAGTTTTTATACCGAGCTACTTATCATCCCCTACCGGGTATGATATAAAATTTTCACTCACAACCGGTAAGTGGTTTTTATCTTTAAGTTGTGCTTATCATCCCAACCGGATATGATCTTAGTAAACCCACTCACCCATTAAAGCCATGAATTCCACTAGACTGGTTCTTTGTATTCACGCGAGCTTGTCTTTACTGGCGTTCCCGGTATTTCGCGTTCCTACACGATATGAACAACCTTGTTCATTATTACTCGGCATAACAGCCTTCATTCATTTCCAATAAATGAGAAAACCCAAACTTTTAATTATTTGTAATTAGGTCCCTAAAGTTATTTCTCTTTAACTTTAAGTCCCTAATTTCAGTTTTTCCTCAAATTGAGTCTCGTAACTTTTAAAATTTATCCTGGGACCTCAATTTATTCAATTTCACCAAAAAGGGGTTTAATTTCCCAAATTTCTAATTTGGTCCCCCAATTTTTCTAAAATTACCATTTTGCCCTTCTTTTACAAAAATGGTAAGTTTTGCCCCAAAAATTCAAAAATTCCTCAAATTGGTCCTCCAACATTATTTTCATGCCCAATTGACCCTCAATTTCATAAAATTGTATTTTGGCCCTTTGAATTTCGAAAATTCCCAAATTTTCCCCCAATTTCAACTCTTCAACACTACCGAATTTGATTTCATCAAATTGACCGATCAAACACTTCTAATTATTGAAATTGGAGTTGAAATTGAGTTACTGCATGTTCATACGATTCTAAGAAACTTTGAATCGCAGATTTTAACGTCGGAACGAGCTCAAACGGAGCTTTGCCGGAAAACAGACTATAGAGAGAGAAAGCTTCGATTACTCACCAGTGAAGGCACGACGGTCCGAGCTTTCGATCTGGGTAGATAGGTCTCGTTGTGAGGTTCATCCTAGAATCAAGAATTGCATCAATTGATGCAGAATTGGATTAGAATTTCATCATTGAAATTCGGTCGACTCTCTCTCTAGCACCGATCGAAAATTGTAAAGGGGAGCCGAATTGGCTTACCTTTCGGTCCTAATTCGGCTGTGGAAAGGCTGATGAAGTGTTGAGAGGGCTTGGTTTGGCCTGAGGAGGGCTTGAAATGGCCAATTTCAGCTTGGCCGAAATAGGGCAACTTTGATCCGTCGGAGTTGCTTCACTATTCCATCATGTTGGCGCTTCTCCAACGATTCTCGGATTGACTAGAGTTTGCTATCAGATAGCTATCTTCTCCCCGGTTCTAAAGAGCCCGACCTTTGTTCAAGTCGAAGCTCTGGTTCGAGCTTTACCGAGAAATGGAGCAGTAGAGAGAGACACCTCCGTTCATAACCGTTGAACGGGTTTTCAACTTCCTTTGAGGAAGTCTCGTCATACCAATCGGGTATGATCTACTTACAACCAGTAAGTAGTTTTTTTCGCATGATTTTCACATCACTTCCTCTAAGTAGTGATGTTTAAAATACCACTTAATAGAGGGGTTTTCATATCGAGGTACTTATCATCCCCAACCGGGTATGATATAAAATTCCCACTCACAACCTTTAAGTGGTTTTTAACTTCAAGTTATGCTAATTATTCCAACCGGGTATGATGTTAGTAAATCCACTCACCCGTTAACGTAGTGAATTCCACTAGACCGATTCTTTGTATTCAAGCGAGCTTGTCCATGCTAGCGTTCCCGGTATTTCGCATTCCTACATGATATCAACATCCTTGTTCATTATTACTCGACATAACAACCTTCATTCATTTCAAATGAATGCAAAAATCCAAACTTTTAGTTATTTGTAATTAGATCCCTAAAGTTATTTCTCTTTAACTTTAAGTCCCTAGTGTCGGTTTTTCCTCAAATTGAGTCCCATAACTTTTAAAATTTATCTTGGGACCTCAATTTATCCAATTTCACTAAAAAGGGGTTTAATTTCCCAAATTTCCAATTTAATCCCCCAATTTTTCTAAAATTACCATTTTGCCCTTTATTTACAAAAATGGTAAGTTTTGCCCCAAAAATTCTAAAATTCCTCAATTGGTCCACCAACATTATTTTCATGCCTAATTGACCCTCAATTTTATAAAATTGCATTTTGGTCCTTTAAATTTTGAAAACCCCAATTTTCCCCAAAATTTCCCCTAATTTCAACTCCTTAGCACAACCGAATTTGATTTCAACAAATTAATCAATCAAACACCTCTAATTGTTGAAATTGAAGTTAAAATTGAGTTCCTCCATCTTTTACAATTTAATAGCACTTTGAATCGCAAGTTTTGACGCAGGAACGAGCTTAAACGGAGTTTCGCCGAAAAATTAACTATAGAGAGAGCTTTTGATTACTCATCGGTAAAGGCATGACAGTCCGAGCTTTTGATCTGGGCAGATAGCTCTCATCCTGAGGTTCATCCTAGAATCAAGAATTGCATCAATTGATGCTGAATTGAGTTAGAATTTTAGCATTGAAATTTTGTCGGTTCTCTCTCTAGCACCGGTAGGAAATTGCAGAGAGGAGCCGAATTAGCTTACCTTTCAGTCCTAATTCGATCATGGGAGGACTGAGGAAGTCTTGGGAGGGCTTGGTTTGGTATGAGGAAGGCTCAGAATGGCCGATTTCAGCTTGGCCGAAATAGGGCAGGTTCGGTCTGCCGGGGCTGCTTCACTGTTCCATCATGCCGGAGCTTCTCTAGCGATTCCCAGATTGACTAGAGTTTGCTATTAGATAGCTGTCTTCTCCCCGGTTCTAAAGAACCTGACCTCTCCTTCCAAGGTTAAGAAAAATGTTCAAGTAGAGAGAGAGAGAGAAGTGTTCAGGTGTAAGGAGAATGAATGGGGATGACCTTTTTATATAGGTGTAAAAATCGGGTATTAAATGGGAGAGATTTATTACTAGTATTAATATTGTCATAAATTATTGGAATTAATACCAATAATTAAATATATATTAATTTATGGCTATTTATGATAAGGAGTATGCTCGCATAAAATTTTTTTACCGAAAATTTTGGGTTACAAAAAAAATCATACTTCCCAGGAGGTCACACATACTCACACTGCTCTTGGGTAAGCACGCTTAAATTTATAGTTCTTATGGATTCTTGTTCACTTGAACTAATTTGGTTTTTCTCTTCTAATTTGTATTAAGTTTCTTTTCCAAGATTTAATGAACCCTTTGGATCACCCGAAAGTTGTAAATTTCCAAATTGCTTGTTCCCAAATGATCGGGTTTGTAAACCAGATCGGTTTTCTCACTCGGTTTGACCGGGTCTTTTCACGATTTTCCTTAACTCAAAAGTGCGGGGTTTACAAAATTCCTTTGGTGTCAACTTGGGGTTTACTTGACATGTTAACTCTTCGATTGTTTTTTCAGTTGGCCCTTTTTATATCATTCACTTAAGGAATTTCTTTTTCCTTTCCATGGTTCACTCACTCCATAGAGTTTATCATAATTAGGCTTGTCTTAACCACTATTCCAAGATACATCCTTAAGTTCACTTCCTCCTCTATTTAGGGATAAATTCTTCCTCTTAAGGGTTCTTGCTCAAAATTTCAAGATTGGGAATTCCAAGATGCCCAATCATTCCTTTATCTAGTTATTCCCCTCACCATTGAAACCTTTAGCTCGGTGTTCTTTCGAGCATTACGTACAGGTTTTGGTGTTATCACCTATTTGTCCTATTTCGACCCTTCTTCCATCCATTGTTTATAATAACTTCGGTCCAACTTTTATGTTTCGACACTTCTTTGAGGGTTGCTCTCAACTTTCCAACCCTTCAGGAATTGTATAACTTCATCCCTCTTTTCATTTGGTAGTATTCCTCGACTACCTTTATAGTTATCCAATCAACTTACCTAACTGTGTCGATTCTCCTTTCCCACTTGTCCCTTCCCAACTTCCTTATTGGTTCTTTTCGGTTCCAATTATTTGGTTTCTCGATGGTTTACCAACAAGCTAGGATTCTTTCCTTCTTAAGTCCTTGGCATTCTTTATTCAAGGATTTCTCCTTTTCCTTAATCCACTTTTACTTACTCGTGATCATTTCATGATTCTTTATTCCAAATTAATCACTTTTGGTCTATGTGTTGATTCATTTGCTTGGGAAGGTTCCCTTCTTCCAATTTCATTCTCTACTATGTTCCTCACAGTAGAGACTTCCATCTTAAGAGCTACATGTTAAACCTTCTTATCATTCCTTATTCCTTACTTGAGATACTTCCAATTATCGATCTTATTCCATGCACTCCACACTATGCTCAACCATCCACTCTTTAGGCTTCATTATGCGCGTGTGGACTACGACCCGTCTCACTAATTGTGGTTATTTCTCCTTAGCCACTTCTCAGACGTTATTTCCTTTATTTCCTTCTTATTTACTTGTCACAATATCTTTTGATTCTAACTTCATATATACCCGTCCCTTTTATCTTGTTCCTTGGGTCCTCCTAATATGCTTTCTTGGTTCTTTCACCTTAGCTTGCACTTCATTTGTAAGTTTATCTCTTTGTCCCTTTCCCTTGGTTCCATTATCGCTTAGTTGGGATACATATGCCTTTCCAGGGTTTTCTTCCTCGGTAGGACTCTCCCCTTTTTCCTTAGCTCTAGGGAATATCTACCCTTAAATGGCATCCTTTGATGTCGTCATCTTCTGTTTACGATTGCTCTTGAAATCTTACGAGTACATCTTTTGTATCCTACCCTCATCCCCACTTGTACCATAGTACATCTTTTGTATCCTACCCCTTGTTTCAAGATTTCTTGACCATTATGTGAGAGGCTTGCCTACTCCTTTCTTGGCTTGAGTTTAGTCGTTAATTTGGCCATTGGTCTTTTTAAGGATTTCTTTCATCCTTCTTTTCCCAATTATTTAGCCTTTCCACCTCTCTCTTCTTTGTTGGAGCTCAAATTATGGCTTTCACAAGTATCAGTTTGTTAACTGTCTCGTCTCTACCATTCTTTTGGTCTAAGTTTCTTAGAGTAGTTGTTTCTCGAGTCCTCTTATCCTTAACATCCATCCCACTGCCCTTTTTAGGGTATAGTCCTTTCTACTTTCTGGTCTTTCTTAGGGCGTAATTTATTCTCTTCGACTATCTTGTTGCAACGACTTGCTTCCCTCCGCTATGTTTGTCTAAAACTTCTATTTGGCTTCATTGCTTTTTCCAAAGTGAATCGTATTTGCCATCTTGAGACATTTCATTTGTCATCAAATGCTCGAATGGTCTTTTCTCATGGAGGCGCTCCCTTCTTTGCTCCTAAATGGCTAGAAATTTCTTCTTAAGGAAAGATTTTTTTTTTCAGCTATACTTTGTTCTTGTTTGTGGTTTATCGAGGTCCTACCTTCAGTCCTTTTTCCTCCCTGCCAATATGCAAGGATCTTGAATAGCTTCCTCATGGATGCAATTGAAATTCTGAGCAGGAGTTGTATTTCTAGGGATGGTATCCTTTCGGGTTTCCTATAATTGTGAGGACGTTATTCTTGGAAAATATTGTCCTAAATCCTTGTGGTATGGGACAGTACTTCACTTCATGTCCTATTTCCTTTCACTTGTAATAGTTCGTTTCTTGCTCAGTTACTCCAAGAGTTCACCTAGAATCCTTAATTACCTTGACAATTTTTCTTGTTGTGTCTTCTTTGCCCAACAATTCCCTTGATTCATTTCTTTATTTGGTATGAGAATCTCCTTGGTTTCCATAGTGTTTAAGGTAATACGAGTTTGTTTGTTTACCTTCCATGGGAAATCTTCCTACAGCTAAGGTGCAAGGTCACATCATTTGAGAGATATGGTTTTAGGAACTTGAAATTCTTTATTATTGGAGAGGTAATACAATAGGTTTGGGTCTTAGCCCTCATTACAAAAATATTTTTGAAACAGATGGAAAGCTACTGGGTTCTTTGACAAGTGTCTTCCTTAGTAAGGTTATAAGCCCTTGATAGTGTTCTTGGCCTTAGGCTTGGCTTCCTTCGTACTCGGGATTGTGACCTCAATAGATCCTAACACCATCCTTCTGGATACTTCCCACTAATGTCTCTTGGTTCTTTGGGATTTCGTGGGTATTTTAGGGTGATCTCTCTACAGGGACAGAGTGTTGGATGGTGTTGGTAAGGCCAGTTCTAGTTTTCTTGGTTTCTCTCATGGGAGCCATCTGAAAATTTTAAAAGTTTCTCCTAGTTACAATGTTATATAGTCTTGATAATGTATTCAATGAAACAGGCTCTGATACCACTCAAATAGTCATGCCCCGACCCGGTTTGGTCGGATTCCCGTGATCAACCCGCCACTCTCCTAGTTTACTAAGAGTTGCCCCTTCTTTATAAACTGTGAGTAAGGCGTCCTTTAAACTTGCACCTTTACTAGAATAACATAAATCAAAACTGCACAAAATTTTAAACTTGTTATACCTGCCTTACATGTGCGTTAGCTGGTGGTCCTTGGGGTAAGCTTTCAAGGGTTACCTTAAAGGGATATAAGGGAGGGGGTGAGTTTTACAACTCAGTGAATAAGTGTTCAAAGATATACTTTTAAAAAAATAGTTTGAATTTGGAGTGTGCCACACTCCTTATTTTTCTTTTAAAAACATTTCATTCTCAATATTTGGTTTCCATAACCATTTCTCATCATAACAGTGTGTTTATCAACCAACATATGCCCTTTGTAAACCTCGCTATTTGGAGTTAAGGAAAACTGGGAAATAACTGGTCAAACTAAGTGAGAAAACAAAATCGGTTCACAAAACCAATTTTAGGGAACGTGCACATTGGAGAAATTTCAATCCCAAATGACCCAAAAAGGTTAATAAAACTTGGAAAAGAACTTTAAGACAAATTGGGAGAGAAAAACCAGACCAGTTCGGGTAAACCGGACTCGAACCAGATTGAACCAGTTTATGAACCAAGTTAATTTATGAACCGGAACCGATAGAGAGAGGGCAAATCGGGAAATATATGGACCCAAGTGACCTAAAGAGTCACATAAGTCATGAAAAAGGACTTTAGGATGAATGGGGCATGATAACCAAATCGGTTTAGGTGAACCAGTTTGAACCACTATTGAATTGGATGATAAATTTATTTTTCTAAGTGGCTTAAAAAATTCAAATTGGAGATTTGAGACCACCATTGGATAAAAAATGAATTTAGAAATTATTAGATTTGAAAATTTTAGTCAAATCGGGGGTGTACCAACCCATTTAAACTTTGAACCCGGTTCGGACCGGTTTGGTCCAATTCGGAACAGTGTCATCTTCTTCCTTTAGATGATAGCATTGTTCACTCGTCGAAAAATTAAAGCAGCATCGACGAAGAAGAATCATTTCCATTTAGTATGTTTCAGGCCATCAATGACTGTCATAAAGGTGCCAAATGGACGGTTAACGAGTCACCGAACTCCTAATATAGAGAGCCCCTCTCCATTCATCCTCTCCACACCTAAAAACCTCACTCTCTCTCAACTGCTTAGTTTTCTGGCGAAGATCGAACCAGAGCTCTGATATATGGTCTTTTCTAAGCCAAAGAAGGTGTGGTCGGGTTCCTTAGAACTGGAAAGAAGTTAGCTACACGGTGGTAGTATCCATTCGCTCTGTAGGTCGCCGGAGAAGCGCCGACGTGATCGAATAGTGAAGCAGCTCTAGCGGTCCAAAGCTGCCCTGTTTTGGCTAGGCAGAAATTGGCCCATTCGAGCCCTCCTCAGGCCAAACCAAGCTCTCCCAACACCTCCTCAGCCCTCCTATGACCAAATTAGAATTGAAAGGTAAGTCAATTCGGCTCCACAATGCAATTTTTGACCGGTGCTAGAGAAAGAACCAACAGAATTTCAACGATAGAATTCTCACCCAATTCGGCATCAATTGCGGCAATTCTTGATCCTAGGAGAAACCTGAGGAGGAGAGCTATCGGCCTAGATTGGAAGCTCAGACCGCCGTACCCCTGACGGTGAGCAATTGAAGCTTTCTTTCTCTACATTCTGTTTTCTAGTGAAACACCGTTTGAGCTCATTCTGGCATCAAAACTTATGATTTAAAGTGAAATTGTATCGTGTGAAGTTGTAGAAACTCTAATTTAACTTCAATTTCAACAATTAAAGGTGTTTGATCAGTCAATTTAATAAAATCAAATTCGGCTATATTAAGAAGTTGAAATTGGGGATTTTCAAAAATTCGAGGGACCAAGATGCAATTCTATATAATTGAGGGTCAATTGGGCATGATAAGAAGAATTTTTGGGGCAAAACTTAAAATTTTTGTAAAGTATGGGCAAAATGGTAATATTAGAAAAGTTGGGGGACCAAATTGGAAATTTGGGAAATTAAACCCCTTTTTGTTAATTTGAATAAATTTAGATTCTAAGATAAATTTTAAAAGTTTCAAGACTCAATTTGAGGAAAAATCGACATTAGGGACTTAAATTTAAAAGAAAAATAACTTTAGGAACCTAATTGTAAATAAAGGAAAAGTTTAATTTTCTCATTCAATTGTGATGAATGATTGCTGCTAGGCCAAAGAATAATGAATAAGAATATTTATATCGTGTTGGAAAACGAAGAACCAAGAACGCCATCACAGACAAGATCGAGTAGGGGCAATAAGTCGACTAAGAGGAATTTCACTACACGATCGGGTGAGTGAGATTTTTATATCATACCCGCTTAGGATGATAAGCACCTCGAAAATGAAAACACACTACTAAGTTTTATTTTAAACATCACTTGAGAGGAATAATGTGAAAATCATTGGAAAAACTACTTATCGATTGTAAGTAGATCATACTCGGTTGGTATGATGAAACTTACTCGAAGGAAGTGGAAAACCCATTCATCGATTATGAGCGGAGATGTCCTCATACTCGATTGGTATGTTGTACAGTTAAAAAATATTTTTTTGTCGGAAGTGCTCTCCCCTAACTGTGTGCAACTACTTAAACATTTTGGGAGACCTTTATGACGTGAGCTCGAATTGCTTTGTTAGGCTGGAGGCCTTAGTTTTGGAACTTGGGGACTATTATGCTCAATTTTGAAAATCTCAAATAGTAGGCCCTAGGCTAGTTGGCATGAATAGGAGCTTATAAACAAACATGATTTATATGCCAAGAAAAATTAAGTAATTGAATTGTTTGGCCATGGTACCAAGATAGGACCGGTATACTTAGTCAACTAGCAGCACTGCGACATGACAGGTCTCTGGACTAGTCAAGACAAATAACTGCAAGTTGAGTTGAGGGCATGGGCCGTTAGACCAGTGGCACCACAAATTATATGGCATCATGTGAAAAATGTTGATTGTGCATGCACTGTATTTAGGGACCTTCAAGATGCCCAAGAGGGGTAGTGATGCGTCCCAGGGCTCTGGGATACTTGGTGGATATTAAGGGTAGTTTGTCGTTCCAGAAGTCTTGCAAAGCTCGATGTAGCTTCAAGCGCATGAGACTAGGGTGGGGTCAGGAGGAGGTCTCTATCCTCATACGAACATGGAGATTTATTACGGGATTGAGGGTCAAATATCGCGAATATCCACTCATTCTTAGGGTAGAAGTGGACATGCTTCTATCTAGGTGACCTGTAAAGTCGCTTCGATGCCACAAGTGGGTTCAGTGGACGGGCCGGCCTGCGATTGTGTGTGTGTCATTCATGATTAAGGATGCGTATTGAGTAATGACACACCATGATAATAAGAAATGAGTTTTTTTTTTAAACCAAGATTTAAAGATAAGAAAATTTAAAGGAATTAAGGAGTCCGACACACTCCAATCTTGAAAACTGTGATTTTGAATAAATGTGTAATCTATTTTCCCATGGATGGTCGACGGTTAGGTGAGAACATATTATGTGTACGCGAAAATACAATATTGGCAAAGTGATGAGTATCAATATCTATGAGACTAGATACTAAGCTTAAAATAAGTCTCGAAGTTTTCTTATAATCTTTATTTGCTTCTACATGCATGGATTTGAACTCATCGTAACTAAGATTGGTTTAGACACAAACTTGGTTGAAGTAGAAAGTTTCTAATTTTACTTTGACCAAATTTTTTAATCCCAAATTAACAGTGAGGAATTCTAAAATTGTGAATAAACAAATACGATTATAAATATTTCAAAAAATATAAAGTATAATTATGATTAATAATGATAGTTGAATATGTAAGTGTGATGAAACCGTACCCTTAGCATACTGATAAGATGTTGTTAAGTAATAAGATGTCATATGAAATGAATGTTTCAATAAATAGAAAATGAAATACGATAATTGTTTTAAAGAGATCATAAATGTTGAATTTAATATTAATATTAAAAAAAACATTTTGATAGCTTAGGATAATACAAAGCTATCATATATTTATTTTATAAAAAATAAAGGAAATGTACTAAAATATATATATATATATATGAATAAAATTATCATAAATTTATAATAAATATAAATGTACAAATATTAGGATTATTTCTTTTAAAACAAAATTATTTTTTTCATATGGATATATATTTTCATTAGTTGTCTTGAAATTGGGTATATGTTTTGATTGTGTTGAAATTGAGTATTTTAATAGAAAATGTAATTGAATATGAAATAGTGCAATATTATATGTATTAATGTAAACATGTAGATATATTATTAATAAATTATATAATCGACTTTATCAGCCACCTAGATAGAATCACGTCCACTTCTACCCTGAGAATGAGTGGATGTTTACGACATCCGACCCTCAATCCTGTAACAAATCTCCATGTTCGTATGAGGATAGAGACCTCATTATAACCCCACCCCGATCTCATTCGCTTGAAGCTACGTTGAGCTTCACAAGGCTTCTGGTATGACTAACGGCCCTTATATCCACCAAGTCGTATAGGGCCCTAGGACATATCACTACCCCTCTTGGGCATCTTGAAAGTCTCATAAACACAGTGCATGCACAATCAACAATTTCACATGATGCCATATAATTTGTGGTGCCACTAGTCCAATGGCCCTAACCCCCAACTAGACCTACAGTTGTTTATCTAGACTAGTTCGGAAACTTGTCATGTCGCACTGCCGCTAGTTGAATGAGTATGTCAGTCTTATCTTGGTACCATGGCCAAACAATTTAATTACTTAAGTTTTCATGGCATATAAGTCATGTTTGTTTACGAGCTCTTTCTTATGCCAACCGGCCTAGGGTCTACTGTTCGAGATTTTCAAAATTAGGCATAACAACCCCCAAGTTCCAAAACCAAAGCCTCCAGCCTAACAGAGCTATTCGAGCTCCCGTCGAGAAAGTATTCCAAATTGTTTAAGCAGTGGTACATAGTTAGGGGAGAGCACTTCAGACCAAAATATATTTTCAACTGTCTATCATACCAAACGAGTATGAGGACATCTCCGCTAATAATCGATAAATGGGTTTTCCACTTCCTTTGAGTAATTTTCATCATACTAACCGGGTATTATCTACTTACAACTGATAAGTAGTTTTTTCACGTGATTTTCACATCACTCCTCTCAGGTGTGATCTTCAAAATACCACTTAGCAGTGGGTTTTTATTATCAAGATGCTTATCATCCCAACCAGGTATGATATAAAAATCACACTCACCCGATCGTGTAGTGAAATTCCACTGAGCGAGCTTGTTGTCCTTACTCGAACTCGTCTTAGTTGGCGTTCTCGGTACTTCATTTTACTACATGATATGAACATTCTTGTTCATTATTCTTTGGCCTAATAGCTCTCATTCATACCAAATGAATGAGAAAACAAACTTTTCCTTTATTTGCAATTAGGTCCCTAAAGTTATTTTTCTTTAACTTTAAGTCTCTAATGCCAGTTTTTCCTCAAATTGAGTCTCAAAACTTTTAAAATTTATCTTAGAATCTCAATTTATTCAATTTCACAAAAAGGGTTTAATTTACCAAATTTCCAATTTTGTCCCCCCAACCTTTCCAAAAATTACCATTTTGTCCATACTTTACAAAAATGGTAAGTTTTGCCCCAAAAATTCCAAAATTGCCCAATTGGTCCTCCAACATCTTTATCATGCCCAATTGGTCCTCAATTTTATGAAATTGTACTTTAGTCTCTCTAATTTTAGAAATTCCCAAATTCCCCCCAATTTCAACCTTCAAGCTCTGCCGAATTTGATTTCATCAAATTGACCAAGCAAATGAGTTTAATTGTTGAAATTGAAGTTAAATTGGAGTTCTTGCACCTTCATACGATTCAATTGCACTTTGAATCACACTCAAACGGAGCTTCGCTGAAAAACTTGACTTAGAGAGAGAAAGCTTTGAAAGCTTACCTTCACGGGCGTGGCGGTCTGAGCTTTCGATCTGGGCAGATAGCTTGTGTCCTGAGGTTACTCCTAGAATCAAGAATTGCATCAATTGGTGCCAAATTGAGTGAGAATTTCATTGTTGAAGTTCTGTCGGTTCTCTCTTTAGCACCGGTCAGAAATTATAGAGGGGAGCCAAATTAGCTTAACTTTTAGCTCTGATTCAAATGTAGGAGGGTTGTGGAGATGTTGGGAGGGCTCGGTTTGGCCTAAGAAGGGCTTGAATTGGCCATTTCAGCTCGGCCAAAACAGGGCTCCTTCGGTCCGTCGAAGCTACTTCACTGTTCTATCACACCGACGGTTCTCCGGCGACTTTCGGAGCAAATGGAGACTACAGGCACGTAGCTGACTTCTCCCCAATTCTAAAGAACTTGACCTCTCCTTGTTTGGCTCAGAAAAATGCCCAAGTCAGAGCTCTAGTTTGAGCTTCGTCAGAAATTGGAGCAATTGATAGAGAATGGAATTTTCAGGTGTAGAGAGGATGGATGAGGAGGGGCTCTTTATATAGGAAGCTCGGGGACTTTCTAGCCATCCGATTGGCGCCTTAATTGTGGTTATTCATTGCCTAAAACTCCATGGATGGAGGCTTTTGAGCTTCATCGGTGCTGTGTGATTTTTCGATGAGTGAACAGTGTTGTCATCTGAAGGAAGAAGATGACACTGTTCCAAACCAGACCAGACTGTTCCGAACCAAACCAAACTGGTCCGAACCGTGCTTAGAGCTTAAACTGGTCAGTTCATCCCCAATTTGAATAAATTTTTCTAATCTTAAAATTTATAAATTTATCTAAATTCATTTTCTATCTAATGATGGTCTCAAATCTCAAATTTGAATTTTTTAAGCCATCTAGAAAAATAAATTTAGAATTTGGTTCAATAGTGGTACAAACTGATCCAAACTAGTTCAAATCAGTTTGGATCTGGTTCACTTGAACCAGTTTGGTTTTCATCTCCAATTGATTCTTAAGTTCATTTCCATGACTTTTGGGACTCTTTGGGTCACTCGGGATCCATAAATTTCCCAGTTTGCCCTTTCTCTATTGGTTCCGATTTGTAGACTAAGTCGGTTTTCAATTTGAAAATGACTGGTTCTTTCCCAAGTTTTCTTATTATCAAAGGACGGGGTTTACAACTCTCCCCTCCTTTTAGGGGTTTTGTCCCCAAAACAATTACATATTAAATAATTGAGGGTAACTATCCCTCATCACACTCTTGGTTTCCCATGTCTCTTCTTGCACGGGTACGTTCTGCCAGAGAACCTTGACCATAGGAATTCTCTTATTCCTTAAATTCTTATCTCTCTGTTCGATGATTCGTACCGATTCTGCTTGATAGGTCAGGTTCTCTTCCAGCACTAATGGAGATCGGTCTAACACATGACTATGATCAGGCTGATATTTTTGAAGCACCGAGATGTGGAATACATCATGTATTCTCTGCAAGTTTGGAGGTAGTTCCAATTTATAGGCCATCGATCCTATCCTTTGGATGATGGGATATAAACCGATATACCTTGGTTTCAACTTTCCTCTTTGCTGAAACCTAAGTATTCCCCTCCATGGGGACACTTTGAGAAATACTTGATCTCCCACCTCAAACTCCAGATCTTTCCTTCGATTGTCTGCATAACTCTTTTGTCTGTCTTGTATGGTCTTAAGGTGACTCCTGATTAATTTTATCTTTTATGTGGCATCCTCAATTAGTTCTACCCTTTCTAGCCTTCTTTATCCCACTTCTTCCCAAAATAGAGGGGTACGGCATGGTCGTCCATAAAGGGCTTCATAGATAGCCATCTGAATACCGGTCTGATAACTATTATTATAAGCAAATTCCATCAGGCACAAGTATTCCGCCCATCTTTTGTTCATGATGAGTACACACGCTCTCAGCATGTCTTCCAAGGTTTGGATGGT
The DNA here is from genome assembly GCA_030064425.1 of Trapa bicornis. Classification (NCBI taxonomy): domain Eukaryota; kingdom Viridiplantae; phylum Streptophyta; class Magnoliopsida; order Myrtales; family Lythraceae; genus Trapa; species Trapa bicornis. Next base: position 18,496,373 of record CM057752.1, read on the forward strand.
TTGCTCAGACTACCCATTTGTCTGAGGGTGGAACGCCATGCTCATGTAAAGCTTGGTTCCCATGGCATTTTGTAAACTTGGCCAAAACCTTGAATTAAATCTCGGATCTCTATCTAATACTATACTCACTGGAACACTATGGAGTTTTATGATTTCCTTCATGTATAATACGACCAGTTGTTCCACTATGTCCGTCACTCTTACAGGAAGGAAATGAGCTGATTTGGTCAATCTATCCACGATGACCCAAATCACATCTCGACCATTTCTTGTCACCGGTAGTCCTGTGACAAAATCCATAGTGATGTGCTCTCATTTCCACTCAAGAATTTGTAAAGGTTGTAACAGTCCTAATGGTTTCTGATGCTCTGCTTTTATCTGCTAACAGGACAAGCATCGGGCTACATACTCCGCAATGTCCCTCTTCATACCTTTCCACCAATATCCTTGTTTGAGGGTATAACACATTTTGGTACTGCTCGGATGCATAGCATACACTGAATCATGTGCCTCCTCCAGAATTAATCTCTTAAGTTCCTTACTTTGAGGCACACATACCCTACTCTTATAGGTCAACACCCTGTCACTGCGCAGGTTATAGTCCGGTTTAGTTTATCTATTAACTGAATCTAGATAGGGTTGAAGCTTCTTATCTGCTTTTTGTTGAGTCTGGATATGTTCAGTGAGACTGGGTCTTACTACCACATTTGCCACCAGGCACCCTTCCCGCTTGCCCATTTCCAAGTCCACCTCCATTCTTCCCAATTGTTGCAACAAGTGTATGTAATTTGTCTTTAGTTGTGTCGCCTCAGTTTGGTACTTGGGACTCAAAGCATCTGCTACCACATTTGCCTTTCCGGGGTAATATTCTATCACAAGGTCATAATCCTTAACCAATTCTAGCCATCTTCTCTGACGAAGATTCAATTCTTTCTTAGTTAGGAAGTACTTAAGACTCTTGTGGTCTGTGTATATCCTACACTTAACCCCGTAAAGGTAGTGTTGCCATATATTTAGAGCCAACACTATTGCAGCTAAGTCCAGATCATGAGTCGGGTTGTTTCTTTCATATACCTTCAGTTGTCGTGGGGCGTAAGCAATAACCTTCCCTTGTTGCATCAAGACATATCCGAGTCCTTATCTGGATGCATCACTATAAACTGTGTACTCTCTTGCATTAGGGTCAGGTAAGGAGAGTACCGGTGCGGTCGTCAGTCAAGTCTTTAACTCTTGAAAATACTTCTCACATTTCTCATCCCACTTATACTCAACTCCCTTCCTGGTGAGTCGAGTTAGAGGAGCTATTATCTTAGAAAAGTCTTGCACAAATCATCTATAGTATCATGCCAATCCTAACAAACTTCTTATTTCTATAGGATTCCTTGGAGCCTTTCAATCTGATATGGCTTCCCCTTGGCTAGATCTACTTTGACTCCATCATTGGATACGATATGCCCTAATAATCCTACCTCCTACTGCCAGAACTCACACTTGGAGAATTTTGCATATAATTGGTTTCCCTTTATTATCTCCAAGGTGGTTGCCAAATGCCCTTCATGCTCCGACCTAGATTGTGAGTATATAAGGATGTCATCTATTAATACTATCACGAACCTGTCCAAATGGGTTGGAACATATTGTTCATCAAGTCCATGAAGGTTGTGGGGGCATTCGTCAATCCGAACGGCATCACTCTGAACTCATAATGTCCATATCTGGATCGAAATGCCATCTTAGGGATGTCCTCTTCTCAAATCCTAAGTTGGTGATAGCCCGACCGAAGATCAATTTTGGAGAAGCAAGCTTCTCATTTTAATTGATCGAATAATTCATTTATCCTTGGAAGTGGGTATCAATTCTTGATGGTGACCTGGTTCAACTTTCTATAGTCGATGCACAGTCTAATGCTTCCATCCATTTTCTTTACGAATAGGATGGAGCACCCAACACAGACTGACTTGGATGTATGAAATCCTTCTTCAGTAATCCGTCCAGTTGTTCCTTCAATTCCTTCAACTCCGCTAGAGCCATGCGATATGGGGCTTGGGATATGGGGTTTGTTCCTAGGATTATTTCTATGGTGAACTCCACTTGCCGACTTGGAGGTAGTCCAGGTAGTTCTTCAAGAAATACCTCTAGGTAGTGTCTAACTACTGGAATATCTTCCAACCTCTTCTCTTCATACTTTTCATCTATGACCATGGCTAGGAAAGTTGTACAGCCTTTTTTGTATCATATTTTGAGCTTTTAGATGGGACACCATTTGTACCTCACTTTTTCTTCTATCTCCCTAGAACTTTAATCCTTTCGTCTTGGAAATGTGGAAGGTTACTGTCTTCTTTCCACGGTCCATCATCGCCTGATGGTTACTCAACCAATCCATCCCTAGGATTATTTCAACCTCCTTTAGATCAAGTCAGCTTCAAGTTGGATTCCTCCAATCTTTATATCGCATCCCTTTAATTGTTTATTTATATTTAAACCTTCTCCTAAAGGTATAAGGATATTAAGGCTTTATTCTAGTGGAGTGAGCTCTACGGGTACTTTTGTTGTCTATTCCATTCGACTACGTCGGGTCTGCACCAGTCGCTCACATTCGTGAGCCATACTAATTATGGCTGTCAGGTCTGTGGGGCATCCCAGTACTCCCATACGGTCTTGAATGTCCATATTGAGACCGTCCACAAACCTCTGGCATATGTATGCTGGCCCAACTAGGTCAAGAGCAAAGGGTCTTAACTCATTGAATTTTGTCTCATACTCCGATATGGAGTTAAGCCATTGCTGAAGCCGGATGAACTCTTGCTTCTTCTGGTTTATCAGATGGGGCACCAAGTATTCCTCTGATTACCTCTCCTCGAATTGTTCCCAAGTGGGGATGGTGGTATGCAGGTTTTAGACATTATCCCATCACCGTTTGGCGCTACCCTCCAGGAAGAATTCTATCAGGATCAACATATCCTCTGGTGGTATCCTGATGATTCCCATTAGCTTCTTGATGTTGGCTAGCCAATCCATGGTAGCTTCAGCATCCTTTTCTCCGAGGAAAGGATTACATCCTAGTTGTCGAAGAGTCTTGAGATTTTTGGGAATGTCCATTGGAGTGGGATGGTTAACAGGGGGAGGATGAGATTGCACTTCCTCCAATTCAACCCGAGAGTTGGTGCATACCTCAGGAACGAGGTTAGGTTGCCCAAATACACGAGTGAACTCCTCATACAATCTTTGATGCTCCCTGCTGAGTCCAAAAGGAGTTGTCTGGGCTTCTCTAGGAGTTTCTATAGGTAGGGGTGGTTGGGCAGTGTTGCAGACTACCGCCCTAGTTCTCTTGGTTCCTTTCTTTGGAGTCATTCTATAAATTTTAAAATCAATCCTATTAGTTACTATATTTTCTAGTCTTGATCATGTATTCGAGGAAACAGGCTTTAATATCACTCAAGTTATCACGCCCCGACCCGGTTTGGTCGGATCCCCGTGAGTAACCCGCCACTCTCCCGGTTTATTAAGGGTTTTCCCCTTCTTTAAACCGTGAGGAGAAAGACGTACTTTATACCTGCACCTTTCATGGAATAACATTAATAAAAAAAATGAATAATTTAAACTTTACATACATGTATTGCAGGTGTAGTTATCTAGGGTATTTGAGTAGGTTTTCCTTGGTTTACCTAAAAAGGGATATAAGGGAGGGTGAGTACAACAACTTAGTGAATGGGTTTCAAAATTTAACTTTTAGGAAAAATATTTGATTTGAAGTGTGACAGACTCCTTATTTTCATTTAAAAATCTTTCATTCTCAATTTCGGTATTCATAACCATTTCTTATTACCACGGTGTGTCATCACCCAACACACATCCTTTGTCATGAAAGTGAAACACACAATCACAAGCCAGCCCGTCCACTGAACCAACTTGTAGTGTCGGAGCGACTTTACTAGCCACCTAGATAGAAGCACATCCACTTCTACCTTGAGAATGAGTGGATGTTCGCAACATCCGACCCTCAATACCGTAACAAATCTCCGTGTCCGTATGAGGATAGAGACCTCATCCTAACCCCACCTCGGTCTCATGCGCTTGAAGCTACGTCGAGCTTCACAAGGCTTTTGGTACGATTAACTGCCCTTATATCCACCAAGTCGTCCAGGGCCCTAGGACACATCACTATGCCTCTTGGTCGTCTTGAAGGTCCTATAAACATAATACATGCACAATCAACAATTTTCACATGATTCCATATAATATGTGGTGCCACTAGTCCAACGGCCCCGACCCTCAACTCGACATGCAGTTGTTTGTCTAGACTAGTCCGGAGACCTGTCATGTTGCACTGCCACTAGTTGACTGAGTATGTCGGTATTGTTTGATACCATGGCCAAATAATTCAATTACTTAAGTTTTCATGGCATATAATTCATGTTTGTTTACGAGCTCCTACTCATGCCAACTGGCCTAGGGCCCACTGTTCGAGATTTTCAAAATTGGGCATAACAGCCCCCAAGTTCCAAAACTAAGGCCTCCAGCCTAACAGAGCTATTCGAGCTCTCGTCGAGAAGGTCTCCCAAATTGTTTAAGTAATGGCGCACAGTCAGGGGAGAGCACTTCCGACAAAAATATATTTTCAACTGTCCATCATACCAACCGAGTATAAGGACATCTCCGCTCATAATCGATGAACGGGTTTTCCACTTCCTTTGAGTAGTTTTCATCAAACCAACGGGGTATGATCTACTTACAACCGGTAAGTAGTTTTTTTGTGTGATTTTCACATCACTCCTCTAAGGTGTGATGTTTAAAATACCACTTAACAGTGGGTTTTCATTATCGAGATGCTTATCATCCCAACTGGGTATGATATAAAAATCTCACTCACCCGATCGTGTAGTGAAATTCCTCTAAGCCAGGTTATTGTCCTTACTCGAAGTCGTCTTAGCTGGCGTTCTCGATATTTCATGCTCCTACACGATATGAACATTATTGTTCATTATTTTTTAGCCTAATAGCCCTCATTCATCCCAAATGAACGAGAAACCCAACTTTTGATTTATTTGCAATTAGGTTACTAAAGTTATTTTCTTTAACTTTAAGTCCCTAATGCCGGTTTTTCCTCAAATTGAGTTCCGAAACTTTTAAAATTTATCGTAGGACCTCAATTTATTCAATTTCACAAAAAGGGTTTAATTTCCCAAATTTTCAATTTGGTCCCCCAACTTTTCCAAAATTACCATTTTGCCCCTACTTTACAAAAATGGTAAGTTTTGCCCCAAAAATTCCAAAATTGCCCAATTGGTGCTCCAATATATTTATCATGCCCAATTGGTCCTCAATTTTATGAAATTGTACTTTAGCCCCTCTAATTTTCAAAATTCCCAATTTTCCCCAATTTCAACCTTCTAACTCTGCCGAATTTGATTTCATCAAATTGACCGATTAATTGAGTTTAGTTGTTAAAATTAATGTTAAATTTGAGTTTCTACACCTTCATACAATTCAATTGCACTTTAAATCGCACGATTAGGTGCCGAAATGAGCTCAAACAGAGTTTCGTCAAAAAACTGAACTGAGAGAGAGAAAGCTTACCATCGGGGGCGCGACGGTCTGAGCTTTTGATCTGGGTAGATAGCTCGTGTCCTGAGGTTCCTCCTAGTATCAAGAATTGCATCAATTGATGTTGAATTGAGTGAGAATTTCATCGTCGAAGTTCTGTCGGTTCTCTCTCTAGCATCGGTCGAAAATTACCGAGGGGAGTTGAATTAGCTTACCTTTCAGCTCTAATTCAGCTGTAGGAAGGCATTGGAGGTGTTGGGTTGGCCTAAGGAGGGCTCGCTTTGGCCTAAAAAGGGCTCGAATTGGCCGATTTCAACTCGACCAAAACAAGGTAGCTTCGGTCCGCCGAAGCTGCTTCACTATTCTATCACGCTAGCGATTCTCCAGCGACTCTCAGAGCAAATGGAGACTACAGGCGTGTAGCTAACTTCTCTCCGGTTCTAAAGAACCCAACCTTGCCTTGTTTAGCTCAAAAAAATGCCCAATTTGGAGCTCCGATTCAAGCATCGCCGAAAATTAGAGTAGTTGAGTGATAATAGAGTTTTTAGGTGTGGAGAGGATGAATGAGGAGGGGCTCTTTATATAGGAAGCTCAAGGACTTTTAGGTTGTTCGATTGGTGCCTTAATGGCAGTCATTCATTGTCGGAAACTCCCTAGCTGAAGGCTTTTCAGCTTCGTCAGCACTATGCGATTTTACGCCAAGTGAATAGTGTTGTCATCTGAAGGAAGAAGACGACACTATTCCAAACTGGACCCACCGATCCGAACTAAGTTGAGAGCTTAAACCGGCCGGTTCACCCCTAATTCGATCAAATTTTTCAAATCTAAAAATTTTTTAATTCATTTTCTATCTAATGGTGGCCTCAAATCTCAATTTTGAATTTTTTAAGCCACTTAGAAAAATAAATTTAGAATTCAGTTCAATAATGGTTCAAACTAGTCCAATTCAGTTCGGATTCGGTTCACTTGAACCAGTTTAGTTTTCATCTCCAATTCATTATTAAGTTCATTTTCGTGACTTTTGGGACTCTTTGGGTCACTCGGGATCCATAAATTTCCCGGTTTTCCCTTTTTCTATTGGTTTCGGTTTAAAGACCGACTCGATTTTCAATTTGAAAATAACCAGTTCTTTCCCCAGTTTTCTTATTATCAAAGGACGGGGAATTCATAAATTTCCTGGTTTGTCCTCTCTCTATCGGTTATGGTTCATAAACCGGCTCGGTTCATAAATCGGTTCAATTCGGTTTTGATCCCAAACCGGTCTGATTTTTCTCTCCCAATTTATCCTAAGGTTCTTTTTCAAGGTTTATAAACCCTTTTGGGTCATTCGAAAGTTGTAAATTCTCCAATTTGCACATTCCCCTATAATCGAGTTTGTGAACTGGTTCGATTTTCTCACTCGATTTGACTGATTCTTTTCCAATTTTCCTTAACTCCAAAGAGCGGGGTTTAAACCTCTAATAACAGGGTTGTACATGGGCGACCTCTGATAGTGTTGTTTTTATTGTTGTGATGAATTAAGTGTGATATAAGAGATAAACATCCGAAATAATCAATACAAGAAATTTGTAATAAGTAAAATGGGAAAACCCTATACTCTTACAAATAAACTTTAATAAGAAACTTTAGTGAATACCGAGTAATAAATCATGTTTTGGCTCGATTTCGGTAAACACACTCACTATTCTTTGAGCTCACCCTCTCCCCAAAAATATTTCACAAGTGAGCACTAAGAAGTTCAAGCCAGTATCAATTGTCAGGAGACGCTTGTGAGGTACAATACTCTATTGAGTGCACGAATGTTAAGAATTATGATTATTAGTTGTTTTATTCTCGATGGTAAATTTTGTATTAAATATTATTGTGACTCAATGTATGGTTTATGGAAATTTGAATTTCTGATGAAAAAATTTTGTATATTGTTATTTTGATCCTTAAATTATATCGGCTCTACTTTAGTAAAAGTACCCACCATTGTATTGTTGAGAGGATATGGCAGTTTTCACGAGTACTACGGCTCAAGAATTCGGGTTAGGGTGTAACACCAACATTCTGTCAATGGTTTTATTGTTTTCTTAAGTTGCAATCTCATCTCTTAAAGTCCCCGAAAAAAGTTCATCGTTGCTCGTTCTAGTATTGAGGCTAAATACAAAAATCTTGTCAATGCTATCATTAAACTCATATTAATCCAATTTATTCTTGAGGAACTTGGGCCCTCATTCTCTTGCCCTCCTACACTCGCGTGTGACAATCTTTCTGTTATCTATCTCACGATAAATCACGTCTTTTATACTCACACTAAGTATATTAAAATTGTTTATCATTTTATTTGTGAATATGTCAGTCAACTTTTGTGTGATATCGGCTTCATTGGTTCTAATTTCTAATTAACTGGTATTCTTACCAAATGGCTTTTGTCTTTTCATTTTGACTATTTATAGCTCAACATTCGTAAACTTCCCCTTTAAGGGGCATATTTGACTTACTTGCCAAGTCCAATCTCTAGAAGGACTTACTTGCCAAGTCCAATCTGGGACAACATTTGCAGGACGTGGAGGTTAACCCTCTACATGCTTGGGACCTTCTCCTACATTGTATAGAATAGCATATTTATTTGGTACAATTTATCTTACATAGCATTTGTTTTATAGCTCTACCAACATTTATAAATATAACACATTTGAATGAGTGAAATAGAGAGTAATTCTATATACATGTGTTTCTTCTTCCTTTTCTTTGCATGTCCAAATATACTCATCTAACATGTTTGACATATTTGTATGGGATACAATATTAAATTATATAATTTTTTAGAGAGTATTGTGTTTCGATAAGAAATTAAGTTCATATTTATTTAAAAAGCATCCATGGTAAGTAGTATAATTTTATAAATTCACAATATTTTTATATTTTATTTAATTTATAGTTATATTCTATGTGTCACTCTACTTATACTACTTGCAATATGTATACACTTATCATGTGTTACACTCAATAATTATTTATGAGTTGATTATAATTTTTATGATATCGAACCAAATAATAACAATAATCTCGAGTTAGGTATTTTTTATCTATACTAGTACATGCCACAAGTCGAGTTTTTATCTTAGATTTTTTTTTTGCAATTTAGATATATTTTATACCATTTGAGAGATTATTATAGGTCTATAAGTAATTAAATTCATATATACTTAAGAGAATGGTATAGTTTATTAAATGTGTGACTATATTATAAGTACAATTTATAAGTTATTGTTAATTACATATATTTATTTTATTTGGTTAGAGAGAAATATTATATTGTTTAAGTCATATTGAAATGCATCATCTACTATTTTTATAACCTAAATTTCCAAAAATAAATATATTGTCACCTTGTCATTTTAATATAACTTATAATATTTAAATTATAAAAATTAGAAATGTCACTGATTTTTTGATAAAAAATAAATTTCATAGACAATATAATACAAAAATAAAAGTTTATTATTGAGTAGTGAAAGCTATAAAATAGAATATAACACTAAAATGGCTCATGTTTTAGCCAATGGAATGACCATGTTATTACTCGTGAATAATTTTAATATTAGGCATTCAAGGATGTCACCAACCAAAATATTAGATATTTATATTTTGTTTTGAAAAATTAGATATATATATATATATATAATGTATAATATGAAGTAATAAATATTAAGAGTATTTAAAATGGTATTAGAGACAAAAACACTTGTGTAGACAGGCAACAAAAAAGTGTAAGGTCGCTAGAGCCTTGGTGATAAAGTCCGCAAGTTCATCAAGAGTCAGATCCAAGTTGCTTACTTATATCTTTAATTTAAATAGTGAGAATGTCTTAAAATATTTATATTTCAAGATATATATATATATATATATAAATATAAGCTTTAATGGGATTGATGACAGCTGGGTCCTTCGTACATTATTCCATCAAAGAATAGTCTAAATATTTATCGTGCAAAAAAAAAGTCTAAATAGTCTAACTTTATTTTCTGGTCTGAGAAGAAGCGTGTTGATCACCACCATGACCATTGCTCGCCTTAATATATTCCATCTCACGTAGTATATCCATATCCATCTACGACACAACTAGCTGCATCGATCGGTATTATATCCCTCCTAGCTAGTGCCGGTGATGAAGTTGCAGCAGCCCGTGCGGCCGCAGCCGGTGGGCTATCGGTTCTACCCTACTGAGGAAGAGCTGGTCTCATTCTACCTTCGGAACAAGCTCGACGGTAGGAATGAAGAAGACATGCACCGTGTCATTCCGGTCCTCGACATCTACGAGAAGGAGCCATCAGACCTCCCACGTAAATCCCCTCGTTGTTATAGAAAAGCTCAAAACCATATAGTTCGTCACGTGTAGGTCATTACATGCACGGACATTCACATGCATACTAAGCATAAGCACGAGAGGTCGTTTCTGTCTACCTACTAATTAATTATTTCTCTGTGGCGTTTTGTGTAGGGCTAGCGGGAGAAATGTGCCGAGAGGACGCCCAGCAGTGGTTCTTCTTCGCGCGGAGGCAGGAAAGGGAGACGAACGGCGGAAGAATCAGCAGGAGTACGGCCTCCGGCTACTGGAAATCTACGGGATCGCGGAGATATGTCTACTCCTCGGACCACCGGGCCATCGCCGTGAAGAAGTCGATGGTTTTCTACGAGGGCAGAGCTCCGAGGGGGAGGAAAACCAAGTGGAAGATGAACGAGTATAAAGCTATAGGAGCAACGATGCAGCCTACCATAAGGCACGAGTTCTCCGTATGCCGGGTATATGTGGAATCGAGAAGCCTCCGAGCGTTCAACCTGCGGCCACCGAGGGAGGCGGCGGTTTCTCGAGTTGATGAACGGAGTCGGAAGGATGCTGCTGAAGCTAATGTCTCCGGAGGTGAAATGACGTGTTCCTACAACAGGCCTGAAAGCCCTAGACCGCTGGAAGATCTTTCGAGTATCTCGGAGGAGCTGTGGAACTGGGAACAACTCGAGGTCGACAGCTGGCTCTGACAAATTGTCTCTTGAATTTTTTTGTTAGGATTCTATAGCAATGCTAATTTGACAGCTAATATGATATGATGTGAATGATTAGTTATTGTTATATATTTTAATCGGAATAATTTACAAATAATTTAATTTTTTTTTAAAATTTTTAAAAAAGAAAAAAATTTATTTAGGGCCCACATAGTTCTATTTAGCGAATTATTAATATTATATTATCATTACTATATCTCTACAGTATTTAAACTATAAAACATTAGAAATGTATCTGGTTTTTAATGAAATTTTGAATTTTGTACCAAAATTAAAATAAAATAAAAGTTCAATGTTAACTGAATCAACTAAAAATGTTTGTACCATAATAAAATAAACAATAAATTTTGTGTATTTTGAAATAATTTATATATTTTTCCATCATTATTCATATTTATCAATTCCATTGATTTTTTGATAAATGAATTATATTTTTTCAGTACTTGTAAAAATTGTAAAAAAAAGTTAGTGTCAAAATAAAAAATGACACTTATATGGATTTGGCGGAATTAATTGGATAATTTTTTTTAAATGATTTGGAGGAATTAACAATAACTTGTTTGGATTCACCCACATTTAAACTAAAACTCAATTATGATGGTAACATTTTTAATGAAAAATAAATTACTGTAATTTTATATATTTATAGTATTGTTTATTTATTGTATTCATTATTTTAATATCATTTTTATTCATATATGTTTTAAATAAATGTATATGTTAAAATTATTTTATAAAGTATATTATAATATACATAAAAATATATATTAGGCATATAAATTATAGTTTATCATATATATATATATATATATATTACTATTATATAATATATATATATATTATCATACAATTAATATAATTATTTATTTTTGTTATATAATATAATTATATATAAAAATATATTTAGAGTATATATATTATAATTTATTATATAGATCGTTAATATTATATAATATTTAAATATAAATATTTTTATACAAATAATATTTATATGATATGGTTATATGATTATAATAGAAATTTATTTGTGTTATTTGATAGATAAAAAATATATATTTTACATATATAATATATATTATTACTATTATACAATATTTATATATTATATAATAATAACATTAACTCAATTATATTATATAATTTCATTACATTATAAAAATTAAAAAATATTATACATATAATTAATTATAATTATATACTTTATTTATTTTTTAATAATATAATTTAATTCAATTATACATATATGAATTAATATGTGATCGCATAATAAATAATTTAAATTAATTAAAAAATAGCATATTGGTCTTTTTTTTTTACCTTTCCCCTATCCTTCCAAACTCATCACTTACCTTATTTTAGAAAAAATTTCAAATCTAAAATATGAGGAAATTATTTATTTTTACAAATTTAAACTTTTGAACAAAATTAAGGATATAACTTATATTGGTTCTTAGAGTTCATAAAATAGATCCTTAGTATGCTGCAAAATAGAGATTATATGTAAAATTATCATAAAATATATAATAGTTTAATTTATTTTCATATATATATATATATAAATTTATTAATTTTTTATGATCATTGGAATAGTAAATAATAAAAAATTATATACTTTGACCTAAAATTCATTATATTATTTTATTCATTTTTTACTCTAATTATATATATTCATATTAATTAAAGGGTAAAATTCATAATTCTTAATTATCGAATAAAATATTATATAATTATACTAAATATGGACGGTGTCACATCCTACATTTTATTAGATACAGATTTTATTGTTTTTGTACTTTTGGCCAATATTATTTTCACTTACTTTTGGGATTAGTAATTCCAAGTCAACTTAGATTTATTACAGATGTCTTTGATAAGGACTAAGGAAGGAGGCAGATGCAATGGTGAGCAATTATTAGGCTTATTTATTGAAAATCAAAAAAGGTAACAAGAGATAATAATAATGTCCATACAAAAAAAGGAAAAGCATAGAAAACTTCAATCTTGTCAACTAGGAAAATTCTTGGAAGAAGGTTTGCAGTTCCCCAAGGAAGGTGTCATAGTTAACAGCAATGGAGTGGAATTCGAAGTATTGACGAAATATCACGAAATCGCAATAAGCTGTGTGATAATTTTTTGGGAGGTAATGCATATAGTGACCCCAAATTCGAATATTTTATTAAAAATAAAAATTAAGAAAATTATTCACACAACTCGTGATTGCCCATGTAAACTAGGATTTCTCCAAGCATTCATTTCTAGAAATTTTGAAATTTAAAAAAAATTAGGACTCTCAATTATTCTAAACTTAATTTTTGAACCAAAAACCTTGATTATTTAATTTAATATTATTAGAACGAAATAAAATTATGTAATTCACATATAATATTAATGTAATAAAATCATATTATGCTAACATCCCTAATAAATAAAGACATTAGATAAATAATAATTAAAATATAATTATTGAAGAATTAATTAGATATTTCTAATTAAATTATAAAAAAATCATATTTAATATTTTAGTAACTTTTTTGCATTATTGTACTTTATCTTTACCATGTGAACAAAATCTCCAATATCTACCGGAAGGATTTTCCTTAGTCAACATGTGTTTACTTTATTATATGTAAGCATTAATTATCAAACTTAGGTATGTTACCTACTCCACATAAAAACATAGGAATTTTGTTGAGCATATGGAGGGCCCACCTTCCCGCTTCAACCCAAAATTGCTTGGGAACATTTTTATAATCTAATATACATCTAACTATATTTATAATGGTTCAATACTTGAAAATATCACACTCCTTCCAATTAAATTCTTCATTACAATGAGTTAACAACTTTTTTTTTTCAACTTTGAACATTTTAAAGAAATTTTTAGCCTTAAATTTCTCACACAAAAAATAAATATAATATTTACCATTAAAATCATTTATAAATATTAAAAAATATATTTATAGTAAGAGGTACGTATAAATAAGTATATAACAGTATAATAAATTTAGTTGTCTTTCAATTATTATTTTAATTATTGTTTCAAGATTAATTCTTATTTAACAATAATTATATTTATGTATTTGAATTTATTTATAAAACACACGATATAGTTAAACTTAATTATACATAATTATCATAGATGTAAAAATCTTTTACACCATTGCACTATATTCCAATTTTTCATCATATATTTTTAATTTATTTATCATTACTAAAATTCAAGTAAATTAAGATTCAATAGCTTCATTTTATTTATTTGTAATAGTTTAAATTCCAATTCTAAAGTATAAATTATCAAACTTGGATATTTACTCAATTCTCATAATAATTATCAAACTTTGGTATAGTAAATCCTTGATTACTTAAGATTACACAACTCAAATAACTGAATAATATTAATTTATTGTTTGTTCGTGGTGATTCGAACTCATTATTTGAATAATCATTCAATTGCCTATTATATAAGAAAAGGGGTATTCTCTCTTTGATATCATATTATTTCGACTTTACTTCTTAAAGAGAATGGCAATTTTCACACTATAGGTAGTCATTTTAGGGTTCCTTGATTTTTTGAATTTAATTTGCTCCATTTTAGGTGTGATGTTGAGGAATAACTCTTCCCCGTTATACATGTGATGCATTGGTGGAATCCTTGAATGTGAAGGTTGGAACAAAAGATCTAGAAATCCCATCAAAAGATTAAGAAAACTCAATTAGTAAGATTTCATTTCTCACTATTTAATGTACAAACTCTTTCCTTTTATTTTGGATTATGTGTTATTATTATTCACTAATTGAACAATCTTAGTAGCTATAGAATTTATGTTATTTTACTTTTAGACTTTTGAGCATACCCTTGGTTTCATAGAGTTTAACTACTACTTTTATACTAATAACTAAACTCTACATATTAAATTGTATTTGATATTGTATTTGATAATGTATTTATAATCCATTTTGAAGTTATTGCTCTTATTTATTTATCCTTGTACTTTAGAAATATACTATAAAAGAAATATCTTCTAATATTTGATTTATAAATATAATAAGTCAAAGCCACTTATACATACTCATATATTGAAAAAAATGGTACATATGCACCACAAGAAAATATCAATGTGACAATATACCATCATTTCTTTTGTTATATATTCCAATTATATTCATTATGCTAAACTTATTGTGCCTAAGTAAAAAATTTATATAATCCAATATATTTAATAATTTATTAACACTTATAGAGTTAAAATAAAATGATAAAAAATATAAAATACGATTATTTATCATTATGACAAACTAATTTAATATACATAATATTAATAATTTTCTAATGTCCTCCGTCATTATTAATATTAATAAATTATTTAAAACCTAAAAATTAATTTTTTAATTCAAAAAATAATCATATAATTGTTACTTGCTATTTATCTTAAAATATTATCATATATTAAATGTACTAAAATTAACTCATCAATAAAATTCAATTAATTTTTAGAAAAAATATCGATTTGATTCCATATATAATAATTAGAATGGAAAATAGGAAATATTCTCATATTAATCAAATTTATATTAAATTAAATTTGAGAGAATAACACATAAAATTAATTAAATTATTTAATTTATTTTGTTGACTTATACTTATTTATTTGTAGTATCAACATAAAATCAATTCTTGATAAATTGTAGTAACCCTAATAATATATTGAAAAAAATTCACCTAACTCATAAAATCTTATTAAATATAAATTTTAAATAAAAATGATTATGTTAAAACTTAGATTAGAAAGACAAAATGAATTTTCAAAAAGCTAATTGGTATAATAATTTAAATTGGAAAATTTTAATGATAATAAAAAATAAAAATCACATATACAACAACAAACTTCCCATATATTTAAATACCACTTATTAATTTTTTATATAATACAAATTTAAATAATTTAATTAATAAATAAAATTATTGCATACACCCTCAAACTTTATCCTCATTTTCAATTTAACCCAACCATAGCAAATAGGTCAGGTACGGTCAATTAATTAACTTTTCAATTTTTAAAACAAAAATAAAACTTATAAGTAGAAGTATACATAACCCTTCATAAATTCGAACAACATTAATTAACATTTCTATGTGAGGAAATATTGCCTTTTTCTATTTCATAATTTCCTCCAAATTCGTGACAATATATGATAGTTATAAATAATTAGTTAATTTTCTTTAAAAAATTAATTTAATAATTGATAATATATAAACACTCTAAATAAATTACATTCTTAATATCCACTATTACATGTATATTATAAATATAATTATATACTATTAAATATACTCTCAACAATTATAGCTATTTAAGAAATTATTTTTTCATTTTATATGCTCAAGTTGAGTCAATTTATTGTTTGATGATTTAGACTACATTGACATATTGCCATACCTAATAATAATAAGATATTGTCATACTTAGTTCTACAATATATATATATATATAAGTAATATAAGATAAATATTATTATCAACTTATTTATTTATTATAATTATGTAGTCGACTAAATTATAAAATATATTTCAATATAAATTATTTAAATATTATAATTTTATTATAAAAAATAAAATTCTACCAATATAACTTCCATATATAATACTTGTATAAAAAATAAATAGTTTATTTTATTGAGAGATTTTTGTTTAAAATTTTTGAAAATTAAAGAAAATATAATATTATAAATTAATTTTAATTTCTAATCTATATATACCTTTTATTTTTTTATATATTTATTTTTCTCTATTTTACAAGTTTAATTGAAATCAACGATCTTTTTACTTAATTAGATTGGATTAAGTAATATAAAACTATATTATATTTTAAATAATATGTATTGTTTGTTATAATTTAAAATTTAGTTGTGAATATATTAACATTTTATAATTTAAACGGAGAATAGTTTCAACTTTCATTAAAAAAATATTGTTAAACCAACTATATCAAAATTTAAATTTTAAGCTATTTATTAAATATTTGATTAAAAATTTCAGAATTAGTTAATAAGTGTATTTAAATTTAAAAGTTTGAGTTTGTTAAATTTGTATAATCTAAAATTAAATAATATTATCAAAAGATTGCATGTACTTGCTTAGTATAAGAAATTCACTAATAAAAAATAATAAAAATACAAACACTCAAAATTTGTACTGACCCATAAAGGTAACAACTAATGACTAAAATTAAAATATATATATATATATATATATAAAAGTGACCGATTGTTGATCCGTCCATATGAAAAGGCCTAGAAAGTTGGGAAATAGTATCTATATATTTAGCTAGAATAATAAAACATGTTGTGTTCGAATTAGGCCTGACTATTAATTGTTAGATCTTAATTTTACCATTTATAAGTGAAGGAGCCATCAACTGGGGAAGCCCTTCGTGGCTATGACGGTTACCATAAATAAAGGGTGGAGAGATATAGAGAGCGAGGAAGAATCAACCTCCTTGGCATCGATGGGCTTGTATAACGGACGACCAGGACCACAACGCAGTAGTAAAGATATATATATCTGCATATAATATATATCTACATATAATATAAATATATAAGTGTATAACAATGGTTTCATCTATATATCATCAACTGGACATGATAATTAAGGAGCTTGAGATTATGAAAAAAAATATCAATACGTACTTAAAATAGAAGCACCTACGTATTACTAAGCTAGTCTTTGTTTTGGACTTTTTTTAGCTTGTAAGACTGTGCCGTGTTTCTCTCCAAGTTGGATCAGTTGACCGGGTTAAATGACTACGGAAAAAATAAAACCGGCAGTCACGATTGATAGATGATGAAAAATATAAAATATTATTATTTATCATTATTACAAATTAATTTGATATCGATAATATTAATAATTTTCTAACATCATCCGTTATTATTAATATTAATAACTTATTTAAAACCTAAAAAAATTTTAATTCAAAAAATAATCATATAATTGTTACTTGCTCATTATTTTAAAATATTATTATATATTAAATGTATTAAAATTAACTTATCAATGAAATTCAATTTATTTTAAAAAAATATCAATATGATTTGATTACATATATAATAATTAGAATAGAAAATAGTGATGGTTCTCATATTAATCAAATTTATAATAAATAAAGACATCTTAATAACTTTGGTTATAAAGACATATTTGAATAAATTTATATAAAATCATTTTCTTCAAAATTTTTCATTTTATTATCTATAAAGTTGTTTTAATTCATATAAATATATCTTTAAATGAAAAACAAATGTGTAATTTCTCTTTCTTTTTTTATAATCTTGTCTTAATTTGACATTTCACACAATACCACCATCATCCACGTTTTTCTAAGAATTAAATTGAAAATCAAAATTATTCTTTCAAGTAAATATATTTTCATAAAATACAACCTTGAAAAATATACATAATTATTCTCTAAATTTAAAATATTATATCATTTATATACGACAAAATAGCATAAAAATATACAATCTCTAACTCTTGGGCTAAAATTATTCATATCCCCTAATAATATAAAAAATAACACACACTAAAAAGATGGAAAATGTTGATAAGTAAGTTTTCTTTTATAAAGTATCTCAACAATAATCTTCTTATTTGAAAATGGAGTCCTATTAATTAGATAAATAATAATTAAAATACAATTACTGAAGAATTAATTAGATATTTCTAATTAAATCATAAAAATAATATTTACTATTTTAGTAACTTTTTGACATTATTGTACTTTGTCTTTACGTGTGAACAAAATCTCCAATATCTCTATGAAGGATTTTCCTTAGTCAACATGTGTTTACTTTATTATATGTAAGGTGGCACAGTAACAAATCCCTTGTAAAATCTATGCCACCTACTTTTAACTGTTCAATTGTTTTTCCCTTATTTATAAATTGTGACCTTCTTGTCAGAGTTGATGGTGGAGGCTATGTTCTTGGATTTTTATTTAAGTGTTGTTTTCTGGTTCTTATTTCTCTCTATTTAGGTACAAGAAAACAGAAGTATAAGAAAATGATGTTACCAGTATGGTGTTTATCAATTGAAAGTAAGTGAAATTATCTTTTATTCTTATTCAACTATTATATCTATTTATAATCCTTTTCAACTTATTGTTATTATCTCACCCTTGTACTTTAAAAATATGCTCTAATATTTTATTTACATACATAATATGGCAGATCCACTTATACACTTGTATATTGAACATGGTACGTACTTATGTACCATAATAATACATCAATGTAGTAGCTAAGATATGCCGTCTATTATTTTATTATATATTCCAATCATACTTGTGATTTGTATGAGTATAAAAACTAGCATAATTCAATTAATCTAGTAATTTATTAACTTTTATCAAGTTAAAATGGAATTATAAAAATAGAAAATATAATGTAAAACTATTGATTTAGTTTAGAAAACTATCATATTCTATTAATATATGTTATATCCGACGATATGGGAAAATTTAAGAACATGTTTAATATACTTTAAATTAATAAGATTTATTTTATGGTCCATTATCAATAAATCAAACTAATTTTTATTAATCATATTAATAATTTTCAAATATCTTCCACAATTATTAATATTAAAACTAAAAAAATCACAATACCATGAATATCCATTTCATCACACATTTTATTATTCATAGGGCAAGGGGATTTCAATAGGTTTTAGAAAAAGTTAATGTATTTGTGTGCAAATCTAAACACAATCTATCATTATGATCATGAGAATAATAATATCCCACAATAGTATTATCAAGAACAATAGTGGGGATATAGTTGTAATATGAAATGCCCACTTGCTCCTTGGCATCTTTACCACTATACTTTGAAGTTGAAAATGTTTGACTCCGCTACCAATAGACTATTTTTATTGTTAGCTGGAGAGCATTGAATTCAAAATCATTCTACATCTCCCACACTTAAATCATTTGACGCATTTATATTAAAATAATTTATTTTAGAATACATTTGCCTTCTTTCAATTGAGTTAAGATACTATTCAAAATCTATTGGTTACTTTAAAAAGGAAATATATAACCTATAACATTGGATTATTTTATATATAACAAAATAATAGTACAAAAATGAGGGATCACTTCTACCACTACCTTTATTTTTTGTGTCAAATAAATTAAATTTTATTAATCACTTATAAATAATATAAAATTATTATTAATATTCACAATAAAATTATAAATTATTATCCAAAAAATAAGGAATTTAGACATAGAACAAAATTTATTAGCTAGCACTACTATGAATAGGTGAGTTCAAATCTCTATCTATATAAAATAAATTAAAATCAATAAAAATAGGTAATAAAACTTTTATATCCCTTAAAAATATATTTAACGAGTTAACATATATGAATTTGTTATAATATTGGTTAGTATTGACATTTAGTCTCGCTATTTATTTTTGTTTCATAATTTAAATATTTGTAAAAATTAATTTAAATATTCGAAAAAATTAACTAAATAATTACTTATAATATCTTTTATTATTATTCTATTATATTAAAATAATGATCTATTTCTAATATTTTATATTTGATATGCTTCAGAATTGCTTCATTCCCTATGCTAGCAATTCTATAAATTATATCTTGAATCTATAATATATATATATATATATATGCAAACCATAGATAACGAGTACATAGCATATGATGAATCGTCTTAGTACTAAAATTATACATTTGTACCTAATTTACATATCTACCTTATTTACATTTAATTAAATGGTCCCCTCTTTTCAATTGCAAGAGCAAGTGAACTAGAAGATGCAACACTCCACTTTGTCAATCAATCTAGTGGACTCACATTTTTATTAAATCATTTATAACAATCATATTCTTTTATCATAATGCACAAATGTGCTCACAAATTGTGTAGTTATCACGTATTTCAAATATAACTTTAAATGAGTAAATACTATTACATATTTTTTTAAATAAAATTTTCAATCTAAAAATGATAATATAAATCTTTCTTGTTAATGATATGGAAATACCATCAAATATCAATGGTAGGAAAATTGAACCAAACTCAATTTATCTTTTTTAAAAATATTCACTAACTTTATTTCATATATAATAATTAGAAATAGAATTGTCAATAAATTTCATATATAATAATTAAAAATTAAATTATTCATATTATAAGCAACAAATTTTGTGACAAGATTATTTGAGGTAAGGTGGTAGAAGTTATTAGCATATTAATCAACTTTAAAATATCATTTTTAGAGGATAATACGGTAATTAATTGTAGTATTCTATTGAGTTTGTTTTCTTTGTCAACTTAACATTCCACTTTTTTATGATTTTAAAATGGAATTGAGTTAAAATTCCAAATAACTTTTATGATAACCACATTAGAGATATTTGATTCACTTTATTAATAAAATTTTATCAAATTAATATGAAAACTCAAATTTAATATGATAACAAGAGAAAATTTTAGAGAAGCTAATTCCCATAATTACCAAAATTTGAAATTTTTAATGAAAATAAAAAATCAGAAAATCAAACACCAACACATTTCCCATATATTTTTTTCTTATATTTATATATTACTTGTTAACATTTTAGGTGTTACACTCTCAAACTCAAATTTATTATTATAAGTATGTAGTTGAACCAAATTATAAAATATATTTCAATATGAATTATTTAAATATTAAAATAACATTTAAAAAAATAAAATTCTATCGAGATAACATAGGAATATAATACTTTAAAAAAAACAAATGTTCTCAATTCATTCAATAAAATTTTCTAGTCTATCTATATATTCTCTTTTTCTATATATTTATTTTGGAAAATGAATCACCAATTGAATTGAAATCAATTGAAAAAATGATTCTCTCTTGATTTTGACTTAGCTAGATAGGATTTAGAAATTTGAAGTTATATTATATTTTAAAATTAAGAAGTGTTTGTTATACTTTGAAATTTATTTTTAAATAAACTAACATTTTACTATAATTTAAATGGATTAGAATAGTGTCAATTTTTATATTAAAAAATTATCGTTAAATAAAAAAAATGAAAGGAACAATTTTAACTGACTATCCGATTTTTTTTATTGAGGTAAAATGGCTATGATGAATAAAATAGTGAGTTGAGGGATAAAAGTTGAGTTTCTATTTTAATATAATATAAATTAATTTTGTTCAAAAAATATGAACTCAACCATCTCAAACTCTAAAATTCAAATATAGTTAGAATTTGTATTTTTCAGATATAAGAAAAGATGTACTATTTATTTTGAACTCAGCTAGCTATTGAGTAATATTTATTAATTATTTAATTAGAATTTTTAGAATTAGTTTGTAATAGAGTACTTAAATTTAGAATTTTGAACTTTAAATTCATATAATCTAAAATTAAATAATATCATAACGTGTTATGTCAATGGATTTTTTTATTCAATCCAATAAGTGGGCCATTGGTATATGAAATTGGATGATAAGAAAAAATAACAAAATTAAATAAGAATTTGGAGACACCAAATTGTGGGCATGCACTGGCCCGTGAACCCGTCTCATGGGGGCTGCAGTTTGCTCCACCCGACCCCATGAAAAGGCTAATTCGAGCCAGTTTTTCATGACGCAGGTGGAGAAAGAGTATACATGTTTAGTGGTTGGCATGAGAATAGTAAATTGTGTCATGGGCTGCGGCTCTTCTCCACTTTGCCAATGCACCCCATTGATCTTCATGAGCTGGCTCGATCAACTTGAGCAAAGGTCCATGTTGGCTTATTGTTCTTTTTTTTTCCCACATATATTCAATTGTCACATCCCATCATTTTCTACTATAGTTTTATTTTAAAAAGACAATTTTTCTATTTAGTTATTTCTTAGTGCACTTTGAAGGTTTTGTTGATTGAGTTTTACTTATTTATGAATTTGACACATAATACTCTCTAAAATAATTTTGATTTTTGAAAGTTTCTCAAATTAAAATTTAGTAAAATGTGATTAAATTATGAATTTGTAGTTTAGTTCCAATAACTTTGACATAAGAGTGACAACACGCTTAATTCTCATATTTTATTTTTTTAAATAACATTTATCACTTTTTTCTATTGCATTTTTCAACTTAACATCCTTCTAATCTTCTTCCAAGTTTATACCATAATTAATTTTTACATGCATAATATAATTTGCATTATGTAGGTCTTTTTCTCTCTTTTCTCTAATAGGTGAGAATGATAATTATTAATATAGTTTCATATTCTTTATCAATAATAGTTTCATTAAATATCAATAATATATTCATTAAATGATTTGATTTTCTTTTTTAATACAAAATTTTCATCTACACTTTTAAAATTCACCTTTTTTTTATAATTTTATATCAATTTATCACAATTGTTGTCATTTTCTTCATCCAATTTCACTTATATTCTTCTAAACAAATAACAGTTATGCTAACAAATACCTAATTAATAATATAATCATACAAATAATAACTATTTAATTTTTCACTAACTCCAAGCATAACACATTTTATATTTCTAGAATCAATATTTTATTTATAAACATAACCAATCAATTTAAAATGTATTACTAAAATCTTCAATTTACTAATTACGTGTATTACATTCTCCATAGAAAAGATAGGAATTTTGTTGAGTATATACACTGTCCACCTTCCCGCTAGTATACATCTAACTATATTTATAATAGTTAGATACTTTTTTTCTTTAAATTAAATTCTTCCCATCTATAAATAAGTAATAGACTTATTAACTTCTTTTAACAACGGTTTTGAACTTCTTAAAAAAATTTATAGCTTCAAATTTCTCACACAAAAAATAAATCCAATATTTACTATTAAAATCATCTACAAATATCAGAAAATATTTTTTTTACTATATTAGATTCGAGAATAATAAGAATACATTAATCAATATATTTATTTTATTAAATTTAAAAATAATAGACCTATATAAATTATGTATCAGCCAAATAAATTTGGTTGTATTTTAATTATTATTTCAAAATTAATTATTCTTGTATTGCTTGCTCATTTGATAATATTTACATATTTGCCTATAAGCTAGTAACTATTTATTTTGAATATAAGGTGTTGAGTATTTAATAATTAAAGTGACTATATTTCCTTTATCATAATATGCCTTCAATCTTACGGGCTGTACAATTTTATCTATTTATTTTTATACTTTAAAAATATATTATAAAAAATATCCTCTAATATTTTATTTACAAATATAATGTGTCAAATCCAATTATACATACTCATACATTCAACATAATGTTATATATGCACCATAAGAAGATATCAATCAATATAACTATATATTATCCATTTTTTTGTTATATATTTCAATTATACTGATGATCCAAAATATAATATTAGTAAAAAAATTAATATAATCTAATGAATTTAATAATTTATTAACATTTATTTAGTTAAAATAATATAATAAAACATATAAAATATAATTATGTATCACTATTGTAAACTAATTTGATACCAATATTATTAATAATTTCCAACCTCCTTTATAAATTATTAATATTGACAACTTATTTAAAACTCAAAAAATAAGTTTTTAATTCAAAAAATAATCATATAATTGTTAATTGATGATATATCTTAAAATATGATCATTTTGCTAAAATTAACTAATCAATAAAATTTAATTTATTTAAAAAAATATCTACCTAATTTGATTGTATTTATAATAATTAGAATGAGAATTAGAGATTGTTCTCATATTAATCAAATTTATAAGTTGAGCAAAAAAAATCAAATTTATAATAAATCAATTTTTAGATAATAATATATAAAATTAATTGAAAGATTAGATTGACTTTGTTTTATTTTGTCCACTTATTCTTATTTATTTGTTATTATAATTTAAAGGTGAATTTAGGTAAATTTTGGAATATATGATATAATAATAATATTAGAACTTTTGATTAAAAACACAAATTAAATTTTTAAAAGGGTAATTGGTATAATAATTTAAATTGAAAAATGTTAATAATAATAATAATAAATCAAAATCACGCATACAACAACAAATTTCCCATACATTTAAATATCATTTATTAACTTTTTATATGTTACAAATTAACTAATTCAACTAATAAATAAAATTATTGCATACACCCTCAAACTTTATTTTCATTTTCAATTTAACCCAACTTTAGAACAAACAGGTCAGGTATGGTCAATCAATGAACTTTTCAATTTTTCAACATAAAAATAAAACGCATAAGTAGAAGTAATGATTAGTGATATAGCCCTTTATAAATTCGACCAACATTATAAAAAGGTAATTGAGATTTCTATGTGAGGAAATATTGCCTTTTTCTATTTCATAATTTCCTTCAAATTTGTGACAAAGAGTTATAAATAATTAGTTAATTTAAAAAAAATAATTTAATAATTGATAAAATATAAACACTCCAATTTTATTATTAACATAAATTACATTCTTAATATCCACTATTACATCTAAATTATAAATACAATCATGTACTATTAGATATACTCTTAATGGCTATTTAAGAAATTATTTTTTTATTTTATATGCTCAAGTTGAGTCAATTTATTGTTTGATGATTTAAACTACATTGACATATTGCCATACCTAATAATAATTACATATTGTCGTACCTAGTTCTCCAATAAATATATATATATATAAGTAATATAAGATAAATATTATTATCAACTTATTTTTATTGTGACTATGTGGTCGACTAAATTATAAAATATATTTTAATATAAATTATTTAAATATTATAATATTATTATAAAAAAATAAAATTTTATTAAGATAACATCGATATATAATTCTTGGATAAAAAAACTAAATGGTTTATTTTATTCAGAGATTTTTCTTTAAGAATTTTGAAAATTAAAGAACATATAATATTATAAATTAATTTTAATTTCTAATCTATATATACTTTTTTTATATATTTATTTTTCTTTATTTCACAAGTTCAATTGAAATCAACTTAAAAAGAATTTTTTTTACTTAGCTAGATTGGATTAAGTAACACTTTATGGTTTAAATGGAGAATAGTATGAACTATCATTTACAAAAATATTGTTAAATCATTAGAACCCATAATATAATTAAATAATTTGTTATCTTTTTTATTTTGATATGATAAAAAAAATAAATCAATTTCACAAAAAATATTTTAACAAATTTTTTTTAATGGTTTCATAATTTAAAAAAATGTAATTTAAAGCTACTTATGAGTATGCTATCTTTTCACATGAAAACCTAACATAACTTGTCCATATATCTTATATTCACCCCGTTAAAAACCTGTTTTTTGTAGAGTTAGAGTAATTTTACAAATAAAATACTGAACTAATGTATAAAGGGGAAGTTCTATTTTAATATAATATAAATGAATTATTTATCAAAAAATGAAAACCTAACTATATCAAATTTTAAATTTTAAGCTATTTATTAAACATTTGATTAGAATTTTGAGAATTAGTTTATAAATGTATTTAAATTTAGAATTTTGAGTTTGTTAAATTTGTATAATCTAAAATTAAATAATATCATAATAAGATTGCATGTACTTACTTAGTATAAGAAATTTACTAATAAAAAATAATCTAAAATTAAATAATATCATCAAAAGATTGCATGCACTTGGTATAAGAAATTCACTAATAAAAAAATAATAAAATTAAATAAAAATGCAAATACTGAAATTTGTACTGACCCCTAAAGCCCATTACTGTTGACTAAAATTAAAAAAAAAAAAGTTTAAGGGCCGATTTTGGATGAAAAGGCCTGGCAAGTGGGAAACAGTATCCATATATTTAGCAGAAATGAGAATAATAAATTGTGCGAATTTGGGCTGACCATTCTGTCTGCCCCTGTCCTTGTTTTCGCCATTCTACCCTCTTATGACCATGAGCTCGGCCGATCAGCTTGAGCAAGCCATGGAGGTTCGTTTATTATTCTCTTTCTTTAATCATATATCTCATTGTCTGATCTGATCATTATCTGGGATGATTTCGCTTAAAAAATACAACTTTTCTCTGTGTTTATATCTAAGTTAGTGTGCTTGAAAGGTTTTGTTGATTTAGTGGGTTTTGCCTGTTTATGAATCACTTACAATATGGTGAATACTCTCTGAAGCAATTTTGTTCTTTTGAAAGTTTTTGGAGGAAAATTTTAGGTAAAAGGTGATTAAATTATAAATTTGTAGTGGGCACTACATTAGGTCGGCCATTTGAGTGTTAGGAGTTTCAATCGTAAAACAAATAGCCCATTCAGCTCTGCTGCAGGATTGGTTGCATATCTGAAGGAGCTCAACATTGCAGTAGCGATGCTGAATTTGGTCGTAGTTAAAATATATCTGTTAAAATTTCATCTTTTATAGCTCAAATTCCTATGGCCTTCCATTGTCCCAAAGGACAACTAATTCGAGACTGCTTCTTCAGTCTAACTTTAAAAGTTAACTTATTGTTATGTTCTTTTGAATTTGTGTGGCTATATTTTCGGGTTTTAAGGTTTTAACCAGAGGAGTGATGGCTGCTATGAGTGATTAATTTCAAGCTATTTGGCTGATTAGCAATTATGTCATCTTGGTCACCATACCTTTAAGTTAGTCTTAAGGGATATTAAGTGCGAATAAGTATTAAGTGAGTAACTCCTATTATCTGGACATTACACACTTCTTATTTGCCGAATGATTTATGCTTCAACTCAGTCGAAACACTATTATTTGCAGATGATAATAGATAATGCCACGATTGTGATTGATCCAGATGAGACACCTGCTCCTTTTGAGGCAAGTACAGGGGAGAAATCGAAGAGATTTAGATCTGGGGTATGGCAGCATTTCACAAAGCTTGATAAGAGGCCTGGCGAACTTGAAGAGTGTCGCTGTAACCATTGTGGTCAACTCTATGCTTGTTCGAGCCGGTCCGGTACCGGTCACCTAAACCGCCATATATTTGAAGGGAGGTGCCAAAAATTTAAGGCCATGCAGTTCAATTTGCAGACATCCACACCTACTGATCGGGATAAGGATGATTCGGGTGATATATCCAGTGACGAACCTCGGAAAACACACACTCCGAATCACTCCTTTCATAAGGTGATTGTCTAAACACTGCCTGACATGGTAAAGCCATGCCTTCTTGTCTGGTTTTTACCTTATTAGATACATGGTCAACTACTCAGGAAGATATAGAGCATATGGAGTTGCAATTAGCATGTACGAAGAACGAAAATGCAAAGCTTCGAAAAGAAAAGGATGAGTTAACAGCCCAGAAAGAAAGCCTTGAGAAGCTGTTACTAAATATGGCATCTGAAATGGTATAATTCTTCTTTTTCCCTGTTAACATTCTACTAATGGAAAAACGACTTGTTTTAGTATTTGCAGATATGCTCATACAGCATGATAGCTTGAAACATAACATAGAGCTGCATTATTTCCAGTAACTTCATTCTAGGACCCCTTGCAAATTTCAAGGGCAAGTGCTCAATAGGAATAGAATTGGAGTACACTACTACTTTAGCACCTAGTATAGTGACGAGTCAAAGTGAGGAGTCACTGCAGCTGACATGGCTGCCTTGACTAGCTAATAAAAGTGAAGTCCTCAATTGTTAGCTTAAAGTGTTAGTCCTTTGAAAAGCTAATCGACTGTGCAGACACGTCTATCAGAAATGAACTCGAAGCTAAAGGAAGATTATGCAAGGGTTCAAGAAGAGAAGGAGCGGTCAATCACAAGGGAGGTACTCGTTTTCCTTTCCCCTTCAATGACCAGTGTGGCATATCCATAGGCAATCATCTGATTTTGGAGAAAATTCATCTTCCCTGGATGCAGGAGTTCACGAGATTGGAAACTCAAGTTTCGAAGCTGAGAGAGGAATTTGAAAAGGAGAGGCGAGGATTTCCTGCTACAGTTGCAATGGTTCTGGGACAGATACATAAGAACAGATGATGGCCCGAGAAGCTGGTGCTGTTGGCATAACAATGTGTACATGAATTAAAATAAAACCAGGCAGGCCCCAATATGGATTGAAGCTATTGCTAGAATTGTGGCAAGATACAATCTCCCACTATATAATAATCATCCATCATAACAAGCAGCTTGCAAGAAATACGCTAAGAAACCAATTAGGAGGAAATCATCCATTTTTTTTCTCAAGTGTTACAACAAAGCATTATTAAATAATTTGAAGCATCCCAAAATTTTCCCAGTTAATAGGCTGCTTGAATAACAGAAAAGCACAAGGGAAGAAAAAGGAATATCCTCATTGAGACAGCCCCTCAAAAGTGACACAACCGAAGGAATGGAGAGAGAACATGATGTCTGTCTAGTCAAGCTAAAAAACTAAGCGTACCAACACCATTTAATTGCTGCTGGCAGAAACTCGAAACACGGAGACAAGTCACTGAGGTGGTAAAACAAGCCAGGGGACAATTCAGGCAGAGATCTACCAACATGCACCATTCACCTTATGCTGTTTTCACCTTCCGTGATGAAGGTCGCCTAAATAGACTGATTAGATCATCGAGACCCTGTCAAATAAAAAAAACACAAAGTTAGCATTCCTAGAACTTTGCCAAATCTGTCCAGGACAGACATATTTGAGCTTTATAATTAGTACAAGCACATTCAAGAGCTTAGAAGAAGGCACTCACCCTAGTTACAATGACAAGGAAACTAAATAGAACTATAAGATATGAACCCAGCACCAGAAGCAACAGCAAGTCGAATGTGACACTAGCAACCTGCCAAATACATTTGTTGTTTAATATCAATGTATCACTATGATACATCAATTGAAAAGAATTTTCACCATAAAAATAGAAGATATAAGGAGTTAACCATAGTATAGAAGAGTGTACCTGATAAACGTTAAGAGTTGCTTTAGTAGAATCATAGAAAGTGAACATTCCCTCTAGCACCTCGGTTTGCATAATTACTTCATCAGTGTGATCTGTTAGTTCCTGTTGACAGAAGAAATGGAAATGAATAAAGATATATTGATCTCATGCAAAACATAACCACTAAAAATCAATAATGAATGCAACGGATCGGATTCAAAACCTTTTTCAGAGCCAAGACAAAGGGATCATTCTTCAGAAGAAATGGTGCTACTCTAGGTGTTTGTGACAATAGGTTCAACCAAGATCCAATGTAAGAAGGGTTAATAGCTAGACTACTACCATCAGCAAAGATCTCAATGTTCTTCCCCTGATAGCCATAAATATGCCTCTGCAAAAATACCAAGAAACATAAACATGGATATAGTAGAACCTTCAGATGATCTACTTTGTGCATATACTAACTAGAATGCTACAGCAGATAAAAGTTCAAATCAAAGATCTAATGCAGTAAATGAAGCTTCTTCCACTTCTCAACATAATTCATCAATAAATATTATTTATAATTTCTGCATTCATATTTCCCTACTTTAAGTGTCATATACATAAAAAGAGAATTTATTGACCATCAATATTTGGGAGCCTTAAGATGAATGCTACAGATACCATCAATCTGATCCCCTGCTACAATTGCCCTTGAGCACGCACACCTTCTAAGAACTCGCAAAAAAAGAATTTTTTTTGCTCAATTAAAAAAAAGAAATGTTGACTGCATCAATTTTGCCATCACACGCATAAGACTCATAGGGAGTCATATCTAGCAGTTGCCTATTCCTCTCATACTCATTTTCCATTTCACTGATAAAATGGATATTTAAGAAAATAATAAAGATTCCTGTTTATGAACTTTACCGCAAGACCTTCTAAGAACTCGCAAAAAAAGAATTTTTTTTGCTCAATTAAAAAAAAGAAATGTTGACTGCATCAATTTTGCCATCACACGCATAAGACTCATAGGGAGTCATATCTAGCAGTTGCCTATTCCTCTCATACTCATTTTCCATTTCACTGATAAAATGGATATTTAAGAAAATAATAAAGATTCCTGTTTATGAACTTTACCGCAAGACTTTCAGCAACTAGCTTGACAGCTCTGGCAACTGAATTTTCATTTACAAAGTGCCTGCGTGGAACTCAGATTCTTAGCAAGAAGTCACATTTCAAATTGTTCATAAATTTTGAAAAGCACTGAAAATTTTTGAAGTACCTGCCATCAGATAGACCACCAGTTCTTTCCAGTAATCCTGATGCCACTGACAGTTCGGAAAGGGTTGCTGCAGTCATTCTATGACGTGAAAACTGTTCATGCTCCCAAGCTACCTACAAGGGAACATGTTTCATAATCATTCTCAACAGTAAATGCTGAAGAATATAAGACCCAAAAAACTACAGGACAGTTTGTAACAGGGGTAGGCTCCACTTACTCTAGAATTTGAAATGTTTATTTTCTTGTGCTTCAGACCAACTTTAACTCCCAACTCTTCTGCTACACTAGATATACCCTGTAATTCAATTAAGATGCCCTCAGAATGCATCATAGGTAATAAAGCCAGAATGATTCTACTGAATCATCTTGACAACTCACCTCAAAGAACTGCTTGATATAAGCATTTTCTGGGGGCTTTGATACATGGACATATAATTCATTGTCCCATGAGCCAATACTATTCAAACAAATAGCATAGTCAATGGTTTCTCGCTGACGTTGATCAAAGCCACGAAGCCACTGCAAAATATAATACGTCAAGAATTACTAATATGATAAATACCCATTGACAGATGAAAAATTTACAAGAAATTGACCATCAAGAACCACAAACTACCTTGTGAGTTCCATTGTAGTTATACGGTCCGCCAGATGTGAGACCAAAAAGCAAATTATATCTCCCTCTTGTCTTGGGATTTGAGTATAGAATAGAAAATAATCTAGCTATTTCTAGCAGTGCCACAGCACCACTCCCATTGCTATCACTTCCAACTGATAGTGCCTAACCAAAGATATGAGTACCTAATATTAGTATTGGATGTATGACATATTACACCAATACAAGATTAAGCTACTTACAGGAGCTGCCCCAAATGTATCATAAGATGCTACAATTGCAATAGTTGGGAGTTGATTTGTGTCCCCATCAGCTTTTGATCCATATAGCCACCCCTTTCATCAATTAAATTAGCTAAATTCAATTGAGGAAAAAAGAGAAACAAACTGCATGTGCATGAGAGCACACAGAGACATAGTAGCCTCAAATATGCAGAAATACCCACCAGATTCAATGATATTTAAAATTATAAGCTTAAAAATATGCAGAACAAATTGCTTGATTTAAGATAAAAGAAAATTGACAAGAGCTCTCACGCATGAATATCCAAGTAATAGCCTCAAATATGCAGAAATACCCACCGGATTCAATGATATTTAAAATTATAAGCTTAAAAATATGCAGAACAAATTGCTTGATTTAAGATAAAAGAAAATTGACAAGAGCTCTCACGCATGAATATCCAAGTAATCAGTAATATGAATCATAATGATCATTATGAGGTTTCCACAAAACATAGGAGGGACATTGAAGATATAACTAACAATAAAGTGATACAACTTACAAAAATTAAATAATAAAGTGATTCACTAGACAAAACAAGCAGAAATGCCTCTTGGGTTTAGATAAGGTAATATAAGTAAAATGCCCCAAATCAAACAAAGGCAAATTTTACTCTTGATGCAACATAATGCTAGAATGGAAATCCACCCAGGGTGGAAATTTTGAAATATAAGTGGATTCGAACATATTACAAAATCAACTATGAGACACGTGCAAGTGTAATACAATTAAACAATTAAATATCAAGACATTTTCTATCATATTGAAGGTATGAGAAGTAACGGAAAACATGAAATATACAAAAAAGAAGCAGGATATGAAATTCATAAAGGCCAGAAAATGTCAGTAAAGAGCATATAAAGCAGGATGCACAAAAGCAAATCTGTGTTTTCAGTTTATTACAAGTTTCAACACTAAGCAGCAAAAATCCATACCTGGATGTTTGTGATAACAGGAGAAGCAATTTTCTTGGGCTCAGCAGCTGATACCACAAGCTTGTATCTGTAATAATTCAGTTATCAAATTTATGTTTAGCAACCAAGTGGCAAGAAAAAAACATTATAATTGCCTTTCTGTGTCAAATCAATAAGATGTTCTGCAGTGACAAATTAGTTCTGCTGAACTGATAATATCAAAAGAGTACAAAACAAATGGGTCTCTCCAAGTTACATTATATATAGACAAAACAATTAAATGAGAAATTTTACAAGTCAGGCAGAAAAGGCTGCAATTCTATTTGTTAAAATTTTAAATAGACAGGCAAGACAAATTTAAAAATTTTGATACTGTTGATCAACTGAATTACATACCCCCCTGTTGTTGCAGTTGCTTGCTGACCAGATGCATCATTTCTCTTGATGTCAGCCAGAATAGCATTAACATTGTCATCCTCAAAAGCAAAATAAACTGGATACTGCAGCATCCACCATAGAATGTAGTTGATCAGAGGAAAGAACCATTAGAAGAGCTATCAACATTAAAAAATAAAAATTCAGCCAAAAAGGATTAAAAAATAATAAAAAAAGTGCTTAGAGGGAGATAAAAAACATTCCAGATTGCATGTTAAACAATACTCAAACAACAGATGTTAATGGAATCACAAATTGAAAGAGTAATTTGTGCATGTAAATCCACAAAATACAGTGGAACAACACAACCATATACGTGATAAAATAGAAAGTAACATCATAATCAATGACTTCTCTCACAGGTATGTTGGCATGTACAAGTGACTGTTCAAGCTCCAACAATGAGTTTTTGTGCAGCTCTAGTTCATGATGTTTGTCGCTATCTCCAGTTCCTTCTTTATTCTCAAAGCTAAATATCTGGGGCAGCAGGAATAAGAGACCTCCCAATGGCTGTCTTCGAGATATGTATTCTGCAATTTGTGAAAAAATGTCCACTTTATAGTAGATCATACAGAATCTGGAGGATTGCACAATCATGGAGGAAACACCAGTCCAAATAATGATACTGAAGTCAGGTAGTAGGAATAAGAGATCATGTAACTCAGATGCAGTCGGAATGAAGAGCACGTAAGTCTCAATCCCTTATTGATTTTGATCCAACTATAAACTAAAATAGAGGAAATAGTGAGCGGAAAGCTTTAATAAGTTCATAATATCGCTTATGATAACTTCAGATGTCAATTTTGGGACACTAAAGGAGGTAAACTGCCCAAAGGACTTCCCTTTCGGAAAACAAATAGTTTGCCCGTGGATGAAAATGAAGAAAATTTTAGGCGCGGATGGCTGAGAAAGCATGAATCAACGAGTTTACGAGTCTACAATCTACGAATTACTCTAGGGTAAGTTCAGTGAGCATATTTTACTAATATCTCAACCAGATCCACTTCTATAAGCTTCGTTAGCCTTGTATATGGCATCGTGGAGTGAACTACCTTTCACGAAACTGAGGTCCAACTCCCGAATTGGGATGACGAGAACAGTGCGGGAGAGATCGGCGCCAGGAGAGAAGTGCATGGAAGAGGCGTGGTGGTTGAGGCTGGCGAAGCGAGATCCCAGTGGGACGCCCGAGATGTCATACTGGATCAGACGGTACACGTCAACGGCGGAGGCTGCGTCGCCTAGCTCGACACAGGCCACCAGCACGAAAATCAGAGCAATAACGGAGTACATGGACTCTAGAACCTCGCGATGTCCTTGCTTACTGGACTCCATCAGAGCTGCAGCCGGATGTAGGGTTTGAATGGAAAAGAGAGGAAAGAGACAAGAGTTGCAGTGCTTCACTCGCCGGCACATCCACCACTTGCTGTTTAAGTGAGATGGCCGCTTTTGTTAGACGGATTTAATTTTCCATTTCTAGAAAACGGGAAATTGATTTTTTTACCTCTGCAATTCTCAAACTTGAAAACATTACTCATAAAAAAATTTTGAATTAAGAAAATTTTAGGGGAAGGGGAGAAATTCACAAAGTATTAATGAATTCGTAATTTTAATTTAATCGTGTATTAAATTAAAACTAAAAAAATGATTTTAATTTTTATTTAAAATCATATTAAATTGGGGTAAATTAATAAAAAGCTCATGGCTTATCTTACTAGCATGTTAATTTTGTGATTTTATCACTAAGTCATGGAGGCTCAATTGTTGTGGTTGCTTGGAGACAGCAACAGATCTGAACAGACCCTGTTTATATGTTCATCTACTTCTAGTATCAAATCTACTCGCTTAATCTCTGCAGTAGAGTCATGCCTTTGAAGTTTCTTCATTCTGGTTTGGATCTTCCATGTCCCACCAATTTGTATCTTCAGGAAATCATTTGCACAGGATGAGGTACGGTTTTCAACTCGATTTGAAATGGGTTTCAACATGAATTGACAAAAAGGAAGGTTGTCATAAGCTCCTCTTCAGATAACTGTGTGTCGTTAGTAGCTTGAATCTTCCTCATTTTATGGAAAGATGAATTTCATGTCCTCCTTGTCTCCGCAAATTTGAATAAGTTCTGCAGTTTTGTAGACTAATATCCCGAGCATGGCTGGTACAAGCTAGTACAAAAGCACAAGCTTCTATAATCAGAATCTCTCTATTATTAGATGCAACAACTTCTCTTGATTATACCTGGAAATCAAAGATGTCAGATCCAGCGTCTTGACGGGTGAGTGCCCATAATTGTAGCAGGAATCACGAGCCTTGCAGATGAAAGAGCCATTCCAATGCCCTTAATTGATCTCTCCAGTAAATCACTCAAGTCCTCACTTCTTATTCCAATCCTGAAAGAACCAGAAATTTACTTATACAAAGGGATGCAGACCTTTTATTTCAGAGGATGCTAAATGGTCAAAAAAATGTGAATCACAAATTCTGAATGCCATACTTTTAGTCTTCTTTCTGAAGATCCCGGGAAGTGATTCCATAGATAAATTGTCCACATGCTTGCACAAAAGCTGAAAGTACAAGCAACTGCACTGAAGAAGCTATCTATAAGTAACACAAGCCATAGGATGGCCAAATATCAACAGTATTGTCACAATTAACAAATACATTTGGTCTGAAAACACCTTACCTGAAAAGAAGTCCTATTGAATAACTGATGGAAGCCTATTAAAAAGGGGAAACCAATGATTTCATTTCCATGAAACTCATAGACTTCTGGATAGAGAAATTCATTTTAATAACATTAAGTGAGATGCTTGGTTGATTGATGAGAATTCAGTACCAAACTTAGCTGATATTACCTGGACAGACAAAACCAAGAAGCAATAACGCATCCAGTTCCAACCCCAACTGATAGCAGCACTAATTCTCTCTTCAGCTGGGAGGTGAAGAGAAAAGAACAATCACTTTCCTCTCATCATAGGAAATGGGATCTCACACTAATAAAGCAACCTACAGCTTCATATTGAAGAAAGTTCAACTTCTCTCTCTTCTCTCTCTCTCTGTCATCTTGAAGTTCCTGCTAAGAAATGCATTAACAAGCTTAGAATCAGATGATATCCACTTTAGCATACAAATTACATACCTTAGATGTGGCTTTCTTGTTCAGTGGTGCAGAATCCTCTCCCGCTAACCATTCATGAGTTTTTGAAAGTTTCAAGAATCCACCTTCATCATAACTTTCCACATCCTACAATAGATGACTACAGCTCTATCAAGGAACTATTTTTATGACAATTAATTTAAAGGAATTTAAATAAAAGACGAGACTGAGGATCATTACCAGGTACTGTTGTTTAGGGCATCCCGCAGCCTAATGATACCAGAAGCTTCCGATATGAAATCTCCCGTTAACTTCCTATCCTTAAGGAATGTCCGAAAAACTTACTCTTCTAGAAGGTTGCTCTCTAAGATGACGGGAAAATTTGACGAATAAACGATGAACCACTTGCAAAATATAATTTCTTCTATAAAAAACTAACAGATGACGGGATAACCACAGCAGGATCTGCATACCATGCATAATGAAAAGACAACACATCTAACTATTAACTACCATATGGACAGCAGGGTTTGAGAGAAACTTCCAGAATCGATTTCAGATGCACAAAAGGATATTTCCCGTCCTTACCAGGAGGAGCATTGCTTGTATTCAGAGAAGAGGCAGATTGGGTTACGAAGAAAACTGCTCTGCGGTGGCGGCCAGAATTGAGTGCACGGAGAGGAAGGTGGAAGTGGGCACCGCCCGTGAAGCACATAAACCCTCAAAGGGTCTCCATCTTTGAAGCTTACTCAATGCCATGAAGGTTACAAGTTTAACAGATTGTTCAAACAAACTGTGTGAGAGAGAGCATTCAGATCACTATTTATTAAAATATTAAGATTTAAAATTTTTATTATTTTATTATTTTATATTTATTCCGCTCAGATCCGGACATTATGTCGGGTCGGCCTAGACACGAACAAAGAAAGGAGATTTGGACTCAAATCCGAACCGACCCGACCCGACCATAACACGGATCGGATTTTATGAATCTTTTCTGCCCCTGTTACCATAGCCTGCTACTCTCCTACAACTCGAGGGAAGGGCCGGGAGAGTCGATTTTACCGGTTGGGAGAGTGAGAGATTGATTGGAAAGATGAAGATTGAAGAGGTGCAGTCTACTACGAAGAAGCAGCGTATTGCCACTCATACTCACATCAAAGGCCTCGGTCTCGGCCTCGATGTAAGTTCCTGAGCTATTTCCTTTGCGTAGAATCGCATAAAGTATTCACCTTGCTCTATATTTTCTAATTCATTTTTCTCAAATGGATGATTTCCTTTAACTGTCAAGCATAGGGCCAGTTGCCCTCTTGCCCTCTTGATCATCCTCTTAGAGCACTAAATTCGCGTAAATTTTCATAAGTTATGTGCGCATGTACTGTCAGGCCAGTGGAAATGCGTTTCCTTTGGCTGCTGGTTTCGTGGGTCAAGCTGAAGCAAGCGAAGCTGCTGGTCTTGTAGTTGATATGATTAGGCAGAAAGGGATGGCCGACCGAGCTCTTCTGCTTGCTGGTCCACCTGGAACTGGCAAGACAGCACTAGCTCTCGGAATATCCCAGGAGCTCGGTAGCAAGGTTCCGTTCTGTCCCATGGTTGGTTCTGAAGTATACTCTTCAGAGGTGAAGAAAACTGAGGTTTTGATGGAGAACTTTGGGAGAGCAATTGGTTTGCGCATAAAAGAAAATAAAGAAGTCTATGAAGGAGAGGCAAGTTGGCTCTGATTACATGAAGGTTGCTGTTGGTGATGTCATATACATGTAAGCAAATAGCGGGGCAGTCAAAAGGGTTGGTAGAAGTGATGCCTTTGCCACAGAATTTGATCTTGAGGCCGAAGAGTATGTTCCTCTTCCCAAAGGAAAGGTGCACAGAGATAGTGCAGGTAAGAATCTGTGTTTCAGGTGCTTCCTTATTCCTTTCCAATCATCTTAGTGCTCTTGCATTTTAGGAAGCTTAGTCATGTTGTATCTCATCAGGATGTAACACTACATGACCTGGATACTGCGAATGCCCAGCCTCAAGGAGGGCAAGACAAATTATCTTTGATGGGTCAAATGATGAAACCCGGAAAAACAGAGATCACTGAAAAACTAAGACAGGAAGGAAATAAACAAGACAAGAGGGAACTCCTCTGAAGTTTAATTACATTTCTGCATTTACAGTTGATTCATTCATAAAATCTTGTCAATTTCTTCAGGTTGTGAACTCAATATATTGATGAAGGTGTGGCAGAGCTTGTACCTGAGGTTCTATTTATTGATGAGGTTATTTCCTCACTCTCCTTCTTGTCCCTTAAGTGCTGTTCATTCTGTAAAATTTACTTTGATGAGATGATTTATAGGTGCATATGCTGAACATGGAGTGCTTTTCATACCTTAACTGTGCATTGCAGATTATTGCAATCCCTGCCCAGGTGGAGGAATTGGTGGTTGATGAGGAAATCCTAGCCTACTTAGGAGAAGTAGGACAGAGAACATCTTTAAGATATCGAATTTCTGTGGCATTTCTGTTAAGTTTAGATCTATTCTCCTATTATTTTCTTGTGTAATGCTTGGGTTCTTCAAATGCTCCATATCTTGTCTCTTCCTCAGGCATGCAGTGCAGCTACTATCCCCTGCCAGTTTGGTGGCTAAAATGAACGGCCCAGAGAACATTTGCAAGGTAGTGTTACCTGTTCCCGAACCCATGAAACTGCCCCTTCAAATTTTCACTAATTAATGGACGAAAGTTCCTCATGTTTGTTATGCTTTTGTGATTCATAGGCGGACATGGAGGAAGTGACCACTCTATCTGGATGCCAAGACATCTGGAAGGTTCATAGAAAAATAATTTTGCTGGTTCTAACATCACCAGAAAAAAAAATGTCGATTACAAGTTTTGAAGAGATGGATGTTTTTTTTGCAATTTGGTGACCGGTCACCTTAGTGTGTGGATAATAGAGGAAAAAGCAGGATTATAATTCTCTGGGAGATGTACATATGCTGAATTTGCTTCTGGTCTCCCATGTATCAGGGCTTCCCTGCCTAGTGTTGTTCTTAACCCGATTCAGGCTTTGCCCCTGCATTCCCTGAAGTGCAGCATGATCATATTTCTCCTATAGATATGATCTCGAGCATACATTGATACTAACCTTTGAGTTACTCTTTTGGTGACTTTTAAAAGAACTATTGTTGGAAGAAAATTCTCACTGGTGAATGGATTTGGCTGAACTAGTGAACATCAACGGCTTCAAGTACCGATTGTCTTGTACCAAAACAAACTAGCAGGGAGGTTTTGGGAGAAGGAAATGAAATATTTGAAGGGAGATCTTACGTGGCTCAACGGTCTAACTTGCCGTTTACGCTGCTGAGAGCAGCTCTCTTCCCCATGTACAAGCAAAGCACAGAGGCACAGAGGAGAGAGGGAGGTGTACAGAGACCGCAGGTGGGAAGCAGCATTGTCCCTGGTTCTGTTCTCTGCCTTTCTCCCTAAGCAAAAGATTGGAACCTTTTTCTCCCTTCCCCTGACCTCCTTGGGACGAGGCAGAGGCATAACACAGAAGTCCCCGTCCCAGATAGAAGAGAGAAAAGAAAGGAGTGGGAGGGTGATGAAGGAGAAGGAGATAGCGGGACCATCCCGTGAGACCCAGATATCGATAGCGGCATCCTCGAGTTTTCCAGGGTTCAGGTTCTCGCCCACTGACGTGGAGTTGATCTCCTTCTACCTCAAGAAGAAGATGGAAGGCTGTGAGCAGTGTGTCGAGGTTATTTCAGAGCTGGAGATTTGTCGGTATGAGCCCTGGGACTTGCCCGGTCAGTTTTCCCTCTTCTCTACTTCTAATGAAATTTAGCCATCATTTTTTTGGAGGCAAGGTTCGAGGCAATTGTCATGCTATGTTGCAGAAAGTAGAATCTCTGGGAACTTCAGGAAACTAGTATATTTGGATGATTGCTTGAAGAGGACAAACAATAACAAGATTTGGACTAACAGAACTATGTTGTGAAGCTAGTTTGCTTTGCTTATTATTGTGGACATATGGGATTAGGATTGCTGTAAATTTTAGTGAAATTCATTGAAGAAAAAAGGCACATACTTTGGGAGTGGCTCATTCAGTATGATCTTTTCTTTTATCTACTTCTCTGTGCTATTTTACTTGTGAAACAGCCAAGGCAATCATTCAATCACAGAATGAATGGTTCTTCTTCTCTGCTCGTGGGAGGAAGTATCCGAATGGCTCACAGAGCAGGAGAGCAACCCAGCTTGGGTACTGGAAAGCCACCGGAAAAGAACGTAATGTGAAATCTGGCAGCAATATAATCGGCACAAAGAGGACTCTTGTGTTCCACCTGGGCCGTGCCCCCAAAGGCCAAAGGACTGAGTGGATCATGAACGAGTATTGCATGTACGGGAAATCTCAGGTGATCTCTTGTTTCTGCATCCATTCTTCAACCAAAGGAAGAGAGACTAATTGCCTGACAGAGTTTTGGTCTTCCCTGTGGACTCTCAGGACACACCAGTGATATGCCGCCTAAGAAGGAACACCGAGTTCCGTCTTAATGATGCTTCAAATAGGACGGCGGTTACTAAGAGGCAAGGGGCCACAACGGGAAACTCTAATCAAGCCGACTTGGAAGGTGATGCTGACCAAACATGTGACTCAGAAGGGGATGAGGCCATTACTGGAGACCAGGCAAGGAGGACCTCTAGCAGTTATGATTCGCATTCGGTTGAACAGCTTCATTCCACTTCTGAATCAAACCAGAAGTTAGTAGGCGAGCGTGAGCCTGCACAAGTAGAGTCCTCAAACCATCAGAAGGTTCATACTGTTCCTTTCCTCCCTCACTTTCTTTAGTCTGTCTATAAGAAGGTTAAGTTGGTTTGACTTTTGAAACTGTCTGTTTTAGGACTCTGACGAAGATGAGGACTTCTACGCAGACATTCTTAAGGAGGACATCATCAAGCTTGACGAATCGGTCATCTCAACATCCTCGAATGTCCTAATGATGGAGAAGAGCGGACTCGTGGCCAAGAGGGAGTCCCAGCAGTCCATGGAAGCATTCCTGGACCCGGCTCTATTCCCGTGCACTGTAAACCGAAGGGTCAAGTTCAACGAGCAGAACTTGAAAGAACAGGCTCCTGGAAGCTTCAGGTTAGAGTCAGCAATTGGGTCTACGCGGATGATCAACAATCATGGCAAGGATTACATGACGGATAAGGGCAGGGGTTCGAAATGGTTGTCAATTTGGTTGCCCTCATG
This sequence comes from Trapa bicornis, assembly GCA_030064425.1. Classification (NCBI taxonomy): domain Eukaryota; kingdom Viridiplantae; phylum Streptophyta; class Magnoliopsida; order Myrtales; family Lythraceae; genus Trapa; species Trapa bicornis. Next base: position 18,537,728 of record CM057752.1, read on the forward strand.
TCCTGCCACTGCGAGCTCAGCATGTAAGTCATCTGGGCGGCACCCATGGGTTGCAGCTATCATGGTTGTTGTGTTTTTGGTTATGTTGGCTGCCTTTCTGCTGGGAAGCTCAAGGAAATTGTGATTAGGATGGAGCATTTGGGTAAGAGCCCTGGACATTCATGCCTTACTGCATTCATTTCTCCTTTTTATTATGTTTTGGGTGCAAGGATGAAGTACTGATCAAGGCATTGTCTTCACTGAAGTTAATCAATGAAAGCTATTGACTAACTGTTTGGAATCAGTTTTTACAAATAATTTTACCGCTTTTCTCGCAATCTGCAGGTCATCTCATGGCATGAGAACATTCAGAAACTCAACTAACCCATTAAGATTCTCAGGATTTGGTTACTACAATGCAGGATCCATCGGCAACAGAATCATTTCTCCTCTTATTCAGCAAGTAATTATCGAGTTGGAGCAGCAATAGATCCTCAAGGATGTGGCACTGGGTGGAATATATGATCTTCCAGGTCTTCTTCTTCTCCTTGTTCTCACATAGTTCTGCTGATCTTCAAACTTATTCACCAGGAAATGCCCATTGAACTGATAGCTGTATGATATAATCCATTATCCACCAAGTCTAAGTTAAACAGAAGGCGACTCCCACTCCATGAGATTGATTTGATATTTTCCCATTGCTGCACCAAACAATATGAACCACCGAGATATTTTCTTGCATCTCGTATTTCAACCGACAATCAATTTGCACATGCACACAAATGCATATTTTAATTAAGTACATGGAGGATATTTATGCCTGCATCAATTGTTCAGCATTATGTGCGTATAATACTCTCAACCTGTCCCATCTAGTAGTGGATCCGCTAATTTATTATGTAGGACTAGTTATTTTTTATTATTTTTCCACAATCCATAAATATAAATTATTTTTTTAATCTATTAGACCTAATAATATTAGTAATTTTTTATTTCGCTAATATATTGAACATAAATGTAAACTTCATTTTTTCAAAATAATAAGTTGTAAGTGAGAAAAAAAATTTCAAGAAAAAATCTTTATTAAAAGTGAATTGGAATTGGTAAATAAAAATTCAAAAAGGGAATTATACAATTAAAAATATTAAATTAAAATCTAAAAATAATATAAATGTAACATAAACTAAATTGTAATTGTGAATCGGATCTAAATTTAGAAAAAAATGATTTAAAAATTTAATTTTCTAAATTACTTAAAAATATCAATTTGTACATTGAAATTACAATTAGATAGAAAATTAATTTAGATAAAATTAGAAAATTTTAATTTTGTTAAAACCGATAAAATCAGGCTTAAACATGTCGATTTTCTATTTCGGATCACTGAAGCCGGTTAGTGTGTAAAAGTGTTGACCAATAAAATAATGATACATGCTTGTTATTTTGAAATATTTTTATATTACTTATAACTACTAATAGTACTACAATTATTACTATTATATCGAAAGTAGTGACAAATTAATAATATAGTTTCAACCAAACTGGATTGGAACGTGATAATTTAATTAGTATCATAATCATAGATTTTTGAAATTGAATTTAAATAAATAAATTATTTAAAAAAAATAGGATGTATCGAAAAATATTTTTTAAAATAGTATTAGAAATAATTATTACATTAAACTTACTTTTAAAAAATATTAAACTTATACAAAATATTTCATTTATAGGAAAAATTAAAAAAAGAGAACCATCAAAATCTTGTGTAAACTCTACTAAAACCTAAAAAATTAGAGCCAACCCAAACCCAAAAATAAGTATAGAAAAACATTGGAACTCTACACTAACTATTTGAGTATCTTCCATAAACTACCAACTATTCGTACCAATACAAAACTAATAAATTGGATGCGACAAACTTATGAGTATAAAGTGGTAGTACTAGAAAAGTACGAGATCTCCATAACTCAAATGAGCAAATTCAGGGAGTCATGCAGAGATGCATATTAATCAGAGTATGAAGAACCCAATATGAACAAATGTGTTAAGTGTGGAAAGTATTATGCAGGAACATGCCTATTTGAGAAGACAACATCGACCTCCACCCTTTCCGATGAAGAATCCCGCAACTCACCGGTGTTAAACTATAAGTAAGTTAACATGTGGAAATAGAGTGGTAGTTAATGAGAAATTGTTGGAAATATTTGAGCTATGTAATAAGTCACATTTATGACAAATAAAATTAATAATTAAAAAATTTTTTTGTCAAAAGTTTATGATCTTTAACCCAAAACCTCAAAATTTTTTTTTTGAGTAAAGGAATAACGAATCCTTTAAGGAAAATAGGTAAGAAAAATTGGAGTATAAGAAGGAAAATGATAAATGAGATTCTTAATATTAGTAAATCCATGGTAAGAGATTAACAAGGAAGTCCATAAGTAAAGAAGTGATACCTAAAAACCTTCAGTTTAATGAATAAACTTGTAAATATAACACAAGTGGGGATAACGAACAAGTACGAAGGGAAGAAAAGTGTACTCGCAAGATTTCAAAGAAGTAGGTCAAACCCAAGGAAGGAGTAAATGGGAAGATGGCATCTAAAAATGTCATAAAATTCTCTATGGGTTGGATACCCATAATGATGTACTAAGGGAAGAGAGTCCCAAATAAGAAAAATGAAACGTACCCAGGAGTAAGTCCTGGATGAGTACATACTTCAACAAAGGGGTGATTCACCCAATTAAAGGAATAATGATGATAAGGACACGTGGACATCAAGGAGAATGAGTTCATCACACCCACTTAATGGAGCATAGGATTGGATGACGGAGCGTAGTGTGGAGTACACGAAATAAGACTCCGATGACAAGAGATCCTTGGATAGAAAATAAATTTCAAATGGATAATTCAGATACAACAAAAGATTGGATATGGAAAAATGCACATATACCAAGGGGAGTAAGGATATAAAAAAGTAGAAAACATTCAAGGAGTAATGAGAGAATAACCATGAATTAGTTACAAACAAGTGAGTATGAACTAAGGAATGTAAATCCTCAGGTAGGGATGCCATCAAACACGAGGAAGTGCATGAGGGAGGATAATCATGCGTATGTCGAAAGACAAGTTATGAAGTGAATCAAGAAACCCGATAGTTGGAATAAAAAAATGACCAATAAGGAGGTTGGTGAAGGACAAACAAATAAGGAAAATCCTCAAGGATGTTATCTAAAGGATGAAGTAAGAGATCGACACTAGTGACATATTGCCCATAGTAATCATGCGAGTAAGGGAGAGCTCAAGGAAAAGGAAATGTTAGGCGAGATCGCTAGGAGATTTTCATCTCGAATTGGAAGGCCAAATCATGCCATTAAGAACGATGACAAAATAATGGATAAAAAATGGACACACCCAAGACATGGAAGGAAATGGTTTAAATGTCCCAAAGGGAGTAATGACACAGCTGATGCTCCCTAAAGATACAGTGAAGATATGGAGTATGGTGTGGGTGGTGCCAATTGGAAATGGCACGAAACACTCAATGTAAACCCCGCTCTTTGGAGTTAAGGAAAACTAGGAAAATAATTGGTCAAACCAAGTGAGAAAATCGAACTAGTTCACAAACCCGATTATTAGGAAACATGCAATTTGGGAAATTTATAGCTCTCGAGTGACCCAAAGGGTTCATAAAACCTTGGAAAAGAACCTTATGACAAAATGGAAGAGAAAAACTAGACCGGTTCAGATGAATTGGATCTAATTGTATTGAACCGCTTTATGAACCGGAACCAATAGAGAGAGGGTAAACCGAAAAATTTATGAATCCCAAGTGACCTAAAGAGTCACATAAGTCATGAAAAAGGACTTTAGAATGAATGGGGGATGAAAACTTAACCGGTTCAAGTGAACCGGATCCGAATCGGATTGAACCAGTTTGGATAGGTTTGAACCACTATTGAATCGGATGCTAAATTTATTTTTCTAGGTGGCTTAGAAAATTCAAATTTGAGATTTGAGGCCACCATTGGATAGAAAATAAATTTAGAAAATTTTAATTTTGAAAAATTCGGTCGAATCAAGCATGAACAGGTCAGTTTAAGCTTTGAACCCGGTTCGTACCGGTCCGGTCTACTTCGGAACAGTGTCGTCTTCTTCCTTTAGATGATAGCACCGTTCACTTGCCAGAAAATTGAACAGCGCTGACGAAGCTGAAAAGTCTCTGGCCAGGGAGTTTTAAGCAATGAATGACCACCATTAAGGCACCAATCGGACGATAAAGAGCCACTCCTCATTCATCTTCTCCACACTTGAAAACTCCATTCTCTCTCAATTGCTCCAATTTTTGGTGAAGCTTGAACTAGAGCTCCAATATATGGTATTTTCTAAGCCAAAGAAAGCGTGGTCAGGTTCTTTAGAACTGGGGATAAGTTGCTAAAAGTTTTAGGACTCAACTTGAGGAAAAATCGACATTAGGGACTTAAAGTTAAAGAAAAATAACTTTAGGGACCTAATTACAAATAAATTAAAAGTTTGATTTTCTCATTCATTTGGAATGAATGAATGCCATTAGGCCGAGGGATAATGAACAATGATGTTCATATTGTGTAGGAACACGAAATACCAGGAACGCCAGCAAGGACAAGCTTGCGTGAATGCAAAGAACTGGTCGAGAGGAATTCACTACATTAACGGGTGAGTGAGATTTTTATATCATACCCGGTTGGGATGATAAGCACCTCAGAAATGAAAACCCACTACTAAGTGGTATTTTAAACATCACACCTGAGAGGAGTGATGTGAAAATCATGCAGAAAAACTAATTACCAGTTGTAAATAGATCATACCTAGTTGGTATGATGAGACTTCCTGGAAGGAAGTGGAAAACCAGCTTATCGGTTATAAGCAGAGACGTCTTCATACCCGGTTGGTATGATAGACAAATGAAAGGTTTATTTTATCAAAAGTACTCTCCCTTGACTGTGTGCCACCGCTTAAAATTTTTGGGGGACCTTCTTGACGGGAGCTCGAATTGCTCATATAGGCTGGAGGCCTCGGTTTTGGAACTTGGGGGCTAATATGCCCGATTTTGAAAATCTCAAACAGTGGGCCCTAGGCCAGTTGGCACGAGTAGGAGCTCATAAACAAACATGATTAATATGACATGAAAACTTAGGTAAATGAGTTGTTTGGCCATGGTACCGAGACAGGATCGACATACTCGATGGACTAATGGCAGTGCAACATGACAAGTCTTCGGACTAGTCAAGACAAACAGCTGTAGGTCGAGTTGAGGGTCGGGGCCGTCAAACTAGTGACACCACATATTATATTGCATTATGTAAAAAATTGTTGATTGTGCATGCACTGTGTTACGGGACCTTCAAGACGCCCAAGATGGGTAGTGATGCGTCCCAGGGCTCTGGACGACCTGGTGGATATAAGGGCAGTTAGTCGTACCAGAAGTCTTGCGAAGCTCGAAGTAGCTTCAAGCGCACAAAATCGGGGTGGGGACAGGTTGAGGTCTTTGTCCTCATACAGACATGGAGATTTGTTATGGGATTGAGGGTAGGATGTCGTGAACTTTCACTCATTCTTAGGGTAGAAATGGACATGCTTCTATCTAGGTGGCCGGTAAAGTCGCTCCGACGCCACAAGTGGGTTTAGTGGATGAGTTGGTCTGCAATTGTGTGTTTTACCTTCATGATGTAGGATGTGTGTTGGGCGATGACACACTGTGGAAATAAGAAATGGTTATAAGAACCAAAATTTAAAACAAAATGGTTTTAAAAGAAAATAAAGAGTCTGACACACTTCGATTCAAACATTTTTCCTAAAAGTTAAAATTTGAAAACTCATTCACTGAGTCGTTATACTCACCCCTCCCTTATATCCCTTTCAAGTAACCCCAGAAAGCTTACCCCCAAAGACCACTAGCTAACGCACCTGTAAGGCAGGTATGATAAGTTTAAAATTTTTGTACAGTTTTGATTTATGCTATTCCAAGAAAGGTATATGTTTAAAGGATGCCTTACTTCTCATGATTTATAAAGAATGGACAACCCTTAGTAAACTGGGAGAGTGGCGGGTTGATCACGGGGATCCGACCAAACCGGATCAGGGCGTGACACTCAAGATATTCTAACCAAAATGTTTACAAGAAATAGTTACTAACCACCTAAAATGTGTAGTTATGTAATGGGAGCAAAGATGTAATAAGGAAAAGCCATGAAGGAACTTCTTCCATTCCATGTAATTGATTACCTCACAGGAGATTGAATTATGAACAAAAGATGGCAAGTAGAAAGGAAATTGATATATTTGGAAGGAATGCTCGAACAAGAAACATGTGGTGGAACACTCTAACAACATAAGGAGAAGAGCTTAAGAGTACAAATTTGAAATATCAGATAAGATTCCAGGGGAATACCATCTAATGAAGGAAATTGGGAGGATTCAGTACTGATAAAGTCCGAATTACAAGAAATGGAGATTTACAAGGTAAGCAAGAAATGGCTAAATAATTGATGTATATATAGTGAATGTTTGGATAACGTTCAAGTTAGTTGAGGAACACTACCAAATAGTAAGAAAGGACGGAGTCCCACAATACCTAAAGAATTAGAAATTTATGAACATTTCTCAAGAGAATGTTCTGAAAGTATACTATACGAAAACATTCTTGAAGTATATCATGCTACTATGCTAAGGACACGTAAGTCCAAAATTTTATAAGGGATATGATGCATGGAGAGGAGTGTTCTTTATCAAAGCACGATAAGGTTAAATGGAAGGCTTGGGTAGATCGATATTATAAGAAAGAAAGGATACCTCTAAACAAGGATGCTATAAATGAACAATATTGTGATTATAAGTTCCTGAAGGAAGGATTTTCACATAAAAAGGATTATGACAATGGATGTTTTAGATTGAATGACCAAGCCTTAAGAATGAATAAGGAACTAAGAACGATAGTGAACAAGATTTTGGTTGCACAAAGTGCGTGAAAAATGAAAGGGAAGGAATCCCAAACAATTGATTAGGATCGCGTCATTTTGTTGATGGTACGAGTTAATGGTAAGTGACTCAGATGGATTTGAGTACACGGATTACCCCATATGGAAACACTGGTTGAATCAAGAGGTAGGATTCTAATATGACGATAAGATAAGTAAGGTATGAAAAGATACTAAGAAGGATCTCACGAATTTCAAATATACAAGCCGAGATGTCTCCTACAAATATATGCAGTTTGAGGTACATATCTCGGGATATCACGTACAAAGTTTTTGAGTTATTCTTATCAATTGTTGTAATTCCCAAGGTATTATTAAGTTTTTGGTTCAATATTTATTATGGAAGAAAAGTTCAAATTTCCACTAAAAATCGATATATGCGATTTTTTTGTGAGTAATGGTATTGAATATTAGAAAATAGAATACTATACTAGTAAATTACATTAAGAATATATATAGGGTGTATTTGCACTATTTACAAATATACCCCTAACTTATTAATATTGCACACTCCTCCTCAAGATAGATGGTAGATGTCTATCATTCCAATCTCGCTATAAATATCATCACATTTTCTGGAACCTAAACCTTTAGTTAAAAAATATGCTAGTTGTCCACTGGTCTTCATATATTGCAGTTCCACAATCTTCATATCAATTTTTTCTTTGATAAAAAATCGATTAATTTCCACGTATTTGGTCCTATAATGTTGAACTAGATTGTTGGAAATATTTATAGCAGATGTGTTATCGCACCACAACTTCATAGGTTCTTCTCTAAAGAGGTAAAACTCCATTAGTAAGCTTCTTATCCAAATTATCTCACAAATAGTTTGAGCCATTGATCTTTACTCCACTTCTACTAATGATCGGACAACTATTTCTTGTTTCTTACTCCTCCATGATACAAGATTACCTCCAACAAACACACAATAGTCAGACGTAGACCTCCTATCATTCACACAACTAGCCCAATCTGAATAATAAAAGCATTCCACTCTAGTGTGACTTCGAGGCTTAAACTAAATTCCCTTAGCCGTACTCCTTTTTAAATATCTCAATATCCTCATGGTAGCATCCCAATGATTTATTTTTGGATCGTGCATATATCTGCTCATAATATTGACTACATATGTGATATAAGGTCTTGTATGATATAGATAGATCAATCATCCCACAATTATCCGATATCATTCTTTATCCACTAGGTCACCTGACTGAGCACATAACTTATGATTCGGTTCTATTGGTGTCGAAGCAGTTTGACAGATTAACATCCCTATCTCAATGAGTAAATCTAATGTATACTTTCTTTGAGAAAGTACTATGCCTTTTCTATATTTTACAATATCAATACCAATAAAATACTTTAGAATACCCAAGTCTTTTACTTCAAATTCTTTACTCGGTTTTTTTTCAACTACAATATCTCAACATCATCATCCCTAGTGATGATAATATCATCCACATATACTGCGAGAATAGCAACTTAACCATTAGAGTGTCGATAGAAAATCGTATGGTCTCCGTTACACTATTGGTAACCCATTTTGACCACTACACGTCGAAATCGATCAAACCATGCTCTTGGTGACTGTTTGAGTCCATACAAAGATTTCTTCAATCTACATACATTCCCCATAGTCTTCATCATACCAAATCCAGGTGGAATCTCCATATATACTTCCTCTTGTAGTTCTCCATGCAAAAATGCATTCTTTACATCTATTTGATGTAATGTCTACCCAAAATTAGCAGCACATGAAATAAGCATCCTGATAGTGCTTATCTTAGCTACTGGTGCAAAAGTCTCATCATAGTCTATTTCATATGTTTGACTATAACCTTTTGCCACCAACCTTGCTTTGTATCTTACAACTTCTACTTCGACATTCTGTTTCATATTGAATACCCACTTACATCCTACAGCATTTTTTCCATTTAGAAATTGAGCAAGTTCCCACATTTTTTTCTTTTCTAGTGCTTTTATCTCCTCATGCATTGCTCTAGGCCACATTGGATCCTGTTTAGCTTCTTGCCAATTATTTGGTATGTGTATTGACTGTAATGATGCAATAAACGACTTGTATGCAGGTGGAACAGGTGCATATAAAACATAATTTGATATATTATTCTCAAAACTATATCTAATTTGAGGTTTACTTGATTAGCTCTACGTTCTCTACTAATGGTAATAGGTAAGGAATCATTACCATTTGATGATGTGGATGAACCATTAGAAGGTTGTATAGAGTCATTACCTTCTGGTGACATTGATGAACCGTTAGAGGGTTGATTAATACTTGAGATTGTTTCACCATCACCTAACTCATTTCCCCCCCCCCCCCCTTAGCACCGTCCTTATTTCTCCTGCTATATACCTTCAATTGAGGCTCATCCTTTTTTCCATCTTTGTTACTCCAAATTATAGGACACAGATTCACTCCTACAATAATATTTTCAGCACTTTGATAATTGACAATTTCTTCATTTGTTTGTCGTATATCAGGAATTGACAAATCTTGTAATACGGTTGCAGACTGCGTTGATTCCTTATAGAATGGTTTATTCTCATGAAAAATCACATCCATACTCACAAAGAGTCTTTTCTCATTTGGACTCCAATGTACGAGGATCGAGCTTGCTTTCCGAAGGACGATGATCTCTCACAAAACATATACATCCAAACACACGAGGTGGGACTATGTATGTATTTTTTCGCATCAATACTTCACAAGGTGATCTAAAGTTCAACACTTACGAGAGTATCCAATTAATCAAATAAGCTGCTATCTTCACTCCATAAATACTTTGGTACATTTATCTTGAATAGAAGAGAACGAGCATCTTCCAACAAATGACGATTTTTCCTCTCTGTAACACCATTTTGTTAGGGGGTATTTGTACATGTAGTCTGATGAATAATCCCCTTACTAGATAGATAAGACAAAAATTCCCGATTCACATACTTAGTGCCATTGTTTGTTCTAAGAATATAAATTTTGGCATTAAATCGAGTTTGAACAAGAGCTAGAAAATCCTTAAAACATAATAGTGCTTCCCCTTTATACTTCATTAAATATAACCATGTCATCCGAGAGTGACAATCAATAAAGGTGATAAACCATCTAAATCCACTAGTAGAGTAATTAGACATTCCCTCCAAACGTCCGAGTGAATCAATACAAATGGCTCCATACATCTTAATCCAGTGAAATTATAACTTGTTTTTGTGTGTTTTCCAAACTCACAACATCACAAACAAGTTTATTGCGTTCTACTTTACTCATGAGCTCTAGTCTCAACCTTTTAAGACTCTCAAAAGATGGATGTCCCAACTGACAATGTTCTAACATTGCTTCATCTTCTTCTTTACTATTCAATACAACACTCAAAATTTTATCCACAACTCTTCTATTTAGATACCATAATCCTCCACGCTTGTTGCTAGTTCTAATTATCTTCTCAGTGTTTCTCTCTCGAAAGATAAAAGTGTCCCCATAAAAAAATACATTACAATTCAATTTATCAATGATACTACTAACTAACAAAGATTATCTAGAAAAGAGGGAACATGCAAAATAGATGATAATGTGATAAAATTAGTACATCTAACAAAACCCTTCCCTTTGATAGATTGTGCTGTTCCATCTGTCGTATGAACAACTCCCTTATGAGTTTAAGGATACTTATCATATATATTAAATTCTTCTATTGATCCTGTCATATGTAATGAAGCACCAAAATCTGTGGAAGATTCAGGTATTTGTACCTGATTACCACAATTGATCTCATTCTTATCTAGTATGATGAGACATCTGCTATTCATATTTTCCATCTCTCTCGAATCCCTTCTAGCTTCTAGGTCTCCTGGTCGCAGCTCCCGGCGACGAGAAATCTTAGAGATATCTTTTTGTCTCCTTTGCCAATTCAACTACTTCGCATCCGGAGCCATCTTAGGCTCCCCCAATCCTTCAGATCCACCAAAACTTGAAAATACTAGAAAACGCTAGCTCTGATACCATATTGAATATTGAAAAATAGAATACTATACTAGTAAATTACATTAAGAATATATATAGGATATATTTGCACTATTTACAAATATACCCCTAACTTATTAATAATGCACACATGGTATCTCTAGTATTACTTTGGTGAAGGCACTGACCATTGTAGTATCGAGTGGATGTGGTGGCTTGTGTAAATTGTCTGTTGTGGATTGGGCCATACTGTTACATTTTAAGTACATTGTCTATTCTGATAAAGTTTTAATGGGAATAACCTGAGTAGTAACAAGTCTAAATGACCCTGAAATATAGGGAGAGTACCTACGTAGGTGTACAATTGAACTTAATGTTACGATATAAAGCGAATATATTATATTCCCCTAGCACAACTTAGGAAGAATCTAAGGAGAAATAATATACAAGGTAAGTGTACAATAACAAATAGACTATAAGGATGTTATGATGGGTGAAATTGTATACCATTTAGGGCGAAGAAATATTCTCCAAAATAAATTAGGAAAAGGACCGATGAGGAAGAGAGGCATCCTAGGTAGCCTTAGACTAATTAAACCTAGGGTAGAAATGAGGAATACAAGTATTCTTAGAAAAATGACACAAATGAATCATAGTCCTGGTAGAGGAATGTCGAAACAAATACGAGGGACTATGCCTTAGAACCAATGGAATTGGGGTACCATTAAAGAAATGTTGCCTTCTACTAAGAAAGGTAACATGGATGTAGTACACAGAGTATGTGACGATGACATCAACTTAGGGTTGCAACAAGATGATTGCAAAAAGGTGATAATGCCATCTCCCATAGATATTAGAGAATGCCTTGGCAATGATCGAGTAGTGAAATTATCATACAAACCTTGTCATTAGTGAATGAGCGCTGACATTGGGACATAACCAATCACATAAGGGAGTAAAGGAGATTAGGACATGACTGCAAGTAGATTAGCTGAACCTCTTACCAAATGGTGGCTTGTTCACAAGGAGGGGCAAGACTTCATGCCTCGTAAGGGTTTTTTAGGGTTGAAGTCATAACATGACAATATCACTGAGAGAAGGATATGCTCCTATGTTGGGAGCATGGTGAATGGGTAAGGTGGTATAAAAAATAACATGTAACGATAATTCTTTTAAGGCTTTAGATGAGGTAAAGGTGGACGGCATTCAAAGGATATGGGTGAGGAATGATAAGAAGACACTTGCTATCTTGTGGATGGAAATAAGTCATTTCATAAAGAGCGATTTGAGTAAATAAGAAAAAAGCATGAGACAAATTGATACATTAAGGACACCCTTGGACCAAGTGTGCAAACAAAGTCTGTTAAGTAGTATTGTAAAACTATTAAGGAAATAGGTTGCAAAGAATGAAGTAATAATAAGACATGCGGAGGGAGGAACGTAAGACTTCTGTGGTAAATGTTAGAAATTAGGATGTCAAAATACTTACCCAAAGGAAAGGGGAACCCTGGAGCATAATGACGGGTGTAAGGAAGCGTAGAAAGGAACATGAACGTGAGAAAAAATGGACACACCCGTCATGGAACAATTGATAACTTATTAAAAGGAGGAAGAATAATACTAAAAAGGAGGAATCAAGGCCGATGGCAAGAGAGGCCAAGGGAGTTACAATGAAAGTCCAACGAGCTAAGTGGACGGAGTGAGGATATTCAAGTCTCGAGGGTTAGGAAAAAGCAAGTCTAAGTATAAGCAAGGACATAATTAACACCTAGTATCATAGACAATCGAGTCATATCATAAGGGGTACATCAAGGTGTATACGTGGATGAGTGCCACATTTCCATGAAACCAAAAGGGACATGATATTAGGATTGTGGAAACTAGGATGGACCCTAATCTAAATATGGAAAGGGGGTAAAGTATCTATAATGCCATCGATGAACCTACCCAAAGAGACCACCCCCATAATTATAGAAGAGAGCAGGTAGAGTCCCTATAATACTAATGGACTAATGTACAAGTACCACATGGGAAAAAATAAGAGGGAACCTTGCACATGGATGTATGAGTTATGTTAAGGAAAGAGATATTAGAAGTAGATCTCAAGTTGATTTGTCATGAAGTGGATTGAAGATCCCTTAAGTGAAATGTGTGCTGGAGAAATATCACCCCAAATGGGTTGGTATCAGGAAAGATAGTCACCTACCTCATACTAAACAACCAAACCTTATGGTGGATCAAACATACATGTTTAAGAAATAAAGAGGAGAAATGAGAATCATACGTAGAGGAAAAAAAGTGTACGACCATCACTAGGATGTTACGAACGAAGGAATTAACGTATCATAACAAGTTTGGAAGATGAGTTATGATTTGGGAAGTATTCAAAATATTGAGTCATGATGTGATCAAACAATGAGGGAGACATGGTCTGATGATACTAGACTGGTGGCACATTATAGGTCATCGCCGTCCATGGTATGAATTAGACCCTAAAGAAGCAAAATGAGAAATGTGACTTATAATGAATAACAAACTATAGAAATTAAGGTGGGAAAAGAGGAAGCCATAAAAAGGGATCGATAGTAACCATTATTAGAAGGCTGCTAAGTCGAACATAGGGAGATACGATGTGTTGGCAGCCTAATAAGTTTATATGAGCCTTTTTAGGAATAACTCTAGGAGGAGAATCATGGGTAGTGACATGATGCTCTAAGGAACATGTAGGAATAATGGGATGAACGAGCTTAAGAGATAAGATATGATAAATACAAATGAGTCAGTTGGAAAAAAGGTAGTATCATGATGAGGTAAATAAAGATTTGTAAAATGCATGATGGTATGATGACTGAATGCAATAATAGAGAGTAGAAAGACCCGAGTCGACTAAGAGATCAAATCCTCCCATATTGATTAAATGTTTTGAGAATAAAACTCCTAAAAATGAGGGTAGAAGTTGTAAAACTAGAATTTCTAAAACCCAAATTTAAGCCTAATTGGACTAGAAATTAAAGTTAAATCGAGCACGAAAACCTAAACTAGGATTTGTAAAACAAAGCGGATTTGAAATCGGTTTGAACTAAAATTTTGGACGACGGGTAATTTCCTGAATTACCCCCCTCCCCCCCCCCCCCCCCCCCCAAAGAACCTCCTCTGGTGAAAAATGAAGGATCGAGAAAAGTCTAAATAAAATTTGGTTTGAATCGGGATCAAACCTATATAAGGAAAAAGATCCATTTTTTTAGGAGGTGTTATACAAATTGGAAAATAGAAACTCTTGAGCCCAATGAATAGAGAATTAGATAAGGAATTTTAGAAAAAGGATTTGGGTTAGGAACCAATCGAATTGTAGTTGAATAGACTAAAAGAGGACATTAAACAATCAAATCGACTTGGAGTAGTAAAACACACCAATTTTTAGAAGGGTCTAGATAAATCTAAAAAGGGAGTTCTTAAGTTCAATTTCTAGCAAATTGAACAAGAGATTTTTAGAAAAATAAATTGGGCCACAAATCTATTGTATTGAAGTGAATTGGACAAGAAATGACCAAAATTTATCAAATTGATTGATCAATTCATCAAATATTGGTTCACTATAGTGCGAACCGAGTGACGTGTTACGTCGGGCGTACGCATGATTCGTGCACACATGCGTGTTGTCTTTTGAACTAGATCTAGCTTGACATCCAATTTCAACAATTTTTCATGTGATTTTCGGCTTCCTGTCCCCGAGGTGAATTAAATGAAATGTGAGGCATAGTGGATCCCATCAGACCTACTAAAGATGTGAAATGATATATCTTTGTCTCCCCGAGTTGGCTATATAAGCCATAGCATCGCTCTCCGTAGTTGGTTGCCAAAATTCTCTCTAAAACCCAGCTTGTTGAGTTTTTTGATGATCACACTTCCTGAGATGATATCTCCCTACTTCTACTACCAAACTCGACCATTCTAGTGGCATTAGAACCTGGTGGAAGTTAGCTTTCGAACTACATCTCTCCCTAATGCCTACATACCCTCTACCATCACCAACAAGACAAAACAATAACATTGCTTCCTAAGTCGAAAAAGAACAGTGTCTTCTTAACCTTGCTTTGACCTCCCCGGCGGCCAACCCCAACCCAAATTAATTCCAAAGACTCCTCTTGGTCCCCTCTTGCCAATGCTACGAGTCATATGGGCTAAAGGTAAGCCTTGTGGCCATGAAAAATATTAGAAGCTCTGATAATCCCTTTATTTTAAACTTAGCTCTATAAATTGGGTGTTATAGGTGACTCTAGCCACCTCAAAGGGTGAACAAGATGTCAAAAGACTTATGGAGAAGTTAGCTTTCCAACCCCACTAGTGCCTACCACCATTGCTTCCTCTCTCTGATAAGCTACCTTCCTAAACCAAATGTTTTATCACTTTTTTTGGTGAAGGATTGATTGTAGGAAAAATGACACTATGTCGATCGAGGCTAGCCTCAAAGTGATCGTGAGGACCTGAGGAATAAGATGAAGGACCTATAAAGTATTTTTGAGAAGTTTAAAGAGGAGTTTTAAAGGAGAAGAAAGTTTGGGGACTAAAAAAATTTCAAAATATTTGTGGGCTAAAGTGCAATTTTAGGAACTTGAGGACCTAAATGAGATTTAGTAGAACTCTAAAGACTAGAAATAAAACATGAGAAAACTTGAGGATTCAAAGAGATAGCTTGAAAGTGGCTAGGGACCCAAATGTAACTTTTAGAAAAGTTTAGGGGCAAAATGGAAAATATTGTGAAGTTTGCGCCTAAAAGGATATTTCTTACAATGTGAGGACCTAAATGCGACCATAGTAAGTTAGGGAACCATAAATGTGGTTAATAAAAAGTTAGACTTTTCAAAATGGTTAAATGAAAAGGGTAAGGGCATTTTGGTAACTTTGGTAATTTTGGAAGGTTTAAGTACTAAAATGCAAAAGGTGAAAAGTTAAGGGTTTAAGGAAAAACTTGAGATTCTTTGGGGTTTTAAATAAATATGGACATATAATGGGAGAAAAGTGTATAATCTATTAATGTAAAAAGATACCGTATAAACATGTTCGATGACACCTAAATCAAGTGAGTCAAACATGAGGCGTAAAACCATAATTTTGGAAAATTATGGGACGCTACTAGGACAACCATTAAGAACCAATTCTTTTTTTCAATGTAAATTGGTCATTGTAGATCCAACTAAATCAAGTTAGAAGCGAGAGCCACTCGATTTGATATACAAGGAAAAACTCCCGTGATGAACAAGTCCTGGATAAAACGGTGAGTGTGTTTATAGACGTTGAGTCCTATTGGATCGACCATGTTTATTTACATGCTTTATTGTAATATGTATATATAAAGAACTTTACATGAAAACTCTTATGAATGGGATATAGTATCAAAGCAAATGGAATTGGCTTGTTATAAAGAAATGGAATATGAACCCCTATGTAATTTGAATGGTGGTTCTAAGAACACGAGTAGATGAGTCGATCAGATAGCAAAATGAATCCTATAGAGCCATAAATAATGTGTATGTTGAATAAGAATGGTATTTTCAATAACACGAGTAGTGGGGTTTGTCAGATAGCAAACTGAACCTCAAGTAATCATGAATAATGTGCATGTTGAATGAGAATGGTGTTTTGAGAATACGGGTCGATCAGATTACAAATTGAACCCCTAGAAATAAATGGTTATGATACCTTTTAAGCATGTACTCTTGATATTATTTGATTTGGGTGGAAGCACATGATGTCGACATGATACCTAGTACTAGAGGTAGTGTTAGCATATGGGGAAGAATGAAAGTGGATATATAAGGGGTATAGTAACAACTTTTAAATCTTCTCACAGACCCATAAGGAAGCATATGGTGGGATCGAGGCGTACTTTTGATTAGGAGGGGTTGAAATGGTCATAAGTATGCAGGATGTCCGATGACACATCATCAACATCTCTATAAGTGGGCAAACATCTTAGAATATGCATTACGAGTGTGAAACATAACGCACATACCCCTCATAGCCTTGAGTTTCTTGTGTGAGAGGTCTCACGGATATGGTGATAGTTTATACAACCAAATTTGAATATGTGATGATGTTGTGTGCTTATATCATCAACATTAATATGAGGGTGATGATCATCATAGGATGTGTTTTGCGAGTGCAAAAATAACCCATATACCCCTTTAGCCTGAGTTTTCTTGTGTATGAGATCTCAGGAAATATAGAGACATATATACTGCTTGGATTAAATTTGTGATAAAGTTGTGTGCTGATTAATTGTGATTAAGAGAGATGGGAGAGGACTTACCAAGATAATTGAGGAGTTTAATGATTAAAAAAGTGTTATTGTGGTAAATTACATAGATAAATGATATGAAAATTTACCTGTTAAATATTTTGAGTAAAGTCATGTCATGGCCCGGCGTGGGTAAACTCACTCATTGAGTTGTGAGTTTATTCCACTCCCCAAAACCATTTTAGGCTTCTGTGCGAGCACAAAGAAGTACAAATCCAAGAAATCACTACATCATATGTGTGGATCGAGGTAGGGATCTTAAAGTACGCACACACAAGTTTAGTAGTTTACTTATGAGTTGCCATATTCCCAATGAAAAATTGTATATTTTTGGCACATTCTTATATTCAAGAAAAGTTTTAAATTTCTACCGAAATTTATAAGTATTTTTATTTTGGGCATTAATTTTTTCTAAACTACTTTGGTGAAAGTACCCACCAATGTAGAATTAAGGGGACATGACAGATTGTCATTGGACCCCGACCTTAGAAATCGAGATGGGGCATGACACTTTTCCTTACTCCTTTTAACACTCATCGGTTTAATATGAATATCCTAAGTTTTTCTCAAATCCTTCGCTAAATGTAGTAAGTGTAAGCTTGTCTCGAAAAAGATTATACCCATTTTCATATATGGAATTACCACAAGGTCTTGTCCAATATCATGGTTTATCCTTTTTGAACTAGCTTTATTTATTTCGTCAAACCTTGGATGCAATTCACTTGAATATGCCACTCCCATCTTTGCTAACCAAAGTTCAAGTCCTTATTTCCTTATCTCATTTCCTATCGTCAATGATGTTGACCTCTTTTCCCTTGCTCCATGACTATCTTACCTCATTTATCTTCTATGACATGCCCTAACCTGATTTATTTGATCAGAACCTGTGAACAATCCACCACATTCTTCCAATTTTAGAACAATGGGCACCTTACCATTGTAAGCCACATAGGACTTTAGGATCAGAATAAAATTTATCAGGTTATTTTCCAAAAATATTCATTTAGAATTAGAAAATAAATTTAATAAAAAATACTGGAATCAAGTACTGAATGTAAGGAGTACCTTCAGTTTATTGTGGCTTTCCATACATCAACGTGTTCACAACTCAATTAGTTTTGTTAGTTGACATCGTGATGTTAGGTCCATGATTCAGCACATACTCTAAACAGTTATAAATGGAGGTTTTAGCTTAAGGCTTAATAAACTTATTTTATACAAGCATTCTATGCAACACATACAACGTTTCCCTTATGGAAAAGATCACACATTCACATAAAAAATATCTCATTTGTTCCACTTGTGGTTCAGAGTGATTCTACCAACCACCTCAATATGAGGCTACAACCTCGACCACATGTCTGATTGAATCATCATGTCCATGTTAGACTGTTTGTGTGAGCACCATTGCCTAACCCTGTGACATATCAATTGAATTGTCTGCTAAAGGTGGACTAGACCTTCCACCTTCACCAAGTCCAATGCGCACAGGACTCCTAGAGTCCTCGATGTACCGGTTCCGCTATAACTTCCCTTGTATCGACCTTGTTGACTAATAGTTCTTAGAACCATCACTACCTGATATCGGGCATCTCATAGTTCCATTTTTAATCACACACATACAAGTGTTTTAATCTAAGACAATTGTCTTTTTACTATCAACTCTACTAAGATAAGACCGGCCTCTAGCTCGATAGTTTTTACTAGGCGTGACCCATATCACACAAAATCATATGTGTAAGTATTTTAAAATGCTTAAAATTTGCCATCAAGATTATTTATGGGACAATGTTAGTTTTCATTGGCATTGAGCCACTTTTACAAGTTTTTAAAATATGGCCTTGGATACACTATTTTTGAAAATGCTAGCCTTGGGCCCAATTCTCAAATTATGGATTTTATCCATTTTCATCAACCATGGGCTTGGCCCATTTCTAGCATGGGGGAATGGATCTATATCCAGTCTTTGAAATTTTATTTATGGTATAAAATCAAACGATAAACTTTCTTAAGCAAGATTAATGCTCACATCAAGAATATATTCCACAAAAATAATTTCAACTAGGTTCAAGCAGTCAATGGGAATACATTCCATAAAAATATTTTTAATTAATTCAAGCTATTAGATGTGTGAGTAATATCGCGTCATTGGTCTAATCAGACTCGATACTAGAAATCTTACTTACCATTATTTGAGTACATGTTCGTGCCGTAGGGATTATTGAGTATTCATGCTTCCTCTTGCATTCTCGAGTATGATTATTCCCTACAATTCATACACGAGTTTCATTAACATATTTTGGGTGGTTAATTTAGGTATTTATAGACACCACCACAATATCTCCAAAATTTTCGTTTTTGCCCTTGTATCCTAATTTTTATAACAAATTTCTAAATTTATAAAATAATGAATTTTCTAAATAAAATTCTAAATTTTATACCTCCCGGTCTTAATCCTGTACTCTATGAGTCTTGGGTCAGTCAAATAATGTTCAACTGAATTCCCGGGTAGGGATAATTTCGTAATTTCCCCTTGAAATTTCCAGTTGGCCAAACATGGCCTTATGGGTGCTGCCATTATTGTCCACCCAAGCATGACCTTGGGCATATTTTAGTCTTTCCCTTGGTTAATATCATTTGTAATTTTTTGCCCCCAAAGCTATATATTCCTTTGTTCGTAGCTTCGATAGTCTAAAGCTTCATCGACTCCAATGTCCCTATACTCATCTTCGTCCCCACTCTGCCTATAAGCTCGACAACTTTGTTCAATTCTTACATGTTTCAATATTCCCAGTGTTCAACTTCCCTCCATTTGACTTCCTTTCGCTCATTTCGATGGTTCCAAAGATTTCCAAGTGAGGTATCTCTTCCATTTCTAGCTTTCATTCCGAGCACACCATTGGAATCATGCATGTTACCTCTTGATTAGCGTTGTTCGTGCTTTAGCGACAATGTTGTTAGCTTGAATTTCGAACCAAGTCGAAGCCCATGGCTTCTGTCGAAGTAGCTAAGTCTCCTAGCTCCCTCTTCAATTTTTGTTGTCGACATCTTGGCATTAATAGCCTCCTATCACTAGGCTCTGTTTCCCGAGCTTGTCTTTGCACAATGGTGCATTCTCATGTCCGGTGGAGTTACGCTATCCCTTTCCTCTTGAGCTCACTAGGAGCTCTTAAGGTAAGTCGAATTCTCTTCCCATTTTAGTATTAACCTTAGCTACATAAACTTAATCTAAATTTCTAGTATGTGTGTAGCAGATTTCTACCTTCAACCCTTCCCGTAGGCAATGGTTGTTTTGTAGGTTTTGCCCAAATCCTTCCTTATTGACTGAGTTCCCTTGTTCTTTCCTCACTATTCATATCCTAGTTTCCCTCTATTATGATTTCTTTGACGAACTTGAGAATTGTTGTGATTATAGGACACTGCAAGAGGAACTAGGAAAGCTAAGCTACCTTCTGGAATGTGGTCCCAATCCAAATTGGGCAAGGTTCGTTGTTGGCAATCCATGACCTTTACATCACTAAGGAGGGAGGGTTGTTCCTAGTCCAATTCTTGCAAGAGATTTAGGTCCTTCTTGACTAGCTAAATTAGGTGATGTTCTTCATTCTTCTTATGCATTTATTTTATACTCTACTGGCTTTGATTGTTGATTTTCATGTCATGTTTCTATATCAATGGTTTTCGCTCAATTTCTTTGTTGTATGTCCAATGGTCTAGGGTGGGGAGCAACTGGTTAACTATCCCATATGTTCTTCATCTATGAAGGTTAGCTATTACTTTTCTCTCATTTTTATTCATGGGTCAAGCGATGGCTTATTTGCAGGGACTTGCAGGCATCGGTTGTAGGCAGGTTATAGGGAATTAGTGACTACTCAGGAACTACCAACAAATTTAGGTTTAACAGAGGTACTAGGTATGAAGCTTACTACTATTTTTTAGTGTTTCAGATTCAGTATGCTGTCAAAATTTGACTAAGGAAAATGTTAATCGCACACTCTGATTATAGATCTTAGGGTAGCTACTTCTTGCACCTATTGTTTGTCCTGGAACCTTGTTGGGAATTTGAGAGATCACTAGTGGTATCCATGATGATTCGAGAAATGTGGGTTTCCTCTATCAGTAGGGAGGATTGTTATGTTTCTATTTTGTTGTACCCAATGATCCATCTAACAAAGTTGGTTTGAGAATTCCCCACTCATTGTTCTATGTTTTTCCATGGGTTACGAATGATAAGTTATAGAGTTGGGATTCATCAATGAAAGGCATAATTCCACTCTACAAATTATTAGGTCATATTTTTATTGCACTCGCCCTTAAGCCTTTCATCAATGAAAGGTTTAATTCCTTTATAATTGTTGTAACATTTGTTTCCCCACTATTGTTCTTTATTTTTTTCTCATGGATTTCTTCCATAACCATTCCTTTATACACCTAACTTCTGCTCAAAATGCTATATCCACTTATCCCCACTTTGTTTTACTTGTTTGTTATGATCTCTTCTCTTTCTCATACTTATTTTCATTTATTTTTAACATATTAGGTTATGTGGCATCTCTCACTAAAATGTTTATATTTCTTTATTTGGTACTAAAGGTATTTATGATAAACTTTTATTGTTCACTCTACCTTTGTACTCAATCTCTCCCTTAACCTCTTTGGTAGTTTTTATTTTATCTTTCCATGCTTTAAGATATACACTTTGAGTTAATGAACAATATTTTATTACTTTTAAAACACATTTCTTATTGGTATGTCATAAAATAGGCATTATTGCATTTATGATAGAAATCGAGTTGAAAGCCCTCATAAATCATTATTCCTTATTTCCCAGTTCTTACGTTCATTGCTTGACTCATGGGAGCATTGGATGGTCACTGCTCCTTAGAAAAAGGCTTGGTATAGAAATACTCCTTACAAAGGATTCTAGAATTTTGGTGGAGGTATGGTGGTAATGGATATTGGTTACTGTACTCTCATGGGACATTAACGAGATATGTTTATGGGTTTCCTACATCAATAAAACATTAGTCATCTACAATGATCCTCATTAAATTTGAATAATTTTGAACAATAGTTCATACTTCATTTCTTCCACTCTACAGGGTTTTGGGGGATCTACCACTATTCACCTATATGGGCCTCTATCATTCTCATCTTGGTCAACTCATAACGACTGAAAATGATACTCTCACACTCATATGTCTCACATGAGTGTTGCAGGTCGAGGGGTTCGATTTAGGCTCCCCATGTAGGTATAAGCCTTTTAAATGCCTTCACATACTATTTGTGTAACACCGAGATTCCCCAAAATTAAAATATAGCTCAGTTAGACTAGGAATTAAGGTTGAACCAAGAATGAGAATTCAAATTGGGAATTGGGATCAGATTGGATTAGTAATCATTTCCCGAACGAGTAACCATAATTTGAGGAAATCCGTACTATATTAACAGAGATTGAAATAGGGCATGATTTAAATTTATCGAGGGGACTCAAAAACAGCAAAAAGGTAATTTTAGAAAAGATGTGGAAAATAGGAAAAATGGCAAAAGGTGTAACACCATAATGTTCCCCAAACAATAGAATCATGCAATGATGTAGTCCAAACCAGAATGAAATCAAGAGTGGGAACCATCAAGCTTTGAGAATTGGATCAGGCCAAAAAAAGAGATGAAATAATTTTTTTTGGATATTTTCCCAAAATAATTGAAACAAAACCGAACGATCCCCTTAGAAGGAACTTGAGGAAGCTACAGTTTTGGGATAAAAAAGCTAAATGATAGTGCGACTATTCATCCTTATTTTCCATAGTCAAATCCCATTTATTGCTGAGTCATTTGGCCGCTTCCTACTCCCTCTCTCTCTCCCTAAGGCCTACTCTCACAAGAAAAGAAAATAGTCAATCCCAAGAGTCTAAGGAAGAAAGAGGAAGGCTGCCATTCTTGTTGACTAATTCAATGTTCGCTATGGTCGGGGTCCATTGTGTTGTGCCAAATTGTTTAGGAATGGCCACGGGGCTGGCCAATCCTCTTTATAACACCTTGCAGATACTTTCCATGAATAATTTTGGCTGACCTATTGTACCCAGCCTAGCAGGAAATCTCAGATCAGAGATCTCTCAACCCCGCGATCCCTTGATGATGCCCTTTCTCTAGCACTAAAGCCTTTGATGAGTGACCAACTATTTCTCTATTAGTTTCACAAGTTTGGGACGAGCCTCTATTGGAAATTAATGGGGATGGTGGTATTCGTGGCACCTAGGCGGGCATGAACTGGCGTTATGCTCCAACGTTTTCTTGGATCATGTCGGGGAAGTGATCCTTCACCTTGATTCGGATGGGCTTTCTTGGAAATTGCTCGAATCCTCTAAAATGGATCACAATATTTGTTTCGGCCATAAACTAGGTCCACCTTATGTGGGTGAGATCAAGTTTTGTGTCATCTATGCTGTAGAGTTATTGACCAAGGATTAGTTCGTAGGTCAAATCCTTCAAGTCCTACAAGATGTATCTTGGGTGAAGAATGGGAAATGTAACGTTTTATTGTGCATGCCATCCAAAGATCAAAGCCTCAGTCTTCTGTATGGTCTACAACAATGTTTATATTTAGTAATAGGGATCTGCAAACATGTCGAATGTGGGTAGATCATGTTGGTGCCTCCCTGTAAATACCCCATTATGATAAACCCTACGATTTTCTCATATAGGGCCTAGGTTGTCAAAGATCTCCCCCAATAAAGCCCAGATCGAGTTTTACAAGTTGACGTCGATGAGGCCACTTCCACCACTGAGGCAGGAAAGAAAGGCCACTAGAGATTTATGAGGATTGTTACTATATTACCCTCACAAAATTTGGAAGACTATGGTTTTCAAAGCCAAACAAGTACTGGGTAGAGAGCTCCCATAAGAGGCAATCACGAGAGGCTCCCCCTTTCATTTCCCTAGAGAGTGGCAGAAGTACTAGCCACATGGTAGTTGCATTAGAGTAGCTGAGTGATGATGAAATGAATTCTAGGGTAGGATTCCATTATTTGGATATATGCACGATGGCATGAAGGGGTGGGGGGGGGGGGGTCGAGAGTTTTCATGAGAGGTCGGTTGGGATGAGGATGATTACAGGGAAGGAGAATAAGCTTCGGGAGGAAGAAGATGAAGATGATGAGGTAGATAAGGAATGGGAGGAGGAGCAAGTTAAGAAGGGTTTGTTGACTAGGATTGATGATACCAGTCGAGGAGCTAATGGCGACAGTAGTATTATTAGGAATATCCCTGCTAAAAACTCCATTCTCTCTCAATTGCTCCAATTTCCAGCGAAACTCGAACTAGAGCCTTGATATAGGGTCTTTTATGAGCCAAAGAAGGCGTGGTCGGGTTCTTTGGATTTGGGGAGAAGTCAGCTACATGCATGTAGTCTCCGTTTGCTCCAAGGATTGCTGGAGAAATGCTGACGTGATCGAACAATGATACAGCTCTTGCGAACCGAAGCTGCCTTATTTCGGCCGAGCTGAAATCGGCCAATTCAAGCCCTTCTCCGGCAAAACCAAGCCACCCCAACACCTCCACAGTTCTCCAACAACTGAATTAGAGCTGAAAGGTAAGCCAATTTGGCTTCACTTTGTAATTTTCGACTGATACTAGAGAGAGAACCGACAAAACTTCGATGATAAAATTCTCACTCAATTTGGCATCAATTGTTGCAATTCTTGATTCTAGGAGAAACCTCAGAACAAGAGCTATCTGTCCATATTGAAAGCTTAGACCGCCGCGCCCCCGACGGTAAGCTTTCGAGCTTTCTCTCTGTAAGTCCAATCTTTTGGCGAAGCTCCGTTTGAGCTCATTCCGGCACCAAATCGTACGATTCAAAGTGCAATTGAATTGTATGAAGGTGTAGTAACTCCAATCTAACTTCAATTTCAAAAATTAAACTCATTTGATCAGTTAATTTGATGAA
Organism: Trapa bicornis; assembly: GCA_030064425.1. Taxonomy (NCBI): domain Eukaryota; kingdom Viridiplantae; phylum Streptophyta; class Magnoliopsida; order Myrtales; family Lythraceae; genus Trapa; species Trapa bicornis. The sequence continues at coordinate 18,562,945 of CM057752.1, forward strand.
ATCAAATTCGTCTGAGTTAAAAGGTTGAAATTGGGGGAAAATGGGTGAAATTTGGGAATTTCAAAAATTTGAGGGACTAAAGTGCAATTTCATAAAATTGAGGGCCAATTGGGCATGGAAAAGATGTTAGAGGACCAATTGGGCACATTTTGGAATTTTTGGGGCAAAACTTATCATTTTTTAAAGTAGGGGCAAAATGGTAATTTTGGAAAAGTTGGGGGACCAAATTGTAAATTTGGAAAATTAAACTCTTTTTGAGAAATTGAATAAATTGAGGTTTTAAATTAAATTTTAAAAGTTTCAGGATTAAATTGAGGAAAAACTAGCATTAAGGACTTAAAGTTAAATAAATAACTTTAGGGACCTAATTGCAAATAAAGGAAAAGTTTGGTTTTCTCATTTATTTGTGATGAATGAGGGCTATTAGGCCAAAAGATAATTACAAAGAGTGTTCATTTCGTGTAGGAATACGAAGTAACGAGAACGCCAGCTAAGACAAGTTCGAGTAAGGACAACAAGCCGGCTAAGAGGATATTCACTTCACTATTGGGTGAGTGAGAATTTAATATCATATTCGGTTGGGATGATAAACATCTCAAAAATGAAAACCCATTGCTAAGTGGTAGTTTAACCATAACACCTGAGAGAAGTGATGTGAAAATCATATGGAAAAACTAATTACCTATTGTAAGTAGATCATACTTGGTTGGTATGATGAAACTTCTTGGAAGGAAGTGGAAAACCCGCTTATCGATTATAAACGAAGATGTCCGCATACCCGGTTGATATGATGGATAGTTGAAAAGTTTATTTTGTGGGAAGTGCTCTTACCTGACTGTGTGCCACTACTTAAAATTTTTAGGAGACCTTCTTGACGGGAGCTCGAATATCTCATAAAGGCTGGAGGCCTTGGTTTTGGAACATGGGGGCTAATATGCCCGATTTTGAAAATCTGGAATAGGGGGCCCTAGGCCAGTTGGCACGAGGAGGAGCTCGTAAACAAACATGATGATTAAGCCACAAAAACTTAAGCAAATGAGTTGTTTGGCCATGGTACCGAGACATGACCGACATACTAAATGGACTTGTGGCAGTGCGACATGAGAGGTCTTCGGACTAGTCAAGATAAACAACTGCAGGTCGAATTGAGGGTTAGGGCCATTGGACAAGTGGCCATTGGATATGGCTTATGTTAAAATTTTTTGGTTTGTGTATGCACTATGTTACGAGACCTTCAAGCACATGAGATCGGGGTGGGGACAGGATGAGGTCTCTATCCTCATATGAACACGGAGTTTTGTTAAGGGATTGAGGGTCGGATGTTGCAAACATGTACTCACTCTCAGGGTAGAAGTGGACGTGCTTCTATTTAGGTGGCTGGTAAAGTTGCTCCCACACCACAAGTGGGTTTAGTGGATGGTCTGGCCTGCGATTGTGTGTTACTTGGTGATGAAGGACGTGTGTTGAGTGATAAACACACCGTTATGATGTGAAATGGTTATGGAAACCAAGAATTTAGAATGAAATATTTTTAAAAGAAAATAAGGAGTCTGACACACTCCAAATTCAAACTATTTTTCTAAAATTAAAATTTTGAACACCCATTCACTGAGTTGTTGAACTCATCCCCTCCCTTATATCCCTTTTAGGTAACCCCAAAAAGCTTACCTCAAAGACCACCAACTAATGTATCTATAAGGCAGGTATAATAAGTGTAAAATTTTATACAGTTTTGATTTATGTTATTTTAGGAAAGGTGCAAGTTTAAAGGACATCTTACTCCTCACGATTTATAAAGAAGGGGCAACCCTTAGTAAGCCAGGAGAGTGGTGGGTTGATCATGGGGATCAGACCAAACCGGATCGGGGCATGACAACTTGAGTGGTATTAGAGCCTGTTTCCTCGAATACATAATGAAGACTATAAAATATAGTAACTAATAGGATTGATCTTAAAATTTTCAGAATGGCTTCGAAGAAAAGAACCAAGAGAACTAGGGTTGCAGTCTCCAACACTGCCCAACCACCCCTACCTGTAGAAACTCCCAAAGGAGCCCAAACAACTCCTCTCGGACTCAGCACGGAGCACCAAAGATTATACAAGGAGTTCATCTGCATATTTTGGTAACCTAACCACGTCCCTGAGGTAGGCGCCAATTCTCGGGTTGAATTGAAGGAAGTACAATTCCATCCCCCCTATTAACCCCCTCCAATAGACATTCCCAGAAACCTCAAGACTCTCCGATAACTAAGGTGTAAACCCTTCCTCAGAGAAAAGGATGCCGGTGCTGCCATGGGTTGGCTGACAAGTATTAAGAAGTTGATGGGAATCGTCAGGATACCATCGAAGGATATGGTGATCCTGACATAATTCTTCCTGGAGGGAAGCGCCAAACGTTGGTGGGACAATGTCCGAAACCTACAAACCACCATCCCCACTTGGGAACGGTTCGATGAGAGGTACTCGGAGGAGTACCTTGCGCCTCATCTGATAAATGAGAAGAAGTAGGAGTTCATCCGACTTCGGTAAGGGCTTAACTCCATATTAGAGTACGAGACAAAATTCAATGAGTTAAGACCCTTTGCTCCCGACCTAGATGGGCCGGCAAACATATGCCAGAGGTTTGTGGACGATCTCAATATGGACATCCGAGACCATATGGGAGTACTAGGACGCCCCACAGATCTAGCAGCAGTAATCAGTATGGCTCATGAGTGTGAGCAGCTGGTACACACTCGACGCTGTTGGATGGAGCAGACGACCCGAAAGGAGGATAAGGGTCCAAACTGTCAGGGAGGACAAAAGGAGCATAACGGTCCCAAATGGGGGAATAGAATGGCATTTCAAAGGAGAAGGGACATGCCACCACCTCCCCATAGAGTTGTCCCCACCTTACTTCAAGGAAACCCTCGCTGTCTGAAGTGTCGAAAGAACCATGAGGAAGCATGCTTTACCCGCTTTGCATGCAGACAAGTGGGACACTTTGCAAAGGACTGTCCCACTCTCAGGAAGAACATGCAGAGGAATATTCTTGGACCACCTCAAGGGAACCCCAGGAATCCTAGGCTAGACGCTATAGCACAAGTACTAGCTAGGGTATACAACCTCACCTAGGAAGAGGCTAGAAGAGACCCTTGCATTGTAGCGGGTACACCCTAAAACCCTCTAAATTAGTTCAAGAGAATCATGTAAACTAAAGATTTTTATTTAATAAAGAAAAGCTTTCTTCTAAAAGATATGCTTCTTCAATCAAGATATATACAATTATGGGGACAACGAGTCTATGCCCTCTTTGACTCCAGAGCTGAGAGATCCTTTATCAAGGAAGAGTTAATTTCAAGTGTACCCCTAGAACTCACTCCACTAGAACAAAGTCTTAATATCCTCACACCTTTAGGAGAAGGGTTAAGCAGGAATAAACAATTAAAATGATGTGAGATAAAGATTGGAGGAATCAAAGTTGAGCTGACTTGATTTCATTACCTTTGAAGGAAGTTGAAGTAATCCTTGGGATGGGCTTGTTAAGTAACCATTAGGCTAGGATGGACTGTGGAAAGAAGACGGTGACCTTCCATACTTCCAAGACGAATGGATTGAAATTCTAAGCAGATAGAAGGAAAAGCGAAGTATAGATGGTGTCCCATCTAAAAGCCCAAAAGATGATACAAAAAGGCTGTACGACTTTCCTGGCCATGGTCATCGACGAAGAGTCTGATGAGAAGAGACTTGAATATATCCTAGTTGATAGGCACTACCCAGAAGTATTCCCAAGAGAGCTACCCGGACTACCTCCAAGTCGGCAAGTGGAGTTCACTATAGAAATAATTGCAGGAGCAAACCTTATATCCCAATCCCCATACCATATTGCTCGGACGGAACTGAAGGAATTAAAGGAGCAATTAGACGAATTATTGGAGAAGGATTTCATACATCCTAGCTAGTCTTTGTGGGGTGCACCCATCCTATTTGTCAAGAAAAAGGATGGAAGTATGAGACTGTGCATAGACTATAGGAAGCTGAACCAGGTCACCATCAAGAACAAATATCCACTTCCACAGATAGATGACCTATTCGATCAATTAAAAGGAACACCTTACTTCTCCAAAATAGATGTTTGGTCGAGCTATCATCAACTCAGAATTTGAGAGGAAGACATTCCCAAAACTGCATTCCGATCTAGATATGGACATTATGAGTTTAGAGTAATAACATTCAGACTAACGAATGCCTCTGCAGCCTTCTTGGATTTCATGAACTGTATGTTCCAACCACATTTGGATAGGTTCGTGATAGTATTCATAGATGATATCCTTATATACTCACGAACCAGGTTGGAACATGAAGAGCATTTGGCAATCACCTTGGAGATATTAAAGGAAAATCAATTATATGTAAAATTCTCCAAGTGTGAGTTCTGGCTGCAGGAGGTAGGATTCTTAGGACATATAGTGTACAAGGATGGAGTTAAAGTAGATCTAGCTAGGGTGGATGGCATATCAGATTAGAAGGCTCCAGGGAATCCTACAAAATTAAGAAGTTTCTTAGGTCTGGTAGGATACTATAGACAATTCATGCAATATTTTTCTAAGGTAGCAACTCCTCTAACTTGACTCACTAGGAAAGGAGTTGAGTATAAGTCGGATGAAAGCTGTGAGAAGTCTTTCCTGGAGTTAAAGACTTGATTGATGACCACACCAGTACTCTCCACAGCTGACTCTAATGCGGAAGAGTACACCATCTATAGTGATGCATCCGGACAAGGACTCAGATGTATTTTAATGCAACAAGGGAAGGTTATCGCCTATGCCTCACGACAACTTAAGGTACATGAAAGAAACTACCCAATTCATGATTTGGAATTAGCTGCAATAATGTTTGACCTAAAGATTTGGCGATACTATCTTTATAGGGTTAAGTGTAGGATATACACATATCACAAGAGTCTTAAGTACTTCCTAACTCAGAAGGAGTTAAATCTCCGCCATATAAGATGACTGGAATTGGTTAAGGACTATGACCTTGTGATAGAATATCACCTCGAAAAAGCAAATGTGGTGGCATATGCCTTAAGTCGCAAGTACCAAACTAAGGCGACACAAGAAAAGACAAGTTACATACCCCTGTTGCAACAATTGGGAAGAATGGAGGTGGACCTGAAAATGGACAAGTAGGAAAGGTGCCTAGTGGTTAATGTGGTAGTGAGGCCAAGTCTAACTTAGCAAATCCAGGCTCAACATAAAGTAGATAAGAAACTTCAACCCTACCTGGATCCGGTTAATAGAGAAACTAAATCGGACTACGAACTGCGCAGTGATAGGGTACTGACCTATAAGGGTATGATATGTGTGCCTCAATTTAAGGAACTAAAGAGGTAAATTTTGGAAGAGGCACATGATTTGGTGTATGCTATACTTCCGGGTTGTACCAAAATGTATTGCACCCTCAAACAAGGATATTGGTGGAAAGGTATGAAGAAGGACATTGCGGAATATGTAGTTCGATCCTTGTCCTGTCAGCAGATAAAAGCAGAGCATCAGAAACCATCAAGCCTGCTACAACCCTTACAAATTCCAGAATGGAAATGGGAGCACATCACCATGGATTTTGTCATGAGACTATTGGTGACAAGAAAGGGTCGAGATGCAATTTGGGTCATTGTGGATAGATTGACCAAATTAGCTCATTTCCTTCCTATAAGAGTGAAAAACACAGTGGAACGACTGGCCATCTTATACATGAGGGAAATAGTGAGACTCCATGGCGTTCCGATGAGTATAGTATCAGATAGAGACCCAAGATTTACTTCAAGGTTCTGGCCAAGCTTACAAGGTGCTATGGGAACCAAGCTCCACATGAGCACAGCGTTTCATCCTTAGTTAGATGGGAAATCTGAGCGAATCATTCAAACCTTGGAGGACATGCTGAGAGTGTGCGTACTCACCATGAACAAAGGCTGGGAAGAATACATATGCATGATGAAATTTGCTTACAATAATAGTTATTAGGCCAGTATTCAGATGGCTCCCTATGGAGCCCTTTATGGATGACTATGCCGTACCTCTCTATTTTGGGAAGAAGTGATGGGGAAAAATGCTAGAAAGGACAAAACTAATTGAGGATGCCACAAAGAAGATAAAACTAATCATGAGTCGCCTTAAGACTACACAGGACATGAAAAAAGAGTTATGCAGACAATCGAAGGAAAGATCTGGAGTTTGAGGGGGGAGATCATGTGTTTCTCAAAGTGTCCCCATGGAGGGGAATACTTAGGTTTCAGTAAAGAGGAAAGTTCAAACCAAGGTATATTGGTCCATATCCCATCATTTAATGGATACGAGCAGTGGCCTATAAATTGGAACTACCTCCATACCTGTAGAGAATACATGATGTATTCCACATCTCTATTCTTTGGAAGTAGTAGCCCGATCCTAGCAATGTATTGGACCGACCTCCATTAGAGTTGGAAGAGAACCTGACCTATCAAACGAAATTGATATGAATCATCGATCGGAGAGACACAAATTTAAGGAATAAGAGGATTCCTATGGTCAAGGTTCTATGGCAGAATGGACCCGTACAGGAAGAGACATGGGAAATCGAAAGTGTGATGAGGGATAGTTACCCTCAATTATTTGGCATGTAACTATTTTGGGGACAAAACCCCTAAAAGGAGGGGAGAGTTGTAAACCCCGTCCTTCAATAATAAGATAATCGGGGAAAGAACAAAGCACTCCCAATTTGAAAATCGAGTTGGTCTACAAACCGAGAAATTTATGGATCCCGAGTGATCCAAAGAGTCACCAAAGTCATGAAAATGAACTTTAGGATGAATTGAAGATGAAAACCAAACCAGTTCAGGTGAACTGGATCCAAACCAGATTTAACCGTTTTAGACCGGTTTGAACCACTATTGATCCAAATACTAAATTCATTTTTCTAGGTGGCTTAGAAAATTCTATTTTTAGAATTGAGTCCACTATTTGATAGATAATGAATTTAGATATATTTAGAAATTTTTAATTTTAAAAAATTTAGTCAAATCGGGCCTAAATCGACCGGTTTAAGCTTTGAACCTGGTTTGGACCGGTTCGATCCGGTTTAGAACAGTGTCGTCTTCTTCCTTCAGATGACAACACTGTTCACATGCTGGAAAAATCGAATAGCGCTGATGAAGATGAAATGTCTCTGGCCAGGGAGTTTCAAGCAATGAATGATCACCATTAAGGCACCAATCAGATGGGCAAGAAGTCCCCGAGCTTCCTATATAAAGAGCACCTCCTCATTCATCCTCTGCACACCTGAAAAGTCCATTCTCTCTCAACTGCTCCAATTTTCGGTGATGCTCGAACCAGAGCTTTGATATAGGGTCTTTTCTGAGCCAAAGAAGGCATGGTTGGGTTCTTTAGATTCGAGGAGAAGTAAGGTACATGCATGTACTCTCCGTTTGCTCCGAGGATCGCTAGAGATATGCCGACATGATCAAATAGTGAATTAGCTCTGGTGAACCGAAGCTGCCCTGTTTCAGCTGAGTTGAAATCAGCCACTTCGAGCCCTTCTTCGGCCAAAACAAGCCCTTATAACGCCACCACAGGCCTCATAATGTTGAATTAGAACTGAAATGTAAACCTCACTCTTTGGAGTTAAGGAAAACCAGGAAAGAACCGGTCAAACCGAGTGAGAAAATCAAACTAGTTCACAAACCTGATTATTGAGGAACAGGCAAATTGGAGAAATTTCAACTCCCATGTGACCCAAAAAGATTCATAAACCTTGGAAGGTAACCTTAGAACCAAGTGGGAGAGAAAAACCAGACCGGTTCATGTGAACTGGATCCGAACTGGATTTAATCGGTAAATGAACCGAGCCGGTTTATAAACCAAAACCGATAGAGAGAGGACAAACCGGGGAAATTATGGATCCCAAGTGACCTAAAGAGTCACATAAGTCATGAAAAAGGACTTATGGATGAATTGGAGTTGAAAACCAAACTAGTTTAGGTGAACCAAATCCGAATCGGATTGAACCGATTTGGACCGGTTTGAACCACTATTTAACCGGATGCTAAATTCATTTTTCTAGTTGGCTTAAAAATTTCAAAATTGAGAGTTGAGAACACCATTGGATAGAAAATGAATTTAGAAATTTTTAGATTTGAAAAATTCGGTCGAATTGGGGGTGAACAGACCAGTTTAAGTTTTGAACCCGGTTCGGACCGATCTGGTCCGGTTTAGAACAATGTTGTTTTCTTCCTTCACATGACAGTACTGTTCACTCACTGGAAAATCGAAGCAGCACCGATGAAGAGAAAATGTTTCCATTTAGTACGTTTCAGGCCTTCAATAACTATCATAAAAGTGCCAAACAGATGGCTGATGAGTCCTCGAGCTCCTTATATAAGGAGCCCCTCTCCATTCATCATCTCCACACCTAAAAACCTCACTCTCTCTCAGTTGCTTAGTTTTTCGGTTAAGCTCGAACTAGAGCTCTGATATAGGGTCTTTTCTAAGCTAAAGAAGGCATGGTCAGGTTCCTTATAACCAAGGAGAAGTCAGTTAGATGGTGGTAACATCCATTCACTCGAGGGTCGCCGCAGAAGCGTTGTCGTGATCGAACTGTGAAGCAGCTTCGACGGAGTAAGGTTGCCCTGTTTTGGCCGAGCTGAAATCGACCAATCCGAGCCCTTCTCATGTCAAACAAAGCTCTCCCAACACCTCCACAACCCTCCTACAGCTGAATTAGAGCTGAAAGGTAAGCCAATTCGACTCCCCTCTGTAATTTTCAACTTGTGTTAGAGAGAACCGATACAACTTCGATGATGAAATTCTCACTAAATTTGGCATCAATTGGTGCAATTCTTGATCCTAGGAGTAACCTCAAGACACGAGCTATCTACCTAGATCGAAAGCTTGGACCACCGCTCCCCCGACGGTAAGCTTTTGAAGCTTTCTCTCTCCAAGTGTAGTTTTCCGGCGAAGCTCTGTTGTAGCTCATTTTAGCACCAAATTGTGCGATTCAAAGTGCAATTGAATAGTATGAAGGTGTTGGAACTCCAATTTAACTTCAATTTCAACAATTAAACTCATTGGGTCGGTCAATTTGATGAAATCAAATTCGGCAGAGTTAAAAGATTGAAATTGAGGAAAATTTGGGAATTTTGAAAATTAAAGGGACTAATGTGCAATTTCATAAAATTGAGGACCAATTGGGCATGATAAAGATGTTGGAGGATCAATTGGGTAATTTTGGAATTTTTGGGGCAAAACTTACCATTGTTGTAAAGTAGGGGCAACATGGTTATTTTGGAAAAATTGGGGGACCAAATTGGAAATTTAGGAAATCGAACCCCTTTTGTGAAATTGAATAAATTGAGTCCCAATGTGAATTTTAAAAGGTTCGGGACTCAATTTGAGTAAAAAAACAGCATTAGGGACATAAAGTTAAAGAAAAATAAATTTAGGGACCTTATTGTAACTAATTGAAAAGTTTAGTTTTCTCATTTATTTAGATTGAATGAAGGCTATTAGGCCGAAGGATAATGAACAAGGATGTTTATATCGTATAGGAACATGAAATACCAGGAACGCCAGCAAGGACAAGTTTATGTGAATACAAAGTATCGGTCGAGAGCAATTCACTGCATTAACAAGTGAGTGAGAATTTAATATCATATAGTGGTTGGGATGAAAAGCACATCGAAAATGAAAACCCACTGCTAAGTGGTATTTTAATCATCACACCTAAGAGGAGTGATGTGGTAATCAAGCGGAAAAAAAATACTCACCGGTTGTAAGTAGATCATACATGTTTGGTATGATAAAACTTCCTCGAAGTGGAAAACCCGTTAATCGGTTATGAGCGGAGATGTTCTCATACTAGGTTGGTATGATGGACAGCTGAAAAGTATATTTTGTTAGAAGTGCTCTCCCCTGACTATTTGTCATTGCTTAAACATATTAGGATACCTTCTTGACGGGAGCTCAAATAGCTCTGTTAGGCTGGAGGCCTCGGTTTTGGAACTTAGAGGCTAATATGCTCAAATTTTGAACATCTCGAATAGTGGGCCCAAGGCCAGTTGGCACAAGCAGAAGCTCGTAAAAAAACATGTATTATATGCCATAAAAACTTAAGTAAATGAATTGTTAGGCCATGATACCAAGATAGGACTGACATACTCTGTCGACTAGTGGTAGTGCGACATGACAGGTCTCTATACTAGTCAAGACAAACAACTATAGGTCGAGTTGAGGGTCGAAGCCGTTGGACCAATGACCCACATATAATATTGCATCATGTGAAAAATGTTGATTGTGCATGCACTATGTTTACAGGACCTTCAAGACGCCTAAGAGGGGTAGTGATGCGTCCTAGGGCCCTGTACGACCTAGTGGATATAAGGGCAGTTAGTCGTACCAGAAGACTTGTGAAGCTCGATGTAGCTTCAAGTGCATGAGACCGGGGTGGGGTTAGGATAAGGTCTCTATTCTCATATGGACATGGAGAATTGTTATGGGATTGAGGGTCGGATGTCGCAAACATCCACTCATTCTCAGGGTAGAAGTGGACGTACTTCTATCTAGGTGGCCTGTAAAGTTGCTCCGACGCCACAAGTGAGTTCAGTGGATGGGTTAGCCTATGATTGTGTGTTTGATCTTCATGATAAAGGATGTGTGTTGGGTGATGACACAACGTGGTAACAAGAAATGATTTTTGAAAACCAATAATTGATGATGGGAAAACTTAAAGGAATTAAGAAGTCTAGCATGCTCCATTTTTTTTTGAAAACTATTTCTCATCGAACTTAAATATTTTATTTTCATTTAAAACCCATTCACCGAGTTTTAGAAACTCACCCCTCTTTTTACCCCTTTTTCAAGAATTAGTGAAAATGACTAGGGATAACACCAAGCCTTACGCTTTGTTAGGTATACTTAATTTCTCTTAAGCTTGTATTTTATTTCATATATGTCTTTCTAGGGAACAAGGTTGAAAATACACATGGCTCCACTTGAGTTAAAGAAGGAGGAAACTCCTCTTGAACCAAGAGAGCGATGGGTTGTTCACGAGGATCCGACCAAATCGGGTCGGGGCGTGACATGAAAGGTAAGCCAATTTGGCTCCCCTTTGTAATTTTCGACCGGTGCTAGAGACAGAACCGATAGAACTTTGATGATAAAATTCTCACTAAATTCAGCATCAATTGATGTAATTCTTGATCCTAGGAGAAACCTCTAGACAAGAGCTATTTGCCTAGATTGAAAGCTCGGACCACCGTGCCACCGACAATAAGCTTTCGAAGCTTTCTCTCTCTAAGTCCTCTTTTCCGGCAAAGCTCCGTTTGAGCTCATTCCGACACCAAATCGTGCGATTCAAAGTTCAATTGAATCGTATGAAGGTGTAGGGATTCCAATCTAACTTCAATTACAACATTTAAACTCATTGATCAGTCAATTTGATGAAATCAAATTCAGTTGAGTTAGAAGGTTGAAATTGGGGGAAAAATTGGGTGAAATTTGGGAATTTAAAAAATTCGAGGAACTAAAGTGCAATTTCATAAAATTGAGGGCTAATTGGGCATGATGAAGATGTTGGAGGTCCAATTGGGCAAATTTTAGAATTTTTGGGGCAAAACTTACCATTTTTGTAAATAGGGACAAAATAGTTATTTTGGAAAAGTTAGGGACGAAATTGAAAATTTGGGAAATTAAACCCCTTTTTGTGAATTTGAATAAATCGAGGTCCCAAAGTGAATTTTAAAAGTTTCGGGACTTAATTTGAGGAAAACCCGACATTAGGGACTTAAAGTTAAAAAAATAACTTTAGGGACCTAATTGTAAATAAAGGAAAATGTTTGTTTTCTCATTCATTTGTGATGAATGAGGGCTATTATGCCAAACGATAATGAACAAGAGTGTTCATATCATGTAGGAACACGAAGTACCGATAATGCCAACTAAGACAAGTTCGAGTAAGGACAACAAGCCAACTAAGAGGATATTCACTGCATTATCGGGTGAGTGGGAATGTAATATCATACCCGGTTGGGACGATAAGCACATCAAAAATAAAAACCCACTATCAAATGGTATTTTAACCATCACACATGAGAGAAGTGATGTGGAAATCATATGGAAAAACTATTTACCGATTATAAGTAGATTATACCCAATTGGTCCTCATACCCGGTTGGTATAGTGGACAGTTGAAAATTTATTTTGTCGGAAGTGTTCTCCCTAACTATGTGCCATTGCTTAAAATTTTTGGGAGACCTTCTTGACGGGAGCTCGAATAGCTCATAAAGGCTAGAGGCCTTGATTTTGGAACTTGGAGGCTAATATGCCCAATTTTAAAAATCTCGAATAGTGGGCCCTAGGCTAGTTGGCACGAGCAGGAGCTCGTAAACAAACATGATTATTAAACCATGAAAACTTAAGTAAATGAGTTGTTTGGCCATGGTACCGAGACAGGACTGGCATACTCAATGGACTAGCGGCAGTGCGACATGACAGGTCTTCTGACTAGTCAAGACAAACAACTGCAGGTCGAATTAAGGGTCAGGTCCATTGGACCAGTGGCACCACAAATTATATGGCTTATTTGAAAATTTGTTGATTTGTGCATGCACTGTGTTACTTGAACTTCAAGACACTAAAGAGGGGTAGTGATGTGTCCGAGGGATTTCGACGACCTGGTGGAAATAAGGGCAATTAGTCGTACAAGAAGTCTTGCGAACCTCGATGTAGCTTCAAGCGCATGAGATCGGGGTGGAGATAGGATGAGGTCTCTGTCCTCATATGGTCACAGAGTTTTGTTACCGGATTGAGGGTCGGATATCGTGAACATCCACTCACTCTCTAGGCAGAAGTGGACGTGCTTCTATCTAGGTGGCTGGTAAAGTCGCTCCGACACCACAAGTGGGTTCAGTGGACGGGCTGGCCTACGATTGTGTGTTCCGTCATGATGAAGGATGTGTGTTGAGTGATAAACATAATGTTATGATGTGAAATGGTTATGGAAACCAAGAATTAAGAATGAAATGTTTTTAAAAGAAAATAAGGAGTCTGACACACTCCAAATTCAAACTATTTTTCTAAAAGTAAATCTTTAAACACCCATTCATTGAGTTGTTGAACTCACCCCTCCCTTATATCCTTTTTAGGCAATCCCAAAAAGCTTACCTCAAAGACCACCAACTAACGTATCTGTAAGGCAGGTTAGTAAGTTTAAAATTTTGTGCAGTTTTGATTTATGCTATTCAAGGAAATGTGCAGGTTTAAAGGACGCCTTACTCCTCACAGTTTACAAAGAAGGGGCAACCCTTAGTAAGCTGGGAGAGTGGCAGGTTGATCATGAGGATCTGACCAAAATGGGTCGAGGCATGACACCTGCTATAACTTAGAAATTTCTATATTTATCTATGAGTGCTAACGAAACTCCTCCACCACTGTCTCCTCGTGTTCCAACTATTGGTGGGGTAGTGGGTTCAACTTCACATGGATTAGATGAGTTGTCAATTTTGATGCAGGTTGTGCTTGCTATAGAGGCCATGCATGAGAGTGTAAGAAAGAACTCTCCGTCATGCAGGAAATATATTAGAGGGGCTCACAAGATATATATATATATATATTATCATGGCTTACATAAGAGGAAAATTAGTTCAAATGGTAGGGAGGACTTCTTTGCGGGGTAGACCAAGTACACTAGTGAAAGGTCGAAACCAACTACTTGAAGAAGGGAGAACATTCACACACGATGTTGCATGAAGAAACAGGTGCACTCCAAAATCCCTCTAGGATGAACACGTTCTCGGATAAAAGGTGAGTGGGATTTTTGACATCAGTACTGATTAGATCGATGATGCAATAGTACTCGCAATCTTCTATCTTTTATTATGTAAAACCTTTTGAGAATATATTTAACTTTGACTGTGTGAACCAAGCTAAAAAAAACTTATTTTGGGGAATATATTCTATATGGAGATTAAAATGTCCTACTGGGCCCAAGGCCACGATATGTTTTTAAAGAGAAGTGGTCCCAAGGCCATGTTTTGGGAAATCTCGTGAAAGTGGACCCAAGGCTAATGGGAACGAGCATAGGCCTGTCGACAAGATAAGGCTTTTATGCTTGAAAATTCTCAGAAAATTTGGTGAATTGTGTGTGATCTGATTACAGTGCCAAAGCTGGTCAGACAAACCTGTTGGGGTAGTAGCTGCTAAGCTGAAACTTGTTATTGAAATTGTTGGGCTAGTAGTTGCGGAGCCAAAGTCGTGTTGTCGGGTCCATTAGGCCAGTAACACCAAAGACAATGGTTATAACAAATAAAAACTGTTGATTTTGTATGAATGAGATGCCTTCGGTCCACAAGTGGAAAAGTCGGGGACTATTCTACGAATGTGTGATCCCTTTGATGATAAAGGGCGTATGATTGTGTGTGTGCTGAACTTAAAAAGTAAGGTGAAATGATATCTTAAGATCGTGTGAAACGATTTTTAATAACAAATAAGTTGTGACTTGTTAAGTGGAATCCCAACTAATAAGGATTTATTGAAAGTTAGTATTTATGAACATTCAAGTGTGTGAGTTGTTGCTCATTTTAAGTATAATTAAACCCTCAAGACCCATTATGTTGGACCCGAGGATAACTTTCTTCTAATGAAATGAATGGATTTCAAACTTGTCAAATACAAGTCAATTCTTTAAATCTCTATAAGCTTACCTATGGTGACCCCTACTTTACCCAAACCTTCTTGAAACCCTATTTGGAGTATGAGTTGAACCGTGGACATGAAGTCACAATGTTAGCAAAGCCCTCTCACTGAGTTGTCAAACTAATTCCCCTTTGATTACCACTTTTAGGTAAAAATGGCGAAGAAGGACATGTGTTGATGGGAAAAGCCAAACCTAAACCAAAGGTATGTCTTACATTCAGTATACAATCCCGATATATGGTTATCGAATTTGATTTTTGAAAAGTTCAATTTATTAATTTAGAAAATAATTTGAGATATTTTATTTTAAGCCTTGCACCCTGTTGGTTTTACAATGATGAGGCGCATATCGTTGTAAAGCCGGGAGGATGCGGCGGTTGTATGCAGGTTCGACCTGTGAAATCAGGTCAGGGTGTGACAACTTAAGTGGTATCAGAGCTTTATTTAATGGTTTTTGGGGAAGTGAAAACATTTTTGAAAAGCAAAAGCACCGGGAAAGTACTGTGTAAGACTTACACCTATCATCACCCAAAGATCTCAATAACCTTAGCTTTCAATCAGGGCTACTCTTATTGAATGGAGCACTAGGTCCATGACCTTAGTATGGGAGCAACCTTGAGGAAAATGTCCAAATGGAATATCGACTCAAGGATGTTAGGAAATATAAATTGGAAAGCCTCCACAAGAACATTTTGGGAAGTACTAAAAAAAGTAGTATGAAGATTTCGAGGAGGAATCGAAGAAGCTTCTTTTGAAAGGATTTACAAAACCTCAATGGAATATCAAGGTGTAAAGGAAAATTCACTCTTGAGATAACATCTAAGTCTAAGATCTTAGATAATAATGGCCTTAGAGAGTAAGGTCACAAATAGTTACCGACTTGAGAATGTCAGGGGAGAACAAGAAGGGTGGAAGTAAGTCTCCCCCACAAAAAAAAAGAATATATTATTATTCAATGGTTTCATAAGAAAGTATGAGGTTGGAGCCACATACCTGGCTAAAAAGTGTAAGAAAGGGTGATTAACATAGGAACCCCTACAAGTTTTCTCAACGGAGAAGTCGGAGAATAAGTATTTGGGAGAGATTACCCAATTATTACCCTAAGAACAAACTTTAATGGAAAACAAGTGGAACCAAGAAGCTTAAAAAAATGTACACCCCCTAAGAAACCCGAAAGTGATCATACTCCAAAAAATGGGTAAGGTGAAATAAGACATCAAAGGAGGTCATAAAGAGACTAAAGGGATGGAGATCCACTTATAACACTGAAGAAAACGTTAGGGAGTGAGAACAAGGGAAGAAGTGTGCAAGATAAACTCTCGAGCACCACCCTCTTGATATTGAGGATGAGGATTAGCGAAACAATAATAAAGGACATCATTAGAGAAAAATGATGTTAAGTGATGAAGCACAAATAGTACCCTAATAAACTATATGAGAATATCCACAGAGTAAATTTTGAAATATGGGTAAAACTTTTAGACAAATCTCTTTTCTAAAGAAACCGAGAAGCATGTATTCCACAGGGGAATATGCCAAGGAAGTGGAAAAGAATGGTGATGGCATGCCAAAGGAGAAAAAGTTCATGGGAGTAAAGAGAAATCCAAATATCTATCTTGAGTTTGGACCTTTAACAATGATTCCAAAGACAACTCCTAACGAAGTCTCTTTGGTGACAAGAATTAGTGGAAATTTACCCGAAATGAAGAGCAGGATGAAAGGAAGAGGATTAACCCCATAGGTTGTGGAGTAAGTTGGTACTCCAAAGAAGTAAAAAAAATAGAAAACTCGGTTAATAATGACTAAGTACGACACTAGCGCTCATGAAGCACATGAACGGTACTCATATCAATAAATGACCCATGTTGGTAGTAGAAGCTAAACATGGTAGATGATCAATTGGACAACAAGAAAGGTCCTCTTACAAATGTGTACACAAGATTCGAAAATGTAGAAATGACTTGAGGATCGTCGAAGTCAATACAAAAGTTATGATCCATATCATGGGAATAGTCAATAACCACCTTGTTGCGTGAAAGATGTAAGTGTACAAATGACATAAGTCACCAATTATAAGGGTTTGAAATATAAGACAAGATGCCTTAAGTAAGTACTACAGAAAGGGTGGTACAATTGACCGACATGTACCAAGATGGTATGTCTGAATAAAAGAGATTACGATAAGTGAATATTCACAAAAGGTATAATACAGATTTATGACCCGAAAGGTGAAATATGGATAATTCAATATTCATTATACATGGTTATTGTTACTCTTGCAAGAAAAGACGTAACCATAAGTGATAGAAGGAGATGCATAGTTTGACAAGTTGGAAGTGGAAATCCATATTACACGAGTTTTGAGAACAAAACTCAGAAAAAGGTGGGAAGTAGTTGTAACACTAGAATGTTCCCCAAACAATAGAATCGTGCAATGATGGAGTCCAAACCAGAATGGAATCAAGAGTGGGAACCAAACCGAGCTTTAGGAATTGGATCGAGCCAAAAAATGAGATGAAATAAAGATTTTTGGATATTTCCCCAAAACAATTGAAACAAACTCGAATGATCCTCTTAGAAGGAAATTGAGGAAACTACGTTTTGGGATAAAAAAGCTAAATGATAGTGCCATTGTTCATCCTTATTTTCCACAGTCAAACCCTATTTATTGCCGAGTCATTTGGCAGGTTCCTCCTCCCTCTCTCTCCTCCTAAGACCTACTCTCCAGGGAAACTACATATATTAAATGGATCATACTTGTTGTATATTTCAACTACAAGAGGTTCTTTAGGGTTGGTTCTCCTTGTTTACCTAAAAAAGGGGTAAAAAGGGAGGGGGTGAGTTCTACAACTTAGTGAACAGGTGCACCCACTTGTGGCTCAGAGCATCTTTATCGGCCACCAAGATAGAAGTCCGTCCACTTCTACCCTGTGTTTGAGTAGATGTTCTTAACATCTGACCCTCAAACCCGAATACCACTCTCTATCCATATGAGGGCAGAGACCTCATCCCGACCCCACCCCGATCTCATGCGTAAGAAGCTACTTCAAGCTTCCCAACTGACACCACCCCTGTCACGCCCCGACCTGGTTTTGTTCGGATCCCCGTGAACAACCCGCCACTCTTTCGGTTTATTAAAGGGTTTCCCCTTATCATAATCCATAAAGAGTAAGGCGTCCTTTAAACCTGCACCATTTCCTGGAATAGCATAATCAAAACTGCATGAAATTTTAAACTTTACATACCTGTCTTACAGGCATCTTAGTTGATGGTCTTTCAGGGTAGGCTTTCCGGGATTTTCTGAAAGGGATATCAGGGAGGGGGTGAGTAAGACTACTCAGTGAATGGGTTTTCAAAGGTCTACTTTTAAATTTTAAGAAAAAAATTTATATGGAGTGTGCCAAACTCCTTTCTTTTAAAAAATCCATTCATTTAAAAATTTGGGCTTTTCCATTATTTCTTAGTTACCGGTGTGTAATCACCCAACACACATCCTTCATCATGAAGGTTACACACATTCGCAAGTCAGTATCACTACTAAACACGCTAGTGACTTCGGAGTGACTTTTCTTGCCACCTGGATAGAAGTACGACCACTTCTACCCTGGGAATGAGTGGATGTACATGACATCCGACCCACAATCGCGAAATAATTTCTTCGTATCCATATGAGGACAGAGACCTCATCCCGTCCCCACCCCGGTCTCATGCGCTTTGTGCTATTCCAAATTTCACACAGACACCTAGAATGACGATCTGCCCTTATACTCACCGGGTTGTCCAGGGCCCTTAGGACACATCACTACCCCTCATGGGCGTCTTGATGATCCCGTACTCATGGTGCATGCACAAACAATGTTTTCTCATATTGCCATGTAATCTGTGGTGCCACTGGTCCAGCGGCCCCGACTCTCAACTCAACACGCAGTTGTTTGTCTTGACTGGTCCGTCGACCTATCATGTCGTACTACAGCTAGTTGATAGAGCATGTCGGTCCTATCTTGGTACCATGGCCAAAAAAATCACTTATTAAGTTTTATGGCACAAATATCATGTTCATTTACGAGCACCTGTTTGTGCCAACTGGCCTTGGGCCCACTGTACGAGATTTTCAAAATTGGGCATTTAGCCCCCAAGTTCCAAAACCGAGGCCCCCGACCTATCAGAGCTATTCGAGCTCCCATTGATAAGGTCTCCCAAATTGTTTAAGCATTGGCACACAGTCAGGGGAGAGCACTTCCGACAAAAATAGGTTTTTTACTATCCATCATACCGACCGGTATAAGGACATCTCTGTTCATAACTGATGAACGGGTTTTCAACTTCCTTCGAGGAAGTCTCATCATACCAACCGAGTATAATCTACTTACAACCCGTAAGTAGTTTTTCCTCAGAACTTTCACATCACTTTCTCTAATTAGTGATGATTAAAAAAACCACTAAGTAGTGGATTTTTATACCGAGGTACTTATCATCCCCAACCGGGTACGATATAAAATTCCCACTCACAACCAATAAGTGGTTTTTATCTTTAAGTTGTGCTCATCATCCCAACCGAGTATGATGTTAGTAAACCCACTCACCCGTTAACGCAGTGAATTCCACTTGACCGGTTCTTTATATTCACACGAGCTCGTCCTTGCTAGCGTTCCCGGTATTTCGCGTTCCTACACGATATGAACATCCTTGTTCATTATTACTCGGCATAACAGCCTTCATTCATTTCCAATGAATGAGAAAACCTAAACTTTTAGTTATTTGCAATTAGGTCCATAAAGTTATTTCTCTTTAACTTTAAGTCTCAAATGTCAGTTTTTCCTCAAATTGAGTCCCGTAACCTTTAAAATTTATATTGGGACCTCAATTTATTCAATTTCACCAAAAAGGGTTTAATTTCCCAAATTTCCAATTTGGTCCCCCAATTTTTCCAAAATTACCATTTTGCCCTTCCTTTATAAAAATGGTAAGTTTTGCCCCAAAAATTCTAAAATTCCTCAATTGGTCCTCCAACATTATTTTCATGCCCAATTGACCTTCAATTTCATAAAATAACATTTTGGCCCTTTGAATTTCGAAAATCCCCAATTTTTCCCCCAATTTCAACTCTTCAATAATATCGAATTTGATTTCATCAAATTTTCCGATCAAACACTTCTAATTGTTGAAATTGAGTTCCTGCATGTTCATATGATTCTAAGAAACTTTGAATCGCAAATTTTAACGCCAGAACGAGCTCAAACGGAGCTTCGCCGGAAAATAAACTATAAAGAGAGAAAGCTTCGATTTCTCACCGGTGAGGGCACGACGGTTTGAGCTTTCGATCTAGGCGGATAGCTCTCATCTTGAAGTTCATCCTAGAATCAAGAGTCGCATCAATTGATGCTGAATTGAGTTAGAATTTCATTATTGAAATTCTGTCAGTTCTCTCTCTAGCACCGATCGGAAATTGCAAAGGGAAGCCGAATTGGCTTACCTTTCAGTCGTAATTCGGCTGTGGGAGGGCTGAGGGAGTGTTGAGAAGGCTTGGTTTGGCCTGAGGAGGGCTCGAAATGGTCAATTTTAACTCGGCCAAAATAGGGCAGCTTCGGTCCACCGGAGCTGCTTCACTATTCCATCATGTCGACGCTTCTCTATTGATTCTCGGATTGAATGGAGTTTGCTATCAGATAGCTGACTTCTCCCCGGTTCTAAAGAGCCCGACCTCTCCTTTCGAGGTTAAGAAAAATGTTGAAGTCGAAGCTCTGGTTTAAGCTTCACCGGGAAATGGAGTAGTAGAGAGAGAGAGAGAGAGAGAAAAATGTTTGTGTGTGAGGATAATGAATGGGGATGACCTCTTTATATAGGTGTAAAACCCGAAATTTCGGGTTACAAAAAAATTCATACTTCCTAGGAGGTCACCCATCCTCACACTACTCTCAGGCAAGCATGCTTAACTTCAAAGTTCTTATGGAATCTTGTTCACCTAAACCAATTTGGTTTTTGTCTTTTAATTTTTCTTAAATTTCTTTTCCAAGGTTTAATGAACCCTTTGGATCACTCGGAAGTTGTAAATTTCCATATTGCGCTTTACCAAATGTAAACCGGCTCTGTTTTCTTACTCGGTTTGACTGGTTCTTTTCCTGGTTTTCCTTAACTCAAAAGTGTGGGGTTTACAACCCCGGTCCTGTGGTCACTCTTAGGATCAAGAATCACCTCAATTCATGTCGAATTGAGGGAGAATATGGTAAGTAAAGATCTGCCGGTTCTCTATAGCACCGATCGAAATTTACAAAGGGGAGCAAAATTGACATACCTTTATGCTCTAATTCAGCTATAGAAGGGTTGTGGAAGTGTTGGGAGAGCTTGGTTTGGCCTGAGAAGGGCTTGAATTGGTCATTTTCAGCTCTACTGAAACATGGCAGCTTCGGTCCGTTGGAGCTGCTTCACTGTTCTATCACGTCGATGTTTCTCCGGTGATCCTCAAAGAAAATGGAGACTACAGTAGTATAACTGACTTCTCCCAAATCCAAAGAACCCAACCATGCCTTCTTTGGCTCAGAAAAATGCCAAAGTCGGAGCTCTGGTTCGAGCTTCATCAGAAAATGGAGCAGTAGGGAGAGAGTAGAACGGCGCCTTCTTTGCGGAATACGATGAATGAGGAGGGGCTTTTTATATAGCAAGCTTGGGGACTTCTTTGTCGTCGGATTGGCGCCTTAATGGTGGTCATTCATTGCCTGAAACTCCCTGGTCGGAGACTTTTCATCTTCATCGGCACTACTCGATTTTCTAGCGAGTGAACAGTGCTGTCATCTGAAGGAAGAAGATGACATTGTTCTGAACCGGGTTCAACACTTAAACTGGCCGGTTCAGGCCCGATTCGACCGATGTTTTCAAAATTAATTTTTTTAAATTCATCTAAATTCATTCTCTACCAAATGGTGGCCTCAATTCTCCAAATTGAATTTTCTAAGTCACCTAGAAAAATGAATTTAGGAACCGGTTCAATAGTGGTTCAAATTAGTTCAGGTCCGGTTCACCTGAACTGGTTTGGTTTTCACCTCTAATTCATCCTAAAGTCCTTTCTCATGACTTTTGTGACTCTTTAGGTCACTGGGGATCCAAAAATTTCCCGGTTTACCCTTTCTCTAACAGTTGGGGTTCGTAAACTGGTTCAGTTTTCTCACCCGGGTTGACCGGTTCTTTCCCCGGTTTCCTTGTCTTTAAGGGTCAGGGTTTACAACTCTCCCCTCTTTTTAGGAGGTTTGTCCCCAAAACTTAATTAGCAACCTTTGCATCCGAAATAATTTCCTTTGTTGTCAACTTGGGGTTTGCTTGACATGCTAACTCCTTAGTTGTTCTTTCGGTTAGCCCTTTTTATATCATTCACTCAAGGAAATTCTTTTCCTTTCCATTGTTTACTCACTCAATGGGGTTTATCATAATGAGATATGTCTTACCCACTACTCCAAGGTACATCCTTAAGTTCACTTCCTCCTCTAATTAGGGCAAGATTCTTCCTCTTGAGGGTTCTTGCTCAAAATTTCAGGATTGGGAGTTCCAAGCTGCTCAATCGTTCCCTTTTCTAGTTATTCTCTTGATCATTGAAACCCTTATCTCTGTGTCCTCTCGAGTGCTACATACTTTCTTCCATGGGTTTCAGTATTATCACCTTTTTATCTTATTTTGACCCTTTCCTCATCCTTTGTTTACAACTTCGGTCCAAATTTTATATTTTTCCTTATCATGCTTACTGTCTGACTCTTCTTTGAGGGTTGTTCTAATCTTTCCAACCTTTCAGAGTTGTATAACTTTGTTTGGTAGTATATTCTCGACTACCTTTATAGTCATTCACTCATTCATCTTGCCTTTGATGTCATGTCTTACATAATTGTGTCGATTTCCCTTACCTACTCGTCCTTCTCCAACTTCTTTATTGGGTCTTTCTGGTTCTAATTATTGAGTTTTTCCCCATGACTTACCGACATGCAGGGATTCTTCCCTTCTTATGCAATTCCTCATTTCTAGTGGCGTCCTTTCCTTAAGGACTTTCCTTTTTCTTGATCCATTCTTACTCGCTTGTGATCATTTTCATGATTCTTTATCCCGAGTTATTCTCTTTTGATCTAGGGATGAATGGATG
This sequence comes from Trapa bicornis, assembly GCA_030064425.1. Classification (NCBI taxonomy): domain Eukaryota; kingdom Viridiplantae; phylum Streptophyta; class Magnoliopsida; order Myrtales; family Lythraceae; genus Trapa; species Trapa bicornis. The sequence continues at coordinate 18,585,769 of CM057752.1, forward strand.
AAATACTCAAACTTTTCAATTAATTGTATTTAGATCCCTAAAGTTTCTTTTCTTTAACTTTAGGTCCCTAATGCCGATTTTCCCTTAATTGAGTCTCGAAACTTCTAAAATTTACACAGGGACCTCAATTTATTCAAAATCACAAAAGGGGTTCAAGTTTTTCAAATTCCCAATTTGGTACTCAATTTTCCAAAATTACCATTTTGCCCATACTTTACAAAAATGGTAAATTTTACCACCAAAATTCCAATAATTGGCCAATTGGTCCTCTGACATCTTTTTCATGACCCTCAATTTTAGGAAATTGCACTTTAGTCCCTCGAATATTCGAAATCCCCAAAATTTCCCCCAATTTCAACCTTCCAATTTGACCGGATTAGATTTCATCAAATTGACCAATCAATCAAAGTTAATTGTTGAAATTGAAGGTGGATTTAAGTTCCTACACTTCCACACAATTCAGTTGCACTTTGAATCGCACGATTTGACGCCAAAACGACCTCAAACGGAGCTTCACCAGAAAACTAAACGTAGAGAGAGAAAGCTTCAAAAGGTTACCGTCGGGGGAGCGACGGTCTGAGCTTTCAATCTAGGTAGATAGCTCTTGTCTTGAGGTCACTCTTAGGGTCAAGAATCACCTCAATTCATGTCGAATTGAGGGAGAATTTGGTAAGTAAAGATTCACCGATTCTCTCTCTAGCATTGGTCAAAATTTACCAAGGGGAGCTAAATTGTCTTGCCTTTCTACTCTAACTGAGTTGTAAGAGGGCCGTGGAAGTATTGGGAGAGCTTGGTTGGGCCTGAGAATGGCACAAAATGGCCATTTTCAGCTCAGCCAAAATAGGGCAGTTTTGGTCCACCAGAGCTGCTTCACTATTCTATCACGTTGGCATTTCTCCGGCAATCCTCGAAGCAAATGATGACTACAGTCATGTAGCTGACTTCTCCCCAAAATCCAAAGAACCCGACCATGCCTTCTTTGGCTTAGAAAAATGCATAAGTCAGAGTTATGGTTCGAGCTTCACCAAAAAATGGAGCAGTAGGGAGAGAGTGGAGTTTTCAGGTGTGAGGAGTATGAATGAGGAGGGGCACTTTATATATGAAGCTCGGGAACTTCTTGGTCATCTGATTGGTGCCTTAATGGCAGTCATTCATTGCCTAAAACTCCTTGGCTGGAGACTTTTCATCTTCTCCGACGCTGCCCAATTTTTCGGCGAGTGAACAGTGCTGTCATCTGAAGGAAGAAGACGACATTGCTTAAACCGGCCGATTCATGCCAGATTCAACCAAGTTTTTCAAAATTAAAATTTTTTAAATTTATATGAATTCATTCTCTATCAAATGGTGGCCTTAATTATATAAATTGAATTTTCTAAGTCAAATAGAAAAATGAATTTAGGAATCGGTGCAATAGTGGTTCAAACCGGTTCATGTCTAGTTCACATGAACTGGTTTGGTTTTCACCTCCAATTCATCCTAAAGTCCTTTCTCATGACTTTTGTGATCCTTTAGGTCACTCGAGATACATAAATTTCTTGGTTTACCCTTTCTCTAATAGTTGGGGTTTGTAAACCGGTTCAGTTTTCTCAATCGGGTTTACCGGTTGTTTCCCTGGTTTCCTTGTCTTTAAGGGACAGGATTTACACCTTAGGACCCATCACTACCCCTCTTGGGTATCTTGATGGTCATGTACCTCAATTACATGCACAAAACAATAGTTTTTCATATCATAGCCATTATCTTTGGTGCCACTGGTCCAACGGCCCCGACCCTCGACCCGTCCCGCAACTGTTTGTCTAGGCCGGTTTGTCTACCTGGCCCTGACACACCACCACCGGTCCATCGATTACTATCGGTCCCGACTTGGTACCATGGTGAAATCACACAATAGGTTCATTATAGATTTCATGGCTTTCTCATTTCAAGTTTGTTTACGAGCTCATGCTCATGCCAATTGGCCTTGGGCCCACTACACGTGATTTTCCAAAACCGGGTATTTAGCACTATAGTTCAAAAACTGAGGCCTCTAGCCTATCTGAGTTGTTCTAGCTTCCGTCAAGAAGGTCTCTCAAATAGTTTAAGCATTGACACACACTTAGGGAAGAACACTTATGACAAAAATGTATTTTTCACTTCATATCATAAACTGGGTGTGATGATATATGCGCTTACAACTAGCAAGCGGGTTTCTCCTTCCTTTAAGGAAGTGCATCATACCAACCGGGTATGATTTCCTCTACTTACAACTAGTAAGTAGGTTTTAGTTTAGTTCGCCCATCACCCCATCCGAGCATGATGTCAAAATCCCACTTACAAGTGGTTTTTCGTTTCTAAAGTGCTCAACTTCCTAACCGGGTATGATGTAAATAAACCCACTCACCTAGTAACCGTGACGTGTTCGTCCTTGGTCAGTTTTCCAAATCTACGTGAGCCTCCTCTTGCTTGTGTTCTAGTCACACTTGTCCCTACACGATTTGGACAGCCTTATCAATCATGGTTTGGCATAAAAGCATAGGCTCACCATTATCAATTATTTGCACTTAGGTCCCTAAAGTTCATTTCTCTTAACTTTAGGTTCATAATGCCAAATTTTGCCTAATTTGAGTCCCAAGGTTTCCAAAATTCCATTTGAGTCATCATTTTACTCAAAATTGTATAAGGGGCTCAAGTTTTCCAAATTTCCAAAAATTACAATTTTGCCCCTACTTTCCAAAAATGGCAATTTGACCCCAAATGTTTCAAAAATTGACCAATTGGTCCTTTAAATCTTTTTCATGGCCAATTGGCCTTCAATTTTGGGAAATTGCAAAGAGGTCCCTCAATTTTATGAAATCCCCAATTTCCCCCAATTTCTACCCTTCAAACTGACCGAATTTAATTTCTTCAAATTGGTCATTCAATTGGAGTTAATTGCTTAAATTGAAGGTGTGGATCAGTTCCTACACTTCCATACGATTCAATTGAACTCTAAACAGCGTCATTTGGGTCCGAATTAAGCTCAAACAAAGCTTCGCTAGAAAATTGTGTGTAGAGAGAGAAAGTTTCGAAATCTTACCGTCGGAGGTGTGGTGGTTCGAGCTCTCGATTGAGGAAGGTAGCTATTGTCTTGAGGTTCCTTCTAGGATCAAGAATTGCTACAATTGTTATCGAATCAAAGGAGAATTCTGTTAGTAAAGTTTAGCACTTTCTCTCTCTAACTTTGATCTGCAGCGACTAAGGGAGGCTGAATTGGCTTACCTTTCAGCTCCATTGAGGTCGTATGAGGGCTGTGGGGGTGCTGGGGAGGCTCGACCTTGCCTTCTAAGGCTAAGAAAACTACCGATGTTGGAGCTTTGATTTGAGCTTCACCAAAAAATGGATCTGTTGAGAGAGAATGGAGATTTCAGCTGTGAGGAGGATGAATGGAGAGTAGCTCTTTATATAAGGAGCTCAGGGACTCTCTGCCCGATAACTTTCCTTTTTGGTCGAGCTTATCCTCACCTTGAAACGGCATGTTCGGAGCCATTTTTCCTTCACCGATGTCATCTGTTTCTGCATTAAATGAACAGTGCTGTCATCTTAAGGAAGAAGACGACACTATTCTGAACCAGACCGGACCGGTCCGACCGTTCAATGTGTAAATCGGTCGGTTCAAGCCCAATTCGATAGATTTTCTCAAAATTAAAATTTTCCAATTTCATCTAAATTTATTCTCCATCTAATGGTGGCTACAATTCCCCAATTTGATCATTTTAAGCCACATAGAAAAATGAATTTTGAAACTGGTTCATGTATGACTTAAATTGGTTCAAACCGGGTCAATCCGGTTCTAGTCTGGTTCACCAGAACCGGTCTGATTTTCTCTTCCAATTTGTCCCAAGGTTCCTATCCATGATTTTTATGACTCTTTGGGTCACTCGAGATTTGTAAATTTCTCAATTTATCCTTTCCTTATCGGTTATGGTTTGTGAACTGACTCGGTTTTCTCTTTTGATCTAACTAGTTCTTTTCCTAGTTTTCTTGTCTTAAAAGGATGGGGTTTACAAAACTTAATCAGCATCCTTTGCATCGGGAATAATTTCCCTTGATGTCAACTTGGGGTTTGCTTGATATGCTAACACTTCAGTTGTTCTTTCACTTAGCCCCTTTAAATCACGACTTAAGGATTTTATTTTCCTTTTCCATTGTTTACTCACTCCATGGAGTTTAACATAACTAGGCATGTCTTACTTACTAGTCCAAAGGTACATCCTTAGGTTCACTTATTCCTCTACTTAGGGTAAGATTCTTCCTCTTAAGGGTTCTTGCCCAAGCTTTCAGGATTGGTAGTTCCAAAATATCGAATCGTTCCTGTGTCTAGTTATTCTCTTGATCATTAAAACCCTTACCTCGATGTTCTTTCGAGTGTTACATACTTGTTTTCAAAGGTTTTGGTGTTATCACCTTTTTATCCTATTTTGACATTCCTCCATTCGTTGTTTATTACAACTTCTGTCCAAATTTTATGTTTGACCTTGTCATGTTTAACTAACTGACTCTTCCTTCCTTGAGTCATATTTTTCCCTATGGTTGTTGGGCTTACATGTCCCTTACAGCATGATATGCTCTAGAACCTGTCTTTGTCATTAGAATTTTAGAACACTTCCTTAATGGTTGTTCTCAACCTTCCAACCTTTCGGGGATCGTATAACTTCGTCCCTCTTTTCGTTTGGTAGTATTCCTCTACCCTATTATCATTATCAAATCATCCTTATTGCCTTTGACGTCATGTCTTAAATATCTATGTTGATTTTCCTTACCTACTCATCCTTTCCCAACTTCCTTATTGGGGTTTTCCGGTTCCAATCATTTGGTTTCCCGATAACTTACCAGCACGCTGGGATTCTTCCCTTCTTATGTCCTTCATCATTTCCAGTGGTGTCCCCTCCTCAAGGACTTTCCCTTTGCTTAATCTACTCTTACTCGCTCGTGACCATTTCACGATTCTTTATTCCGAGTTGATCCTTTTCGGTCTACGGGTTAATTACTTGGTTTGGGGAGTTCCCTTTATGGTTTCATTCTCTACTATGTCCTTCAAAGTAGAGACTTTCACCTTAGGAGTTACATGTTCAACATTCTTACCATTCCTTGAAGGTTTCCTTTCTTTATCTCCTAATACCCTTTCTATATTGGGCATTTGAATGCTTTCAATCCTCCATTGTCTTAAAATTTCCATTTCATCCCTTATTCCTTCCATGGGTAACTTCCGATTATCGGGTCTTATTTCGTGTACTCCACACTATGCCCAACCATTCACTCTTTAGGCTCCATTAAGCGAGTGTCGACCACGACCAGTCTTGATGTTAGTGGTCATTTCCCTTAATCACTTCTTAATTGGAGGGCTTACTTCTCCAAGGTTTCTCAGATGTTCTTTTCTCTATTTCCTTATTATGGGCAGTCCACCCCTTTCTTACTTGTAGGACATCTTTTGATTCTATCTTTCTACTTACCAGTTCCTTGGGTTTAACTTGTTCCTTGGGTCCTCCTAGTATTCTTCCCTTGGTTCTTTCACCTAGGCATGCATTTCATTTGCAAGTTCATGTCCCCATCCTTCGTCACTTGGTTCCATTACCTCTTATTTGGGACATGTATCGCCCCGAGGTTTCCTTCCTTGGGAGGATTCTTACTCTTTTCTCTTGGAATTCTCTTTTCATTCTCCCTTGAGGACATCTAACCTTAAATGACATCTTTTGATTCCATCCTCTCATGCTTACCTTTACTCTTGAAACCTTGTGGCACCTCTCTTGTTCCACATCCTCGTTCCAACTTGTACCCCAGTACACGTCTATTTCTTTTAGGGAGAGCTCACATCATCCTTGTTTCAAGACCTCTTGATCATCCTGCGAGAGGCTTACTTAACCTTCTCATGGCTTTTGGTCATTAATCTGGTCTTGGCCATTGATCTCTTTAAGGATTTCCTTCATCCTTATTTCCCATATGTTTGGCCTTTCCACCTCTCACTTATTTGCTAGAGTTTTGACCTTCACGAGAGTCAGTTCGTTAAGTGCCTCGTTCCTACTATTCTCCTTGTCTAATTGTCTTAAGATAGTTGTCTCTCAAGTCTTCTTGTCCTTAATGTCCACCCTATTGCCCTTTTTAGGGTGTAGTCCTTACAACTTCCCGGTCCTTCTTAGGACGTCGTTTATTCTCCTTGACTATCTTGTTGTTACGATTTGTTTCCTTTCGCTATGTTGGTTCGAAATTCCTATTTGGCATCTCTGCCTTTTTCCAAAAGAGGTCACACTTGCCATCCCAAGACATCCTTAAACACTTATGCCCCTTTTTGAGGTTCCTAATTTCAAGTTAAGCTACTTATGATCCACTTGTTGATTCCATAGATTGGAAATTTCCTTCTTATGGTCTCACTTCCTACCTTTATCCTTTTTCTTAAGGACTTCCATCTTGGGATTTTCACATTCAACCTCCCTAACGCTCCTTGAAGGCTTTTCCTTCTTTCCTTTCTTACACCCTTCTAACATCAGTATGGTTATTTGACCTTGATCCTTCCCCATCCTCCAATTCCCTTTTTGTTCCTTATCCTTCCTTCGAGGAGCTCTTGATTATGGGTTGGTTCCTAGCACTCCACGTTATGTCTAGATGCCTGTTGAAATAGTATAAAATATTTAAGGTAATTATGATATAATCTTGGATATTAAGATTATATCATATATTCCATTTAAGGTAGTTAATAAATAGACATGTATATAATTGAGTTAGGGTTTGGAGAAAATAAGGAGGTTTCAATTTCTCATCCCCAATACCTCTATCAATATATTCATTTTCTCTTTCTCGAATCCAGTTTTGTAACATGGTATTAGAGCTAAGGTTTTCTAATATTTTCAAGGTTTTTTGATATGAAGGCTCAAGACACGACATAACTGAATTGTCGTAGAAGATGGAGAAAACGAATGCAGCATTAACAGGAAGGGAGTTGAAGGAAATTTTAGAAGGTATGGCCAAATTGCTTGTAGGAAGAGACGATGTATTGCCTCAACATAACAATACTCTCAATCGAGATTTGAAGTTGGAATTACTCCCAATAGAGCAGAGACTTAAAGGAATGAAAAACTATTTGAGTTGATCGAGAAAGATGAGACTCATACTAGAGTCAAAATATTTGGAAGATTACATTGACAACTCGTATGAAGAACCCATTGATACTACCAGCACATCATGGAAGGTGTGGAGGGCGACTAATTCTCTGGTGGTTGCATGGATAATAGGATCACTTTCTCCTTCTATCGCGGGGTTGGTAGAAGGTATTAATAAAGCATCTGATATATGGAAGATTTTGGCTACTCAATTCTCTGGTATTGGGAATATGATGACTGTGATTAAGATTGAAGATAAGTTGGACGCACTAAAGCAGGGGGAGCGAAGTATAATAGAATACAGTACTGAGCTGAAAAGGTTATGGTCTGAACTTGATTATTATGATCCATTAATTACATCTGATCCTTCAGATACAGCTTCTATTAGAGCATGGATGGAGCGACGACGTGTGATTCGCCTCCTGAGGGGACTAAATCTAGAATATGAATACAAGAGAGCAATGATATGTCATCAGTCTCCAATTCCTCCGATGGAAGATGTTATTGCTGCACTAATTCATGAGGAGTCAAGACAAAAGGTTATGAACACTTCTAAGATATCAGCAATACCAGTTCGCTCTACTCTAGCAAAATCGATTATTGACAACCGATAATGCTATAATTGTGGGAATAATGGACATATTAGCTGGAATTGTTCCTCAACACGTATTCCTGCATGGGGTGGAACAAGTCATAGCATCAGAGGACGTGGAGCCCGAGGTTAAGGTCGAGGTTGTGGGCGATTTGGGGAACAAACCTATCGTGCTAAAGGTGTTGACATTTTAAACAACGACATGTGTTATGCTAATGCTGACTCAGGTACTATTGCACATGCATTTTCTTCTAAACCATCTTCCACAGAATGGATTATTGATTCAGGCGCATCTAGACACGTGACAGGAACATCAGTAGAGTTTATTACATATACTGGTTCTCCACCTTTTACCCATAATAGAGTTCAAACTGCTAATGGCACATTTCAACCGGTTATGGGATTCGGCTTGATTAAATGTACTTCATCAATTACATTATCATCAGTTCTACATGTCCCATCATTTCCGGTTAATCTATTATCAGTTAGTGCAATTAGTGATCAATTGAACTGTCAAGTAATCTTTGATCGAGATTCATGTGTCATTCAGGAAAGGAATACTAAGAGAACAATTGGGACTGGATGGAGGCTTGATGGATTGTGGTATCTTATGAGAGATGAGTCTAGCACAACTTTAACCACTACTTTGTCTGAATGAGCAATGAATGAAGTCATATTGGAGCATCGTCGTCTTGGTCATCTATCGTTTGAGAATCTTAAGAGGGTAAGGCCTGACTTGATGAATAATGTAGAACGTAGCAAGCTTGTATGTGATGCTTGTGAGTTTGGAAAATATACAAGAACACGTTATTCTCCTACTGGTTTAAGAAGTATTTCACCATTTTCATTGATACATTCTGATGTTTGGGGACCATGTCCAGTTACTTCGATTGGCAGATTCAGATGGTTTATTACATTTATTGATTGTTACTCAAGGATGACATGGGTATATTTGATGAAAAAAAAATCTGAGACACTGGTTTGCTTTAAAGATTTTTTAGCTTTGGTGCAAACACAATATAATGTCAAAGTGAGTACTCTCCGTACAGATAATGGTACTGAATATGTTAATAGAGAATTCTCATCGTATTTATCTACAAAGGGGATTCTGCATCGGACCACATGTCCAGATACACTAGAACAGAATGGAGTGGCAGAACGGAAGAATCGACACTTGTTAGAGGTAGCTCGCACACTTCTATTTACAAGAATGTTCCAAAATATCTATGGAGTGAAGCAGTATTGACGACAACATATTTAATTAATCGGATGCCTTCTCAGATATTAAACTTTCAATCTCCTTGTGAACTTTTGATGGGACGCAATATATATGCAGCCTGTCCTCGTGTATTTGGTTGCGTATGTTTTATGAGAGATCATCGTCCTACAGTAACTAAACTTGATCCACGCGCATTGAAGTGTATTTATGTGGGCTATTCTAGCACTCAGAAAGGTTACAAGTGCTGGTGTCCAAGCGAGAGAAGACTTTTTGTGAGTATGGATGTAACATTTCGTGAGAATGAACCCTTTTATGGTCAATCAACAACGTCATCCACAGTGCTAGATGATTTGATTGAAGCACAACATGGAAATGAAGAGAGAATTAGTGATAATAAAGAAGATGATGTCATTGTAGGTATAATCTCATGTCCTAAGAGATTGAGTAGCAATGAAGGGGGGACCAATGAACCAGAATTAAAGGCTTATAGTAGAAGGAACAAGAGTTGTGCTCAGGGGGAGGAAGATAAAGAAGATGATTAAGAGCGACAAGAACAGATATTTATACCACACTCATTGCCCACATATGTCCCAGATACCCATTAATCTTCTGATGATTCCTCATCATCACCGGATGTCCCAGATACCCATCAATCTTCTGACAATTCCTCATCATCACCAGATATCCCAGATACCCATCAATCTCCTGACGATTCCTCGTCATCACCAGATGGTAATTAATCTCTGCCCATTGCTATTCGTAAAGAATCTAGAGCTAATGCAGGAAAACCTCCAATTAGATATGGTTATGAATATAATATATCTAATTATGTCTCATATGAATCTGTCCCATCTACATACAAGACCTTTATTGTATCATTACAGTTAGTGCACATACCAAGAAATTGGCAAGAGGCTAAAAATGATCCAAAGTGGCTTGCAGCAATGCATGAGGAGATGCGTGCATTAGAGAAAAATAAGACATGGGAACTGGCATTACTTCCAAGCGGAAAAAAGGTTGTTGGATGCAAATGGGTATTCACTGTTAAGCAAAATGCTGAAGGAAAGGTTGAAAGGTATAAAGCAAGATTGGTAGCAAAAGGCTACAGCCAGACGTATGGAATAAATTATGATAAAACATTTGCACCAGTTGCTAAAATGAGTACCATCAGAATACTTATATCATGTGCTGCCAACTTTGGATGGAAATTACATCAATTAGATGTAAAGAATGCATTTTTGCATGGAGACTTACAAGAAGAGGTATATATGGAGATTCCACCTGGATTTGATATAATGAAGACCACTGGGAGGGTATGTAAACTTAAGAAGTCTTTGTATGGACTCAAGCAATCACCAAAAGCTTGGTTTGACCGATTTCGACATGCAATAGTTAGAATGGGATATCAACAATGCAATGGAGATCACACAGTTTTCTATCGACACTCAAATAGTCAAATTGCTATCCTTGCAGTATATGTAGATGATATTATTATAACTGGAGATGATAGCGATGAGATATTGCGACTCAAGCAAAGATTGAGCAAAGAATTTGAAGTGAAAGATTTGGGTGCACTTAAGTATTTTCTCGGTATTGAGATAGTCAGGTCTAGGACAGGCATAGTGCTTTCTCAAAGAAAATATCTATTGGATTTACTTACTAAAACAAGGATGTTGGGTTGTCGAACTGCTGCTACTCCAATTGAACCAAATCATAAGCTATGTGCTCAGTCAGGGGACCCAGTGGATAAAGAACAATACCAAAGAATTGTGGGACGACTTATCTACTTGTGTCACACACGACCGGACATAACATATGCGGTTAGTATTGTAAGTAGATATATGCATGATCCTAGGACAGAACATTGGGAGGCAGTTATGCGAATATTGAGATATCTAAAGAGTAGCCCGGGAAAAGGCCTTTGGTTCAAGTCTCGAGGTCATACTAAAGTTGAAGGATTTTGTGACTCTGATTGGGCTAGTTGTGTAGATGATAGAAGATCGACATCAGGTTATTGCGTGTTTGTTGGAGGTAATATTGTATCTTGGAGAAGTAAGAAACAGGAGGTGGTCGCAAGATCAACGGCAGAGGCAGAATATAGAGCTATGACTCAGGGCATATGTGAGATAATATGGATAAAGAACTTATTGATGGAGTTATGTTTATTCAGGAAAGAACCCATTAAGTTATGGTGTGATAATAAATCAGCGATCAGCATTGCTAACAATCTAGTTCAACATGATAGAACCAAACATATTGAAATTGATCGATTCTTTATCAAAGAGAAACTTGAGAGCAAGATCGTGGAGCTACACTACATGAAGACTGGCAAACAATTAGCAGATTGTTTAACTAAAGGATTACGACCTAAAGAGTGGATTAATATTTGTAACAAGATGGGAATGATAGATATTTATCGCCCATCTTGAGGGGGAGTGTTGAAATAGTATAAAATATTTAAGGTAATTATGATATAATCTTGGATATTAAGATTATATCATATATTCTATTTAAGGTAGTTAATAAATAGACATGTATATAATTGAGTTAGGGTTTTGAGAAAATAAGGAGGTTTCAATTTCTCATCCCCAATACCTCTCTATCAATATATTCATTTTCTCTTTCTCGAATCCAGTTTTGTAACACTGCCCATCAATGGTCCCTTTGAGAGGTACTTTGTCACGCCTTGACCCAGTTTGGTTGGATCCCCATGAACAATCTATCACTCTCCCGATTTATTAAGGGTTCTCCCCTTCTCTAAGCCGTGGGGAGTAAGGCATCCTTTTTCACATGTACCTTTCCTAGAATAACATTAATAAAAACTGAATATATTAACCTTACATACATGTCTTACAGGTTTAGCTTTAGGTGAGTTTTCCCTTGGTTACCTAAAAAGGGGGTAAAGGGATGGGGTGAATTCAACAACTCAGTGAATGGGTGTTAGGTGAGAGTTTTCACAAAATCAATTTTAATCAGAGTGTGCCAGACTCCTCATTTCATTAAAAATGCTTTTCTTCAAATTGCGGTTTATAAAAACCTTTTTCCAAGGTTTACCAATTCATTTCCAAGGATTCTCAAATCCTTTCCAATGTTTTCATAACCTCTTTCCCATTTCCATATTAGGTGTGTTTCATAAACAACACACGCCCTTCATCAAGAAGGGTTCACACACATTCGTGAGATGCAGTTATGCCGACTACACTCACTTGTGGATCAGAGTGTCTTTACCATCCACCCTGATTGAAGTCTTTGACTTCTACTCGAAGTCTGAGTGAACGTCTCCGACGTCCTACCATCAGACCCAATATACTTCATGCATATATGAGGATGGAGACCTCATCTCGACCCCACCCTGATCTCATGCGCATGAAGCTACGTCGAGTTTCCCTTACTGCTGGCATGACAAACTACCCTTATCTCCACCATGTCATCCAGTAGCCCCTTGGATGCATCACTACCCCTCTTGGGAGTCTTGATGGTCCCAAACCTCAAGTGCATGCACAAACAAAATTTTCCAGTAAGCCATTAATCTTTGGTGTCGCTGGTCTAATGGCCCCGACACTCAACTCGACCTGCAGCTGTTTGTCTAGACAGGTCCGTCGACCTGGTCTTAACGCATTGTCGCTAGCCCATCGAGTATGTCGGTCTTGTCTTGGTACCATGGTGAAATTACATAATCCATTTATTAGGAATTTTCATGGCTTATACATCATTTTTGTTTATGAGCTCCTCCTCATGCCAACTGGCCTTGGGCCCACTGTAAACGATTTTCCAAAATCGGGCATTTAGCCCCACAAGTTCCAAAACTGAGGCCTCTAGCCTATCTGAGCTATTCGAGCTCTCGTAAAGAAGGTTTACCAAAATTTTTAAGTACTGTCACATAGACACGGGAGAGAACTTCTGACAAAATAACCTTTCAACTTGTCCATCACACCAACCATGCGTGATGACATCTCCGCTTATAACCAGAAAACGGGTTTTCTACTTTCTTTTAGGAAGTTCATCATACCAACTGGGTATGATCTACTTACAACCGGTAAGTAGTTTTTCCATGTATTTTCCACATCACTCCAACTAGGTGTGATGTTAAAATTCCATATAGAAGTGGTTTTTCATTTCCGAAGTACTCATGATCCCTACCAGGTATGATGTGAATAATCCCAATCACCTGATATTTGTAGTGTATTTTCTCTAAATCGACTTTTTGCCTCCACACGAGTTTATTCTTGCTGGCGTTCTGGTCCTTCGTGTTCCATCAAGAGTGCGGCGGTCTGAGCTTTCGATCGTGTAGGTCGCTCTTGTCTTGAGATTCCTCCTAGGATCAAGAATTAAATCAATTCATGTTGAATTAACATCGTGTCCCCATCGTCCATACTTGTAACAGGTTATTTCCTTGCATGGACTGATGTGGTTCCTCCTTTACTTTGAGCATTGCAGGGTCTTTCTAGGGGATTGTTGGTGGTCAGGTGCTTCGTCGTCCTTGAGTCTAAATACCCTAAGAGTTTTCTTGTTGAGTCTTATTTGTCAAAGGATCACTCTAAGAGTCCTCCTAGATTTCTTAATTCCTTAATTTAGTTTCCTTAACTATGATGGGATTCTCCCTTGTTTCTATGGTAGCGCGGGTTTGTTTGGTTACTTTTCTTGAGGCCATTTTCCTAGCAAGATCACATCATTTGAGAGACAAGGTTTTAGGAATTTGGAGTACTTCATTAATAGAGGAGTATAACATGTTGGGGTTTTAGTTCTCTTATAAAAAAAATGGTCACATAATAGATAGGGAGCTACAGGGTTCTTGATAAGCACCCTCCTTGGTAAGGTTATACGCCCTTACTACCATTCTTGGCTTCAAGCTTGGCTCCCTTCGTACTCAGGGTTGTAACCCTAACATATCCAAGCACCATACTCCTTGGTGGTACTGGATACTTCCCTATTTGGTCCTTTGGGACCTCTACTATGCCTTAGGCATTGGGGAGCTTCTAGGGTTGTCTTCCTACGATGATAGAGTGTTGGGTGGTGTTAGTGATGTCAATCCTAGTTTTCTTGGTTCCTCTCTTGGGAGCCATTTGAAAATTTTAAAACTTATTTCTCTTAGCTACTATGTTATATAGTCTTGATAATGTACTCGAGGAAACAGGCTTTGATACCACTCAAGTTGTCATGCCCAAACTCGAATTGGTCGAATCCCTGTAAGCAACCCGCCACTCCCTTTGGTCTATAAAGGGTTTCACCCTCTTCTAAACTGTGAGGAGTAAGGCATCCTTTTTCCTGTTTTTCCTGGAATAACATTATACAAAACTGAATATATTAAATTGATCATACATGTTGTATATTTCAACTACAGTAGAGTCTTTAGGGTTGGTTTTCCTTGGTTACTTGAAAAGGGGTAAGAAGGGAGGGGGTGAGTTCTACAACTCAGTAAGCGGGTGTTGGAGTGAGTTTTTAAGAAAACAGCTTAATTCAAAGTGTGCCAAAATCCTTATTTTCTTTTAATAAGGATGTATCACCCCGACCTGGTTTGGTCGGATCCCCGTGAACAACCGACCGCTCTCTTGGTTCAAGAAGGGTTTCCTCTTCTTTTATTCAAGAGGAGTCAGGCGTAATCTCAACCTTGTTCCCTATAATAACATATATCAAATAAAATGCAGGCTTAAGAAAGTTAAGCATACCTGACAGAGGGTAAGTCTTGGTGTTATCCCTAGTCATTTCTCTATTTCGTGAAAATGGATAAAAATGGTGGCTGAGTTTCTACAACTCAGTGAATTGGTATAAAAAAACTTTCAATAAAAATGATTTTAAATTTGAGTTTGCCAGACTCCTTATTTTCTTTAAATTTCTTTCTTTCTTGTTTTCTCAATTTTCAAAGCCATTTCTTCATCATCAATCACAAACAGTGTGTTTAGCAACCAACACATGCCCTTCATCATGAAGGGATCACACATTCGTAGGGCAGCACGTCCACTACACCCACTTGTCGCGTCGGAGCGACTTTACCGACCACCTAGATAGAAACACGTCCACTACTACCCTAAGAATTAGTGGATGTACGTGACATCTAACCCTCAATCCCATAAAGAAAACTCTATGTCCGTATGAGGATAGAGACCTCATCCCAACCCCCCACCTTAGTCTCATGCGCATGAAGCTACATCGAGCTTCCCTGACTGCTGGCACGACAATTTGCTCTTATCTCCACAATGTTGTCCAGTAGCCCCTAGGACGCATCACTACCCCTTTTGGGCATCTTGAAGGTCATGTACCTTAGTGCATGCACAAAACAATAGTTTTCCACATAAGCCATTTAATTTGTGGTGCCACTGGTCCAACGGCACCGACCCTCAACTCGACCTGCAGCTGTTTGTCTTAACTGGTCCGTCGACTTGTCATGTCGCACTGTCGCTAGTCCATAGAGTATGTCGGTCCTGTCTTGGTACCATGGCCAAATATATCATTCATTTAAAGTTTTCATGGCTTAAACTCATGTTTGACTATGAGCTCTTGCTCGTGCTAACTGGCCTTGGGCCCACTGTACGAGATTCTCAAAATCAGGCATATTAGCCCCCAAGTTCAAAAAATAAGGCTTTTAGCCTATCTGAGCTATTCGAGCTCCCGTCAAGAAGGTCTCCCAAAAGGTTTAAGTAGTGGCACACAGTCAGGGGAGAGCACTTCCGACAAAATAATCTTTTCATCTATCCATCACACCAACCGGGTGTGAGGACATCTCCGCTTATAACCGATAAGCGGGTTTTCTACTTCATTCCAAGAAGTTCATCATACCAACCCGGTATGATCTACTTACAACAGGTAAGTAGTTTTTTTTTGTGTAATTTCCATATCACTCCATTCAGGTGTGATGTTTAAAAATCCACTTAGTAATGGGTTTTCATTTTCGAGGTGTTTATCATCCCAACCGGATATGATATAAAAATCCCACTCACCAGATAATGTAATGATTTCCTCTTAACCAGTTCTTTGTCTTCTTGTGAGCTTTGTCTTAGTTGGTGTTCCTGATATCTCATATTTCTACACGGTATGAACATCCTTGTTCATTATCCTTTATCTTAATAGCATTCATTCATTATAAATGAATAAAATATCCCACTTTTCAAATATTTGTAATTTGGTCCCTAAAGTTCTTTTTCCTTTACTTTAGGTACCAAATGCTGATTTCCCCCCAAATTGAGTCCCAAAACTTCAAAATTATAATTTGAGACTTCAATTTATTCAAAATTACATAAAGGTGTTCAAGTTTCCCAAATTCCCAATTTGGTCCGTAATTTTTTCAAAATTACCATTTTGCCCCTACTTTCCAAAAATGGAAATTTGACCCCAAATATTTTAAAAATCAACCAATTGGTCGTCCAAAATCTTTTTCATGGCTAATCGGCCCTCAATTTTGGGAGATTACAAAGAGGTCCCTCAATTTTACGAAATTCCCAATTTTCCCCAAAATTTTCCCCTAATTTCCCCTTTTAAACTGGTCGAATTTGATTTCTTCAAATTGACCATTCAATCGGGGTTAATTGCTTCATTTGGAGGTGTAAATCAGTTTCTACACTTCCATACGATTCATTTGAGCTTTGAATCGCATGAATTGAGGCTAAAATGAGATCAAACAGAGCTTCATCGGAAAATTGTGTGTAGAGAGAGAAAGCTTCGAAAGCTTACCATCGGAGGTGCGGTGGTTCAAGCTTTCTATCTAGGCAGGAAGCTCTCGTCCTAAGGTTCCTCCTAGGATCAAGAATCGCTACAATTAACATCAAATCGAGAGAGAATTCTATTAATGAAGTTTCACAATTTCTCTCTCTAACTCCGACGGAAAATGAAAAAGGAGGGCCGAATTAGCTTACCTTTCAACTCTATTGCGGTCGTGTGAGGGTCGTAGGGGTGTTGGGAGGGCTTGGTTTGGCCGGAGGAGCGCTGAATTTGGCTGAGCTTAGATCGACCTAAACAGGGCAGATTCAATCCTTAAGAGCTGCTAAACTATTTGATTCCATCGGTGCTTCTCTATTGGTCATTGGATTGAACGTAGGTTGCTGTCAGGTAGCTAACTTCCCCAAAGTCTAAAGAAACTGACCTCACCTTCTAAGGCTGAGAAAAATGTCTATGTCGAAGCTCTGGTTCGAGCTTTGTCAGAAAATGGAGCAGTTGGGAGATAATGGACATTTGAGGTGTGAGGAGTATGAATGGAGACAAGCTCTTTATATATGGAGTTCGGGGACCCTCTGCTCGAAAACTTTCCTTTTTGGAAAAGCTTATCCTCACACTGAAACGACCTGATTGGAGCCATTTTTCTCTCATCGGCATCATTCATTTATGCATTGAATGAACAGTGTTGTCATCTAAAGGAAGAATACGACACTATTCCGAACCAGTCCAACCAGTTCAATGTGTAAATCGGTCAGTTCATGCTCGATTCGACCGATTTTCTCAAAATTAAAAATTTCTAAATTCATTCTCTATCCAATGGTGGCTTCAATTCCCCAATTTAAATATTTTAAGCCATCTAGAAAAATGAATTTAGCAACCAGTTCAATGATGGTTTAAATTAGTTAAATCTGGTTCAGGTCTGATTCACTTGAACCGGTCTGGTTTTCTCCTCCAATTTGTCCTGAGGTCCTTTTCCATCTCTTTTATGACTCTAAGTCACTTAAGGTTTGTCGATTTCTCATTTTTCCCTTTCTCTATCGGTTAAGGTTTATGAACTAGCTCGATTTTCTCTTTTGAATTGACTGGTTATTTTCCCAGTTTTCTTACCTTTAAGGGATGGGGTTTGCACGTAGACTAAAGTGCAAAGTTTGAGGAATAGTTTGTAAAAGAGGAAAACTTGGTAAATAGTCCTTGAGAGAATGCTAAGGTGCTAATAGGTTATTTTGAGACAAATAGAGATGTCAAAAATAATTTTCAAGAGTTTAGGGGGAAATTAGTCATTTTTGGAAAATGAGGGGGTAAAATGCTAAATTTTGCCTAAAAATGACAAAATGATAATTTTCTCCATGTGGAGCAAAATTGTTAGTGTCAACAAGTTGTGGATGAAAATAATAATTTTAGAAAAATAAAGGGAGTGAAAATTAAGGTTTTTCAAGAAAAGGAAAAAAAATGGCAATTTTGCATATTTGAGGGCTTTAAGATGAATTTTAGAGAAAAATGACCAAAGGGTCATTTGAAAAATTTTAGAAAATTTCATGATTGGAATGAGACCATGTAAATTTTAGTGAAAAAGGGTTGTCAATGTACAAATCGGACGAACAGTGTCATTGGGGCAAAACTGTAATTTATGAAACTTTCAGGTCGGTATAAGATATATCAATATAGACCTAACTCTAAAAAGTTGTATAAGTTTCAATGATGTGTATATATACACATATGTAATGATCGTGCAAGCAAATAACAATGATTCAAAATACCTTTGGGATGAACAAGTCCCGAATAACAATTGAGAGTTCTCCCTATTATATGAGATGAAGTGCTTATTAGTACATGCTTGTGATGTACATTATGAAGTGTGATGGGATATTGATAGGATGTATTTGGGAGCTAGTGTTGACGTCCAAGGTTAATTGGAAGCAAAAATATAAGGCAGGTGTGATGTATTAGCTTCCGAATCGCCCGATACCTATGAAATGTTTGAGTATACCTGTGTGCACGGAGGTCAGGTAATGCTCAAGTATATGTATATTTATGGCATGGAGAGTGGGAAAATTCAAATTATACAGATGATCGAGGGCATTGCCATGACATCCCTATGAGAGGATGGACTTTTATAGTATCTTAGGAGTGTGGATACACGAACACACATACACTCATAGCCCCGAGCACTCGTGTATGAGGACTCGGAGGATATAATTGTGCCTTGATTGTTATGTGACATTGCATTGTATGAGAATTTTGTGTTTGGGGTTGAAACATCTAATGAGATTAAGGCTCTAAAACTCAAAGAATGAACACAATGCCTAAAGTTTCATGAATGATTAACATAGGGTAAAATGTATATGTATCAACTCATATGTATAATATATAAAAATCTCTCCATGTCTGATATTTTGGGTAGAGAACTAGGGTAAGAATCATGAAGTGGTTCGACATCAATGAATCTATTCATTGAGTTGAGAGTTCACCCCTCCTAAACCATTTTTCAGGTAAAGGGAGAAACACGTTGATAGATGTAGGTGTCGAATACGCCACGCTACCTACACAGTAGAAATGAAGTATAAATCTCAAGAACTCAACACGTAGGTTATTGATTTTTATCAAATATTATTATTCCTCAAGGATTTTCTACTTATATTTTATAAGATGAATTATCTTGAAGTAAAATTTTAAATATAGTAGAACATTTTATATTCTTAGTGTTTCATCCACTTAATTTTACAAGTGTGGTGGTACCCATCATTGTAGTATTGAGAGTACGTTGTCTATTGTTATCGAATTAGGCCAGAAAATTAGGTTGATGACACCCACCATTTTAGTATCAAGAGTATGTTGCCTATTATTATCGAACTGGATCAGAAAACTGGGTTGGGCAAGACACTATATATATTGACGATCAATTTTCCCTTGCCTCTTTTTGTTCAGGGTTTAGGTCCCAAGACTTCTACTCCTTGGAGCGAAACCTTCTTTCGGTTGGTATCCTCTAAAATCATCCCTCTTGGGGCTTGTTAGCTCATAGACTTCGCAATATGGTTCTCTATCGTTTCATGTCTAATCATATCTAATCAAGTCTAAGGGTTAAACTCTTTTCATTTTGGCTAGTTTTATAAATGATTTTGACTTTGCATTAGTCTTGAGTTTTATTAAAATCTTAGATAATATATTATTTCCTATTTTATTTTCTAAAATATTTTTAGTTTCAAAATCTAAATTTAAAAAAAATTATGTACTTTAGTACGACTTAACTTGTCACACCCCGATCCCATTTTCAAGTCAATCGTACAAATAGCTCGCCAAATCCTCACGATACTATAACAATTGATGTCAAACCACTTTACTACTAACAAGATTTAAGATTTAAAATATAAAATATATATAAGAATTTTCTTCAAAAGACAAATACAAAATAAATTATTTTAAGAAAATATATTATAATATAATAGATTAATGTAAAGATCTTTATATTTTAGTAGTTAATAATTTTTATTGTTCGTTATTTTCTAGCCCAATAAACACCCTTGTCTTTCATAGTTTCTTGAAATAGGAAATTCGAGTAAATGAGCTTTAATGCTTAGTGAGAATTTACTAAAATGGATACTTTATTTACTGGCTAATACTCAAAATATTTATAATGAATATTTTAAATATATTATAAATAAAGTTCATTATTCAAAATCTTATTATTTTTAAATTTTTTCCCAAATAATTTCACACAATCTGTATGGAGTTAGATTAACCTCCGCAAATAGTTCGAAAGCAGCGAGTATCGCCATAACCATAGAGACATTTTTTTCCAAAATGTGAAATATATGATATATTTCACCTCCTCTAGGTCAACAAAAATTGGACCGCTCTTATTTGCATCCATGAATCCAGTATCCTTTATTAACTATACTAAGCATATTTTGATATATTTTCTTATGTAATACACAAAAATAAGTTATTAAAAAATAATTTTATTCATAGAAACTTATCTTGTAAATTCTTTCTATTAATGTTGTTATTACAAGGTAAATTTATTAACATTCTACTTAAAATATTTATTTAGAAAACTATAAATATTTTTTATTTTAATCAAATTTATAATTTTTTTATTAGGTCATGACAATTTATTTTCAAATATTGGACTTTTAATCCATTTTTTTTATCCATATTAGATTGTAGCCCATTTTTTAAAATAGTGGAACTTATAATCTTTTATAATTGAGGTAGTGTCTTATGTTAAACATTCAATTCTTTAACTTATTAGATTATAGTAACCTTCTTAAATTTTTAAGTGCATTTATTAAGTGCCTAACTACATTTAACTTATTATATTCCTTTTAATAGACCCCTAATTAATCTAAAATTAATTATATTCTTCATCATTTATATCTAACCATTACTAATTATTATTAAATCTTCACAATCAAGATTAAATCACTTAACTAACTTGTAATTATTTATTTACTTATAATTAAACTTCTATTATATTTTAATGTCTCTTTTTATAAAGTGATAAAACTTTACTATTTAACTTAAATCAAAATTTCCTTAAAATTCGTAGTATTAATATCTCATAAATTTCTAATGTATTATTAATATTCATTCACTATTATATATTAATCCTTTAATAATATTTCACTAATTATCCTTAAATATTTTTAATTATAATTTTATTATAATTAATTTATACTATTTATAATAAATCTAAAATATCCTTAAATATCTTTTAAATTAATAAAATTTCCTAAAATTTCTATTTAACCAATAAATTTTCTTTTTTATTACATCTAAACCCCTATTCATTCAAATTACAAAAAAAATTACCCCAAAATTCTAAATTTATCTCAAATAATTTTTGCACTTACACTCATTTAATTTTCTTTATTTCAATTTATAATAAAAAAATTTCTAATTCTATACTAATAATCATCCGTGATAGATTATTTTAAGTTTTAAATAATTTGATTTGGTACGAAAATGGCCGAAAAATAAGATTTGTTAAAAAAATGAGTTAGAAATAGAAAGGAGAGAGATCAAACCATTTTCCAATGAGTTGAAGATATGAGAAGTTAACCCAGATCCTCAAGTATCTACTATAATCAAGTAACATCCAATTTGGTTGATGTAATGACCTGAATTTGCCTATGATCAAAATTTTAATTTTTGTAGTGGTTGGTTACAATGGAATGACCTGAATTTGCCTGTGAACTAAATTTGTGTTTGATGAGAACAATGGCAGTGCTCATAGTCCTTGAATTTGCCTATGATCAATTCAATTAGTGTACGATCCATATGTCTACATTTGTTGGTACATTTGTTGGTGAGATATGCGCCCATAGTCCTTGAATGATGCCTGAAGGCCGTGGCCACGGTCGTTCCTTGAGGGTCATTTTCAAGAAAATAAAAGCATTGATGAAGTATCTGAATGGCTTACAAGTTACTTGATTCATTGGATGATAAATTCTGAACAAATACGTATTTTTAAAAATATGTAATATTTTGAAAGAGTACATGAATGTAACATGAACAAACTTCCATTTACACTTTTGGAAATATCAGTTTTATAAATGTTGAATGCTTTATGAATAGTCTCTATATTTGTTCATTTTGAGTATAACTGAAATATAGAAATTAAACCTTTCATGTTCATCTTAGCACTCACTATAGTGAAGAACAATCATGTTGAATTCCGCTTAAAAAATTCAAAATATAAACATTTGAATAAATTACATGAATATCTAATTTTTATATTTTTTGAGTATTAGATATTTTGTAAATATTTAAGTTATTTGACACATTTTTTAACTGAACTAATACTTTATATTTTGATTTATGTGTTACATTGATATTAATATTATGTTAGTATTTAAAATAAAATAGATAGCTGTATTGGCATATTAATCCAAACCATAACAACAAGACTTTTAGTAATATGTAACGCAAAAAAATTAATAAAATATTTATTTATAAGGTGATAATAACTCTATGATAAAAAAATAATATCATATATCATGAAATGATCTTATCAAATTAATAAAATATCAAATATCTAGTTAAAATAATATGATAATAATCTAAAGACGTGTAGAGGAGCAGTTTCTGTTGTCCTCTTGAGAGTAGTAATATGAATGAATTGTTATGATCTTTGAGAATGGTGTGCTGTCTTCATCCCAGACCCTGCAAATGGGCAAAATATTGGACCCAATTTCACCGTGAAGCTAGTACGTGTGGGGACTTTAGTACATCATGGTAAACACGACAAGTGTGTTAGGCTCCTTTTCTGCAGCCTAATTCATCTAGGATTGAAGTGGCTAAAGGAGTACAAAGAAGGGCTACGAGCTGCTTCACTTGAAAGGGATAGATAACAAGTGAATTGATTGCAGAGGGAGACTTAGATGAACAGATGGATGGTACACTTTTCACTAACATGGGGATGTTGTTGGTCCCATTAATGAGAGGAAAGTGGACAGAGAGAAAAATCAATTGTTGAGCAGCCAAACAAACTCATCTTAACTTCTCTAGTTGCTCCAAAAAATTCAAGGTTTCCCACTGTTCATATCTGGAAGTATGGAAACCCAGTAGAGGAATCAGCAAAAAGAAGATTACTGGTGAAAATCATCAAATGGAAAAAGTGAACTTAGATACAAACAGCTGTTTGAATCCTCCTCCTCATCCCAGCTGAGGATCAAGAAGCCTTTTATTCTTTTGTCCCTCTCACCCTGCTTGCCGGAAGAACTGATCTACCATATTGATACTGGAAAAAACTGCAATAAATGAGTTGAGATTGCATTAACTGATTTACCACATAGCTCCCCTCCCACCAGGAACATTGAGCAGGCAAGTTTTTCCCTAAATAGAATAATCTTCCATGCATTAACTCCCACCTATTCTTTCTTCTTCATCTTAAAATCTCATTCAATTCACCCCTCCCTTAATGAGGTCTTCAAATACCCCTTCTTTCCTACCCATAATTAATGGTGCAATAAAAGATGAGTCCCATCTCCATCTTCATCCATCCATCTTCCCTCTCTCTCTCTCTGTTTTCACGCCACCATTCAAATCAAAACCTTGATATACATATATATATATAAGTATACTGCTGTTACTATTGGATTTACCCTAGACCCTCGTTCTCTACCTCGACTCCATATCTCCCTCCCTTTATTTCCAATCCTCTTCTCTTCTAGACCAGAGCTCTCCGAATCCATCTCGAGAATCAGTACAGCTCGAAAGAATTATAAATAAAGTGAGTACCAAACAAATAAGTCTCCTTATAGTTCCCAAACTGTGTGAGCTTGCAGCTGTGACATTTGCGGCGGCCTGAATGATCATACGATTTCATATGTTTATTACTTTTTTAGGGTTTTGAAGGTGGAAGCTGAGCAGACGTTAAGACAATGATGAACAGTGGAGGAGCAAGCGGCAGCCCGAAGCTGGAGCTGACTCTCAACCTCTCTCCCACCAGGCCGCGGCCGAGCGGCGCAGGAACCATGCTCGAGTCTCCCGTCACAAGAGCAGGCAGTTTTGGGTACCCGCCGAGCAACCGCCTCATGCAAGAGCCCCTGGCAGCGTCTGCAGCGGCGACCTCGATGGTCCTGGTGGGGTGCCCACGGTGCCTCATGTACGTGATGTTGTTGCCAGGGACTATCCCCAGGTGCCCTATATGCAAGAGCACCGTCTTGGTCGCCTTCCTCAACAATGAACCGCTCGTCGGTGCCCAGAAGAGAAGCCCATGAACTGATTAATGATCACTCGAAGATATATAATTATATATACCTAGCAACCTTCTTCAACATGTAGTACTGATGAACTTATAATATATATATATATATAATAGATATCCACATATATGTGTTTATGTGCATGTGTGTGCACTTATAATGAAAGAAATATATATTTTAATTCATATATTATTTTCAACGTCTACCACTATTTAGTCATTAATCCACTTTACATCAATTTGACAGTTTTTTTTATTTTTACATACTTAACCCATCTAACATTGATTTTATCATCATTTACATTATCTTCCTCCTTTTTTTTACATTAATTTAATCTTATTTTTATATTAATATTATCATTCTTTACATCAATTTCATTCCTTTTATATGAATTTCATCGTTTTTAGTTAAAAAAAAATAATGTCTTCCTCATCTAACTCATTACTTGAATTTTGTCCTTTGGTTTTAGATCAATTAATCAACCACATCTCTAGAAGTACTTAAATCAATTTGAGCTGACAAACAAAAACCCTTACGTCCAATTTTTCAATAAATTTTCCATTACGAGAATTTCATAAATTTCTATATTTTAATTTATTTATATTATCATATTCTACTAACACAATTTTGACAATTTTTTTATAAATGAGATTACCTATTGAAAACATGGAATAAATGTGTGGTAAGTTTATAAATGTTAATAAAATCTGTGAATTAATTATGAACTCCTAAGAAATTATATTCCTTTTAATCTAAAAAACTAAAATAATAGAATATTTTTTAATGGTGAATGCAAATCCAGCTAGTAGAATCACGCTTTAAAGACCCACTACACTTACACCAAAATAGTTGAGTGATTTGTCACTAAATATTTAAGTTGATAGGTTATAAATTTATTTACACTATTTTTTTATACTTTTAAATGAGAAATGTTAGATCCAATACAAAGAAGATTAGTCAATATACAAGAGGAAAGTTCGGAAATGAGCCTACGCCACCACCAAGAAGGATAATTAGTTCCAATGAGTTTCAACAAAAAAAAAAAAGAAAAATATGAAAACCTCTCACGTTTGTTCCAAAAAACTGTCCCTTCAGAAACTAAATTGAATATCTACACCATATTCACAGCCATGCATCAACCTCAAGTCAAAACATGCTCACACCTCATTTATGAGTTAATTGTCGAGTAGTTGTGGAGAAGATAGGGAGGAAGTGGATAGTTTTAAAAATAGATTAATAATTGAGCTTAAAGTTTTTTTTTGTAAATAAAAGCTAAAATGTATTGTTTTGTAGGAGAAATTGTCCGTTGTGATATTTTTTATTTCCTACATTTGGTTGCAACCTCTTGTTCCCCATATCACTCTTGCTGATGCTACTTAGATATGTCGGTTATTGCTCTTGTGATGATGGATAAGGTTGAAATGTGTTACATTCATAGCACTAGTGAGTTATGATATTACTCCTTAAACTTAAGGGTCAAGCGAACATTGAGATTATAGCTCAACATCTTGAATAGAACGTTGGAAAACCCTTAAAAGAAAATTGGCTAATTGAGCACCCATACTAATAAATTGATTTGGTATATACTTATAACTAACTCGTAATAATAGTCAATATCAATTTATTTGTTAAGGTTACACCACACAACAAATTTACCTTGAGATAAATTGTTAATATTGTAACATATTGTATTACTCGATTTTTAAAGAAGTGAAATGGTTTGTCAAATAATATGCAAATTGTAGTTAAACCAATATTTAAGGTTGAACCAAACTAAGGAAACGAGATAGTTGGGAAAGTCGGTCTAAGACAAGATATTGAATTATGTAAAAATAATGGTAAACAAACATTAAAATAGCTCCTTAATGGGAATTAATGATTGAAAAACATCCAATTGAAAATCGAAATAAATCGTATTTAACTTACTCGAACTAAATATTTTGAATAATTGTTCAAGTAGCTCAATATATGATAAAATGGTGATACTAACTTTAAACTCAAGAAAATGAATTGAAAAATTTTTACAAAATTAAATTTGGTCAATAATTAGTGAAATTGAGGATAAACCAATCAAGAAAATACTAAATTGGTCAAACTAATAGAAAAATTCGTTAGAAATTAATTAATAACAATAATCGATTCAGGGTGGTCGAGGATGGCACACGTAGGGTGGAACACACGGGTGAAATGTGCAGGTGCGCGGTGCATGCGTGTGCACGTCTCCTTTGCCCAACCCTAACCCAAATCTATCAAACAAAACCGAGTCCTCCCTAAAAGCTACAACCCTAATCTAAGTGAAATTAATTTGTGGACGGCTATATGAGCCTTATTTGGACAAGGGCAAGCCATGAACCAATAATTCTTAAGGTCATGGAGCTGACCATATAAAGCCGACGACCCTTTTGTTGGTGTTTGACCAAAATTCCTAGATTACTTCATTTTTGAACCAAGTTGTAGAGGCTATAATTTCACGCCTAACTCGAATTTCTAAGTTATGGTGTTTGTGGCAACTGACACATCATCTCAACCCTACCATAGTGGATAACTTCACCAAGGTAGAACCGATAGGATTTAATACTCAAAAACTAAAAATATGCATAATTTAAAGCATAAATTTATAGTTTCATAAACCATACATTAAGTCCCCAAAATATTTAATACAAACTTGCACTCTGGAATAAACTAACTAATAATCAAGATTCTTAACCTTTATGCACGTAATAGAGTATTGTACCTCGTTAGCGTGTCCTAGGAGTTGATGGGTGAGCTAATAACCCAATAAGTGTGTTTATCGATGTTGAACTATATCATGGCTTACGACCCGATCTTTGCAAACTTTTCTTCTTAGGTTTATTTCCAAGGGCTTAGGGTTTTCCATTTTTCTTATTACAATTTCTTGCATTGATTTCTTTCATATTTTTATTTCTTATATCATACTCAATGTAACAAAACAATAAACACAATCTTCTCAAGGGTCGCCCATATGCGACGCGAGATTAGAGGGGTAATTGTGTGTACGTATTCCACAATCCTGGGTCAACTTAGATGACCTTCTGTTATCGTTGATGAAATTCATATCATGTCGACGTCATACCTGGTGGCTTGACCATCGTATTCCCCAAGTGATCACACACGAGCAACTCATGGCTATAAGGGCATTATACGTTATATAACACTCATTTGAAATATCCCTAATGAATCATCTCTCTCATATATATGTCATCTAACATTTCACATCCTTTTGATCCACCTAACCTACATCGAGATCGTACGGGATGCTTGGACCTTAACCATAAACCTCATTCAGTCCTGTGAATTTCTAGAATCCACTATTTCCTTGTATCACTACTTCTGTTATTCCCTATATGTCGACACTAACTTTTATTTCAAATGTCATGCCAACATTATAACTCGTCCACCAAACAAGTCATAATCTATCTCAAAATTTTATGCATTTCATTTTCGTGTTGAGAATTTTTTTGATAATAAGATAAAAAATACTTCAAACTAATGGCGCTAAAAAATTTGTTTCTCCACTTTTCAAACAGAACTTTAACTGCATGGTATTACTCATTGTATCTCATGCCCACGTACACTCTAATAAAGTGGCTATGCAGAAAGAAAATATTGATATATTTTTTATATAAGGCTAACACTTCTTACTTATTCACATATTCTCATAAAATTGTAAGATTTTACATTTGAAATTGTGGTATTCCTTATTAACTGACCACTTGTTCTCTTGGTTACAAGTCCATATATCACATTATTCATTAGACCCCTTTTGATTACACATTTCTGAGAGTTTTTTGGTGTATTTGATTTCCATATCTTCATCCATATCAGTCTCACAAGCTACAATTGCGATATTAGTCTTATGTTTTGGAATATCCCTCATAATATTTTGGCTATCCATGCATGGACTTTGCAACTAGATGTATCTTAATCTATCGAATTGTACATCCTCCATTACTCTTGTTGACACAATATTTTCTCTTCATCTTTTTTATCTTCTCTATTCCCTGATTCACTCCTCCCAATAGCAATCTCTAGTGATTCTCCTTCCTATTTAGAGCCTCATACTACTTTGGAGCCTTATTTAGAGACACATGTGTCTCCTTACTCATAAGCATTGAGCCATTTGCTTCATCATCAAATGATGATTAGATCTTAGGTCTCAAGATAGTTCACATCCGCCTCTGAGGTTTACTATTGATCATGTTTGGGAACCTAAGACTTTCAGATATGCTCTCCATCACTCATGTTTGATTCATGCAATAGAAGTTGAATATAAGACACTTCTCACTAAGAAAATTTGCGTTCAGTGACTACTACATGTAACTATCATATTATTGGATGTAAGTGGATATACAAAGTCAAATGTTCTTGGAATTGGGTTATTGATATTGATAATGTTTTGTTTAATGTTTATTGCACTTTGGATGAATAAATTTATGTGATTCAATTTCTCGGATTTGTTATGAACTCTGGATGAATAAACTTATATGATGCAAGCTCTCATATTTGTTCTTAGTCATCCATATCATATATGTCAATTTTTAAAATCTTTTTATAGTCTGAATCAGGCTAATTGAACTTGATTTATTCGACTAAGTATTTTTTTAATTGATATGTACTTTAAAACCTCATTATTTCTTTAAATGACCCCACTTTCCTCCAATGTGGATAACTCATTGTTTCTTTACATGACCCCACTTTGTCATCTTCTTACTATTTTATGTCAATTACATAATTTTTGTTGGCTCACAACTCATCTTTATTATATTTTGATTATCCTTGGTAATAAGAAATCTATAGATTACACTAAGATATCTATAGATTACACTAATAGATCTATAGATTACACTATATCAGATTCAATCATATTCTCTAGTAAAATACTCAAGTTTACTCGAATTTAAGAGAACAAATGAATAGATATGTCCATACCAAATAATATGTCTATATTAAAAGATATGTCTCTAATATTTGTACCTTTATATATATATATATTATAAATTTAGGACAATTTCATTATTGTAACACACTCTTGAAGCAATATATATTTTAGTATATTTTGTCTATTCTTTATAGTATCAGAGCAGTATTGCTCTATAACATCCCGATCCTATGCTACCAAAAGGTCAATTCAAGACTAATATCAAATCCAGAAGGTTCAATCAAAGTTTCCGCTATCACCAAGCCCCTACTTCAGAAGTCGTCTCCAACTACTCCAAGTACAGTTAATGTGATACTGTCTTTCTCCAATATTTATGATATGAAGTCTCTGTGAGACAATTCTCCTATTTTGGTTTTCTATTTAATTAAGCAATCA
The DNA here is from genome assembly GCA_030064425.1 of Trapa bicornis. Lineage (NCBI taxonomy): Eukaryota > Viridiplantae > Streptophyta > Magnoliopsida > Myrtales > Lythraceae > Trapa > Trapa bicornis. The sequence continues at coordinate 18,615,377 of CM057752.1, forward strand.
TAAGTTTGTACACCAAATATGAGTCCATTAGTTATCAATCTTCCAAGCAATATCCCGACTCTACCAATCAAATTAGATAGGACCAACTATTTCTTATGGCATAACAACATAACGTCGTTGTGGCACAATTCCAAGGCCTCACCAAGTCTTCCTAGTTAAAAAGAAGACGATTCAACTACTATCATCAATCTTGATTATACTTCTTAGAATATCTATGATCGTCTTTGTTTATCCACAATTTTGGGATCCCTCACTACCCAAGTTAATCTCCAAGTTATCGAGATTCAAAATTCGGCAGAAATTTGGGCAAAATTGGAAACTCTCTACTCCAGTCAAGTTCGTGCCCAAACCAACATGCTTGATGATCAATGGCGGGATTTGTACAAAGGCGATCGCACCATGGCCATTTATCTCACTGCAATTGCAAGTTTGACTACTAGTTTCGCTCAAATTGGACATCATAAAATTGAAGCTCAAATCAAGGATCACATTCTTGTTGGACTAGATGATGAATGGTAGGCACTTTGTCTTGCCCTCACACCGACTCTCACACACCTTAGTCTCGGCGAGCACAAATCTATGCTATTGAGTGTAGAAGCAAAGAAAGATTACAAGAAAACTTCGAAATTTCTTTCAGGATCAGTATCTGTTCTCCTAGGTGTTGATACTCATCAATTTGCCAATGCTGCCTTTTCGCGCACACACCAACGAGATCAAGCTCATATGTTCTGATCTAATCGTCTACCACGCTACTCATTGGGCACTCCTACACAACTCAGACGTAATAATCGTCATAATGGAAAAAGAGATTGCACATTTATCCAAAATTACAATTCGTGGGGTTCTTCTAGCTCTCGTGGACTTCAACAACGAAAAGAGTCTATCCCACCTCATCAGAATAGGCATATTTCATCATCAACTGGATCTAATTCTTCTCTACCCCGTGCATGCAATTTTCAAACCCGGAATTGTACACTTGTCTACCAAGTTTGTCACGAACCTGGACATGTAGCCACAGAATGTCCACAATTCCCGACCAATTATCAGAATCCTCATGTCAATGTTGTCTAAAACACAGATGTCGGCGCACACATCCTTGATTGGTACATTGATTCAAGTGCCTCCAATCATGTACCCAATGACATCTCACATTTGTTATTACAATAGAACATAACTCATCCAAATCAACTGCTTATAGGAAACGGTTCAAGTTTAAAAATTTCCTTTGTTGGTTCTATTTCATTCTCCACTTCTACTAAATAATTCTCTCTAAATAAAGTATTTTATATCCCTAGTATAGCCATGAACTTACTGTCAATCTCTCAATTTACCCAAGACAATTCTTGCTACTTTGAATTTCACCATCTTTTTTTTGTTGTAAAGGATCATCCTATTAAGAGTTGTTCCAGGGAGCTCGTAAAGGTAGACCTGTGGGCGACATATTTATCAAAAGTTAGTTCTCGTGTATTAAGTGTTTAGTTACCCCGTACTATTTGGCATGCTAGACTTGGGCATTCTGCCCATAATATTGCTTCCCATGTCTTATCTAAGAATTCAATAAAAAGTAATTCTATTGATTCTCAATTTTGTGATTCCTGCTCCTTAGGTAAGATCATTCAAAAACTTTTCCCCTTAACTCATCATAAAAGTACTTATCCTTTTCAACTTGTGCATACTGATATTTGGGGACCTGCACCAATCAAATCACATACTAGCCATATTTATTATATTCATTTTCTTGATGATTATAGCAAATATTTATGGTATTTTGTTATGAAAAATCGTTATGATGTTCTCCAGATTTTTTGCACTTTTCGTTTACGAGTTGAAAACTTTTTTGATAGAAAAATTAAATCTCTTCAAACTGATGATGCAAAGGAATTTTTGTCATCTGCCTTTCAAAATGAATTACACACTAATGGGATTACACATCGAATTTCTTGCCCATACACCCCAACAAAATGGTTCTGCCGAAAGAAAACATAGATATATTGTTGATATGGGACTTACACTTTTGCTACATTCTCATTTTCCTATGAAATTTTGGGGTTTTGCATTTAAAACAGCTGTATATCTCATTAACCGACTACCCACTCACTCCCTTAAGTTCAAATATAAACCCCGCTCTTTAGAGTTAAGGAAAACCAACAAATAACTAGTCAAACCGAGTGAGAAAATCGAACCGGTTCACAAACCTGATTATTGAGTAATGGAAAAATTGGAGAAATTTCAACTCTCATGTGACCCAAAAAAGATTCAAAAACCTTGGAAAGGAACTTTAGAACCAATTGGGAGAGAAAAACTAGACCGACTTGGGTGCACCGGATCCGAACCGAATTGAATAGGTTAATGAACTAAGTCGATTTATGAACCGAAACCGATAGAGAGAGGGCAGACCATGGAAATTATGGATCCCAAGTGACCTAAAGAGTCACATAATTCATGAAAAAGGACTTATGGATGAATTGGGGATAAAAACCAAACTAGTTCAGGTGAACGGGATTCGAATCGGATTGAACTGGTTTGAACCACTATTGAACTAAATGCTAAATTCATTTTTCTAGGTGGCTTAAAAAAATTAAAATTTGAGATTTGAGGCCACCATTGGATAGAAAATAAATTTAGATATTTTTAGATTTGAAAAATTCGATTGAATTTGGGTGAACTGGCCGGTTTAAGCTTTGAACCCAGTTCAGAATAGTGTCGTCTTCTTCCTTCAGATGACAGCACTGTTCACTCGTCAAAAAATCGCACAGTGTCGACGAAGCTGAAAAGTCTCTAGTCGGGGAGTGTCAAGCAATGAATGACCACCATTAAGGTGCCAATCGGACGACTTGGAAGTCCTCGAGCTTCCTATTTAAAGAGCCCCTCCTCATTCATCCTCTCCACACCTGAAAACTTCATTCTCTCTTAGTTACTTAGTTTTCCGATGAAACTCAAACCAAAGCTCCAATATAGGGTCTTTTTTTTAGCCAAAGAAGGCGTGGTCAAATTCCTTAGAACCGAGGAGAAGTCAACTACACGGTGGTAACATCAATTCACTATGAGGGTCGCCGGAGAAGCGCTGGTGTGATCGAACAGTGAAGTAGCTCCAGCGGACTGAAGCTACCTTGTTTCAGTTGAGCTAAAATTGCCTAATTTGAGCCCTCCTCCGGCCAAACAAAGCTCTCTTAACACCTTCTCAGCCCTCCTATGGTCGAATTAGAACTGAAAGGTAAGCCAATTCGGCTCCCCTCAATAATTTCCAACTGGTGCTAGAGAAAGAACCGGGAGAATTTCGATGATAGAATTCTCACCCAATTCAGAATCAATTGATGCAACTCTTGATACTAGGAGGAACCTCAAGAGGAGAGCTATCTACCCAGATTGGAAGTTCGGACTGTCACACCCCTGACAATGAGCAATTGATACTTTCTCTCTCTACATTCTTTTTTCCAGCCAAGCTCTGTTTGAACTCGTTCTGACGTCAAAACTTACGATTCAAAGTGCAATTGAATCATATGAAGATGTAGAAACTCAAATTCATCTTCAATTTCAACAACTAGAAGTGTTTGACCAGTCAATTTGATGAAATCAAATTCGGCTGTGTTAGAAAGTTGAAATTGAGGGGGAAATTAGGGATTTTCAAAAATTCAAGGGACCAGAATGCAATTTTATAAAATTGAGGGTCCATTGGGAATGATAAGAGTGTTAGAGGACCAATTTAGCAAATTTAAGAATTTTTGAGATAAAAGTAACCATTTTTGTAAAGGAAGGGAAAAATGGTAATTTTAGAAAATTGGGGGCCAAATTGGGAATTTGGGAAACTTGAACCCCTTTTTTTGTGAAATTGAATAAATTGAGGTCTCAATGGGAATTTTAAAAGTTTCGGGACTCAATTTGGGAAAAAACCGGCAATTGGGGCCTAAATTAAAGGAAAAATAACTTTATGGACAAAATTATAAATATTTAAAAAGTTGAATATTTGGTCATTTATAATGAAAGAAGGCGACCAAGCCAAATGATAATGAATAAAAATGTTCATTTCGTGTATGAACACGAGACATCGGGAATGCCAGCTGAGATTAAGCTCACAGGGGACAAAAATCGACTAAGACGAATTTCATTGCACGATCGGGTGAGTGAGATCTTTATATCATTCCCCGTTGGTATGATAAGCACCTCGAAAATGAAAACTCACTCCCAAGTGGTATTTTAAACATCACACCTGAGAGGAGTCATGTGAAAATGACGCGAAAAAAACTACTTATCGATTATAAGTAGATCAAACCCGGTTGGTATGATGAAATTTTCTCGAAGGAAGTGGAAAACCCATTCATTGATTATGAGCAAAGATGTCCTCATATTCGGTTGGTATGATGGACAATTGAAAATATATTTTGTCGGAAGTGTTCTCCTCTGACTGTGTATCACTGCTTAAACAATTTGGGAGACCTTCTTGATGGGAGCTCGAATAGCTCAGTTAGGCAAGAGGCCTCAGTTTTAGAACTTGTGGGCTAATATGCCCAAATTTTGAAAATCTCGAACAATGGTCCCTAGGCCAATTGGCACGAGTAGGAGCTCGTAAACAAATATGATTTATATGCCATGAAAACTTAAGTAATTGAATTGTTTGGCCATGGTACCAAGACAAAACCAACATACTCAGTCAACTAGTGGCAGTGCGGCAAGACAAGTCTCACGATTAGTCAAGACAAACAGCAGTATGTTGAGTTGAGGGTCGGGGCCATTGGACTAGTGGCACCACAGATTATATGGCATCATGTAAAAAATGTTGATTGTGCATGCACTATGTTTATGGGACCTTCAAGACGCCCTAGAGGGGTAGTGATGTGTCTTAGGGCCCTAGACGACCTAATGGATATAAGGGCAGTTAGTCGTACCAGAAGCCTTGCGAAGCTCAACATAGCTTCAAGCCATGAGACCGGGGTGGGTTCAGGATGAGATCTTTGTCCTCCTATAGACATGAAGATTTGTTACGGGATTGAGAGTTGGATGTCACGAACATCCACTCATTCTCAGGGTAGAAGTGGACGTGCTTCTATCTAGGTGGCTGGTAAAGTTGCTCCAATGCCACAAGTGGGTTTAGTGGATGGTGTGGCCTGTGGTTGTGTGTTTTACCTTCATGGTAAAAGGATGTGTGTTGGGTGATGACACACTATGGTAATAAGAAATAATTTTTAAAATTGAGATTTGAAGATGAGAAAATTTAAAGGAATTAAGGAGTCTGGATCACTCCACTTGAAAACTATTTTTTTTAGAAACTCCATTTTAAAATACACATTCATTGAGTTGTAGAACCTCACCCTTCATTTCTATCCTTTTTCAAGAAATGACTAGGAATAACATCGAGCCTTACCCTTTGTTAGGTATGCTTAATTTCTCATAAGCTTGCATTTTATTTGATATATGTCTTTTCAGGAAACAAGGTTAAAAGTACGCCTAGCTCCTCTTGAGTTAAAGAAGGAGGAAACTCCTCTTGAACCGAAAGAGCGGCAGGTTGTTCACGAGAATCCGACCAAACTGGGTAGGGTTGTGATAACTAGAGTGGTATCAGAGCCTAGTTCCCTTGAAACATTATCAATATTATGCCCTGACATTAACCCAACTATAAACTATCGTGTAGGAAGGAGAGTCCCTAGGAAATTCGCTGTGAAATACATTCCTCCACCTATAACCCTAAAAAAGACATCCAACCTAAGGGAGGAAGTCGTACAAAATTTTTAAAAGGCAAGAAACGAGTACCCAAGGACATGGTGGAAGACTATCGGAAACTAGTAGGAGCCTTACTGGAACCGGAAGGCATCATCTACTGTAAAGCCCACCCTTTTGAGCTAAGGAAAACCGGGAAAAGAATCGGTCAAACCGAGTGAGAAAACCGAACCGGTTCACAAACCCGATCATTTGTGAACAAGCAATTTAGAAATTTAAATCTCCTGGTTATCCAAAGGGTTTTTAATATTATGGAAAATAACCTTAGGACGAATTGGAAGAGAAAAACCAGACCGGTTTAGATTAACCGAATCCAACTAGATTAAACCAGTTTATGAACCGAGTCGATTCATGAACCGGAACCGATAGAGAAAGGGCAAACAAGGAAATTTATGGATCCCTTGTGACCCGAAGAGATTTATAAATCTTGGGAAGGAACCTTAGAACGAAGTGGGAGAGAAAAACCAGATTGGTTCGGGTGAACCGGACCCGAACCGGATTGAACCAGTTTAAGAACCGAGTCGGTTTATGAACCATAATCGATAAAGAGATGGTAAACCGGGAATTTTATGGACCCTAAGTGACCCAAGGAGTCACAAAAGACATGGAAATGGACTTGTGGTGGAATTGGAGATGACAACCAAACCGGTTCAGGTGAAACGGATCTGAACTGGTTCGGACCAGTTTGAACCACTATTGAACTAGATCCTAAATTCATTTTTCTAGGTGGCTAAATAATTCAAATTTAAGATTTGAGGCCACCATTGGATAGAAAATAAATTTAGATGAATTTATAAATTTTTAGATTTGAAAAACTTGGTTGAATTAGGGGTGAACCGTCCGGTTTAAGCTTTGAACCCGGTTCGGAATAGTGTCATCTTCTTCCTCATGATGACAGCATTGTTCACTCGCCGGAAAATTGAAGCAACGCTGGCGAAGAAGAAACACTTCTATTCGGTACGTTTCAGGTCTTCAATGCCTATCATAATGGTGCCAAACGGACAGCCAACGGGTCCCCGATCTCCCTATATAAAGAGCCCCTCTCCATTCATCCTCTCCACACCTAAAAAGCTCACTCTCTCTCAATCGCTTAGTTTTTCGACGAATCTCGAACTAGAGCTCCGATATAGGGTCTTTTCTAAGCCAAAGAAGGCGAGGTCAGCTTCTTTAGAACCGGAGAGAAGTCGGCTACACGCCTATAGTCTCCGTTTGCTCCGAGGGTCACCGGAGAAGCGCTGGCGTGATGGAACAATGAAGCAACTCCAACGGACCAACGCTGCCCTATTTTTTCCGAGCTGAAATAGGACATTTTGAGCCTTCCTCGGGCCAAACCAAGCCTTCCCAACACTTCCTCAGCCCTCCCACGGCCGAATTAGGACTGAAAGGTAAGCCAATTCAACTCCCCTCTTCAATTTCCGGTCAGTGCTAGAGATAGAACCGACACAAGTTCAAGGGTGAAATTCTAACTCAATTCGGCATCAATTGATGTAATTCTTGATGTTAGGATGAACCTCAAGATAAGAGCTATCTGCTCATATCGAAAACTCGGACTGTCGTGTCCTCACCGGTAAGTAATCAAAGCTTTCTCTCTCTACAGTATGTTTTCCGACTAACCTCCGTTTGAGCTCGTTCTAGCATTAAAACTCACGATTCAAAGTTCTATGGAATCGTATGAACATGGTGAAACTCAATTTCAACTTCAATTTGAACAATTAGAGGTGTTTGATCGATCAATTTCATGAAATTAAATTCGACTGTGTTAAATTGTGTTAAATTCAACTTCAATTTGAACAATTAGAGGTTTAAAGAGTTGGAGTTAAGGGAAAATTGGGGATTTTCAAAAATTCGAGGGACTGAAATGCAATTTCCTAATGTTAGAGGGACAATTTAGGAATTTTAGAATTTTTGGGGTGAAACTTACCATTTTTGTAAAGGAAGAGTAAAATGGTCATTTTTGAAAAGTTGAGGGGACCAAATTGGAAATTTTGGAAATTAATCCCATTTCTGTGAAATGGAATAAATTGAAGTCCTATGATAAATTATAAAAGTTTCGGAACTCAATTTGAGGAAAAATCGGCATTAGGGACTTAAAGTTAAAGAGAAATAACTTTAGGGACTCAATTACAAATAAATGAAAGTTTGACTTTCTCATTCATTTGGAATGAATGAAGGCTATTAGGCCAAAGGATCATGAACCGAGATGTTCATATCGTATAGGAACACAAAGTACCGGGAACGCCAGCAAGGACAAGTTCATGTGAATACAAAGAACCGGTATAGTGGAATTCATGACATTAACGGGTGAGTGGGTTTACTAACATAATACCCAGTTGGGATGATAAGCACAACTTAAAATTAAAAACCACTTACCAGTTATGAGTGGGATTTTATATCATACCCAGTTAGGGATGATAAGCACATCAAAATGAAAAACCACTACTATGTGGTATTTTAAACATCACGACTTAGAGTAGTGATGTGAAAACCATGTGAAAAAACTACTTATTGGTTGTAAGTAGATCATACCCGATTAGTATGATGAAACTTCCTCAAAGGAAGTTGAAAACTCGTTCATTGGTTATAAACGGAGATATCCTTATATCGGGTCAATATAATGGGCAATGAAAACATATTTTTGTTGGAAGTGTTCTCCCCTTACTGTGAATGTGTGTTTGACCTTCATGATGAAGGATGTGTGTTGGGTGATGAAACACTTTGATTAATAAGGAAATGGTGGTAAAAATCGAGATTTGATATGAAAGGAATTTTGAAAGAAAGGAGTCTAGCACACTTCAATACAAGTCTTTTTCCTAAAAGTTAAAAGTTTAAAAAACCCATTCAATGAGTAGTTGTACTCACCCCTTCCCTTATATCCCTTTCAGGAAATTTCAGAAAGCCTACCCTTAAAGACCATCAACTAAGATGCCTGTCAGACAGGTATGATAAATTTAAAATATTATGCAATTTTCATTTATATTATTCTAGGAAAAGGTGCAGGTTTAAAGGACGTCTTACTCTTTACAGTTTATAATAAGGGGAAACCCTTTAATAAACCGGAAGAGTGGCGGGTTGTTCATGGGGATCCGACCAAACCGGGTTGGGGCGTGACAACTAGAGTGGTATCAGAGCATGTTTCCTTGAATAAATAATCAAGACTAGAAAATGTAGTAACTGATAGGATTTATCTTAAAATTTGCAGATGGTTCCCAGGAGAGGAACCAAGAAAACTAGGAATGACTCTGCTCAGCACCCTGACCTCGTAGGAAGACAACTCTAGAAGCTTCCCAAATGCCTAGGGCATGGTAGAAATCCCCAAGGACCAATTGACAAAGTATCCAAGAGGATGATGCTTGGACCTGTTGAGGTTACACCCCCGAGTACAAAGGGAGCCAAGCCTGAAACTAGGAACACGAGCTAAGGCTTATAACCTTACTATGGAGGATGCTTATCAAACACCCCATAGCCCTCTATCTATTTCATAACCACCTTTTTGTAATATGGTTAAGACCCTAACATATTGTACTCCTTCTCCATTAATGAAGAATTCCAAGCTCCTGAAACCATGTCTCTAAAAAAAAAGGATGTAAGACTATGCCTTAACTGTAGGAAGATTGCCCCAAGAAAAGTAACCAAACAAATTGCAGGGACTGAGGAGAAATCCATCCCAAATAAGGAAATGAACCAAAATACTAAAGAGTCTAGAAGAACTCTTAGGGGAAAACTAGTAGGCAGAGAAGGCTTGACAAGAAAACTGACAAGGAGACTAAGGAGTGAGAACTCTGGTAGTAACTACTGGGCAAGGAAATGACCTGTTACAAGGTGAGGACAATAGGAACACTACTCGAGAAAGTGCTCAACACTACTAAGGACAAGTATCAAGATAACCTTTTATAGGTGTAAGGGAAATGGGGCATGAGGTGAAGGATTGCCCCACATCGCAAGGATTTAGAACAATACCTTCCAAGAACAACGTCTCTACAACTATATAAATCTGAAAGTATTCCACTCCATGAAATATGACTCCTGCTCGAAACTTCAACCACAGCCAGGAGGAAGCTCTTCAAGATCCTAGCATAGTGGCAGGTACTTCCCGACCCAAGAAAAGCTAAAGCCCCAAGTTGGTAATCGTATTTCGGAAGTAAATTTTGAGTTCCTAAAACTTTTTGTCCCTCAATGATGGTGTAATGGTGTGCATCAACTAGATGAGGGAGGAAAAGGACTGAAGGTAGGACCTCGATCAACCGCAAATAAAACAAAGGGTAGATGAAGAGAATTCTTCCTTAAGAAGAAATTTCCAGCCATGTAGGAGCAAGGAAGGAAGCATCTCTACAAGAGAAGACAAGCCGAGCATTAGACAACAAAAAGGATGTTTTGGGATGATAAGTACGACTTGCTTTGGAAAAAGCAGAGAAGTCAAGTTTCGGACCAACATAGCGGAAAGAAGCAAATCGTAACGACAAGATAGTTAAGTTGAATAAACGACGCCCTAAGGAGGACTTGGAAGTAGTAAGGACTACACCCTAAAAAGGGCAATGGAATGGGCATTAAGGACAAGAAGACTCGAGAGACAATTGTCTTAAGATAATTAGACAAGGATAATAGTAGGGATGAGTCGATTAACGAACTAACCCTCGTGAATGTCATAAATTTAATCTCTAGTAAAGAAGGGAGAGGTGAAAGGTCAAAAATTTGGAAAATAAGGATGGAGGAAATCCTTAAAGAAATCAATGGCCAAGAATGGATTGATGACCAAATTCAAAGCCAGGAGAAGATTGAGTAAGCCTCTCGCAAGATGATTAAGAGATCTAGAAACAAGGAGGATTTGAGCTCTACTTAAAGGAAATAGACGTGTACAGGGGTACAAGTTGGAATGAGGATGGGGTACAAAGCATGTACTCATAAGATTTCAAGAGTAAAGGTAAACAGAAGGGGATGTCATCAAAGGATGTCATTCAAGGATATATACATACGAAAATGAATGAAAAAGGAATTCCGGGAGAAAAGGAAAGAATTTCACCAAGGAAGGAAACCCTGAGGAGGGATACATGTCCCAACTAAGAGGTAATGGGACCAAGTGACGAGGGATGAGGAGACAAACTTGCAAATAAAGTGCATGGTGAGGTGAAAGAACCAAGGGAAATATACTAGGAGAACCTAAGGAGTAAGTTAAACCCAAGGAACGAGTAGGTAGAAAGATAGCATCAATAGATGTCGTGATAAGTAAGAATGGGTAGACTACCCATAATAAGAAAATAAAGGAAAGAACGTCTGAGAAACCTTAGAAAAGTAAGCTCACTAAATAAGAAGTGGTCAAGGGGGAACAACCACTAATATCAAGATGGATTGTGGTCCACACTCGCATAATAGAGCCCAAAGAGTGGGTGGTTGGGCATAGGGTGGAGTACACGAAATAAGACCGATAAACGGAAGCTACTCAAATAAGGAATAAGGAATGGAATGGAAAATTTAAGACAATGGAGGACTGAAACCAGGCAAATGCCCCAATATAGAAAGGGTGTAAGGAGATGAAGAAAGGAAACCTTCAAGAAATAGTAAGAAGGTTGAACATGTAACTTCTAAGGTGAAAGTCTCTACCTTGAAGGAAATAGTAGAGAATGAAACTGTAAAAAGGGAAACTCCCCAAACCAAGCAAATCAACATGTAGACCGAAAGGAATCAACTCGGTATAAAGAATTGTAAAATGATTATGAACAAGTAAGAGTGGAATTAAGGCCAAGGTAAAATCCATGATTAAAGGATGTCATTGGGAACGAGGATGGACCTATGAAGGGATAAATCCCAGCTTATTGGTATAGTATTGGAAAACTTAATCAATTGGAACCAAAAAGACCCAATAAAGAAGTTGGGTAAAGATGAGTAGGAAAGAGGAATCCATGCGATTATGTGAGACATAACTTCAAAGGCATGATGGAGGAGAGGATAATGGTAAAAAGGATAGTTGAAGAGTGCTATCAAAAGAAAAGAGGGATGAAGTTATACGATCCCTGAAAGGTCGAAAAGCTAAGAGAGACCCTTAAGGAGATGCTCTAGAAATCTAATGGATAGAGAAAGGTCCTAGAAAATGCCATGTTGTAAGGGGCATGTAAGCCCAACAATCCCAAGGAGAATATGACTCAAAGTAAGGAAGAGTCGGCTAATAAGCATGACAAGGTCGAATGTAAAAAAAAATTTTGGACCGAATTTATAATAGACAACGAATGAAGGAAGGGTCAAAATATGATTAAAAAGGGATAATAAAGAAAAACCATGGAAACAAGTATGTAACGCTTGAAAGAACATCGAGCTAAAGGTTTAAACTACCAAACGGATAACTAGACATGGGAATGATTAGTTATCTTGGAATTCCCAAACTTGAGTACGGAATCTCAAAGGGAAGAATGTTGCTCTAAGCAAAGAAAGATATGAACCTAAGGATATCCCTGGAATAAGGTATGTCTAGTTATGATAAACTCAATGGAGGGAGTAAATAATATAAAGGAAAAGGAATTCCTTAAGTGAAGGTTGTAAAAAGGGCTAATTGAAAGAACAAGAGAAGAGTTTGCATGTAAAGCAAACACCAAGGGGACATCAAAGGAAATGATTCCTCATGCAAGGTTGATAATTAAGTTTTAGGGACAAAACTACTAAAAGTAAGGGAGAGTTGTAAACCCCGCCCTTTTGAGCTAAGGAAAATCGGGAAAAGAACCGGTCAAAACGAATGAGAAAACCGAACCGGTTCACAAACCCGATCATTTGTGAACGGGCAATTTGGGAATTTACAACTCTCGGGTGATCCAAAGGGTTTATAATACTATGGAAAAGAACTTTAAGATGAATTGGAAGAAAAAAACTAGACCGATTTGGATGAACCGAATCCAACTAGATTAAACCAGTTTATGAACCGAGTCGATTTATGAACTGGAACCGATAGAGAAAGGGAAAACAGGGAAATTTATGGATTCCTTATGACCTGAAGAGATTTATAAACCTTGGGAAGGAACCTTAGAACAAAGTGGAAGAGAAAAACCAAATCGGTTCGGGTGAACCAGACCCGAACTAGATTGAACCGGTTTAAGGACCGAGTTGGTTTATGAATTGGAATCGATAAAGATATGGTAAACCAGGAATTTTATGGACCCTAAGTGACCCAAGGAGTCACAAAAAACATGGAAATAGACTTGTGAAGGAATTAGGGATGAAAACCAAACTGGTTTGAACCACAATTGAACCGGATCCTAAATTTATTTTTCTAGGTTGCTTAAATAATTTAAATTTGAGATTTGAGGCCAACATTGGATAGAAAATGAATTTAGATAAATTTGGAAATTTTTAGATTTGAAAAATGCGGTCGAATGAGGGGTTAACCAGCCGGTTTAAGCTTTGAACCCGGTTTGGTCCGATCCGGTCCGGTTCAGAACACTATCATCTTCTTCATCGAAGCAGCGCCGATGAAGAAGAAACACTTCTGTTCGGTACGTTTCAGGTCTTCAATGCCTGTCATAACGGTGTCAAATGGACGACTAACGAGTCCCCAAGCTCCCTATATAAAGAGCCCCTCTCCATTCGTCCTCTCCACACTTGAAAAGCTCACTCTCTCTCAGTCGCTTAGTTTTCCGGTGAAACTCAAACTAGAGCTCTGATATAGGGTCTATTTTAGCCAAACAAGGCGAGATCAGGTTCTTTAGAACCGGGGAGAAGTCAGCTACACATCTATATTCTGCGTTTGCTCCGAGGGTCACCGGAGAAGTGTCGGTGTGATGGAATAGTGAAGCAGCTCTGGCGGACCGAAGCTGCCCTATTTTGACCGAGTTGAAATAGGCCATTTTGAGCCCTACTCAAGCTAAACCAAACATTCCCAACACTTCCACGGCCGAATTAGGACTGAAAGGTAAGCCAATTCGGCTCCCCTCTTCAATTTCCAGCCGGTGTTAGATAGAGAACCGGCAGAATTTCAAGGATGAAATTCTAACTCAATTCGACATCAAGTAATGCAATTCTTTGTTTCAGGATGAGAGCTATCTGCTCAAACCGTCGTGCCCTCACCGGTGAGTAATCGAAGCTTTCTCTCTCTACAGTCTATTTTTCGGCGAAGCTCCATTTGAGCTCATTCCGGAGTTAAAACTCACGATTCAAAGTTTTATGGAATCGTATGAACATAGGGAAACTCAATTTCATCTTCAATTTCAACAATTAGAGGTGTTTGATTTGTCAATTTGATAAAATCAAATTCGGCTGTGTTAAAGAGTTGGAATTGGGGGGGGGGGGGGGGGGGTTGGGGGAAATTGGGGATTTTCAAAAATTTGAGGGACCGAAATGCAATTTCCTAAAATTGAGGGTCGATTGGACATGATAAAAATGTTAGAGGGACAATTGAGAAATTTTAGAATTTTTGGGGTGAAACTTACCATTTTCGTAAAGGAAGGGTAAAATGGTAATTTTGGAAAAGTTGGGGGACCAAATTGGAAATTTAGAAAATTAATCCCCTTTTTGTGAAATGGAATAAATTGAGGTCCTATAATAAATTTTAAAAGTTTCAGGACTCAATTTGAGGAAAAATTGGCATTATGGACTTATAGTTAAAGGGAAATTATTTTAGGGACCCAATTGCAAATAAATGAAAGTTTCACTTTCTCATTCATTTGGAATGAATGAAGGCTATTAGGCCAAAGGATAATGAACCGAGATGTTCATATCGTGTAAGAACACGAAGTGCTAGGAACACCGGCAAGGACAAGCTCACATGAATACAAAGAACCGGTCTAGTAGGATTTACGGCATTAACGGGTGAGTGGGTTTACTAACATCATACCCGGTTGGGATGATGAGCACAACTTAAAGTTAAAAACCACTTACTGGTTGTGAGTGGGATTTTATTTCATGCTCGGTTGGGGATGATAAGCACATCGAAATGAAAACCCACTACTATGTGATATTTTAAACATCACGACTTAGAGTAGTGATGTCAAAACCATGTGGAAAAACTACTTACCGATTGTAAGTAGATCATACCCAATTGGTATGATGAAACTTCCTCGAAGAAAGTTGAAAACTCGTTGATCAGTTATGAATGAAGATGCACTTATATTGGGTCGGTATAATGGATAGTGAAAACATATTTTTATCGGAAGTGTTCTCCCCCGACTGTCTGCCAATGCTTAAACTATTTGGGAGACTTTCTTGATGGGAGCTCGAATAGCTCTGATAGGCTGGGGGCCTCGGTTTAGGATCTTGGGGGCTAATATGCCCGATTTTGAAAATCTCGTACAGTGGGCCCAAGGACAGTTGGCACGAGTAGGAGCTCGTAAACAAACATGAATTATATGGTATAAAACTTTAAATAAAGGAATTGTTTGGCCATGGTACCATGATAGTACCGATATACTCAGTCAACTAGTGGCAGTGTGACATGACAGGTCGACGGACCAGTCAAGACAAACAACTACGGGTTGAGTTAAGAGTCGGGGCCGTTGGACTAGTGGTACCACAGATTAGATGGCTTGATAAGAAAACATTGTTTATGCATGCACTGTGATTATGGGATCATCAAGATGCCCATGAGGGGTAGTGATGCATCCTAAGGGCCCTGGATGACCCAGTGAGTATAAGGGCAGTTCATCGTACCAGGTGACCGTGCGACATTTGGAGTAGCACTAAGCATATGAGACTAGGGTGAGGACAGGATAAGGTCTATGTCCTCATATGGACACGAAGAATCGATTTTGGGATCGATTTATGGATGAATGGAGATGAAAACCAAACCGCTTCAGGTGAATCAAATTTGAATCGAATTGAACCAGTTCGGATCGGTTTGAACCCCTATTCAACCAGATGCTAAATTCATTTTTCTAGGTGGCTTAAGAAATTTAAATTTGATATTTGAGGCCACCATTGGATAGGAAATGAATTTAGATGAATTTAGAAATTTTTAGATTTAAAAAATTGGGTCAAATTGGGGGTGAACCAACCGGTTTAAGCTTTGAACCCGGTCCAGACCGATCCGATCAGGTTCGGAACAGTATTGTCTTCTTCCTTCAGATGACAACACTATTCACTCGTCGAAAAATCGCACAGCACCGTTGAAGCTGAAAAGTCTCCGGCCAGGAAGTTTCATGCAATGAATAACCACCATTAAGGCACCAATCAAACAGCCAGGAAGTCCCCGAGCTTCCTATATAAAGAGCCCATCCTCATTCATCATCTCGACACCTAAAAAATCCATTATCTCTCAGCTCCTTAGTTTTCTGGTGAAGCTCGATCCAAATCTCTGATATAAGGTCTTTTCAAAGCCAAAGAAGGCATGGTCGGGTTCCTTTGAATCGGGAAGAAGTCTGCTACACGATGGTAACATCCATTCACTTCGAGGGTCGTCGGAGTAGCGTCGGCATGATTGAACAGTGAAGCAGCTCCGGTAGACTGAAGCTGTCGTGTTTCAACCGAGATGAAATCGGCCAATTTGAGCCCTCCTCAAGCCAAACCAAGCTCTCCCAACACCTCTTCACCCTCCTTGGCCGAATTAGAACTGAAAGGTAAGCCAATTCGGCTTCCTCTACAATTTTCGACAGTGCTAGAGAGAGAATCGGTAGAATTTTAATGATAGAATTCTCACCCAATTTGGCATCATTTGATGCAACTCTTGATCCTCAGAGAAACCTCAGGAGGAGAGTTATCTGCCCAGATTGGAAGCTCGGACCGCCGCGCCTCTAACGGTGAGCAATTGAAGCTTTCTCTCTTTACGTTTTATTTTCCGGCGAAGCTCCGTTTGAGCTCGTTCTGGCATCAAAACTTACTATTCAAAGTGTAATTGTATCATATGTAGAATCTCAAATTTATATTCAATTTCAATAATTAGAAGTGTTTGATCGATCAATTTGATTAAATCAAATTCGGTTGTGTTAGAAATTTAAAATTGGGGGAAAATTGGTGATTTTCAAAAATTCAAGGGACCAAAATGCAATTTTATAAAATTGAGGGTCAATTGGGCATGATAAGAGTGTTAGAGGACCAATTGAGCAAATTTTAAAATTTTTGGGGTAAAACTTACCATTTTTGTAAAGGAAGGACAAAATGGTAATTTTAGAAAATTGGGGGCCAAATTGGGAATTTGGGAAACATTAACTCTTTTTTATTAAATTAAATAAATTGAGGTCCCAATGGGGAATTTTAAAAGTTTTCAGACTCAATTTGGAGAAAATCAGTAATTGGGGCCTAAATTAAAGGAAAAAAACTTTAGGTACAAAATTATAAATATTTAAAAAGTTCAATATTTGGTTATTCATAAAGAATGAAGGCGATTAAGCAAAATGATAATAAACAAAAATGTTAATTTCGTGTATGAACAAGTGACATCAGGAACAATCTCTTAGCTACTTAGTTTTCCAATGAAGCTCGAATTAGAACTTCGATATAGGGTCTTTTCTGAGCCAAAGAAGGCATGGTCAGGTTCCTTAGAACCGGGGAGAAGTCAATTACACGATGGTAACATCCATTCACTACGATGGTCGCCGGAGAAGTGTCAGCGTGATCGAACAGTGAAGCAGCTCTGACGGACCGAAGCTGCCCTATTTCGGCCAAGCTGAAATCGGCCAATTCGAGCCCTACTCAAACCAAACCAAGCTCTTCCAACACCTCCTTAGCCCTCCTACAGCCAAATTAGAAATGAAAGGTAAGCTAATTCGGCTCTACTCTATAATTTCCGACCGGTGCTAGAGAGAACCGACAGAATTTTGATGATAGAATTCTCACCTAATTCGGCATTAATTGATGCAATTTTTTATCCTAGGAGGAACCTGAGGAGGTGATCTATCTGCCCAGATTGGAAGCTTGGACCGCCGCACCCTCGATGGTGAGTAATTGAAGCTTTCTCTCTCTACATTCTATTTTTCAGCGAAGCTCCATTTGAGCTCCTCCCAACGTCAAAAATTATGATTCAAAGTGCAATTGAATCATATAAAGATATAGAAACTCAAATTTATCTTCAATTTCAACAATTAGAAGTGTTTGATTGGTCAATTTGATGAAATCAAATTCAATTGTGTTAGGGAGTTGAAATTGGGGGAAATTTTTGGGATTTTTAAAAATTTGAGGAACCAAGATGCAATTTTAAAAAATTGAGGGTCAATTGAGCATGATAAGAGTGTTAGAGGACTAATTGAGCAATTTTTAGAATTTTTGGGGTAAAACTTACCATTTTTGTAAAGGAAGGGCAAAATGGTAATTTTGGAAAATTGGGAGCCAAATTGGGAATTTGGATAACTTGAACCTCTTTTTATGAAATTGAATAAATTGAGGTCCCAAGGAGAATTTTAAAAGTTTCGGTACTCAATTTGGGGAAAAACTAGCAATTGGGGCCTAAATTAAAAGAAAATTAACTTTTGTGACCAAATTGCAAATATTTAAAAAGTTCAATATTTGGTCATTCATAATGAATGAAGGCCATCAAGCCAAATGATAATGAACAAAAATGTTCATTTCATGTAGTAACACGAGACATCGGTAACGCCAGTTGAGATTAAGCTCGCAATGGACGAAAACCGACTAAGAGGAATTTCAATGCACGATCGGGTGAGTGGGATTTTTATATCATACTCAGTTGGGATGATAAGCACCTCGAAAATGAAAATCCACTGCTAAGTGGTATTTTAAACATCACACGTGAAAGGAGTGATGTGAAAATGATTTGGAAAAAACTACTAAGCGGTTATAAGTAGATCATACTCGGTTGGTATGATGAAACTTTCTCGAAGGAAGTGGAAAACCCGTTCATCGGTTATGAGAGGAGATGTCCTCATGCTCGGTTGGTATGATGGACAGTTAAAAATATATTTTGTCCGAAGTGTTCTCCCCTGACTGTGTGCCACTACTTAAACAACTCGGGAGATCTTCTTGACGAGAGCTTGAATAGCTCTGTTAGGCCAGAGGTCTCGGTTTTAGAACTTGGGGCTAATATGCCCAAACTTTGAAAATCTCGAATAGTGAGCCCTAGGCGAGTTGGCACGAGCAGGAGCTCGTAAGCAAAGATGATTTATATGCCATGTAAACTTAAGTAATTGAATTTTTTGGCCATGGTACCAAGACAGGACCGACATACTCAGTCAACTAGTGGCAGTGCGACAAGACAGGTCTCCGGACTAGTCAAGACAAACAGATGCAGGTTGAGTTGAGGGTTGGGGTCGTTGGACTAGTGGCACCACAAATTATATGGCATCATATGAAAATTGTTGATTGTGCATGCACTATGTTTACTTCAAGACACCCAAGAGGGGTAGTGATGTGTCCTAGGGCCCTAGACGACATGGTGAATATAAGGGCAGTTAGTCCTACTGAAGTCTTGTAAAGCTCGACGTAGCTTCAAGTGCATGAGATCGGGGTGGGGTCAAGATGAGATCTTTGTCCTCATACGAACACGGAGATTTTTTACGGGATTGAGGGTCAGATGTTGCAAGCATCCACTCTTTCTCAGGGTAGAAGTGGGTGTGCTTCTATCTAGGTGGCCGGTAAAATCGCTTTGACGCCACAAGTGGGTTCAGTGGATGGGCTAGCCTGCAATTGTATGTTTTACCTTCATGATGAAGGATGTGTGTTGTGTGATGACAGACCATGGTAATAAGAAATGATTTTTAAAACCGAGATTTGAAGATGAGAAAATTTAAAGGAACTAAGGAGTCTAGCACACTCCACTTGAAAACTATTTGTTTTAGAAACTCCATTTTAAAATACCCATTTACTGAGTTATAGAAACTCACCCCTTATTTCTATCACTTTTCAGGTAATTACTAGGTATAACACTAAGCCTTACCCTTTGTCAAGTATGCTTAATTTCTCCTAATCTTGCATTTTATTTGATATATGTCTTTCCATGGAACAAGGTTGAAAGTACGCTTAGCTCCTCTTGAGTTAAAGAAGGAGGAAACTCCTCTTGAACCAGGAGAGCGGCAGGTTATTCACGGGGATCCGACCAAACTGGGTCGGGGTGTGACATTAAATCTTCATATCATATTCTTTATCAAACACCGCCTAATTATAATTTTTTACAAGTTTTCGGGTGTCTGTATTTTCCATTCCTACGTCCATACCAAGATCATAAACTTCAACTTCGTTCCAAGGCATGTGTTTTTCTTGGCTATCCTACTGAATTTTTAGGATATCATTGTCTCGATCCTCAAATAAGACGTATCTTCATTTGTCGAACTACTCACTTTGATCAAACTAGATTCCCTTTTGGTAAATGTTCATTTGCAGGTAGTGCACCCCTTACAACTCCTGGTAACTTTATTCCTTCTCTACCTTTATTTCCATCTTTCTTTCCTTCTTTACCTGAACATGTTGTACTGGTGATAGTTTTTGATGAGTTATCCTCCTCAACACCTAGTGTTCCACCCCCACCTACATCTCCAGACCTAATCTCCACCGATGTTGATGGGTCTTCTCCCGTCTCGCCACCCCGTCGCATGCTCACTAGGTCTCAAGATGGCACCTTACCTCCACAACACTTTAAAATTGATCTACTATTTTCCTTATTTCCTCTATTCAGGAGCCACGAACTTTTAAACAAGCTCAAACACAACACTGCTGGATTGATGCTATGAATTCTGAATATGCAGCTCTTTTAAAGAACCGCACATGGGATTTAGTGTCTCATCCACCCGGTAAACATATTATCAGTTGTAAGTGGGTCTACAAACTCAAACACTATCCAGATGGGACTCTTACATGTTATAAAGCTCCTTTAGTTGCATAAGGATTCTCTCAACAAGAAAGACTCAACTATGATTATACTTTCAATCCGGTAATTAAACCAGTCACCATTGGGGTTATTTTGTCACTTGTCGTCTCTTATAATTGGCTCATTCGACAACTTGATGTTGATAATGCATTTCTTCACGGCCATCTCAATAAGGAAATTTATATGACACAACCACCGGGCTACATAGATCCATCATATCTTGATCACGTCTGTCTCCTTCATCACTCGTTATATGGATTGAAGCAAGCTCATCAGGCATGGTTTCTCCGACTAAGTACGTTCTTGTTAACACTTGGTTTTGAAGCTTCTGTTGCAGATACCTCTCTTTTTATCTACCATACCCCTCAATTTGTCATATTACTCCTAGTATATATGAATGATATAATTCTCATTGGCTCACCTAATATTCCTCTAACGTCTATTGTATCTACTCTCAAAGAGGAATTTTCTATTAAGGATCCCTTCATCATTTTCTTATGATTGAGGTATATTTTCATTCTTGAGGTCTTATCTTAACTCAACAGAAGTATATTCATGATATTCTTACAAAAGCATCAATGACTGACTGCAAACCTGTCTTTACACTAGTAACTCTCGGGTCTAGACTATCTATATATGATGGCACTCCATTAAATAACCCTCAAATCTACAGGCAAGTCGTTAGTTCTTTTCAATATTTAACATTGACTCGACCAAATATTTCCTATGTTATCAATCAGGTTTTTCAATTTATGCACAAGCCAACGACAACTCATTAGGTTGCAGCCAAGAGAATTTTATATTATCTCTGAGAAACGTACAGTCGCAGATTATATTTCTGGAAAAACTCTCAATCACAACTCCATCATTTCTTTGATGTCGATTGGGCTGGCAACCCTGATGATCGGTGTTCCATAAGTGGGTTTTCAATATTTCTTAAAAATAACTTGATTTCGTGGAGTGCTAAGAAGCAGCGCACAGTTACCCATTTCAGTACTAAAGCGAAATATATAAGTATTGGAAATGCAACTGTTGAACTCATTTGGATCCAATCACTAATTCGAGAACTCAAATTACATTCTTCATCTCCACCAACTCTCTGGTGTGATAATATGTCAGCAATTTATCTCAGTGACAATCCAGTTTTTCATACTCGTACTAAACAAATTGAAATAGACTATCCCTTCATCTGTGAACAAGTCAATTATGGGGAACTCCACATTCGCTTAATTGGCACAGAAGCTCAAATTGTAGATATATTTACTAAAAGTTTCTCTTCACACCGATTTGGCACACTTTGCTTCAAGCTTAATGTTCGAGACATTCCATTATATTTGTGGGGGAGTAATAAGAGATATAGAGATTACACTAATATATCTACATATTACACCAAGAAATCTACAGATTACAATAAAAGATCTACAGATTACACTAATAGATCTACAGATTATACTAAGAGATCTACGGATTACACTATCTTGTATTCATTCACATTCTCTGGTAAAAAACTTGAGTATACTCGAATTCAATAGAATAAATAAATATATATATAAATACTAAAAGATATGTAAATATTTCCCTAATATTTGTAAGTTTATATTTATTATAAATTCAGTACAATTTTATTATGGTAACTAGTAAAACAATATATATTTTAGTATATTTTTTATATTCTTTAATTGGTACATAATTCTCAATTAGAGATGACCGTTCTTTACATCACTTCTTGGGCAACCAATAAAAACATAACATTATCCTATAATTTCATTATATATTCTATTTATACATAACAAATTGGAATATAAATAAATTGATTATATCTTATTAATTTAAATATTTAAGTAAATATACATTAAAAATTTTATAAATTTACAACATTTTCTGAACATTTGATATCCTTCTTACATAAATATCACAAATGGACTAATGCAATACTATTTGCCGTGCAGGCGAAAAACAAGTTGTGATTCTTGCATGTGACTATATTGAAGTCGGGTGAGCCAAAGCTCCAATCTCAAGCCTTAGGGCTGGTACAACTACAACAGGATAGTTTTATCGATTTTCAAGAGGGTGGAGAAGTTCAGCCAAAACAGCGTGACGGGATTTGGGATGAATTAAAACAATGCATCTTAAATCATTTATCCTCCAAAAAATTATATATTTTCATGAGTACACCTACAGACCAGAAACCTCTCTTTATACACTGCAAGCGCCAAACTCAAACCCAAACCCTTAACAGAAAAAGAAAGGGAATCCATACTTAGTTATCTTCTTTCTTCCTTCTTTTCTTTCTCTCTCTCTCGTGATGAGATCAAGAAGTAAAAGATAGGACGGTTGTGATCCGGTAGTTGATTCTTTTTGTTGGCTTCAAAAGAAAGTTGATGGTTGGAGTGCTGGAAGAGGGATGGAAGGTTCCTATTCTGATCCGAAACCGCAGCCCCCAGTCGTCATCAGAGAGGTCTGGTCCCATAACCTGGACTCTGAATTCAAGCTGATCGGCGACATCGTCGATCGCCACCCCTTCGTCTCCATGGACACGGAGTTCCCCGGCGTCATCTACCGCATCCCACCTGATCAGCGCCTGCGCCCGTCTGATTACTACCGCACCCTCAAGTCCAACGTCGAAGCCCTCAACGTGATACAGGTCGGCCTCGCGCTATCGGACTCCGTGGGGAACCTCCCCGATCTGGGGACGGATGGTGAGGTCCGGTTCGTGTGGCAGTTCAACTTCAGGGACTTCGACGTGGCGCGTGACCCCCACGCCTCTGACTCTGTGGAGCTCCTCCGGCGTCAGGGGATCGACTTCGAGAGAAACCGGGTTGACGGGATAGCGTCGGTCCGGTTCGCGGAGCTGCTGCAGTCGTCCGGTCTGGTCTGTAACGAGTCGATCAGCTGGGTGACCTTCCACAGCGCGTACGACTTCGGGTATCTGGTCAAGGCGCTGACCCGAGGGCCCTGCCCAAGGGACTGCCCGAGTTCATGGAGCTCCTCAAGTTCTTCTTTGGGAACCGGTTCTACGACGTCAAGTACTTGATGCAGTTTTGCCAGGGCCTGTACGGAGGGCTGAATCGGGTCGCGGCGGTGCTCAAGGTGGAGCGGGTGGCCGGAAAGTCCCATCAGGCCGGCTCCGACAGCCTTCTAACGTGGCACGTGTTCCGGAAGATGAGGGACCTGTACTTCGTGCAAGGGGGGCCGCAGATGCATGACCACGCCTGCATCTTATACGGATTAGACATGTAGATCAATTCTTTACTTTTTTTGGACTGCAGATCAAATTCGCTGATCAACAAAACAACCAATGTGAATTAACATCTATCCTTTTTGTTGATCAATAGAATTTTGTTTGACGGCATCTTGGAATTAGATCAATCAACGTCGTGCTCCGGGAAAGTCTTATTCAGCTATACAGCTTACTAATATTTACTGTATAAAAAGTTAGAACCCTTACATTTGCTTATGTAGCTCACAAGGCCACATCACCCTTCAGGTTCCCACCCACTGTGGCCGGCTGGGGTTGTCAGTAGTACTACTATAGCCATTTTTTCAGCATGCTATCAAGGTAAATATGCCTGAGTTTATGATGACTTGTATCAATATTTTTTGTACAAGGAAGATCAATGTAGAATGATGGTAAATATGACAAGAACAGACCCAAACTGAACTGGTAGCCTCCCTTGGAGAATGCACATTGGTCTATTCTCTTTATAATCATCAAACTCATCACCCCTAGTCCTCAACTGCTGCAGAACCCCTAATGATGCCCATATAATATAAAAAGGGAAAGCTGGTACAACTCCAGTAAGCTTATTATGAGCTTTAGAGTTGATGTTCAAAATCCTAGAGATTTGGGTAATATACAGGATAAATTGTACAAATACAAACTTTATTGTAATTCAGAAATTTCGTGCTTATATGTACTCTTAAGCCTGAATGGTCCGCCTTTCCATCTGGAAGTTGCTTCAATTATGTTCTCACAGATTTCCCTCCAGTGCTTTGAAGATCATGTACGGGGAATAATCAACCCAGGGCAAATGGCTCTTGAGTTGGATACCCTTCACTTGCAAGAAAGGGCCGTGGAGGCAGATGTTTCTGTGATTGTGATGGGAGTTTCAGGCTGGGAATTTCTGGGTATACATGCATTAGCCATGGAATTTTCAGTTGAGCTCCTTTCATTGATCCCCAGCTACGAACCAGAGTTAAAGAGATTCAAGCCATATCATATTAACACTTCTACAAATGAGAAGATGAATGAGGGAGCTGGGTCAGCAAGAAATTGAATCAGAAATGGTATGGCAAGAAGCAAGAGGATACAGTCTGCGCTCCACATGTCTGTGACGCTGACCTCAGCACCTGATAACAACCAGTAATCTGATTCACTCTGTGGATGCCAAGTAAACAGAAGAGTTAACATTTAGAAATAGCAATAACAATTTCAACCTCTAAAAGAAAGAAAAGGAAATAGCTAGAAGGCAGAGACCTACGTCAACATCTGAGGGAACAATCTTCATGATTCCATTCACAAAGTCAAAATCTGGGGACAGCCCATGATCATCATATGCAATCATTTGTTTCTTTCCATTGGCATCTTCTCTAGCCAATGCTGGAGATGGTTTCTCATTAGATGTTGACCTTGATGGTCTCGGAGAAGGATCAGTACCAATCTCCTCAAACCTCTCCTCAAATTGACTACAAGAAAATGGCAAGGAAAGTGAATTATGTAATCAATAAAAGTATGCAACTACCATACATACACTACAGAGGACATGAGAATGTACCTGACAAGATAAACATCTATTGGGCCCATTGTGCTCCTAAGTACTATCCTATATCTCCTCTGGAGATAGTCAACTTCCTGATGAAATGAGAATTGTCCACTAAATCCAATAAATGTGTAGTGGAGCTCAATGAAGCAGTTGTCTCGGAATTTCAAATTGTTGGATTACCTCATCAGGATCCGGAACTTCTAATGTGGTGCCATGTGGAGCTTTTATAGCTATTAAGGTTTCGTTCTGATTAAAGAAATGGATCAGGTTTTGAATGACCAAAAATCCAGGAAAAAGAAAATAAGTTTCATGTATCCTTCAAGGGAAAACTTCAACCTGGAAGCAGGGCAATCCCTTGATATCATCTTCAGTGATAAAAAGCCACCTAAGGAAAAGGCAAAAGGTGGATCATTAAAGAAAAGGCCTGCCGGATTAACTGACAGAAGGAGATCAGAAAGTCTAGGTTCTACCTTTGATTATCTTCATCTTCAGTTAGACCCCTTAATCTTTCTTGCATCTCTCTGTGATGATTTGGAAGCATCAGAAAAGCAATTAAATAATAGGAAATAAAATACAGAAAAGTGATGGTGATGCAAAGATCACCTTATCCCTTGATCTAGTCTATGCTCCTCAATGGTGAGGGCATCAACCTCAGCCTAGAACAAAAACATTTATAATTCTGGAAAATAAAAAAACACCAGTAGAGAAGAAAAGTGAAACTAAGAAACAGTTCTAATGGTGCATACTATCATCTTCCCAGCACTTTCATTAGTATCTCCTTTCATAGATGCGTCAAGACCCCTAGTGGAAGAATAAACCAAAATTTAGAACTTGTAAACATCTTTCAGTCAGTGCCTAAATTTAGCCTAACAATGGTGAAGCCACATATAAAATCCAGTGAATTTTTCCTTACTTCCACTGTATTCTGTTCTTCAATTCCTTCTCTATTAGACCAATCCCTTCAAGGACATTTGTTATGTCATAGATCCTCCTCTTTTGCACCTGAAACCACCAAATAGATTATAAAAAGAATCTCCCATGTGTAAATCAAGTGAATGGAATAAGCATAATACCTGTAAAGTCTCAGCAGCCTTGTTTAGATCCAGAATACCATCTTCAGCATGTTTTATTAAGTTAATGAACTTCCTTGTGAGGAGGCCTAATTTTAAACACAAACATCAATATGCAGATAAGCTCTAAAATCCACACCTAAGCTGCTGCTTATAGAATTAGAAGAAAACAAGGATATGATGTATAACCTATCAAATTTTCAATTACCTAGTGAGCTATCGTAACGGCAAGGACCTGCTGGAGTAAGATTGTTGGCTGATGGAGAACCGGCAAAAACTGGCCATTTATGAGAAAAGTGCAATATGAAGGAACTTTACATGGGAATGACAATTTTTTTTTATATTTAAACCGAATTTTAAAGTTGCAAACGGCAGAGCAATAGAAAGCAGGAGCCCAGATCGAGAAAAACAACAGACCAGAACTGTAAACGGGAGTTTGAGGACCCAATCTGTTGCATTTTGCAGCCCTCGAAATTTTGCCAATCCTGGCAACCTTCCCTGATACAGGCGGTTGGAAGGGACCTGTAACAGCTCCGGCATTCACAGAAGATTCTGGTTTGCAGTCTAACATGTCATTCTTCCTCTTCCCTTGCTGACGAACCTATTCAAAGTTTCCACATTTTAATAGTATCTACAAACAACTTTTTTACACAGGAAAAGACTTTTCTAAAATCCCAAATAAGGTGCAAACCTTTACACAATGGCTCAATTGAGGTACAAACTTTTATTTGCATCAATTCACATGCAAACATTTCTGCTCAATTCAAAGAAATTGTTTTCCATGATTTAAGCTGTCCATAATAGGTTTGTCAGTGAATTGAGCAGGTTTGTATCTTAATTGAGCCATCATGCAAAGTTTGCATCTTATTTGGGATTTTAGACAAAAGAAGAATCAAACAGCTTCAGATGCAAAAGATGATAACAAGAGTCATCCAGAGTCGGTATGAATATGATGTATAATTGTTTTGGGGGAATTAATATGATGTATAAATTTAGTACAACAATCAACATGAACTATACAGAGTTTTATAAGACTAAGTCCTTTTCAACAAGACATATTGAGAGTGTTTACTCCACTGACAAGTTCTCAAATTATCCCCATATGTAACTTGAAATACAGCAGCGTCATGTTTAAGGCCACGGATTTCTTTTTTTGAAGGCCACGGATTTCAGTAAGATATTCCAAAGACACTAATGCTTCCAAGTTCAAGAAGCCATCATGCAGATTTTCAAAGTCACTTTTGCCCAAGAATGATTCAAGAAATGTACTCGCATTTCTCTTTTCCCATCTGTGTATAAATTGTCTCAGAGGGATATCTGCTTCTTCAGAGTATCCAATTTACCGGAAATCGACTGCAAAATGGCTGCTTTACCACGATAGAATAGAAAAGTTCATTTTTTTTCTTGAGAATGCAAAGAACATTGAATTCACGGGAAGATATTACCACAACAGAGGAGAACTCGCATTGGCGTTTAGTTTGAAGAGAACCCAGCTAAGACTAGCATGAATGATGCTCAAACATATTATTTTTAGAAAACAAAATTAGGTTCCATTGGATATAAAGAAACGAGGAGGAAAAAAACCAGATTTCAAGCATATAACCAGTTGAGTATTGACCAGACCGAGCACATACGAGCTGCCACGGGCATCTTCTGATCCAAATTAACACCAGCAAGTAAAAATTCATAAAACCCTCAAAGTAAATTTGGCATGGCATCGTATCCAGAAATCAAGACACTCACCGGAGATCTAAGAACACCAGAAGCAACAGCTTCTAGATAAGGAGCTCGGGCCAGCTCAGCTGCGAAGCCCTGGTGGTCCCCAGGCGGGCCGAACGAAGGCTTCATGGAGGAGAAGGAGGAGTGAGTGGAAGGTGGAGGCGGGTGCACGGTGATCTCCGGCACAGTCCGCGGATGCAGAGGGAGAGTCCTCCTGGAACCGGACATGGGAAAAGATCGGCGGGAGGAGGGTTTCGTTTGAAGGGTTAAGGAGGGAAGTTGGAGAGATGAGAGGGTAGAGAAGAGGTCGAGCAGAATTGAGGATGTGATATCAGAGATGAGAGTGATCGATGAGGAAGCAACAGTAGAAGAGGAGGAGCAGCCGGGGAAGGGGCTGCGGGTAAAAGGCGGGCGGAGACTGGAGAACTGAGAGAGCAGAAAACGAGGGAAAGACGGAGCAGGAGGAGAGAGGGAATTTGGTTCGGATATAGATGTGGAGGGAAGCGCTGCGCCTCCCCTCTCCCTCCCTCTTATATATATATATTTTTTTTTTCTCTTTTTTTATAAATATAATTATTCTTTTTTCGGAAATTATCTATTTTAATCAAAATATTAATAAAATAAATAAATTTTATAAAATTGTAGCTGTGGGTGCTAAGTTTTTCTATTTTATATTTGATCTTTATTATATTAAAATAATATATTTTATCAATATATATTAATATTGTCGTGCATTTTTAGTTATGTGAAATTGGATGCCTAACCAAAAGGATAAAAGAATAGATTAAATTTTATCCCGTGATAAAAGAATAATAGTAAAATTTTACATTTTATAATTCAATGTTTTTATTGTAAAAGCCATGTTCCATGATCATCTATCACAAGTTAATAAAATAATTAATTAATATTTTACTATGATAATTAAATAATTAATTGAAATGGATAATAACTTAAAAATCCCAATTTTTTTTCATGCCGTGAGGGTAATTCTTATGAGTTAGAATCTAAAAATGCATAAATTTTAAAGTTTCTATTAATTTGATCTAATGTATAAAATAATATCAAGCAAATATTTTCAACTATTTTTTAAAATAAGAAAAAAAGTATGAAATAAGGAATAAAAAAACATGCAATCAATCGATTGCAAGGTATCAATTGCATGCATAAATGATGATTTTTTTTCATTTTTATCTCATAATAGTCAATAATGAAAAATTATTGATCTATTTTACCAAATTAATTATAGAGATACTTACTAATAGGAGATATACTCTATTGATTAGCACATTCAATATACTCTAATTTAGGTAGGATATTTTTTGTAAAATTCAGATATATTCCCAACATAAAAAATAAGAATCGATACTTTCAATTTTACTCGATATCTGATTTGGATGTGTTAAATGAACATTTTTGCTTAATAAATTTTAATATTTGATAAATTAATAATTTTTAATTGATATAAGTATAATATATTTATGAAATTTTAAATAATAATATATAAAATTATTTTAAGAAAATATATAATGAAGATTGGAATATTATTTAAACAAACTATAAATGGTTAACACATTATTTAAGTCAAATTGGAAAAGTTATAATTTTTTGATAAAAATAGAATATTATTTGAATTAATATTTAAATATTATAATACTATATAAATCAAACAAATAATTATTGTCAATATTTTTTAGGGCATGGGCGGAAAATGATTATGGAGGTCGCAAATACGCGCCATTTCTGTGGATCGAGAGCAGCAAGTGATTGGCGATCTTTCTGTGCGGCTGACCAAATAGGAAACCAAAGATGGCTTCAGCTTAAGCTCACCACTGATGGTGCCTCATTACTAACGACCACAATGTAGCCCAATCCAGATATCACAGTTCTAAGATGTCGCGCCAACGAATCCCATTCTCTCTTGATAGCACACTAATAAGCCAAAACTATGAACTTCAGGAGCCGAAGTGTTCTGATGATCATGCGCACAAGTTTGATAGGAATTTGTCTACATAGAGCTTTAAGATCATGAGCTGCAACCTATTTGAACAGGCGAGCCAGATCGGGATCATCCAGGTCTACATCGAGCCAGCCATTCAAGCGCATATACTCGATATAATGATCAGGAGGCCTTACAGCACGTGGGTTCTTCGGACTGAAGCCGTGGATCCTCGCGAGGTCACGCGCAAGCCAGCGGGCATAAGCTCTATCCACGGGAGGCACAATCTTCATCATAATTTCATCCTTTTTTTCCTCTCTGACAGGCTTGTTTCCCATCCTTGTAATGAACAAAGAAATCAGGAGAGGTCTGACAGGAATCATAAATTCAACAAGCAATGAACAAAGAAAATAGAAGCAAGCAAAGCTTTCATGCATTCTGTGCAATGATCCCAAGTAATGCCGAAGTTATTCATCAGGCTTCTGCCTAAAGTATTCTCCTAAAATAGAAATAAATTACCGGCAAATGAAAAAGAATATGCCCATAAGTCATAATATCTCGTTCCTACTCACCTGTCTCATCTGTTCATAACTTTCCTGCGTCACCTGTCTCAGTAGCAGAATAGAAACCAAGAAGTTTCATCCATAGTAATCAGAAACTTATTTAGAAGTAACTAATACCCACAGCATATGATCAGGCCACCACAAAAATGCAAACCCATCAGATACTAGAAGAGAAAACAGTGCTATCTGAAGCTAAAGAAATGGATATTAATGACAGAAAAAGTGGATCATTTTCAAAAAGACATGAAGAGAAAAATGTATGCATATACTATAAGATATCATCACAGTAAGAGTCGCTCTCTGCCACAATCCCAAACCAAATGAAAAGTATGCCACAATCCCAAACCAAATGAAAAGTATAGACTCTTCTGTGAGATTGCATATACAACATTCAGCTCAGCTTAATGACTCTGGTTATTTTATTAGACAAAAAGGGAAGAAGGTCTGAAACAAGACATCATACGGAAGCACCAACAGCTGCATCTCTCACTCCTATCACAAGCTAAAATGTTCCTAATATCTCCAGGATAACTGCTAAAGTAATCGAAATCACCAACCAAATTCATCCAGGCAACCATATTCTACAATGCTTAGAGATGACGTGACGCATAACAACAAGCCATCGACCTGAAAGACATGAACTAACTTCGAAGAATTACATTTGCTTCTAGTTTTTGTTACACTAAGCAGAATGCACAGAGAAGTTCAGATGAATTCATCACCTTCATATTAGAAGTTTGTTTTGTATCAATTTAAACCTTGCACCAACAGTACTCAAGAGCTAAGACGTGGAGTACATCAGAATTGAAATTAAAAAAAAAAATCACTGCACAAAGTAGCCATTTCCTCAATACAATTAGCTACAATCGGAATCCTACCAAAAGAATAACCCGCTACCTTCTCAGCAACTATCTGGACTGTTTCAACAATATTCAAGAGTCGATAGATACAGTAAGAAATTACAAAAATTCGAAGGCGATGAATTCGACGAAACGATGATTGACAAGCAGCTTCTTTTGCCGCAAAGCAAGAAACCCAAACAGAAAGGTTGAACATCGATCAACTAAGCCTCAAGAGAATGATTAGAGGGAGACGAGTAGAGTTTAGAGAGAGATAGAAGGATTACCGTATCAATGATATATTTTCAATAATGACCACAGAACAGCAGCGGCAGCAGAAAGATGGACTTTCGCTCAAGGAAGAACTAAGAAGGTGTCTATACAAACCAATACGCCCCGTATAAGGATCCGGTCCGATCTATCTGGTTCACTAGAAGTGAAGCACCCGGTTTAATTCTAGACGGCGTCGTTTGCTTTACCGTTTCAAGTTTATACCTAATTTTGCTCCACATGGTAGCACTTGATTCAAGAGGATTTGCATCAAAGAAAATCCTGAGACCAAGTAAAAGAAACAGCCAACACATGAGACAGAAGCTAGCCCCTGAACTGACGCACAAGAAAGCAGTCATCAAGATAAAATATTCAAACTCTTGTGGGCAGTTGTAATATTCTATCTGAACTCTGGCTGTGATATCCTCATTACCAGGGGTCCTGATCCTTTTGGTAGTGGGTATATAGATTAGTCCTGCCACTGGTTGATTCTCCATTTCTCCACTGTTCATGGAAGCTGTGCTGCTCCCTTCTGGTCTGACTCACATCACATGGCTTGCGTTGAGTCCAGTAGGAAGGCAGTTAAAATGTTGGGTCAGCCACTCACATCACCAAGGAGAATCGCATTGCATGATAGCATCTGCACCTTTACCTAAGAGTTATAATCCTGATATGTTCCCAAACAACTTCAACCAGTTTGTATACCAAAACATTACTGGTTTGGCTCTTCTGCACTCTGTTGCCACCTCAACCCATGGAGAGTTTCCAACACCGACCGAGGATGCTTCGGGTCAGGATATCACCTTCGAATATACGCCTGTATTTTTTTAGCCTTGTGTGGCACTCTAGCCCAATGTCACTACCCCTACTTTGGAGTCTGCTACGGCGAGACCTTCAGTTTTGCTCACCAAGAAAAGCACAGATCCAAAAGTATCCGCTGGATATGATAATGCTGTGCAAAAGTGCATATGCCCCCACCACAAATTGTGTTGGAATGGATTGATGTTTCTTTTCCTCCTATTAGACTCTGACCTAAATTAATAACAGCCAATGGATAATGAATGCAGTTTCTCCTATTAAAATAAGAACAGCTATGCGCATGCTTAGGCAGAAGGCAGGGAATTTCGTGACGGATATCTGTTGCAGCCCAATCGAGACTTATTGGGGCGATTTTGTCTAGAGTCAACAAGTTTCCTCCAGCTAATTGATTACCACCGAAATGAAAGATTTCAGAAAAGCCATATCAACGTGGCAGATACATGCCCGAGAAAGCTACAGATGGAGATGGCACATTATAAAGATCTAAACTTTAAATTCTGGGGTCGACGATCATCATCAGACGTCGACCGTGCAGTGCTGGGCGAGCTGGGTCTTCATTGACAGCCCGGTTCTGGCCACAGCGGAGGCGGCGGCACCGCTTCCGGAAGCCTTCAGCATCAGCAGAGCCGGGCAGTTGACGTGGAGATGATAGGGGCCGGAGGTCCACGTCCCCACCTTCCACTTCACGCGGCCGTCGATCTTCACGTTGAGGAGGACCATGCCGGCGTTGAGATCCTGGGACAGGGCGTCCCCGAGGTAGGGGGAGACCGGGACGGACCGGCCAATGAGGAATGGCGACCAATCGGTCACCTCCTTGTGGCCCTGGTAGGACTCTGGCAGGAGCACCGGCAGCGTCACCTGCTGACCCCTGTAGGAAGCGGATGCGTCGAGCTGGTAGTAGTAGATGCCGATCCGGCCGTTAGGGTTCCTGGAGGAGACGGTGACCTGGAGGTTGGAGCTGAGGAAGCCGGGGGTCGGGGATGCGGTCGCCACTGGCAACAATGACGATAAGGTGGCGTTGAACTCGTAGACGGTAGTGTCCCGGAGTACGAAGGAGGGTTTGGAGGGGCGCAGGATGAGGAAGACGATGAAGATGATTAAGAGGATGAGAACTAGGAGACCGAGGATGAAGATGAAGATGCGGCGACGGAGGGCCCGCCGCTCCTCGTCGTGGTGGCCGCAGTCCTTGGGCTCCATCGTGTGGGCGCTCATTGAGTTAGTATGAAATGGGACCGAGAGAGAAAAAAGATCGAGATAGGAGTTCCTGGGTTGAGTTGAGGAGTTTAAGTACTTCAGAAAAAGCGACGAAAGCGAGGTAAGTGAAATTTGTTGTAATAATATAATTATACATACGGCTCCTAAGTTTACGATATTTTAGGCCATGGGTCTTACTATGTTATAAGAGAGGTTGGTTGGTAATTAGACAAAGAGTGCACTATGAATAAGAGATAACAAATTAAAATAAATGAATCAATAGCAGAGACCAGTATATTCCATTTATACTTATTGTGATAAAGTGGATGATTAAGGTAGGCGCACCAAAGTCCCCATACTGGATCCCATCAGCTAAGGTAGGGTAGGGTCCAGTAGCTTCGCCCTCAATTTGGGTATCATATTTAAGGCGGGTCAAGTGTATAGTTTTTTTTAAATAAAAATAAATCGGATGATCGAGATCAGAACTGGTCAGATCAATAGGTATTAGAATGTGGGTAGGTTGATTATATTTGTTTTGGGATTAAGGCGGATGGTGTGTATTGATTTACGTACCAGAGTAGATTAAATGGATTGCGAGTCGGGTCAAATAAATCCGTGCACAAACAAGTTCGAAAGAGTATATGGCTTTTCTCATCTCTCAAGTATGCATCTACTTTAGCATACGATGGGATTTCAGGGTGAATCTTCAGTCGACAAATTAAAAAGCAGCACCCGTATCTTTCGTGAATCATTGTAAGATTGAATTGTCATCCACTTTCAAATAACTGATGGAGGAAGTAAAAGAAAAGGAATATGGCCAAAAAGGTGCAGAATGGAGAATTAAAGGAGAATTCTCACTCCAAAGTTTTGTCGTTTCATCCCATAAAAGAGAAAGGAAGAGAATCCCACAAATTGCCATAGGAAGAAAACGATAGTGGCATCCAGTCATGAACATTGGAGTGTCACCCTTATTTTTGGTTATTCACAAATAATATACAATTCTCTTCCATATCATGTATGGTGTTCACATACTCTCCAACTAGTTATGTAAATAATTACTCCTTGTATTTTCTCAAATGTATATATAAATCATGAATATATTATATTATAATTCATTACGGATTGACTCAATACAGTTCAATCCGCCTATCTTTAATTCATTTCATGTGGTAGGTATTTATTACTTGTCTTAATACACATCTATCGTATTCATTCTTAGAGTATGTTTCTCTCTCGACCGTCTCCATTTCATGTTCATTCATATTTATATCATTGTCGCATACGATAATTTATTTAGGATCTCGGTCTTCACTATATCGTCTCCATCATACGATAGATCGTATGTAGGACAAGCACGGGTTGTCCTTAGGGTTTGACCCTTTACTAGTGGACCCCATGCACAACCCTCTTTGGGGATCAACTTATGATTCTCCATGGACAATATTTTGTTACCATATATGGACTTCATTTCATTTGTAGGTCTTAACATTTATAACTAGGGCCTTCACTTGATCCCCCAAGTTCGTGGTCTTTTAAACCTAACGAGCATCACACTCCCTTGGTGAACCTACGTCCTTTATCAAACATGAGCATGAACTCATTTCATCAATACAGTCCTTGTCTCTTTTCTTGAGACAAGTCCCGAGTCTCCTTTACCATAGGGTCACCTCTTGTAGCTATGAAGGCTCTATGTGGGTCATGCCCCTGCCCTATTCATTAAGACTAAGGCTCGTAATAGAAAATATATCTCTATTTTTTAACGAAAATTTGAATATTTTCTTTAAAGTATGGTGCCCCATAAATGGTTTAACAGCCACCCAAGAATACAGTAGTTGATAAATAGTAAATTACAACCTTAATGAGCAGGATAGGAGGCTATATCAGACAGTAAGTGGATTGGGAATGCATTCCCCCTTCATCCCTAGTTTCATTGACTACCATCTACAATAGTGTGGGGAGGAGGTGAGCTCACAGCTCAGTGACTGGGATACTAATGTCGCGCTGCTACATGGATTACGACCCAAATATTTCCCATAAACCACCTAGCATGATATACTATTTGCTTCACTCGTATTTTCCTATACGAGTCTCGTGGTTTATTTTCGCCTCTTGAGATGCACGTCTTGGGCCATCCGGTTCGTAGTCTAAGCTATGGTCGAGTTATCCTCAATCTCCCATTTTCCCCTCTTACACTTCTAGTGCATTAAATAGAAACATCGGGACTTAGTCCCACACACACACATGGTCTATGCTCGGGTGGCACTATTGGGCTACTCACAGCCCGCGCCTCAACACTGCAACTCAGGCCTAACAAAAGCATGACATACACTCAGATGACACTCCCAGGTTATCTATGCTCTAGTTATGCATGCTTGACATTTGGATAAATCACGAGAGGTTGTTGGTCTCTTCATTCCAATAACCACTGGAATCCATCTCTTGTCCCCCCTTGATTTTTATGGAGTTTCTACAATTGCCACTAACTTAACTATATTTCTTCTAGCCATTGATACATCTACTCTACAAGTCCTTTCAACGGTTGACACTCATTTATTCATTTTGTGTAGGAATAAAGGTGATTCAATTTCTTAGGAAAGGGATCTTGGCTTGTCCCCTTCTCAAGATACTCACTCAAACTCTCAGGCGGGTACCCTCCCTTCCCATTACTCCTTTGGTAGTATATCTGATAAATGTAGTTTTTGGTGTCTATTTGTCGCACCCCGACCTAGTTGGGTCGAAGTCCTGATAAAGGTGTACAGATACACATTCCCATAATATGATTGAGATTTGTAGTGCAAGATGTACCTTGAGGGTTCAAGACTTTACTGGGGACTTTAGTTTCTTCTGATCCGACTCCTCTTAATTTTTCCTGAAAGGGGTGAAAGGAGGGGAATGGGTATATACTTAGTGAAGGGAAAATTTCTACAACGATTAACGGTTTTGATCCAATTATAGATGTCATTATCCCAACATCCACACAATATTCACACATCAATCACCCTTTTTATTATAAAAAGGGATCACACTATCGTAGACCTGTTATGCCCTGACCCAGTTTGGTTAGAACCCCGTGAGTAACTCGCCACTCCCTTTGTTTTAAGAAGAGCCACTACTTTTTGAGATCGTGAGAAGTCAAGCGAAATTCCCATCCTTATTCCCTGGAATAACATTGTACAAAAACTCAATAGCTTAAAAAGAATTCTAAGCGTACGTGACTTAGGATTCCTCTTCGTGGATTCTCTAAGGTTGGTCTCCTTTTTTCTAAAAAAATGGTTAAAGGGAGGGAGTGAGTTTTTATAACTCAGTGAGCGGGTGTTGGGAATGAGATTTTTCAAAATAAATCATTTAACAAATCATTCTTCAAATCATTTTATCATATTTAAATTCATTCACTATTATGTGTGTTAGCCCTTTTTAGCACTTTCCCTTGCTCGGGAGGTGTTTATCAAACATACACATGCTCTTTATCATAAAGGGTATAAACATTCGCAATTGCAATTCTCCAACTGTACCCACCTGGGGATCAACGCGACTTTGTTGTCCACCCTGATAGAAATTCGACCACTTCTATAAACCTCGTTCCTTTAAAGATAAGAAAATCGAGAAAAGAACTAATCGTTTCAAAAGAGAAAATCGAGCCGATTAACGAACCATAACCGATAAAGAAAGGGTAAAGTGGGAAATTTGAAAATCCCAAGTGACTCAAACAGTTATAAAAATCATGGAAGAGAACTTGGAACAAATGGGAGAAGAAAACCATACCAGTTTAGGGTGAACTAGACCTGAACCAGATTGAAACTTTTTGAACCATACATGAACGGGATTCTAAATTTATTTTTCATGGTGGCTTAAAGTGATCAAATTGGAAAATTGAAGCCACCATTGTATAGGAAATTAATTTAGATAAATTTATAAATTTTTAGATTTGAGAAAACCGGTTGAATCGGGCCTGAACCGACAGATTTTCGCCATTGAACTCGATTGAACCGGACTGATCCAATTCAGAATATCGTCGTCTTTTTCCTCAAGATGACATCACTGTTCACCAGTTTAGAAACTTTCCTTCTTCGGTGAAGGAATATTCGCTCAAATCAGGGCATTTTTGGGCGACGATAAGCTCGACCAAAATGGAAAGTGGTCGAGCAGAGGGTTTCCGAGCTCCCTATATAAAGTGTTCCTCTCCATTCATCCTCCACACACCTCAAATCACCATTCTCTCTCAACTGTTCCATTTTTCGGTGAAGCTCAAATCAAAGCTCCAACTTGGGCATTTTTCTTAGCCTCAAAAGGCAAGGTCGGGTCCTATAGACTCTAGGGGAAGTCAACTATATGACAGCCTTTCTACCTGAAAACCGCCGGAGAAGTGCCGACGGAATCAAATAGTGAAGCACCTCCGACGGACCGAAGCTACCCTATTTTGGCTAAGCTAAATTCGATCGAATTCAGACCTACTCTGGCCAAACCAAGCCTCCCCGACACCCCCACGACCCTCACACGACCTCAATAGACCTGAAAGGTAAGCCAATTCGGCCCTCCTTCGTCGTTGCAGATCGATGTTAGAGAGAAAAAGTGCCGAATTTCACTGATAAAATTCATCCTCATTTGGACTTCAATTGTAGCAATTCCTGATCCTAGAAGAAATTTCAAGACGAGAGCTACCTCCCTAGATTGAAAGCTCGGACCGCCATCCC
Source organism: Trapa bicornis (assembly GCA_030064425.1). NCBI lineage: Eukaryota > Viridiplantae > Streptophyta > Magnoliopsida > Myrtales > Lythraceae > Trapa > Trapa bicornis. The sequence continues at coordinate 18,653,675 of CM057752.1, forward strand.
TCCGATGGTAAGCTTTCGAAGCTTTCTCTCTCTACGTACAATTTTCCATTGAAGCTCCATTTGAGCGCATTTTAGACCCAAATGTCGTAGTTCAAAGCTCAATTGAATTGTATGGAAGTGTGGGAACTGATCTATACCATCAATTGGACTAATTAACCCCGATTGAATGGCCAATTTGAATAAATCAAGTTCGGCCAGTTTGAAGGGGAGAAATTGGGGGAAAATTTTGGGATTTCGAAAAATTGAGGGACCTATTTCTCAAAATTGAAGGCCAAATGGCAATGCGAAAGATGATGGGGGGGACCAATTGGTCAATTTTTGAAACATTTTGGGCCAAATTGCTATTTTTGGAAAGTAAGGGAAAAATCGTAATTTTGGAAAAAATTGGGGACCAAATTGGAAATTTGAAAAACTTGAGCCACTTACACAATTTTGAGTAAATTGAGGATCCAAAGGGGATATTGGAAACCCTAGAACTCAAATTGGGAAAAATTAGCATTAGGGACCTAAAGTTAAGAAAAATAAATTTTAGGTACCTAAGTGCAATAAACCAACAATTTTGAGCCTAGTCGCTCATACCTGAGAAAATGATGGTTGTCACGCTAAACATTAATTAATAAGGATACCCAAATCGTGTAGGGACACGAGAGATGAGAATAACAGCAAGAAAAAGCGAGCGTGGACTTGGAAGCTAATTGGAGACGAACGTGTCACATTCACCGAGTGAGTGGGCTAATTTACACATCATACTGGTTGGGATGATAAGCACCCTTTAAAATGGAAAATGCACTTGTAAGGGATTATTTCACATCATACCTGGTTGGGATGATTATCATGATTTTTAATGGATAAAACCTACTTACCGATTGTAAGTAGAAATAAATGTACATCATACCCGGTTGGTATGATAAGTTTCCTTAAGGAAAGGAGAAGCCCACCTACCGGTTGTAAGCGGAGACATCATCACACCCGGTTAGCGTGATGAGTTAAAAGTAAATTTTTATCATAGATGTTCTTCCCTAATTGTGTGCCAATGCTTAAAATATTTGGAAGACTTTACAGGAGCTAGAACAACTCAAATAGGCAAGGGGCCTCGATTTTTGAACTCATAGGGCTAAATGCCTAGTTTTGGAAAAATACGTGCAGTGGGCCCATGACCAGTGGGTATAAGTAGAAGCTCGTAAACAAACTTGATTAAGAAGAGCCATGAAAATTTCTAATGAAATTGGTTGTGTGATTTCGCCACGATATCGAGTTAGGACCGACAGTGCTCGATGGATTGATGAGGGCCTAGTCGACGGACCGACATAGACAAACAAGTGCTTGTTGGGTTGAGCGGCGGGGCCGTTGGACTGTTGGCACCAAAGATAATGGCTATTATGTGAAAACTCTTGTTTGTGCATGCTAGTATAGGACCATCAAAACACCATAGGGTAGTGATGGGTCCTAAGGGCTACTTGACGACATGGTAGAGATAAGGGAAGTTCATCATATCAGTCAGTCTTGAAACTCTATAAGCTTCTTGTGCGTGAGATTAGGATGGGTCGGAATGAGGTCTCTATCCTCATATAGACACGAAATGGCATTTGGGTCTGAGGGTCGGACGTTCCACTCAGACCCAGGGTAGAACTAGATGGGCTTCTATCTTGGGGGACGGTAAAAACACTTCGATCTACAAGTGGGTGCAGTGGACGGGCTGCACCTACGAATGTGTGTACCATTCCTTATGAATGGCGTGTGTTTGTTTACTAAACACCTCTCTACTCAAAAAAATGGGCTAAGAGAGCTATACATACTTAATATGGAAATGAAAAAAAAGTTTTGAAAACCTGAACGAAGAAAAATCTATTTAAAAGGAAAATGATGAAATTGACATAATTTTTATAAATCAAAATTATTTTAAAAACTCACTCCCAATACCTGTTCACTTAGTTTACTATTTAGCTTCACCAGAAATTATTTAGAACATATAATAAATATCGCTTACGGGTCACCATAATGATGTTATTATATTATTTAAAGTAAAACAAATGTTTTAAATTTTATTATTATTAAAATAGGCAGGTGCTTTTACTGCTTTATCAGTAGTTACTCTATGGATTGCTTGACGTAAAACGGATAATGAATTTGTTTCTGTTTTTTCTTTAATCTTTTTCATAGCTCGATAGATAATTTGATAAGTTAATAATTTTTTTTTTCGTGTTTCAGAATACGGTTAACAAATATATTAACTAATTGATTACGATAAATTGTATCAAATTTTACAATTTTTCTTCGCAATACCACATGAGCGTGAAAGTGATTTAAGAATTAGTTTTCTTTTTATAAGTGATAAAATCATTTATTTTGACTTTTTTACCTCATATTATAGGTGGAAAGAAAGATCTCCCTACAAGCCGTTTATATGACTTATTCGGCTTTCCACAGAATTCCATATGTATCTGTGAGATCGAGTATGGAATTCTGTTTACTCACTTTAAATTGAGTATCCGAATGTTGGCCTGCAATATAAAGCAGATGCAGATGATGCTACTGCTGATAAGATGATGAAGAGACGGAGTGTGAGGGAGGTCCCGCTGGGGCCAGATCCTCCTCATCATCATGGAGGCAGCCCTAGGAAAGCCATGAATCACTCCGCCTTGAAGGATCTAAGTTTTAGAAGTGGAAGTTATCTGTCTGCATTATATGACCCCTTTTTGGCTCAGCTTAACAATATGTAAGCTATTCTGATGGTGTAGATGAAGGAATGAATTCACAGTGCATGGAGTGCTACAGGGTGATACTTAAAGATAACAAGAAGTTTCATTTTGGTCTTTTTTTATGGCAAAATACTATTATTATTGTACCTCACCTTTTGCATCAATGGCAAATTCAAGTTCCATAGTGACAATGAAAAATAGAAAGAATATAATATAGCATTGGTTGGTTATTTGACAGTGGTCATGTTAGCGTTGCTGCCGTCCGCGATACCCTCTATCCATAGATTCGAACCGACAGCAAAGGCAGATCATTGTCGCCATGTACTCTCCGACTGACAGCCAGCCAGCCTTAGAAATTGGCTGCATATAAGAATTATTTACTAAAGCAGCAAATAACACTCATCCATGTCCACCGAGATTTCGTTTTTTCTTTTGAAAATGGTGGGCAATGATGAGCTTTTTTCCCTCTAGACAGTTCTTTGGGTATATATGAAGATGGGTGGGAGCTTGATGCGAACAGGGGACGATGTTCCTATGATAGTACAAACAGATGTATTTGACACTGGTGTGTCTGCCTTCTTTTCAGATATTTGCTGTCGTCAGCATTGTCTCACTGCTACCCGCCGTCGCCTTACTGACGGATAATTGTTGATCTCTCTCCAAATCTCTGCTGCTTGCTGCTACTTATGATGAAGAAGAATAATTAATGAAGAGAATAAAACGAAGGTGCCATATCATATCCATATCTCTGCAGAAATTTGGTTGCTCAAACAATCATTTGGGACACAGAAGCATTATCTCATCTCATCTTCCATTCCCACCATCTCTCTTCTTTCTTCTTTCTGCTTCTCAGCTTCTCTCTATAAAGTCCATGCATTTAACCCCCTCTCCCCCACATTGCTCTTCCTCCATCTCTACGTTCCATAATCTCAGGAGTGAGGTTTATTCCCGTATAAGCTATATAATGGGTTCAGCTGCCACTTCCTCTTCTTCAACTTCGACCATTATGGTTCACTTGGTTTTAATGGCGGCCTTGTGTTTGCTGCTCATGAGAGCCTGCTTTTTGTCCGCTTCCATGGAAACACTAGGCAACAGAAAGGTCACACCTTCGTTGAAGTTTCTTGTTTCCTTTGGGAATTCATGTTCACTCATCATACTCGTTGGTTACTTACGAGCACTTACCAGACGCCGTCCTGTCCCTCTCGCTTTCAGGTTCTGGTAGCCACAGAGACTGCTCCGTTTGCTGGTACATGGAGTATGAAGAGCGACGGCGCGGTTGATGTAGGAGCGACAATGGAAGCGTCGGAGTCGGAGCTAAGGAGTGTGCCTTCGGGTCCCGACCCGCTACACCACCACGGCTCCAACCCTAAGAACCCCGATAAGCAGAACAAACTGCTCCATACTCCATAACCGACTGTGCTGACGGGAATGATGATCTTGGACGCTTCCCTTTTGGCCGGCGGAATGGATACGCGGATCCAGTTTTTTGAGGACGTGCCATATTTACCACGTTTTCTTTCCTGGGGAAGATATATGATTAGTATATGCGTTGGTGTGTGTAACTGCTGGAAGTGGAAGATGGCCAGTATACACTGATCTACAAGATATGAGTTTGGCATATGTTGGAAATGTTAATGGATCAAGTGTAGCAGAACTTGGGTTGGAAAGAATTAGGCCACGCATCCATAGCCTAGCCCAGCCCAGCCCAGCCATAGTATATAGTTACAATCTTGTTCCTTGTTTGAACTGAAAATCCCATAATTTAGATGCCCACTTCGTGAAAGCACATGAAGAAGAGCAGCCGTGTTAATTAGAAAGGTGTTATATATATTGCCTTAGTTTGAATGGATAGATTTGGAGATTTGGTAAAAAAAACTATATAACGTTATCTCTCCCAATAATACAGACCAAAGGCAAGTAGGTAAGGAATTGAGGTGGGGGCATAATCGAATTCAGCCTCTAAGGTGCCATGTGTGCAAAAAAAATGTTTATAAGGTGCCATTCCTCATCTTTCCTTGTGGACCGTAGAATGAACAGCCTATAATAAAAAAAATGATTAATTAATACAACACCCGAAATAGATAATAATATAATAATACGACAACATGTCACATCATTGACACGTCAGCGTATCGTCCTACCATGTGCAATAATGTCTCTTAAATTTAAAATTCCATAGAGATTAATTGAATAAATATTAAAAAGATAGATATGTTGCGCTATTAGTTTAAATTATAATTTTTTAATTTTTATTAGTAAATTTATTAATAAATTATATAAGAGATATCATTATATAAGTTCAAGCTAACCCAAAATAAAAATGGATATGGTAATTAATTTGAATCAAAGAAAATGTGTCCAATATTTTACTCACCTAAATTAATATTCTAATATTTGGTGTAAGATGAAATTTATAATAAAAATATAAAATGAATGTATATAATTAATTCATATATTAAAGTTAAAAATACAAATGATTGGAAGGTAAATTAAGATAATGATGGAAAGGCAATCATGGAAGAGAAAGCCAGGCAAATTGGGGAAGAGACCTAACTTCATCCATCCTGCAACCCTTCCTTCCTTTCTCCCTTTTTGCTTAAAGGTTTACTTACCATAAGTCAATCAGTCTGCCCTAGTCGTAGTCGCTACTTTAAGTTTCGGGCCACATCATTTCTCCATATCCTACAACCTCAAAGTGGACTTGGATATTAATTCAACAACCTTGTGGGCAATATCTAACACCCGTACACCTTTCTTTTTCGGCCTCCGTTGACCTGCGCGTCCATGGGATATTTATGTGTTTACAAGATCCTCTGTATTTTCTATCCATCACCTTGGATACCTGAATATTGAGCATGCATTTATTATAAAGATGATGCAAGAAAATTAAATCATGCCCTCTAATTTAATTACACCAATATAATATAATATAATTATATTAAAATTTGCAGAACATTTATGTATAGAATATGAATTATTTGTACAATAATAAACTTACAAACATCATAATTACATATATTAGTGATAAGTGCTCTTATAGAGTTGAGTAAGATAAGCACCTTCTTCTATAGTATAGAGCCCTAGGAAAGTGGCTGATCATTTGTCATATCCTACAAGGAGACTGTGGTGCCGGACAACTCATACCACACTCTTCACATATTTAACTATACGTCCGTACCAGATATTTTTCAATTGCAATCAAGATGTAATTATGATAATTCACTTTTAACTTAATATAAATAAATTCTTATTTTTCTGATTAAGGATTTTGCTCCTTCAAGTATATTTACAAATTTATTAAATCTACTATAAGTCAAATTAAAACTATTTTTTTGCTATTTCAACTAAATAGATTTACCATGCAATGAAAATATCTCATCAAAGTCAAGCTGATATAGTAAGCTCACGCCTCCGTACAATACGATATCTGCGTTCTCAATCGGCAGTCAGCCACCTTTGCCTTCCACTTGGTGGCCAAATTGCTGGAGGCTGCTGCTGGACAGCCGTCGCCTCCTACCATTCCCTTGCAATACTCTTAACCACTCAATCTTTATATCTTTAGCCATAGTTGACCTAACTAATTAGCTTATACAGATTCTATATAGACAATAAACCCATTGTTCAAAAAACATGTATATCAACCGACTAAAAAGATGTCCACGTCCAACTCTTTTAATATATACAACGTACTACCATAAATTATAATGATCTATAAGTTCAAAGTTCACTCTCATGGCGATTAGTGAATCCAATGTCATGGATTCAAATTGAGTGCAATGTCTCTTTGGCTTAGCTTAAATATTAGAAGATAATAACTCCCTCCACTATACTTTACTTTTATAGTAGCACTATATTAGTTAATCTAGTATTTAATATTATTTGAGATGATATCTTTTTATTTTATATATGTTAGAAAATAAAAAAAATAATGAATTGTGTAACCTAGTTTAGCATATACTACTGTAAGCACTCTAGTCAACAACTTTAGGCAAAATCATGTATGCTAGAAAAATATTACGATTTATAAACTGTTTTTTGTTGTAACAACTCGAATAACTTAATATAAAATAGGAATTATCTATACATTTGCCTAATAATAGGGGATTACTTGATCTCTCTGTTGCAACTAAGAGTGTATACACAACCAATCATTCCACTGTTTTCAATTGGAGCAACATCAAAGGAAGGTCAATCATTTGCAAGAATTGCTGCAGGGAATCAAGAACAATACGTAGAAAACTCATTGATTTAAGTAACTCTAACTTCTCTTAGGATGAGAGATTGAAGATGGAGAATGTAGGTTTTGTGGCTAATCGAAATGAGTGATTTAGAGAACTAAAGTGAGAAATTCTTTTGGCAGTTTATGAAAAGGAGGCACTAGACCTTAGATCAAAACTCCACACTAACATTGAGAGCATCCAATTTCTTGAAGTTCTGCCTTAGTAGTCCTCACATAACTCTTTAGCATGGGAGCATCGATTTTCTTGAACTTTAGCAACAATGAACTCAAGCAAATCATGGCATGAGAAGTAAGTTTTGTGCAATCTAACATACCAAAGTTTGAATGCTATTATGAGCATTTGACAATACTCATGGAGAATTTCCTTTGTTCTCTTATAATTTGATCTCTAGTCGATCATAATATTTTATATGCATAAATGAAAGAAAAAAATAGATGTCAAAGAACTAGAAGAAATGTAGCTGAAAGATCTGAAGGTAAAAAAATATTTGTATCAAGCTATTGATCGTATAATCATTGAAACTATTTTGTACACACTTTCAAAGATATTTTGAATACAATAAAATTAAGATATCTTGGTTCAACTAAAACTAGACGAGCTAATTTTCAAGCCTTATTGCAAATGAAAGAAGTTGAAATTATTGAAGTATATTTTGCATGAACTCTAGTTGTTACTAATAAAATGAAAATATATGAAGAAAAAATGGAGTCTAGAGTAATTATTGAGAAAATTTTAAGATCTATGACAACTAGATTTGATTACATTGTGTGTGGTATAGAAGAATCCAATGATAAATCTACTTTAAGTCTAGAAGAATTGCAAAGCAGTCATGCAGTCTATGAGAAGAAAAAACACAAATATGGAGAAGATGAACAAGTATTACAGGTTACTAAACCTGAATTAGTAAAGATGATATGTTATAGAATTGAAGGAAGAGGGCGCAGATTTTGTAGTGGTGGTAGAGGAAGGAGTAAGGGAATGACTTATGGTAGTTAGGAGCATTGAATTAATATATGTCATAAATTTGGGCATTTTGAATATGAATGTCCAAATTGGATAGCAAGCTGTGGAAATCTATGATAAGAGAATCTTGGAAGTTTTTGAAGTTATGGAAGTGCTGGAAACTTACACTATACAAAACAAATCAAAGAAAAAATTATACTTCTCATGACCTATCACAAGACTGAGACTAATGAGAACTTAAAAGAATAGTCGTAAGATACTAGTTGCAACAATCACATAAGTGGTTGTTTGAATTAGTTAGGAAGAGTAGATCTGAAAGTAAACGAAATAATTCTGATTTTGACCGAATTATACTATGTTCTAGGTTTAATAAATAATTTTCTTAGCATTGGACAATTGATTGAGAAGTGACTTAATATTATATTTGATTCTAATGGATGTCATATTTTTCACTCTATTGAAGGGGAACTACTCTTGATTCCTATGATCAATAATCATATATTCATATTCAATGTTGAGGTTCAAAGATTTGCAGAATGTCAACAAACATCTATTGAAGTCAGATACATGTTATGGCATAAGAGATATTGACACTTGAACTATCAAGGATTGCATACGTTATACTCAAAATAGATGATAAATGACTTGCCTACAATTTCAAAACCTGAGTAGGTATGCAATAGTTGTCAAATGGGTAAGTAACACAAGAAAAATCAACATTGAGTAACTAAAGGGCTATTAAACAACTACAATTAGTTTATGCAGATTTATATGGACCTATCACTCCTGAATCAAAATGAGGAATAAGGCATTTTCTTACCTTTATTGATGAATTTAACTGTAAATATTAGATTTATTTTCTCTGTGAAAAATATGAAGATTTGGATTTTTAAAAAAAAAATCAAAGTTGTTATTGAAAAGGAAACATATTGATCTATTATTTATTTGTGAACTGATCAAGGTGAAAATTTTAATTCCAAATAGTTTAATGCTTACTACTCTACTATTGAAATTCAACGAAATCTAACCACTGCCTATACTTCATAGCGAAATGGTATAGCTGAAAGGAAAAATTGAACCATAATAAATATGTTTAAATATATGTTATATGATATGATTGTTTATAAGTGTTTTTGAGTTGAAGCAGCTAAATAAACAGTGTATGTGAAAAATAGAATTCATGCCATGTTAGTAGAAAATGGAACACCTTAGAAAATATGGTGTAAAATAAAACATTTAGTAGGACATTTCAAGGTATTTACCTTATAAGGGAAAACTTAATTCTTGATAGAAATATTAAAAATAAGATAGATAAAATATGAATAGAGAAACATGAGAGGGTAAAATGATTTTTCTCTACTCTACAACATATTATTTCATATTTATAGAATATAATTATGACAATTAATTACAGTTTTGTTATAAGTAATAGATGAGATAGTGACTAGAATTTCTCTCCATTATATTGCATTTGATCCCCATGATATTGGAGTTGTGGAATATGCAGATGATTTGTGTCCACTACATGATAAAATGATATTTGTGCTAACACTCCACCGCAAGCTAATGGGAGTTGATCTATTGTACCAATGAAATTTACTTGTAACAAGTTGCAATTAATACGTTCATGAACAAAATGGTAATTGACCTCAATATGCTTAATCCATGCATGAAAAATCAGATTGCATGTTAGGTAGATTGCAGATAGATTGTCACAATAGAGAACCGATTTTTGAATAGTGTGAATGCCCAAATCAAATAGTAAATATTCAATCCAAATAAGTTCCACAATTGCATTACCCAAACTTTTGTATTTCGCCTCCATACTTGAACGGGCCACAGTACGTTACTTTTTCAAACTCCAAGAAATAAGATTAGTACCAAGAAAAATAGCATAACCACTGATAGAATGTCGATCATCCGGATTTCTTACCCAATCTGCATCAGAAAAATAATGAAGATGCATGGAGGAGTGACGACAAATATTTAACCCTATGGAGGGAGTGCCACACAAATAACGAAGAATTCGCTTCACAATTATCTAGTGGACTTTGTCGGATGATGTAGAAACCGACAAACCTGATTGACGACATAAGTAATATCAGGTCATGTTAATGTTAAGTATTGGAGTGAGCCAACCACTTGATGATATACTTGTGGCGTCACTAGCGGAGTACTAGTAGTTGAGGACAAGCGACGACCAGAAGTGACTGGAGTTGGTAGAGCTTTGCATGTGAGAATATTAGTCATATAGAGTAAGTCATGAATATACTTTGATTGAGTTAGAGTAAGACCTTGATCATGTCTATTGACCTTAAGACCCAAAAGATTTTAAAGGATACCGAGGTCACAAATAGATAATTCCTCCTTGAGTGCCTGAAGAATACGTTTAATTAGGGCTGATGGAGATCCTGTAATAATGATGTCATCAACATAAACTGGCAAAAAAATGACATGCTCATGAAATTGGTAGAGAAACAAGTAGGTATCGGCAACGGAAGCGTGAAAACCCAGCCCTTTAAGAAATTTGCTTAGGCAAAGAAACCAGGCACATGGTGGTTGCTTAAGTCCATAAAGTGACGGACGTAGAAGACAAACATGATCTGGAGTTGTCTGAGTGATAAATCTTGGAGGTTGTTCTATGTAAATCTCTTAATTAAGATGATCATGAAAAAATGTGTTGTTAACATCCCAACTGACATAAGGGCCACCTATAGTTGACAAAGATAGAAAGAATCAAGCGAATAGTGATCGGTTTGATAATCGAACTTAACATATCATCATAATTTAGACCCTCTTCTTGACTATATCCTTTGGCAACCAAGTGTGCTTTGTAACGGGAAATACTACTATCATAATGTTGCTTGATCTTAAATATCCATTTGCACCGGATGATCTTCCGACTAGGTGGTGGGAGCACTAATTCCCACGTGTAATTTCTCATAAGAGCGGAATACTCTAAGAACATAGCATCCCGCCAATGAGCATGACGGCTTGCTTGTAAAAAAGTGCGAGGTGTTTGTAGAGATGATACCTGATAGGCCGAAGGTTTGTTAGAGATATTGAACTGACAAGGAGGTAAGGCACCATCTCATGAACGAGTCGTCATATGTTATTGTGAAGGAGACAATGAAGGTGTAACCAAAGTACCATCAATGGAGTTTTTGAGGTCTGCCCCAAATTGATGCTCTTCTTGACCTGTAAAATGAAGCAAAACATCCGAACTAGAGTCTCGAGATGGATTTGGAAGAGGTAGTGGGAGGTGGGTCGTGGTAGGTGGTGATGGAGATGGTAGAGATTAAGCTACTGGATGACGCATAGAAAATGGAAATGTGCACTCATCGAAATGAACTATAGGACAAATGAAAATTTGATGAGTGATAGGATCAAAACAATGATAACCTTGATATTCTGGTGGGTAACCGAGGAAGATACATGCCTTGGATCGATTTTGTAACTTTGACGTCCGATAGGGTATGGGATAAGGATAACAGAGACAACAAAAAAAATGCAATGAAGAGTAGTCGAGCAATTTCCCATGAATAATAATGTAAGGACTATTATAATTAAGGGAACGTGTAAGCAGTCGATTGATGAGAAAAACAACTATTTCAAAAGCAATGTCCTAGAACTTGAATGGTAAATGACTGAGTAATAAGAGTAATACACAGATAAACCCCATCCTTTGATAATAAGAAAAATCGGGAAAAGAACCAGCCATTTCTAAAGAGAAAACTAAGTCAGTTTATAAAACCGTAACCGATAGAGAAATGACAAATCGAGAAATTTATAAATCTCGAGTGACCTTAAGAGTCACAAAAGTCATGAAAAAGGGCTTTAGGATGAATTGGAAGAGAAAACCAAACCGGTTGAGGTGAACCGAACCTGAACCAGATTGAATCGGTTTGAACCACTATTGAACCAATTTCTAAATTCATTTTTTTAAGTTGCTTAGAAAATTCAAATTTGAGAATTGAAGCCATCATTGGATAGAGAATTAATTTAGATGAATTTAAAAAATTTTAATTTTGAAAAACTTGATCGAATCGGGTTTAAGCATTGAACCCGATTTAGACTGGTCCGGTCCGATTCGAAACATTATCATCTTCTTCCTTCAGTTGACAACACTGTTCACTCGGCAAAAAATCAAGCAGCACCGACAAAGATGAAAACTCTCCAACCCTCACAATACTGAATTAGAGCGGAAAGGTAAGCCAATTTAGTTCCTCTTTGTAATTTCCGATCAATGTTAGAGAGAGAACCAATGAAATTTCACTCACCGAATTCTCCCTCAATTTGACATGTTTTGATGCAATTCTTGATCCTAGGAGTAAACTTAGGATGAGAGCTATCTGCCCTAATTGAAAGCTCGGACCGCCGCACCCCCGACGATAAGCTTTCGAAGCTTTCTCTAAGTTCAGTTTTCTGACTAAGCTCCATTTGAGCTCAATTCAGACCCAAATGGCGTGATTCAAAACTCCATTGAATTGTGTGAAAGTGTAGGAATTGATCCATACCTTCAATTGGATCAAATAACCCCGATTGAATGGTCAATTTGATGAAATCAAATCCAGCCAATTTGAAAGTGGAAAAATTTTGGGGAAATTTGGGAATTTCGTAAAATTGAGGGACCAAAGTGCAATTTCTCAAAATTGAGTGCCAATTGGCCATAAAAAAGAAGTTGGAGGACCAATTGGTCGATTTTTGAAATTTATTGGGATTAAATTGCCATTTTTGTAAGGTAGGGGCAAAATGGTAATTTTTGAAAACTTGAGGACCAAATTGAAAATTTGGGAAAAAAACCCCTTAACTGATTTTGGATAAATTGAGGACCCAAAGTGAATTTTTGAAAGTTTGGGGACTCAATTTGGGGAAAAATTTTGAATTAGGGACTTAAAGTTAAGGAAAAAGAACTTTAGGGACCTAAATGTAAATAATTGAAAATTTTGGGCATTTTGTTCATACAGGAGGAATTAGGACTATTATGCCGAATATTAATAAACAAGAATGTCCAAATCTTGTAGGAGCATGAATGGCCAGGAACGCCAGCAAGGATAAGCTCGCGTGAAGGCAAAAGCTGATCAAGAGGAATACACTGCACTATTGAGTGAGTGTGATTTTTCATATCATACCCAGTTGGGATGATGAGTACATCATATATGAAAAATCACTACTATGTGGAATTTTTAACATCACACCTGGTTGGGGTGATGTGAGAAATACGCGGAAAAACTACTTAGCGGTTGTAAGTTGATTATACCCGGTTGGTATGGTGAACTTTCTAGAAGGAAGTAGAAAACCCGCTTACCGGTTATAAGCAGAGATGTCATCACACCCGGTTGGTGTGATGGACAAGTGAAAAGTTATTTTGTCAGAAGTGCTCTCCCCTGACTGTGTGCCAATGCTTAAAAATTTTGGGAGTCCTTCTTGACGAGAGCTTGAATAGCTTAGATAGGCCAGAGGCCTCGGTTTTGGAACTTTGGGGCTAAAATGCATGGTTTTGAAAATCTCGTACAGTGGGCCCAAGGTTAGTTGGCACTAGCAGGAGCTCGTAAACAAAAATGATGATAAGCCATGAAAACTTTAATGAATGAATGATGTGATTTGGCCATGGTACCAAGACTGGACCAACAGACTCGATGGACTGGCGGCAGTGCCAAAAGAGCCGATCGACGAACCAGTTTAGACAAACAGTTGGAGGTCGAGTTGAGGGTCAGGGCCGTTGGACCAGTGGCACCATAGATTAATGGCTTATGGAAAAAACTTTGTTTATGCCTGCATTGAGGTTCGAGACCATCAAGATGCCCGAGAGGGGTAGTGATGCGTCCTAAGGGCTAATGGACAACATGGTGGAGATAATGGCAGATTGTCGTGCCAGCAGTCAGGGAAGCTCGACGTAGCTTCATGCATATGAGACCGGGGTGGGGTCGGGATGAGGTCTTTGTCCTTATACGGACACGGAGTTATTTTTTTGGGTTTGAGGGTCGGATGTCACGAACATCCACTCATTTCCAGGGTAGAAGTGGATGAACTTCTATCTAGGTGGCTAGTAAAGTTGCTCCAACGCCACAAGTGGGTGCAGTGGATGGGCTGCCCTGTGAATGTGTGATCCCTTCATGATAAAGTGTGTGTGTTGATTGTTAAACACACCGTTTGTGAGGAAATTGGTTTTGAATAATAAAAAATTCAAGAAATGAATGGTTTTAAAGAAAATAAAGAGTCTCACACACTCCAATTCAAACTATTTTATAGAAATGCATGTTTCAAACACCCATTCACTGAGTTGTTGAACTCACCCCCTCCCTTTACCCCTTTTCAGGTAACCGAGAGAAAAACCTACCTACAGACATTTCACTAGATAAACCTGCAAGACAGGTATATGTGTTTAATTTATGTAGTTTTGATTAATGTTATTCTGGGAAAGGTACTAGTATAAAGGACGTCTTACTCCTCCTTGTCTAAAAGAAGGGGAAAACCCTTAATAAACCGTAAGAATGGTGGGTTGCTCACGGGAATCTGACTAAATCGGGTTGGGGCGTGACAACTTGAGTGGTATCAGAGCCTATTTCCTTGAATATATTATTAAGACTAGAGAACATAGTAACTCATAGGGATAATTTTAAAAGTTACAGATGGCTCCCGAGAAAGGAACTAAGAGAACTAGAGTTGTAGTCTCTAACACTGCCCATCCCTCCCTCCCTATGGAAACTCCTCGAGTAGCCCAGATAACCCCACCTGAACTTAGCTTGGAACACCAGGGGTTGTACGAGGTGTTCACCCATATATTTGGGCAACCTAACCTTGTCCCTAAGGCAGGCACTAACTCCCGGGCTAAACCGAAGGAAGTACAATCCTATCCTCCTCCTTTTAGTCATCCCCCTCTAGTTGACATTACCAAAAATCTCAAGACTCTCCGTCAACTGGGGTGTAAGCCTTTCCTCGGAGAGAAAGATGCTGGTGCCACCATGGATTGGCTGGCTAATGTCAAGAAGCTGATGGGAATAGTTAGGATATCACCAGAGGACATGGTGATCCTGACAGAATTCTTCCTGGAGGGAAGTGCCAAAAGATGGTGGGACAATGTCCGAAGCCTACATACCTCTACACCCCCTAGGAGCAGTTTGAGGAGAGTTATGTAGAGGAGTACCTAGCTCCTCATTTGATTAACGAGAAGAAGCAGGATTTCCTTTGACTTCGACAAGGGTTAACTTGATATCAGAGTATGAGTTAAGACCCTTTGCTTCTAACCTGGTTGGGCCAGCAAATATATGCTAGCAGTTCGTGGATGGTCTCAATATGGACATACAAGACTGTATGGGAGTACTATGATGCCCCACTAACCTGGCAGCGGTAATCAGTATGGCTCACGAATGTGAGCGGCTAGTGCAAACCCGATGCCGTCGGATAGAGCAGACGACCTGGAAGGAGGATAAGGGCCAAAACCGTCAGGTAGGACGAAAGGAGCATAATGGTCCAAGATGGGAAAATAGAGTGGCATTTCAAAAGAGGAAGGATATGCTACCACCTCCCCAGAGAGTAATTCCCACCTTGCCACAAGGAAACCCTCACTGTCCTAGGTGCAAAAGGCACCACGAGGGAGCATGCTTGTCCTGTTTTGCATGCGGACAAGTGGGACACTTTGCAAAGGAATACCCCACTCTTAGGGAGAACAAGCAAAGGAATACACTTGGACCACCACAAGGGAACCCCAGGAATCCTAGACCAGATGCTACAGCCAGAGTACTGGCTAGGGTATATAACCTCACCCAAGAAGAGGCTAGGAAAGACCTTAGTACCGTAGCGGGTACTACCCAAAACCCTCATAATTAGATTAAGAAAAATCATGTAATTGAAATTGCATTCAATAAAGAAAAGCTTTTCTCTAAAATATGCATTTCTCCAACCAAGGTACGTATAATTGTGGGGATAAAAGGTCTACGCCCTCTTCGACTCAGGAGTTGAGAGACCCTTCATCAAATAAGACTTAATTCCATGTTTACCCCTAGAACTCACCCCTCTAGGACAAAGTCTCAACATTCTCACACTCTTAGGAGAAGGGTTAAATAGGAACAAATAGCTTAAGGGATGTGAGATAAAGATTGGAGGAGTCAAACTCGAAGCAGATTTGATTTCATTACCTCTAAGGGAGGTAGAAGTGATCCTTAGGATGTATTGGTTAAGTAACCATCATGCTAGGATGGATTGTGGAAAGAAGACAGTAACCTTCCACACTCCCGAGACAAACAGACTAAAATTCCAAGGAGACTGAAGGAAGGGTGAAGTACAGGTGGTGTCCCATATGAAGGCCTAAAAGATGATACAGAAAGGTTGTACGGATTTTCTAGCCATGGTCATCAACGAGAAGTCTAAGGAGAAGGGACCCAAAGACATCCTGGTAGTTAAACACTATCTAGAAGTATTTCCAGAAGAATTACCTTGATTACTCCCAAGACGATAGGTGGAATTCACCATAGATTTTATCCCATGAACAAACCCCATTTCTCAAGCCCATTATCGCATGGCTCCAGTAGAATTGAAGGAGCAACTAGATGAGCTATTGGAGAAGGACTTCATATGTCCTAGCCAGTCTCCATGGGGTGCACTAGTCCTATTCGTGAAGAAAAAGGATGGGAGTATGAGACTGTGCATAGATTATAAGAAGTTGAATCAGGTCACCATCAAGAATAGGCACCCACTTTCAGGGATTAATGACCTATTCGATCAACTAAAAGGAGCAACCTACTTCTCCAAGATAGACCATCGGTTAGGCTATCACCAACTCAGGATCCGAGAGGAGGACATTCCTAAGACGACATTTCAGTCCCGATACGGACATTACGAGTTCAGAGTGATGCCATGCAGATTAACAAATGCCCCTACAGCCTTTATGGATTTATTGAACTGAGTGTTACAATCACACTTGGACATGTTTGTGATAGTATTTATAGATGATATTCTCATATACTCACGAACTAGGTTGGAGCATGAAGAACATTTGGCAATCACCTTGGAGATATTGAGGGAAAACCACTTATATACAAAATTCTTCAAGTGTGTGTTCTGGCTGCATGAGGTAGGCTTCTTAGGACGTATAGTTCCAAAGATGGAGTCAAGGTAGATCCAGCAAAGGTGGAAGCCATATCTGATTGGAAGGCTCCTAGAAACCCTTAAGAGATACGAAGTTTCTTAGGTCTGGCAAGATACTATAGACGGTTCATGTAGGATTTTTCTAAGATAGCGGCCCCTTTGATTCGACTTACCAGAAAAGGAGTTAAGTATAAATGGGATGAAAGCTGTGAGAAGTTTTTCTTGGAGTTGAAGACTCGATTGATAACCGCACCGATACTCTCCCTTTTAGACCCAAGTGCGGGAGAGTACACCGTCTATAGTGATGCATCCAGACAAGGACTCGAATGTGTACTGATGCAACAAGAAAAGGTTATTGCCTATACCTCGCACAACTTAAGGTACATGAGAGGTACTACCCTACCCATGACTTGGAGTTAGCTACGATAGTGTTTGCATTAAAGATTTGGCGACATGACATCTATGGGGTTAAGTGTAGGATATACACTGATCACAAGAGTCTTAAGTATTTCTTAACTCAAAAAGAGTTAAGTGTCTGCTAGAGAAGATGGCTGGAATTAGTGAAAAACTATGACCTTATGATAAAGTATCACCCTAGAAAGGCAAATCTGGTGGCAGATGCCTTAAGTCGTATATACCAAACTGAGGTAGCACAAATATAGACAAGTTACATACCCTTGTTGTAACAGTCGGGGAGAATAGAGGTGGATCTAAAAATGGATAAGAAGGAGAAATGCCTGTTGGCTAATGTGGTGGTGAGGCCCAATCTAACCGAGCAGATTAAGACCCAACAAAAGGCTAATAAAAAACTCCAATATTATTTGGACCTAGTTAACTAAGGGACGAAACCGAACTACAACTTGCGAGGTGATGGAGTGCTAACCTATAAGGGTAAGGTATGTGTGCCTCAAGATAAACCGTTGGTACGATCTACTTATTAGTTGTAAGTAGATCATACACAGTTGGTATGATTTAACTTCCTGGAAGGAAGTAGAGAACCCACTTACCGGTTATAAGCAGAGAAGTCATCACACTCAATTGGTGTGATGAACAAGTGAAAAGTTATTTTGTCAGAAGTGCTCTCCCCTAACTGTGTGCCAATGCTTAAAAATTTTGGGAGACCTTCTTGACGAGAGCTCGAATAGTTCAGATAGGCTAGATGCCTCGATTTTGGAACTTGGGGGCTAAAATGCCCGATTTTGAAAATCTCGTACAGTGGGCCCAAGGCTAGTTGGCATGAGCAGGAGATCGTAAACAAAAATGATGATATGCCATGAAGACTTTTAATGAATGAATGATGTGTTTTGGCCATGGTACCATGACATGACCAACATACTCGATGGATTGGTGTCAATGCGACAAGACCCGGTCGACGGACCAGTCTAGACAAATAGCTGTAGGTTGAGTTGACGGTCGGGTTCATTGGACTAGTAGCACCATAGATTAATGGCTTATGAAAAATCTTTATTTGTGCATGCACTGAGGTTCGAGACCATCAAGATGCCCAAGTGGGGTAGTGATGCGTACTAAGGGCTATTGGATGACATGGTGGAGATAAGGGCAGATTGTTGTACCAATAGTCAGAGAAACTTGACGTAGCTTCATGTGCATGAGACTAGGGTGGGGTCGGGATGAAATCTTTGTCCTCATACGGACATGAAGTTGCTTTTTTTTGGGTTTGAGGGACAGATGTCGTGAACATCCACTCATTCTCAGGGTAGAAGTGGGCGGGCTTCTATCTAGGTGGTTGGTAAAGTCGCTCCGATGCCACAAGTGGGTGCAGTGGACGGGCTACCTTGCGAATGTGTGATCCCTTCATGATGAAGGGAGTGTGTTGATTGTTAAACACACTAATTGTGAGGAAATTGGTTTTGAATAACCGGAAATTCAAGGAATGAATGGTTTTAAAGAAAACAAGGAGTCTGACACACTCCAATTCAAACTATTTTATAAAAAATCATGTTTCAAACACCCATTCACTAAGTTGTCGAACTCACCCCCTCCTGTTACCCCTTTTCAGGTAATCGAGGGAAAAATCTACCTATAGACATTCCGCTAGCTAAACCTGCAAGATATGTATGTAAGTTTAATTTATTCAGTTTTGATTAATGTTATTCTAGGTTGTATATGTATAAAGGACGCCTTACGCCTCCCGGTCTAACAAAAGGGGAAAACCCTTAATAAATCAAAAGAGTGGCGGGTTGCTCACGGTGATCCAACCAAACCAAGTCGGGGTATGACAACATATGTTAACGATGTGACGATGCTTACATTCAGCGGACCCGTTCTGTTGATGAGTATGAGGGCAGGAGATTCAATGACGAATGCCTGAAGTTGAAGATCATTTTGAAAATTGAAGGACAAGAACTGTTTTGCCCCATCAGTCTGAATACTTTTGATGCGACGATCAAATTAATTTTCCACTTGAAGACGAAAGGCACGAAAAACATGAATAACATCAGAATGGGTATGCATGATGTAATACTAATAATATTTACTGTAATTATCAAGAAAATATATAGTATAAATGACCATTATGCGATGTGACAGATGTTATACCTCATATATATGCATGAATAAGATCTAATGGACAAAGACTCTTATGTGTAGTGGGACGAAATGATTTTTGTTGAATTTTTCTAAGAGAGTATGCATCATAGAAAGTGTCATCACTTTTGCACTATACTAATAACTGAGACATAACACGAGCAAAAACATTATGGGTGGGATGACCAAGACGTCTATGGAATAAAAGCTGAGATAGAGAAATGCCAACATTAATGCTAGGAAGTGGACAACGAAACTTGAGGTAGTAGAGTCTATTGTACTCGAAGAAGTTCCCGATGAGTGTCCAATTCTTTAACAAGAAAAAAATCAGGATGAAATTTGAAGTAACAAGCATTGTCCTTAGTGAAGTAAGAAACATATAAAGATTGAGGGAAATAGTGGGAACAAAGAAAACATGATGTATATGGAATATATGGGTGTGAGTTGAGATGCTAGTATGACCAAATTGAGTATTGGTAAAATTGGTCCATCATCGAGAAGTAACTGATCAGGAGTGTTTGACCCATACTACAAATTTCAATTAGACATTGAGTTTATAACATGATTAATAGCACCAGAGTTGATGTACTAATCGACTCCATGTCCATCAGACAAATCACCCATTCCGACGTTGATTGTACTTGAAAATTTGGAGGCAAGGTTGGACATGATGGACCAAAATGACCGATATCTCAACATAATTAGCAAGTGGAATTTGGATTGTAAAGTGCTACTAGATGGCATTGGGCCGCAAAGCTCAAATTAAAATTGTCTGGAGTGGGTCATTGCACTTGGCGAATGAGTGGACGTCTTCGTCCTTGGGCTGCATCAAAACTCATCTGTCCAACATGAGGGGAAAGGCCACACCCATTATTTGACCAATGTTTGATGAAGGAGCCTCGGCGTGCAGTGCCTCGACTAGGAAGAAATGGCGTGCAGTGCCTTGACCAATTTGGTTGAATTCAGTTGAAATGGTGGTGATTGCAGTTAGATACTCATTCATGAAAATGTTGTCCTTTCTGATATCTCTCTATTTTTTTTTCTAATAGATATTTTCATGTATGAATTTATGCCGTGAAGGTTGTTTCGAGTAGTTGCCATGTCTCTACAATAAAATAGACTCTGATGATCTACAAATTAATAGAGGTAGATAGTATAGCTAGAATTATAGTCAAGGTAAATCTGTCATATGTTTTTCATGTCTCGTATTCTGGATTGGATTTCATGTTGAGAGTCATGTCTTCATGATCAGTGTCGTCTTCGTCAGTTTTTGTCGGGATCATGAGAGGAGTAGTGGGAATTGAACCGTCCACATAGCCTTGTAGCTTGTATGTATCAAGAAGAGAAGTAATGTTATAACTCCAGAGGTAGTAATTTCCTTCATCTAGCTTGATTGCCATTGTAGGGAGACTAGTGAGCAATTGAGTAAGATTGTTCATTCTTGTATGTTGCTAGAAGGGAGAGAATTAATTTGTAAAAGGGTGTTATAGAGAAGTTTAAGCAATAGGATCACACTATGCTATTAAGCAGTGAAGTTTTGATACCATGATAAAAATACTAAAAATAAGATAGAGAAAAGATTAATAGAGAAACATGAGAGGGTAAAATGATTTTATTATCTTTACTTTAGGAATAAATTATTTCATATTTATAAAATATAATTATGACAGTTAATTACAATTTTGCTATAAGTAATGGATGAGATAATGGCTAGAATTTCTCTTTATTATATTACATTTAATCTCCATGATATTGCAGTTGCGGTCCAAGATGCCAATGAGTTATATCCACTAAATGATAAAATGATATTTGGGCTAACAATTTTAAAAGCATAAAATGTATTATGATTGGAGTAAGTGATGAATCAAATGGTTATTATTTGTATGATTTTATTGCTGAATGTGTATTTGTCGATATTAGTGTGAATTATTTAAAGGAAGGGAAGTGAAATTAGAATTAACGAGAAAACATTGAAGCTGAAAAGTTGATATGGGATGATAATTTTTCTACAGGGTGAATTTTTAAAATAAAGATGAAAATTCTATATTATAAGAATAAGTTGAACCATTTAATAAATTAATCCAAGAAATAGAGTTTGAAACAACTACATATAATTATCTCACTTAATATTTAATATTTAGGAACAAGAAATGACAAATACTTACGTGAATTCAAAATCATTTTATGTATGCAGTATATAAAGATCTTACAAATTTTCTACCAGGATACTAAATGGATATGAAAGAAAAAATTAATGCTATTAAAATAAATTAAACTGGTGTGAATTGACTCAGTTGAGATCTAAATTCAAAATTATTAATGTTAAGTATTACTATAAAACTAAAAATTATTGAGTTTGGTGAAATAAATAAATATAACTCTCTAACTAATTGTTAAAAGTTATTATCAAAATATGCAATAGACTATTTTAAAATATTTGTACCTATACCTAGTTGGATACTTAATTATATATCTCATCTCGTATTTTAAAATTAACAAGGTAGAATTCATGATTGTAGAATTCTGGACCAAAATAGAAAAAGTGCATACTAGCTAGTTAACCGTATAAAAGAAGTATAAATATTCAAGCACTTAGGAATTTAATTTTGGAGTCTAATTATCTGAGCCTACTTATCTTGTGTCAAAAACAAAAAGCCATCTACTGAGGTAGACTATAGTATCACATTTGATACTAACTAAGAAATGGAATTGGAAATAATGAAATAAAAATAAATTTTGGAAAATATTCCTATTAATTATATTATACAAAAATTAAATACTTTATTATAATTTAATGAGCCACCCACTTCCTCCCTTGTAAAGTAGGAATCAATTTGGAGGATGGACAGCTCATTTCCTCCCTCATTTCTTCACCCATTCTTTCCTTGGAAAGTAGGAATCAAATTGGGGAATGGACCGCTCATTTCCTCTTTTATATGGAGGTGCAAGTGCTTGGAAATTCTAGTTTTCTTTACTTCCCCTTTCTAATTCATGCTAGTAATAAGTTAGAGCTTTCACACTTAGAAAATTGTTTCTTATTTCCTTAGTGTAGATCATACACATGAAACCCAACATTTGCTCGGTCTCAACATAGCACCGGAGGTATGGTGTCCCTCTGGTACTACTTGGTGTCAACTCCACTCCAGGCTTATTGCACAATCTCTCTCTCACTAACGCCGCCGACGTACCTAACCTGAGCCAGTCCAACCTTCTCGGCCGCATGCGCTCTGCGCTATAGCCAGAAGCAAAAACCTACCCGGGCAATTCAATAAGAAAAAAAAAACAACTCATTTTCAAATATCAGTTTCACACGTCAAGCTACATTTTTTTGGTCATGGATAAATACCCTATTGTAAATAGCTTGGGTACTATCGGGTGACCAACAACAAGTACTCATTATTTGGACGATTTTAGCATTTGAATGGCCAAAATTTTAAAGTGACCTATTATTTGGTTGTTAGACTTTTAGGTGCCTCATAGTATTCTACTGGGCATGATCATCTTTCATGGCCATAAGACTGACGGGTGTTAACTACCCAATAGGTCCCTTTGAAATTTTAGATATTAAAATGCAAAATGGCTCAAGCCTCATTAAGCAAGCCCTGAAATATCAGCCTGGTACCTATCAACTAGTATTCAGCGGCGCCGGAGCTCTCCCGTTTTCCGGTGCCATCTCATGCACCGTCAGGACAATATGGGGAGGAGGGCACTCGACGTCTGGGACGACAGCCGGCTTCGGGACCTTGTTCTTCCCTCCGGCACGGGGCGCAGGCTTTTCCAGCAAGGAGGTGGGCTCAACTTCCCTGAAATTCGCCAGGGAAGAGAGCTCTTGTACCCTCTCGGCGATCTTTTCGGTGCATTTCACGACGTCGATCAGCAACGAGGTGACGGTGAAGAGCGGAACTGCTGCGAGGAGGTCGGTCTCCTTCCACTGGCTCGCCTTGAGCAAAGCCTTGAGGTCCTTGACGGCATCATGGCAGTCCCCCAAGAGGAGGTCCGGATCAGCCAGGGCCGCATGTCGGGTCATCGTCCGAACAGAAACCGCCATCTCCTTGAGGGCCTTTGCCGCCTCGGAGCTCACATCCCGGCAGACTCCCTCAATGCTCTCCCGAGCCGCCGCCGGCACCTGAACATCCACGAATACCATAAGTATCTATCATATGCTTAATCATATGTGTTGTCTGTCTTGTCGGCATCAACTGGACAGTAGTATACTTACTTGGAGATTAGCATTTAGGTAGCCGTCGAGAGCTTCAATCCGATAAGCGCATTCTCGTGTTAGAGCACCTAGTTCGAGGTACAGTTTCCATGGGTGGCGGAACCGGAATTCGCCATGGCTGGGTTCCCACCTCGCAAAGTTTGCCTGCCGACCGATAAGAGACGAGAGTTGGATCATTTTGATGTCTCCTATGATGACGATGCCATTCATGGATTGAGGTACTGGACTGACGAGTTTATTTTACATAAGCAAGAGGAAGGCTTCATTCACTCACCATGGTCTCCTCGGTGCTCTTGGAGACCAGGACGGTCTTGTATCCTCGAAGAGACTTGCTTCGATCTGCAGTGGTGCCCGCATGATCAGTATCTGCCGATGCTCCGAAGAACTCATCTCCAAATCCTGTCCATAAGAAGAAAGCACAAATGAGTATTCTTCGTTAGTACTTACATGGATGAAATGAGACAGGATCTCATGCTCAGAAACCTTCTAAGAAGTTTCCGAGCTTCTCCATGTTGAGGGCGATAAGATTATGGAGGTCCTCTCCGGCCCAGACGGGGCAGACGACAATGGAGACGATCACGCAGGTCGCACCGCCGATGAATATTGTCGAGAGCCTCCTGTGGGCCATCGTCAGTATCTCATCGTACCGATAACCGGAAACCGACACGAGTGAGAAGGTCAGTATGAATATCAGCATCCCGTAGTCGTATCTCGCCTTGATTCCGGGGAAGAACCTCATAAACGTCGTCGCTGCGGCTGTTGATTATTGTATCAGACACACAGAACAGGAAAAACACTGCAGACTGCGAGTAAGGTCATCAATCACATAAGCATGGTGGTGCTTCTGTGAATGTAAATAAGCGAGCAATGCTGACTTTACAACCTTGCAGAAAGACGAAGAAGCCGAGAAGTATAGGCTCGCCGATCTTCCCTGACATGCATGCGAGGTGATGCGCTCCGACGCCTAGTGCACCGGCAAAGAGGGTTGCCAGTCCTCTATTTAGTCCCTTGCTGAGAGTAGCCCCTAAGAGGAAAAAAAAACCATGGAAACTTTACTAATAATCTCTCTGTGTGTTGCCAGCACAGATGAATAGTTGGTATACGTTGGAGAATAGTCTTTCTTACCAACGGAGAACTCGAACACGACGACAACGGTCATCACAGCCCACATTGCGGTGGCCCCGAAGTTGGTGTAGAGAGGTTGGTAATAGTAAATGAGGGAGACCAATGTGAGGGTCAGTCCCACTTTCAAGGAATGGATAGCCCTTCTGGGATCATCCTTGCCCACCTCGACGATATCTCGACCTGCCGTAGAAATTCTGGCCGTAGCATTCCCCATCGCTGACTTCACCCGCAGCCGAAAGAGGCCCACAACTCCGGTCTTCGAATGCTCCATCTCACTTTCCATGTAATTCGGAGGAGCACAAAGAACTCGTAGCTAGGATGGAGATGAGATATGGCTTGCTGAGCTTGGTCTTTAGGGGAGGGTATATTTATAGGGAGCTGTGATGACTTCAAGTTTGGATCATGACCGCAAGGGAGGAAAGGAAAAAGGGTGGCGACAGAAGATAATCTGTTCACTTGTTTATTGGGTAATTAGCACAAAACTCCACTTATCAATCAATTGAAACACATTGATTCAATGAGTAGTTTTCATCCGTATGAACTTTCGCTCCTTCAATTAAAAAAATATAGCACAAATTGGTGGGCAATCCGTGCTTGTACGAAAGCAAGTACAATAGAAGTGCTGTAATTGTAAAAGGGTATTCTTTTCCTTTTAATCTTTACCTTGTTGCTGACTGGTAAATGGTGTTTGATGTGGCCTGCACGTTTGAGATTTGACAGCTGCCCACAAATCCACAATCTATGAAGGGTTTCAATTGAGGTGGTGGAAACAGGTAAGATAGGGATGGATTGGATTTCCGGATCAAATTATTTGATATTATTTTTTTTCAGGTAAAAATAAATATTTGTGTCATAAATTTATATTATATGTATATAAGATAAAATTCATATTTATTTAAATAATATTTCTCTATTTACTTAATATATTATTATTATTATTATTATTATTATTATAATATCATGAAGTGATCACTACAAAATACACAGCAGCTTGAGAGAGCTCACAAGTCTAGAACACCATGATGCCTGCCTGATCAGGCTAAAATGGAATTTTGGAATATGCTCTACTTCCATTTTCTGTGAAGAAGATGAACCATAGAATACCTTCAAAATAAGGCACATTCCTCCTCCTAAGTCTTGTGCGTTGATTGTCCCTACACACAGAACATTGTGTAAGAACTTCTTTGTGAAGATAAGCCAGCGATCTAATGACAAAGCAAGCTGTCCTTTCTTCTCCAATGACATGGGTATCATCTATTTTATGCTCAAAGGGACTCGTAGGAGAACAAAATAATTTTCAGAGGGCATTACCATCTGGCATGCATGTTGTCTGAGGAATTCAGCAAGCAGCTCAAAGTTCTGACCAAATCAATTAGCACAACAGCAAGTGAGCATTTATATGTGACCCGACATCGTGGCTTAAGGTTTTCCCATCGTCTTTTCTTCTCATCACTGTACCACTTTTACCTGGACAGGCTTTCTCATGTCATCTCCTTCTAAATTTTCCATCTTCCCGCATGATGTTGCCTTGCTGCAGATGAGAATAACAGAGATGCGAGCCTAACTTTGCTATGGACGAACCGTGTGTTTACATAGGGAAATAAATCGAGTAGGTGCCCGACATCGAGAATCCGAGCATCGCAAGCGAACTTGGTTTTCAGGATTCTTTCCTTTTGGTTGATTGGAGGCTGATCATGCAATCAGATGCAAGTATGGAAGAATTTCACAGGAAAGTTCATATAAGATATGTAGAGGACACCATATACGAATATGTTCCTCATCAGAAGTAAAACTTCCTCCACCGTTTGTCCGCCTCTTTCAGCGTTACTTGAAGTGACACTTGCACGTGCACTGTGATTTTGCTTTGAATGTTAATCACCAATTTTGTCTGCTCTTGGTTAAACAAACAGTAGGATCCTAGCCCATTTTTTTGACCCCTTTGATTTTCTTTTTTACTTTGAAAGTCCGTTGGATCCATTTTCTTAGATCATCACTATCATCATCTGTTGTAACACTTTAGTCATCTCCTCATATATTAGATGCTGCAATCTCAATGATCTTACATGTATTCGCCATCTTTTGCTTACAATGAGATAATATAAAGAAAAGAAAAAAAATAGTGTAGTACAAAAAGGAACTATGTGTGTAAGTGTTGATATATTCTGCAGGATTTGTGAAAGAATTGGTGAAAATGAGACGACCATCAATAGGGTGATGCATTTTATAGGTGGAGAGTGATGGAAGGTAAAATTTGCAGCCCAATGAGGCATCTACTTTTGAAAGTCAAAATCTAAAAAAAGAACATTATAGGAGAAGCTCTAAAACCAAAAATGGTATCAAGTCATACATGCAAGATTAACAAGAGTAAGTTTCTTGTGGTTTCAAGAAATATAATATTTGAATTTTTTTCACAATAAAAAATGAAGGTAAGTACCAGTGCCTTTATTTCTCTTCGAGTTTATATAATAATTAGGTAATAATTATGAAAAACTTCCTGAAATCAAAACGACTATAAAATTTAGTCGTTGATGAAATACTTGAGGAAAGAGATGAGCAATACTTATAAAAGGAAATTGAATATATAGAAATCAAAGAGATGCAAGTGAAGAATTACATTTTCATCTTCGTCGAACTTTAAATTCTGGAAAGCATTTTCAACAAAAATCCATTAAATAAGATTTGTGACTCAAATTATATATCTAAAGTCAAAAGAACAACCAGTTTCCAGAAAATGCCAAAGTAGTTTGAAACTTTGATTATGGAAGAATGGAAATTTGTAGATTTTTTTGTAAATATATTATTATTTTCAAATACAATGAAATTATATAGGTAAAAAATGAAGTGAAAATATTTGAGAAAATATGGAGATCCTTGACATCCAAATTCGACTAGGTGGACTTCTCAGCAAAAAAATCTAATAATACAAACTCAATCACAATTGATGAATTGCACAATAATTTGCCAGTGGGATGAACAAATGATCAAAATGAAGTTCAAGCAAGTGGATAACCTTCAAAAATCTCATTTTCTGTTTAGTTCGGGTAAATTAGTAGCCCAACCTCATTAATAAGCATGAAAATATACCTTTCATAAAGCTAACATTCTTACAAGTCAAGTTAAATGTTATAAATGCTATTAGTTTGAAAATTACCATTATATAATACCAAAATTTATAAAATCAGTATTTAAACCCAATTGTATAAAAAATTAATAATAAACCAGGAATGAAAATTTTAAAATTGGATTATAAATGGAACCAGAATAAATATTGGTTTGGAGCATAATTTCATGCAAAGGGATAATTGTCTTGAATTTTCCTCAAATAATCTATTTTGATAAAAAAAATAAAAAACGAGAAAAGTCTAATTGAAAACTGATTCGAATCGGGATTAAATCAATTCGAATTATAAAACTCTCCAATTTTTAGTAGGGTGTTATAAATTGGAAAATGGAAATTTTGAAATTCAATTAATATGAAATTGGACAATAAATTTTTAGAAAATAAATTGGGCAAAAAATGAGTTGAATTGGAGGCGAATCAACGAAAAAAAATGTAAAAATTGATCGATCGAACTAATCGATTTATTCACCGTAAACTAGTTTGCTACAATGGGAACCAGTCGACGGTCTGTTGGGCACAATGCACATGTGGGGCATGCGACTCACCCATGCACCACACACGTGCGCACATGTCGTCTCCTTCACCTAACTACAAACCCAAATCCAACCCGACAACCTAGTTTGAAACATGATTTACAGCAAAAAATTGCTCAAGTTCAGGCATCATGCCCCTAATGAAAATTAAATGGAAAGTGAGCCTATAGGGGGTGTAATTTGACCAACAAAGAACATAGGTTGATGTACCATTGTCCCTCCGAGCTATTCCTATAAAACTCGACCCCGCTCCTGTCACTTGACCACCATAATTGTAAATTGGGAAACCCTAGTTTAAGAACTGGACTAAGTTGAAATGGGAAATAGGATATGGAACCCTTCCCCTCGGACCAAGGAAACCGGGAGAAGAACCGACAATATTTATGAAAACTGGGCCAAATTAATCAACACAAAATAGTAAAGAAGAGTTAACAAGGAAAATTAAAAAATCCCAAGTGACAAAAAATTAGGAAGAACTAGGAAGTGGATGGGATGAGAGAACCAGATCAGTTCAAGGCGAACTGGATTGAACCGGGATGAACCATAGTGAACCGGTTCAATAATTCATTTTTCTAGGTGGCCTAAAAATATCAATTTAAAAAATTGAGGCCACCATTATATAGAAAATGAATTTAGATGAATTTAGAAATTTTTAAATTTTAGAAAACCGGTCAAATTGGGTCTGAACCGACTGATTTTCGAATTCGGGTCATCGAACCCGATTGAATCGTATCGGTCAACAGTCCAGCCGGTCAATGATTCCCTGTCAGTAGCCACACAGACACGGGCAGCCAATGGGAGGCTACCACATGTCCGGTCAATGGTTAGCGGACGACCCATCAGCCTATCACGCAAACACGAGTAGCCAATGGGAGGCTGCCACGTGTGTGGTCAACCGATCAACGGCTAATGCAACGGCTGAGTTGGACCTCTACGCTAGAAAAACTGGAAAATCACAGCGTGCCACATGGTACTCTTGCCATGTCATCATCTTCAACCTTAGTCCGTTGACAGAAAGGAGAGAGAGGCTGGGAAAGCTAGAGTCTCCGACGACTCGAAAATCTCTTTGGTTAGGTTGCCGATGAGCGGGGCGGGGGTCGAGTCTCACGTCGGCCGGTAGCCTGAATAGTTGTCAATCTCCCTATATAAAGAGCACCCACCCAATCGTCCTCCTCACCTCTCAGGCCTCTCTGAAGACAAACAACTCACTTTCCGATGAAACTCCCATCGTGGCTCCAGTGACGGACAAGTTCGCAACCAAAGGAGCTCTGAAGAGTGGAATTAGAATCGGGAAGGAGTCCCCTAGCTCGTGACACCCTTAAAGTGACCAGAGAAGTGTCAAAGCAATAGTGACCCCGACACCCTCAACCACTTCGCTGCTAGAATTGACCACCTCCGACCTTCTAAGACCCTCACAGACCCCCGATAAGCTCAATTTCGCCTCTCTTCATTGGATTTTTGAGTTTTAGAACTTCAACTCCTTGAAACTTCTCTCTTCAAATTTTCGCAGTGTCATGCTCCGACCCAGTTTGGTCGGATCCTCGTGATCCTACCGCCCATCCTACCTTCTATTCTTTTCCTTGGCGTAGCTGGGCATCGCTCCCTTAGTTTAAGAGGGGTTTGCCCTTCTTTTAATCAAGATGAGCCAGGCGTAATTTCAAACATTGTTCCCTGTAATAGCATAAATCAATCAAATGCAAGCTTAAAATAAACTTTAAGCATACCTAATGGAGGGTACATCTTCACATTTTCTTTTATTATATCTTCTTACTCTTGAAATGGGGTAAAATGGAGGGGGTGAGTTCTACAACTTAGTGAGCGGGTGTTGGGAGTGAGTTTTCAAAGTAGTTTTTGCTTATCTAACCCATGCCAAGGTTATCATTTCCTTTAAAAAGGATTTTTCCTCAAATTTTGTTTTTAAAACCTTTTCCATTTCTGTATTAGGTGTGTTTAGCTCTTTTAACTCATCCCCTTGCCTCGGGAGACGTTTAGCAAACAAACACATGCCCTTCATCAGAAATGGTACACACATTCACAGGTGCATCTCGTTTGTTGCACCCATTTGTGGATCAAAGCTTCTTTACTCTACACCAAGATAGAAGCCCATGCACTTCTACCCTAGGTCTGAGTGGATGTTCTTGACATCTGACCCTCAGGCCCGAATGCCACTCCGTGTCCGTATGAGGATAGAGACCTCATCCCGACCCCACCCCGGTCTCATGCACAAGAAGCTACTTTAAGCTTCCGACTAATTGGCATGACAAATTGCCCTTATCTCCACCATGTCGTCCAGTAACTCTTAGGACCCATCGCTACTCCCTAGGGCGTCTTGATGGTCATGTACCACAAGTGCATGCACAAACAAGAGTTTTCCACATATAGCCATTATCTTTGGTGCCAACGGTCTAACGGCCCCGATGCTCAACCCGACCTACAGCTGTTTGTCTAGACCGGTCTGTTGACCTAGCTCCGACGCACTGTCGTCAGTCCATCGACCACTGTCGGTCCTGACTTGGTACTATGGCAAAATCATACAACCAATTTCATTAGAAATTTTCATGGCTCTTTCTTAATTTCAAGTTTGTTTACGAGCTCCTGCTCGTGCCCACTGGCCTTGGACCCACTGCAAGTGTTTTTTCAAAATCGGGCATTTATTCGTATGAGTTCAAAAATCAAGGCCCTTGGCCTATCTGATTTGTTTTAGATCCCATCAAGAAGATCTCCCAAATATTTTAAGCATTGTCACACAATCAGGGGAGAACACTTCTGACAAAAATACATTTTCAACTTCATCACACCAACCAGGTGTGATGATATCTCGGCTTACAATCGGTAGACTAGTTTCACCTTTTCTCAAGGAAATTCATCATACCAACCGGGTATGATTATCTCTACTTACAACCAGTGCGTAGGTTTTATCCGTTAAACATAATGCTCATCATCCCAACTGGTATGATGTATAAATTAGCTCACTCACCCGATGACCATGACGTGTTTGTCCAATTTAGGTTTTCCAATTCCACGCTATCTTTTCCTTGCTGGTGTTCTGGTCTCTTGTGTCCCTACATGATTGGGCATCCTTATCAATTAAGGTTTGGCATGACAACCATCATTTTCTAATGAATGTGCGAATAGGCTCAAAATTGGTGGTTTATTGCACTTAGGTTCCTAAAGTTCATTTTTCCTTAACTTTAGGTCCCTAAGGCAAAATTTTCCCCAAATCGAGTCCCAAGGCTTCCAAAATTCCCTTTGGGTCCTCAATTTAATCAAGATCGTGTAAGGGGCTCAAGTTTTCCAAATTGGTCCCCAACTTTTTAAAAATTACAATTTTGCCCCTACTTTCAAAAAATGGTAATTTGGCCCTAATTGTTCCAAAAATTGACCAATTGTTCCCCCAACATCTTTCTCATGGCCAATTGGCCTTCAATTTTGGAAAATTGCAAAGAGGTCCCTCAATATTTCGAAATCCCCAAAATTTCCTCCAATTTCTCCCCTTCAAACTGACCAATTTTGATTTCTTCAAATTAGCCATTCAATCGAGGTTAATTGCTCCAATTGATGATATGGATCAGTTCCTACACTTCCATACGATTCAATTGAGCTTTGAATTGCATGATTTGGGTCTGAAATGAGCTCAAATGGAGCTTTAGTGAAAAACTATTTGTAGAGAGAGAAAGCTTCCAAAGCTTACCGTCGGAGGTGCGGCGGTTCAAGCTCTCGATCGGGGGTGGTAGCTCTTATCCTGAGGTTCCTTCTAGGATCAAGAATTGCTACAATTGAAGTGAAATTGAGAGTGAATTTAATCAATAAAATTTGTCACTTTCTCTCTCTAACCCCGATCTAGAACGACTAAGTAGGGCCAAATTGGCTTACCTTTCTACTCTGTTGAGGTCGTGTGAGGGCTATACGGGTTTTGGGGAGGCTTGGTTTGGCCATAGGAGGACTAAATTTGGCCGAATTCAGCTCGGCCAAAATAGAACAGCTTCGGTCCTTCGGAGCTACTTCACTGTTTGATTCTACTGGTGCTTCTCCGTTGGTCCTCGGGTCGAAAGGAGGTTGTTGTTAGGTAGTTGACTTCCCCCCGAAGTCTATGGGACCTAACCTTGCCTTTTGAGGCTAAGAAAAAGACCTAAGTCAGAGCTCTGGTTCGTGCTTCACCAAAAAATGGAGAAGTTAAGAGAGAATGGTGATTTGAGGTGTGTGAATGATGACTGAAGAGTAGCTCTTTATATAGGGAGCTCGAGGACCCTCTGTCCAACCACTTTCCCTTTTGGTCGAGCTTATCCTCGCTCCAAAACGGCTTGATCGGAGCAGCTACACCTTTGTTGTAGAAGGAAATTTTCTGCATTAATGAATAGTGCTGTCATCCTGAGGAAGAAGATGACACTGTTTCCAACCGGACTGGACCGGTCTGATCGGGTTCAGTGGCAAAAATCGGCAGTTTAGCCCCGATTCAATTGGTTTTCCCAAAATTAAAAGTTTCTAAATTAATCTAAATTCATTTTCTATCTAATGGTGACTTCAATTTCCCAATTTGAACATTTTAAGCCACCAAGAAAAATGAATTTAGAAACCGATTCAAGTATGATTCAAATCGGTTCAATCTAGTTCAGGTTCGGTTCACCCTGAACTGGTCTAGTTTTCTCTTCCCATTTGCCCAAAGGTTCTTTTCCATGATTTTTATGACTCTTTGAGTCAATTGGAATTTGTCAATTTCACATTTTACCCTTTATTTATCGGTTATGGCTCGTGAACTGGCTTTGTTTTCTCTTTTGAATTGATCAGTTCTTTTCCAATGAAGTACTCTAAATTCCTAAAAACCCTGTCCCTCAAAGGATGTAATCTTCAAAGAAGGTGGCCCCAAAGAAAGTGACCAAATAAGCATGTACTACCATAGAAACTAAGGAGAATCTCATCCAAGTTAAGGAAATTAAATTAGGGAATCGAGATTGTGCAAAAAAAAAAAAGAATTAGGGAATCGAGAAATCTAGGACTCTTAGAGTGATCAATTGTTAAAGAAGACTCCACAAGAAAAAAAAAACTCTCAAGGTATCTAGACTCAAGTACGAAGGAGCAGCAAAACTAACAATTTCTTAGAAAAATACCAGGAGGAACAACTTATGTTCATGTAATTACAAATATGAACAATAGGGACACCGCGTGGAGAAGTGTCTAACCCTACTACGGACGGGAATCAAGTTAACCTATAGGGGAAAAGGATACGAAGTGAAAAACTGTCCCACACCGCTAGGAGTCAGGACAATACTTTCCAAGAATAAACATCCCACAACTATAGGAAATTCGAAAGGATACTATCCTAAGGAACACGACTCCCGCTTGTAATTTCAACCATAGACAAGAGGAAACTTTTCAAGATCACAGCAAAGTGGCAGGAAGGAAAAATGGCTGAAGATAGGATCTCAATAAAACCATAAACAAAATAAAAGGCAACTGAAGAGAACTCTCCCTTAATGAAGAAATCTTCAATAATTTAGGAGAAAATGAGGGAGTGCATCCACAAGAGAAGACAAGCCGAGCGTTTGACAACAAATGGGATGTCTTGGGATTTCAAGTACAACTTCCTTTGGAAAAAGTTGATAAGTCAAATTGGAGATTCGGAACAACATAGCAGAAGTAAGCAAACCGTGACAGCAAAATAGTCAAAGAAAATAAATGACAGCCTAAGGAAGATTGGGAGGTAGAAATGACTACACCCTAAAAAGATCAGTGAGATGGACGTTAAGGACATGAGTACTCGAGAAACAACTGCCCTAAGAAATTTAGACCACTGGAATGGTGGAGGCGAGGCACTTAACAAATATACACGGGAAAGCCATAATTTGAGTTCCAACAAAGAAGGAAGGGGCAAAAAGGCCAAATACTCTGGAAAAGAAGGATGAAAGAAATCCTTAAAAGGACCAAAGGCTAAATTAATGACTAAACTCAAGCCAAGAAAAGAATAGGCAATCCTCTCACATAATTGTCAAGAAATCTTGAAACAAGGAAGATTTGAACGATCCATAAAGAAATACACTATGAAAGTAAACTTTGGAGGGATGCTTACAACTAACTACCCTTGAAGGAATTATTGATGGACGGATGGACGGATGGACATAATGTGGAGTGCAAGAAACTAACCCTTAACTAAGAAATGTTTCAAAGGAAGGAAGTGTCGTGATGGCCTAGTGTGACCTGTTTGGAGAGAGTAGGAAAACCAAATAAAAATTCCAAGAGAACCAAGTAGAAAGAAGAAACTAGTAGCAACGAATGGTCAAAGAGAATAAACAAAGTACTAAGAAATGTTGAGATGTAGTAAATAGTACACTATATGCAGCTGCCCAAATAATTGGACCAAAGAAATGGAGAGAAAGAGACAATTAAAGAACTGGTATTCGAGAGAACCATGGATTTAAACCACAACAAAGAAGGGAGAAGTGAAAAGGCTAAACAAATGGAAAAGAAGAACGAAGGAAAATCCTTAAAGAAATCAATGGCCAAAACCGAATTTCTAGTTTAAAGTCTTGAGACAATTAAGTGAGCCTCACGAAGGACGAACAACAGATTTTGAAACAAGAAGGATGTGAACTGTAAACCCCGCACTTTTGAGTTAAGATAAATTGGGAAAAGAACCGGTCAAACTGAGTAAGAAAACCGAGCCGTTTTACAAATCCAATCATATGGAAACAAGAAATTTGGAAATTTACAACTTCCGTAAACGGTTCATTAAACCTTGGAAAAGAAACTTAAAACAAAATAAAAGAGAAAAAAAACCAGATTGGTTCAGGTAAATAAGATCCTCTAAGAACTCTAAAGTTAAGCGTGCTTGCTCGAGAGTAGTGTGAGAATGGGTGACCTCTTGGGAATGCCTTATCATAAATGGACATAAATTAAATTATTGTAATTAATAACAATAATTTATGACAATATTAATACAAGTAATAAATATCTCCTATTTAATACATTATTTTACATCTATATAAAGAGGTAATCCCCCTTCATTCTCTTCACACACTTCTCTCTCTCTACTACTCCATTTTCCGTTGAAGCTCGAACCAGAGTTTCGACTTGAACATTTTTCTTAACCTCAGAATGAGAGGTTGAGCTCTTTAGAACCGAGGAGAAGATAGCTATCTAATAGCAAACTCCAGTCAATTCGAGAATTGCTGGAGAAGTGCCGACATGATGGAACAGTGAAGCAGCTCCGGCGGACCGAAGTTGTCCTATTTCGACAAAACTGAAATCGGCCATTTCGAGCCCTCCTTAGACCAAACCAAGCCCTCCCAACACCTGCTCAGCCCTCCCACGGTCGAATTAGGACTGAAAGGTAAGCCAATTCGACTCCCCTCTATAATTTCCGGCCGATGCTAGAGAGAGAATTGGTAGAATTTCAATGATAAAATTCTAACTCAATTGGGTATCAATTGATGCGATTCTTGATTTTAGGATGATCCTCAAGATGAGAGCTATATGCCTAGATCGAAAGCTCGGACCGTCGTGCCCTCATCGATGAGAAATCGAAGCTTTCTCTCTCTACAATCTATTTTTCGACGAAGCTTCGTTTGAGCTCGTTCCAGCATTAAAATCTATGATTCAAAGTTCCTTAGAATCGTATGAACATATAGGTACTCAATTTCAACTCCA
Source organism: Trapa bicornis (assembly GCA_030064425.1). NCBI lineage: Eukaryota > Viridiplantae > Streptophyta > Magnoliopsida > Myrtales > Lythraceae > Trapa > Trapa bicornis. The sequence continues at coordinate 18,689,851 of CM057752.1, forward strand.
ATTTCAACAATTAGAGGTGTTTGATCGATCAATTTGATGAAATCAAATTTGGCAGTGTTGTAAAGTTGAAATTGGGGGAAATTTGGGGATTTTCGAAATTTGAAGGACCAAAATGAAATTTTATGAAATTGAGGGCCAATTGGACATGAAAATAATGTTGGAGGACCAATTGAGGAATTTTGGAATGTTTAGGGCAAAACTTACCATTTTTGTAAAGGAAGGGCAAAATGGTAATTTTTGAAAACTTGGGGGACCAAATTGGAAATTTGGGAAATTAATCCCCTTTTTGTGAAATGGAATAAATTGAGGTCTCTTATAAATTTTAAAAGTTTCAAGACTCAATTTGAGGAAAAATTGGCATTAGGGACTTTAAGTTAAAGAAAAATAACTTTAGGGACCTAATTGCAAATAAATGAAAGTTTGACTTTCTCATTTATTTGGAATGAATGAAGGCTATTAGGCCGAAGGATAATGAACTGAGATGTTCATATCGTGTAGGAACACGTAGTACCGAGAACGCCAGCAAGGACAAGCTCGTGTGAATACAAAGAACCGGTCTAGTGGAATTCACTGCGTTAACGGGTGAGTGGATTTACTAACATCATACCCGGTTGGGATGATTAGCATAACTTAAAATTTTAAAATCACTTACCGGTTGTGAGTGGAAATTTTATATCATACCTGGTTGGGAATGATAAGTACCTCGGTATAAAAACCCACTATTTAATGGTATTTTAAACATCACCACTTAGAAGAAGTGATGTGAAAATCACGCAGAAAAACTACTTCTCGATTGTAAGTAGATCATACCCGATTGGTATGATGAGACTTCCTCGAAGGAAGTTGAAAACCCGTTCATCGGTTATGAACGAAGGTGTCCTTATACCGGGCAGTATAATGGATAGAGAAAACATATGTTTTGTCGGAAGTGCTCTCCCCTGATTGTGTGCCAATGCTTAAACAATTTGGGAGACCTTCTTGATGGGAGCTCGAATAGCTATGATAGGCCGGGGGTCTCGATTTTGGAACTTGGGGGCTAAATACCCGATTTTAAAAATCTCGTACAATGAGCCCACTGCCAATTGGCACGAGCAGGAGCTTGTAAATGAACATGATATATGTGCCATAAAACTTAATAAGTGAATTGTTTGTCCATGGTACCAAGATAGGACCGACATGCTCAGTCAACTAGTGGCAGTGCGACATGACAGGTCGACGGACTAGTTAAGACAAACAACTACGGGTTGAGTTGAGAGTCGGGGCCATTCGACCAGTGGCACCACAGATTACATGGCAATATGAGAAAACATTGTTTGTGCATGCACTGTGAGTACAAGATCATCAAGACGCGCATGAGGGGTAGTGATGCGTCCTAAGGGAACTGGACGACCTGGTGGCTATAAGGGCAGTTCGTCGTTCTAGGTGTCTAAGCGAAATTTGGAGTAGCACCAAGCGCATGAGACCGGGATGGGGATAGGATGAGGTCTCTGTCCTCATACGGAAACGAAGAAGTGATTTTGGGATTGTGGATCGGATGTCGCGTACATCCACTCATTCCCAGGGTAGAAGCGGTCGTACTTCTATCCGGGTGGCAGGAAAAGTCACTCCGAAGCCACTAGCGGGTTCAGTAGTGATAGTGACTTGCGAATATGTGTAACCTTCATGATGAAGGATGTGTGTTGGGTGATGATACACCGGTAACTAAGAAATGGTGGAAAAATCCAAAATTTTAAACGAAGGGATTTTTGAAAAAGAAAGGAGTCTGGCACACTCCAATAATAATTATTTTCTTAAAAGTCAAAAGTTTTTAAAAACCCATTCACTGAATAGTCGTACTCACCCCCTCCCTTATATCCCTTTCAGGAAATCCCAGAGAGCCAATGTCATGCCCCGACCCAGTTTGGTCGGATCCCCGTGATCAACCCGCCACTCTCCTAATTTACTAAAGGGTTTCCCCTTATATTATAAATCATTAAGAGTAAGGCGTTCTTTAGACCTGCGCCTATTTCCAGGAATATCATAAATCAAAACTGCATAGTTATTTAAATTAATTGTACCTATCTTGTAGGCGTTTAATTGCGCAAGTCCTTTATGGTTCGGCTTTCTAGGACTTCCTGAAAGAGGTATAAGGGAGGGGGTGAGTACAATTACTCAATGAATGGGATTCAAATCTTTTGACTTTCAAGAAAAACATTTATATGGAGTGTGCTAGACTCTTTTCTTTTAAAATATTCCTTCATTTAAAAATTCAGTTTTTTCCATTATTTCTTAGTTATCGGTGTGTCATCACCCAACACACATCCTTTATCATGAAGGTTACACATATTCGCAAGTCAGTATCACTACTGAACCCGTTAGTGGCTTCGGAGAGACTTTTCCTACCACCCGGATAGAAGTACGACCACTTCTACCCTGGGAATGAGTGGATGTACATGACATCCGACCCACAATCCTGAAATTGCTTCTTCGTGTCCATATGAGGACAGAGACCTCATCCTGTTCCCACCCCGGTCTCATGCGCTTTGTGCTACTCCAAATTTCACACAAACACTTGTAACGACGATCTGCCCTTATACTCACCAGGTTGTCCAGGGCCCTTAGGATACATCACTACCCCTCATGGACGTCTTGATGATCCCGTACTCATGGTGCATGCACAAACAAAGTTTTCTTAAATTACCGTGTAATATGTGGTGCCATTTGTCCCAACGGTCCCGACCTTCAACGTAACCTGTAGCTGTTTGTCTTGAGTGATCCAAAGACCGGTCATGTCGCACTACTACTAGTTGACTGAGTATGTCGGACCTGCCTTGGTACCATTACCAACCAATTCACTTATTAAGTTTTAATGGCACACACACACACACACACACACACACACACACACACACACACACACATATATATATATATATATCATGTTCTTTTACGAGCTCCTGCCCGTGTCCATTGGCCTATGGCTCACTGTTCGAATTTTTTCAAAAACTGGGCATTTTAGCCCTCAAGTTCCAAAATCGAGGCCCCCAGCCTATAAGAGCTATTCGAGCTCCCGTCAAGAAGGTCTCCCAAATAGTTTAAGCATTTGCACACAGTCAGGGGAGAACACTTCCGACAAATTAGTTTTTCACTGTCCATTATGCCAATTGGTATAAGGACATCTCCGTTCATAACCGATGAACGGGTTTTCAACTTCCTTCGAGTAAGTCTTATCATACCAACCGGGTATGATCTACTTACAACCGGTAAGTATTTTTTTTTGTAAAATTTTCACATCACTTTCTCTAAGTGGTGATGATTAAAATACCACTAAACAATGGGTTTTTATACCGAGGCACTTATCATCCCCAACCGGGTATTATATATACTCCCACTCACCCGATAGTGCAGTGAAATTCTACTCAGTCGGGTTCCATCCTTAGCAAGCTAGACCTCGACTAGCATTCCCAATGTCTCATTCTCCTACATGAGATGAACATAATTGTTCATTATTCTTTGGTCTAATAGCCCTCATTCGTTCCAAATGAATGAGTAAACTCAACTTTACATATATTTGCCATTAGGTCCCTAAAGTTAATTTTCTTTAACTTTAAGTTCCTATTGCCGAGTTTTTCCTAAATTCGAGTCCCGAAACCTTTAAACTTTATCTTAGGACCTCAAATTATTTGATTTCACACAAAGGGGTTTAATTTCCCAAATTTCCAATTTGTTCCTTCAATTTTCCCAAAATTACCATTTTGCCCCTTATTTAGAAAAATGGTAAATTTTTGCCCCAAAAATTCTAAAATTTATCAATTGGCCCTCTAATATTCTTATCATGACCAATTGACCCTCAATTTTATAAAATTACATTTTGGTCCTTCAAATTTCCAAAAATCCCCAATTTCCCCAACCTTTTTTTGCAATTTCAACTATTTAACACTGTCAAATTTGATTTTATCAAATTGACCAATCAAACACCTCAAATTGTTGAAATTGAGTTCCTACATGTTCATACGATTCTGCGGAACATTGAATCACAGATTTTAACGTTGGAACGAGCTCAAACAGAGATTCACCGGAAAACAGACTGTATAGAGAAAAAGCTTTGATTTCTCACCGGTGAGGGTGCGGCGGTGGAGCTTTTCAATCTGGGCAGGTAGCTCTCCTCCAGAGGTTATTCCTAGGATCAAGAATTACATCAATTGATGTCGAATTGGATTAGAATTTCTTTGGTGATATTCAACCGACTCTCTCTCTAACAACGATATGAAATTGTAAAGGGGAACCGAATTGGCTTACCATTCGTTCCTAATTCGGCCAAGGAAGGAATGAGGAGGTGTTGGAAGGGCTTGGTTTGGTTTCAGGAAGGCTCGAAATGGTCGATTTCAGCTTAGCCGAAATAGGGCAGCTTCAGTCCGCCGGAGCTGCTTCACTGTTCGATCATGCCGACGCTTCTCCAGTGATTCTCAGATTGACTGGAGTTTGCTATTAGATAGTTGTCTTCTCCCCGGTTCTAAAGAGCCTGACCTATCCTTCCGAGGTTAAGAAAATGTTCAAGTCGAAGCCCTAGTTCGAGCTTCACCAGGAAATGGAGCAGTAGAGAGAGAGATCTAGTGTTCAGGTGTGAGGAGAATGAATTGGGATGACCTCTTTATATAGGTGTAAAATCATGAATTAAATGAGAGAGATTTATTACTAGTATTAATATTGCCATAAATACCAATAATTTAATTTCAATATTAAATTATTTGTATTAATTTAAATAATTTAATTTAGGTATTAAATTATTGGTATTAATTGCAACAATTAAATATATATTAATTTATGCCTATTTATGATAAGGCGTACATTCCTATAAAAATTTTTGACCAAAATTTTGGGTTACAAAAAAATCATACTTCCCATGAAGTCACCCATCCTTACACTACTCTTAGGCAAGCACGCTTAACTTTTAAAGTTCTTATGGAATCTCGTTCACCTAAACCAATTTGGTTTTTCTATTTTAATTTGTCTTAAGTTTCTTTTCCAAGGTTTAATGAACCCTTTAGATCATCCGAAAGTTGTAAATTTCCAAATTGCTTGTTCCCAAATGATTGTGTTTGTAAACCGGCTTGGTTTTCTTACTCGATTTGACCGGTACTTTTCCTAGTTTTCCTTAACTAAAAAATGCGGGTTTTACAACTCTCCCCTCTTTTTAAGGGTTTTGTCCCCAAAACAGTTACACGTTAAATAACTGAGGATAGCTATCCCTCATTAGAGACTCGATTTCCCATGTCTCTTCCTGCATGGGTCCGTTTTGCCACAACACCTTGACCATAGGTATTTTCTTGTTCCTTAAATTCTTGTCTCTCCGGTCGATGATTCGTACCGACTCTGTCTGATAAGTCAAGTTCTCTTCCAATTCCATTGGAGGTCGGTCCAGTACGTGACTAGGATCAGGTTGATATTTTCTAAGTGTTGAAATGTGGAATACGTCATGTATTCTCTTCAAATCAGGAGGCAGTTCTAATTTAAATACTACTGGTCCTATCCTTTGAATAATGGGATATGGACCGATATATTTGGGTTTTAACTTTCCTCTTTGCTTAAACCTAAGTATTCCTCTCCATGGAGATACTTTGAGGAATACCTGATCACTCACTTCGAACTCCAAATCCTTCATTCGATTGTCTGCATAACTCTTCTGCCTATCTTATGCAGTCTTAAGATGACTCCTTATTAATTTTATCTTCTCTGTGGCATCCTCTATTATCTTAGTTTTCTCTAATTTCCTTTCGCCCACTTCTTCCCGAAACAAAGGGGTACGACAGGGTCGTCCATAAAGGGCTTCATAGGGAGCCATCTAGATGTTGGCCTGATAACTATTACTTATACGCATAAGTATTCCTCCCAGCTTTTATTCATGGTGAGTACACATGCCCTTAGCATGTCTTCCAAGGTTTGGATGGTTCGCTTAGACTGACCATCTGTCTGAGGATGAAATGTCGTACTCATGTGGAGTTTGGTTCCCATGGCATTTTGTAGACTCGGCCAAAACCTGTAAGTAAATATCGGATCTCTATCTGATACTATACTCACCGGGACACCGCAGAGTCTTATTATTTCCTTCATGTATAGGATGGCCAGCTGTTCTATTGTATTTGTCACTCTTATAGGAAGGAAATGAGCTAATTTGGTCAATCTATCCACAATTACCCAAATCGCATCTCGACCTTTTCTGGTCACCGGTAGGCCCGTGACAAAATCCATGGTGATGTGTTCCCATTTCCATTCCGAAATTGGTAAGGGTTGTAGTAGTCCTAATGGATTCTGATGCAATACTTTTATCTGTTAACAGGACAAGCATCGGGCTACATATTCCGCAATGTCCCTCCTCATACCCTTCCACCAGTATGCTTGTTTGAGGGTGCGGTACATTTTAGTACTGCCCGGATGCATAGCATACACTAAATCGTGTGCCTCTTCCAATATTAATCTCCATAACTCCTCGTCTTGAGGCACACATACCCTACCCTTATAGGTCAATACTCCGTTACCTCGCAAATCGTAGTCCGGTTTCCTTTCTCTATTAGTTGAATCCAAGTAGGACTGAAGTTCTTTATCAATCTTTTGTTGGGCCTTTATATCCTTGGTTAGACTAGGCCTTATCGCTACATTTGCCACCAAGCATTTTTCCTATCGGTCCATCCTCAAACTCACTTCCATTCTTCCCAATTGTTGCAACAAAGGTAAGTAGCTTGTCTTGACTTGTGTCGCCTCAGTTTGATACTTGCGACTTAAGGCATCTACTACCACATTTTCCTTTCCGGGGTGGTATTCTATCACATGATCATAGTCCTTCACTAATTCTAGCCATCTCCTCTGACGAAGATTTAACTCCTTCTGAGTTAGGAAGTACTTAAGGCTCTTGTGATTTGTGTATATCCTGCACTTAACCCCGTAAAGGTAGTGTCGCCATATCTTCAAGGCAAACACTATTGTAGCTAATTCCAAGTCGTGAGTCGGGTAATTTCTCTCATGTATTTTCAGTTGTCGCGAGGCATACGCGATAACCTTTCCTCGTTACATTAAAACACATCCCAGTCCTTGTCCCGAGGTATCACTATAGACTGTGTACTCTCCTGCAGTAGGATCGGGTAAGGAGAGTACTAGTGCGGTCGTCAGTCGAGTCTTTAACTCCTGAAAAGACTTTTCACAATCCTCATCCCATTTATACTCAACTCCCTTCCTGGTGAGTCGAGTTAGAGGAGTTGCTATTTTAGAAAAGTCTTGCACAAACCGCCTATAGTATCCTGCCAATCCTAAGAAACTTCTAATTTCTGTAGGATTCCTTGGAGCTTTCCATTCTGATATAGCTTCCACCTTGGCTGGATCCACCTTAACTCCGTCCTTAGATACGATGTGCCCTAAGAATCCTACTTCTTGCAACCAGAATTCACACTTAGAAAACTTTGCATATAATTGGTTTTTCTTCAAGATTTCCAATGTAATTGCCAGATGCTTTTCGTGTTCCAACCTGGTTCGTGAGTATATAAGGATATCATCTATGAATACTATCACGAACCTGTCCAGATGAGGTTGGAACACGTGGTTCATTAGGTCCATGAAAGCTACAGGGGCATTTGTCAATCCGAACGGCATCACTCGAAATTCATAATGTCCATATCTGGATCGAAACGCCATCTTAGGGATGTCCTCTTCTCTAATCCTTAGTTGGTGGTAGCCTGATCGAAGATCTATTTTTGAGAAGTATGCTGCTCCTTTCAACTGATCAAACAAATCATCTATCCTTGGCAGTGGGTATCGGTTTTTGATGGTGACATGATTCAGCTTGCTATAGTCAATACATAGTCTCATACCCTCGTCCTTTTTCTTCACGAACAAAACAGGAGCACCCCATGGAGACTGACTTGGACGTATGAAATCCTTTTCCAATAATTTGTCCAGTTGTTCCTTTAGTTCTTTCAATTCTGCTGGAGCCATGCGATATGGGGCTTGGGATATGGGGTTGGTTCCTGGGGTTATTTCTATAGTAAACTCCACTTGGCAACTTGGAGGTAGTCCAGGTAGCTCTTCTGGAAAAAACTTCTGGATAATGCCTAACTATCGGAATGTCTTCCATTTTCTTTTCTTCAAAATCCTCATTTACCACCAAGGCCAGCACAATTGTACATTCTTTCTGAATCATCTTTTGAACCTTCAGGTGGGACACAAATTTTACTTCACTTTTTCTTTTATCTCCTTGGAACTTTAGTCCCTTAGTCTTGGAGGTATGGAAAGTTACTATCTTCCTTCTACAGTCCATCCTTGCCTGATGATTACTCAGCCAGTTCATCCCCAGGATTACTTCCACTTCTCTTAAAGATAACGGAATCAAGTCAGCTTCAAGCTTGATTCCTCCAATTTTTATCTTACACCCCTTTAGTTGTTTATTTCTATTTAGACCTTCTCCTAAGGGTGTAAGGACGTTAATGCTTTGTACAAGAGGAATGAGCTCCAGGGGTATCTTAGAAACCAACTCTTCCTTGATAAATGATCGTTCCGCTCCAAAGTCAAAAAGAGCATAAACTAGTTGTCCCCACAGTTGTATATACCCTAATTTAAGAAACATATATTTCAGAATGAATTCTCTTTATTGATTTAAAAGACATTCAGTTTACATGACTCTTTTGGACTAGTCGATAGGGTTTTGGGATGTACCCGCTACAGTACTAGGGTCTCCTCTAGCCTCCTCCTGAGTGAGGTTGTATACTCTAGTCGGTACTCTTGTCGTAGCTTCTGGTCTAGGGTTCTTGGAGTTCCCTTGAGGTGGTCCAAGAGTATTTTTCTCTCTGTTCTCCCTAAGAGTAGGACAAGCCTTCACAAAGTGTCCCGCTTGTTCACAGGCAAAACAGGCATGGCATGCCCCCTCATGATTCCTTTGACACTTCGGACAGCGAGGGTTCCCTTGGGGTAAGGGAGGGACTACTCTGGGAAGGGGTGGAGGCATGTTCCTTCTTCGTTGCAATACCTTTTTGTTTCCTCCCCTTGAGCTGGTATATTCTCTTCGTCCTCCTTGAAAGTTTGAATCTTTATCCCCCTTTCTAGTCGTCTGCTCCATTCGACGACGTTGGGTCTGTACCAGTCGCTCGCATTCATAAGCCATACTAATTACAGCTGCCAGGTCTGTGGGGCATCCCAGTACTCCCATACAATCTCGAATATCCAAGTTGAGACCGTCCACAAACCTCTGGCATATGTCAGTTGGTCCGGCTAGGTCGGGAGCAAAGGGCCTTAACTCGTTAAATTTTGTTTCATACTCTGCTATGGAACTAAGCCCTTGCCGAAGTCAGATGAATTCTTGTTTCTTCTCATTTATTAGGTGGGGTGCCAAGTATTCTTCCGAGTATCTTTACTCAAATTGCTTACAAGTGGGGGCAGCAGCATGTAGATTTTGGACATTGTCCCACCAGCATCTAGCGCTCCCTTCCAGGAAGAATTCCATCAGGATCACCTTATCATCTAGCAGTATTCGGACAATTCCCATTAACTTCTTGATATTGGCCAACCAGTCCATGGCGGTCCCAGCATCCTTTTCTCCGAGGAAGGGTTTACATCCTAGTTGTCGGAGAGTTTTGAGATTTCTAGGTATGTCCATTGGAGTGGTTGGATTAACAGGGGGAGGGTGGGATTGCACATCCTCAGGCTCAGCCTTTGAGTTGGTACCTGCCTCAGGAGTAAGGTTAGGTTGGCCAAATACACGGGTGAACTCCTCGTACAATCTTTGATGCTCCCTGCTGAGTCCAAGAGGAGTTGTTTGGGCGACTCTGTGAGTTTCTACTGGTAGGGGTGGTTGGGCAGTGTTGGAGACGGCAATCCTAGTTCTCTTGGTTCCTTTCTTCGGAGCCATTCTATCAAATTTAAAAATAACACTATTAGTTACTATATTTTCTAGTCTTAACTATTTATTCGAAGAAATAGGCTATGATACCACTCTAGTTGTCACGCCCCGACCCGGTTTGGTCGAATCCCCGTGATCAACCTGCCACTCTCCTAATTTATTAAAGGGTTTCCCCTTATATTATAAACCGTAAAGAGTAAGACGTTCTTTAGACATGCACCTTTTTCTAGGAATATCATAAATCAAAACTGCATAGTAATTTAAATTAATTGTACCTATCTTGCATGCGTTTAATTGCGCAAGTCCTTTAAGGTTCGGCTTTTTGGGACTTACTGAAAGGGGTATAAGGGAGGGGGTGAGTATAACTACTCAGTGAATGGGATTCAAATCTTTTGACTTTCAAGAAAAACATTTATATGGAGTGTGCCAGACTCCTTTTTTTTCAAAAATCCCTTTATTTAAAAATTCGGGTTTTTCCATTAATTCTTAGTTATCGGTGTGCCATCACCCAACACACATCATTCATCATGAAGGTTACACACATTCGCAAGTCAGTATCACTACTGAACCCACTAGTGGCTTCGAAGCGACTTTTCCTGCCACCCGGATAGAAGTACAACCACTTCTACCCTGGTAATGAGTGGATGTACGCGACATCCGACCCACAATCCCGAAATTGCTTCTTCGTGTCCATATGAGGACAGAGACCTCATCCTATCCCCACCCCAGTCTCATGCGCTTTGTGCTACTCCAAATTTTGCATAGACACCTGGAACGACGATCTGCCCATATACTCACCAGGTTGTCCAGGGCTCTTAGGACACATCACTACCCCTCATGGGCGTCTTGATGATCCCGTACTCATGGTGCATGCACAAACAAAGTTTCCTTAAATTACCATGTAATATGTGGTGCCATTTGTCCCAACAGTCCCGACCATCAACTCAACTTGTAGCTGTTTATCTTGACTGGTTCAGAGACTGGTCATGTCGCACTGCTATTAGTTGACTGAGTATGTCGAACCTGCCTTGGTACCATGACCAAACAATTCACTTATTAAGTTCTAATGGCACACACACACACACACACACACACACACACACATATATATATATATATATCATGTTCTTTTACGAGCTCCTGCCCGTGTCCATTGGCCTATGGCCCACTGTTCGAATTTTTTCAAAAATAGGGCATTTTAGCCCTCAAGTTCCAAAACCGAGGCCCCCGGCCTATAAGAGCTATTTGAGCTCCCGTCAAGAAGGTCTCCCAAATAGTTTAAGAATTTGCACACAGTCAGGGGAGAACACTTCCGACAAAATAGATTTTCACTGTCCATTATACCAATCGGTATAAGGACATCTCCGTTCATAACCGATGAACGGGTTTTCAACTTCCTTCGAGTAAGTCTCATCATACCAATCGGGTATGATCTACTTACAACCCTGGTAAGTATTTTTTTTCGCAAAATTTTCACATCACTTTCTCTAAGTGGTGATGATTAAAATACCACTAAATAGTGGGTTTTTATACCGAGGCACTTATCATCCCCAACTGGGTATAATATATAATCCCACTCACCCGATAGTGCAGTGAAATTCCACTTAGTCGGGTTCCGTCCTTAGCAAGCTGGACCTCGACTGGCGTTCCCAATGTCTTGTTCTCCTACATGAGATGAACATAATTGTTCATTATTCTTTGGCCTAATAGCCCTCATTCATTCCAAATGAATAAGAAAACTCAACTTTACATATATTTGCAATTAGGTCCCTAAAGTTAATTTTCTTTAACTTTAAGTTCCTATTGCCGGGTTTTTCCTAAATTCGAGTCCCGAAACCTTTAAAATTTATCTTAGGACCTCAAATTATTTGATTTCACACAAAGGGATTTAATTTCTCAAATTTCCAATTTGGTCCTTCAATTTTCCCAAAATTACCATTTTGCCCCTTCTTTAGAAAATTGGTAAATTTTTGCCCCAAAAATTCTAAAATTTATCAATTGGCTCTATAATATTCTTATCATGACCAATTGACCCTCAATTTTAGAAAATTACATTTTGGTCCTTCAAATTTCCAAAAATCCCCAATTTCCCCAACTTTTTTTCCAATTTCAACTTTTCAACACTGCCAAATTTGATTTTATCAAATTGACCAAACAAACACCTCAAATTGTTGAAATTGGAGTTGAAATTGAGTGCCTACATGTTTATACGATTCTAAGGAACATTGAATCACAGATTTTAACGCTAACGGAGATTCACCGGAAAATAGACTGTAGAGAGAAAAAGCTTTGATTTCTCACCGGTGAGGGCATGACGGTGGAGCTTTTCAATCTGGGCAGGTAGCTCTCCTCCAGAGGTTCTTCCTAGGATCAAGAATGACATCAATTGATGTCGAATTGGATTAGAATTTCTTCATTGAAATTCAGTCGACTCTCTCTCTAACAACGATTTGAAATTGTAAAGGGGAACCAAATTAGCTTACCTTTCGGTCCTAATTCAGCCGAGGAAGGATTGAGGAGGTGTTGGGAGGGCTTGGTTTGGTTTCAGGAAGGCTCGAAATTACCGATTTCAGCTTAGTTGAAATAGGGCAGCTTCAGTCTGCCGGAGCTGCTTCACTGTTCGATCATGCCGATGCTTCTCCAACGATTCTCGGATTGATTGGAGTTTGCTATTAGATAGCTGTCTTCTCCCCAGTTCTAAAGAGCTCGACCTCTCCTTCCGAGGTTAAGAAAATGTTCAAGTCGAAGCCCTAGTTTGAGCTTCACCAGGAAATGGAGTAGTAGAGAGAGAGAGAGAGAGGTGTTCAGGTGTGAGGAGAATGAATGGGGATAATCTCTTTATATAGGTGTAAAATCGTGTAGTATTAATATTGCCATAAATTATTGGTATTAATTCTAATAATTTAATTTTAATATTAAATTATTTGTATTAATTACAATAATTAAATATATATTAATTTATGCCTATTTATGATAAGGCGTAGGTTCGTATAAAAAAATTTTACCAAAATTTGGGTTACAAAAAAATCATACTTCCCATGAGGTCACCTATCCTCACACTACTCTTGGTCAAGCATGCTTAACTTTAAAGTTCTTATGGAATCTCGTTCACCTAAACCAATTTAGTTTCTCTATTTTAATTTGTCTTAAGTTTCTTTTCCAAGGTTTAATGAACCCTTTAGATCATCCAAAAGTTGTAAATTTCCAAATTGGTTGTTCCCAACTGATCGTGTTTTTAAACCGGCTTGATTTTCTTACTCGGTTTGACCGGTTCTTTTCCCAATTTTCCTTAACTAAAAAATGCGGGTTTTATAGCCTATCCTTAAAGATCGTCAACTAAGATGCCTATAAGACAGGTATGTAAATTTTTAAATTTCATGTAGTTTTGATTATGCTATTCCATGAAAAAGGTGCAGGTTAAAGGACGTCTTACTCTTTATGGTTTACAGTAAGGGGAAACCCTTTAATAAACTGGGAGAGTGGCGGGTTGATCACAAGGATCCGACCAAACCGGGTCGGGGCATGACATGAACCCTCCTTAAATGGAAATAAGGTAATGTGTTAGCATCAAAAGATGATGTGACAAGTATTAATGAGTGTACAACCCATACTAAAGTAATAAAGTAAAGAATGTTCAAGAAATGTTGGGAAAGTAAGTCCTCCAAATAGCATGTGGCTAAGGAGGAATAACCACAATTGGTAAGATGGGTTATAGTCCACACGTGCATACGAAGCTTAAAGAGTGGACGGCTGAGCATAGTGTGAAGTGTATGGAATAAGACCAAAAATTTAAAGTATCTCCAGTAAATAATAAGGGATGAAACAGAAGTTGTGGATAAAAAAGATTTCAATATGGAAAAATGCCCTAACATAGATAGGGGTGCGAAGAAATGGAGAAAGAACCATACAATGAATGATAAGTAGGTTGAGCATATAACTCCTAAGATGGAAATCTCTATTGTAAGGGACATAGTAGAGAACAAAATCGGAAGGAGGGAACCTTCCCAAGCAAAGTAATTGACACATAGATCAAAAGCAATTATTGTAGAATGAAGAATCATGAAGTGATTACGAGTAACGAAAAGTGGATTAAGGAAAAAGGGAAAAGTCTTGAATAAAGAATGCTAAGGACTTAAGAAGGAAAGAATCCCAGTTCGTTGGTAAACTATCAGGAAACCAAATAATTGGCACCAGAAAGACCCAATAAAGAAGTTGGGAAAGGACGAGTGGGTAAGGAAAACCGACATAGTTATTTAAGACATGTTGTCAAGATACGAAGGATAATTGGGTAACATTAAAGTTAGTTGAGAAATACTACCCGATGAAAGGAGGGATGAAATTATACAATCCCTAGAAGGCTAGAAAGTTGGAAACATCCCTAAAAGAGGTGTTGTAGGAGTCTGATGGACAGATACAGGTTCAAAACTATGTCATGTCGTAAAGGGCATATAAGCATCAACAATCCCGAGTAAAATGTAACTCGAGTAAGAAGGAGTCAATTGATAAACAAAACAAGGTCAAACATAAATTTGACCGAAGTTGTAATCAATCATGGATGAAGGATGGGTCAAATTGGGATGAAAGAATAATAACACAGAAACCTGTGAAAACAAGTACGTAATGCTCGAAAGAACATCGAGCTAGGGGTTTCAATGTTGAAGAGAAAAACTAAACAAAGGAACGATTAGGCACCTTTTAACTCCCAATCCTAAAATCTTGAGTGAAAACCCCAAAAGGAAGAACCTTACCCTAAATAAAGGGAGATGCGAACCTAAGAATATACATTAGGATTAATGAGCCAGACATGCCTCATTATTATACATGTGGTATTTTAAACATCACAACTTAGAAGAGTGATGTGAAAACCATACGGAAAAACTACTTACCGGTTGTAAGTAGATCATACCCGGTTGGTATGATGAAACTTCCTTGCAGGAAGTTGAAAACCCATTCATCGGTTATGAGCAGAGATATCCTTATACCCGGTCGGTATAATTGACAGTTGAAAATATATTTTGTCAGTAAGTGCTCTCCACTAACTGTGTTCCAATTCTTAAATTATTTGGGAGACCTTCTTGACAGGAACTCGAATAGTTCTTATAGGTCGGGGGCCTCGGTTTTAGAACTTGGGGGCTAATATGCCCAATTTTGAAAATCTCGTACAGTGGGCCCAAGGCCAGTTGGCACGAGCAGGAGCTCGTAAACAAACATGAATTATATGACATAAAACTTTAAATAAAGGAATCGTTTGGCCAGGGTACCAAGATAGGACCGACATATTCAGTCAACTAGCGGCAATGCGACATGACAGGTCGACGGACCAGTCAAGACAAACAACCGCGGGTTGAGTTGAGAGTCGGAGCCGTTGGACCAGTGGCACCATAGATTATATGTCATAATGAGAAAATATTAATTGTGCATGCACTGTGAGTACGGGACCATCAAGACGTCCAAGAGGGGTAGTGATGCGTCCTAAGGACACTAGACGACCTAGTGAGTATAAGGGCAATTCATCGTACCAGGTGACCATGCCAAATTTAGAGTATCACCAAGCGCATGAGACTGAGGTGGGGATGGTATGAGGTCTCTGTCCTCATATGTACACGAAGAATTGATTTCAGGATTGAGGGTCGGATGTCGCAAAAATCCACTCATTCTCAGGGTAGAAGTGGATGTACTTCTATCTGGATGGTCGATAAAGTTGCTCCGAAGCCACAAGTGGGTTCAGTGGACGTACTGACCTGCGAATGTGTGTTTAACCTTCATGATGAAGGATGTGTGTTGGGTGATGACACACTGTGATTAAATAAAGAAATGGTGATAAAACCCGAGATTTTAAATGAAATGGTTTTGAAAGAAAGGAGTCTGGCACACTCCAAAATTTATCTTTTTCCTAAAGATAAAATGTTTTAAAAACCCATTCACTGAGTGGTCATACTTACCCCCTCCCTTATATCCCTTTTCAGGAAATTCCAGAAAGCCTACCCTTAAAGACCATCAACTAAGACGCATGTGAGACAGGTATGATAAATTCAAAATATTATGTAGTTTTGATTTATGTTATTCTAGGAAACGGTGCAGATTTAAAGGCGCCTTACTCTTTACGGTTTATAATAAGGGGAAACCCTTTAATAAACTGGGAGAATGGAGGATTGTTCACGGGGATCCGAATAAACTGGGTCGGGGCGTGACAATAACTCTAAGTTAGGAAGCTATAAATGGGCAAATTTGTAAATCTCGGGTTCCCAAAGGAAGGATGGAGTTTGAGAATGGAAGTTGAATAACCAAAGCCTTAATAGTGGATAAGGAATTAAGATCAATAGTAAATAAGATTTTCCTCACACCAAGCAGATGAAAACATAAGGAAAAAAATCTCAAACATTTGTTAAGGATCACGTCATTATGATGACGGTACGAGCTAATGGGATGTGACTCATATGGAATTGAGTACACGGATTACCCAGTATGGAAACACTAGTAAAATTGAAAGGTTGGATCCCGAAATGATCAGGGGATAAGGAAAGTATGAAAATATCCTATGAGGGATCTAACAAACTTCGAAATCTTAAACCAACCCTAATGAAAAATGGGATAGAGAAAAAATCTCCAAGGTAATAGTGATGAAACTAATGAAGAGCTTGAGCCGATGAGGTATAGTTATGATGAGAACCTACCATATAAAGTATGGCCTGTTCAAATCACATCTCGTCAAGAAAGGAACATGAGGTCGGAGATGATTTCAATGGCAAAGGAATCCTAGCATCGTGTCCAGAATGAGGGGAAGAAAACAAGGAGACACAAATGGGGTGGAAGAAGAAAGTATTCCCCATTTAATCGACTTATAACGAGTTTTGGGGACAAAACTTCTTAAAAGGTGGGGAGTAGTTGTAAACTTTGTTCTCTCATAATAAGAAGTTGTAAAGGAGAACCATAAAATTTTGAGAGAAAATCGAGTATCAAAGTGATCCGAAATTTGTAAAGAAGGGTCAAAACATGAATTTGGAAAATACCAAGTGGTCAATGAAGATCCAAAAGCCATGGAAAAGAACCATGAAGTGAATTGGATATGAAAACTAGATCGGTTCATGGTGAACCAGACCTAAACTAGATTAAAATGGACTAAATCGTGAAGAACCGGTTCAAATATTCATTTTTTTAGGTGACTTAAAAACATAAATTTGGGAAACTAAAGTTACCATTGGATAGAAAATGAATTTATATGAATTTAAAAAGTTTTAAATTTTAGAAAACATATCAAATCGGCTTGAACCGACGACTGATTTTCGATTTCAGGTCACAGAACCCAATCTAACCGAACCGATCAAGGGAGTGCGTGCCAGGTAAGCACATAGTCAGCCGCTCAATCAACGCTTGGAAGCACTAACCAATTAGAGCGTGACTTATGTCCCCGGTCAATGGTTAAAGAAAGAAAATCCACGTCACTAACGACCAATTAATAGGAGAGCGACATGTGTCATCAGTCAAAGGTCAACTAAGAAAAAGCCTCGTCAACTGGACTGGCCAATGAGGAGCTAACACGTGGTAAAGATGCCACGTTAGCAGTCGAATAGGATATCAGAGAAACGGTCGACCAATTAGAGGTCAATATGTGGTAGAGCCATGTCGGATGGTCCTACCCAATTAGAGACTAACATGTGGTAGTGGCACAGTGCGTTAGGAGGGAAACATGACTTACTTAAATTAGCCAATCAGAGGACACCATGTGTCATAGTTAACGGCTGATCGAATATGGACAGCAGCCACATTGGAATGAGTGACCAATGGGAGGTCACCACATGGCCGGTCAACGAGTCAAAGGATGACTCAGACGCTAAGTGGGAAGCTGCGTTAGCGAAGCAAACCAATCATAGTATGCCACATAGAAACTCCCATGTGCATGCATAGTGTAATCTTCAACCACTAAACTAGGCAGATAAGGATGACAGGCTGACTGCATCTACTCCGACGACCAAAAAAAGCCTCCCAATATGACCATAAATGGGAGAGATTGGGACCGAGGGATGGACGAATGGATATCCCTGTCAATTGTCGAGCTCCCTATATAAAGAGCTACTCCTCATTTGTCATCATTATCCCTCAAACGACTGAAGAAGTAGAAGAACAACTCCATTTCTCGATGAGGCATAAACTAGAGCTCTAATTTGGGCATTTTTCTCTACCTCCAAAGGCAAATTCGCATTCCCTAGAATCTTGAGGAAGTCAGCCACATGATTGCTTATTCCATTCAGCTCGAGGATTATCGTAGAAGTGCTTGTGAGCTTGCATAGTACCTTCACTCCCTCAGTAGTTCGAGAACAAAATTGGTCGAGCTCAATTCGAGCCACTCTTAGGCCAACCCCAGCCAAACCAAGGTCCCCAGACCTACCCTGGAGACATCCAGACCTTCCCTGAACCGTAGTGGTAAGTCCACTCTACGCCCTTCGCCATAAATAATTGTTCATAGTGGATTTTTGCCTGAAAACTAAATTAAGCAATTCGCACTGCTCAGGCCACCAATTGAGGTGCGGTTTGATCCAGGAAGAGAGCAACTCAGTGGAAGCAAAAACTCCGATCGTCGGATCCTCACCAATGAGTAATCGAAGCTTTCTCTCTATGATGATTTTCCGGCGAAGCTTCATTTGAGCTTATTTCTAAGTCAAATTTAGTGTTTTAAAGTTTGAAATGAATTGGGGGACATAGGAAAGATGATTAGTATCATATTAGGACTCAATTAGGGAGAATTAAGGTTGAATTAATGAAATTCAAATTAGAGGGCTAAATTACAATTTTTAGAAAGCTTGGGGACTTGATTGCAATTTTTGAGAAATTGGGGATTTTCTATAATTAATGAGAAATTACTTGCCCAAATGGAAATTTGAGTAAATTAGGGACCCAAATGGAAGATTTGAAAATCTTAGGGACCTAATTGGAATTAAGGGATAACTTAAGGACCAAATCGTAATTTTGAAAAGTTACAAGTTTTAAGTATAATTACATTATTGCTTCGGACCTAATTGCCCAATCCATTGTAGGAATGGATCACCTAAAAGTTTGTGCAAACGAAAGGCACTTCCAGCTTAGAAATCCCTCGAATGACCAAGTCTCAAAATATGGGTGAGTGGGATTTCTGACATCGGGACCGATTGGACCGATAATACACATAAGTCAGAACATGCTTTACTTTGAAAATGGATTTTCATAAACATAATCCCCTAACTGTGTGAATCTACTTAAATATTTTGGGATTATATTTCTAATGAAAACATGAAACATGTTATCAGTACACCCTAGGAATAGTGTATGGATACATCTTAGGGGTATGGTGTAGTCTGACCATCAATGCAGGAAATGGGTGAGACCCATGATCGACAGTGGTGGGCTAGACCATGGTTTTCTGAAAATGAAGTGGGCCCAAGGCCATGTTTTGAAAATCTCGCACAAGTGGGCCCAAGGCCAATAGAAACGGGTCGAGTTCCGTAAATAAGTTTGATTTAAAAGTTTATCAATAATTATCACAAATAGATAATGTTTGTTGAAGCTAATATGCCAAAGCCATGTTGCATCTTGTTGGGCTAGTAGCACAAATATAAAAGTTTTAAATCAAGATACATTTGTATGTAATTGCAATCATATGAAATCATATAGACGTCAAGTACAGGGTAGTATTGGTTCTAAGGACTAGTGAGCAAGGGTGTTATAAGGGCATAAAACATTGTTGTAGTATGTTTTGAAGCTCCGGGAGCTTTATTCACATTGAGACCAAGTGGATAGAAGATTGAGGTCTCACCCCTACAATTGGGGCTTAAGAGTGCCGATAACTGATCCATCAATTATTTAATATTTACACTTAGGTACTTATATTTTCTTTAATCACGCATAAGTCCCTAAGTATATTTTTTTGACAAATAAATTCCCAAAATATTTGTTATAATTTCTTTAATTCACTTTATTTGAAATTTTCTCCTCAAAATAATTTTATTTAATATAAAATTATTTAAAATTACAAATAAAGCATTTTAATTTCTTTTAATTACAATTAAATTCCCCAAAATTTATTTTAATTATAATTAAGCCTCCAATTTCATTTAAATCCTCAATTGACCCACAATTTATGTCAATAGCACAAAAATCTCCAAATTCCCAAAAATTTCCAAATTGCTCAATTTCTCCAAAATTGTACTTTGGCCTCCGAAAACTCATTTCATCAAATTGACCATTTAAACTTGGCTAATTACCTCCTATCATGTTGCTAATCATCTCCACTACCTCTTCATAATCATTTCAAGCTATGAATAAATTAATTTGGCCTAAAATTGATCTCAAACGAATCGTCACCAAAAAATATTTCTAGAGATAAAGTTTCGAATTTTTACCGGTAGGGACGCGGTTGTCGGAGTCTTGATTTGGGGAGTTAACTCTTGTCGGGATATCCTTCTATGATTAAATTTTACCTCAATTAGTGTCTGAACATGGAGAATTCGATCAGCAAAGTTTAAGTAGTTTCTCTCTCTGTAAACTCACTATTCCGACAAAGGTGTTGTCAATTGATTACCTCGAAAACTCAAGGAGGACTAGGCTTGTTTGTGTATAGTCGTGTAAGGGTAGGTCTGGCTTTAGGAGGTCCAAGGTGGCTGAAATTCAACTCAAAAATTTCTGCTACTTTTCAACATCCGAAGTAACTATATTGTGCGGGCTCACCAGTGCTTCTCCGGTGATCCTTGAGCTGAAGGGAGTCTGCAGCAATATAGAGGACTTCCTCTCAGTTCTAGGGAACCCAAATTCATGTTCGGAGGTGGTGAAAAGGATCAATGTCGGAGCTCTAGTTTAAACATGATCGGAAACTAGAGTAGTTTGTCTTCGTTAGGCTTTTGAAGGATGAGGAGGACGAATGGAAAGTAGCTCTTTATATAGAGAGCTCAACGATTGATTGTTCTAGCCATCCATCCATTAGTCGACCATTAACTCATTGATTTAAGGCCTTGTTGATGTCATTTAAATATCGTTAGAGTTATGGCATTGATCTTTCTCCCTTCTTGTTTATAAATCTGAAGGAAGAAGACGACATTGTGTACGTGCATGTGGGCTACCACGTGTCATGCTGGGATTGGCTGGCATTGCTGATATGGTCGCCCACTCAGCATCCGAGTCACTCGTTGACCCATTGACCAAACATGTGGCACCTTCTCATTAATCGCTTAAACCGATGTGGTTGTTAACCTAATATAGCCCTCTGTTGACCATGACACATGACCTCCTCACATTCAATTTGGTTCGATTCAGTTCAGTTCACCTTAACCGGTTCGATTCTCATATCCAATTTAGTTCAAGGTCCAGTTCCATCATTTTTTATCTTTATTGATCACTTAAGATTATTTAAATTATTATTTTAGTTTATTTTTACTAATTCTGGTTCTTATTTTCGACTTTCATTTTATGAGAAAATCGGGTTTACACAATAAGTGTTCGAAAAAAAAGGCTAAATTTTGCACAAAATACTAAGGAATAAGAGGTAGAGGTAGTGGAACTTCTAATGGCTAATAATTGAGAGTTTAATCTAAATAGTGAAATGGCTTGGTACATGAGTGGGGTGTATTGTCCTTATGTGCAAAAATAAAACATGGTTTGAAGAATTGGTGAAAGTTTTAAAAGAGAAGTTCATATGAGAGATGATTATGTACTAAAGTACATGGGAAAAGGAAAGTCCATATAAAAGAAAATATTTTTTTACTCACTAGTATTTATTATACCCTAATGGTAGCAAAAAAATTTGCTCACGGCCATTTTTAAAAAGGATATTGTTCTTGATTTGTGAAAAGGCTAGTTGTAAAATAGTTAATCCAGGGGTGTGATTATGAGTACAATGAAAAAAATTGGACATTTGTAATAACTATAATTACAACAACTCTCATGCCACACAAGATTTGGGAAGGGAACCAATAAAACCAATCAAGAGAAGCAATAATAAGGACATCATCAACATGGAAGTGTTAAGAAAACTCAAAATGTAGCATAGGAACTAAGTATATGAGAGGGTAGAAATATATTAGAGAAGATATTGTGGGCCCATAAGGGGTCGGGTCTATTTTTACTTAAAAGTTATTATTTTTAAGTAGTGGAATCATTACAATCTTATAAACTTACAACACTTCTCTATTTTATTCAATTTGGGATTCTATTTTCACGCCCTCATAATTATCTACGAGTCAGGTATTATTCTTCCGGTCTCAGACAAGTGGGAACAATGGCCTCGAATTAGATATTTTTCCTACTCCATACTTGCACTTCTAACCTTAAATGGCTAGGTTGTTCCTCCGGTACTATTAGTCTGAAAAAATTAGAGTGCTCAAAGCAAGCTAATACGCTCTGATACATCAAAATTCAAATAGTTTCGGGAATTGGGAGGAATTTATAATAAATGCAAGTTCTTCCCTTAGTATAGCTTTTTTGGGAATATTTTTAGCTATTTTGTTATATAAGCCTATTTATTTATATTTACAAAATTTAAACTTACTTAATTCAGTTGTGGGCCGATAAGGCATCGAACCTATTTATACTTAAAAGTTATGACTTGTAAATAGTATACTTACAACTTTATAAACTCATAACATTTCTATATTTTATTTAATATTCTCAACAAAATGGATATTCGCATGAAATCTCATAGTACATAAAAAAAAAAAAGAACTAACAAGAACTTGATTAAGATTTTGAAGAAGGTTGAATCCTCCTAAAGCATATTAGAGAAATGAAGAAAAATGATATAGAAAATAAATGTGTAGAAAGTAAAAGTCCAATCCGATGATGCACAACACCCACACAACAATTGAAAATGCTGAAAATATAAATGGTGCAAGTATTAAACGAGGGAAATAATTGAACATGTACATAACAGATATAAAAGTATTTTAGCTAAACTATTAGCATGTTACAATAGTTTACAGGATAATAGTAGAAAAACTTATTTTTAATTAGTTGAAATTAGTTTTGTAAAGTTGTTACAGGAAGTCAATATAAAAGGAGTTGGCAATAGAGAAGGAAATGGAGAAAAAAATACAATGTATATTGATATACCTAATACAAAAATATTTTTTGTATATGTATTGATAATAGTGAAATAATAATAATAATAAAAAAAGAATATCACCTGCCAAAGAGAGAACCCCGAGTGTATAGTGTAAATAGAGAACTTTAGATAGTAAAATCAAAAAGATAAAAAAAAAATTAGTGAAAATGAAGTCAGTTCAGTGAGTGAATCATTTTTTAGACGAGTGTAACTTGGGTTAAATTCTTGAAGAAACCGGGCAACCATCCTACGAGAGAATGTAAAATTGGCAGTTCAAGCCCACACCCACTTTCCAAACCCAAAACCTAACAATAACCTCACGACATAAGCACAAAAGCCAACACAAACCATTGTTCACAGCTAACATACACCGAGACAACTTAGAATTTGTAGCAGATAGAAGCAAGAAGAAGTTGGATTTACAACCGACATGAGCTTGCACATACCCAAAAGGATTTTTACAGTTATTGGAAAACGCCCAGATCCATGGAAGGACAGAAGGTGAAAGATCACACACAACTAAGCTACTGCAAGTGAAAAACAAAACATATGATGAAGCTTTAAGAGGGTGCAGGTCTGCAGGACTGAGCTAAAAAATCATTCCATATTTTCATATTAGTCATTGCAAGCCCGAAAGCACTTGGATTTCTGCTCTCTCTCAACATTTCCAACAAGTAGTAGGTTCTGCTTGGTTTCATCCATGATAAGCTACCAAGGTCCACACATTGCAGGGACGGTGGGAGGCTGCATGAAAGAGTGTAGAGGACCCATTGGGCTCGTTTCACTTGTCTTTACATTTTGATCGAGAAGACGAATGAGCGACATAAATATCTCCTTCCTCGATAAATCTCTGTTCGCCTGCAAAATAAATTCAATACCCACAATCTCAGAACTAAGAACCATCAGTTATGTATTTTACACTGATACAAAGGTTTAATCAGCAGATGTTACCTCTACAGAAAACCGAGCCCAAACCTTGTCATTGCGAGATTCCAACATACCCTTCAGGATGGTTAATCCAAAACCTTGGATCATGTCAGCTATTTCAAGAACTAAACCTCGGTTTTCACAAAGCATCTACAGGAAGAATGAACTGATATTGTAAGACAGAGAGCAAAAATAATCATCTTGAATCCAATACTGATCAAAATGACTTTTTTGATGGATTACCTCCACAAGGAGCTGCCCAGGAGGATCTAGATCCTCTACTATGATGGGGCAGACCACGGACTGAGACCCAACTTCAAATGCCCATGTTGACCCTCCCTCAAAGTTGTCCTTCAACAATAGTCCCCCTTCCTTATGGATGATCTGCAATTATTAGAAACAAAATAAAAGAGACTTAACAGAAAATCAAAAAAATCTCAGCAGCCTAAAACCCTTTTGGTAATACAGCAGCATTACATTAGAGAAATAGCTATTTGGTTTTGTAGATTGACTCAGATTTCTGATGTTGGATATGAAACAATATGTTAATTTTCTTCTTTTCAGGAAAGAAAAACATAATAAGTTTGTACTTCTCAATATCAAAGAAACTCTAAAGCGAAATCTGATGAATACTGGTCAACTAACAATTTTTTTGCTGGTTAGAATGGTAAAGTGGGAACTGCAGCTGTCCCCAAGTATCAAATTTATGTAAATATCAAGATGGACATTTCAAGGATATGTTAAGGTTCATGAACAAGGCAAGCCCAAGTGAGATACATGCCTTGGATTCTCCTGGCTCTTTAAGCATGTCTGCATGTTTTGTAACACTATTGAGGAAAAGCATATGCTTGATTGCTCTTTCCAACAGCGCATCTATACTACACTGCATCAACCATCACATGGTGTCAATGTAACTTCATTAACTCGAATCAAAAGAAATGAGAACTACTGAAAACACTATGCAGTTACCTTTGCCCCATTTGGCACGATTTCTCGCAGTTCTTTCAAGCGGTCTTGTATCATTTGTCGATCCTTAGGCCTAGGCCTTGGATTTTCTCCAGGTTTTAGCCTCTTCCTGTTGGGTCTATTGACCTCACCAGGCCTCTTGGAGCAACCAGTGGAGACACTGGTCTCAACCTTTGAACGTTGATTCTGTTCAAGCCATGAACTGACTTGGGACCCACAGAAGGATGTGGGTTGATAGAACCTTCCTTCGCCACTCCACCTCGAATGGCAGGCAGGAGAAACAGAATTCTCCACAGGCTTTGGAGTTCTGAAAATCTCTTCCTCAATCTGCTCAGGAGACATATCAGTCCCATGAAATGTGAGAGCAGATGAGCAGCACATCTTAGTTGTTGTAGTCTGGCAAGAAAGATTATCACCCAAACTCTGCTTTGAAACAGCGCAGCTCCTAGAAACAACAGCATCTAAAAGATGATCATCACTAATTCCTGGGAAGATTCCACCATCATCATACAAGCACTCAGTGATTGCACAAAAATCAGAGGCATCTTCATGCATAGTCATTGAAGTCTGGATTTCCTTGCCTTTTTCTCCTGGACATTGGAAACCACACAGTATTTTATTCTCATGTTCACCCCCAAAGACATCAGATAAGTCATCTCCCATTGAATGTTGGCAGAAAGATGTTTCCGTGTACATCGTGCTTGTGGCTATACTCTTACTTCCAACTTCTTGTTTCTCGAAATGATCAAGCCATTGGGAAGGGGGGTCTCCCATCAAGATATGGCCACCTTCACTTTTGGAAAATTCCACTTTAGGAAGATGAGACAAGTTTGCAGAAAGAACATGATCCGTCATATTGACCAGGGGAAATTCTTGTGTCTTTGATGAGTCAAACATATCTTCCTTTGACTGGCTTATTGCATTCAAAAGAGGAAAACATGGTGATGAATTTAATTTTGAAGGATCATTCAGCACGGAATAAGAAGCTTGAAGTAACTCATGGCTCACAACTTCATTAGCTCTAAGTTGGGGACAATTATCACTAAGAATTGCCCATCCTTCCAATGAAAGTAAACTGCCAAACAACAAACCAGGATTATGCAAAATCTCATCAGCTCCGACAAAACTGATCTCTGATTGCTCATGGAAGGATGGACTCGCCCTCATAACTGGACAAATCTTTGACGGGCAACTTTTTGGCTGGTTAGAATTTTGGAAGACTAAAGGAGGGACATCATGGACATTCCCAACTAGATCAGATGGCTGACTTGCTTGCCCTGAGACCATTTGGCGAGTCAATTTACAACTCCCTGGTGGAATGCTACAATGCATTCCAGGTGAAACAGATGCCTTGTCATCTGTATAACATTTGCAAGAGAAAAGAGAATCATGGATGCATCCAAGTTTAAGGATCAAGCTCCTCACACTAGCCACAAATCCCATATTTTCCATTATCTGAAATGGCCAACAAAAATTCATCAGTTTGAAACCATGGTAACTCTCACTGAAGATCTCAAAGGGGAAAACTCACCGATAAAGAAGAACCAAATTGCACAACTCCATGGGTTGATACTGGAATGATTGCAACTGTCTGCCAACAAAGTAGTAATAAGGAGATAGGAAACTTCATATTAGGAGTAAGGAAAGAAAGTCATCTACCTCTATACCAGCAGAAAATTGGTAATGCATCTCATTTAACACCTGAAAAAAAAGGAACCGGGGCCATACATAAGTTTTATGCCAAGGATTGGTTAATATATAGTAGCACTTAAGTAACCCATTCCCATGCAAGCCTTGAGAAATCCTTTACAATAATCAACGGATCGCATAGCAGATTAGAGTTGTACTTACCTGTGGAGGATAGGTGTTTCCATCAAAAAATTTTGACAGAACCCATTGATGATTACCCGTCACTGCAGCTCGGCCAGTTAGTCTGGTGTAATTTGGCGAATAAATTGATCCAAAGCGAGTCAGTATCACAAATTTTCCAGGAAAATGAAAGAGGTAGAGAACTAAGTGTTATGACAGAGGACGAGAATATTAGACATACCCCTCACCCATGATAACAATTTCATTCTTGACCATCATGTGATCAATTAACGATTGAATCTTCCCAGCTGGTAGAACTTCATGTGTTGCCAAACACTCTTCCTTCTCTCCCAAGGACATCTCAGGAGTCCCCAATCCAGAAACTTTTGAAGGATCAGAGCATTGCAAGGGCTCAGAGTAACATTCTTCCCAAATTAACAGCCTGCAAAATCAGCATATATCACTTAAATTCACAACAAGGAGAACCGAGGATCGGTAATCTGGAAAGAAACATGCATTGTTTTATTTAAAAAAAAAACTCAAATTCACAAAAAGGATATCATGCTGCAGTATTGGATCCCAAATGTATTTTTTTCTTCTATAGAGTGGATTTAGCAGGGGAAATCAAAATAGTAGAAGGCAACAGCATCAGCCTAACAATCTACCTCCAAAGTGAGGACCATCTAGAGGGCAACTGCCATTAATATAAACCAAAAACACGACTCGAATAGTAACAGAGAAAAATCAAAACCGCAATATATACTCGTACATCTCCAAGTCCAGGAAAAGTCAGTTCAAACCACAAACTTCCAAAAAAAAGAATGAGAACTGGGGGCAGTAACGAGCCTGCGGCCATATACTGTTTCAGAAATAAAATGTTCTAGAAAACGAACCCCATAAGACGGAAGAATCATAAATACACTAGTGCAAACTTTTCACCCGATGAATTCAACAGACCCGCACTACATGCTCACTAGATCGAGAAGTAGAATTTGCAACTCCAACGGGCCAAAATAAGGAATGTGTTTGATTTTCATGTTATTACAAGCAAGAAATTCCCAACCCAAGAGTGTATAAAACCGAAAACTTGAGTTGGCATTTAAGAGAAGATCGAAAGCAAGATAAACCAAAGACGGTCAGAGAATGACATCAAATCGACAAAAAAGAAAGCATTAGTCTACCGCAATGTTAACTGAGAGGAAGGATTCTTTACTTTGGATTGTGGCAGTCGATCTTCCAAAAGACAGCGTAAGCCCATTGATTTACACCACAGAGCGTCTTCAAAGCTTCTTTCAGCAGATACCCCATAGTTGTTTCTGAACTTGAAAAGAAAAATGGGGTGAACTCCTAGGAAATGTTTGTGAACTATAAGCAGAAAAGTGGATCCCCCCACAAGCTCGCACTCGCAGTCGCAGGAGAGGAATATTATAGGAGGAAAATGACTGCGCCGTTTCCGGCAACTTTGCATTCCCCCTTGTAGATGATAGCTCGAATAAGAAGCCTAACTTCCGCGGCACGACCCCCTACCCGCCTGCTGAGTCCTGAGCCCGCCACTCTTTTTCCGGTCAGGATCTGGGTTCCCAGCTAGCACTCTTCTGCAGCCCATTCCGGAAGGGATGAGAGGGAAGAAGGAAGGTTGCGGGGAGCAGGAGAGCAAAAGCAGCCCAGCTAGCCCAAAAACCCTCGTCCGAAAGGGGCTGCCTAGATGATGCCGAAAGCTTCCAGCTTGTACATGGCCTTGATCTGCCCCATTTTTCAGAATGTCGGGTTGCTTGTAGTGTGGAACTGGAGGTGAAGAGGAAGGATAGAAGGACGAGGAAGCTCAGTGAGCCACTTAGCCAGTGATAGCTGATGGATCAAAACAATGGAAATATATGCAAGGGAAGGGAAATAGCTGTACTCACTGCTAGTGGAGTGGAGAAAGTATCCAGTGAGAGCAGTAGCAAGAAAATAATTATTTAAATATTTTTAAATTATAAAAAAATCAATTAACCGTATAATTCTTTTTTTTAGATTATTAGTATACAAAATTGATAATGATAACCGTTTTTTAATCATCATATGATTATTTAGTTTATTTGATTTTTTTTAAAATAATAGGACTCACGTTCAAAATTTTAAATATGTTTATTATTTATTTAATACATAATAATGAAATATTGCAAATTTTTTATCATTTCATATAAAAATGTTAATGGGTAGTATAAATATATAGTTTATATATTACACTTTATAAAATAATAATTTTATTTTATTGATTATTTCTTAAATTATAATTTAAAAAAATATAAATAATTTATATATCAAATTATGAAGGAATCAAAAAATATAAAAGTAAAGAAATAAAAAGGTACAAATAATTAAAATTAATTATATATTTTATTCAATTCAATAAATTAAGATACATGTTTAAGATATATTTTATTCTTGGTTTATAAAAGAAATTAAAAATTATTGATTTCTAATTATTTTACTCAAAACTTAACTAAAATTTAATAATATTCATGTGAAACATACCTAATTAGATATGTTTCAACATGTTTTAGGTATTATATAAATTTTATTAGACAAATATTAAACAATACATTAAGAGGCATGATTAGTTGATATAGTAGTTTTTTTTTTGCTCAAATAATAATAATCAATTCAATCTAATCAAAATTGGATAAAAGGTTTTATTTATTTATTTATTTATTTATTTTTGTCTATTTCAATTAGATGAGATAGTGACAAAAACTAATATTAGTGGATTGACTAATTAAATTATGGTCAACATTATAATGATTAGCTAAGAAATCAACATAAAAATTTGTTAAATAAATAAATAAAGAGTCCTTCAATTTACCCAACATAGAACCGACTAGGAAATACAGTCTGACAACTCCCAACACTACTCAGCTTATATCCCGTGCAAAAGTTAATTAGAAGTGCATATAGAGGGGAGCCAAACAAATAGAGTATTTGAAGTTGTCTAGACACCGTCATCCATAGAGGATAAACACATCTAAAGAAAGTCGAAGGAATAAGAAAGAGACAACATGATAAAACACTGAGATGGAGAGAATACCAGGTTGAGGAGGTTTAGCCAACAAACCAAACCACCAGTAGGTATAGCCTTGAGAAGACAGATAAATTTTACTTGTCTGGAGATATCTCTTATAGGATGAAAAGGATAAGGAAGGGAAGAACAACTCGAATTGAAAAAGAAATTATTGATTGTAACTGTCAGGTTTAGGGTACACTCTTATATTTTGACATTTAAAATAACTTATTATAAAGTATAAATTTTACATAATTTTTATAATTGAGATTAATAATACATTTAAAAAAGTTGATAAAATCCGAATATAAATCAGGTATAATTTTAATAAATACATGAAACCGATAGGATAAAAGTGGATTAGTTGTATGTGAAATATAAATTTAATAAAATTTTTCAGCTCGAAAAAATATCTGTAAAGTCACAAATATAGCTAGGATAACATTTATATATAAATTATGCAATTTTTGGGAATGGCAGGCATAATGGGATCACCTCATGTAACTGGGATAAAGTATCCATGAACCATGGCTAGTCTGCGAGGACTTTAACATAATCGCTGAGCAAGCAGAAAAAAATTAGAAGACTTAATAGGAGGGGCTATACTCCCTAAAATGATGTATCTCTTTCTATCGCCCAGGGTGAGCAGCTAAGGTCTGACCATGACCCTATTAATCCAAATAAAGCATAATAGAAGAAATAACTTACGCAACTCATATTTTAGGATCAATAGTTCCTATACCTAAATGTCACGAGATTATTAAACATTATTAGGGCACGCACCAAGCAAAGGATATGAGAGCCTTAGAACAAAGCTTGGCGGATCAGCTTTCACAACAACTAATTTGCAAGGAAACTCCTAAGTAAGATTCATTACTTTTATCAAAATTATATTCTAAAAAAGTTTTTAATGAAGATCATAATATTAGAATAATATATTTTAAAAAATATTTTTAAGTCATGTGATTAGATGTTTGAGTATTATAGTGTTATTTGTCAAATTGTACTCATAATAAAATTTTTACTCATCCATGGTCTATTACTTGTTTGTCCCGAATTTATTTTCAGATATTTGCATCTTTGCTCGCGAGTAATTAGGTAATGGGTTCCTATATTAATTTGAACAATTAAGTTATAACATATATAAATTTGCACTTAAGTTCATATGCTTTTCATTATTTACGTATAGGCCCTAAGTTATTTTATTTCTAATTATATCCTTAAGATTCTCAAATATTTTTTGCATGTCTCTACTCTTCTTTTATTTTTATTTAGGTCCCTAATTTATCATTATTTGCCGTTAATCACCAACTTTCTGAAATTTACAATTTAATCCACAAATTTTCTAAAATTTGTAATTTATTCTCCAAAATTTTGATTTTCATAAGATTATGTTTAAGTTATCCTAATTCAGTTCTAACATGATATTAATTATCTTTTCTATATCCACACAATATTTTCATGCTTTGTTTCATTCAATTTGGCCTAAAAATAACAAAAAATGGAGTTTCGATGGAAAATGTTCCTAAAGAGAGAAAATTTCATTTTTTTTTACTAACTAGTGCATGACAGTCGGAGCTATTATGGGAAGCTATTGTTAAGGGAATCCTTACAAAATCAAGTGACACCTCAATTGATAGCATGAGCTATCAGAATTTGATTGGGTAAGTTTTTTAGTAAAATCATTCTAAAACTCGAATATTTCAGTGAACTGCGGAGGTGGAGACTTACCACAATGGTGTAGGAAACACATGACTCGATTAGGAATGGTCTCGGAGTAGCTCGAATTGATCTGGGTGCAAACGGGCATTGGAGTTAAGGTACTGTGCGAGCTCGTCAGTGTCTCTATGGTGATCCATAATCTGAAAAGAGTCTGCTATTGGATGGAGGGTTTATTTAGGATCATAGGGAATCCAATTTCATGTTGCAATTACGGTTTTGTACCAAACATCTAAAACCACATTAAACATTTGGATTTATCACAAAATAACCTATTAGTCCCTTAGGCTTCCATTATAGACTATTTTCACAAGTTTTCTTATTTTTGTAAATTGGCTCCTAACTTTTCAAATTTTGTACTTTAGTCCCATAACTTTGAAAATCATTCAAACTAACATCAATTTTCACAAATCCCTCTAAAATAGTTTCATTAACCTCCTAAGGACTTATTGGAGGAGTTGGGGATCTTGCCTTGACCAAATTTTATCATTTTCCAAAACTGGCTGAAATAAAGGTGTCGGAGAAATTATTAGAAATTCTCCCCGAAGAGGGCACCACCGATGGTCGGTAAGTAGGAGAAATGAAATCAAAGACCATGTGACTCATTATGTGGTTGTAGACGGTCAAGTGGTCACTGGAGGTGGGTAAATTTTAGCCTTGAACGAGTACGACTAGAAGTTCCATAGTAGACCGCCATAGGAATTCGGCTCGTGAAGGCCGAAAGTCCCCTTGCCAAAGGTCGAATAAGGCTAATGGAAGATAGAGAAGAGGTAGTGGTTCTTTTGGCACTGGTTTTGGCTAGAGGTGGCCGAATTTGACCATGAAAGAGTGGTGACATATCGCTATTTTTCTCTCTCGTAAACATAGTCGAGAAAATACTTGTACAACATTTTCTAGACACTTTCAAGTCAGGGTCCATCCACAAAACTCAGGAGGACCATGATTATATGACCAATCATATATCACATTTATTATTTTGTCTCATGGATCTTTATTAGATAGTGACATTTTGACATAAAATCGCCTCATTTGGTGGTCGATGTGAGTGAGAATGTTTAGGTCAATCACTCAGTGGTTGGGTGAGGTGTCGGTAACAGGTTTTTTTACTTTCTATGAGAATTTTGATATGTTGAGTAGATGAAAATTCAATTAATTTTATAAGAAAACTAATATGGGAATTGTTAGCTTATCTCTACATTTTGTTATGTGCAATTTGATCAAAAATTGATTTATTTAGGCCAATATTTTTTATAATGTGTAGCTAACATTCATCGGGGCAAAAAGGGGATACGCAACGGTGGTATTCGAGTCGGGTCAACCTGACTCGAATCTAGGAAACCTAATACCCTTTCTTTTTTATTGTTCAATTATATTTTTTTCTTAACTGGTGCACTTGGTAATTTAAGCCAAAATCCTTCAATCTTGAACTGTTATAACTAGTTTTTTTTCAAAAATCCTAGTTTTTTACTCGGAAAATCGATCTCTAATTTGATTGAATCTCAATTTCGTATTCGGGTTCTCATTACGGGTCCAACCACGATATTCAATCTGATTCAGTTTCAAATTCTGGTTTTTTTATTTTTATTCCTGGTTCTAGTGTTCATTACTAGTTCAAACTTAATTTTCAGTACAATTGAGTTCAAATTTTTTGTAGAAAATCTAGGTGTTACATTATTGGTGGAGGGGTCACCTTGGATTGCCAATATAGAGTGCTGACAATTGTTAGGCGATGAGTAGCTAGAATTATCATGCCATCGGAGTAGCAACTCTCAAGAGGGAGAGATGACAATTGTAGATAGATGGGATAAGGGATGGTATGAAACTATCTCTGAATCAAGGTATTGGCTCACTATGAAGAGGTCGTTCCCTAGGGAACTGACTACCAAACAAACACATCCGAGAGGAAAGAACAATTTTATCAAAAAAAAGTGAAGAACATGATGGATAATTCGTTCAAATATTGTTAGGGTAAAATGGGCACTCTATAAGATGTCTATATAGAAAATTAATTTAAAAAAAATAATATTTTACTTAAATATAGTTAATAGTAGAGGCAAGAATATAAGATATCATTACCCTTAATTTTCTTCTATTTTACGCTTATGCTATTTAAAATCAATTATTATAATTCATTTCACTCTATTACTCTTATTATATGAGCACTTTGTGGTTAGGGATTATGATCTAACACAAATTATTTACCGAATAGTACTAAAAATAATTTGGCAAAATGACTTAGACTGTAATACCATGAAGTTGGGAGTGTAGTTT
The DNA here is from genome assembly GCA_030064425.1 of Trapa bicornis. Taxonomy (NCBI): domain Eukaryota; kingdom Viridiplantae; phylum Streptophyta; class Magnoliopsida; order Myrtales; family Lythraceae; genus Trapa; species Trapa bicornis. The sequence continues at coordinate 18,723,505 of CM057752.1, forward strand.
GATTATTAGCACCCTACGTTGTCCATTTGAAAGTTGGGGTGTTTATGACCTTCGTTTCATTTTTTCATTTGTTACATAATTCTCTTTGTAAATTTCGGAAGGATCCTTACCAGCGTCCCTAAGTTCGGTCGATCGTTAGCGTCTCCACATATGCCATTCTCTATATAGACACTTTATATGTGCACCTTAAGGGACACAATTAATATTCATGTATCCTTGTAAGTCGATGGATAGCAAGTATCAAAGGTCTCTATCAACACAATGGACTATCATTAAAATATACTCCAAGATCATTTTAAAAACTTTGATATTTAAGAATGGTAGGCTCACAGCTTCATTACAACACTAATGTATTCATGTGAGTTTATTAGTAGACAAACAAACTGTAATTTTCTACCGAAAATAATATAAGATATACCATAATTTTACACGTACCTATTCCTATTTTAGGCTTTTGTTAATAAATATTTGTATGACTTCAAATGACAATTTACACATGTCCAATACTACAATTAATTGAAGAGATGATTTATGCTTAAAGAATATTGGATAAGATGAATTGTTTGTGTATAATTAATTTTGATAAATTAAAAAGAGATTGCAAATAAATTAATTAAAAAGTATTGAGAATAATATATAAATATTCTATTTAATTATTTATATGAAAAGATGGAGGTCTAGTTGGAAACAATGGTATCGGGTCTAATTTGCTTTAAATTTTTCATACTAAAATGGGAGGGAAATTAACTAAAGTAAACAGCAGAAATTTACATTGGAAATCAAATCTTCCAATTTCTTAGACTTTATAATTTTCCTCCCACGGATTAAGCGTTTTCCCACATTTCCCCTTATACACTGTAATTGAATAATATGTCCGTGTTACTATGATAAAAAAAATATATACCAATTCATAAAATTTTAAAATATGAATAATGATATTTGTTAATTTATAAAATTCCTAATAATTTAGTCCTTCTGAATGGAAAATTTTAAGAGATTTCTATCTTAAATTAAAATAAAATGACCAATAATTTCTCCAATTAAGGAATCCAATTATATATAACATTTTATAAATTGAGGGATTAATACGTAAATGAACTCTTTTTAAGGGCATAAGGTTGTTTGTTGCCTATTGAACAAAGCATAATCAACCCATAAAATATTTCTTAAGGATGTATATGAAAGAAGTTTATCTTATATTGCATAATATATAATTTACTCATATCATATATACCGTATTATAACATTCATCAAATCAAATCTGCTCAAACACTATAAGATTTGATAGCATTGGAGCCACATGAAAAATAAGTGGTGTGTTTTGTCTATAGAGGGCAACTAGGGTTGTCCCACTACCTCATTCTCGGCCAGGCCACCAACACCCACAATACAATTTGTGAATCATTTGTCGTGAAGGATATGGTTGAAAGTTGAGTACAGGACGAGCTGGTCGAAGCAGAATTACTAGTGGTGTGTCCCAAACATAGCATATTAAAGCATAACTACTAAAGCAATCCTGCTTGTGTTTAAGAACCATTTTTTGAATTGAATTCCCATTGTCCATCCCCGGGAGCAAAGTAGACCAAACTCTCATATCTTCTACCGTGGCATCATGGCCTCCTCCATCTTCTCCAGCATTCAGAGGCCACACGACATCATCATCCGGATTTCACATGGTCCCATTGCTAATGATGCTCCTGGCACTGCTCATAGAATTGCAGTCTTCGTTATCAGACTGCTCCACTGTGACAGCTCTGGTGTACACTTTTCCTTCGTCTTCCCGGCTTTACAGCTCAGTCATGGCACGTCCGGGTAGCTTGGGACTTGTGGTCACCCTTCCTTTTGCGCCCCTGCCGGTCGTCGCCCTTCTTTTCTTCCTTCATAGTTAGGGTTTAATTTTTGCCTTTTTCTACGTAAGTATCTACCCACCCATCCTTCGTGGTGAGGTGTAAAGACATGTGACAAACCCTTCAATTTGGACTCATGGAGATAGACCCATCTAGTCATGATGCGGTTGCGAGAAGATCCATAGAACCAGAAGGTTAAACATATTCTTTTGCATTTACAGATATATTGGTAGACAAATGTTAATAAACTATGCAGTAAAGTGAGACTAAAAATGACTAAAACGAAATGGCAGAGTAAAGTTTGCCAAATCACACTCCCATTTTAGACAACTGGGATATGTCTCAACATTTCAGTCGGTTACCGTGATTGGATTTAGTGTAGGGAGACAACTAGGTCAACATGACACGTGTTAATTGCCCACTTATCCACCGGCGTAAGTCGTGGAGTTCCCTTTCCCCTCCGTTGATGGCGGATTACACCTCCCACCTTTCACCACCGTGCCATCATCATCCATATCTATTGTGGTAGGATGGGATACGTCCATTTGAATTCATACATATATATATATAGAGAGAGAGAGCGATTTGATAATATAATATATAAAAAAATAGATTTTATTATTATTTTCAAATTATATCGTATGTATTAAATTTGCCTTCAAATTCAAAATTATGACCGGTAAATATGTTACCTACAAAATATTTTTAAAATATGATCTTTAAATTATAATAATAGGGCAAATATTTTTTATAAAATTGTAATAATATGATATAAATTAATATATGTTACTGATGTTAGTATATATCAATATAGCTATTAATATAATATTAAAATAATATTGAATTAAAAAAGGAATGGTCACGATCACTCCTTTTATTTTTTATTATTATTTTAGTATTATATGAGCACCATTACAATTTAGTAGTTGAAGTATAATTTAGTGAAATTATAATGATAATAAATAATTCGAAGAGATTTTGTGACGAAAATTATGGATTATACAATTAACTATGCATAATTTGTGCATAACTAAATCATTTACACTAAAAATTGTAATATATATCACAATATTAGGATATATGGTGATAAGAAGAACAAAATGATGATTATATGGAGCACCATAATGTATAGCTAGCCCACACTAATGATCGTTTCCTTTTCTCTCGTGCAAAAAGAAAATTTCAATCGACAGATTTTTTAATGATGAAACAAATACATTATTATTATTATGTCATTTTTTACTAATAAAAATACATTTATTACACTCATATATATTTCAAACATGAACTTAATTCATTCGTTGAAAGTTTGCTTCCCTCCTTAACCATTACAAACTTTCATTTTAATACAATAATAGATCAAATATAGATGTTTATAAATATACTTATTTTATTTAACCCTACTTTAGAAGACAGTTTTGTGAATCAACTGCAAAGCTTTTGACACCAAACAAAATTCTTTTATTTATTAGTAAAAGGAATATGAATATATGAGTGTAAATTATATGTTAATAATTTTTTAATAACTAGAAAAGTTAAAATAATTAATAATATACAATTTTTTAAAAAAAATTAGGGTTTTAAAAAATTCATTTAATAAATGCAAACCATCAAATCTTTACACTATTTGTTAAATTTATACTAATTCTATAAATACCACAAATAGTAGCTTGTGTGCTCACTTGTTCTTTTTTTGGTTCAAAATTTCATATGATTCTTTTCCTTTTCGGTGAAACAAATGATTCTTTTTTTATTGGATTTGAGTCTTGTTTGTGTTTTTATCCTTATTTGTTCCAAGAGTCTCACAAAAAGGACCATTGAGAAAAAGAGGATTTATAATAATGGGCCAATGGTACAACGTCGGATTCCATTTGACAAAGGGGCAAACCATCAAACCATACATCATTCCATTCATGTCGTCCAACCAAATGGCAAAATCGACCTTGTTGTATGACCTTACAAATATTCGCTCCCCTGTCTTCCATCATGCGCCACTTCACCTATATCCTAATAACACTAATAATCAGTTCCATGTCATGTGATAGAATTTCTCATATCCCTAATAGAGTATTTGCCTACTTACTTAATTGAATTATCTATATTATATCCCTATCAGTTTATGTATTTATTATATTTTAAAGAAATATTTTACATAAATATTATATGTACCTTACTATATAAATAATATGTAATTAATAAATAAAATAAATAAATATATTTTTCTTTCTTTATATTATCAATTTCTATATAATATAAGATATAAAAAGAGAAAACTATTTATCCATCTCAGCTTAGTTGATATGCATTTATCGTGCAAAAAAAAAAGTTGATATGCATTTTCTGCCATCTTTTTATCATCTCTTCTCCATTCAATACCAACTTCACTTTTTTTTGGCAGATCTCACCTTATTTGTCATTCTCATTATTCGGATTTCTTGTTCAATAATCAGCATCACCCTCCATAGATCCTGCTCCATCCCCTTCTTTTTCTCTTTGATCTTCATCTTCTCGTTCAACCCAGTTGGTAAAAGAAGGGACACGTGTCCGTTACAACAATGAGCATGTTTTTTAATGATCCTTTTCTTTAGCCTAACATTTATCTACTACATTGCTTTGGATGAATGTCTAGTTTGTTAGAATAATAGAAAGTAGAATGTATTTATAATATTTTTTAGAGCTATTTTACTTGTCTTTCTATATATATATATATATGTATATAATTTGCAATACATCAATAAATTGAGAAAACTATTTTACTTCTATATTATCAATCGATAATATATGAAAACGTAAAAGTTAAAACTAATTTTTACTTAAAAATTATTATTTATAATTAGTAAAATATTTTAAATTTTATAAATTAATAAAAATTATCTATTTTATAATATATAATAATATTCTTAATAATTATCATTATTTATATGGTTAACAAAACATATTTTACTTGCTCTCTTGTATATCTCTACCACTTATATGGTACAAATCCCAAACCAAATCCAAATATTTATGATAAAAATTAAATAATTTTTTATTATTTTTAGCTCAAATATGTTAATAAAGAATAATATATGACAGATGGCACATTTTATTTTAGTTATATCGAAAATATTATTATTTAATTTAAAATTTCACTAAAATAATATAATATTATGTAAATAAAAAAGTATCACACTTATTTAAAATTTTTATGAAAATGGTAGGGTCCAATTTGAGATTATACAGCTAATTCTAATTTTAACAAACATTGAGTTTATTTCATTTTCTTTTATCTAAAAGACAAATATTGAGGCCAAATATCTATTTTTTTCCAAACATTCTAAATTGTACGAAAGGATGCGAGATAGGGAGAGAGCATCATATGGGCCTTCTAGGCAACACAAGTTTGATATAATTGGGCCGGAATAGGCCCATTCAGCCTCGCACACCATTCCCACTTATGTTTCTCTCCGTATTTGTAAATACTAATCGACCTGGGAAAGGAATCAGATATGAGCCGATTATGGATAGTGTTGGTCTTTCATAGAAAAAAAAGTCGTACTGGGCTACTTGATTTACCTGGTAAAATTTAAATTTAAATCTAAATATTAAATATTTCATAAAAATAAATTATTCTCTTTATATATATAAAAAATTACAAGTATTACTAAAATTAAGTAAAATTTTCTCATGATTTAATAATGTAAAATTATTAATATTTTAATACTATAATGGTGTTTTGCGTGATATTAATCCTATAATGATAAAGATGAATAAATGTGTGCTACTATTATAAGTTTATCACATAACCAAAAATAAATTATATTAAAAATTATAAAAAGAATACTTTAATTATTTATTAATAAAATTATAATTTATTACATGGACCGGGTTGGATGACTCATAGGTTGGTGCATTACATTTCGAAAAGTTAAAAAAAACTATTTATTAAAAAAATTGATTATCTTTTATTAAAATGAAGATAAAAGATATTATAAGATAGCGTATCCTTCAAAAGTTGGAATTCCTATTTCTTACTTAATTTTAAGAAATATTCATTTTATTCTTATAAGAATATAAGTTTTATAAGATAATAATTCTATATATTTTTATAATGTAATTAATAAAAAATATTCAAATTTCATTTTGATACACAAAAGGTCAACAAATTAAAAAATTGCCGCTTGCACCAACTTTTTTTGAGAAACTATTTGGTACAATATTATTTTTGAAATATTGAATGAACTCTCACAAAAATTAAAATAATTTTTTTTTATATTTTCATTTTTTTCAAATTAAAAATATTTTTTTAAGGTTAATAATTATTTTATATTGGTAATATTTTAATATAGTAATATTTGAGTAATCCATAAGCTTGTATATGATAGAATTTGTAACATGTAATTATATATTTGAATCCATGAATTATTGGATAAATATAATAAAATATATGAAAGGTGGGTTCTACCTAATTAACAACTATATAGTGGAAAGGAAATAAAAAAAAAGCAAATTTATTGGAAACTATCCCCAAGGATGAACGCATTCACATTATATTATATATGTGAGAGAGAGAACGACAATACAAATGTTGTCATTGTTATTATTATTCTAAGCTTTTTTATGTTGAATTTGGGAGGCATCCGCCATGAATGAATTGAAATATAGCCAAAGAAGAGAGCCAATCAGTCAGTGTGATACACTTGTCGAGGCCCCGGTCACCTTGTCTGCGGGCGGTCAAAGAAAGAAGAGCAGACCATACCCTTCTCAATACGCCCACTTACTCTATGCACTTTTTCTTAAAAAATGATATTAGTTATTTCACATTTTAATTTTCAAAATAATATTTTTTAGTCATTATGAACAATTTGTGGTCAATAACTTGTGGATATGACTATGTTAGTTGGGGTGGATGTTTCATTCCATTGTCATATTAATTTATAATATTTGTATATTATTACTTAATATAAGTTATACTCGGTAGACAATTCTGCTAGTGGAAAATAAAGTCTTATATTAGACAAAGAAGATACGTATATAATTATGTTTATTTACTAATTATGTACTACTAATCTTAGTTAGAAGATAAGATTAGCTCTAATTATATTTTTTTTACGTGTTTGGAGTAATATAAGTCAAAATATAATAGTTTAGTGAATTAAAGCCTTTTTTATGTAGTTTGCTAGTTGTTTAATTCTATTACATGAGGTGGAAGATTATATATTAGGGCTAGTAGACTTGTCTTCCTTTTTATGGGAATAGGAAATGTAATATTAAATTTGACTCGATAAAAGTCATTTTGATCGGGAGCTATATTTTCGAGTATGCGACCCGCGGCCAAAAAAAATGTATGCGATCAAGTTCAAGGCAGTAAATAGCGAGTGAGGGGCTTGTGGGTGATAGGGTAGATGGTTGATGGAGAAAGGAGTAATCAATCTAGAAACCCTAACAATTGAAAATGCCCATTTGCAATTTAAAATAATGACTACTTTCTTCCTCCAACAATGTCAATGAAGTGAGTGTCCAACTTCAAACCTCTTTTTTTTGGTAAAACGCCCACGGCTTATATTTATTTATTTTTTATGTTAAGAGTTGGATTATTTATATCAAGATATAATGTTGTATACAAATATTATCAATTTAAAAAATAAAATTATGATATTGTGTATTAAGAATGAATGAAAATCATATTTATTAAATTTTGACCAAGAAAATTTTGATAATAAATAGAATAGAGTATTTTTGTTGATAATAAGTTAAATAGGAAAATATTTTTAATATTATAAAAATAAATAATTCTCTATTTTATATAATATATAATTATATTTTTAGATTATATTATCTATAACAAGATAAATAATTATAATTAATATTCACTCGATAATATAATTATCATTATTTTATGACATAATACTCAAAATAAAATATATATTATATTTTTTATCAATTAAAAAGTTTATTTAATTAATAAAAATATTTATAAAATTTTTTAAAATAATAATATTTAACAAATAATATAAATATTTATACCTTCATTTTGAAATTTATACCTCTAGCCTCATCGGTGTAGCTAATTGTTTTAACACTTGAAACCTACAAGAAAATCTAGATTTCATCGGAAAGTGATTTAGGGAGTAGAGATATTCGTTAATAAGGTTATTAATATCGAACTTGTCATCGTCTTAATTCCATTCTTTACCAAAATTATATAACATGAATAATTTTATAAATTTCAGTTATATAATATTCATTTATTTTTATATTTAATAAAATTTTAGATGTTTCACTTTAACTATCATGTGTTCAAATGTCTCACACGAGAATACAGGGATACGAGTCTATGTGCATTGTACATATAACTTAAGAGTCCCCGTACTCTCCATACATAGGTATACTTGAATTCTCTCGAGTCTGAGTGGCTTGGAAATTATCACTGCCATTTATCCATCGCTTCCCGTTAACCACGTACGTTTATATAATATTTGAATAGGTACATGTCAGACACCTCACCATACAATATGTACATATTCATCAAGCACACTTCAATAAATATTTCGTTAAAAAATTATAATAAAATTGATTTACTCGAAGTTGATTTTGCTAATAGAGCGACCTCAATAATTTGATAATTCTATTATTTACTTACAAGTCATATAAAACCTATCCTGATTCTTTTTCTAAACAAGATAACGTTAGTCTCTTCTTCCTTATGACATTTTATGTCGGCCTTAGCCTACTTACTCTTTTTTACGTGTACATTAACTTATTCTATTTATAAACACTATATATATAAGCCTATTTTCTTCATATAATCTGTATCTCTGTATAGTTTGCTATCATAGTTTTTGCATAATAATTTTTTTATCACACATTGATAAGTTATTATTAGCTCAAACATACTTACCATCAATAAGCACACTCATAATTTTTTTTGCACTTGTTTGTCAATATAGTTTATCCAAGTGTCAAAAAACGTGCTCCCCATGTATTAGCACGAATGTTTACTCTGCATAAATCAAATATACATAATCATGATCAAATTGGTTCCCCTCGATATTTTTGTATTAGTACGTGATTTTTCAAAAATTATATTTTTTGTTTTGTGAGTTCGTTTCGCTCAATTTGTATGTCAAAAATCTCGCTTATAATTATTCCATAATTATTCATAAATCTAAGGTTTTCTCCTTATTTCACTCTATTTATCCTAATGCCTCTAAATCTCTAATATTTCAATTTAGACATTAAATTTTCGTAACATTACATTTTAGTATTTAATTGTTTTACAAATCACCGAAACACCCCTTTATTTCAAATTCCTAAATTTAGGAGCCTAAACTTTTAAAACCTTCCATTTTAGTCCTTACATGGTGCCCTAATTTCATTCAAGTCTACAAGTCCTAGAAGTTACATTTTAAACCCAAAATTTACTCCATTTACCATTTTGCCCTTAAAATTTTCCAAACATTCATTTTGGTATCTAATCTTTCCCAAGTCACCCATTCAGGTCTCCAATCTTTCTAACATTTCATTTCTTGTCTATAAATCTCTATCGAGTCTCATTCGGGTCCTCATTTTTTTGAAATTACGTTTTAACCTCGTACTTTTGAAAAATTACATTTTAGCCCCCCTACTTTCTCTCTCACTAAAACACATGGATAGCCTCAATAAAAATTCCTAACATGACCCTGAGCATGTTCCCCAAGTCCACACGGTCATGTTCCGGGGTTGTGGCTGGAATATTGCTAATATGACCCTAAGAATCGGGCCCAAACAGACCGATTTTTGATTTCGGGTCACCGAACCTAATCCAACCAACCTGGTCAACAGAGCACATGCCAAGTCAACGTCCCATCAGCATGTGCCATGTGGAAAATCACACCCCTTCAGCTGCTAGGTCAGTGTCTGAAGGGCTAAGGAAAATCCCTATCAACAGGGCTGACCAATGAGAGACTAACACGTGACAAAAGTGCTATGTCAGCATCCCACTATAATGTCCAAGAAAGGTTGACCAATCAGGAGTCGACACATGGCAATGCCATGTTGGATGGCCACGACCAATAAGAGGAGGACACGTGGTAATGAAATAGTGCGTCAGGTGAGAAACTAGAGAATTTAAATCAGCCAATCAGAGGATTCCATGTGGTAGGGTCATGAGATGTACATATTCGGTCAACTGGCACATAGGACAGAGCGACCAATGAGAGGTTGCCACGTGTCTAGTCAACAGATCAACGTATGACTCGTACACTGAGTAGGATGTTGCATCAGCAATCCAACCAATCATAGCGCGTGTCACGCCCCGACCCGGTTTAGTCGGAACCCTATGAGCAACCCGCCACTCCTGTTGGTCCAGGAAGAGTTTTCACTTCCAAGACCGTGAGAAGTGAGGCGCATATTTGTCATTTGTTCCCTAGAATAATATTATACAAACTGATAATTTTAAAATTTAAAATATCTAAATTTAAGGGCTTGACAACGAGACTCTTTGAGAGTTGTCTCCTTTCCGAAAAAAAAAGTGTAGGGGGGGTGAGTTTCTATAACTTAGTGAGCGAGGGTTAGAGTGAGTTTTCAAAATAACTTTCAAAGCATTGTTTTAATTCACAGTTCTATGAGTTCAGCTCTTTTAACACTTCCCCTTACTCGGGAGGTGTTTAACAAACAATCACACACCCTTTATCATAAAGGGTACAAACATTCGTAGGTGTAGTACTCCGACTCCACCCACTTAGGGATCGGAGCTCCTTTACCGTCCACCCTGATAGAAGTCCTCGACTTCTACCCTGAGTTTGAGTGGACATTATCCGCTTGATCCTCATACATGAATGTACTCCGTTTCCACTATGTGGAACAAGACCTCATCCTGACCCCACCTCAATCTCTACGTAAGAAGCTACTCTGGACTTCATGACTCATTGGAACGACAAAATTGCCCTTATCACATCCTGGTCGTCCAGTAGTGTCACGCCCCAATCCGGTTTGGTTGGATCCCCGTGAACAATCCGCCACTTTCCTAGTTTATTAAAGGGTTTTCCCCTTATTATAAACCGTAAAGAGTAAGGCGTCCTTTAACCTGCACCTTTTCTTGGAATAACATAAATGAAAATTGTAAAATAATTTTTTTATTTATCATACCTGTATCACAGGCGTCTTAATTAATGGTCATTAAGGGTAGGCTTTTCGAAATCTCCTGAAAGGGATATAAGGGAGGGGTGAGTACGACTACTCAGTGAATGGGTTTTCCAAAAGTTTAGACTTTTAAGAAAACATTTATTATTGGAGTGTGTCAGACTCCTTTCTTTTCAAAAATTATTTCATTCAAATTCTCGTGTTTATCACCATTTCTTTTTTATCCACGGTGTGTCATCACCCAACACACATCCTTCATCATGAAGGTTACACACATTTGCGGGTTAGCACGACCACTGAACCCACTTGTGGCTTCAGAGCAACTTTACCAGCCACCCGGATAGAAGTACGTCCACTTCTACCCTGAGAATGAGTGGATGTTCATGACATCTGACCCTCATTTCCGGAATAAATTCTTCATGTCCGTTATGAGGACAGAGACCTCATCCTGTCCTCACCTCGGTCTCATGTGCTTGGTGCTACTCCAAATTTCGCACAGACGCCTTGAACGACGATCTGCCCTTATACTCATTGGGTCGTCCAGGGCCCATAGGACACATCACTACCCCTCATGGACATCTTGATGATCCTGTACTCATAGTGCATGGATAAACAAGTTTTCTTAAATTGCCATGTAATATGTGGTGCCATTTGTCCCAAGGGTCCTGACCTTCAACTCAACATGTAGTTGTTTGTCTTGACTGGTTTGAAGACCGATCATGTCGCACTGCTACTAGTTGACTGAATATGTCGAACCTGCCTTGGTACCATGACCAAACAATTCACTTATTAAGGTTTAATGACACATATATATATCATATTCTTTTACGAGCTACTGTTCGTGTCCATTGGCCTATGGCCCACTGTTCGAGTTTTTAAAAAACAGGGCATATTAGCCCTCAAGTTCCAAAACTGAGGCCCCCGGCCTATAAGAGCTATTCGAGCTCCCGTCAATAAGGTATAACAAATAGTTTAAGCATTGACACATAGTCAGGGGAGAACACTTCCGACAAAATAGGTTTTCACTGTCCATTATACTGACTGGTATAAGGACATCTCTGTTCATAACCGATGAACGGGTTTTCAAATTCCTTCGAAGAAGTCTCATCATACCAACCGGGTATGATCTACTTACAAGTAGTAAGTAGTTTTTCCGCATAATTTTCACATCACTTTCTCAGTTGTGATGATTAAAATACCACTAAATCGTGGATTTTTATACCAGGGTACTTATCATCCCCAATCGGGTATGATATATAATTCTCACTCACAACAATAAGTGGTTTTAACTTTAAGTTGTGCTTATCATCCCAATCGGGTATGATGTTAGTAAATCCACTCACTCGTTAACGTAGTGAATTCCACTAAACCGGTTCTTTGTATTCACGCGAGCTCGTCCATGCCGGCGTTCCCCAAATTTCCCCATTTTTTCCCCAATTTCAACTCCTTAGCATAGCCGAATTTGATTTCATTAAATTGACCAATCAAACACCTCTAATTATTGAAATTGAAGTTAAAATCGAGTTCCTCCATCTTCTTACGATTCAATAGCACTTTGAATCTCAAGTTTTGACGCCGGAACGAGCTCAAACGAAGCTTCGCCGGAAAACGGACTGTAGAGAGAGAAGACTTTGATTACCCATCGGTGAAGGCACGACGGTCCGAGCTTTCGATCTAGGCAGATAGCTCTCATCCTGAGGTTAATCCTAGAATAAAAAATCACATCAATTGATACTAAATTGAGTTAGAATTTTATCATTGAAATTTTGCCAGTTCTCTTTCTAGCACCAGACCAAAATTGCAGAGTAGAGCTGAATTGGCTTCCCTTTTAGTCCTAATTTGGCCGTGGAAGGGCTGAGGAAGTTTGGCAAGGCTTGGTTTGGCTTTAGAAGGGCTCGAATTGGCTGATTTCAGCTCAACCGAAATAGGGCAGCTTCGATCTATCAGAGCTATTTCACTGTTTCATCACGCTGGTGTTTCTCCAGCGACCCTCGGATCAAACGGAGACTACATGCATGTAGCTGACTTCTCCCCGATTCTAAAGAACCTGACCTCGCCTCGTTTGGCTCAGAAAAGACCACATATTGGAGCTTTGGTTCAAGCTTCATCGGAAAATGGAGCAGTTGAGAGAGAATGGAGTTTTCAGGTGTGGAGAGGATGAATGGGGAAGGGCTCTTTATATAGGGAGCTCGGGGACCCGTTGGCCGTCCGTTTGGCACCTTTATAATAAGCATTGAAGACCTGAAACGTACCGAATGGAAACATTTCTTTCTCGCCGGTTCTGCTTCAATTTTTCGGTGAGTGAACAGTGCTATCATCCTGAGGAAGAAGATGAGAATTGTTCTGAACCGGACCGAACCGAGTTCAAAGCTTAAACCGGCCAGTTCACCCCCCATTTGATCGAGTTTTTCAATTCTAAAAATCTCTAAATTCATATAAATTCATTTTCTATCCAATGGTGGCCTCAAATCTCCAATTTGAATTATTTAAGCCAAATAGAAAAATGAATTTAGGATTCGATTCAATAGTGGTTCAAACCAGTTTGGATCCGGTTCACCTGAACCGGTTTGGTTTTCATCCCCAATTCCTTCACAAGTCCATTTCCATGTGTTTTCTGACTCCTTGAGTCACTTAGGGTCCATAAAATTCCTAATTTACCATCTTTTTATCGATTCTAATTCATAAACCGACTCAGTCCTTAAATCGGTTCAATCCAGTTCAGGTCCGGTTCACCCGAATCGGTCTGGTTTTTCTCTCCCACTTTGTTCTAAGGTTCCTTCCCAAGGTTTATGAATTTATTTGGAGTACAATGGAGTTGAATTCCTCTATTTTGCCCGATCTCTATTGGTTCCGGTTCATGAACCGACTCGGTTCATAAACCGGTTCAATCCTGTTGGACCTGGTTCATCCAAACTGGTCTAATTTTTCTCTTCCAATTTGTCCTAAGGTTCTTTTCCCTAGTATTATGAACCCTTTGGATCACCTGGGAGTTGTAAATTCCTAAATTTCCCATTCACAATTGATTGGGTTTATGAACCGATTCAATTTTTCTCACTTGGTTTGACCGGTTCTTTTCCCGGTTTTCCTTAGCTCAAAAGGGCGGAGTTTACATGTAGCCCTTAGAACCAACACTACCTTTAATGGGAGTCTCGATGGTCCTGTATAATAGTCCATGTACAAACAACAATTTTGGTATTTATGATCTATTATATTTGGTGCCAATGGCCTCGACTCTTGACTTAGGCACCATTGTTGTTTGCGTGACTAGTCTGTTGAGTTGGCCCTGGCGCACTGCCACTAGCCCATTGAGTCTTGTCGGTCTAGATTTGGCACAGTGGAAATTCACACAAAATTAGCCAGTTATGAAAATTTTTATGGCTCTTATAATCATATTAGTCTACGGGCTCCAACTCATACCCACTAGCCTTGGGCCCACTTCATGAGTTTTTCAAAACTAGGCCTTAAGCCATATAAGTTCAAAAACCAAGGCCTCCAGCCTGTTGGAGCTGTCACAACTCTCATTAGAAAAATCTCCCAAAATTTTAAAGCAATTGCACACATAAAGGGAAGATCTTTTAAGAAAATGGTTTTCAGTTTTCAAAGAGGGCATTCATTTCCCTAACCGGGTATGATGTTGAAAACCTCCATTTAGAGTGGTTTTTAGTTTAGCAAAGATACTTATCACCCCAACCGGGTATGACGTTAGTAAACTCACTCATCCGTTAGCTATGACATGTTCGTCCTGACCAAATGTTCAAGTATCGGATGTGCTCCTCTACATAAGTACTTGTGTAACCAGATGCTACATGGTCCGAGTATTCCCACAAGTATAGTTTGGAAAAAGGCTTAATTTATGCCTTATTGCAATTAGGTCCCTAAAGTTAAAAATCTTTAACTTTAGGTCTCTAGTGCTCAATTATTTTTAATTAAGCCCCTAGGGTCTCCAAAATCCCTCTTAGGTCCTTAATTTTCCAAAATCACCAATTGGTTCTTAATTTTTCTAAAATTACCAATGGGTCCTTAATTTATCAAAAAATCCTAATTAGTCCTTAAATTTCAAAAAATTGTCAATTGGCTAGCAATTTCATCCAATTGCCCAATTGGACCTCAATTAGGAGTTAATTTCATGAAAATCCTCCAATTTTCCTTAAATTACAATTCAGCCCCCAATTTTCCCAAAATTCCCAAATTGACCAATTTTTCCGAAATTGCCATTTACCCCCCCCCCCCCCCCAAAATAACTTTTTCATTTAATTGACCACCCAAACTTGGGAAATTGCCCCATTCATGATCATAATCATCTTCCTTATGTCTCCCTCATCTTTTCAAGCTTTGAAACACCTCATTTGGTCTAGAAATAAGCTCAAATAAAGCTTCACTGGAAAATAGCTCTTAGAGAGAGAAAGCTTCGAGTACTCACCGGTGAAGGGCTGACGATTGTTGCTTTCGATTCCAAGGGATTGCTCTCTTCTCATTGATCTTTCCTAGATCAAACAAAGCCTCAATTGGTGACTTGAGCAGTGCAAATTTCAGTATAAACACACTATGAACAATATTTTCCAGTAAAGGGCGGTGGAGGGGACTCACCAACTTAGCTTAGGGAAGGTCAGGGCACCTCTTTGGGTGATTTGGAAAGCTTGGTTTGGCTGGAATTGGCTAGGGAAGGGCTCAAATTAGGCTTAAGCAGCTCAGGTTACCGACTGCCGTAGAGCAACAGTACTGTGCAAGCTCATCGGCACTTCTTTGACAATCCTCGAGCTAAATGGAGACTGTGGTTGGGTAGCTGACTTCCTTAGGATTCTAAAGAACCCAAATTCACCTTCTGAGGTGGAGAAAAGTGCCCAAATCGGAGCTCTGGTTCAAACTTCGTCGAAAAACTAAGCACTTCTTCTCTAAGCATTTGAGGGATGAGGAAGACAAATGGGGAGGAGCTCTTTATATAGAGAGCTTGGGGACTGACAGACTTATCCGTTCCCCAATCACTCAGCCTTAATTGCTCCATTTATCGCCAAAATTAGAGGCATTTATTGGTCATCGAATTTCCGGTGGCCAGCCTGTCCTCTCCCTCTCCTCTTAGCTGCTAGGTTGAAGATGACACTATTTCGCACATGTAGAAGTGCCACGTGGTGCCTCCTGATTGGATGTCTTTGTTGACGTGGCTTCTAACCCAGCAGCATTGTAAGCTTTTGACGCACTGATTAGCACGTGACAACCTCCCATTGGATGTTAGTATCGACGTGACTACTGACCGAGTTTTCGCTGACCATTGACGGGGATACGTGTCACTCTACTATTGGTCAGTCGTTGCTGAGATGGATTTTCTTCCTCTGACCGTTAACTGATGACACATGTCACCTCCTGATTGGCTAGCGCTTCCAAGCACTGACTGAGCAGCTCACTAGGTATGCCTAGCCACATGTCGTGCACTGATTGGTCGTGTCTACTGATTAGGCGTTGACTTGGCAGTGGTCTGTTGTCTGACTGGACCGTTGATTGGTCTCGTTCGACTGGGTTCGGTGACCCGAAAATGAAAATTGGCCGGTTCAGGTCCGGTTCGACCGATTTTCTAAAAATTAAAAATTTCTAAATTAAACTAAATTCATTTTCTATCTAATGGTGGCCTCAATTTTCCAAATTAACATTTTTAAGCCAACTAGAAAAATGAATTATTCATCCGGTTCAATTCAGTTTGATCTGATTCACCTTGATTCAGTCCGGTTTTCACATCCAATCCATTCCATGGTTTTTTTTCATGATTTTTATGATTTCTTAGTTACTTGGGATTTTCCAAATTCCCATTTTAACCCTTCTTTCCCATTTTTGGTTCATTTATGGGCTCAGTTTTCTCATGAAAAGCGTCAATTCTTTTCTCGGTTTCCTTGGTCCGAGAGTACAAATTTCACTGTGCGCCATGTGGTAGTTCGGGCCATGGGAAGAGGAAGGTCTAAATAGATGCCTTAATTCTAGCAGCCAATAAATCTCTCCTACAATGCCTTAAATTGAAGAGTTAATGGTCGACCGATTGATGAATGGGTAGACACGTCAGTCCTCGAGCTTCCTATATAAAGAGCTCCCCTCTATTCATCCTCTCTATCCCTCGAAAGCTCGAATAAGATGAAGTGCTCCTTTTTATGATCACCCTTGAACCATAGCTTCGACTTGGGCACTTTTCTTCACCTCAGAAGGTGAAATTAGGTTCCCTAGATTCCTGCAAAAGTCCTATACATGACTACATTCTCTAAAAGTATTGTGGATCACTAGAGAAGCGCCAACGAGCTCGCATAGTACTACTGCTCCCTCAATCGTCTACAACTAGAGAAATCTAAGCTCAATTCGAATCACTCTTGAGCCAACCACAACCAAACCAAGCCCTCTACACCTTTCCTAGTAGAGTCAACACCTTCATTACACCGTCGTGATAAGTCCCTACCGCCGCCCTTCGTCGAAATTTACTATTCACAATGCATTTTAACTGAAAATTTAATCGATGAATCTTCAGTGCTCAGGCCATCAATTTGAGGCTTAATTACCTAACTTGTTGTAGGAATTGATCACCTAAAAGTCTGTGCGAAGGAAATGCATACCAAGCTCAGAAATCCTATGGGATGAACAAGTCTTAGAATACGGGTGAGTGAGATTTTTGGAATCGATCCCGATTGAACTGATGATTTTTTATTACTTGCAAATTTGAAAGCCTATTTTCTAGAAATAGAATCCCATGATAGTGTGAAACCACTTAAACTATTTTGGAATTTATTTATGTTGTGGGAATGAAGCATGTTAATAGGACTACCCTTGAATGATGTTTGTATACACCTCAAGGGCATTATCTAATTCAACTATTGATGCATGATATGGGTGGCACCCATGATCGATAAAGAATTGGTTAGATTTAGTTCTTTGAAAGTGGGATCAAGGCCACGATTTTGAAAAGAGAAGTGGGCTCAAGGCCAATGGAAAGATGTTAAATCCCATAAATAAGTCTTGATTTAAGAGCATGATAAAATTATCATAATTTGATAATGTTTGCTTAATCTATTGAGCCATAGTCGAGTTGGAGCCCATTGGGCTAGCAGCACAAAGAGAAATGTCTTAAATCAAAAGACACTTGTTGTCACGCCTCGACCAAGTTTGGTCGGATCCCCATGATCAACCCGCCACTCTTCTGGTTTATTAAAGGGTTTCCCCTCATTATAAACCGTAAGGAGTAAGGCCTCCTTTAAACCTGCACATTTCCTAAAATAACATAAATCAAAACCACATAAAATTCTAAATGTATCATACCTGTCTCACAGGAGTCTTAGTTGATGGTCTTAAAGGATAAGCTTTCCGCAATTTCTTGAAATGGATATAATGGAGGGGGTGAGTACGACTACTTAGTGAATGAGTTTTCAAAATTTAACTTTTAGGCAAAAGATTTGTATTGGAGTGTGCCATAATCCTTATTTTCTTTCAAAAATCCTTTTATTTCAAATCTCTGTTTTTATCACCATTTCTTATTAATCTCGGTGTGTCATCACCCAACACACATCCTTCATCATGAAGGTCAAAGCACACAATCGCAGGCCAGCCCGTCAACTGAACCCACTTGTGGCGTCGGAGCAATTTTACCGGCCACCTAGATAGAAGCACATCCACTTCTACCTTGAGAATGAGTGGATGTACGCGACATCTGACCATCAATCATGAAATCAATTCTTCGTGTCCATATGAGGACAGAGACCTCATCCCAACCCCACTCCGGTCTTGTGCACTTGAAGCTATGTCGAGCTTCGCAATGTCACCTGGTTTGACGAATTGCCCTTATATCCACCAGGTCATCCAAGGCCCTAGGACACATCACTACCCCTCTTGGGCGTCTTGAAGGTCCTGTACACACAGTGCATGCACAATCGGTATTTTCACATCATGCCGTATAATATGTGGTGCCAATGGTCCAACGGCCCAGACCTTCAACTCAACCTGTAGCTGTTTGTCTTTACTAGTCCGGAGACCTGTCATGTCGCACTGCCACTAGTTTACTGAATATGTCAGTCCTGTCTTGGTACCATGGCCAAATAATTCATTTATTTAAAGTTTTATGGCACATATCTCATGTTTGTTTACGAGCTCCTGCTCGTGCCAATTGGCCTATGACCCACTGTTTGAGATTTTCAAAATCATGCATATTAGCCCCCAAGTTCCAAAATCGAGGCCCCTAGCTTAGAAGAGCTATTCGAGCTCTCGTAAAAAAGGTCTCCCAAATCGTTTAAGCAGTGGCACATAGTCAGGGGAGAGCACTTTTGACAAAATATGTTTTCAACTGTCCATCATACCGACTAGGTATAAGGACATCTCCCCTCATAACCGATGAACAGGCTTTTCCACTTCCTTCGAGGAAGTTTCATCATACCAACTGGGTATGATCTACTTACAACTGTTAAGTTATTTTTCCGTGTGATTTTCACATCACTCCTCTAAGTTATGATGTTTAAAATACCACTAAGTAGTGGGTTTTTATTTCGAGGCACTTATCATCCCCAACTGGGTATGATATAAAATCCCACTCACCCGATCGTGTAGTAAAATTCCACTTAGTCGGTTTCCTTCCCTAGCAAGCTTAACTTTAGCTGGCGTTCCTGATGTCTCATTTTCCTACATGAAACAAACATGGTTGTTCATTATTCTTTGGCCTAATAGCCTTCATTCATTTCAAATGAATGAGAAAAACCAACTTTTCCTTTATTTGCATTTAGGTCCCTAAAGTTAATTTTCTTTTTACTTTAAGTCCCTAATGCTAGTTTTTCCTCGACTTGAGTCTTGAAACTTTTAAAGTTCCTCTTGAAATCTTAATTTACTCTATTTCATAAAATGGGGCTCAAGTTTCCCAAATTCCCAATTTGGCCCTCAAATTTTCCAAAAATTTCTAAAATTTACCATTTTACCCTTCCTTTACAAAAATGGTAAGTTTTGCCCCAAAAATTCTAAAATTACTCAATTGGCCCTCTAATATTCTTATCATGCCCAATTGACCCTCAATTTTATATAATTGTATTTTGGTCCTTCAAAATTTGTAAAATCCTTAATTTCCTCAAAATTTTCCCCAATTTCAACTATTTAACACAACCGAATTTGATTTCATCAAAATGATCGATCAAACACTTCTAATTGTTGAAATTGAGTTTCTACAGGTTCATATAATTCCACAGCACTTTGTATTGCATGCTTTAACACCGAAATGAGCTTAAATGGAGCTTCACCAGAAAATAGACTATAGAGAGAGAGAGCTTCAATTGTTCACTGGTGAGGGCTCGACAGTCTGAGCTTTCTATCTAGGTAGGTGGCTCTCCTCCTGAGGTTCCTCCTAGTATCAAGAATGATATCAATTGATGTCAACTTGGATTAGAATTATGTCATTGGAATTCGATCAACTCTCTCTCTCACACCGGTTGGAGATTATAGAGGGGAGCCGAATTGGCTTACCTTTTGGCTCTAATTCGGTCATGAGAGGGCTGAGGGAGTGTTGGGAGAGCTTGGTTTGGTGTGAGGGGGCTTGAATTGGCCAATTTCTGCTCAGCCAAAAACAGGGCAGCTTCGGTCTGCCGGAGCTGCTTCACTGTTCTATCATGCCGATGTTTCTTCGGCAACTCTGGGAGCAAACGGAGACTACATGCGTGTAGCTGACTTCTCCTCTGTTCTAAAGAATCCGACCTCGCCTTCTTTGGCTTAGAAATAACCCTATATCAGAGCTCTATTTCAAGCTTCACTAAAAAACTAAGCAATTGAGAGAGAGTAAGCTTTTTAGGCGTGAAGAGGGTGAATGAGGAGGGGGTCTTTATATAGGAAGCTCGTGGACTTATTGGCCGTCCGATTGGTGCCTAAGGTTCTTGGCCGTCCAATTCGTCCTAAGGTTCTTTTCCAAGGTTTATGAACCATTTTGAGTCACATGGAAGTTGAAAATTCTCAAATTTGCCCGTTTCCTGATAATCGGGCTTGTAGACCGACTCGGTTTTAAATTTGAAATAGACTGGTTCTTTCCCCGGTTTTCTCATTATTAAAGGACGGGGTTTACACTTGTTTTATTTAAGACCTTTCTCGATGCATAGGAGAGAAAGTTTAGCAGGAGTTCCTAAAAGACTCCCAAATTTTCCAAATAGGTCCCTAAACTTCTTTTTATTACGTTTAGGTTCTTCGACATCCCAATAGTCAACTTGGGCCACACAAAAGTTCATATTTACAATTTTAATCCAAACTTTGCCTTTATTACAAAAGGTCCTTAAACCTTTCCCAATAGGCAAAACTCGTCCCCAAACTTCACCAAACTTCCCAATCAGCCCCACCACCTTATTTAGACCATTAGGAAGACCCCATAAAAAGTTTATTCCCAAGTGGGTCCCCTAACTTTCAAATCTTTGTAAATTTGTCCCCCAAGTTTGACCCAAAATTCAATTGACTCCAAAAATTCTTAAATCAAGTGAGGAGGTCTACTACCTCCCTCTACCCCATCGTATGATTGGTCTGGCCGACGTCGATTGAAATTGCTCCGACCGAGCTCGATCAGAAAATTAAACTCATCCCATAGTAAATTGAGTCAATGCTGAGAACTCAATGGAGGTGGCATATTGATCATCGAGGCTGGTGGGGTTGGAAAGCTGACACTCTAGGAGTCTGTAGCCACTTGAACCAACCTAGTTGGTGGTATGTAGCTCCTGCCAGTGACACTACCAGGAGTATGTAGATGGGTCTCTATGCCAATGATCTAATAATTACAAGATTTAATTCAAACCCATTTATAAATCATTTCGAGCAAATCTAGTGGCTATGGAAAGCTGGGGCTGTAAGGATGATATGAATCAAATTGGGCACGTTGTGATTCAAAAGTTAAGGGCAAAAAGATTTGAAGAAGCATTGAATGGACTAATTCGAGCAATTGAAGAAACCCAAGTGGAAGCCCAAAGGAAGAGTCCAATAAGATCTCAAGCCCAAATGGAAGAGCCCAATATGATCTCAAGCCCAAAAGAAGAGCCCAATAAAGATCTCAAGAAGATAATTCAAATTTGAACTTAAAGCGGGAAATTTATCATAAATCTTCTAGAAGATTAAATTAGGAAACAAAATATTTTCTAGATATGTTCAAGAAATATATTAGCAATATTTTCTATATGGTTGGTATGTCAACCACAATATTTTATTTCCTTATTTAGATAATAGTTAATATTCTCAAGTGCCTATAAAAGGCTAACTTTATAGCATTTTAAAGACAGATCTTTGATTTCAATTTTGTTGTGAGGTTTATGTCTTCTTTCTCTGTTGAGAGAACTTTTTGAACTTATTAGGTTTTTACTTGTGGCGCTCAAGCAATTAGACTTATCACTAGTGTTTTCTAGGAGCTCTTCTTCGAGGTGTTTGGTGTGGCGTCTACATCTATCCGTACCTTATTTCTTAACCAAACAAGGTATATTCCATTTTTTTTACTTGCGTCGTGAAAGTCTTGGGGTCTATTCCATATTTGGTGTAGGGTGCCGTTAGTATATTGGCGGGGTTTGCATCATAGGACTCACATAATTTTCCTCAGTACATGAGAGTAGTTGAGGCCATCAAAATTGGCCTCGAAAATAGGTGCTCTTTTTGTTCACTAGATATCGGTTACTGTGCGATCTTGCCAGCATAAGTAGAGGAAGTGTTGGAGGTCGAGAAGGGTGGTGATGAAAAGATGGGGTCCTTAGTTTTTTAGGGATGCTAAGAACATCGTCAAAGGTGGTTGGATGACGAAGTTATGGTTTTTGGTAGAGGGATCAATGAAGTTGGTGGTAGTTGGTGGTTGGGAGAGAATTTTAAGCAATTACTGGTGAAGTAGCAACGTCAATTTATATGGTTGTGTTCTAGACCTTAGTGAAAATCTATCCATAGCTTCCTTTCATTAATTCATAGCCTGTAGTGCCAAAAATGAATTAATTTCTCCAAGCAGTGGAGTCGGTGTGTCAACTGATGAGGTGTCGGGTAAAATAGGGGATCCGAGTTGGGGTGTTGGGCGAGGAAGACAACACGCATGCATGTAGCGCACGCATGTGCCCAACTTCCATATTGATCGATTCGCCACTCTAGCGAATTGGTTTCTAGAGAATTTCTCTGCCGATTTAGCAGTTTTTGGACTGATTCACCTTCTTTCTGATCGGTTCTTAAGAAAATAAAAATACCTAAAAATTCTACTTTCAAATTCCTATTTAATGGAATAAAGAACCACCTAATTTAGATTTGTTTTAACCCCTTAAAAATTCGGGTGGTTATGTGACTCCACCTAGCTTGAATCCGGTTTGAACTAGCTTTCTCCTAGTTTTCTCCCAATCCTTGAATATGGGTCCCACAATCCTCCTAAGGGATTCTACTGATCCTATTTTGTGTCTTATGGCCTCTCATTGACCTCTTTCCTCATTCCAGTTTTGTAAACCACGCCCTCATGAAATAAGGAACCGAAAAAGAGAACCTGAAATTTTCAAAAGAAACCGGAGGATCTAAGTGAACCGAAATTGGTAAAAAAAAATGTCAAAATGGGAATTTGGAAAATCCCAAGTAGCCAATAAATCATAAAAATCATGGAGAAGAACCATGAAGTGGATTGGATGTGAAAACTGGACCAGTTCAGGGTGAATCGGATTGAACCGTGAATAAGTGGTTCAAAGATTCATTTTTCTAGGTGGCTTAAAAATAACAAATTGGAAAATGAATTTAGATGAATTTAAAATTTTTGAATTTTTGGAAAACTAGTCGAATCAGGCCTAAACTGGTCGATTTTTTATTTCGGGTCACCAAACTCGGTCAGACCAGACCGGTCAATGGTTCATCTAGTCAACGGACTGCTACGAGGTCAGCACCTAGTTAGCAGGCGAAACCAATCAGTGCACGACATGTGGCAAAGCGAGCCTCGTCATTGTACAGTCAGTGCTTGGAAGCGTTGGTCAATCAGAAGGCGACATGTATCCTCGGTCAATGGTTAGAGGATGAGAATCCATGTTAGAGAAGATCGGCCAATAGGAGAGTGACACCCGTCCCCGATCAACAATTGACCAAACACGGTCAAAAGCCACGTTGGAACGAATGACCAATGGGAGGCCATGACGTGTCCATTTAGCGAGTCAAAGGCTAACTAGGCTGCTGAGTTGGAAGCCACGCCAATAAAACCAAACAATCACGGAATGTCACGTGGCAAGTCCGCACGTGCGACATAAGGTTGTCATCTACCTTTGGATAAGCAGAAGAGGGATGGCCAAAAATGGACGCCCTTCTCTAGTGACCGATAAACTCCTCCGACAAGGCCATAAATTAGAGAGTTAATGGCAAATTGATGGGGGTAATAGATAGAACAATCAGTTACTGAGCTCCCTATATAAAGAGCTCCTCCCCATTTGTCCTCCTCACCCCTCAAATGCCTGAAGAAGGAGAAGTGTCCATTTTCTAATGAAGCATAAACCAGAGCTCCGATTTGGGCACTTTTCTCCACCTCTGAAGTCAAATTTGGGTTATCTAGAATCTTGAGGAAGTTAGCTACACGACAACATCCTCCATTCACCTCGAAGATTGCGGGAGAAGCATTGGCAAGTTCGCATAGTATCGTCGCTCCTCGGTGGTCTGCAACCCGAGTTGCTTGAGCTCAATTCGAGCCATACTCGAACCAAATCAGGCCAAACCAAGCTCCCTAGACCACCCCTAGAAGTGCCCCAACCTTTCCTGAGCTGAATTGGTAAGTCCCCTCTGTCACCCTTCACGGGAATTCACTGTTCACAGTCGGTTTTGCCTGAAAACTAAATTGCAAAATTCACCCTACTCAGGCAACCAATTGAAGCACAGTTTGATCTAGGAAGGATATCCAGGAAGAGAGCAATCCATTGGAATCAAAAGCTCCGATTACGGGATCCTCATCGGTAAGAAATCAAAGCTTTCTCTCTCTAGACCATTTTCTGGTGAAGCTCCATTCAAGCTCATTTTTGGGCCATTTTCAACATGATAAAGCTTGAAATGATGAGGGAGACACAGGGAAGATGAATGAGATAATGAAAGGGCCAATTACCCAAGTTTAAGGGGTCAATTGATCAAAATAAGATTTCAGGGGTCAAATTGTAATTTTTGACAAAATTGGGAAATTTGGGGATTTTTGGAAAATTGGAGGCTGAATTGCAATTAAAGGAAAATTAGGGGAGTTTTATAAAATTAACTCCCAATTGAGGGCCAATTGACAATTTTGATGAAATTGAGGGCCAATTGGCAATTTTTAGAAAATGGGGGATAAATTTGTAATTTTAAGGAAAGTGAGTACCAATTGGTAATTTTAGAAAATTAAGGACCTATATGCAAACACTTGAGGTCTATTATGCCAAGTTTTCCTTTTGAGAATACTCGAACCCTATAGAAACTGGTCGTGGGAGTAATGGTGTAGAGAAGCATATTTACTATTGGAATTCAACTGGAACGAACATGTCTCAATACCCTATGAGTGGGAATTTCCAACATCATACCCAGTTGGGATGATGAGCACCATTTTTATGTTTGAAAACTATTTTCCAGGAATGGTCTCCCCATACTACATGAAACTGTTTAAACGTTTTGGGAGACATTCTCGAGAGCTAGAATTGCTATAGTAGGCTCGAGGCCTCAGTTTTGAAAATGATAGGGCCCAAGGCCGAGTTTTGGAAAACTCGTAAAGTGGGCCAAAGACTAGTGGACATGGGCCAAAGCCCGTAGACAAGTAGGCTTATAAGCTATGAAAATCTTTTAATAACTGGTTAACTGTGTGAATTGCCACTATGTCAAAGCTGGATCGTCAACTCATTGGGCTTGTAGCTATTGAGCCAAAGATTGGTCGTTGAACCTGTGGAGTATAGCAGTTATGGAGCCGAAGCCGAGTGTCCAGACCGTTGGGCCGGTAGCACCAAAGATAATGGATATAATTCCTAAGACTATTTTTTGCGCATGCACTAAATTTTGGAACCATCAAGGCACCTAATATGGGGTAGTGTTGGTTCTAAGGGCCGTTGGACGACACAAGTTGCATAAGGGAAGTTGGGTCGTCCAATGAGTCTCGAATCTCGAAGTGGCTTCTTGTGCATTGAGACCAAGGAGGGGTCAGAAGAGGTCTTGTTCCACATTGCGGACACGAAGTATCTTCGGGTTGAATAATTGATGTCCACTCAAACCCTAGGTAGAAGTCAAGGACTTTTATTAGGGCAGATGGTAAAAACGCTCTGATACACAAGTGGGTGCAGTTAGCGTAATTGCATTTCGTGAATGTTTGAACCATTTTTGTTAAAGGGTGTATGTTTGAATGCTAAACAAATCTCAAGCAAGAGGAAGAATTGAAATATTTTTCAATGATTTAGTTAAACTCACAAACCTGTGAACAAGAAAGGCTATGAATTATTTTAAAAACTCACCTAATACCTGCTCACTGAGTTGTAGAAACTCACCCTCCCTTGAAACCTTTTTCAGGAAAGAAGGCGACCCTCTAGGGAATCCTACGCCAAGCCTAAAAATCTAGGTAATTTACTCTTAACATTTTCAATTTTGTATAATGCTATTCTAGGGAACAATGATAGAAGGTACGCGTGACTACTCGTGGTTTTGGATGTGATGACTCTTCCTAGACTAAAGGGAGTGATAGGTTGCTAACGGGGTTCCGACCAAACCGAGTTGAGGAGTGACAACTTGAGTGGTATCAGAGCCATGTTCACTCAAATTCATTATCAAGACTATATAACCTAAAACTAAAAGAAAAATACATAATTCACCAAAAATGGCTCCCAAAAGAGGAACCAAGAGAACTAGAGCAACAGTCTCCAACACCGACATAAACAATATTCCTGAGGAGCTGAGGCAACCGCACCAGGACTAAGTTTGGGACACCAAAAGTTGTATGAAGAGTTTACATGGGTGTTTGGGAGACCCAACCTTGCCCCTGAAGCTGATACCAACTCCCACATCGAACCTGAGGAAGTACAATTCCTCTCCACCTCCATCCTTTCAGCTCTTCTAATTGAAATTCCTAAATACTTCAAGACACTTCGTCAATTGGGGTGTAAGTCCTTCCAAGGAGAGAAGGACGCTGGGACAACCATGGACTAGCTGACTAGTATTAAGAAATTCATGGGAATCATAAGGACACCTCTAGAGGAGATGGTAATCTTGGCTGAGTTCTTAGAGGCCAGCGCCAAAAGATGGTGGGACAACGTAAGGAATCTATCCACCACCATACCCACGCGGGAAAAATTTGAAGATAGGTATTCGGAGGAATACTTAGCTTCCCATTTGATAAATGAGAAGAAGAAGGAATTCTTCTGGATTTGACAATGATCCAACACCATCTCGGAATACGAGACTTGGTTTATTGAGCTAAGGCCTTTTGTCCAAATTTGGTTGGGCCAGCAGATATTTGCTAACGGTTTGTAGATGGTATCAACATGGATGTACGAGACTGGATGAGAGTACTAGGACGCCCCATAAATTTGATTGCCATCATTAGCATGGCCCATGAATGTGAGCATCTAGTACATACGAGACATTGCCAGATAGAGCAGGTTGGTAGAAAGGAGGAAATGGGCAGAGCAACCAGGGAGGCCAAAAGGAGCAAGGCGGGCCAAGGTGGGGAACAAGGATGGGGTTCCCTAGTAGGAGGGAAGATTACCATGCCCAAAAGGAGGCAAGTACATCCCCACAAAGAAGGAGCCCCTACAGCCCCAGGTGCCAGAAAAATCATGAGGGGTTATGCCAAGCATGCTTCAGATGTGGACAACTCTAACACTTTGCGAAGAGCAACCAAGCCCTTCGGGGCAATACACAATGAAATACCCTCCGACCACCTCAAAGAAACCCAATGGCACTAAATAGGGAATGAGACACAATCACTATGAAACCCATCCTCTCAGACCAAAGAAAATCGAGAAAAGAACCAACACCTTTCATGAAAAAATCGAGCCCACAAATGAACAAAAAATGGTAAATAAGGGTTAAAACGAGGATTTGGAAAATCCCAAGTAACCAAGAAATCCTAAAAACCATGAAGAAGAACCAAGGAATGTATTAGATGTGAAAATCAGACTGGTTTAAGGTGAGCCGGTCATGAACCGAGTCAAACTAGGTTGAACCGTGATGAACCGGTTCCATAATTCATTTTTCCAGGTGGCTTAAAAATATCAATTTGGAAAATTATGGCCACCATTAAATAGAAAATGAATTTAGAAAGTTTTAACTTTTAGAAAATCGGTCGAATCGGGCCTGAACCAACCAATTTCCATTTTCGGGTCATCGAACCCGGTTGGACCGGACTGGTCAATGGTTCAACCGGTCAATGAACAGTGTCATCTTCTTCCTTAGGATGACAACACTATTCATGGAAGGATTCCACCTTCCATTTCTGGTGAGGGAATATCCCCTCCAATTATGGCATTTTTTGGTGAGGATAAGCTCGACCTATATGGAAACTAGTAGAACCAAGGGTCCCCTAGCGCTCTATATAAAGAGCTCCCCTTCGTTCATCCTCCTCACACCTCAAACTTTCAAATAAGAATAAGGGCTCCATTTCCCAATGAAGCTCGAACTAGAGCTCTGACTTGGGCACTTCCTTCTAACTTAGAAGGCGAATTCGTGTCCTATAGACTTTGGCCACTGAATGACACCCTCCATTCTGCCTGAGGACCACTAGAGAAGCGTAGGCGGGTCCATATAGTGAAGATGCTTCATAGGACTTGAAGCTTCCATGTTCTGCCCGATCCAAATTCGACCAATTCCGATGTCCTACGGCCAAACCGAGCCTTCCTCTAGCCTGCACCCAACCTCCCCAAGCAAACGTGTAAATTAATTCGGCCTTCCCTTGTCAGAACAATTCGATTTTGGAGAGAGAAAGTTCCCGAATTTCACTAACCAAATTCCTACTGCTCAGGACACAAATTGTAGTGACTCTTGATCCTAGAAGGACCTTGTGGATGGGAGATTTCTTTCCAAATTGAAAGCTCAGATCGCCGCACCTCAAATAGTAAGTTCTCGGAACTTTGTCTCTCTATTTAAGTTTTCTGGTGAAGCTCCGTTTGAGCTCATTTCAAACCCAAAAACAACAATTCAAAGCTTGGTCAGATAGTATGGATGTAAAGAGACCGATTAGCACCATAAAAATGAACAATTAACCCTATTTGAAAGGTCAATTGGTAGGGATCAGATTCAGGCAATACAAATGGGAGAAATTGGGGAAAAGTTTACGGAAAATTGAGGATTTCAAAAATTGAAAGACCTTTGTGCAAAATTTCCAAAATTGAATGTCAATTGGTAAAGTAGAAGAAATTTGATGACCAATTGGTCATTTTTGGAAAATTTGGGGTTAATCGGTAATTTTGGAAACTTAAGGGACCAATTGGAAATTTTAGGAAAAATTTGAGCTCCATGTGCGACTTTAAGAAAAAAATTATGGAACCAAGGAGGATATTGGAAATCCTAGGGACTTAATTGGGGATAATTGAGCATTAGGGACCTAAAGTCAAAGAGTATGAACTTTAGGAACCTAAGTGCAATAAGACAAAAATCAAGGCCTAGTTGTCATGAGAACTAGAAGCCTTTCATGCCAAACATTTCCAAATAAGAATAATCAAACTGTGTTGGGACAAATTTGGACAAGAATGTGAACAAGGGAGCACGGACCAGACTTGGGAAGCCGATTGGGGATTAATACATCATAGTTATCAGGTGAGTGAGCTTAATAACATCATACCTGGTTGGGGTGGTGAGCACTACTTTGAAATGAAAAACCACTTGTGAGTGGGCTTATTTAATGTCATACCCGGTTGGGGTGATGAGAAAATTTAAATCTAAAAACCACTTAATGGTTGTGAGTGAGACATTTTAAACATTATACCTAGTCGGTGTAATAAGCACTTTGTCTTAAATGAAATACCACTAAGAGTGAGATTTTCCATCATTATGCTTGGTTGGGATGATGAGTACATTTTTAGTTAAAAACTATTTTTCTAAAAATGTTCTCCCCTAAATGTGTGCTAATCCTTAAAATATTTGGGAAACTTTTCTGATGAGAGTTGGGACAGCTCCAACAGGCCAGAGGCCTCAATTTTGAACTTATAGGGCTAAAGCCTAGTTTTTGAAAAACTCATGAATTGGGCCCAAGGCCAGTGGGCACGGGTTGGAACCCGTAGACAAGCATAACGATGAAAGCCATGAAAAAAAATCCATAATTGGTAATTTTGTGTGTGACTCACCATGGTACCAAATCAGGACTGACAAGGCTCGATGGGCTAGTGGTAGTGTGCCAATACCAGGTCGACGGACCGGTCAAGCAAACAACTATAGGCCCAAGTTGAGTGTCGGGGCCGTTGGACTGTTGGCACCATAGATAATGGCTAATGCTGCTAAGACTATTGTTTGTGCATGCACTTTGATTCAGGACCACTGAGACGCCCAAGAGGGGTAGTGTTGGGTTCCAAGGGGTGTTGGACAACATGGATGCAATAAGGTTAGGTTTGTCGTGCCAGTAAGTCCTGAAGCTCAGAGTAGCTTCTTGCGCACCAAAACCGGGACGAGGTCAGGATGAGGTCTTTGTCCTCATATCGGACATGAAGTACTTTTGGGTCAAACGTGTGAATGTCCACTAAGACTCAGGGTAGAAGTGGTCGAACTTCTATTAGGGTGGATGGCAAAGGCGCGTTAAACGTGTGCAGTTGGAGTACTACACCTGCAAATGTTTGTACCCTTTATGATAAAAGGCATGTGAATGTTTACTAAATACCTCTCGGGCAAGGGAAAGTGATAAAAGATTTAAACCAGAAAAGTTTTTAGATGATCCTTTAAAAACTTCATTTCTTTTTAAAACTCATCCTAACACCCGCTCACTAAGTTGTAGAAACTCACCCCTTCCTTTACCCTTTTTAGGAAAGGTGACAAAATTTAAAAGAATTCTCGTAGATGAACCCTAAGTCAGGTATGTTAAAAATTCCTTTAAAATTATTGAGTTTTGTATTACGCTATTCCATAAAACATGGACAAAATATTACGCTTGACTCCACGCAGGCTTGAGAAGGAGTGATCCTTTTTAGACCAAAGGGAGTGGCGGGTTGCTCATGAGGTTTCGACCAAACTGGGTCAGGGTGTGACAACTTGAGTGGTTTTATAACCTATTCACTCGAATGCATTATCAAGACTATATAACATAAGGATTAAATGAAAAAATACTTAATTTTTCAGATGGCTCCCAAAAAAGGAACCAAGAGAACTAGGACTACCGTCACCGACACTGCCCAAAATCCTATTCCCGTAGGAAGATGAACGTAAAAGCTCTCCAATACCCGAGGTATAGTAGAAGCCACAAAGGACCATGCAGAGAAGTAACCTGCTTTGGATGTGGATGGTGGAGACATTATGTGGGGAAGTGTCTAGCACCACCAAGGAATGTGGTGCCAACACCTGCTAAGGCCACGACCCTGAGTATGAAGGGAGCCAACTTGATGCGAGGGACACCAGCAAGGGCTTATAACCTTACCAAGGAGGGCACTCATAAAAAACCTAGTATAGTAGCTTTCCAATCTAATTCGTAACCACCTTTTGTAATAGGGATAAAGCCCCAATGTATTGTACTCCTTCTCAATTAATAAAAACCCCAAGTTCCTAAAACTCTATCTCTTAAATAAAGATGCAATCTTGTACCTCAACTATATGAGGGGTCACAAAAGGTAAGAAGGACCGAAGGTAGGACCCTAAGAAATCACAAACGGAAAAAAGTGTATATGAAGGGAAATTTCCATTAAGAAGAGTTACGAGCCATCTTGGAGCAAGGAAGGAAGTTCCTTCACAAGAGAAGACAAACCCCAAATGTTGGATGCCGAGCAGGATGTCTCGAGATGGCGAAGTATGACCTACTTTGGAAAAGTCGAGGAAGCAAGTAGGGTTATAGACGAACCTAGCGGAGGGAAGCAACTAATAACTATGGGGTGATCAAGGAGAATAAACGATGCCCTAAGAAGGACAGGAAGGTAGTAACGACTACACCCTAAAAGAGCAACAAGATGGGCATCAAAGACGAGTAAACTTGAGAGACAACTATCTCAAGACAATTGGGCAAGAAGAGTAGTAGGGATGAGGCAGTTAACAAACTGACACTCGTGAGAATCATGGATTTAAAACCCGACAAAGAAGGGAGAAGTGAAAAGTTTAGACGTTGGAAAAGAAGGATGAAAGAAATCCTTAAAGAAATCAATGGCCGAAAATGGATTGGTGACCAAACTCAAGCCACAGGAAAGATTAAGTAAGCCTCTTAGAAGGAGGTCAAGAAACCTCGAAACAAAAAGAGATCGAAATTCCTCCCTAATAAAATAAACTTTTAGTGATTACAAGTCGGAATAAGGAAAAGGTACAAAGGATGTGTCGTAAGACTCCCAAAGTACGGGTAAGTAGGAGAGGATGGCATCAAAGGATGTCATGAAGTTGATTTAAGGACTGATACCCATGAAGACGAATGAAAAAGGAAATCCTGGGAAAAAGAGGAAGAAACCTACCAAGGAAGGGTGACCTAGAGAGGCATACATATCCCAACGAAGAAGTAATCGACCCAAATTGAAGTGGAATAAGAAGATATGCTTGCAAATAAAAGGCAAGTTGAGGTGAAAAGACAAGTACAAGGGGAGCATACTTGTGAGGGCCCAAGGAATATGTTAAACCTAAGGAATGGGTAGTAGGAAGATAGTATCAAATGATGTCGTAACAAGTGAAAATGGGTGGAATACCCATAATAAGGAAATAAAAGAAAAACACAATATCCAAGAAACCTTGGAGAAGTAAGCCCTTCAATTATGAAGTGATTAAGGGAAACAACCATGGACATCAAGACTAGTTGTGGTCAATGGCCACTTGATAGAGCTTAAGATTTGACGTATGGACATAATGTGGAGGACACAAAATAAGACTCGGTAATCAAAGATTTCTCAGATAGGAAATAAAGGGCGGAATGGGAATTTAAGTCGGTAAAGGATTTAAGGTGAGCAAAAGCACCAATACAAAAGGGTGTAAGGATATGAAGGAAGAAAACCTTCAAGGAATGGTAAGAAGGCCGAACGTGCAATTCCAAAGATGGAAATCCCTACTTCAAAGTATGAGAGTAGAGGATGAAACCAACAAAGGAAACTCCTTCAAGTGAATTCAAGGAATGGACGAGTAGAGCACAAGGAATCAACTTGGGATAAAGAACTGTGAAATGATTACGAGTGAGTAAGGATGGATTGAAGAAAGGAAATCCTTGAGTAAAGGATGCCATTAGATATGAGGAAGGACACAAAGGAGGAAAAATGCCAACATGTTGGTAAGTCAAAAAGTGATCGGGAAACCCGATGGTTAGAACCGGGAAAACCTAAAAAGGAAGTTGGAAAAGGTTGAGTAGATAAGAAAAACTGGCATGATCATGGAGAACATGACATCAAAAGTAAAAGAGATGGTTGGATGTGAATGTAGTTATGGAATACTACAGATGATAAGAAGGGACGAAACCATATGATCCCTAAAAAGTTGGAAAGTCAAGAACAACCACCAAGGAAATGTTCTAGAATTATAATGGACAAAGACAAGTTTTGGAACATGTCATGCCATAAGGGAGATGTAGATCCAATAGTCCTAGGAAAATGTGACTCCAGTAGGAAATAGTCAGTTAGTTAAGCATGACGAGGTCAAATATAAAAAAAAAATTGGGTGGACCGGAGTTGTAATAAAGAAATGATGGAGAAAGGACCAACCTAAGACGATAAAGGGATAACGCTGAGAAACAATGAAAACAAGCACGAAAAGCTCGAAAGGACTCTAAGCTAAGGAGTTTTAATGACTAAGGGAATAAATAGAAATGGGGATGGATGGATAGTTTGGAACACCCAATCTTGTAATTCTAAACGAAAATTAGACCGGTTCAAGGTGAATCGGACCTGAATCGGACCATGAACCATGAACCAAGGCGCGTTAAACGTGTGCAGTTGGAATACTGCACCTACGAATGTTTGTATCCTTTATGATAAAAGGCATGTAAATGTTTGTTAAACGCCTTCCGAGCAAGGGGAAGTGTTAAAAGATTTAAACTAGAAAAATTTTTAGATGATCCTTTAAAAGCTTTGTTTCCTTTTAAAACTCACCCTAACACCCGCTCACTAAGTTGTAGAAACTCACCCCCTCCCTTCACTCTTTTTTCAGAAAAAGGCGACAAACTTTAAAAGAATCCTCGCAGATGAACCCTAAGTCAGGTATGTTAAAAATTCCTTTAAAGTTATTAAATTTTGTATAATGCTATTCCAGGAAACAAGGCCAAAAGATTACGCCTGACTCCTCACGGTCTTGAGAGGGGGTGATCCTTAGACCAAAGGGAGTGGCGGGTTGCTCATAGGGTTCCGACCAAATAGGGTCGAGGCATGACAGCCACTACGTCAAGGGTACCACCTAGAGTGTACAACCTCACATAAAAAGAAGCCCGGAAGGATCCTAGTACCGTAGCTAGTACTTCCCAAACCCTTCTTAGACAAATATAGCCAAAACAAATTATGTAATTCATTATTATAAATGAGAAGCTCTATTCCTTAAAGAAGTCCTGTTATTTTCCATAACAAGGATACGTACAATTGTGTGGAAAAGAAGTCTACGCCCTCTTTGACTTAGGGGTTGAAAGATCTTTTATCAAAGAAAGCTTGTTTCCAAACCTTCCTCAAGAACTTACCTCCCTCAAGCCAAACCTCAACATCCTCACCCCATTAGGACTAACTCGAGACAAGTATTTACAAGGATGCGAAGTCAAGATCAATGGGGTGAACTTAGAAGCGAACCTAATTCCATTTCCCCTAAAGGAGGTAGAGATAATATTGGGGATGGACTAGCTGAGTGCTCACCAAGCCAGAGTTGATTGTAGGAAGAAAGTGATAACATTCCACTCCGCAAGGATGCCAAAAGTGAGGTTCGAAGGGGACAAGAAGAAGGAAGGAGGACATCTGGTGTCACATATGAAGGCTTAGTGTATGATGCAAAAAGGATGCAAGCTGTTCCTTACAATGATCACCAATGTGAGCTCGAAAAAGAAGGGGCTAGAAAGTATTTCGCTAGTAAGGCATTACCCATAAGTATTCTCGAAAGAATTACCCAGGTTACCTTTGAATCGACAACTGGAGTTCACCATAGAAGTGGTGCCCGAGACCCTACCGCATGGACCCTGCAGAACATAAGGAGTTGAAGGAACATTTAGACGAGTTGTTAGAAAAGGGTTTCATATGCCCTAGTAAGTCTCCGTGGGGTGCACCAGTTTTATTCGTAAATAAAAAAGATGGGAGCATGAGGCTATTTATAGACTATAGAAAGTTAAATAAAGTAACTGTAAAAAATAAGTATCCTCTCCCATGGATTGACAACCTATTCAACCAATTAAGAGGGGCGGCTTACTTCTTAAAGATTGATCTCCGGTTAGGATATCACCAACTAAGGATCCGTGATGGAGATGTACCGAAGACCACGTTCTGGTCACGATACAGACACTACGAGTTCAAGGTGATGCCCTTCGGATTGAAAAAATGCCCCCATGACATTCATGGATTTAATGAATCTGGTGTTCCAACCTTATTTGGACAAGTTTGTGATAGTTTTTATAGATGACATTCTCATATACTCACGAACCAAGGTGGGACATGAGGAACATCTAGCCATCACCCTAGACATACTACGAGAGAGTCAACTCTATGCAAAGTACTCTAAGTGTGAAT
Source organism: Trapa bicornis (assembly GCA_030064425.1). Lineage (NCBI taxonomy): Eukaryota > Viridiplantae > Streptophyta > Magnoliopsida > Myrtales > Lythraceae > Trapa > Trapa bicornis. The sequence goes on from CM057752.1 coordinate 18,759,188, forward strand.
TTTGGCTGCAAGAGGTGGGTTTCTTAGGGCGTATTGTGTTCAAGGAAGGGGTTAAGGTGAACCCGACAAAGGTAGAAGCAATATCTAACTGAAAGGCATCCACCAACCCAACAGAGATACGAAGTTTCTTGGAACTCATGGGGTATTATCAGAAGTTTGTAGAAGATTTCTCAAAGATTGCGGCCCCGTTAACTTGCCTCTTGAAGGGAGTAGAGTATAAGTGGGACAATGCATGTAAGAGTTAAAGTCTCGTTTAACAATGGCTCAAGTACTAGCTTTGCTCGATTCAAATGCGGGAGAGTACACTGTCTACAACGACACATCGGGATAGAGACTCGGATATGTACTAATGTAGCAAGGAAAAGTCATTGCGTATGCCTCATGACAGGTGCTTGATAGCCAATATAGCTGTAAGACCTAGCTTGGTGGAACAAATAAAGGTCCACCAGAAACTAGATAAAGAACTCCAGCCACACTTGGATAAGGCCATAGAGGGAATGACCAAGGACTTTGCCATCTGGAATGATGGACTATTAACCTTCAAGGGAAGAGTCTGTGTACCAAATGAAAAGGAATTGAGGAAGCACATGACTCATTGTACGCCATGTTTCACGGTAATACAAAGATGTACCACATCCTCAAATAGGGAGATTAGTGGACGAGGATGAAGAGGGACATCGTGGAGTACGTGGCCCGATGCCTATCCTACCAACAGATCAAGGCAGAACATCAAAAACCCTCTAGATTGTTGCTGCCCCTACCGATCCCCGAATGAAAGTAGGAACACATTACCATGGACTTCATGACGGGGTTGACACTGACAAGGAAGGGACGAGACACAATTTAGGTCATCATGGACCAATTTCCTAAGTTCGCTCATTTCCTACCAATAAGAGTAACTGACTCTGTGGAACGACTAGCCGCTCTATATGTGGGAGAGATCGTAAAACTCTATGGGGTCCCCGTGAGCATAGTATCATATCGAGACCTATGAATGGGAACTAAACTCCATATGAGTACCACATTTCATCCTCAAACAGATGGACAGTCTGAGCAGACAATCCAAAAATTGGAAGATATGCTTCGGGCATGCGTACTGATAATGAACAAGGGTTGGGAGGACTATCTCTATCTCATAGAGTTCGCTTATAACAATAGTTACCAGGCCAACATACAGATCGCACTTTATGAGGCCCTCTATGAGTGACCATATCACACATTCCTATTCTAGGAAGAAGTAGGGGAAAGGAAGCTCGAGAAGATCGAGCTTATAGAGGATGTAATGGAGAAAATCTGAACCATAAGGAGTCGGCTTAAGGCGGCCCAAGATAGACAAAAGAGCTATGTTGATCACCGAAGAAGGGACCTAGAGTTCGAGGTAGGAGACCGAGTGTTTCTCAAGGTATCCCCATGGAGAGGAATACTTAGGTTTCAACAACAAGGGAAGTTGAAACCTAGATACATTAGTCCTTATACCATAGTTCAGAGGGTTGGACCGGTGGCATACAAACTCGAGCTACCTCCAAATCTACAAAGGATACACGATGTGTTCCATGTGTTGGTGCTACAAAAATATGAGCCCAACCCTTGTCACATATTGGATCAGCCACCGCCCAAACTGGAAGAAAACTTAACCAACGAAGTGGAACCGATACAAATCCTTGATATATGAGAGAAAAACCTGAGGAACAAGAGGATACCCATGGTGAGGGTTCTTTGGTGAAGTGACTAGGTAGAGGAGGAGAAGAGGGAGACAGAGTTTGTAATGAGGGAAAAACACCATCAATTGTTCGATATGTATAAGTTTTGCGAACAAAACTGCTTAAAGGAGTGGAGAGTTGTAAGCCTCGTTCTAAGTGAACTAGAAAAGAGAACCAGAAATTCTCAAAAGAAAACCGAGGATGTAAGTGAACCGGAATTGGTAAAGGGTCACAAAAATCATGGAGAAGAACCATGAAGTGGATTGGATGTGAAAACTGGACTGGTTCAGGGTGAGTCGGACCCAAACTGGATTGAACTATGAAGAATTGGTTCATAGATTCATTTTTCTAGGTGTCTAAAATATAGTAAATTGAAAATTGAAGCCACCATTAGAGAGAATATGAATTTAGATAAATTTAAAATTTTGAATTTTTGGAAAACTAATCAAATCGGGCCTGAACTGACCGATTTATGTTTTTGGGTCATCGAACCCGATCGGACAGGACAGGTCAACGGTCTAGTCTGTCAACGGACCACTGACATGTGAGTGCCCTCTCAGCAAGCGCGACCAATCAGTATGCTACGTGTGGTAAAGCATGCCCCATCAGTGTACACTCAGTGCCTAAAAGTGTCGTCCAATTAGAAGGCGACAGGTATCCTCGATCAATGGCCAGAGAAGGAGAATCCACGTCAGCAAAGACTGGCCAATAAGAGAGCAACACGTGTCCCCAATTAACGACTCACCAAACACGACCAGTAGCTATGTTGGAATGAGCAACCAATAGGAGGCCACCACGTATCCAGTCAGTGAGTCAAAGGTTGACTACGTTGTTGAGTAGGAAGCCACGTCAGTAAAACCAGCCAATCATGGAACACCAAGTGGCAAGTTCGCACGTGTGGCAGAAGAGGGAAGGCAAAAAATGAACGCCCTTCTTTGGCGACCGATAAACTCCTTTGATAAGGCCATAAATCGAAGAGTTAATGGACAAATGATGGGGTACTGGATAGAATGATCAGTCCCCAAGCTTCCTATATAAAGAGCTCCTCCCCATTTGTCGTCCTCACCCGTCAAATGCCTAAAGAAGAAGAAGTGTCCATTTTTCAATGAAGCACGAACTAGAGCTCCGACTTGGGTTCTTTTCTCTACTTTCGAAGTCTATTTGAGTTCTCTAGAATCCTTAGGTAGTTAGCTACATGATGACATCCTCCATTCAACTTGAGGATCATCGGAGAAGCATCGGTGAGCTCGCACATTACAGTCACTACTCAGCGGTCTACAACTCGAGTTGCTTGAGCTCAATTTGAGCCATCATCAGACCAATTCTGGCCAAATTAAGCTCCCTAGACCACCCCTAGAATTGCCCTGACCTTCCATGTAAACCCCGCTCTTTGGAGTTAAGGAAAACTGGGAAAAGAACTGGCCAAACCGAGTGAAAAAACCAAACCGGTTTACAAACCCGATCTTAAAGGAACAGGCAAATTGGGGAATTTACAACTTCCGAGTGACCCAAAAGGGTTAACAAACCTTAGAAAAGAACTTAGGATAAATAGGGTGAGAAAAACTAGACCGGTTCGGGTGAATCAGATCTGAAGCAGATTGAATCGGTTTATGAACCGGAACCGATAGAGAGAGGGAAAACCAGGAAATTTATGGATCCCAAGTGACCTAAGGAGTCACATAAGTTATGAAAAAGGACTTTAGGATGAATGGGGGATAAAAACCAAAACAGTTCAGGTGAACTAGATTAGAACCGGATTGAACCGGTTTGGATCGTTTGAACCACTATTGAACTGAATGCTAATTTCATTTTTCTAGGTGGCTTAGAAAATTTCAATTTGAGAATTGAGGCCACTATTTTATAAATAATGAATTTAGATAAATTAAAAAAATTTTAATTTTGAAAAACTCGGTCAAATCGGGCCTGAACCAGCTGGTTTAAGCTTTAAGCCCCATTCGGACTGGTCTGGTCTGGTTCAGAACAGTGTCGTCTTCTTCCTTCATATGATAACACTGTTCACTCGTCGAAAAATTGAACCAGCATCGGCGAAGAGGAAATGTTTCCATTCAATATGTTTCACGCTATCAATGACTGTCATAAAGGTGCCAAACAGACGGCCAACAAGTCCTCGAGCTTGATCCCCTCTCCATTCATCCTCTACACACCTGAAAACCTCACTCTCTCTCAGCTACTTAGTTTTTCGATGAATCTCGAACCAGAGCTCCAATATAGGGTCTTTTTTTAGCCAAAGAAGGCATGGTCAGGTTCCTTAGAATTGAGGAGAAATCAGCTACACGGTGGAAGTCTCCTTTCGCTCCGAAGGTCATCGGAGAAGCGCTGGTGTGGTTGAAGAGTAATGCAGCTCCAACAGACCAATGTTGCCCTATTTTTGTCGAGCTAAAATTGGCCAATTTGAGCCATCTTTATGCCAAACCAAGCTCTCCCAACACCTCCTCAGCCCTCCTACAACCGAATTAGAACTTAAAGGTAAGTCAATTTAGCTCCATTCTGTAATTTTTTATTGGTGCTAGAAAGAGATCTGACAGAATTTCAATGATAAAATTCTCACTCAATTCAACATCAATTGATGCAATTCTTGATCCTAGGAGGAACCTCAAGAAGAGAGCTACCTTCCCAGATTGAAAGCTCGGACTGCCGCTTCCCCGACGATAAGCATTTGAAGTTTTCCCTCTCTACGTTCTATTTTTCGGTGAAGCTCCGTTTAAGCTCATTCCAGCATCAAAACATGCAATTCAAAGTGTAATTGAATCGTATGAAGATGTAGGAACTCCAATTTAACTTCAAATTCAACAATTAAACTTGTTTGATTGGTCAATTTGATGAAATCAAATTCGACTGTGTTGGAAAATTGAAATTGGGGGAATATTGCAAAAATTTGGGGATTTCAAAAATTTGAGGGACAAAAATGTAATTTTATAAAATTGAGGGCCAATGGACATGATAAGAGTGTTGGAGGCACAATTGAGCAAATTTTGGGGTAAAACTTACAATTTTTGTGAAGGAGGGGCAAAATGGTAATTTTGGAAAAATTGAGGACCAAATTGGGAATTTGGGAAACTTGAACCCCTTTTTGTGAAATTGAATAAATTGAGGTCCCAAAGGGAATTTTTAGCTGTAGGTCGAGTTGAGGGTTGGGGCCGTTGGACCAGTGGCACCACAAATTATATGGCTTATGTGAAAAATTATTAGTTTGTGCATGCACTGTGTTACGGGACCTTCAAGATGACCAAGAGGGGTAGTGATGCGTCCCAGGGCTTTAGACGACCTATTGGAAATAAGGGCAGTTAGTCGTACCAAAAGTCTTGCGAAGCTCAACGTAGCTTCATTGCACATGAGACTAGGGTGTGGATGAGATGAGGTCTCTGTCCTCATACAGACAAGGAGTTTTGTTATGGGAATGAGGGTCGAATGTCGTGTACATCCACTCATTCTTAGGGTAGGAGTGGACATGCTTCTTTCTAGGTGGCCGATAAAGTCGCTCCGACGCCACAAGTGGGTATAGTGGATGAGCTGGCCTGCGAATGTGCGTTCCTTCATGATGAAGGGCGTGTTGATTGATAAACATACCGTTGTGATGAGAAATGATTATGAAAACCGAGATTTAAAAATGCAAAAATGTAAAGGAATTAAGGAGTCTAGCACACCCCAATTTGAAAACTATTTGTTACCGAAACTTCATTTTTGAAAATACCCATTCACTGAGTTTAGAAACTCACCCATTTTTTTATCCCTTTTCAGGAAATAGAGAAAATGACTAGGGATAACACCATGCCTTACCCTCTATCAAGTATGCTTAATTTCTCTTAAGTTTGCATTTTATTTGATATATGTCTTTCCAAGGAACAAGGTTGAAAGTATGCCTGACTCCTCTTGAGTTAAAAAAGGAGGAAACTCCTCTTGAATCGGGAGAGTAGCGGGTTGTTCATGGGGATCCGACCAAATCGGGTCGGGGCGTGACATTCCATGATCTAAATTGGTAAGTCCCCTCTGTCGCCCTTCACCAGAATTTACTATTTACATTTTGTTTTTCCTGAAAACTTAATTGTGAAATTCGCACTACTCATGCCACCAATTGAAGTGTGGTTTGATCAAGGAAGGATCTCCAGGAAGAGAACAATCCATTGTAATAAAAAACTCCAATTATGAGATCATGACCGGTAAGAAATCGAAGCTTTCTCTCTCTATACCGATTTTCCGGCAAAGCTCCATTCGAGCTCATTTTTTGGCCATTTTTAATGTGCTAAAAATGATGAGTGAGACATAGGGAAGATGAATGAGATCATGAAAGGAGCCAATTACCCGTGTTTAAGGGGTCAATTGAACGAAGTAAGATTCCGGCGATCAAATTGAAATTTTTGACAAAATTGGTCAATTTGGGGATTTTTGGAAAATTGGGGGCCGAATTACAATTAAAGGAAAATTGGGGGATTTTTATGAAATTAACTCCCTATTGAGGTCCAATTGATAATTTTTGGAAAATGGGGGACCAATTGGTAATTTTAAGGAGTGTGAGAACCATTTGGTAATTTTGGAAAATTAAGTACCTATATGTAAACACTTGGAAGTAAGAAGTCCTCTATGCCAAGTTTCCTTATGAGAATACGTGAACCCTGTAGGAACAGGTCATGCGAGTAGTGGTGTAGAGAAGCACATTTACGATTGGAATTTAGCTAGGACGAACACGTCTCAGTACCTGGTAAGTAGGAATTTCCAAAATCATACCTAGTTGGGGTGATGAATACCGTTTTTAAGTTTGAAAACTATTTTCTAAGAATGGTCTCCCAAACAGCGTGAAACTGCTTAAACGTTTTGGTAGACATTCTTGAGAGCTAGAATTGCTCTAGTAGGCCTAAAGCCTCAGTTTTCAAAATGATAGGGCCCAAGGCCCAATTTTGGATAACTCATTATATGGGCCCAATGCTAGTGGGCACGGGCCAAAGCCCATAGATAAGTAAGCTTATTAGCTATGAAAATCTTTTGATAACTGGTTAATTGTGTGAATCGCCACCGTGCTGAAGTTAGACCATCAACTCGTTGGGCTAGTAGCTGCTGAGCCAAAGCTAGGTCGTCGAACCAATTAGGCATAGCAGTTATGAAGTCAAAGTCGAGTGTCAGGATCGTTGGGCCGGTAGCACAAAAAATAATGGATATAATTCCTAAGACTATTTTTTGTGCATGCATTGAATTTCAGAACCATCGAGTCGCCCAGTTTGGGGGTAGTATTGGTATTAAGGTCTGGTGGATGACATAGGTTACATAAGAGAATTTGGGTTGTCTAGTGAGTCTCGAAACTCAGAGTAGCTTCATGCATATTGAGTCTAAGGCAGGGTCAGAAGAGGTCTCATCCCACATTGCGAACACAAAATATCTTCGAGTATGAGGGTCAAACAATTGATGTACACTCAGACTCCGGGAAGAAGTCAAGGACATCTATCAGGGTGGATGGTAAAAACGCTCTTATCCACAAGTGGGTGTAGTTGGCTTAACTGCATTCTATGAATGTTTGAACCCTTTTTGTTAAAGGGTGTGTGATTGAATGCCAAACAATTCCCAGGCAAGAAAAAGAATTGAAGTGTTTTTCAATGAGGAAGTTAAACTAATAAACCTGTAAACAAGAAAGGCTATGAATTCTTTCGAAAACTCACCCTGATATTCGCTGATTGAGTTGTAGAAACTCACCCCTCCCTTTAAACCTTTTTCAGGAAAGAAGACGACCCTTTAGGGAATCCTACACCAAGCCTTAAAATCTAGTTAATTTACTCTTAACATTTTCAATTTTGTATAATGTTATTCAAGGGAATAATGACAGAAGGTACGCTTGACTCCTCGTGGTTTTGGAAGTGATGACTCTTCCTAGACCAAAGGGAGTTACGGGTTGCTCATGAGGTTTTGACCAAATCGGGTTGGGGCGTGACAAATTTGGTTTACTTCCTGATTACCCATCGATTCCCAATTTAATCCCACTTCCCGATTCGACCCAACCCGGCTATGAAGTCGGGATTTTCCTTGGATTTATAACCACCCCCTTCTTTTTATGAGTTTTGTCCTTAAAACACAACTTTTCATTTCTATGGTAAAAACCGTACTTTATATGCATAGCTTAATTTATACTTTCGGGTCAAGGGAGGGTCCGAACAATCTCGGATATTTTTCCCTCATCCTTGCCTCGGGTTCCCACGTTTCCTCCTCTATTTGGCTATGGCCCAACATTGTTTGCTAGTACCATCTAGAAAAGGGTCCCCTCCTAATTGGTTGTAAATAGCAACTGCTAATACTCTATAAGGGTCCTTAGGAGTTCGATGGAGGTGTAGCAGGAGGGTACGTCTCCTTGCGCTTCTCCCAAAAACCTTTTTGGAGCTAGTGGTTGCGTAGAACCCGCTCGCATTTGCAAGCTAAGCTAACCACCTTAGCCAACTCAATTGGGCATTCCAAACTCCCCATGCATCATCACACGTTGGGGTCCAGCCCATCCAAGAAGTGCTGGCAGATATCAGTCGGGCTCCCCAAATCCGGCGCAAATACCCTCAAGGCATTGAAATGATGTTGATACTGCCCCATCGTTTTGTGCTCTTGTCGGAGTCTTTGGAAATCCCACTTCTTTTCGTTCATGAGGTTGGGAGACAGATACTTTTCATGAAACTTCCTCTTAGAGGTTTCCCAGCTTAGGGGTGTTGGTGTTGTGGCCTGCAGATTTAGCCACCACCAGTTTGTGTTCCCTCCTAGAAAGAACTCTACCATGGTCACCTTGGACTTGTCTAGAACCTCGACCATGGCTAGATATTTCTTGGTTGTCCTCAACCAATCCATTACTATGAAAACATCCCCTTCTCTGATGAAGGTGGCACACCTGAGATGCCTTAAAGCTTTGAGGCTATAGGATACATCGAACCTCAGAGGATTCCTAACTAGAGTTGGTGCTCCTGCCGGAGGTGGTGCTTAATTGAAGCTTTCTCCATTTGAACTCATTTCTAGGCCGATTTTAGGATTTTCCGACAAGGCTCCATTTGAACTCATTTCTAAGCCAAAATGGGTGTTTCAAAGCTTGAAATGAACCAGGGGATGTGGGAAAGATGATTAGTATCATGTTATGATGCAATTGGAATGAATTCATGTCAGATAAAATTCAAGTTTAAGGACCAAATTGTAATTTTTGGAAAGTTTGGGGACTTAATTGCAATTTTCAAAAATTTGGGAATTTTTTGTAATTAAGAGAATTATAGTATTCCTAATTGGAAATTTAAAGAAATTAGGGGCCCAAATGAAAGATTTGATAATCTTAGGGACTTAATTAGAAATAAGGTATACTTAAGAACTAAAACGTAATTATTAGAAAGTTATGGTCTTAAGTGTAAATACATTATTGTTTGGGACCTGATTGCCCAATTCATTGTAGGAACGAATCACCTACAAGTCCATGCAAAGGAAAGACACGTCAACCTTGGAAATCCCTGGGACGACTGAATCTCGGAATACGGGTGAGTGGGATTTCCAACATCATAACCGTTTGGGATGATGAGTATGTTGTCAAATTGAAAACTATTTTCTAGAAATAGTCTCCTCTAATTGCATGACACTGCTTAAACTTTTTGTGAGCTATTTTTGAGTAAAGCTAGTGTTGCTCTAGTGGACCCAAGGCAATGGGAACGGGCTTAAACCCGTAGATAAATAGACGAATTATGAGCTTATGGAAAACTCACATAAATGGTAAATTGTGTGACATATCTACCGAGTCAAGGCCAGGGTTGTCAATCTCATTGGGCTAGTAATTATTGAATCAAAGTCGGGTCAACAAGCTCGTGGGGGCTGGTAGTACCAAAGATAAAAATTTTAACTAAAAAGACTTATGTTTGTGGATGTTGAGATAAAGAACCATCGAGGCGCCCGATATGGGGTAGTGTTAGTTCTAAGGGTTGTTGGATGTCCCAAGGAGCGTAAGGGAAACTTTGTCATCTAATATGTCAAGAAGCTCTGAGAGCTTCACACGTATTGAGATCGAGGTTGGAGTGGGAGAGGTCTCGTCCTACAATAGTAGACACTAAATTTGATTTAAGCATGGGGGGTGGGCAATAGAGCTCACTCAGACTTATGGTAGAAGGTGTGACCTCCTACGCAGGTGGTCGGTAAAGGCGTTTTGTACCACAAGTGGAGCAGTCGGAGACTACTTTGTGAAAGTATGATCCCTTTGATGATAAAGGGCATGTGTGATCATGTGCTAAACCAAACCCAAAAAGGGTGAATGATAAAATACCCCTTTTGATAGAGTGTGTGGAGTTAAACCCATAAAACCCTTAAACTAGAATGATATTATATGTTAACAATGATTAACCTTTTCCCCGTGAAAAAGTCATCTTATTACCCACTCACTGAGTTGTAGAACTCACTCCCTCCCCTAAACCATTTTTCAAGAAAGCTCTCCCATGAGGAAAAGTGAAAGTTAGAGGAGCGAGTCAGAATTACCACAAGAAGGTAAATTTTTATTAAGTTGTTTTGTTAATTTTGTTATTGAAAACATAGGTTCTTATAAGCATTTACCTTCCCCGGTCTATTTTGGTAGAAATACCAATTTAGTACAGGGAATGGTAGCTAGTTGGTCACAGAATTCCAACCAAACTGGGTTGGGGCGTGACATATGCTAAAAATAAATTTGGAAGTAATTGTAGTAACCAAAATATAGCCAATGCATCCTTTGCCATCTCTACTAGTATAGGATATTTTTCAAAATTTTCCTTCCACCAATTTAGTATATTGAATCCATTTTCATCTTCTATAGTTTCCTCATCCAAATACATATTTGTCTCAAGCTTCAATAAGTTCGATTTCTTCTTCTTAATGAGTTCATATTTGTGAAATAGATTTGCAATACTTTTAAACTTGTACTAACTTCCCCTAGCAGTACCAGTGTTATCTTCACATTTCTCACCACTACACTCTCCTTCACACTGTAAATAGTTTACAAACAATTTCTTAAATGTACTAATTTTATACTTCTAATACAACCAATTCATACGGTTTATGATCAAAATAATATTCCAAACTTTCCACCTCCAATCTTGGATTAAGAATTGTATCAATTCCTAAAATGACATTCACTTTTGACCAATATTTGTCAACTTTCTTAAACATTTCACAAACCATATGCTCAATACTAGAAATCCCACAACACTTCCACCCATTCACAATAGATTTTATTGCATAAACAATTGGCAAATATGTATTTGCAGCCAAATATCTCGTATCAAAAAATATGTTTGTGATATCATAAAATACATTCAACTTTTCAGTAATTTTATTTTCCATTGATGAATCAAGTTCACTTAATAAACATTTATAGTTGGAATCATGAAATTTCAATCAAGAAAACACATCTTTGTAGTCTAATGATACTTTCAACATTAAATAAGTTGAGTTCCAACGAGATTTACAATCTAAAGTAAGCTTTTTACTCATTTCAATGTGAAGTTGATGGATCGTCTACTCAAATTTCTCTCACTACTTAGGGGTTATAGTACAATATGATACACTCTCGCATATATTCTTAATAGTGCATCTAATAGTCTTCAACCCTTATTTCACAATCAATTTAAAAATATGCACTCAACATCTCATATGCAACATATACCTCTAACATAAGTTATTCAAAATTAAGCTTATCGGTGTTAATTTATATTACATATGCGTTTATTGAACAATTATCCATTGTAATAGTGGATAATTTCAAATCTATATTCTAATAAACTAGTGAATGTGTAAAATACTCGTAAAGTATTTCACTAGAGTGTGGACACAAAACATGTAATAATATATAAAAATAACAAACAATAAATATCATAATTATAATAAACACAAAATGGAAAGTATATTAATTTCAAAAGATATATATTTAAGATCATACCTTAATATTGGTCTTTAAAATACATGTCATTATCATTTTACTACACTTTGTCATGACCGATCACTAGTCCAGACTTTTATGAATTTATTTGACCTCAATACTTAACTAAATCTTATGAGGCTAGGGGGTTCAAAAGTTGGGACCAAGATGGTTACTAGTCCAGAAAATTTGTGGAATTTTCCTTGGTCATTCTTAGCCATTGATGACATCAAAGATTTTCCAAAATGAGGATACTATGTTTATGATTATTAGAGTATGGTTACTATTTTATCACACCGACACTAGTAGATTGGTTGGCTATGTGCGACTGTGATATCATTGGAAAGCTAACTCAAATAGGAATCCAATGGCACTTGTAGCACTCAATTTAGTTGTTGAAAAAAAAGTTATGGCTTATGCAAGTTAGGTTGCCAGAAAGCAAAGTGATGTCATTTCTAGAGAAGATTCCGAAGAGCCGCATGTGAGAGGGGGGCAAACCTTATATGATCGTATTCTAGACTTAATGAGCTATTAAATTTAACTCCCTTTCATCAAATCATAGCCCACTTATCCCTACAAAAATTTATTTCCCTCAGCAGTGCATTTTTTTCATTGCGATGAAGAATTGAGTCTAATTTTCGGATTGTCAAAATTTTGGTTGGGCTAAGGAGACAGTGCAAATGTGGTGTGTGGTTGTGTCACGCACCCGCATATGCGACACATGTCCCAGTTTGACACTTTTTTGAATTGATTTCTAGTGAATTTCTCGACCAATTTGACCAATGTTGATTGTTTCTTAGTCGGTTCACCTCCAATTTAATTGGTTCTATACCTAATTTATTTTTTTAAAATATCTTGTCCAACTCCATATTATTTGGGCTCAAGAATTTCCATTTTCCCATTCATTTTACTAATTGTAAAAATTGAGGAGTTTTTTGCTCAAATTGGTTTGATCCCGATTCAAGTCAGTTTTTAATCAACCGTTTCGAATATTTGATTCATAATCAAAGAGGTCCCTTTGGGGACAATTTATAACACATTATTAAATATCCAAATCCCCTTTTTTAAAATTGATAACAAATTAGGTTTTATCTTCCAAACCAAGTTTGGTTTTCCAATTTTCTTATTCGACTTTATTTTTCTGTCTAATTGGGTTGGATCAGGTTTTCATAAATCACGGTGTTAGAAACCTAGCATTAGTCCAATTAAAATATAAACTTGGAATGTGAATGTGAGTGTAACTTCCAATGTGTGAGAGCATTTTACTAAAGTGATGGGTAGACGGAAAGAATAAAGAAAATGCAATTATTGTGGAAACCTATATGTTAGATATCTAGCCAATGGTGCAAGTTATTTGAGTAAACATTTAGGTAGATCTCCAATAAGGTAAATTAACAATCTTTGAAAGTAATTTATAAATATTAGTGGGAAAGTGGAGCTTGGAGAAATGTGGTACTATCAAATTTATTTTCTATGAGAAACTTTCTCATATATTCTTGTATGAATAATTATACGTTAAGGCATCTATTGTGTATGGTAGAATATAATATATTTTGAGAATTTGTGATTATTTTTTAACCATATTTCAAGATGATGTTGGTGAATACAATAAAAAAAAATATTGTTTAAATCAATATGACAAGAATGCAAATTGATAAATATATTTAAAGGTCTTACTAGTCAAATTGTAATTACCCATTTGTGGATTTCATAACTTTAAAAAAATGGTATCGACCATTATATCTGTAATAGTTGAATGCTATATAGTTGAGTTATACCGTATGAACATATTTTTTAAAATTATTATACTAAATGATTATATCATATGTCCCAATAATTATTATTTTTATTTATTTGTAAATTATTTTAAGTGTAGTTTCCATACACTAGTGAAGTTATTTGTTAGTATTTTATAAGTTTTTATAAATTGAAATATAGATTTCAAATTATTCTTTATTATAGTAGATAACTATTTAACAAATGATTACATGATACATTCCATTTTGGATAATTAGATATGTTAAGTATACAATATGTGTACATATTTTTAACATAATTGCGAAACTAAATATTACATACTATTGAAGATAATATTAAGAGTATTTATAGTAGTGTTGCATATTGGATTGTAATATTGGATTGTAATAGTTAAGAAGTAGAAAAAATTTTAGTAAATGTAACCTACAAATTACAACATGTAACAAGTGAACAGTATATTGTAAAATTTATTGGAATTCCACTTATTTAATGTTGAGTGTGGCTTTACCATTCAAAAAAAATATTTTTCCTATTTGATTGTTTGATTTTGAGTATAAATGCATGCCATCTAAACTTACGGGAAAATAGCAAAATAGATTTATCAAAAATTAGAGTTATTTTATAAAATAATAAATATTTTTCTATTAAAATACCAAGTGCTAATACATATTTGTTAATGGGGTATGTAATAACAAAATATTTTAAATATTGTGGTATTTAATGTATTGAGATAATGATATGTTAAATGTTGACAAATATCATATTAGATATTGCTACAATTATAAGGTAGAAAGTTTGTATTATATTTTTAAATGAGATCCTTATTTAGTGACAATATTGAAGATATATAAAATTAGTACTATGTTTTACACAGTCTACATTGATATGAATGTGATTGTATAATATCTATTTTAATGGATGATATAGACATAGTTGAAAATGCTAAGAATAAGAAATTCATATTACCAAAATTTGAGTATGATATATATTTGTTATCTCACTTTTATTAAACTAAGATAATTTAAATGTGTGGTATGGTTGGAAAATAATTGTCCATAGGTATTCAATATTAGGGAAAATAATAAAAGATATATTAATTATTCTAATTTACACTGTAACTTCAAAATCAACATTAGGTACAATTGTAAAAATTATTGACAAATATAATAGTAAATTGACAAATGTAATAGTAACTCAAGTCCAATAACTGTTTATGCCCTAATAATGCTCAAAATTGGACAAATTTAAAGTTAGTTGGTGAGTTTATTTTACTTTTAACCTTTAGAATATATAATATATTTAATTATACTAATCGTTGCTAATATAAAAGGTTAGAATATTTTGTTGTTAATGAGTTCTATCTTAATTGTTTGAAAATAAAATTAATGATAAATGTATTGATCTTTAAATTTATTCTAGTTTAGTTTAGTTTGATATAATATTTTTTTTGAAATTGATTAAATTTTTTTTATATTTAAGGTGGTGTAGCGATTAATCATGAAGGATAAATTAAATTTTTAATAATTTTATGATAAATTTTTTAAATATATGATATTTTACAAATTTTAAATTTATATTAAATATTTTATTAATACGTTCTATATTTTATTAATTTACACCATTTTATTTCAATAAAAATATGTAAACTTCTTTTTAATTCACTTAATTGTGAAAGTATATATATCTATAACAATTTTGAGAAAGTTATTGTTTCTAATATTTGATTAATTTAAATTAGATCTAAATTATATTATGGGTCAATGAGTAAAACTAAAATATACTATGTATGTGTTAATTTGAATGTGAACTCGGGTTTTTTATAATTAGACTGATTTGAACTAATTCTTGAAATCGAGAATTAAATTTCAAATAATTAAATAAATCTGAATTTGGATCCATAATAAATATATTATTTTGAATGGAGAATTGAGTTTCACTTATAATAAATTTAATTTAAATCTTGATTAACTATATTCCATTAGAATAAAAATTAATGATAAAAATCTAAATGGAGGATCAATTAACTATATTCGATTGGAATTAAGTATTGATTGTTCATATTCAATTTAAATGGGGTCTCGATGGATGGAATCCAGGGTATGAGGTAGTGGAGTTCGGAGATGAGGGGATTAAAAGACCAGTAAGTCTCAACCATCTCAGTTCCACTGGGTTGATTGAGAGTCCAACTTGTGATTAAATCATCACAAGATTGAACGGAAATATTATATAACAATAAGAGATATGTACACTTTTTCTTCAATTGGGAAATTCTTTATTTATTTTTCCTGTCAATTTCAAAATTTTGGGAAAGGAAATTAATAATAAAACTGAGGTGGTGTTCCTCGTATTACTAGACGGGATGAAGACTATTTTGTCCCTATATGACTTTTGCGTATAATAAATTTATTTTGTATGTATGCCTAAAGTTGCTTATTTTATTAAGGGTAAATATATAATAAGATACCAATTTATATATATTAATCTAATTAAGAACTAAATTTTTAGTTTTATTTCTCGTTTCACATAAAAATTTCATAAAAATTAAATTTATTGTTACTTGTTTTCAATTTAAACAATTTCCGATCAATATTGATGTAAATAGTATAGATGATATATGAATAATGATATGAAATTAACACATTCATTAATTAGAGTTTTATATCCAATAGATAATTCAAAATTCCGTCAATTTTAAAAAATTATTGTATTATTTAGTAAATTATCTTAATTTGAAGAAATAACTATAACACACTATTCATATGATAATATATTAATTAATTAAATAAGATAAATTAGTATTAATATTATAATATAATAAAAAAATGAACATTTGTATTAAACAAAATATAAAATTAAAAATTTAATGATAATCAAGTGAACCGAAAAACAATTATTCTCAAGTATATATTATGCCATTTTAAGTTTATCATTTATATATATTATGATACGTAATTTTGATAACAAAAATAATGGTATATTACATTCATAATCAAATGAGAAACATATATTTAAGATATATAGAAAATATTGTCCTAAATTTAAATAAACAAATAATCAAATGAAATGTTTTAATGAATATCCCAACCTAACAACTCATTTAAACATTGAACTTGCACGAAAAACACTGGCTAGAGAAGACCACCCAGCCCAAGTCCTAGAAAACTTAGAATTCAACCAACGGACTAAAAATGGCATAAAAAATAATGGACCAAAAGTCAGAAAACACAAAATTAACATTGTTGTCACGGCATGACATGCATATTTTATAACATCACATCACACCAACAAAATTAGCGTCTAAGACCGATTGCTGAAGGGTCCCAACAGATGCGTGATTCAATAATATACTATCAAGACCATGGAGTCAAGTTCTACACTTCTTCAGTCGTGATGTAGCAATGTCATGTAGTCCGAAGGCTCGAAGAAAATGGTGTCGATACTTAACCCTTTAGATGTCCCTTCCTTCCCCTGTTTGGCGAAGAGCACGAAGAAGCCTTTGGAACATTACTACTTCCTTCAAATGAAGTGCACAACACATGGCATGGGGTTGAGGGGCTCGAACGCCATGTGCCCCTTGGATGTTTCGTGTCCATGAGCAAATAATAAGTGGGTATTAATAGGTGATATGATTCAATGAAAATAGATCTAAAATAAATAAGGATATATTTTTTAAAAAATATTTAGACAATTCTAAAATTTATATAATATTTTTCTTCCTGGCCTCATAAGTTGACCACCTAAAAGTATGACCGTACAGTGGGCATCCACCACATTTGATGAATGATCAAAGTGCCTCACTACCTTATAAAGATCAGCCAGCTGCTATATCTTACCACATCCTGGAACCTAAAGTTAGAATGGCAGGATCAGCTGCAGCCCATAGAGATCTAGCAAGCAAAAAAGACCCAGATCCCATGGCGGATGATCATCCTGATATCGAGGTCCCTCAGTATTTCGTGTGCCCGATATCTCTTCAGATCATGAGAGACCCCGTAACGGTCGTGACCGGGATCACCTACGATCGCGATAGCATAGAGAAGTGGTTGGCCAAGTCGAGGGGGACCGCCGCCGACTCTGCCTGCCCGGTCACAATGCAGCCACTGCCCAGGGACTCTGCCCTGACCCCGAACCACACCCTCCGCCGCCTCATCCAGGCATGGTGCGTGACCAACGCGAAGAACGGCGTGGACCGGATCCCGACCCCGAAGGCGGCCCTGGATGCAGCCCGTGTGCTCCGGTTGGTGCGGGACCTCCAGTTCAAGGGTCTGTGCTTGAAGACGCTGAAGCGACTGGATGAGCTGGGCTTGGAGAATGAGAGGAACCGGTGGTGCATGGCCGAGGCTGGCGTGGCCGAGGCCATGGTCCCGTTGATCAACAAATTCTCTGACGAGAATAGTGATGGCTTGGAGGAGTGCATGAGGATCTTCAACTGGACGTGGACCTCCGGTCGCCCCGGCTTGCGGCTGCTGGTCCAGGAGAATAGCGACTTGGTCGACTCACTGTCTTGGATCCTGCAGAGTACCAATAACAACACAGCCGTCAAGAACAGCGCAATGGCGGCGTTAAAACATGTCGTGGAGGTCGCCAACGTGGCACTGCTGGAACGGCTCAAGCTCGAGACCTTCGAGGCCATAGTCAAGGCCGTGAGTGAGGTCAGGAACAGGAGGATATCAACGCCGCCGTCGATTCAGCAGGTGTCCCAGGTCGCTGCCGTCGTCAAGTGCGCTCTGCAGGTCCTCATCGACGCTTCACCGTGGGGGAGGAACAGGCAGAAGATCGTAAAGGCTGGCGCGGTTTTCGAGCTGATCGAACTCGAGCTCGAGAAGCCCGAGCAGAAGAGGGTTTCTGAGATGGTGTTCGAGCTGCTGGCGCAGCTGTGCTCCTGTGCCGACGGGAGGGAGCGTCTGCTGGGACACGCTGGAGGGATCGCCGTGCTAGCGAAACGGACGCTGAGAGTATCTCCTGTGGTGGACGACCGGACAGTCCAGATACTGGCGATGGTGTCGCAGTTCTCGGCATCGAAGGGGGTATTAATGGAGATTCTGAGGGTGGGGGCGGTGTCGAAGCTGTGCATGGTGATGCAAGCTGATTGTTCCGTAAGTTTGAAGAAAAAGGCGAGATCTATACTGAGGATGCACTCGAGCGTATGGAACAATTCTCCCTGTATTGCCGTTTATCTCTTGACTAGAGACACTGATAGATAGCTAGCATAGCTATTAGATGCTCATCCGAATGCTCCTTCCTTCTGTGTTGTGATCTCATGTAGAGTCCTAAAAAGTTGTATACCAAACTCACTTGTGAATTTCTCTATGAACTTGAAACATAGACTACTTACTCCTAACTGGATTATGGGGTTTCATGAGCCAAAGGGTGGGAGGGGGATCGATCTCCGAATTGTCTGCTGCAACATTGAAGAAAGTTTGTCGTGTGTTGACTTTGCCTGGTCGAGAGCTGCATTTCTAGCTTTGACCATTCAACGGATAACAACACATACACATTGTGGGTGAGTGCTCACATATTAACCTTATATTTTATATATTTTGCTCCTATTGAATCAAACATTGGTTGGTAGTCATACAATTTTGGATGGCATAATTATCTATATATTAATTAAAAAGTTATTGAAAAATATATAAAACATAAGTGTTAAAATTTAAATAATACTTTATCCATAATTATCTATATATTAATATATCATCTAAGTTGGTCCAAAAAATTATAATTTGAGAACTATCTAATTGACGGTGATATTCACGGTAATGAGGTTTTGACCTTTTCTTTAGTAAGACCATGGCCTTCTTAATTTATACAGTAAGAAGTTTAAAATTTAGTGCTTCTAGAAAAAAGGAGAATAAAATTGTAATGTTATTTTATTATGTATATTATATAAATATATAAAAATTATAAGATAAATAACTAAATTTCAATTGTGGTTATAAAGTATTATTACAAAGTGTTATAAATTATGAAAAAATGGAGTTTGAGGGTTTTTACTTAATTTGTAAATAAATATTTGATTAACTACTTAAATTAAATTAAGTAGTAAATTGAAAGTGATTGGTCTTTTTTTAAATTAGCCAAAGTATTTCGTCTATTTGCATAAATTATTTTATTATTATTAATAAGTCAGATTAGAATCACACCACTGCAACCCATTTAGGCCGTGGCAGGCCTGTTCCATGTGATGCTGTAATGCTGGACACGGCCATCCCACACTACTTAAAAATGTATCATTAAAATATATATGCCTAAATATTATATTTTATATGATATTATAATATAAATAATAAAATATTTTTTTTATTTTCCAAATGATAAATATATGTATTTTAATTTAATTTAATTTTAAAATTAAATTCTCGATAATATCTTAATTCCCTTTAAATTTTATATTCTAAACTATTGTATTTTAAATTATTTTTTTAAAAATATTTTATTATGATTGGGTATTACAAGTTTGCAAGGTAAGATTTAATATTAAATAAATATAATTTTATTTTTATTTAATAAAAAAACAATGATAATAAAAACAGAGTTATTCTACCTAAACTAAATTATATAACATGATTATAAGATTTGATTTTAATTGGATATTTGGATAATTTAAAATAATTTTTTCAAAATAATTTTTTCAAAATAATTTTTTCAAAAATTATAATTTTACTACTTAGATAATCTGGTTTATCTTATATATTCTATCATTTTTTTTACTAAATTTAAAATTATACGTATATTTAATTTTATTTATCAAAATTTTATGTTTAAATCATTATATTTTTTTTAAATTTAAAATTTGTATTATTAATATGGATAAAATTATCATTTTATTATTATATTACAAAACTCTTCCTTTTATTACTATTGACCTCTCAAATCCTCTATTTACATACTTATACTTTTTTAATCTCATTTTAATTCCTAAATTCTCAAAAATCACTTATGCATCCCCAAATATTTATTATTTATATTTTATTCTTTAAACTTTTTTTTAAAATATCATTTTAAGTTTTTATTATTCCAAAATTTATTATCTAAATTTTAAATATTTTTCATTTTTTCCATAGGTCCACCGTAATAGACCCCAATAAATCATATTCCCAAATGAGTTCTCCCAAATATGGAATCAAGGGTATATATGGAATTTATTTTGTCCATTTTAGCCGCATAAAATATAATTCGAGAAACTAATTCTTTACTTTCTGATATTAGAGCGTGGTTATTGTTTGATCACGTAAGCATTGGTAGATTGATTGGTTGTGTTCAATTGAGATGGTTTTAGAAAGCTAAGTCAAGTATAAATTCAATTACATTAGAATCACTCAATTTGGTGATAGAAAAAAAGTTATGTTGTGTACAACTTGGGTTGTCAAGACTCTGTTATATACTTAATGAGATATTAGATAATAGATTCTCTTTATAAGATAATAGACAACTTATCTTTACAAGAATTTATTTCCTTCCGCTGTGCATTTTGTCATTACAATGAAAAATTGAGTGTTATTTTCAGATTGTCAGAATTTCGGTAATGTGGAGGGGACAACGGATGTGCAACACGTTGCTGTGCCATGCGCTTGCCCGTGCGACGCGTGTCTTAATTTGTTCGACCAGTTCAGTACTATTCTAAACTGGTTTCCAACAAATT
Organism: Trapa bicornis; assembly: GCA_030064425.1. NCBI lineage: Eukaryota > Viridiplantae > Streptophyta > Magnoliopsida > Myrtales > Lythraceae > Trapa > Trapa bicornis. The sequence continues at coordinate 18,780,180 of CM057752.1, forward strand.
TTTCGTCCAATTCAACAAATTTTGGTAGTTTTTTCTTTGATTTATCACTAATTTGATCTATTCTTATCCTAATTTATTTTTATAAAAATAATTTATCCAATTCCATACTATTTGGGTTTAAGAATTTTAATTTTTCAATTTATGTAACTCTTTATAAAAATTGTGTATTTTTCTTCATAAGCTAGTTCGATTCCAATTCAAACCGATTTTCAACAGTCTATTTCATGAACTTCGATTCCCCTTCAAAGAGGTCATGTGGGGACAATTCACCCCACTTCATAAAATGTCCAAATCTCCTTTTCAAATTGAGTTTGGTTTTCTATTTTCCGGTTCAACTAAAGTTTTTGGTTCAATTCGGTTGGGTCAAATTTTTGAAAATAGCGATGTTACAACTATCCCCCTTCTTTCTAAAAGTTTTGTCGTCAAAATTTAGTTATGTATTCATTTTAAGTGTTCCACACTTGTACATAAGAACTTAAAACAAATATGAGTATTTATCCCCCATGGTTGATTCGGGCTCTTAGGTTTCCTACTCAACTCGATTGTTGTACCATAACACTTTTACTATATTTATTTTCTTCCTAAGAGGGATTTTATCTTGATGATCCACAATACGTACTGGTTCCACCTCATACGTTAAAGGTTTTTCCAATTCCGGTGGATGTTGATCCAACATGTGTCTCGATTATAGTTCATACTTTAGTATTTACACAGAAAATATATCGTGAATTCTAACTCTGGTGGCATTTATAGTTTTTATGCTATATGTAAACCCCGATTTTCATAAAGGAAATAAACTAGAAATGTATACTAGAAAATTTTAAAGAAAATTAATTTTTGTTTTGAACTGAGATCATGAAAAGTTATCAACATGAAATTGGAAGTGATCCATAGTGAGATAAGATTTATCAAAATTTAAAGGAAGTTAATCCCACTAGAAGGATCCACAACATCCGGTGAAGCCTGGAATCACATGGATGTCCTATACAACTCTCAAACAATAGCACAAAAGGATATCTTATACCAACAATGGAGGCAGTTGCAAAAGGGAGAACAATTTAGGGCCACATACCTCTCCACCATCTCCAATCTCGCCACCAGCTTTGCCTAGATTGGTCGGCTGAAACCTGATTATGAAGTTAAAGACAAATTGTTCGATGAGCTAGATTATGAGTGGGAAGCTGTAAACCCCGCACTTTTGAGTTAAGGAAAATCGGGAAAGAACCGGTCAACCCAAGTAAGAAAATCGAGCCAGTTTACAAACCCGATCATTTGGGAACAAGCAATTTGGAAATTTACAACTTCCAGGTGATCCAAAGGGTTCATTAAACCTTGAAAAAGAAATTTAAGATAAATTAGAAGAGAAAAACTAAATTGGTTCAGATGAACAAGAATCCATAAGAACTTTGAAGTTAAGCGTGCTTGCTCGATAGTAGTGTGAGGATGGGTGATCTCCTGGGAAGTATGAATTAATACAAACAATTTAATATTGAAATTAAGTTATTAGAATTAATACCAATAATTTATGACAATATTAATACTTCCCGGTGAACCTTAAACTAGAGCTTCGACTTGAAAATTTTTCTTAACATTAGAAGGAGAGGTTAGGCTCTTTAGAACCAGGGAGAAGTCAGCTATTTGATAGAAAACTTCAGTCAATCTGAGAATCACAAGAGAAGTGCCGATATGATGGAATAGTGAAGCCAGCTTTGGCTGACCGAAGCTGCCCTGTTTCGGCTGAGTTGAAATTGGCCATTTCGAGCCCTACTTAGGCCAAACCAAGCCTTCCCAACACTTTCTCTGCCCTCCCACGGCCGAATTAGGACTGAAAGGCAAGCCAATTCGGCTACTCTACAATTTCTTGTCGGTGTTAGAGAGAGAATCGGTAGAATTTCAATAATGAAATTCTAACTCAATTCGGTATCAATTGATACGATTCTTGATTCTATGATGAACCTCAAGATGAGAGCTATCTGCCTAGATCGAAAGTTCTAACTCAATTTGGAATCAATTGATACGATTCTTGATTCTAGGATGAACCTCAAGATGAGAGCTATCTACCTAGATCGAAAGCTCGGACCGTCGTGCCCTCACCGGTGAGAAATTGAAGCTTTCTCTCTCTACAGTTTATTTTTCGGCAAAGCTCCGTTTGAGCTCGTTATGACGTTAAAATCTACGATTCAAAGTTTCTTAGAATCGTATGAACATGTAGGAACTCAATTTCAACTCTAATTTCAATAATTAGAAGTGTTTGATCGGTCAATTTGATGAAATCAAATTCGGTAGTGTTGAAGAGTTGAAATTGGGGGAAAATTAAGGATTTTCGAAATTCAAAGGGCCAAAATGCAATTTTATGAAATTAAGGGTCAATTGGGCATGAAAATAATGTTGGAGGACCAATTGAGGAATTTTGGAATTTTTGGGGCAAAACTTACCATTTTTGTAAAGGAAGGGCAAAATGGTAATTTTGGAAAAATTGGCGGACCAAATTGGAAATTTGGGAAATTAAACCCCTTTTTGGAAAAATTGAATAAATTGAGATACCAAGATAAAATTTAAAAGTTACGGGACTCAATTTGAGGAAAAACCGACATTAGGGACTTAAAGTTAAAGAGAAATAACTTTAGGGACCTAATTGCAAATAACTAAAAGTTTGGGTTTTCTCATTCATTGGAAATGAATGAAGGCTGTTATGCCGAGTAATAATGAACAAGGATGTTCATATCGTATAGGATCGTGAAATACCAGGAACGCCAGCATGGACTAACTCGCGTGAATACAAAGAACCGATCAAGTGGAATTCACTGCATTAGCAGGTGAGTGGGTTTACTAACATCATACCCGGTTGGGATGATGAGCACAACTTAAAGATAAAAATCACTTACTGATTGTGAGTGAAAATTTTATATCATACCCGGTAGGGGATGATAAGTACCTCGGTATAAAAACCCACTGTTTAGTGGTATTTTAATTATTATCACTTAGAGAAAGTGATATGAAAATTATGCGGAAAAACTACTTACCGGTTGTAAGTAGATCATACCTGGTTGGTATGATGAGACTTCCTCGAAGGAAGTTGAAAGCCCGTTCATCGGTTATGAACGGAGATGTCCTTATACCGGTTGGTATAATGGACAGTGAAAACCTATTTTGTCGGAAGTGTTCACCCTTGACTGTGTGCCAATGCTTAAACTATTTGGGAGACCTTCTTGACGGGAGCTCAAATAACTCTTATAGGCAGGGGGCCTCGATTTTGGAACTTAAAGGCTAGATTGCCCAGTTTTTTTGAAAATCTCGTACAGTGGGCCCAAGGCTAGTTGGCATGAGCAGGAGCTTGTAAACGAACATGATATATATGCCATAAAACTTAATAAGTGAATTATTTGGCCATGGTACCAAGATAGGACCGACATGCTTAGTCAACTAGCAGTAGTGTGACATGACAGGTCGACGGACTAGTCAAGATAAACAACTGCGGGTTGAGTTGAGAGTTGAGGCCGTTGGACCAATGGCACCACATATTACATGGCTTGATAAGAAAACATTGTTTGTGCATGCACTGTGAGTATGAGATCATCAAGATGCCCATGAGGGGTAGTGATGTGTCCTAAGGGCCATGGACGACCTGGTGAGTATAAGGGCAGATCGTCGTTCCAGGTGTCTGTGCGAAATCTAGAGTAGCACTAAGCGCATGAGACCGGGGTGGGGACAAGATGAGGTCTTTGTCCTCATACGGACACAAAGAAGTGATTTTGGGATTGTGGGTCGGATGTCGCGTACATCCACTCATTCCTAGGGTAGAAGCGGTTGTACTTCTATCCGGGTGGCAGGAAAAGTCGCTCCGAAGCCATTAGCGAGTTCAGTAGTGATATTGACTTGCGAATATGTATAACCTTCATGATGAAGGATGTGTGTTGGGTGATGATACATAGGTAACTAAGAAATGGTGAAAAAACCCAAATTTTTAAATGAAGGGATTTTTGAAAAGAAAGGAGTCTGGCACACTCCATATAAATATTTTTCTTAAAAGTTAAAAGTAGACCTTTAAAAACCCATTCACTAAGTAGTCGTACTCACCCCCTCCCTTATATCCCTTTCAGGAAATCTCGGAAAGCCTACCCTAAAAGACAATCAACTAAGATGTCTGTAAGACAGGTATGTAAAGTTTAAAATTTCATGTAGTTTTGATTATGCTATTCCAGGAAATGGTGCAGGTTTAAAGGACGCCTTAGTCTTTACGGATTATAATAAGGGGAAACCCTTTAATAAACTGGGGGAGTGGCGGGTTGATCACGGGGATTCGACCAAACTGGGTTGGGGCGTGACAGAAACCCTCTCCCTCGGTATTTCTCCGGTCATCGACACTATGACCCTCAACGCACTTAAGATTCTCCTCGTGAAAAATGCTTGTCGAGTCCAAAAGTATGGCTTAGACTCATCCTCTACCCCTCTCTCATACTTGTTTGGATCTTCAGCTCCTCCATCCCATCCTGTTAGCTTTTTTATACGTCCTTAGACTACTCGAGGTATGCTTTTCCACTCCACCACACACCTATACTCATTTTGCAAGTCGTCGTTCACCAGAATGACCTCTTCGAAGCCCTAATCAACGCTTGGTAGGCTATGTGATAATGAGAGAACAAATGCAGAACCCCTATGTTTCCTTAATTTAGTTGGGCTTCATCCTTCTTCTGGAATGTGGAACCCCTATGTTTCCTTAATTTAGTTGGGCTTCATCCTTCTTCTGGAATGCGTCCACCCCTTTTTCCTACTACACTCCTCATACTAAAATGGTCGCTCATTTGCTCTAGGTAGCCTGTCATAGGCCTAAGGTACATTTTAGCCCAACTCATCCGCCTACTGTAAACTTTGTGGGCTCCTAGGCTACGCAGTCACCCACTGTCCTGCATATAAGCTAAAATTCAAAGGCCCCACTCTAAAGGCTCATTCATCCCATAATGATGAAGCAAGTCCACATTAACTCAATTGGTATATTGATTATGGGGCCACATCCCATGTTACAAATAATTTGTCTCCGCTCTCTATTGAATATGATCATTCGGTACCTGAACACCTAATAATTGGAGACGTGACAAGTTTACATATATTTATCATCCGATTATGCTTCCCTAAAATCATCTATTCATAAATTTATTCTTAGTTGTATCTATTATCTTTCTCAAATTTCATTGAATATTTTATTAGTATCTCAATTTACTCAAGAAAACTCTTGTTATTTTAAATTTCATCCAATTATTTTCTTATAAAAGATGTCTTCTCTCACAAGGAGTTACTACGTGAGAGTCGTAAATGTGGACTGTACTATCTTTGTACCTGTAATTTTTCATTTTATATCATACCAATTACATGTTTTGTTAGTTCTCTTACACCTGTCTATACATGAAATTAATGCTTGGGTCATCCAACGTCTCCTATTGTCAGTAGTGTGCTTTCCAAGGGTAAACCCCTTTCTCTTGAAATAAGAAACCGAAAATAGGAATCGAAAATTTTTGAGAGAAAATAGAGGATCAAAATGAACTGGAATTGGTGTAGAAGAGTCAAAATGGGAATTTGGAAAGCCCGAAATGGTCAATGAAGATCCAAAAGCCATGGAAAAAATCAATGAAGTGAATCAGATGTGAAAACCAGACTGGTTCAGGGGAATTAGACCTGAATCAGGTTGAACCGAACCAAACCAAAAGGAATTGGTTAAAAATTTTATTTTTCTAGGTGAATAAAAAATAGCAAATTGAGAAATTGAAGTCACCACTAGGTAGAAAATTAATTTAGACGAATTTAGAAATTTTTTTATTTTAGAAAACCGATCAAATTGGGCCTGAACTGGCCAATTTTTTTATTTTGGGTCACCAAACCCAGTACGACCGAACCGGTCAATGGTCTAGCGGGTCAACAAACCACCTGCCAAGTCAGCGCCCAATTAGCACATGTGACCAATCAGCACATGACGCGTGGCAAAGTGCACCCTATTAGCACTAGGAAGTGTTAACCAATCAGAGTATGACGTGTGTCTTTGATCAATGGTCAAATCCACATCACCGATGACCGATAAATAGAAGAGCAATTTGTGTCCTTATTCAACAATCAACCTAGGAGAAGCCTCATTAGCCAGGCTGGCCAATGAGGAGCTGACACGTGGCAAAGATGCCACGTCAGCGGGCGACTAGGATATTAGAGAAACGGTTGACTAATCAGAGTCAACACGTGGTAGAGCCACATTGGATGATGCCAGCCAATCAGAGGCTAACACGTGACAATGGCATAGTGCATGAAGAGGAAAATCTGACTTATTTAAATCAGCCAAGGAGAGTAGGCCATGTGTCACAATCAAACGACTAGTTGAATGCGGTCAGCAGCCATGTGGGAATGATCGACCAATGGGAGGTCGCCACATGGCCGATCAACGAGTCAAAGGATGACTCAGACACTGAGTGGGAAGTCGTGTCAGCAAAGCCAACCAATTATAGTGTGCCATGTGGCAGCTCGCACATGCAAAGCTCGCACGCACACACACAATGTTATCTTCAACCTTTGAAAGGTGGCAAATAAGGATGACGGACTGCTGCTTGGTCTTCGATGATCGAAAAAACCTCTTGATATGACCGTGAATGGGAGAGATTGGGGCTGAGGGATGGACAAACAGGTAGCCTTGTTAGTTGTCGAGCTCCCTATATAAAGAGCTCCTCCTCATTTGTCCTCCTCATCCCTCAAACGACTGAATAAGAAGAAGTACTCCATTTCTCGATGAAGCACAAACTAGAGCTCCGACTTGGCCCTTTCCTCAACCTCCGAAGGTAAATTTGGGTTCCCTGGAACCGAGAAGTCCCCTACCTTGTTGCAACCTCCCTTCAGCTCGAGGATCACCAAAGAAGCATTGCGAGCTCGTACAGTAACTTTGCTCCTTCAATAGTGTGTAACCAGAGTTGGTTGAGCTCAATTCAAGCTACCCTTGGGCCAATCATGGCCAAACCAAGCCCTTCATACCTTCCTCGAGGTAGTCTAGACCTTCCCTGAAACGTAGTGGTAAGTCTCCTCCGCCACCCTTCGCCGAAAATTACTGTTCACAATGCACTTTTGCTGAAAACTAAATTATAAAATCCGCACTTCTCAGGCTACCAATTGAGACCTGATTTCATCCGAGAAGGATCCCCAAGAAGAGAGAACTCCATTGAAATCAAAAGCTTCGATCATTGGATCCTGACTAGTGAGTAATCAAAGCTTTCTCTCTCTAGAACGATTTTTTGACGAAGCTCCGTATAAGCTCATTTCTAAGCCAAATCTAGTGTTTTAAAGCTTAAAATGAATTGGGGACATAGGGAAGATGATTGGTATCATGTTAGGACTCAAATGGGAAGAAATAAGGTTGAATTGATGAAATTCAAAATGGAGGACTAAATTACAATTATTGAAAAGTTGGGGACTTAATTGCAATTTCCAAAAAATTGGGGATTTTCTACAATTAACGAGAATTTTTGTACTCACTTGGAAATTTGAGGAAATTAGGGACCTAAATGGAAGATTTGAAAATCTCAGGGACCTAATTAGGATTAAGGTATAACTTAAGGACTAAAACGTAATTATAGAAAGTTATAGATTTTAAGTATAATTACCTTATTAATTGGGAGTAAATTGCCCAATTTGTCCTAGGTACGAATTCCCTACAAGATCATGCAAAGAAAAGGCACACCAAGCTCAGAAACCTCACAGGGATGACCAAGTCTTATAATACGAGTGAGTGGGACTTCTGACATAATGCCCGTTTGGAGTGATGAACATACTTACAAAGTTAGAAAACCGTTTTCCAGAAATAGTCTCCCCTGACTATGTGAACTTGCTCGAACTTTTTGGGAGTTATTTCTGATTAGAGCATGCAACATGTATTACTTAGAGCTAGAATTGCTCTAGTGGACCCAAGGCCTTGGTTTTTGGAAACTAATATGGCCCAAGGCCAAGTTTTGGAAAAACTCGTGAAGTGGACCCAAGGCCAATGGGAATAGACTTAAACCTGTAGATAAATTAATAATTATGAGTATATGGAAAACTTTCATTAATGGTTAATTGGTGTGATATAGCTACCGAGCTAAGCCTGGGTTGTTGAACTCATTGGGCTGGTAGCTACCGAGCTGAAGTCGGGTCGTCGAACTCGTTGGGCTAGTAGTTACCGAGCTGAAGCCAGGTCATCAAACTCATTGAGCTGGTAGCACTAAAGATAAAGGTCTAAATTAAAAATAAATTTGATTGTGCATGTTGAGATACGGAACCATCGAGGCTCCCGATATGTGGTAGTATTGGTTCTAAGGGCTACTAGATGGCTTAGGGAGCGTAAGAGAAGCTTTTCCGTGCTAGTATGTCAAGAAGATTTGAGAGCTTCATGTGCATTGAGACCGAGGAAGAAGGGGAAGAGGTCTCATCCCACAATAGTAGACATGAAGTTTCAAATTAATTCTAGGGATTGGGAAATGATGCTCACACAAACTTGTGGTAGAGGTTGTAGCCTCTTACTAAGGGTGGATGGTAAAGTCGCTCTAGTACATAAGTGGAATAGTCGGGAACTGTTTTGCGAAAGTATGATTCCTTTAATGATAAAGGGAGTGTGTGATTGTGTGTTAAACTAAACCCAAAATAGTAAATGATAAAATAACCCTTTCATGATAAAGGATGTGTAGTTAAACCCATAAAACCCTTAAACAAGAAAGGTGATATATGTTAACAAATCAATAACCCTTTTTCATCCTTGAGAAGTCACCTTATTATCCACTCACTAAGTTGTAGAACTCACCTCCTCCCTTATCCCATTTCTAACATCATACCTGGTTGGGGTGATGAGTATGTTTTCAAATTGAAAAATATTTCTAGAAATAGCATTACTTGACTGTGTAACACTGCTTAAACTTTTTGGGAGTGATTTCTAAATAGAGTTATAGTTGCTCTAGTGGGCCAAAGTCCAATGGGAATGAGCTTAAACCCGTAGATAAATAGACAAATTATGAGCATATGGAAAACTCACATAAATGGTAAATTGTGTGACATAGCTACCAAGCCAAGGCCAGGGTTGTTAAACTCGTTGGGTTGGTAGCTACTGAGCTGAACCGGGTCTTCGAACTCGTTGGGCTAGTAGTTATCGAGCCGAAGCCGGGTTAACAAGCTCATGAGGGGCTAATAGCACCAAAAATAAAGATTTTAATTAAAAAGACTTGTGTTTGTAAATGTTGAGATATGAAACCATCAAGGTGCTCGGTATGGGGTAATGCTTATTTTAAGGGCTACTAGATGACTTAGGGAGCATAAGGGAAGTTTGTCATCCAGTATGTCAAGAAGCTTAGAGAGCTTCATACGCATTGAGACCGAAGAAAGAAAGAGGTGAGGTCTCGTCCCACAATAGCGGACATAGAGATGATTCAGGTCTGAGTGATGGACAGTAAGGCTCACTCAAACTAATGGTAGAAGGTGTGACCTATTACCAGGGTAGCCGGTAAAGGCGCTCCGGACCACAAATAGAGTAGTCGAAGACTAATCTGCGAAAGTATGATCCCGTTTGATAAATGGTATGTGTGGTCATGTGCTAGACCAAACCCAAAAAGGGTGGATTATAAATACCCCTTTTAATAGAGGATGTGGAGTTAAACCCATAAAGCCCTTAAAATGGAATGACTTTATATATTATCAATGATTAACCTTTTCCCATGAAAAGTCACCTTAGCTGTAATACCATAATGTTCCCCAACAATAGAATCGTGCAATGATGGAGTCTAAACCAGAGTTAAATCAAGAGTGGGAACCAAACCGAGCTTCTGAAATCAGATTGGGCCGAAAAATGAGATGAAATAAAGATTTTTTTGGAGATTTTCCCAAAACAATAAAAAAAAACCCCGAATGATCCCCTTAGAAAGAAATTAAGGAAATTGAGTTTTTTTTATGGGATAGGCGCAAAAATTAGGAAGTTGAGAGAGAGAAATCAAATTGGGATTATTGAAATTTGATTTACTGGGTGAGGAGCTGGAAAGAGTAAAAATAATAAATTTGGGTTCCATGAGTAAATAAATAAATTTCGAAAAGAAATGGAAGTCGGGTGGAACGAATCAGTGGACATCCCAATAAATACCTCCTTATGATGAAACCTTGACATTGTTTTTCATATTTTACAAACCCTAAATGCCTACTCCGCAATCTCAATCATCGGTGTGGTCTAAAATTCAAGAATTAGTTGAGTATGTTGAAATCTCACGTTCAAGAATACCTAGAAGCTAATTTATTTAATTTTTTATCCTTTTTTCGTGAATCCAATTCCTGCCTTCCTTCCACGGTGGATTTCTTCCCGATCGGCATTATACTTCCACTAGCTTAGGAGGGGAGAAGGAGGTCTTTCTTGTTATTCCACTTCTTGCTAGCACCTGTGAAGCTAGGGGGTGGGGATATGAATTTTAGTATGAGTTCTTGAAGTTCGATTTCTCTTTGGGTGCCTCGATTTCATCTTTGATCAATGAGTCCATTTCTAGGCGGTTTTTGTGGAATGGCGAAATATGGATATAAGTTGCAGGAATTTGTGGTGCATTCAGGCACTGCCATCTATCTCAGTATTGGGAAGAAAGCATGCCACCTTTTTCTTACTGGTGGAGAGGACAACAAAGTTAATCTCTGTGTAATTGGAAAAGCAAACTCTCTAATGAGTCTCTATTGTCACACAAGTCCAATAGAATATGTGGTTTTTGTTTTAGCAGAAACATTGGTCCTTGGAGGATCTACGGTTGGGGTCTTAAGGCTATGTGACTTGGAAGAAGCGAAGAGGATTTGTGGTCTTACTGGGCACCGATCAAATTACAGTGCTGTGGAGTTTCATCCCTTTGGAAAATTTTTTACATCCAATTCCATGGATCCTAATCTAAAGATATGGGATATCAGGAAAAATAGTTGCGTACACACATATAAGGGTCATACATGAGGCATTAACACTATTAAATTCACACCTGATGGTCGTTGGGTGGTTTTTGGTGGATATGATAATATTGTTAAGGTGTGGGATATGATTGTTGGAAAGCTTTTGCATGATTTTAAGTTACATGAGAATCACATCTAGTCCATAGATTTCTACCCTTCTAAGTTCCTTCTTACTATATGTTCAGCTGATCGAACAGTGAAATTATGGGACTTGGAGACCATTGTATTGATTAGATCAACAAGGCCTGAGGCTATAAGAGTTCATGCAATTACATTTCACCCAGACGGAAGAACCCTGTTTTGTGGAATGGATGATAGTTTGAAGGTTTATTCATAGGAGATAGTAAATTTTCATGACTCTGTTGACCTTGGATGGTCCACTCTAAGTGATCTCTGCATCCATCAAGGAAAACTTTCAGCTTATTGAGCCCTATGGAGATAGTTTAGTGTCTCTAAAAAAGAATGCCATGCAACACGGATCAAGTCTATAGGAGAGTCATTTTTTAGTGAAAATAGGAAGCATTAAGAGATCAATTATGAGTTTAACATGTCCATCTCCTGAATGTGAGATGAAAGAGAAAGAATATATACGTGGATAGTAAGTATTTCTTGTTATCTTTCTTGTGAGTTTTTTTAAATAATAATCAATTCAAATATCTACTCACCCAATTTAAGAAGTTGTGTTTAGGCTTCTATTAGCTATTAATATTATATTGTAAATAGAACAAAAACATTGTTATAAAGAAGTTCTACAGCTGTTTCATGAAATGTTTTATGTAGACTCTAAAATTGAGCCAATTCACTCTTGTCATTATTCTACAAGCCTATTCAAAGACAAATACCCTGGCTAGAGGAAAGCAAATACATACTTATGCTATAAAATAGGGATTTGAAACTCATCTCTTCGTGGAGAGCTCATTAATTAAAATGTATGCACAAACTAAGCAAAGGGGGTCCATGATGCTTGGTAAGTATTCTCGTTAATAGAGGATCGAGATCATATTACCTGGAGGTCTATGATAACAATATGGGCCCAAAATGGTTACACCGGGGAATCTCCGAAAGATTTTGCAGAATCTCAACACTCGATGGATTACTCAGTTGATGATTGTATGTTATCTAGCTATATCTCATCTTGTGCTGGCTTACCTACATTAGATGTGGGCAAAACTTTCCATGCATTTGCCTTTAAACATGCCTTCAAAGGATGCAAGATGCCTCCTTCTATGAACATGGTTCTTGAACTCGGGCAGACAACTTTAGATAAATGCTCCACCTGGTAATCAGAGAGTTGTTACAAATGATGTTGCAAAAATAGAAGACACATGCTGGCGATGACGTGAAAGAAGAAGTAATCATTAGCCTACTTATGACTATGCATGTTGGACTAGTCATGTAAGATGGACTCACAAGATATATATATATATATATACATATGTTATCATGGCTTACATAAGATGGAAATTGGTTCAGATGGTAGAGAGAGCTTGTTTGCGGGGTAGGCCAAGTACACCATAGAAAGGTCAAAATCGACTGCTTATGGAAGGAATAAATGTCAGACGCTGGAGAGATGGAGAAATCAAATTGAAGTAGATAATGAGGTAGAAAGCTCATGCTTTAGTTATGGTTGAAAGGACTTTTGGGCTTGAATGTACGAGTTTCCTGAACTCCTTGTTCAACTAAAGGATGGTGGATGGAAGGGCAAAATTACCCCTACACATGAGTTTAAATTATGAGAGTGCCCCTATCATGTAAATGACCAAATTACCCTCACTAGGTGGCTGAAATTATGAGAATGACATTAAGGGCATGTTTGGGCAAATTGGAAATGAGGGATTAGGGGATGCTAGGCTGCAAAGTAAAATAGAGGGGAAATTGCCAAAATTCCCAAGATCGGGGATTCAGTGGAATGCTATTCGATAGAACCCTGATTTACCCAGGGGCTTGATGGGAGCAAAAGGGAGAACATTCACACACGATGGTGCAGAAGGAATTACGTGCACTCAGTAATCCCCCTGGGATGAACATGTACTTGGATAAAAGGTGAGTGGGATTTCTGACATCGGTACTGATTGGACCGATGATGCAATAGTACTCATGTTTTGCTATCTTTTATTAAGTAAAACATTTTCATAATATATTTCCCCTTGATTGTGTGAATCAAGCTAAAAAAATTATTTTGTGGAATATATTCTATATGGGGATTATAATGTCCCAATGGGCCCAAGGCCATGTTTTGGAAATAGAAGTGAAAGTGGGCCCAAGGCCAATGGGAACGGGTTTCACCCCATAAATAAATTTAAGTCTATATGCTAAAAAGATTACCATAACAGGTTGATTGTGAAATTTAGCTACTGAGCCGAAGTTGGGCTGTCGAACTCATTGGGTTAGTAGCTATTGAGTCGAAGTCAGGTCATTGAACCCGTTGGGCTAGTAGTTACGGTGTTGAAGTGGGGTTGTTGGGCTCGTTGGGCTAGTAGCACCAAAAATAATGGCCATAACTAATAAGACTATTGATTGTGCATGCCATGAGTTCGGAACCATCGAGGCACCCGATATGGGGTAGTGGTAGTTCTAAGGGCTACTGGACGATCTAGGGAGCATAAGGGAATTTTGTTGTCCAGTATGTCAGGAAGCTCGGGGAGCTTCATGCACACTAAGACCGAGGTAGTAGGGGGAGAGGTCTCGTCCCACATTGAGGACGCGGAGTAGAAGTCGTGGACTTCTATTAGGCTGGACGGTAAAGGCGCTTCGGTCAACCAGTGGGACAGTCGGAGACTGTTTTGTGAACATGTGTTCTCTTTTGTTGATAAAAGGGCGTGTGATTACTTGTTAATATAAACCCTCTAAAATATGATAGGGATCCAACCATGTGTAATGAATTAAATTGTAAATCTTTATTTGGAGGAGTCTCTTTTATTTTGATTAGTGTATATGTTGAATCGTGGACTTGATGTCATGATGTCAGCTACTCCACTCATAGAGTTGTCTAACTCATTCCCCTCCAAATACCCCTTTTAGGCAACATGGTGATGAGGGTCACTTGCTTAATAGTAAAGCCATCCAAAATCAAAGGTATGCCTTACATTCAGTGCTTATTCCTGGTATGAATTATGAAGTTTATATTTTCAAACATTTAAATGACTACTATTAGGAAATAATATGAGTGGTTTTATTTTACGCTTTACACCATGTCAGACTTACAACTATGAGGAGCCCATTGTTGTAAAGCTTGGAGGATGTGGCAGGTTGTCTGTAGGTATGACCAGGGAAACCAGGTCGGGGTGTAACATTATCACCCACTCATTGAGTTGTAGAACTCACCCCCTTCCCTAAACCCTTTTTCAGGAAAGCTCTCCCACGAGAAAAAGTGAAGGCTAGATAAGCAAGTCAAAATCACCACAAGAAGGTAAAATTTTATTAAGTAGTTTTGTAAATTTTGTTATGGAAAATATATGTATTTATATGCCTTTACCTTCCCTAGTCTATTTTGGTAGATATAACTATTTAGTACAAGGAAGGGTGGCGGGTTGGTCATGGGGTTCTAGTCTAACCGGGTTGGGGCGTGATAGGTCTTAAGTATAATTACCTTATTAATTGGAACTAAATTGCCCAATTTGTCCTAGGAATGAATTCCCTACAAGATCATGAAAAAGAAAGGCAAACCTAGCTCGAAAACCTCTTGGGGATGACCAAGTCTTAGAATACGAGTGAGTGGGACTTCCGACATCATGCCCGTTTGGGGGTAATGAACATACTTTCAAAGTTAGAAAACCATTTTCTAGAAATAGTCTCCCGTGACTATGTGAACCTGTTCAAAATTTTTGGGAGCTATTTCTAGTGAGAGCATGAAACTTGTCTTACTTAGAACTAGAATTACTCTAGTGGGCCCTAGGCCTCAATTTTTGGAAACTAATATGGCCTAAGGCCAACTTTTGGAAATACTCATGAAGTGGGCCTAAGGCCAATGGGTACGGGCTTAAACCCGTAGACAAATTAATAATTATGAGCTTGTGGAAAACTTTTATAAATAGTTAATTTATGTGATATAGCTACAGAGCTAAGGTCGGGTTGTTGAACTCATTGGGCTGGTAGCTACTGAACAAAAGTCGGGTCATTGAACTCGTTGGACTGGTAGTTACTGAGCTGAAGCCGAGTCATCAAACTTGTTGGGTTGGTAGCACCAAAGATAAATGTCTAAATTAAAAAGACTTTTGATTGTGCATGCTGAGATACGGAACCATCGAGGTGCCTGATATGGGGTAGTGTTGGTTCTAAAGGTTGTTGGACGACTTAAGGAGTATAAGAGAAGTTTTATCATACTAGCATGTCAAGAATCTTTGAGAGCTTCATGCACATTGAGACCGAGGAAGAAGGGGAAGAGGTCTTGTTCCACAATAGCAGACACAAAGTTTCAAATTAAGGTTAGGGATTGGGCAATGGTGCTCACAAAGTCTTGTGGTAGAGGTTGCATCCTTTTACAATGGTAGACAATAAAGTCGTTTTGGTCCACAAGTGGAACAGTCGGGGACTATTCTGTGAAAGTATGATCCCTTTGATGATAAAGGGTGTGTGTGATTGTGTGCTAAACCTAACCCAAAAAGGTGAATGATAAAATAACCTTTTCCTGATAACAGATGTGGAGTTAAACCCATAAAACCCTTAAACAAGAATGGTGATATATGTTAACAAATCAATAACCCGTTTTCATCCTTGAGAAGTCACCTTATTATCCACTCACTGAGTTGTAGAAGTCACCCCTCCCTTATCCCCTTTCAAGGAAGCTTTTGCACAAAAAGAGAGTGAAAGTCTCAGAAGTAAGCTAGGATTACCACAAAGAGTTAATTTTATTAATTCGTTTTGTTTACTTTGTTATAGAAAACATATATGTTTGTTATAGAAAACATAGAAATATTATTTTAGTACAGGAAGGTGTGGCGGGTTGATCATGGGGATCCAACCAAACTCGGTTAGGGCGTTACACCAAGCACCTCTTAATGAAAAATCTATCTCATTTACCCTTTTGTGAATCATGTGTTTGCAGTAAAATTATATAACAACATTTTCCTTTAACCAATCACAAAAGTATTGCTCCCCTTGAACTTATTCATATAGATATATGGGGACCTACACCAATCATATCTCACACAGTACATGTAAACCCCATTCTCTCGTAAGAAGGAACTGGAAAATTTGGAGTGAAATCTGAGGATCTAAGTGAACCAAAATTGGTAAATAGGGTCAAAACAGAAATTTGGAAAATCCCAAGTGGCTAAAAAATCTCCAAAAAAAATCATGGGAAAGAACCATGAAGTGAATTGGATGTGAAAATCAGACCGGTTCAGGGTGAATCGGACCAGAACCGAATTGAACCGTGAAGAATTGATTCAAATATTCATTTTTCTAGGTGGCTTTATAATACAAAATTGGAAAATTGAAGCCACCATTAGATAGCAAATGAATTTATAAATTTTTAATTTCTGGAAAACTAGACAAATTGGGCCTGAACTGGCCAATTTTCTATTTCGAGTAAGCAGACCCGGTCAGACCGGGCTGATCAACGGTCCAACTGGTCAACGGACCGCTGCTAGGTCAGCGCCTAGTGAGCAAATGTGACCAATCAACACACAACATGTGGTGAAGTGCGCCTAGTCAACTGCTCAGTCAGCGCCTCGAAGCGCTGGCCAACCCGACCATTTGAGGGTTTATAAAACCTTAGAAAAGAACCTTAAGACAAATTAGAAGAGAAAAACTAGACTGGTTCAGATGAACTGGATCTCATCAGAACACCAAAGTTAAGTGTGCTATATAAAGAGCTCACCCCATTCATCCTCCCCATACTTGAACACTTCTCTCTCTCTCTCTCTCTCTACGACTCCATTTCCTAATGAAGCTCAAACCAGAGCTTCGACTTGGGCATATTTCTTAACCTCAGAAGGAGAGGTCGGACTCTTTAGACTTTGAGGGAAGTTAGCTATCTAATAGAAAACTCCAGTCGATTAGAGGATCGCCGAAGAAGCATCGACATAATCAAACAGTGAAACAGCTCTAATAGATCGAAGCTACCCTATTTCGGTTGAGCTGAAATCAGCCAATTCGAGCCCTCCTCAGGCCAAACCAAGCCCTCCCTACACTTCCTCAGCCCTTCCATGAAAGAATTAGGACTGAAAGGTAAGCCAATTCGGCTCCCCTCTACAATTGTCGATCGGTGTTAGAGAGAGAGTCAACCGAATTTCAATGATAGAATTCTAATCCAATTCTTCATAAATTGATGTCATTCTTGATCCTAGGAGGAACCTCAAGAGGAGAGCTAACTGCCCAGATAGAAAGCTCAGACTACCATGCCCTCACTGGTGAGCAATCGAAGCTTTCTCTCTCTACAGTCTATTTTCTGGCGAAACTCCGTTTGAGCTCGTTTCGGCATGAAAACTTGCGATTCAAAGTGCTATTGAATCGTATTAAGATGTAGAATCTCAATTTTAACTTCAATTTCAACAATTAGATGTGTTTGATAGGTCAATTTGATAAAATCAAATTCGGTTGTGTTGAGGAGTTGAAATTGGGTAAAAATTAGAGATTTTCAAAAATTCGAAGGACCGAGATGCAATTTTATAAAATTGAGGGTCAATTGGGCATGATAAAAATGTTAGAGAGGCCAATTGAGGGATTTTAGAATTTTTGGGGTGAAACTTACCATTTTTGTAAAGGAAGGGCAAAATGGTAATTTTGGAAAAGTTGGGGGACCAAATTAGAAATTTGGGAAATTAAACCCCTTTTTGTGAATTTGAATAAATTGAGGTCCTAAGATAAATTTAAAAATTTTTGGGACTCAATTTGAGGAAAACCCGACATTAGGGACTAAAAGTTAAAGAAAAATAACTTTAGGGACCTAATTGCAAATAAATAGAAAGTTTAGTTTTCTCATTCATTTAGAATGAATGAAGGCTATTAGGCCAATGGATAATAAACAAGAATGTTCATATCGTGTAGGAATACGAAGTATCGGGAATGCCAGCAAGGACAAGCTCGCGTGAATACAAGAAATTGGTCGAGTGGAATTCACTAAATTAACGGATGAGTGGTATTTTATATCATATCCGGTTGGGAATGAAAAGTACCTTGAAATGAAAAACCCACTATTTAGAGGTATTTTAAACATCATAATTTAGAGAAGTGATGTGAAAATCATGCGGAAAAACTAATTACTGGTCGTAAGTATATCATACTCGGTTGATATGATGAAACTTCCTCATAGTAAGTGGAAAACCCGTTCATTGGTTATGAGCGGAGATGTCCTCATACTCGGTTGGTATAATAGATAGTTGAAAATAAATTTGATCGGAAGTGCTCTCCCCTGACTGTGTGCCAATGCTTAAACGATTTGGGAGACCTTCTTGATGGGAGCTCGAATAGCTCTTATAGGATGGGGGCCTCGGTTTTGGAACTTAGGGGCTATTATGCCCGGTTTTGAAAATCTTGACCAAGTGGTTCATAGGCTAGTGGGCACGAGTAGGTGCTTGTAAACAAACATGAGATATGTGTCATAAAACTTTAATAATGAATATTTTGTCCATGGTACCAAGACAGGACTGACATATTCAGTCAACTAGCGGAAGTGTGACATGACAGGTCTCCAGACTAGTCAAGACAAACAACTATAGGTTGAGTTGAAGGTCAGGGACGTTGGACTAGTGGCACCACAGATTATATGGCATGATAAAAAAATACTGATTGTGCATACACTATGATTACGGGACTATCAAGATGCCTAAGAGGGGTAGTGATGCGTCCTAAAGACCCTGGATGACTTGGTGAGTATAAGGGCAGTTCGCCGTACCAGGTGAATGTGCAAAATTTGGAGTGGCACTAAGCGCATGAGATCGGGGTGGGGACAGGATGAGGTATCTGTCCTCATACGGACATGGAGAATTGATTTCGAGATTGAGGGTCGAATGTCGCGTACATCCACTCATTATCAGGGTAGAAGTGGACGTGCTTCTATCTAGGTGGCCGGTAAAGTCGCCCCAACGTCACAAGTGGGTTTAGTGGATGTACTGGCTTGCGAATGTGTGTTTTACCTTCATGATGAAGGATGTGTGTTGGGTGATGACACACCGTGATTAATAAGAAATGGTGGTAAAAACCGAGATTTGAAATGAAAGGTATTTTGAAAGAAAGGAGTCTGGCACACTCCAGTACTAATATTTTTCCTAAAAGTTAAAAGTTTTAAAAACCCATTCACTGAGTAGTCGTACTCACCCCCTCCCTTATATCCGTTTTAGGAAATTTTAGAAAGCCTACCTTTAAGACCATCAACTAAGACGCCTGTGAGACAGATATGATAAATTTAAAATATTATGCAGTTTTGATTTATGTTATTCTAGGAAAAGGTGCAGGTTTGAAGGACGTCTTACTCTTTACAGTTTATAATAAAGGGAAACCATTTAATAAACCGGGAGAGTGGCGAGTTGATCACGGGGATCCGACCAAATAGGGTCAGGGTGAGACATCAACACATGGCAGAGCCATGTCGGATTACCTCAGCCAATCAAAGGCTAACACGTGGCAGTGGTAATGTGTGTCAGGTGGGAAATTTGATGCATTTAAATCAACAAATCAGAGGATGCCACGTGTCATAGTCAATGGCTAACCGAACATGGTCAGCAGCCACGTAGGAACAAATGGCCAATGGGAGGTCACCACATGTTCGATTAGTGAGTCAAAGGCTGACTAGGAAGCCACTTCAACAAAGCCAAGCAATCATGGAGTGCCACGTGGCAAGTCCACACATGCGAAGCTTGCACGCGCAACATAGTGTTGTCTTCAACCTTCCACCTGAGCGGATAAGACCTATAGCTTGACTACCATAATTCAGGTGACCTGAAAATTATCTCGCCATAGCCATAAATGGGAGAGATTGAGACTGAGTGATTGATGAATGGATACGTCTATCAATCCCTGAGATCCCTATATAAAGAGCTAATCCCCATTCGTCCTCCTCATCCCTCAAATGCCTTGAGAAGAAGTGCTTAGTTTCCCGACGAAGCTCAAACTAGAGCTCCAACTTGGGCACTTTTCTCCACCTCAAAAAGCAAATTCAAGTTCTTTGGAATCTTGAGGAAGTTAGCTACACGACTACGTACTCCATTCAGCCTGAGGATCACCGGAGAAGAACCGGCGAGCTTGCATAGTACCTTCGCTCCTTCGGCAGTCCACAAACAATGCTGGTTAAGCTCAATTCGAGCCACTCCTGAACCAACTCCGGCCAAACTAAGCTCCCCTGACCACCCTATAGGAGTCCCGACCTTTCCTAAACTGAGTTGGTAAGTCTCCTCCACTTCCCTTTGCTGGAATTCACTATTCACAATCGATTTTACCTGAAAACTAAGTTGAGAAATTCACACTGATCATGCCACTAATTGAGGCACAGTTTGATCCAGGGAGGATCCCCAAGAAGAGAGCAATTTTGTGGAATCAAAAGCTCCGATCATCGGTGTAAACCCCATCTCTGGTCATAGTAAAGTCGGACTTGGAAATCTAGAAATTTTCGAAAGAAAATCAATGATATAAGTGAACTGGAATGGGTAAAGATGGATTGAAACAAAAATTTGGAAAATTCCAAGTGGACAATAGGTCCCAAAAATCATGGAAGAGAACCATGAAGTAGGTTGGATGGGAAAACCAGACCGATTTAGGGTGAACCAGCCTGAACTGGATTGAACCATGAGGAACCGATTCAAAGATTCATTTTTTGTTTGGCTTAAAAATGTCAAAATGGAAAATTGAAGCAATCATCATATAGAAATTGAATTTAGAAGAATTATTTTTTGTAATTTTTATAAAATCGATTGAATCAGGCCTGAACCGACCGATTTTTTATTTTGGGTCACTGAACCCGGTCAGACCGTACCGGTCAACAGTCCAGTCAGTCAACAGACCACTACCACACTAGTGCCTAGTTAGTAGGTGCGACCAATCAGTGTGCAACGTGTGGTGAAGTGCCCCCAGTCAGTCGCTTAGTCAGCACCTGGAAGCACTGACCAATAAGAAGGCGACATGTGTACTCGGTCAACGGTCGGAAGAGAAGAATCCACGTCAACAAAGACCGACCAATAGGTGAGCAACACGTGTCTTTAGTCAATAATTAATGTTGAAGAAGTGTCAACAACAAGGCTGACCAATGAGAAGCTAACATGTGGTAAGGAGGCCACACCAGCATTCATCAAGCATGTCAGAGAAATGACTGACCAATCAGAGGTTAACATGTGGCAGAGCCACGGATGACCTCAGCCAATCAGAGGCTAACAAGTGGCAATGACACTGTGCGTTAGGAGGGAAATCTGATGTATTTAAATCATCCAATCAGAGGATGCCACGTGTCATGGTCAGTAGCTAGCGACCAATAGGAGGCCGCCATGTGTCTAGTAAGCGAGTCAAAGGCTGACTAGGCTACTAACTAGGAAGCCACATCAGCAAAGCCAGCCAATCATAGAGCGACACATGGAAAATTCACACATGCAAACCTCACACGCGCGGAGTAATGTCATCTTCAACCTTAGACTGAAGGCAGCCCGTGAGCGTTGGAATGGAGACTAGATCTCCCATGCCTGGAAAATACGACTCAGCTGCTAGAATAGGGTGAGTCAAATGCCGACTGGTAGCCTTGTCGGTTGCCAAGGCCCTATGTAAGGAGCACCCTTCCACTCGACCTTCCCATTGCTCGGGTGACCCTGGTAAACAGTCCCACTTTCCGGTGAAGTGTAGACAAAAGCTCTGGTGTTGGACATTTTCTCAACCTAAGGAGCTCTAGTTGGTGGCAAAAGAACTAGGGAGAATCCTCTAACTACCCGCCCCCTTAGGTTTTAGCTCTATTGCGGCCGTGGGGGTGTTAGGGATACTTGGTTTGGCCAGGGGAAGGTTGAACTTGGCCGAACTCAGCTCAGCCAAAATAGGGTAGCTTCGGTTCGTCGGAGGTGCTTCCTTGTTTGATTATGTCAGCGCTTCTTCGACGGTCCTATGGTCAAAAGGAAGATGCTATCAAGTAGCTGACTTTCCTTAGAGTCTGTAGGACCCGACCTTAGCTTCTAAGGCTGAGAAAAATGCCTATATCGGAGCTCTAGTTCGAGCTTCACCAGAAAATGGAGCAATTGAGAGAGAATGGAGATTTGTGTTGTGTGGAGGATGAATGGAGAGTAGCTCTTTATATAGGAAGCTTGAGGACTCTCTACTCGACAACTTTTCATTTTGGTCGAGCGTATCCTTGCCCTGAAATAGCCTAATCGGAGCTGATATTCCCTCACCGGTGTTATCCATTTTCTACATTAATTAACAGTGATGTCATCTAGAGGAAGAAGATGACACTATTCTGAACTGGACCGGATCGGTTCGACTGTGTTCAAGGCGAAAATCAGCCGTTTCAGGCCCAATTCGACCAGTTTTCTCTAAATTAAAATTTTCTAAATTCATCTATATTTATTCTCTATCTAATGGTGGCTTCAATTCCCCAATTTGAATATTTTAAGCCACCTAGAAAAATGAATTTATCAACCTGTTTAAGTATGGTTCAAACCAGTCCAGGTCTGGTTCACCCTAAACCAGTCTAGTTTTCTCTTCCCAATTGACCCAATGTTCCTTTCCATGCTTTTTATGACTCTTTGAGTCACTTGGAATTTGTCGATTTCCCATTTTATCCTTTCACTATCGATTAAGGTTCATGAACGAGCTCAGTTTTCTCTTTTGAGTTGATCAGTTCTTTTCCCGGTTTTCTTATCATTAAAGGACGGTGTTTACATGCAGTCTCCAAGTAAGTCATGTTCGCCTTCATTCGTTTAAGTTCAAAAATTCTAGAGAGAGAAAATAGTTAGAGTTTACTGATCAAATTCCCCTTGCCTAGGGTACCAATTGGGGGAATTTCGATCCTTGAACGATTCTCATGGCTAGGGTCAACTCCACAAATTTGATGCTCTGACAACTGCCCCTCTACCGGTAAGAACTTGAAGCTCTCTCTCTCTCTCTCTCTCTCTAAGTTCAATTTTCTAGCAACGCTCCATTTGAGCTCATTTCGGGTCCAAAAACGCTAACTCAAAGCATAGGCAGGTCATGAGAGGTAGAAAAATCGATTAGTGGCATGCTTGGAGGAAATTGAATTGGTTTTGACTTTCAATTTGAAGAAATTTGATCTCGGAACAAAAGGAGGCGAATTGGAGAAGAAAGTTGTGGAATATTTGGGGATTTTTGAAATTAAAGGCCCTATGTACAATTTCCGGAGAAATTGAGGACTAATGAGAATTTTCAAAGAAATGGGGGCCAATTGGTCATTTTAGGGAATTTTGGGGTCAATTTGGTAATTTTTGGAAAAATTAGGGGCAATTCGGTAATTTTTGAAATCTCATGGACCAAATGAAAATTTAAAGGAAAGTTGAGGGAAATGGGGACCTAATCATAAGTAGGGAATAAATTAAGGACTCTAGTGCAAATGCCCGAGAATATGAGATCCTTCATGACAACCTCTTATAATAATGTTCAAACCATGTAGATTTGGGTATTCGAGGACTAGTGTGGAGAAATGCGACACAAATTGGGACCGGTCAGACGAGCACGTCACTGCCCATCGGGTCAGTGGGTTTAGCATCAAGTCTGGTAGACTAATGAACACTAGTTTTCTAGATTGAAAACCCTTTTCCAGGGTCGTTCTCCCATGATAGGTTGACTACGCTTAAAAATTTTGGGAGACTGTAAACCTCACACTTTTGAGTTAAGGAAAACTGGGAAAAGAACCGGCCAAACCGAGTAAGAAAACTGAGTCATTTTACAAACCCGATCATTTGGAAACAAGTAATTTGGAAATTTACAACTTCCGGGTGATCTAAAGGGTTCATTAAACCTTGAAAAAGAAACTTAAGACAAATTAGAAGAGAAAAACCAAATTGGTTCAGGTGAACGAGATCCCATAAGAACTCTGAAGTTAAGCGTGTTTTCCCATGAGTAGTGTGAGGATGGATGACCTCTTGGGAAGTATGATTTTTTTTGTAACCCGAAATTTCGGTAAAATTTTTTTATGAGAATGTATGCCTTATCATAAATAGAAATATACAAATAATTTAATACATAAATTAAATTATTGGAATTAATACTAATAATTTATCTCAATATTAATACTAGTAATAAATCTCTCCCATTTAATACACAGTTTTACACCTATATAAAGAGGTTATCCCCATTCATTCCTCACACCCGAACACTTCTCTCTCTCTACTGCTTCATTTCTCGGTGAAGCTCAAACGAGAGCTTTGACTTGAACATTTTTCTTAACCTTGGAAGGAGAGGTCGAACTCTTTAGAACTGGGGTGAAGTCAGCTATCTGATAGTAAACTCCAGTCAATCCGAGAATCGTTGGAGGAGCACCGGCATAATGGAACAGTGAAGCAGCTCTGGCGGACCGAACCTACCCTATTTCGGCCAAGCTAAAATTGGCCATTTAGAGCCCTCCTCAGGCCAAACCAATCCCTCCCAACACTTCCTCAGCCCTTCCACGGCCGAATTAGGACCGGAAAGTAAGCCAATTTGGCTCCCCTTTACAATTTCCGATTGATGTTAGAGAGAGAGTTGGCCGAATTTTAATGAAAAAGTTCTAATCCAATTCAGCATCAATTGATACAATTCTTGATTCTAGAATTAACCTTAGGATGAGAGCTATCTGCCCAGATCAAAAGCTTGGACCGCCACGCCCTCACCGGTGAGTAATCGAAGCTTTCTCTCTCTATAGTCTATTTTCTGGCGAAGCTCCGTTTGAGCTCGTTCCGGCGTTAAAACTCGCGATTCAAAGTTCTATGGAATCGTATAAAAATGGAGAAATTGAATTTCAACTTCAATTTCAACAATTAGAGGTGTTTGATTGGTCAATTTGATGAAATCAAATTCGGCTGTGTTCGGGGAAATTTTGGGGGAAATTGGGGATTTTCAAAAATTTGAGGGACCGAAATGCAATTTCCTAAAATTGAGGTTCAATTGGGCATAATAAAAATGTTAGAGGGCCAATTGAGAAATTTTAGAATTTTTGGGGTAAAATTTAACATTTTTGTAAAAGAAGGACAAAATGGTAATTTTGGAAAAGTTGGGGGACCAAATTGGAAAATTTGGAAATTAATCCCCTTTTTGTGAAATGGAATAAATTAAGGTCCCTTGATAAATTTTAAAAGTTTCAGGACTCAATTTGAGGAAAAATCAGTATTAGCAACTTAAAGTTTAAGAGAAATAGCTTTAGGGACCTAATTGCAAATAAATGAAAGTTTGACTTTTTCATTCATTCGAAATGAATGAAGGATATTAGGCCAAAGGATAATGAACCGAGATGTTCATATCGTGTAGGAACACGAAGTACCAGGAACGCCAGCAAGGACAAGCTCACATGAATACAAAGAACCGATCTAGTGGAATTCACGGCATTAACGAGTGAGTGGGTTTAATAACATCATACCCGGTTGGGATGATGAGCACAACCTAAAGTTAAAAATCACTTACCGGTTGTGAGTGAGTTTAATAACATAATACCCGGTTAGGATGATGAGCACAACTTAAAGTTAAAAACCACTTACCGGTTGTGAGTGAGTTTACTAACATCATACCCGGTTGGTATGATGAGCACAACTTAAAGATAAAAACCACTTACCAGTTGTGAGTGGGATTTTATATCATACTCGGTTGGGGATGATAAGCACATCGAAATGAAAACCCACTACTATGTAGTAATTCAAACATCACGACTTAGAGTAGTGATGTGAAAACCATGCGAAAAAACTAATTATTGGTTGTATGTAGATCATACCCGGTTGGTATGATGAAACTTCCTCGAAAGAAGTTGAAAACCCATTCATCGGTTATGAATGGAGATGTCCTTATATTGAGTTGGTATAATGGACAGTTGAAAATATAATTTTGTCGGAAGTGCTCTCCCTTGATTGTGTGCCAATGCTTAAACTATTTGGGAGACCTTTTTAATGGGAGCTCGAATAGCTCTTATAGGCCGGGGGCCTCGGTTTTGGAACTTGGGGGGCTAATATGCCCGATTTTGAAAATCTCGTACAGTGGGCCCAAGGCCAGTTGGCACGAGTAGGAGCTCGTAAACAAACATGAATTATATGCCATAAAACTTTAAATAAAGGAATTGTTTGGCCATGGTACCAAGATAGGACCAACATACTCAGTCAACTAGCAACAGTGCAATATGACAGGTCGATGGACCAGTGAAGACAAATAATTGCGGATTGAGTTGAGAGTCGGAGCCGTTGGACCAGTGGCACCACATATTACATGGCTTCATAAGAAAACATTATTTGTGCATGCACTGTGAGTAAGGGACCATCAAGACGCCCAAGAGGGGTAGTGATGCGTCCTAAGGGCATTGGACGACTTGGTGAGTATAAGGGCAGTTTGTCGTACTAGGTGATCGTGCAAAATTTGGAGTAGCACTAAGCGCATGAGATCGGGGTGGGGACGGGATGAGGTCTCTATCCTCATATGGACATGAAGAATTTATTCCGGGAATGAGGGTCGGATGTCTCGAACATCCACTTATTCTCAAGGTAAAAGTGGACGTACTTCTATTCGGGTTACCGATAAAGTCGCTCCGAAGCCACAAGTGGGTTCAGTGGTCATGCTGACCTACGAATGTGTGTAACCTTCATGATGAAGGATGTGTATTGGTGATGACACACCATGGTTAAAAAGAAATGGTGATAAACCTGAGATTTCAAATGAAATGGTTTTGAAAGAAAGGAGTCTAACACACTCCAATAATAAATGTTTTCTTAAAAGTCTAAACTTTTGAAAACCCATTAACTGAGTAGTCGTACTCACCCCTCTCTTATATTCCTTTTAGGAGATTTCGGAAAGCCTACCCTTAAAGACCATCAACTAAGATGCTTGTGATACAGGTATGATAAATCTAAATTATTATGCAGTTTTGTTTATGTTATTCCTGGAAAAGGTGCAGGTTTAAAGGACATCTTACTCTTTACGGTCTATAATAAGGGGAAACCCTTTAATAAACTAGGAGAGTGGCAGGTTCATCATGGGGATCCGACCATGAACCGTCTTGGTTCATAATCCGGTTCATTTGAACCGGTCTAATATTTCTCTTTCAATTTGTCCTAAGGTTCTTTTCCAAGGTTTTGTGAACTCTTTGGATCACTCAGGAGTTGTAAATTTCCAAATTTCCCGTTCTCTAATGATCGGGTTTGTGAACCAGTTCGGTGTTTCTCACTTGATTTGACCAATTCTTTTCTCAGTTTTCCTTAACTCAAAAGGGCGGGGTTTACAACTCTCCCCTCCATTTAGGAGTTTTGTCCCCAAAACTAAATCAGCATTTTTCATTCTAGAATAACCTTCCTTAATGTTAACTTGAACATGTTAATGCTTCGATAATTCTTCCACTTAGACCACTTTAAATTATGCGATTCAGGAAGTTCCTATCCTTTACATTGTTTTTACTCCTTCCATGGAGTTTAGTATGTCTTGCCCGTGAGTTTCAAAGGTATTTTCCCTAGGTTCAATTCTTCCTTTGCTTAGGGCAAGATTTTTCTCCTTGAGATTCTTACTCAAAATCTCCGGATTGGGAGTTCCAAGAAGCCCAATCATTATTGTGTCTAGTTATTCATTGTATAGTTGAAACTCTTAGCTCGATGTTCTTTTGAGCAACACATACTTGTTCTTCATAGGGTTTGGAGTTATTACCTCTTCATCCAATTTTGACATTTCCTTCATCCATCATTTATTACAACTTCGATCAAAATTATATCTAACCTTGTCACGTCTACCAACTGTGTCACGCCCCGATCCGGTTTGGTCGGATCCCAGTGATCATCACACATGCGCAAGTCAGTATCACTACTGAACCCGCTAGTGGCTACGGAGCGTCTTTTCCTGCCATCTGTATAGAAGTACGACCACTTCTACCTTGGGAATGAGTGGATGTACGCGACATCCGACCCACAATCCTGAAATCGCTTCTTCGTGTCCATATGAGGACAGAGACCTCATCCTGTCCCCACCCCGGTCTCATGCACTTTGTGCTACTCCAAATTTCGCACAGACACCTAGAACGACAATCTGCCCTTATACTCACTGGGCCGTCCAGGGCCCTTAGGACACATCACTACCCCTCATGGGCGTCTTGATGATCCCGTACTCATGTGCATGCACAAACAAAGTTTTCTTAAATTACCATGTAATATGTGGTGCCATTTGTCCCAACGGTCCCGACCTCCAACTCATACTAGTTGACTGAGTATGTCGGACCTGCCTTGGTACCATGGCCAAACAATTCACTTATTAAGTTTTAATGGCACACACACACACACACACACACACACACACATATATATATATATATATATCATGTTCTTTTACGAGCTCTTGCCTGTGTCCATTGGCCTATGGCTCACTGTTCGAATTTTTCAAAAACAGGGCATTTTAGCCCTAAAGTTCCAAAACTGAGGCCCCTAGCCTATAAGAGCTATTCGAGCTCTCGTCAAGAAGGTCTCCCAAATAGTTTAAGCAATTGCACACAGTTAGGGGAGAACACTTCCGACAAAATAGGTTTTCACTATCCATTATACCAACCGGTATAAGGACATCTCCGTTCATAACCGATGAACGTGTTTTCAACTTCCTTCGAGGAAGTCTCATCATACCAACCAGGTATGATCTACTTACAACCGGTAAGTAGTTTTTTTCGCATAATTTTCACATCACTTTCTCTAAGTGGTGATGATTAAAATACCACTAAACAATGGGTTTTTATACCGAGGTACTTATCATCCCCAACTGGGTATGATATATAATCCCACTCACCCGATAGTGCAGTGAAATTCCACTTAGTCGGGTTCTGTCCTTAGCAAGCTGGACCTCGATTGGCATTCCCGATGTCTCATTCTCCTACATGAGATGAACATAATTGTTCATTATTCTTTTGCCCAATAGCCCTCATTCGTTCCAAATGAATGATAAAACTCAACTTTACATATATTTGCAATTAGGTCCCTAAAGTTAATTTTCTTTAACTTTAAGTTCCTATTGCCGAGTTTTTCCTAAATTCGAGTCCCGAAACCTTTAAAATTTATCTTAGGACCTCAAATTATTTGATTTCACACAAAGGGGTTTAATTTCCCAAATTTTCAATTTGGTCCTTCAATTTTCCCAAAATTACCATTTTACCCCTTCTTTAGAAAAATGGTAAAATTTTGCCCCCAAAATTCTAAAATTTATCAATTGACCCTCTAATATTCTTATCATGACCAATTAACCCTCAATTTTAAAAATTACATTTTTGGTCCTTCAAATTTCCAAAAATCCCCAATTTACCCAACTTTTTTTTCCAATTTCAACTCTTCAACACTGCCAAATTTGATTTCATCAAATTGATCAATCAAACACCTCGAATTGTTGAAATTGGAGTTGAAATTGAGTTCCTACATGTTCATACGATTCTAAGGTACTTTGAATCACAGATTTTAATGCTGGAACGAGCTCAAACGGAGATTCATCGGAAAACAAACTATAAAGAGAAAAATCTTTGATTTCTCACTGGTGAGGGCGTGGCGATGGTGCTTTCAAATCTGGGCAGATAGCTCTCCTCCAGAGGTTCTTCCTAGGATCAAGGATGACATCAATTGATGTCGAATTAGAGTAGAATTTCTTCATTGAAATTCAATCGACTCTCTCTCTCTAACAACGATTTGAAATTGTAAAGGGAAACTGAATTAGCTTACCTTTCGGTCCTAATTCGGCCGAGGAAGGACTGAGTAAGTGTTGGTAATGCTTGGTTTGGCCTGAGGAGGGCTTGAAATGGCCGATTTCAGCTTGACCAAAATAGGGTAGCTTCGGTCCGCTGGAGCTACTTCACTATTCCATCATGCCAGCGCTTTTCCAACGATTCTCGGATTGACTGGAGTTTGCTACCAGATAGTTGTCTTCTCCCCGTTTCTAAAGAGCCCGACCTTTGTTCAAGTCGAAACTCTAGTTCGAGCTTCACCGGGAAGTGTTAAGGTGTGAAGAGAATGAAATGGGGATGACCTCTTTATATAGGCGTAAAACCCGTGTATTAAATGGGCGAGATCTATTATTAGTATTAATATTGCCATAAATTATTGGTATCAATTCTAATAATTAAATTTCAGTATTAATTCCAATAATTTAATTTCAGTATTAAATTATTTGTATTAATTCCAATAATTTAATTTAGGTATTAAATTATTGATATTAATTACAATAATTAAATATATATATTAATTTATGGCTATTTATGATAAGCCTTGCATAAAAAATTTTTACCGAAATTTCGGGTTACAAAAAAATCATACTTCTTAGAAGGTCACCCATCCTCACACTACTCTAAGGCAAGCACGCTTAACTTTGAAGTTCTTATGGGATCTAGTTCACCTAAACCAATTTGATTTTTGTTTTCTAATTTGTCTTAAGTTTCTTTTCCAAGGTTTAATGAATCCTTTGGATCACCCGAAAGTTGTAAATTTCCATATTGCTTATTCCCAAATGTAAACCGGCTTGGTTTTCTTATTCGGTTTGACCGGTTCTTTTCCCAATTTTTCTTAACTAAAAAAATGTGGGTTTTACAAACTGGCTCTTCCTTACTTGAGTCACCTTTTCCTCAAGCTGTTGGTCTTACATACCCCTTATAGTCATGACATTTTCCTAGAACTTATCTCTATCTAGTATATTTCTAGAGTACTTCCTTGATGATTGTTCTAATCCTTTCAACCTTTCAGGGATCGTATAACTTCATCACTCTTTCCGTTTGGTAGTATTCCTCAACTACCTTCATCGTTATTCCCTCATCCATCTTCCCTTTGACGTCTTGTCTCACATAACCATGTAAATTTCTCTTACCTACTTGTCCTTTCCAAACTTCTTAATTACGTCTTTCCAATTCCAATCATGCGAGGATTTTTTTTCCTTTCTTATATACTTCTTCTTCTTTAGTGGCATCCTTTATTCAATGACTTTCCTTTTTTTCTTAATCCACTCTTATTTACTCATGACCATTTCATGATTAATTATTTTGAGCTGACCCCTTTTGGTCTATGTGTCGATTGTTTTGTTTGGGGTGTTCCCTTCTTACGGATTCATCCTATATTGTATCCCTTAAAGTAGAGACTTTCATCTTAGGAGCTACATGCTCAACCTTCTTACAATTCTTTGAAGGTTTTTTCCTATATTTCCTTACACCTCCTTCTATATTGAGGCATTTGTCTGCTTTGAATCCTTCATTATCTTAAATTTCCATTTCATTCCTTATTCCTTATCTAAGGAACTTCTAATTATTAGTCTTATTTTGTGTACTCCATTCTATGCCCAGTCGTCCACTCCTTTCTTACTTGTACTACATCTTTTGATGTTATCTTCCTACTTACTCGTTCCTTGGATTTAATTTACTTCTTAGGCCCTCATGAATACTTTTCCTTGGTACTTGATCTTTCCGTCTCAATCAGCATTTCATTAGTGAGCTTATCTTTCTTTCCATTTCGGTTGGTTCCATTTCCTCTTAGTTGGGATACGTATACCTTTCTAGGACTTCCTTCCATGGTAGGATTCTTTCCCTTTCTCCCAAAATTCCTTTTTCATTCGTTCTTTGGAAGTATCTAATCATTACATGACATCATTTGATGTTGTCCTTCTTATGCACCCTTTATGGGAAATCTAGCCGTATGTCCTTGTACCATTCCCTTAATTCTACTTGTATCATGCGCAAGTTTTCTTACATGGGAAAGGTTCAAATATGGTTTGTTTCAAGACCTCTTTGTGCGAGGCTTACTTAATCTTCTACTGGCTTTGAGTTTGGTCGTCAATTTGGTCTTGGTTATTAATCTCTTTAAGGATTTCCTCCATCCTTCTTTTCCAAATGTTTGGCCTTTCCATCTTTCCTTTCTTTACTATATTTTATCTATGACCCTCATGAGGGTTGGTTCGTTACCTGTCTAGCTTCTACTATTCACCTTGTCTAATTCTCTTGAGGCAATTGTCTCTCGAGTCTCCTTATCCTTAATAACCATCCCATTACCCCTTTTAGGGTGTATTCCTTACTACCTCCCGGTCCTCCCTAGGGTGTCATTCATTCTCCTTGACCATCTTGTTGTTACGGTTTGCTTACTTCTGCTATGTTGGTCTAAAACTCCAATTTGACTTCTCTACTTTTTCCAAAGAAAGGTGTACTTGAAATCTCAAGACATATCATTTGTTGTCAAATGCTCGGCTTGTCTTCTTTTGTGAATGCACTCCCTTCTTTGCTCCTAAATTGTTGGAAATTTCTTCTTTAAGGGGGAGTTGTCTTCAACTACCTTTTGTTTTTTTTGGTGGTTTTATCGAGGTCCTACCTTTAGCCCTTTTTCCTTCCTGCCACTTTGCTAAGATCTTGAAGAGCTTCCTCCATTCTATGGTTGAATTTACGAGTAGGAGTCGTGTTTCTTGGGATGGTATCCTTTCAGATTTCCTATAGTTGTGGGGTTGTTATTCTTGGAAAGTATTATTCTAAATCCTAGTAGGATATTTCCTTTGCACCTTGTAATAGGTTGTTTCCTTATTTTGTTATTACTCTAGGGGTTCTTGACAGTTTTCTTGTCATGCCTTCTTTTCCTAATAATTTCCTTGATTCATTTCTTGATCATTGGTCTTCGTGGTGTCTATGGTATCATGGTTTTGTTGGGTTACTTTTCTTGGGGCCATCTTTCCTAGAAAGATCACATCCTTTGAGAGACAGGGTTTTAGGAATTTTGAGTACTTTATTAATAGAGTAGTACAATATGTTGGGGGGTTTTAGCCCTATTACAGAAAATGGTCATGAAATAAATAAGGAGCTACGAGATTCTTAATAAGCATCCTCCTAGGTAAGGTTATACGCCCTTTGATGGCATTTATGGATTCATGCTTGGCTTCCTTCGTACTAAGAGTTGTGACCTCAATAGGTCCTAGCACCATCCTCCTGGATACTTCCCCATTTGGACTTTTGAGACTTCTACCATGCCTCAGGCATTGGGAAGCTTCTAGGGTTGTCTTTGTACAAGGACAGGGTATTGAGTGGAGTCATTCCTAGTTTTCTTTGTTCCTCTCCTAGGAGCCATCTAAAAAATTTTAAGATCAATCCTATTAGTTACTATATTTTCTAATCTTGATTATGTATTCGAGGAAACAGGCTCTGATACCACTCAAGTTGTCATGCCCCAACTCGATTTGGTCGAATCCCCGTGAGCAACCTGCCATTCTCCCGGTTTATTAAGGGTTTCTTTTTTTTTTAACTTGGAAGGAGTAAGGCGTCCTTTAAACTTGTACCTTTCCTGGAATAACATAAATCAAAACTACATAAAATTTTAACTTTACATACCTGTCTTGGAGGAGTAACTAACATGAGGTCTTGGGTAG
This sequence comes from Trapa bicornis, assembly GCA_030064425.1. Lineage (NCBI taxonomy): Eukaryota > Viridiplantae > Streptophyta > Magnoliopsida > Myrtales > Lythraceae > Trapa > Trapa bicornis. The sequence goes on from CM057752.1 coordinate 18,813,561, forward strand.
GGTTTCCTTGGTAACCTGAAAGGGATATAAGGGAAGAGGTGAGTACAATGACTCAGTGACAGGGTTTTTCAAAATTTATCTTTTAGGAAAAAAAGGTTTGATTCAGAGTGTGCTAGACTCCTTATTTTCTTTAAAAAAAATATTTCATTCTCAACTTTGGTTTTTGTATCTGTAAACCCCCCCTTTTGAGTCAAGGAAAACCGGGAAAAGAACCGGTCAAATCGAGTAAGAAAACTGAACCGGTTCAGGTACCTAATCAATTGGAAATTTACAACTCCTATGTGATCCAAAGGATTCATAAAAACCTTGGAAAAGAACCCGAGAACAAATTGGAAGAGAAAAATCAGACCGGTTTAGATGAATCGGATCCAATTGGATTGAACCAGTTTTTGAATCGGAACCGATAGAGAAAGAGCAAACAGGGAAATTTATGGATCCCTTGTGGCCCGAAGAGATTTATAAACGTTGGGAAGGAATATTAGAATAAAGTTGGAGAGAAAGACCATATCAGTTCGGGTGAACCGGACCCGAACCGGATTAAATCAATTTAAGGACCGAGTTAGTTTATGAACCATAATTGATAAAGAGATGGTAAACCGAGAATTTTATGGACCCTAAGTGACCCAAGGAGTCAAAAAAGACATGGAAATGGACTCATGAAGGAATTGGGAATGAAAACCAAACCAGTTCAGGTGAATCGGATTCGAACCGGTTTGGACCGGTTTGAACCACTATTGAACTGAATCCTAAATTCATTTTTCTATATCATTTAAATAATTCAAATTTGAGATTTGAGGGCCCCATTGGATAGAAAATGAATTTAGAAAATTTTTATCTTTGAAAAACTCGGTTGAATGATGGGTGAACCGACCAGTTTAAGCTTTGAACCCAGTTCGGACCGGTACGGTCCGATTTGGAACAGTATCATTTTCTTCCTCAGGATGACAACACTGTTCACTCGCCAGAAAATTGAAGCAGTGCCGGCGAAGAACAAACGCTTCCATTTGGTATGTTTCAGGTCTTCAATGCCAATTATAATGGTGCCAAACGGACGGCCAACGGGTCCCCGAACTCCCTATATAAAGAGCCCCTCTCCATTCGTTCTCTCCACACCTAAAAAGCTCACTTTCTCTCAGTTACTTAGTTTTTTGGTGAAGCTCGACCTAGAGCTCCGATATGGGCACTTTTCTGAGCCAAACAATGTGAGGTTAGGTTCTTTAGAACCTTGGAGAAGTCAGCTATAAGCCTGTAGTCTCCGTTTGCTCCGAGGGCCGCCGAAGAAACGCTGGCATGATGAAACAGTGAAGCAGTTCTGGTAGACCGAAGCTGCCCTATTTCGGCCGAGTTGAAATCGGTTATTTTAAGCCCTCCCACGGCCGAATTAGGACTGAAAGGCAAGCCAATTCAGCTCTACTCTACAATTTTCGGCCGGTGCTAGAGAGAGAACCGACAAAATTTCAATGATAAAATTCTAACTCAATTCAGCATCAATTGATGCGATTCCTGATTCTAGGATGAACCTTAGAATTAGAGCTATTTGCTCAGATCAAAAGCTCGAACCGTCGTGCCCTCACCGGTGAGTAATCGAAGCTTTCTCTCTTTACAGTTTATTTTCTGGCAAAGCTCTGTTTGAGCTCGTTCTAGCGTTAAAACTCGTAATTCAAAGTTCTATGGAATCGTATGATCATGGAGAAACTCAATTTAAACTTCAATTTCAACAATTAGCGGTGTTTGATTGGTAAATTTGATGAAATCAAATTTGGCTGTATTAAAGTGTTGGAATTGGACGAAAAATTGGGGGAAATTGGGGATTTTTGAAAATTCGAGGGACTGAAATACAATTTCCTAAAATTGAGGGTCAATTGGGTATGATAAAAATGTTAAAGGGCCAATTGAGAAATTTTAGAAATTTGGGGTGAAACTGACCATTTTTGTAAAGGAAGGGCAAAATGATAATTTTGGAAAAGTTGGGGGACCAAATTGGAAATTTGGAAAATAAATCCCCTTTTTGTGAAATGGAATAAATTGAGGTCCAATGATAAATTTTAAAAGTTTTGGGACTCAATTTGAAGAAAAACGGCATTAGGGACTTAAAGTTAAAGAGAAATAACTTTAGGACCTAATTTCAAATAAATGAAAGTTTGACTTTCTCATTCATTTAGAATGAATGAAGGTTATTAGGCCAAAGGATAATGAACCGAGATGTTCATATAGTGTAGGAACATGAAGTACCGGGAACGCCAACAAGGACAAGCTCGCATGAATACAAAGAATTGGTCTAGTGGAATTTACTATATTAACGGGTGAGTGGGTTTACTAATATCATACCCGATTGGGATAATAAGCACAATTTAAAGTTAAAAACCACTTAGCGGTTGTGAGTGAGAATTTTATATCATACCCAGTTGGGGATGATAAGAACATTGAAATAAAAACCCACTACTATGTGATATTTTAAACATCACAACTTAGAGGAGTGATGTGAAAACCATGCAGAAAAACTACTTATGGGTTGTAAGTAGATCATACCCGATTGGTATGATAAAACTTCCTCGAAGGAAGTTAAAAATCCGTTCATCGGTTATGAACGGAGATGTCCTTATACCCGATCGATATGATGGACAATTGAAATCATATTTTTATCAGAAGTGCTCTCCCCTAACCGTGTGCCAATGCTCAAATGATTTGGGAGACCTTCTTGACGGGAGCTCGAATAGCTCTTATAGGCCGGGGGCCTCGATTTTGGAACTTAGGGGCTAATATGCTCGATTTTGAAAACCTCGTATAGTGTGCCTAAGGCCAGTTGGCACGAGTAGGAGCTCGTAAACAAACATGAATTATATGTTATAAAACTTTAAATAAAGGAATTGTTTGGCCATGGTACCAAGATAGGACCGACATACATAGTCAACTAGCGGCAGTGCAACATGACAAGTAGACGGACCAGTCAAGAGAAACAACTGCGGGTTGAGTTGAGAGTTGGGGCCGTTGGACCAGTGGCACCACAGATTATATGGCATAATGAGAAAATATTGATTGTGCATGCACTGTGAGTACGGTACCATCAAGATGCCCAAGAGGGGTAGTGATGCATCCAAAGGGCACTGAACGACCTGGTAAGTATAAGGGCAGTTCATCATACTAGGTGACCGTGCAAAATTTGGAGTAGCACCAAGCGCATGAGACCGGGGTGAGGTCTCTGTCCTCATACGGACACAAAGAATTGATTTCGAGATTGATGGTTGGATGTCGTGAACATACATTCATTCTCAGGGTAGAAGTGGACGTACTTCTATCTGGGTGGCCGGTAAAGTCACTCCGAAGCCACAAGTGGGTTCGGTGGACGTACTGACCTGCAAATGTGTGTTTAACCTTCATGATGAAGGATGTGTGTTAGGTGATGACACATCGTGATTAAATAAGAAAATGGTGATAAAACCCAAGATTTCAAATGAAATGGTTTTGAAAGAAAGGAGTCTGGTACACTCCAAAATTTATATTTTTCCTAAAGATAAAAAGTTTTGAAAAACCCATTCATTGAGTAGTTGTACTCACTCCCCTCCCTTATATCCCTTTCAGGAGATTTCGGAAAGCCTACCCTTAAAGACCATCAATTAAGACGCCTGTAAGACAGGTATGATAAATCTAAATTATTATGCAGTTTTGTTTATGTTATTCCTGGAAAAGGTACAGGTTTAAAGGACACCTTACTATTTATGGTCTATAATAAGGGGAAACCCTTTAATAAACTGGGAGAGTGGCAGGTTGATCACGGGGATCTGACCAAACTGGAAGAGTGGTACCAGAGCTTGTTTCCTCGAATACATAATCAAGACTAGAAAATATAGCAACTAATAGGATTTATCTCAAAATTTTCAGATGGCTCCCAGGAGAGAAACCAAGAAAACTAGGAATGACTATGCTCAGCACCCTGTCCTTGTAGGAAGACAACTCTAGAAGCTTCCCAAATGCCTAGGGCATGGTAGAAATCCCCAAGGACCAAATGACAAAGTATCCAAGAGGATGATGTTTGGACCTGTTGAGGTCATACCCCCGAGTACAAAGGGAGCCAAGCCTAAAACTAGGAACACCAGCTAGGGCTTATAACCTTACCATGGAGGATGCTTATTAAACACCCCATAGTCCTTTATTTATTTCATAACCACCTTTTTGTAATATGGTTAAGACCCTAACATATTGTACTCCTTCTCTATTAATGAAGAATTCCAAGTTCCTCAAACCATGTCTCGAAAAAAAAAGAAAGATGTAAGCCTACACCTCAACTATAGGATGATCGCCCCAAAGAAAAGTAACCAAACAAACTGTGGGGACCGAGGAGAATCCCATCCCAAATAAGGAAATGAACCAAAAGACTAAAGAGTCTAGGAGAACTCTTAGGGGAAAACTAGTAGGCAAAGAAGGCTCGACTAGAAAACCGATAAGGTGACTAAGGAGTGAGAACTTTGGTAGTAACTACTGGGCAAGGAAATGACCTATTACAAGGTGAGGACAATAGGAACACTACTTGAGAAAGTGCTCAACACTACCAAGGACAAGTATCAAGATAACATGTTATAGGTGTAAGGGAAATGGGGCATGAAGTGAAATTGCCCCACATTGCAAGGATTTAGAACAATACTTTCCAAGAACAACATCTCTACAGCTACATGAATCCGAAAGTATTCCACCCCATGAAATATGACTCATGCTCAAAACTTCAACCACTCCCAGAGGAAGCTCTTCAAGATCCTAGTATAGTGGCGGATACTTCCCGACCCAATCTCCTTTAGCCCCAAGTTGGTAATCGTATTTCAAAAGTAAATTTTGAGTTTCTAAAACTTTTTGTCCCTCAATGATGGTGTAATGGTGTGCCTCAACTAGATGAGAGAGGAAAAGGACTGAAGGTAGGACCTCGATCAATTGCAAATAAAATAAAGGGTAGATGAAGAGAATTCTTCCTTATGAAGAAATTTCCAGCCATCTGGGAGAAAGGAAGGAAGCACCGCTACAAGAGAAGACAAGCCGAGCATTAGACAACAAATGGGATGTTCTGGGATGATAAGTACGACTTGCTTTGGAAAAAGCAGAGAAGTCAAGTTTCAGACCAACCTAGCGGAAGGAAGCAAATCGTAACAATAAGATAGTTAAGGAGAATAAATGACACCCTAAGGAGGACTGGGAAGTAGTAAGAACTACACCCTAGAAAGGGCAATGGAATGGGCCTTAAGGACAAGAAGACTCGAGAGACAACTATCTCAAGATAATTAGACAAGGAGAATAGTAGGGACGAGTCAGTTAACGAACTAACCCTGGTGAAGGTCATAAATTTAATCTCTAGTAAAGAAGGGAGAGGTGGAAAGGCCAAATATTTGGAAAAGAAGGATGGAGGAAATCCTTAAAGAGATCAATGGCCAAGAATGGATTGACGACCAAACTCAAAGCTAGGAGAAGATTAAGTAAGCCTCCGCGGGATGATTAAGAAATCTGGAAACAAGGAGGATTTGAGCTCTACATAAAGGAAATAGGCGTGTATAAGGGTACAAGTTGGAATGAGGATGGGGGTACAAAGGATGTACCCACAAGATATCAAGAGTAAAGGTAAACAGAAGGGGATGGCATCAAAGGATGTCATTCAAGTATATATACATACAAAAACGAATAAAGAAGGAATTCTGGGAGAAAGGGAAAGAATCTCACCAAGGAAGGAAACCCTGAGGAGGGATACATGTCCCAACTAAGAGGTAATGGGACCAAGTGATGAGGGATGAGGAGACGAACTTGCAAATGAAGTGCATGGTGAGGTGAAAGAACCAAGAGAAACATATTAGGAGAACCTTAGGAGTAAGTTAAACCTAAGGAACGAGTAGGTAGAAAGATAGCATCAATAGATGCCATAACAAGTAAGAATGGGTAGACTACCCATAATAAGAAAATGAAGGAAATAACGTTTGAGAAACCTTAAGAAAGTAAGCTCCCTAAATAAGAAGTGGTTAAGGGGGGACAATAACTAATATCAAGATGGATTGTGGTCCACACTCGCATAATAGAGCCTAAAGAGTGGATGGTTGGGCATAGGGTGGAGTACACGAAATAAGATCGATAATCAGAAGCTACTCAAATGAGGAATAAAGGATGGAATGGAAAATTTTAAGACAATGGAGGACTAAAAGCAGGCAAATGCCCCAATATAGAAAGGGTGTAAGGAGATGAAGAAAGGAAACCTTCAAGAAATAGTAAGAAGGTTGAACATGTAACTCTTAAGGTGAAAGTCTCTACTTTGAAGGAAATAGTAGAGAATGAAACCATAAAAAGGGAAACACCCCAAACCAAGCAAATTGACATATAGACCAAAAGGAATCAACTTGGTATAAAGAATTGTGAAATGATTACGATCAAGTAAGAGTGGTTTAAGGCCAAAGTAAAATCCTTGAGTAAAGGATATCATTGGGAACGAGGATAGACCTAAGAAAGGATGAATACCAGCTTGTCGGTATAGTATTGGAAAACCCAATCAATTGGAACCGAAAAGACCCAATAAAGAAGTTGGGGAAAGATGAGTAGGTAAGAGGAATCCATGCGGTTATGTGAGACATAACTTCAAAGGCGTGATGGAGGAGAGGATAATGGTAAAAAGGATAGTCGAGGAATTCTATCAAAAGAAAAGAGGGATGAAGTTATACGATCCCTAAAAGGTCGAAAAGCTAAGAGAGACTCTCAAGGAGATGTTATAGAAATCTAATAGATAGAGATAGGTCCTAGAAAATTTCATGTTGTAAGAGGGCATGTAAGTCCAACAATCTTGGGGAGAATATGACTCAAAGTAAGGAAGAGTCGGCTAATAAGCATGACAAGGTCGAATATAAAAATTTTTTGAACCGAACTTATAATAGACAACGAATGAAGAAAGGGTCAAAATAGGACAAAAATGTTATAATAAAGAAAAAATTGTGGAAACAAGTACATAACGCTCGAAAGAATATCGAGCTAAAGGTTTCAACTACCAAAAGGATAACTAGACACGGGAATGATTAGTTATCTTGGAATTCCCCATCTTGAGTACAGAATCTCAAAGGGAAGAATGTTGCTCTAAGCAAAGAAAGATATAAATCTAAGGATAAACCCTAGAATAAGGTGTGTGTAGTTATGATAAACTCCATGGAGGGAGTAAATAATATAAAGGAAAAGAAATTTCCTTAAGTGAATGATGTAGAAAAAGGGGGGGGGGGGGGGGGGGGGGGCTAATTGAAAGAACCAGAGAAGAGTTTGCATGTTAAGCAAACACCAAAGGGACATCAAAGGAAATGATTCCTCATGTAAGGTTGATAATTAAGTTTTGGGGACAAAACTTCTAAAAGGAGGGGAGAGTTGAAAACCCCACCCTTTTGAGTCAAGGAAAACCGAGAATAGAACTGGTCAAAACATGTAAGAAAACCAAACTAGTTCACATACCTGATCAATTGGGAATGGGCAAATTGGAAATTTACAACTCCTGTGTGATCAAAAGGTTTCATAAAAACCTTGGAAAAGAATCCTAGGACAAATTGGAAGAGAAAAATCAGACCAATTTAGATGAATTGAAACTGATAGAGAAAGGGAAAATAGGGAAATTTATGGATCCCTTGTGACCAGAAGAGATTTATAAATCTTGGGAAGGAACCTTAGAACAAAGTGGGAGAGAAAAACCAGATCAGTTCGGGTGAATCGGACTCAAACCGGATTGAACCGGTTTAAGGACTGAGTCGGTTTATGAACCAGAATCGATAAAGAGATGGTAAACCGGAAATTTTATGGATCCTAAGTGACCCAAGGAGTCACAAAAGACATGGAAATGGACTTGTGAAGGAATTGGGAATGAAAACTAAACCAGTTTAGGTGAATTAGATTCGAACCGGTTTGAACCGGTTTGAACCACTATTGAACCGGATCCTAAATTCATTTTTTTAGGTGGCTTAAATAATTCAAATTTGAGATTTGAGGCCACCATTGGATAGAAAATGAATTTAGATGAATTTAGAAATTTTTAAATTTGAAAAACTCGGTCGAATGAGGAGTGAACCGGCCGGTTTAAGCTTTGAACCCTGTTTGGACTGGTTTGGTCCAGTTCGGTTCGAAACATTGTCATCTTCTTCCTCAGGATGATAACACTATTCACTCACCAGAAAATCAAAGCAGCACCGGTGAAGAAGAAATGATTCCGTGCGGTACGTTTCAGGTCTTTAATGCCTGTTATAACAGTGCCAAATGGACGGCCAACGGGTCCCCGACCAACTTATATAAAGAGCCCCTCTCCATTTTTCCTCTCCACACCTGAAAAGCTCACTCTCTCTCAGTTACTTGGTTTCCCGGCTAAGCTTGAACTAGAGCTCCGATATGGGCACTTTTCTAAGCATAACAAGGCGAGGTCGAGTTCTTTAGAACCGGAATTGTTTGGCCATGGTACCAAGATAGGACCAACATACTCAGTCAACTAGTAGAAGTGCGACATGACAGGTCGACGGACCAGTCAAGAGAAACAACTATGGGTTGAGTTGAGAGACGGGGCCATTGGACAAGTGGCACCACAAATTATATGACATAATGAGAAAATATTGATTGTGCATGCACTGTGAGTATGGGACCATCAAGACGCCCAAGAGGGGTAGTGATGCGTCCTAAGGGCACTGGACGGCCTGGTGAGTATAAGGGCAGTTCGTCGTACCAGGTGACCGTGCAAAATTTGGAGTAGCACCAAGTGCATGAGATCGGGGGGAGGGGGGACAGGATGAGGTCTCTGTCCTCATACAGACACAAAGAATTGATTTCAGGATTGAGGTTGGATGTCGTGAACATCCATTCATTCTCAGGGTAGAAGTGGACGTACTTCTATATGGGTGGCTGGTAAAATCGCTCTGAAGCCACAAGTGGGTTCAGTGGACGTACTAACCTGTGAATGTGTGTTTAACCTTCATGATGAAGGATGTGTGTTGGGTGATGACACATTGTGATTAAATAAGGAAATGGTGATAAAACCCGAGATTTTAAATGAAATGGTTTTGAAAGAAATGAGTCTGGATCACTCCAAAATTTATCTTTTTCGTAAAGATAAAAAGTTTTGAAAAACCCATTCACTAAGTAGTCGTACTCACCCCCTCCCTTATATCCCTTTTAGGAGATTTTGGAAAGCCTACCCTTAAAGACCATCAACTAAGACACCTGTGAGTCAAGTATGATAAATCTAAATTATTATGCAGTTTTATTTATGTTATTCTTGGAAAAGGTGTAAGTTTAAAGGATACCTTACTCTTTACGGTCTATAATAAGGGGAAATCCTTTAATAAACCGGGAGAGTGGTGGGTTGATCATGGGGATCCGACCAAACTGGGTCGGGGCGTGACAATATCCATTTCTTATTATCACAGTGTGTCACCGCCCAACACACAACCTTAATCATGAATCTCAATCACACAATCACAGGCCAGTACGTCCACTGAACCCACTTGTGGCAACGGAGCGACTTTACTGGTCGAGATGAGCTAGGCGTAATTTCAACCTTGTTCCCTAAAAAGACATATATCAAATAAAATGCATGCTTAAGGAAAATTAAGCATACCTGACAGAGGGTAAGGCTCGGTGTTATTCCTAGTCATTATCTTTTTTTTCCTGAAAAAGGGATAGAAAAGAGGGGTGGGTTTCTACAACTCAGTGAATGAGTTTTCAAAACTTTTAAATTTTAGGAAAAAGATTTGTATTAGAATGTGCCAGACTCCTTTCTTTCAAAAATCCTTTCATTTCAAATCTCGGTTTTTACCACCATTTCTTATTAATCGTGGGGTGTCCGTCCACTATCCTTTCAAAAATTCATCACCCAACACACATCCTTTATCATGAAGGTCAAAACACAAAATCGCAGGCCAGCCCGTCCACTGAACCCACTTGTGGCTTCAAAGCAACTTTACCGGCCACCTATATAGAAGCACATCCACTTCTACCCTGAGAATGAGTGGATGTACGCAACATCCGACCCTCAATCCCAAAATCAATTCTCTATCTCTGTATGAGGACAGAGACCTCATCCTGTCCCCACCCCGGTTTCATGCACTTGGTGCTACTCAAAATTTTGCACGGTCACCTGGCACGACGAACTACCCTTATACTCACCAAGTCGTCCAAGGCCCTTAGGATGCATCACTACCCCTCTTGGGCATCTTGATGGTCCTGTAATCACAGTGCATGCACAATCAGTATTTTCTTATCATGCCATATAATCTGCGGTGCCACTAGTCCAACGACCCCAACCTTCAACTCAACCTACAACTGTTTGTCTTGACTAGTTCGGAGACCTGTCATGTCGCATTGTCACTAGTTGACTGAATATGTTGGTCTTGTCTTGGTACCATGGCCAAACAATTTATTTATTGTTTTATTACACATATCTCATATTTGTTTACAAGCTCCTGCTCGTGCCCAATGGCCTATGGCGCACTTGTTCGAGATTTTCAAAATCGGGCAAAATAGCCCCCAAGTTCCAAAACTATGCCCCCCGGCCTATAACAGCTATTCGAGCTCCCGTCAAGAAGGTCTCCCAAATCGTTTAAGCATTGGCACTTCATAACCAATGAACGGGTTTTCCACTTCCTTCGAGAAAGTTTTATCATACCAACCGAGTATGATCTACTTACAACTAGTAGGTAGTTTTTCCCGTGATTTTCACATCACTTATCCAAGTTGTTATGTTTAAAATACCACTATGTAGTGGGTTTTCATTTCGAGGTACTTATCATCCCCAACCAAGTATGATATAAAATCCCACACACTCGTTAATACAGTGAATTCCGATCGACCAGTTTTTTGTGTTAACGCAAGCCTGTCCTTACTAGCGTTCTCGGTACTTCGTATTCCTACACGATATGAACATCCTTGTTAATTATTCCTTGGCCTAATAGCTTTCATTCATTCTAAATGAATGGGAAAACCAAACTTTTTATTTATTTACAATTAGGTCCCTAAAGTTATTTTTCTTTAACTTTAAGTCCCTAATGCCGGTTTTTCATCAAATTGAGTCCCGAAACTTTTAAAATTTATCTTAGGACCTCAATTTATTCAAATTTACAAAAAGGGGTTTACTTTCCCAAATTTCCAATTTGGTTCCCAAAATTTTCCAAAATTACCATTTTTCCCTTCCTTTACAAAAATGGTAAGTTTCACCCAAAAAATTCTAAAATTTCTCAATTGGCCCTCTAACATTTTTATCATGCCCAATTGAACCTCAATTTTATAAAATCACATATTGGTCCTTCGAATTTTCAAAAATCCCCAATTTTCCCCCAATTCCAACTTCCTAACACAGCCAAATTTGATTTTATCAAATTGATCGATCAAACACTTCCAATTATTGAAATTGAAGTTGAAATTGAGTTTCTACATATTCATATGATTCTATAGCATTTTGAATTGCAAGTTTTAATGCTGGAACGAGCTTAGACAGAGCTTCGCCGTAAAATGGACTGTAGAGAGAGAAAGTTTCGATTACTCACTGGTGAGGGCACGGTGGTCTGAGCTTTCTATCTGGGCAGATAGTTCTCCTCCTCAGGTTATTTCTAGAATCAAGAATGACATCAATTGATGATGAATTGGATTAGAATTCTATCATTGAAATTTAGTCGACTCTCTCTCTAACACCAATCAGAAATTGTAGAGAGGAGCCGAATTGGCTTACCTTTCCATCCTAATTCAGTCGTGGGAGGGCTGAGGAAGTGTTGGAAGGGCTTTGTTTGGCTTGAGGAGGGCTCGAATTGTCCAATTTCAACCCGACCGAAATAGGGCAGCTTTGGTCCGCCGGAGTTGCTTCACTGTTTGATCACGCCGGCACTTCTCCGACGACTCTCGGAACAAATGGATGTCACCACCATGTAGCTGACTTCTCCCTAGTTCTAATGAACTCATCATCTGAAGGAAGAAGACGACACTATTCCATACCGGGTTCAAAGCTTAAACCGACCGGTTCACCCTCAATTTGACCGAATTTTTCAAATCTAAAAATTACTAAATTCATTTTCTATCCAATTATGGCCTTAAATCTCAAATTTGAATTCTTTAACCACCTAGAAAAATAAATTTAGAATTTGGTTCGATAGTGGTTTAAACCGGTCCAAACCAGTTCACTTGAATTGGTTTAGTTTTTCTCTCCAATTCCTTCTTAAGTCCATTTCCATGACTTTTGGAACTCTTTGGGTCACATGGGATCCATAAATTTCTCGGTTTACCCTTTCTCTATCGATTCCAGTTCATGAGTCGACTCGGTTCATAAACCAGTTCAGATCCGATTCACTTGAACAGATCCAGTTTTTTCTTCCCCAATTCATCCTAAGGTTCTTTTCCAAGATTTATGAACCATTTTGAGTCACATGGGAGTTGTAAATTCTCAATTTTCCCATTTCCTAATAATCTAGCTTGTTGATCAATTCAATTTTAAAATTCGAAATTGACCGGTTCTTTCCCCGATTTTCTTATTATCAAAGGATAGGGTTTACACATACAATTCATTTATTTAAAGTTTTATGGCATATATCTCATGTTTGTTTATGAGCTCCTGCTCGTGCCAACTGGCCTATGGCCCACTTTTCGAGATTTTCAAAATTGGGCATATTAGCCCTCAAGTTCCAAAACTAAGGCCTCCGGCGTAACAAAGCTATTTGAGCTCTCATCAAGAAGGTCTCCCAAATCGTTTAAGTAGTGGCACACAATCAAGGAGAGTACTTCTGACAAAAATATATTTTTAACTATCCATCATACTAATCGAGTATGAAGATATCTCTACTCATAATCGATGAATGGGTTTTCCACTTCCTCCGATGAAGTTTAATCGTGCCAATCGGGTATGATCTACTTACAACCAGTAAGTAGTTTTTTCGCATTATTTTCATATCACTCTTCTAAGTTGTGTTGTTTAAAATACCAACAAATAGTGGATTTTCATTTCGAAGTGCTTATTATCCCAACCAGGTATGTTATAAAAATTCCACTCACTCAACCGTGTAGTGAAATTCCTCTTAGGTGGCTTATTGTCCTTACTCGAACTCGTCTTAGCTGGCATTCTCGGTAATTCATGTTCCTACATGATATGAACATTCTTGTTCATTATTCTTTGGTCTAATAGCCCTCATTCATCCTAAATGAATGCGAACATCAACTTTTCCTTAATTTGCAATTAGGTCCCTAAAGTTATTTTTCTTTAACTATAAGTCCCTAATGTTGGTTTTACCTCAAATTGAGTCCTGAAACTTTTAAATTTTATCTTCGGACCTCAATTTATTCAAATTCACAAAAAGGGCTTTAATTTCCCAAATTTCCAATTTGGTTCCCCAACTTTTCCAAAATTACGATTTTGCCCTTCATTTACAAAAATGGTAAGTTTTACCCCAAAAAATTCTAAAATTTCTTAATTTGACCTCTAATATTATTATCATGCCCAATTGTCCCTCAATTTTATAAAATTGCATTTTGGTCTTTCGAATTTTTTAAAATTCCCAATTTTTCCCCTAATTTTAACTTGCTAACATAACTGAATTTGATTTCATCAAATTGACCAATCAAACCCTTTTAATTGTTGAAACTAAAGTTAAATTGGAGTTTCTACACCTTCATATGATTCAATTGCACTTTGAATCATGCGATTTTGTTCCAGAATGTGCTCAAACGAAGCTTCGCAAGAAAACTGTACTTAGAGAAAGAAAGCTTCGATAGCTTAGTGACGGGGGGCGCGATGGTCTGAGCTTTCGATCTGGTCATATAGCTCTCGTATGGAGGTTCATCTTAGGATAAAGAATTGCATTAATTGATGTTGAATTGAGTTAGAATTTCATCATCAAAATTATGTCGGTTCTCTCTCTAGCACCGGTCGGAAATTGCAGAGGGGAGCCGAATTGGCTTACCTTTTAGCTCTAATTCAGTTGTTGGAGGGCTGTGTAGGTTTTGGGAAGGCTTGATTTGGCCTGAGTAGGGCTTGAATTGGCCAATTTCAGCTCGGCCAAAACAAGGCAGCTTCGGTCCGTCGGAGCTGCTTCACTGTTCCATCACTCCGGCACTTCTCCGGTGACCCCTAGAACAAATGAAGGCTATATGCATGTTGCTGACTTCTCCTCGGTTCTAAAGAATCTAACCACACCTTGTTTGGCTCAAAAAAGTGCCCAAGTCAGAGATCTGGTTCGAGCTTTGCCGGAAAATAGAGCAGTTAAGAGATAATGGAGTTTTTAGGTGTGGAGAGGATGAATGGGGAGGGGCTCTTTATATAGGAAGCTCGAGGACTTCTTGGCCATCCGATTGATGCCTTAACAGTGGTTATTCATTGCCTAAAACTCCCTGGCTGGAGACTTTTCAACGTCTCTGGTGCTATGCGATGTTCCAACGAGTGAACAATGCTGTTATCTAAAGGAAGAAGACGATACTGTTCCGAACCGGACCGGACCGGTCCGAACTGGGTTCAAAGCTTAAACCGGTCGGTTCACCTCTGATTCAACCGAATTTTTCATATCTAAAAATTTCTAAATTCATTTTCTATCCAATGGTGGCCTTAAATCTAAAATTTGAATTTTCGAAGGCACCTAGAAAAAATGAATTTAGCATTCGGTTCAATAATGGTTCAAACCGGTCTAAATTGGTTCAATTTGGTTTAGGTCTAATTCACTTGAACTGGTTTGGTTTTCATCTCCAATTCATTCTCAAGTCCATTTCCATGACTTTTAGGACTCTTTGGGTCACTCGGGATCCATAAATTTCCCGGTTGGCCCTTTCTCTATCGGTTCCAGTTCATGAGCTAACTCGATTTATAAACTGATTCAATCCAATTGGTTCTGGTTCATTTGAACCAGTTTTTATTTTTCTCTTCCAATTTGTCCTAAGGTTCTTTTCAAAGGTTTTGTGAACCCTTTGGATCACCCAGGAGTTGTAAATTTCCAAATTGCCCATTCTTTAATGATCGGGTTTGTGAACCGGTTCAGTGTTTCTCACTCGGTTCGACCAATTCTTATCTCAATTTTTTTTAAAACTCAAAAGGCAGGGTTTACAGTGGGTTTATTCACATCATATCTAGTTGGGATGATGAGTACTTCAAAAATGAAAAACCACTTCCATGTGGGATTTTGACATCACACCCGATTGGAGTGATGTGAGAACTATGTGGAAAAACTACTTACTGGTTGTAAGTAGAGAGATCATACCCGGTTGGTATGATGGCCTTCCTGGAAGGAAGGAAAAAACCCGCTTACCGGTTGTAAATGGAGATGTCATCACACCCAGTTAGTGTGGTGGATGGAAAGTTTATTTTGTCATAAGTGTTCTTCCTTGACTGTGTACCAATGCTTAAAATTTGTTGGGAGACCTTCTTGACGAGAGCTAGAACAGCTTAGATAGGCCAACAGCCTCGCTTTTGGAACTTATGGGGCTAAATGCCCGATTTTGAAAAAACTCGTACATTGGGCCCTAGGCCAGTAGGCACGAGCAAAAGCTTGTAAATAAACATATGATGTGAAAGCCATGAAAACTCTTAATGAAATGGATATGTGTTTTGCCATGGTACCAAGACAAGACCGATATACTCGATGGACTAGCGGCACTGCATCAAGGCTAGGTTGACGGACCGGTCTAGACAAACAACTGCATGTCAAGTTGAGGGTCAGGGTCGTTGGACCAATGGCACCAAAGATAAATGGCTTTATGGAAAATTATTGTTTATGCATGCACATGAGGTTCAGGACCATCAAGATGCTCAAGAGGGGTAGTGATGCATCCTAGGGGCTATTGGACGACATGGTGGAGTTAAGGGTAGTTTGTTGTGCCAGCAATCAGGGAAGCTCAATGTAGCTTCATGTGCATGAGGTCGGGATGGAGTCGAGATGAGGTCTCTGTCCTCATAAAGACATAAAGTTGATTTCGAGTTTGAGGGTCGGATGTCATGAACATCCACTCATACCTAGGGTAGAAGTGGACAGGCTTCTATCTAGGTGGCCGGTAAAGTTGCTCCGACGCCACAAGTGAGTGCAGTGAGCGGGCTGCCCTACAAATGTGTAATCCCTTCCTGATGAAGGGCGTGTGTTGATTGTGAAACACTCCTAATGTGGAAAATGAGTAGTATGGCACACTCTGATTAAAGATATCTTATTTTTTTTTAACTCTCTCCCAACACCCATTCACTGAGTTGTCGAACTCACCCCCTCCCTTTATCCCTTTTTAGGTAACTAAGGGAGAATAAACCCTAAGACTTCCCTGTAGATGAACCAGCAAGACAGGTATGTAAAGTTTAATATATTTAATTTTGGTTAATGCTATTCCAGGAAAGATACATGTAAAAAGGATGCCTTACTCCTCACGGTTTAGAACAGGGGAAACCCTTAATAAACCAGGAGAATTACGGGTTTCTCATGGGGATCTGACCAAACTAGGTCAGAGCGTGACACCTTCTCTCCTCGAAAATTCTTTCCTTTGTTTCATGGTCATGGTTACCTTTTCTATCCCAACTGGGTTATTGTCTCCCTTATTATTGTCTCCTCGTTCGCCCATTCTTTGGGTTTAGCTCCATACATGATCCTACCTTTCCTCTTACATAGGCTTGCTTCCTTTGGGGAGGTTGGGGTGCTTGACCTCCTAGTCTAGGGGATCCAAAGGCATTATTTGTTCTTCCTAAATAGGCAAAATCTTTTGGGTCTTAGTTCTTCGACCCTTGTTATCTAATGTTTGTCCTTCTCATTTCTTATTTTTTTCGAGGTACAAGAGCTTGATTAGACACATTATGATTTGGGTGACAGAAATTTATGGAAACTTGAAATTTTATTTATTGGGAATCTAATATAATATAGTTGGGGACTTCTTCCCTTTAAAGGAAGATGGTTAAAAGAAAGGTTGAGAAGCTCTATGCAAGAATCCTGAGAAATTTTCTCTAGGGTGGGTCTGAAATCCTCACTTTGAGTTGTGGCTCCCTGGGCGGCCTCTTGTCTCTCATCCCTTTGGATTCTGGGAGTTGGGGAGATATTCCTCTTGGGAGGTATTTCCATCCATTCTTGTGGCGTGGGACACTTCCTCACCATGTGTCCTATTCCTCCACACCTATAACAGGTTATCCCGACACCGGTTCCTACGTGGGTCCTTTGGTGTTTACATGATGGAGAGGCTTCTTCTGCCCTCTTTTCCTTTCTTTTCTCTTCTTCATGTCCTGCTCTACTCATGGAGGTAGTGCTTCTAGGACCGGGTACCACATTCCTTAGTGGTATTGGGCACTTTCATGCGTAGTGTCCCATTTGTCCACAATTGTAGCAAGTTACTTCCTTGTGTGGGTTATTATAGCTTCGTCTCCATCTCAGGCTTTAGGAAGTTTTTCTTGATGCTCGTTGGGGGCTTCCACATGTCACCATCCCCGTGTGCGCACTTCCTATGGAACGATCCCCGTTCCTAAGTGCAAAGCAAGGTTCCTCGAATGCCTTGACAAATTCTTCGTAAAGCCTCCTTGGCTCAAGAGACATTCTTGGTCTCATGGATTGGGTCCTCCTAGGCTCTTGATCTCTCAAGCTAATTTCCTCACGCGAGGCACGATTTTTGCCTGGTTCTAGGGCGGTTGTGGCGGCGTGGGTTCGTTTGGATTCTCTAGGGGCGGTCATATCGGTTGACAGAAGTTTATCATGGGTTAATGTTCTAGTGCTTTTAGTTTTGAAACTTTCTTTGGAAAACCTAGCTCTGATACCACTTAAGTTATCACACTCCAACCCAATTTGGTCGAGGTTCTATGATCAACCTGCCACCCTTCCTCGTGCTAATCTAGTATTTCTACTAAATAGTTTGAGGAAGGTAAAGGCGTTGAAGTACCTGTGTCACACCCCGACCCGGTTTGGTCGGATCCCCGTGAACAACCCGCCACTCTCCCGGATTATTAAAGGGTTTCCCCTTTTCTAAACTATAAAGAGTAAGGTATTCTTTGCACCTTTTTCCAAGAATAACATAAATCAAAACTGAATAGAAATATTAAAATAATCATACATGTCTTGCAGGCGTTTAAATTCGCAGGTCTTTAAGGATAGGCTTTCTCGGACTACCTGAAAGGGGTATAAGGGAGGGGCTAAGTACGGCTACTCAATGAATGGGTTTCAAATCTTTTGACGTTCAAGAAAAACATTTATATTGGAGTGTGCCAGACTCCTCACTTTTCAAAAATCCCTTCATTTAAAAATTCAGGTTTTTCCACCATTTCTTATTATCACGGTGTGTCATCTCCCAACACACATCCTTTGTCACGCCCCGACCCGGTTTGGTCGGATCCCCGCGAACAACCCGCCACTCTCATGGTTTATTAAAGGGTTTCCCCTTATTATAATCCATAAAGAGTAAGGCGTCCTTTAAACCTGCACCATTTCCTAGAATAGCATAATCAAAACTGCATGAAATTTTAAACTTTACATACCTGTCTCACAAGCATCTTAGTTGATGGTCTTTTAAGGTAGGCTTTCCGGGATTTCCTAAAAGGGATATAAGGGAGAGGGTGAGTATGACTACTTAGTGAATGGGTTTTCAAAGGTCTACTTTTAACTTTTAAAAAAATATATTTATATGGAGTGTGTCAGACTCCTTTCTTTTCAAAAAAAATCCCTTTATTTAAAAATTTGGGTTTTTCCATTATTTCTTATTTACCGGTGTGTCATCACCCAACACACATCCTTCATCATGAAAGTTACACACATTCGCAAGTCAGTATCACTACTAAACCTGCTAGTGGCTACGGAGCGACTTTTCCTGCCACCCGGATAGAAGTACAACCACTTCTACCCTAGGAATGAGTGGATGTACGTGACATCCGACCCACAATCCCGAAATCACTTCTTCGTGTCTGTATGAGGACAGAGACCTCATCCTGTCCCCACCCCGGTCTCATGCGCTTGGTGCTACTCCAAATTTCGCACAGACACCTGGAACGACGATCTGCCCTTATACTCACCGGGTCGTCTAGGGCCCTTAGGACACATCACTACCCCTCATGGGCGTCTTGATGATCCCGTACTCATAGTGCATGCACAAACAATGTTTTCTTATATTGCCATGTAATCTATGGTGCCACTAGTCCAACGACCCCGACTCTCAACTCAACCCGCAGCCGTTTGTCTTGACTAGTCCGTCGACCTGTCATGTCGCACTACCACTAGTTGACTGAGCATGTCGGTCCTATCTTGGTACCATGGCCAAACAATTCACTTATTAAGTTTTATGGCACATATATCATGTTCGTTTACGAGCTCCTGCTCGTGCCAACTGGCCTTGGGCCAACTGTACGAGATTTTCAAAATCGGGCATTTAGCCCCTAAGTTCCAAAACTGAGGCCCCTAGCCTATCAGAGCTATTCGAGCTCCCGTCGAGAAGGTCTCCCAAATAGTTTAAGCATTGGCACACAGTCAGGGGAGAACACTTCTGACAAAATAGGTTTTCATTGTCCCTTATACCAATCGGTATAAGGACATCTACGTTCATAACCGATGAACGGGTTTTCAACTTCCTTCGAGAAAGTCTCATCATACCAACCGGGTATGATCTACTTACAACTGGTAAGTAGTTTTTTTCGCATAATTTTCACATCACTTTCTCTAAGTGGTGATGATTAAAATACCACTAAATAGTGGGGTTTTATACCGAGGTACTTATCATCCCCTACCGGGTATAATATAAAATTTTCACTCACAACCGGTAAGTGGTTTTTATCTTTAAGTTGTGCTCATCATCCCAACCGGGTATGATGTTAGTAAACCCACTCACCCGTTAATGCCGTGAATTCCACTAGATTAGTTCTTTGTATTCACGCGAGCTTGTCCTTGCTGGCGTTCCCGGTATTTCGCGTTCCTACACGATATGAACAACCTTGTTCATTATTACTCGGAATAATAACCTTTATTCATTTCCAATGAATGAGAAAACCCAAACTTTTAGTTATTTGCAATTAGGTCCCTAAAGTTATTTCTCTTTAACTTTAAGTCCCTAATATCGGTTTTTTCTCAAATTGGGTCCCGTAACTTTTAAAATTTATCATGGGACCTCAATTTATTCAATTTCACCAAAAAGGGGTTTAATTTCCCAAATTTCCAATTTGGTTCCCCAATTTTTCCAAAATTACCATTTTGCCCTTCTTTTACAAAAATGGTAAGTTTTGCCCCAAAAATTCCAAAATTCCTCAATTGGTCCTCCAACATTATTTTCATACCCAATTGACCCTCAATTTCATAAAATTGTATTTTGGCCCTTTGAATTTCGAAAATCCCCAAATTTCAACTCTTCAACACTACCGAATTTGATTTCATCAAATTGACAGTTTAAACACTTCTAATTATTAAAATTGGAGTTAAAATTGAGTTACTACATGTTCATACAATTCTAAGAAACTTTGAATCGCAGATTTTAACGCCGGAACGAGCTCAAATAGAGCTTTTCCAGAAAACAGACTGTAGAGAGAGAAAGCTTCGATTACTCACCAGTGAAGGCACGGCGGTCCGAGCTTTCGATTTGGGCAGATAGGTCTCATCCTGAGGTTTATCCTAGAATCAAGAATCACATCAATTGATGCCGAATTGAGTTAGAATTTCATCATTGAAATTTTGTCGGTTCTCTCTCTAGCACCGGTTGAAAATTGTAGAGTGGAGCCGAATTGGCTTACCTTTCAGTCCTAATTCGGCTGTGGAAAGGCTAAGGAAGTGTTGGGAGGGCTTGATTTGGCCTGAGGAGGGCTTGAAATGGCCGATTTCAGCTTGGCCGAAATAGGGCAGCTTCGGTCCGCCGGAGTTGCTTCACTATTCCATCATGTCGGCGCTTCTGCAACGATTCTCGGATTGACTGGAGTTTGCTATCAGATAGCTGTCTTCTCCCCGGTTTTAAAGAGCCCAACCTTTGTTCAAGTCGAAGCTCTTGTTCGAGCTTTACCGGGAAATGGAGCAGTAGAGAGAGAGAGAGAAATGTTCAGGTGTGAGGAGAATGAAATGGGGATGACCTCTTTATATAGGCGTAAAACCCGTGTATTAAATGGGCAAGATTTATTACTAGTATTAATATTAAAATAAATTATTGGTATTAATTCCAATAATTTAATTTCAGTATTAATTCCAATAAATTAAATTTCGGTATTAAATTATTTGTATTAATTCCAATAATTTAATTTAGGTATTAATTTATTAGTATTAATTACAATAATTAAATATATATTAATTTATGGTTATTTATGATAAGGCATACATACAAATTTTTGACCGAAATTTCGGGTTACAAAAAAATTCAAACTTCTCAGGAGGTCACCCATCCTCACACTAATCTCAGGCAAGCACACTTAACTTTAAAGTTCTTATGGAATCTAGTTCAACTAAACCACTTTGGTTTTTGTTTTCTAATTTGTCTTAAGTTTGTTTTCCAAGGTTTAATTAACCCTTTGGATCACCCGAGAGTTGTAAATTCCCAACTTGCCCGTTCAAAAATAATCGGGTTTGTGAACCAGTTCTGAATCCTCACTTGGTTTGACTAGTTCTTTTCCTGGTTTTCCTTAGCTCAAAAGGGCGGGTTTTACATCCTTCATCATTAAGGTTACACGCATTCGCAGGCCAGCACGACCGTTGAACCCACTTGTGGCTTCGGAGCGACTTTACCGGCCACCTAGATAGAAGTACAACCACTTCCATCCTTAGAATGAGTGGATGTACGTGACATCCAACCCTCAATCCTGAAATCAATTCTTCGTGTCCATAGGAGGACAGAGACCTCATCCCGTCCCCACCTTGGTCTCACGCGCTTGGTGCTAATTTCGCACAGTCACCTAGAACGACGAACTGCTCTTATACTCATCGGGTCGTCCAAGGCCCTTAGGACGCATCACTACCCCTCATAGGCATCTTGATGAACTCGTACTCATAGTGCATGCACAAACAATGTTTTCTTATTATGCCATGTAATTTGTGGTGTCATTAGTCCAACGGTCTCGACTTTCAACTCAACCTGCAGCTGTTTGTCTTAACTGGTTTGAAGACCGATCATGTCGCACTGTTACCAGTTGACTGAGAATGTCGGACCAGCCATGGTACCATGACCATACAATTTACTTATTAAAGTTTTATGGCACATATATTATATTCATTTACGATCTCTTGCTCATGCACATTGGCCTATGGCCCACTGTTCGAGATTTTCAAAAAAACTGGGTATATTAGCCCCCAAGTTCCAAAAACTGAGGCCCCGGCCTATAAGAGCTATTCGAGCTCCCATTAAGAAGGTCTCCCAAATTCTTTAAGCATTGGCACACAGTCAGGGGAGAACACTTCCGACAAAAATATGTTTTCACTGTCCATTATACCGACCCGATATAAGGACATCTCCATTCATAACCGATGAACGGGTTTTCAACTTCCTTCGAGGAAGTTTCATCATACCAATCGAATATGATTTACCTATCACCGGTAAGTAGTTTTTCCGCATGGTTTTCACATCACTACTATAAGTCATGATGTTTAAAATACCACATAGTAGTGGGTTTTTATTTCGATGTGGTTATCATCCCCAACCGAGTATGATATAAAATCCCACTCACCCGATCGTGCAGTGAAATTCCACTTAGTTGAGTTTCGTCCCTTGCACGTTGGACCTTAACTAGTGTTCCCGATGTCTCATTCTCCTACAAAAAATGAACATAGTTGTTCATCATTCTTTGGCCTAATAGCCCTTATTCATTCCATTGAATGAGAAAACCCAACTTTATATATATTTGTAATTAGGTCCCTAAAGTTATTTTTCTTTAACTTTAAGTCCCTATTGCCGGGGTTTTCCTCAAATTGAGTCTCGAAACTTTTAAAATTTATCTTAGGACCTCAATTTATTAAATTCCACAAAAAGGGGTTTAATTTCCCAAATTTTCAATTTGGTCCCTCAATTTTCCCAAATTACCATTTTGCCCTTCCTTTACAAAAATGGTAAATTTTGCCCCAAAAATTCTAAAATTTCTCAATTGGCCCTCTAATATTTTTATCATGACCAATTGACCCTCAATTTTTTTAAATTACATTTTGGTCCTTCGAATTTTCAAAAATCCCCAAATTTCCACAATTTTTCCCCCAATTTCAACTCTTTAACACAGCCGAATTTAATTTCATTAAATTGACTGATCAAGCACCTCTATTCATCAACTCTTTAAAAATTTCTAAATTCATTTTCTGTCCAATGGTGGCCTAGAAAAATGAATTTAGGATCCGGTTCAATAGTGGTTCAAACCGGTCCGAACCAGTTTGGTTTTCATCCCCAATTCCTTCACAAGTCCATTTCCATGTCTTTTGTGACTTTTTGGGTCACTTAGGGTCCACACAATTCGCGGTTTACCATCTCTTAATCGATTTCGGTTCATAAACCGGCTCGGTTCTTAAATCGGTTTAATCCAGTTCAGGTCCGGTTCACCTTAACAGATCTGGTTTTTCTCTCCCACATTGTTCTAAGGTTCCTTCCCAAGGATTATAAATCTCTTTGAATCACAAGAGATCCATAAGCTTCTTGGTTTACCCATTCTCTATTGGTTTTGATTCATGAATCAACTCGGTTCATAAACCGGTTCTATCCGGTTCGGACCCGGTTCTCTTGAACTACTTCAGTCTTTCCTACTTATTTCGTCCTAGGGTTCTTTTCCCAAGTTTATAAACCTTTTTGACGCATGGGAGTTAGAATTTTTCAAATTTGCTCGTCTCCTATCAATCGGGCTAGTAGACCAATTCGGTTTAAAGATTCAAATTTACCAGTTCTTTCCCCGATTTTCTCATTACTAAAGGATGGGGTTTACAACATGTTTTCCTTAACAAAGTTTACAAATCATAAAAGTTACCTGATGGCGATATCAGTGGCTTCTTCTCCCAGCCTAGGCTCGTCAAGACAAGGTGTTTCTCTTGAAAAGATTAATGGTAGGGGGTGAGTTTCTACAACTCAGTGAGTGGGGGTTGGGAAGCGAGTTTTAAAAATTAATCTATCAAAAAAGTTTTATGCTTTTAATTTATTGTAATATGAGTTTGAACATTTCCCCTTACTCGAGAGATGCCTCAACAAACAATCTCATATCCTTTCTATCATAGAAAGGGATCACACGTTAGTAGAACAATCCCCGACCGTTATTATTGGAATTAATATGAATAATTTATGACAATATTAATACTAGTAATAAATCTCTCCCATTTAATACATGGTTTTACACCTATATAAAGAGGTCATCCTCATTCATTCTCCTCACACCCGAACACTTATCTCTCTCTCTCTCTACTACTCCATTTCCTGGTGAAACTCGAACCAGAACTTTGATTTGAACATTTTTCTTAACCTCAGAAGGAGAGGTCGGGCTCTTTAGAACTGGGGAGAAGTCAGCTATCTGATAGCAAACTCCAGTCAATCCAAGAATCGCTGGAGAAGCGTCGGCATGATGGAATAGTGAAGCAGCTCCGGCGGACCGAAGCTACCCTATTTCGACCAAGCTAAAATCGGCCATTTCAAGCCCTACTCAGGCTAAACCAAGCCCTCCCAACACTTACTCAGCCCTTCCATGGCCGAATTAGGACTGAAGGGTAAGCCAATTCGGCTCCACTCTACAATTTTCAACCGATGCTAGAGAGAGAACCGACAGAATTTCAATGATGAAATTCTAACTCAATTAGGCATCAATTGATGTGATTCTTGATTCTAGGATGAACCTCAGAACGAGAGCTATCTGCCCAGATGAAAGCTTGGACCGTCGTGCCATCACCGGTGAGTAATCGAAGCTTTCTCTCTCTATAGTTCATTTTCCGACGAAGCTCTGTTTGAGCTCGTTCCGGCATTAAAACTCGTGATTCAAAGTTCTATGGAATTGTATGGACATGAAGAAACTCAATTTCAACTTCAATTTCAACAATTAAAGGGGTTTGATCGGTCAATTTGATGAAATCAAATTTGGCTGTGTTAAAGAGTTGGAATTGGGGGAAATTAGGGATTTTCGAAATTCAAAGGACCAAAATGCAATTTTATGAAATTGAGGATCAACTGGGCATGAAAATAATGTTGGAGGACCAATTGAAAATTTTTGGAATTTTTGGGGCAAAACTTACCATTTTTGTAAAGGAAGGTCAAAATGGTAATTTTGGAAAACTTGAGGGACCAAATTGGAAATTTGGGAAATTAACCCCCTTTTTGTGAAATGGAATAAATTGAGGTCCAATGATAAATTTTAAAAGTTTTGGTACTCAATTTGAGGGAAAACGGCATTAGGAACTTAAAGTTAAAGAGAAATAACTTTAGGAACCTAATTGCAAATAAATGAAAGTTTGACTTTCTCATTCATTTGGAATGAATGAAGGCGATTAGGTCGAAGGATAATGAACCGAGATGTTCACATCGTGTAGGAACATAAAGTACCAGGAACGCCAGCAAGGACAAGCTCACGTGAATACAAAGAACCAGTCTAGTGGAATTCATGGTATTAACCGGTGAATGGGTTTACTAACGTCATACCCAATTGGGATGATGAGCATAACTTAAAGTTAAAAACCACTTACCGGTTGTGAGTGGGAATTTTATATCATACTCGGTTGGGGATGATAAGTACCTCATTATGAAAACCCACTATTAAGTGGTATTTTAAACATCACAACTTAAAGGAAGTGATGTGAAAATCATGCAGAAAAACTACTTATCGGTTGTAAGTAGATTATACCCAATTGTTATGATGAGACTTCCTCAAAGGAAGTTGAAAACTTGTTCATCGGTTATGAACGAAGGTATCCTTATACCCGGGCGGTATAATGAATAGAGAAAACATATCTTTTGTCGGAAGTGCTCTCCCTTGATTGTGTGCCAATGCTTAAAAAATTTGGGAGACCTTCTCGACGGGAGCTCAAATAGCTCTAATGGGCTAGGGGCCTTGGTTTTGGAACTTGGGGGCTAAATGCCTGATTTTGAAAATCTCGTACAGTGGGCCCAAGGCTAGTTGGCACGAGCAAGAGCTCGTAAACCAACATGATATATGTGCCATAAAACTTAATAAGTGAATTGTTTGGCCATGGTACCAAGAGAGGACCGACATGCTCAGTCAACTAGCGGCAGTGCGACATGACAGGCCGACGAACCAGTCAAGACAAACAATTACAGGTTGAGTTGAGAGTCGGGGCCGTTGGACCAATGGCACCATAGATTACATGGTAATATAAGAAAACATTGTTTGTGAATGCACTATTAGTATGAGATCATCAAGACACCCATGAGAGGTAGTGATGTGTCCTAAGGACCCTGGACGACCTAATGAGTATAAGGGCAGATCGTCGTTCCAGTTGTCTGTACGAAATTTGAAGTAGCACAAAGCGCATGAGATCAGGGTGGGGACAGAATGAGATCTTTGTCCTCATACGGACACGAAGAAGTGATTTCGGGATTGTGGGTCGAATGTCATGTACATCCACTCATTCCTAGGGTATAAGTGGTCATACTTCTATTCGAGTGGTAGGAAAAGTCGCTCCAAAGCCACTAGCGGGTTCAATAGTGATACTGACTTGCAAACATGTGTAACCTTTATGATGAAGGATGTCTGTTGGGTGATGACACACCGGTAACTATGAAATAATGGAAAAATCCGATATTTTAAATGAGGGATTTTTTAAAAGAAAGGAGTCTGGCACACTCCATATAAATGTTTTAAAGTTAAAAGTAGACCTTTGAAAATCCATTCACTGAGTAATCGTCCTCACCCCTTCCCTTATATCCCTTTTAGGAAATCTTGGAAAGCCTACCTTGAAAAACCATTAACTAAGATGCCTGTAAGACATGTACGTAAAGTTTTAAATTTCATACAGTTTTGATTATGCTATTCTAGGAAATGGTGCAGGTTTAAAGGACGCCTTACTCTTTACAATTTATAATAAGGGGAAACCCTTTAATAAACCGGGAGAGTGGCGGGTTGTTCACGGGGATCCGACCAACTAGGTCGGGGCGTGACAGTTCTACTTGTGGTTCGGCGCGTCTTTGTCATCCATCCGAATAGAGGTGCACTACCTCTACCTTGATTTTGAGTGGAAATCAATAGTTTGACACTTCAAACCCTCACGTCGGCCATCTGAATAGAGGTGCACTACCTCTACCCTGAGTTTGAGTGGATATCAATAGTGTGACACTTCAAACCCCCATGTCGACCATCCGAATAGAGGTGCACTGCCTCTACCCCAAGTTTGAGTGGACATTAATAGTCTAACACTTCAAACCCTGATCACTTCACCATGTCCGCTTAGTGGAACGAGACCTCATTTCCCCTCTAGCCTCGGTCTTAGTGCGGAGAAAGCTATCAGAGCTTCATGACTAACTAGCACAACAGACCCGTCCTTATTGCATCCAGGTCATCCAGCGGCCCTTAGAACCCATCGACTACCCCTCCCAGGCATCTAGATGCTCCCGAATTCCTCCTAGTCTAGGCATACTACCACTAGCCCATTAAGCCTTGTCATTCCTGTCTTGGCCTCGTGGAAAATCACACAACAATTCCAGTTTTTTTTAGAGTTTTCATGTTTCTTATAATTTATGTTTGTCTATGGCTCCAACCCGTGCACACTAGCATTAGGCCCACTTCACGAATTTTCCAAAACTGGGCCTTTGACCCTATCATTTTCAAATTCGAGGCCTTAAGCCTATTGGAGCAATTTCGGCTCCCAAAATATTTAAGCAGTTTTACATAGTTAGGGAAGAACGTTCCTAGAAAAAATGATTTTCAAAGATAAAAACGGTTCTCATCACCCCCAAGGTATGATGCTGAAAATCTCACTCACCCGACAATAGTGGCGTGGCCTTCCCGATGAGTCCTCAAGTTGTGGTGCACTTCCTCGCACTAGTACTAGAACAATCAACTCATACATTGTTCAGGTACCTTTGTCGGGGGGATTGTCATAAGGGACATCCTAGTTTCAAGTATTTGCACATAGGTCCTCATACAATGCTTTAATTACATTTAGGTCCCTCAATGTTTATAACCTCACATTTAGGTCCTCAATTTTCATTAAATCTCCATTATATCCCTAGTACTTCCAATTACCCTTCACAAGCCCCTAACTTTTTCAAATTTAACAATTGGTTCTCAATTTTCCCAAAATTACCAATTGGTCTTTAACTTTTCAAGAATTATAAATTGGTTCTTGAAATTTTAAAAATTACCAATTGGCCCTCCATTTCATCCAATTGCCCAATTGGGTCCCAATTGGAATTTAATTTCATTAAAATTCCCTTATTTTCCTTAAATTGCAATTCGACCACCAATTTTCCAAAAATCCTCAAATTGCCCAATTTCTCAAATTTTGCAATTTGGTCCCTAAATCACAATTTCGTTCAATTGACCCCAAAACGTGGCTAATTATCTCAATTGGTGATCTAAATCATCTTTCCTATGTCTTCCTCATCATTTTGAGCTTTAAACCACTCAATTTGGGATGAAAATGAGCTCAAATGGAGCTTCGCCGAAAAATTCAGTCTAGAGAGAGAAAGCTTCGAGATCTTATCGGTGAGGGTCCGGCGACTGGAGCTCTTGCTTTCTCTGAATTGCTCTCCTCTCGGGGACCCTAGATCAAACTGCGCCTCAATTGGTGGCTTGAGCGGTGTGAATTTCTTAGTTTCAGTTCTTACAGAAATGCATCGTGAATAGTATTTTTTAGTGAAGGGGTGGTAGAGAGGCTTACCATGCTAGCTTGGGGGAAGGTCGGGTCACATCTAGGTGACGTTTGGGGGGGGGGGGGGGGGGGGGGGGCTTGGTTTGGTCGAAACTGGCCTAGGGATGGCTCGAGCAGCTCAGGCTGCTGACAGCCATGTTACTATTTGAGATTCCTCGTTCTTCTACGGTGGCTTTCGAATGGAATGGAGGATGCAGCTGTGTAGAGGACTTCCTTCCGGTTCTAATGGTACCGAATGCAGCTTCGGAGGTGGAGAAAAGCCCCGATGTGGGAGCTCTGGTTTGCTACTCATCGGAAAACTGAGCAGTTCATCTTCTTCGGTCGATTGTGGGATGCTAAGATCGAATGAAAGGGTGCTCTTTATATAGAGAGCTCGACAAGTGCTCAGACTACCCGTCGGCATAAGACTCGGCCTCCGACTCGGTAGTCGGTGACCTGATCGAAGAGTTTTTCAAGTCGCCAGAGACTCCAACTTTTCCGGCATCTCTCTCTCTCTCTCTTTGTTAGCGGCTGGAGGTTGAAGATGATGATGTGGCAGGCGTGCGACGTAGCGCACTGTGATTGGCCAATTTTTCTAACATGGGTGATGTGTGGATGTCGTGTCAGTCATTGATAGTTGTCTATTGTCCGTTGACCAGGCCGACCGTTGACTGGTCTGGTCCGACCAGTTTCATTGTCCAAAATTCGAAAATCAACCGACTTGGACTTGGTTCAATCGTTTTTCTAAAATTTAAAATTTTCTAAATTTATCTAGATTTATTTTCTATCTAATGGTTTTCTCAATTTCTCAAATTGACATTTTTAAACTATCTAAAAAAATAAATTTGTGAATCGGTTCACTATGGTTTATGCCAATTCGGTCCAGTTCGGGTCCGATTCACCCTGAACTGGTGCAGTTCTATCATCAATTCCCCTTCCTGATTCTTACTTATGATTTTTATGAATTTTTTTGGTCATTTGGAATTTTCCAATTTCTCATTTTAACCCTTATTTGTCATTTTTTTCCCTTTTTCAGCTCGATTTTCTTAAAATCGTCGGTTTTTTCCCCAGTTTACTTGGTCTGAGGGTCAGGTTTCATAGTCTCTTTGCTCTTATTGGGGTTTCCCTTACTGATTTCACTCAGTATTGTTGCATCGTGATGTCTCTCCAATATCTCATTTTCACCCGACCTGACATTACTTATATTGTTAATCAGGTTTATCAGTTTATGAATCGCCCCATTGTTGTTCACTGGTCAATTGTCAAATGTATTTTGCGCTATTTTCACGGTACTTCCTCTTGGTCTCACTCTCTATCGTCACTCATTTATTGTGTTTAATTGTTATTTATATACCGATTGGGTTAATAATCCTTACCGCAGTTACTTTACTAGTGAATTTATCATTTTTTTTAATTGTAACTTGATTCATTAGTGTTAGAAAAAGCAATATAATGCTGTTCACTCCGGCACCAATATCAAATACAAGAATATTGATAATTCTACTAACAAGCTCATATAATTACAATCTTTTCTTCTCGAGTTTCGGCTTCCTATCTCCCATTTACAAGGTTCATCTTTCTATTTAATGTGATAATCTATCAATTATCTATATAATTGTCAATTAGATTTTTCATTCATTTATTAAATTAAAATCAATTATCCTATTTGCGATTAATTGAAATAGATAGAGTAGTATAGAAAGTGTAGATAGTAACGAGTATGATGATTGCATAGTGTTGGGTTGTTCAATGTTGTGCGAAATCTAAAATAGTATTATGTCTTGTAGGTTGTAGGATGAAATGAAATCGGGCTGTCAAGCCTTACAACGCTATGACACAATGAAAATTTGATGACTATCAAATGAACCCACGCTCGCACTTACAAGTAAGAGGTAATACTCTCTATCATTCAATACTTCTTGTATTTTACACTTACTATCACTTCTATATAATAAACTCTCTAAATGACAGTTAAGAAGAAAGTTCACTATGAAGTACTCCCTTGATCTCGGGAAAGTGGCTCCAAACTATCATGGGACAGTCCGTCAGAATGTGCCCGAAGAACTTACTGTGAATGGAAGGAGACTTCTGCTGAGGAAGTGGGCAGAGAATGGTTCTCAGGAATTATCATGGGCATCATATCTGCCAATAGTCACATACCACACTTAGATGCCATCAATCAATAGTTTTAAAAACCAAATCAATCGAGCAATGTTCATATATATATATATATATATATATATTCAGTGTCATCACACAAATATTTGCTACTCTTTTCTCCCTTCAAGTTGAATCGAAGTCCACGATCATGTTGGTCCAAACTTTCTTACCATATATAACAATCAAATTGTATTATAGAAATCCATCCATGCAAAAATAAATGCGACTATTTGAACAAGTGGAGAACTTATTCAATATGTTTATCCAATACAGCCTGGCCCCAAAGTTCACTCTCTTGGATCATATTATCCTTCCAATACATAATCCTACATTTAGAGCAACACCCAACTAACACCACTTACAGTAAAGAAGCATCCATCCATCATTTTATCTTCCAACACAAAGCCCAGTTAGAGTTTATTG
This sequence comes from Trapa bicornis, assembly GCA_030064425.1. Taxonomy (NCBI): domain Eukaryota; kingdom Viridiplantae; phylum Streptophyta; class Magnoliopsida; order Myrtales; family Lythraceae; genus Trapa; species Trapa bicornis. Next base: position 18,844,799 of record CM057752.1, read on the forward strand.
TAGTAAAAAAGAACATGTCATTCACTTTGTGACCTATGTACAATAGATGTCATCTTTTTCCGATAAAATTCAAAAATCATCAACGCAAGTTCTTTTTTCATCCTTCTCTTTTCTGGGATAAGGGGAAAGCTGCTACTCTACTATGATGATGAATAGGAAGGATAAGAGGACAACAAGTGAGCAGGTATGCAAGGAGAATTTCTCCAAACCCTGGAATGCATCTTGAGAATCTCTTTGGCCCTCTCATGCGTCTTCGAGTTGCAGTCCACCTGCACCACCAGGCACAGCTTCGTCACCACGCCCACCTGCAACATCTCCTGTAGAACCCTGGGGTTGGCCGAGAACCTCGAGATCGAGCTCAGCACCCTGATGGCTCTGTCGCTGGCCGAGTGAGAAACCCTCAGTATCTTCTTCGACACGATGGCCAAGCCAGCGCCGTGCTTCAGCATTTCCTGCCTCCCCTCGGCGCACCCGCAGAGCTGGTCCAGCACGATCAGTACTAGCTCGCAGGTCCGCCGGCTCTCCGAGCTGCTGCTGTCGATGCTTAGCAGGATCTCTATGAGCACCGAGACTGCACCTCCTTCGACGGCCTTGATCCTGTTCCGGCCCCTCGAGCAGAGCTTCACGAGGAGCTTCAGCGCCGTTTTGGAGGCCTGGTGAGAGATTCTCTCAGCCAGCACCCTGCCCACCTGCCGGAAGAACTCCGGCTGCAAGTTCGACAGCTGCATCGGGTCGGCCACTTTGGAGATAGACCGGAGAGCGACAATCGCGTGTGCCCTGCACTGGTAGCTCTCGCCAACATTCAACGCGTGAACCAGTGCCGCCACGAGCTCGTCCCCTCCGCCGCCCTTAATGAGGTTCTTGACGCTGGACTCGAGGATATCGAGGCTATGAAGCAGATGCAGCGCTTCGCCGGTGAGAGCCTCGGATTCGCCGATGCTGCTGCCGGTGATCACCGAAACCACAAACTCCACAATGCTAGACACCTCGCACGAGACCATTTTCCGGCCCCTCTCGCTTCCGGCGACGATCGACCTGAGCTGCTGGAGGCACGAGAGGCGCATGTGGGGATGCTTCCTGCCATCGGAGAGGATCTTCGCTACCTGGGCTCGATCCACGGGAGGCTTCGGAGTCGGGAGGCGATGAAACCCGTGAGAGGCATTAAGGCTACACCAGCCCTCGATGAGTCGGCGCAGCGTGTGGTTCGGGGTCAGGTCCGTGTCGGAGAGCGGCTGATTCGTGACGGGGCAGCAGAATCGGTTGATATTGGTCGAATAGAGCCACCTCTCGATGCTCTCACGGTCGTATGTGATCCCGCTGGAGACCGTAACAGGATCCAGCATCAGCTGCAAGGAGATCGGGCACATGAAATGAGAGGGGATATCTAGCACCACCTCATCAATATCCATGGCGTATATGACACAGATAACTGATATAAGCCTTAGAAGAAATATAGAAGAGAAGGAGACGGATCAAAGCTAGCGGTCGGAGGAGGAAGGAGCTATGGGGTAAACTGTTGACTAGTTTGAGGAGGAGCATTTGAATGGAAAGTGCAATGTTTTCCGGTTATACGTTAGATTAGATGGCAATCACCTAGGGGTTATCAACGCATTGATTATGGGGTAGCGTTTATTTTACAAGGGACCAGCTATGACTCTTTATATGAGGATCATAAATAAGGGATAAAGTCAACACACGGAATTCACAAAGAGAGAGAAGGGGAGCCCATAGATTCCTTTCCCAAGGTCAGAGAAGATGGTATGCATTATTATATGGAAATTTACGCTGCAACTCTTCATGCATGCTTCATCTTTATTATACAAGTGAGCATTTAAAATTTTAAGCCCAAGTGTTTTTTTAAGGTTTTATTTTTATTAGAATGCCAAGTTCATCGGGTGGATAGCCATTTAATACATCATTCATTTGGTAGTTTGCACATCCTCACGTTCCATATAAGATAGGAACTCAATATCATAACAAAATTGAATATGACAACTTGAAATTTCAAGTCTTTTTTAATATATAGGGGTCCATATAACAGTAATATAATATTTTTATTTAATATAAAAATTGATGATTGATTAATGTTTTATACCGCTACTAATAATATACAATAATTAATTCAATTTTAGTTGGATTAACCTAATAAATTGGGCTATCCTAACTTAAAATGCAAAATAATAAGAATACATACGGTTGAAAAAATAAATTCTAAAATAGATTTCTACATGGTCAACCCTAGAAATTAATGATCCTTTAAATGCTTATATATAGGAATAGAAAATGATGTATACAAGAAGAGATGGTGAGAGGGCTTGTTCATTTGTTTGAAGAATGGGAATAATATATTTGAATTATTACTCTTTATTAATGATCGACATTGGTGGGAAGGAAGGAGGAGGGTCGGTGTTGCATAATAGTAAGAGAAGAATGGAAGAGACTACATTCATCAAATATGGAGTTGACATTAATATATTTATTTGAAAATAACTTTTTAAATTATATATAATAAAAATAGTTTTTTATCATACAAATATTTTTAGAGATATAAGATTTAATATTATATTTTTAAATATTACACTATCTATAAAACATTATAAAATTTTTATTTAAAAAATACTTTTGATTTAAAAAATATTTTTAAAAATATATAATCAAAATCATGTTTTTTTTCAGATATAAATGAACTTTTGCACCAAATTAAAAAAAATTAACTCACTTGTAAAAATTAAAGATAATAGAATCACCTATAAAAATTATAAAAAATTGTACTTCAAATTTGAATGTCTAAGTAAAAAAATAAAATTTTAGAAATAATTATTATATGACAAACTTGTCGAATATTTTAGTATGAAAGATGTGGAATAGAGGAGGAAGCCAACTTGTCGACTGTCTGAGTCCTTTTGACTTTTTATGTGGGTGATGTCATGAGAAGCCTTGTGCATTACTAGTTACTAATTATTATTTACAATTATTATTTTATAATTGCGTTCGGTCCATTGTAATTGTCTCCTCACCAGACTAAATTAAAAAGCATTATCTCATCAGTTAGCATCGGTCTCGAGGTCGGCGCACTGCATGTGGTGCGCCCGACATATCCTCGACAGGCAGCTCTTCAATAATAGGGCAAAGTTTAAGTGCACATGTGGATGTATCTCTAAACATATATATATATATATATATATCTAAAATCTGTACAACTCTAAACCTGCAGAATGTGCCTGCAACCTATGATATCAAATATGTCTGAAGTTTGATGTTGTACATGATAGGGTTTGATAGCACAAAAATTACATGACACTCAGAATATACACAATCCTAGTATATATATACACACTCGTATTTGAATATAATGATGTGTTAAATTAATATAGGAGATCTCATACAATCACCCATTGATTGTTGATTTCTGTTTCTTATATTAAATTAACTGTGCATATTTATTCTATTCACTATATATCATTTACTCTGGAAAGGTGTTTTTTCCTATAAAAATCTGTTTTGAATATTTTTATACATGTTAAAAGTAAATCAACAACCACTTTATCAAAAAATATCACATGGTTTGAGTGTTGAAATTATTATTATTATTAGTGTATTATTATTATTTAGAATTGTTATAAACTAATTTCACTTAATTTTATATTAAAATATTAATCAATATAAATAGCGAGCATATGATCATATAGAACAACTATATAGGAGAAGATTAAACCATATATTGATTATTAATTTTTTATGTACATATATATATTTATTAATTATAATAGTTATATATGCATGGGCAATTCCACGCCTAATTTCCGTGAATGTACGTGGGAGGATATATTTATGCGTCTCAAAAGTCCCGTGTGTTTGGATCCAGAAACTGGTTAGTTTCTATTAATGTATTGGTATGACATCCTAAGGTTTTAATTTTATTTATCTATTTTGAATCTTATCAGAGAAACATGTGAAATCTGAACTAGTACACCAACTCCATAAATTGATAGTTCCATTTGAACCGGATCGGATGGAGTCCAATATTATCATATATATAAATTTCCTATTGTCTATTCACCTAAGAGGAAGGGCAATGACCCTTTTTTTTTAAAATTTGTTCATTCAACCCCTCTCCATCCTCGTTCAAAGGCTAAATCAAGCATGAAAGAATAAGAAACTTTTTGAACCAAAGTTTACAAAGAGGATAGTCCGCGAGAAAGGTCATAAATACCACATATTCACTTTAGTGTAATACAACACATACCAAGAAATAAAATATTGAGGCAAAAGAATGCAGCCCTTTGGGTGGAGGATGAAGAAATGATCAAACAACCCTTCATAAAGGTTAACACGTATACGAAATTGCTTAGAGTGCACAGGGAATCCGAGGCACTTAAAAGACCAGTAATGATAAAGGAGATGAAGCAGAAACTTTGTTGGGTATTAAAATGGGGGAATATAACGAGCGGGTTTTGAATTAGAGGTAAGACTAGTTGCATGTCCCATGGATATAGAACTAAAACATTCTGCCATACTAGAAGTGATAGAACTAGAAGTACAACATCAATTTCTTAAAATTTATTTATTTTTATTGATAATATAGTAAATAATATGGATATTGAACGATGGATAATGATTTGTACTTCTTTTTCAAATTATTATTACTGTTTCTTATTTTTTAGGATTTTTTAATAATATTTTTTATGATATTTTCTTTATAAAAATAAAAATAAATGTTAAAATTGCATTGTGTGTCTTGTCATATATATGTTACAAATCAATGATAACAGGTCGAAGATGGTAAGTTGGAGTGGAGGCATTGGACAAGGAGATTCTTTTTTTTTGTACGTTTTCACCTTAATAACTCTTATAATTATTGCATGACAACTATTTTTTATTTATTTAATTTTGTTGGTTATGATATTTTTTATAGAAACAAAAATAAATGTTAAAAACCTTCAAGCAATCATTACACATTTCCACTAATGCGTCAAGCCAAATCAGCCTTGCTAAATTGGTGGTGTAAGCTAGTGCTGATGCACGTACTCCCACCCCCAAGCCATAGTGAGGGAACTATTTCAAATGCCTATTGCAACATAGAGAGACAAATACTAGTGATGTCAATACTTCGGGGTCAAGGAAAAAACAACACTTCTAAGGCCTAAAATCATTCAATAAGATAATGTTGATGAAATGTGCATCTATATTTCACAAAGAACCTTAACTCCCATAACTATAAAAGGTAGGTATTTTGGGTATTCTACTTCCTAGAAGCTAATATGGGTTTTAGGTCTTCCTGAGATTGGAGAAGTAGCTAGGAAGGTAGCCATATGTAACATGTAAAAGTTCACATAAACCAAGAAAAGTAGTAGAAACCTCAAAATCTTTAGTTTTGGAGTATGCACATCTACCAGGTAATGACCACTGCAAATCCTACTAAAGACGAGAGGCGTTCCCACCTAAAGGGATGGAGTCACCTTCCCATTCTATTACAAGTCAAACGGAAATTGGAGTACTTGCTGGTTACAATAGGGACATTTTCCTTGCTTGGGCAAGAGTTAATGCCAGGTGAAGTCGATGCTTGTCACGGTAACTCCAACTTGTCACCCATATAAAACTTCAAAATATTATACTCAAAAGATCTCACAGTTAACTACAGGTTACCACCCATATAAAACTCCAAAATATTATACTCAAAGCATATTCAAAATTTGTGGTTGATGTTATGTGTTTGATAAACTTGATCAAGAAAAGAAGTGTATGAAATTATACTAATGCACAATTCAATTGATAAATGATGTGTACATGTACTAAAGGACAAACTTTCTAAATGAAAGATATGTACAATGGTAGTGCAATGAAGGCGGTGAGCACTCTGCCACCCTGCTAATGTTGTCAAGATTCTCCTTTCCTTGTGAGGTGGTTGAGCGATGGCTTGAGGTGATGTTGCCTCGTACTGATAAGGGCCATCTTTTGGGTGATGTGGCATCTTCGAGGTCCACTCGTTTGATACTGCTGAAGGAAAGGTTACTAATGTTGAATTTGAATAGCAAGATACTCAAACGAGAGGAGTACAAGTTCTTAGTAATAACTGGCTCATCAGAGCCAATGAAGTAAACATTAAGTAGATGACCAATGATATTCTCGCCACTAAAATAATTGTTTATATTAAAGCATGAAAAATGGTATTGGCAGTGACTTCACATTATAATTTGGGAGGTTAAGAGAGTGAGAGAAAAGTTTTCAAAAAAAGATTTGATTCAAATGAGTTGCATTCGTAAAACTTTTTGTAATACCCAAATTTTGATACAATAAAACTTTGGAACTGTCAAACGAAAGAAAGAGACCGATGAGACCGGGAATGACCGGGAATGAAATAAAAAATAATTAAGTCAAGGAGACTAATTTTGAATTGAGCATTTAGAGGGAGAAACCTAAAATGCGAGTTGTGGAATGATCCAAAAAAATAATGTGTTGAAATTAAAATAAATCGAATCAATTATAGAATATCGGAAAATTTTTAAGAAAATTGAAGTCGAGTAAAAATATAATTATTGGCTCTATAACGAAAGAAAATATAAATAAGTTTTAAAAAAATAAATTATATAAAAAAATTGGCTAAATTAGCGATGAACTTAATAAAAAATGACCAAAATTGGATGAATTAGTTAGAAATTCACCGAAAATCGATATAAACAATGTTAGTCGGTGACCGTGGACCAAACCACCAATTGGAAGTCACGACCAATAATGGCATGCCACGTTTGCCAGGCGGTCAATCGTCGCGGGTCATGTGGTGATGCTATCTGGTTAGTGGAAGCTAAGATACGTCATCAAGCACGACCAATCAAAGGGTATCATGTGTCGAATGGACATTGTGGACTACATTTAGGACATGTCGGACGAGAGCAACCAATCAAGTAAGGCCACGTGTCAACTGGACACTGTAGACGTTTGTGAAACTCGTACTCTCGAACCAAGGAAACCGTGAAAAGAACCGGCAAATTTCATGAGAAGATCGAGTTAATTAATAAACCGAAAATAGTAAAGAAGGGTTAAAATGAGAAATTGAAAAATCCCAAGTGACCAAAAAGTTATAAAAATCATGGAGAAGAACCATGAAATAAATTAGATGAGAAAATGGACCGTTTCAGGGTGAACCAAACCTGAACCAGATTGAACCATGGTAAACTGGTTCAATGACTCATTTTTCTAGGGGGTTTAAAAATGTCAAATTGGAAAATTGAAGCCACCATTAGGTAGAAAATTAATTTAGAAATTTTTAATTTTTAGAAAACCAGTCGAATCGGGCTTGAACCAGCCGACTTTTTAATTCAGGTCACCAAACCCAGTCGGACCGGACCGGCCAATGGACCCTAACAGGTCAGCGCCCAGTCAGTAGGTGTGATCAATCAGTATGTGATGTATGGCAAGGCGTGCCCAGTTAGCTGCACAGTCAGCGATTGGAAGCGCTGACCAATCAGAGAGTGACACATGTCCAATAAACTGTTAGCGGGCGCCCGGTCATCAGCCACACAGACATGAGCAACCAATGGGAAGTTGCCACGTATCTGGTCAATGGTCAGCAGATGCTCGGTCAGCAGCCACGCAGATACGAGCAGCCAATGGAAGGCTGTCACGTGTCAGGTCAATGGCTGACACGGTGGCTGATTGGGATTGCCATGTTAGAAAAACTAACCAATCACAACATGCCATGTGGCACGTCCGACACGTCATCATCTTCTTCCTTAATCAATTGATAGAAAGGAGAGAGAGTGTAAATCTCGTCCTTTAGAGTTAAGGAAAATTGGGAAAGAACCGGTCAAACTGAGTGAGAAAAATAGAACCGGTTCATGAACCCCAGCCATTAGAGAACAGGTAAATTAAAAAATTTTCAACTCCCGAGTGACCTAAAGAGTCATGAAAACCTAGGAAAAAGACTTTAGGACAATTTGGGAGAGAAAATCATACCGGTTTAGGTGAACCGGTTTGGACTGGTTTAAACAATCATTGAATCAGATGCTAAATTCATTATTCTAGGTGACTTAAAATATTTAAATTTGAGAATTTAAGCCACCATTGGATAGAAAATAAAATTTAGAAATTTTTTATTTTAAAAAACTAGGTCAGATCAAGCCTAAACCGGCCAGTTTAAGCATTGAACCCAGATCAGACCCGTACGGTCCGGTTCGGAATAGTGTTGTCTTCTTCCTTCAGATGACAGCACTGTTCACTCGCCGAAAAAATGAACAGTGCCAATGGAAAGGAAATGTTTCTGTTCAAGATGTTTTAGGCCATCAATGAATGTAATAAAGGTGCCAAACGCACGGCTGGAGAGTCCCCAAGCTCCCTATATAAAGAGCCCATCACCATTCATCCTCCACACACCTAAAAACTTCACTTTCTCTCAGCTACTCAGTTTTTCGATTAAGCTCGAACCAGAGCTTTGACATAGGGTTTTTTTTAGCCAAAGAAGATGAGGTCAAGTTCCTTAGACTCGGGGAGAAGTCAGCTACCCGATGGTGGTCACCATTTGAACCGAGGATTGCTAGAGAAGCGTTGACATAATCAAACAATGAAGCAGCTCCAGCGGACCGAAGTTGCCCTATTTCGGCCGAGCTGAAGGCAGCCAAATTAAGTCCTCCTTAAGCCAAACCAAGCTCTCCTAACGCTTCCTCAGCCCTCATATGACCGAATTAGAGTGGAAAGGTAAGCCAATTTGGCTCCACTCTATAATTTCCTATCAGTGTTAGAGAGAGAACCAATGAAACTTCATTGACCGAATTCTCCCTCATTTCGACATGAATTAATGTGATTCTTGATCCTAGGAGTAACCTTGGGACAAAAGCTACCTACCTTGATCAAAATCTCGAACCGCCGCACCTCCGCAGGTAAGCTTTCGAAGCTTTCTCTCTCTACACCTAGTTTTCCGGCGAAGCTCTGTTTGAGCTCATTTCAGCGTCAATTCGTGCGATTCAAAGCTCAATTGAATCGTATGTATGTGTAGGAACTCAATTTTACATTCAATTTAAAAAATTAACCTCGATTGATTGGTCACGGGGATCCGACCAAACCGGGTCAAGGCGTGACAAAGAGAGAAGGGAAGGTTGGTCCTCCGGCAACCTGAGAAAAGCTTCGATATGACTGCGGACGGCCTTGTTAGAGGTCGAATCCTATGCCAACCGGTAACCCGTTCAGTTGCTAAGCTCCCTATATAAAGAGCACCCCTCCACTCATCCTACCCTTCCCACAAACAAGTGAAGAAGGTGAAGTGTTCCATTTTCTAGCGAGCAGTATACCAGAACTTCCACAGCGGGGTTTTCTTCGACCTCAAAAGCTACATTTCATGTCCCTAGAACTGGGAGGAAGTTCTCTATCCAGTTACACCCTCCCTTCAGCCCGAGGACCACCAGAAATGAGTTAGGAAGCTTGCACAGTACCGCCATTCCTCGACGATCGACAACTCGAGCCGCTTGAGTTCAATTCGAGCCATTCTCATACTAATTCTGGCCAAATCAAGCTCCCTAGACCACACTTAGAGGTGCCTCAACCTTCATAGAGCTAAGACGATAAGTTCCCTCCACCGCCCTTCACCGGAAAATACTATTCATAGTGTTTTTATGCTAAAATTTAAATTGAGGAATTCACCCTACTTAGGGCACCAATTGATGTATGGTTTGATCCTGGAAGGATTCTTGAGAGGAGAGCAATTCAGAGAAAGAAAGAGCTCTGGTCGTCGGACCTTCCCCAGTAAGATATCGAAGCTTTCTCTCTCTAAACTAAGTTTTTCGATGAAGCTTCATTTGAGCTCTTTTTTTAGTCAAATAAAGTGTTTCAAAGCTTGTAATGACATGGGAGACATATGGAAGATGATTCAGATCATGAATGAGGACAATTAACCGAGTTTTAAGGCTCAAATGAATGAAATGATGTTCGAGGACCAAATTGCAATTTTTTGAAAAATTGGGCAATCTGGGAATTTTTGGAAAATTGGCGATCGAGTTGTAATTTATGGAAAATTGGGGCATTTTTATGAAATTAACTCCCAATTGATGCCCAATTGGACAATTTAATTGAAATGGAGGGTCAATTGGCAATTTTTGGAAATTTAAGGACTAATTGGAAATTTTTGGAAATTTAAGGACTAATTGGCAATTTTTTGGAAATTAAGGACCAATTAGCAATTTTGGAAAATTTGAGGGCCAATTGGTGATTTTGGAAAAACTAAGGACCCATGAGAGATAATTGGAAGTCCTAGGGACTTAATTTAGAATAAATGAAAATTTGGGACCTAAATGCAATTAAGGCATAATGTGAGGACCTTTGCGCTAATACATGAAAGTATGAGGTCCCTTATATCAATTCTCCTCATGTGGATGCTCGAACCAGGTAGGAGGTGATATAAGTGGGCCCAAGGCCAATGGTTATGGGTATGGACCCGTTAAGAATGAGCATGTTATGAACTACTAAAAGTCCTAATAATGGATAATGTTGTGTGATACCCACTGAGCCAAGGTTGGGATGTTTGGCTTGTTGGGCCGAATAGCTGCTAAGCCAAAGTTGGGTCGTCGAACCCGTTAGGCTGGTGCGTATGGGCCGAAGCCAAGCCAATAGACCCTTGCGCTGGAGGGCCAAAGATAATGGCTATACATAAATAAGATTCTTGATTGTGCATGCATATGATGTGGGACCATTAAGACACCCGGTATGGGGTAGTGGTGGTCCCAAGGGCTGCTGGACAACCTAGGGAGCATAAGGGCGGTTTGTAATCCAGTATGTCGAGAAGCTCTAGGAGCTTCTTGTGCACTAAGACCGAGGCAATAGGAAGAAAGATGTCTCGTCCCATAAAGCGGACACAAAGAATGAATGGTGTTTGAGGGTCGGACTCATGGGGTCCACTCAAACTCATAGTAGAGGCTATTAACCTCTATTAAGGTGGATGGTAAAGGCGCCCCAATCCACAAGTAAAATAGTCTGGGACTATTCTACGAACGTGTGATCCCTTTCTATGATAGAGAGGGCATGTGATTGTGTGCCAACCAAGAAGGGGTAGAAAGTGAAATACTATAAACCTGATGATACATAATTAAATACACCCCTAAGATTTCTACCACTCACTGAGTCGTGGAACTTAGGAAGGGAGAAATTGCATGGAAGCTTTCCCTTGCCAAGACCTGAACCAGGTACAAATTAGATTTCTAGTTTTGTTTAATGTTATTCCAGGAAAATATAATAGGTAATACGCTTGACTCTTCCTGATCGAAGGGAGGAACCCCTCCTCGAGGTACGAGAGAGTGGCAGGTTGATCATGGAGTTCCGACCAAACTGGGTTGGGGCATGACAACATTAGTTGAAATACATCAGATAAGGATAACCAATCATAGGGCACCACATGTCAACAGATACACAACCAGATAAAGTTTTCCAGTCAACTAAACATGTGAGTAGCGATGACCAATCGTTGTGCGCCACGTGGCGATGCACACACACACACGCCATCTTGTACGATGAACACACACTAGAAATAGAGGAATGAAGTGGGATTCCTCTATGGAATGTCTTATCATACTTAGAAACTCTCACATCGTGGCAAATTGCCACAAAATGCCCCCATCCCACATCAATGAGTTCAGATAGACCTCAGGGAACTTTCTCTATAAATCCAACCATCCTTCTCCCCTCTATTCATTAGAATTCCCTTCTAAAAATACACTGCTTAGTTTTCCCACGAGTAGACTTTCGAGCTTGAGCCTGAGCAAACCAAGGCATGAGGGAAGTTCAACCATAGTCCAAAATATTCCTGGTAGTCTTTTCTATATGGAGGAACTCTCACCAGAGTTCACCAGTGATTGAGGTGCCGTCAGCGTGGCCAAAAAGTAGTCATGCTCCTGATGAAAACAACAGAGCATCAACTCTTTAGTGAATTTCGACCTCCTCCAACTACCAAATCGATCGGGGAAGGTGCCCCGAGGCCCCTCTCCTTCTTCATCATTCACGACCAAGCATGATTTGAGGTAAGCCTTGGCCTTAGCTTTTCATTCTTTTCCTTAGAGTTTCTCAACTCAGTTTTAAGGGGGTAGTTCAGTCAGAGTTTTAGAAAACTCTGGTGGCTAATTAGGGTGGGGCCAAGTGCATGAAGGTCACCTAGGAGGTCCCCTAGCTTGCATGGTCGGTGGCCCCAGACAACTCACCTTCGCCGGTGAGATTCCAACGAATTGCACAAAATGTGCAATTTTTTGACGAAAATCTGATCAATGGATAAATGGGGTCAAATCAGTTTGTTCAAAGCTTAGAATGATTATGGGGGGATTAAGGAGATGAAAGGAGACTTGTAGTGAACAAATTTGAAGGATTAGGGTTATAATTGATTAAACCCGAATGTGGGTATGTTTTTAAATGAGTATTAAGTTAGGGGACCCAATGGAATTATTAGATGAATTAGAAGCACTAAGAGTAGGAATTATTATATTAGGGACTTAAGCAAATCCCTAAATAGGCTTACAGACCCAAGCAAGAAAGAAGTGGATCAAGAAATATCGATATAACGTAGTTGGAAATGTTTACTTGAGTATTGATTCAATATTACAATGGTAACCTTTACATGTATGATAAACATGAATCAAAGCGAGACTCGGAGGGATTTGGATGAAATCCATGTGAGTGTGATTTTGATTTTGGTGCTAGGTTCGATTGGACTGGCGTTATTGTTGCTACTCACTTTTGAACTTATTTAGGTGTTTTTTTATATCTGGTTGCTTGAACTAAGGTTAGCATGGAGGTACTCTACTGCATTTTTGTAAAACCTGGGCTTCATATCATGTTTTGGAACTTAGGGCTACAACTCATATTTTGGTGAGACACAAACTTCAACTCATATTTTGGTGAGACACAAAATTTGACTCATATTTCGAAACATGAGCTATGACTTGTATTTTTATGAAAACATGGATTTCGGCTCCTGTTTCAGTAATGCAACTATTGTCTGTATTTTGTGGGAAATAGATCTGTATCATATTTTTAGAAAGTAGGTCTATGGTATGTGTTATGTAAACGAAAGAAAGGCTTTAACCATATTTTCAAAATATGGGATATGACCCATGTTTTATGAACTAGGGGCTTTGGCCCACATTTTTTAAATGAGTTTATGAGCCGAAAGTTGGAAAAAAGGACATTAGTCCATGATTTCTGTATGATTTTGAGATTCCTTTCATAACTTAACCACTTGATCATAATCTGGATTTAGAGGGGTTATCCATATAGCATGTTAATCCCCATGTTAGTGTATATTATTATGTCATAGAGGGGTTGGTCAGATAGTAATTCAACCTCCGTGGAAATTATTTTGTGATGTTCTATATTGCTTGCATTTGTGGTGGATGTGAAACTGTATACAAAGGGATAGTATCGAGTACTAAGGGATATTTGGGATGTGAAATAATAAGGGAATGTACTTTTATCCCATATATCCAAGACATGGGAGTAACATGGGGGTGTCCAGATATTGACAGGCGATGGTTGGAGATGGTTATAGTATTCCTAAGGCATTGATGGTATGGACCTTAGAGTATACTAAAAGGAACTCTTTGTGATGTAATTTAGTGAAAGCTAGTGAAGAGATGCTTTGCACACCACTAAGCACCAACAAAGTGGGGTGTGATCTCACTAATAGTTGTGACCCTGATATACACATATTGTGATGTTGGTTACAATATGATTTGTAAAGCAGTACATGAGTCGTTGCTATTATGTGATGTATGCTTGTGTGGTTGGGGGCTTGTTCTCCTGAGAAGTACCAATGAGAAAAACCATAGAAGATTTAATTGATAAAACTTCACAAGATTTTATATTCCTTGCTACTGTTTTAGTAGGGGTTGTGTTCATTGATATGATGGCCTAACATCAATGCCCCACTCACTAAGACTCATATCTCACCCCTCTCCCTAACCCCTTTTAGGTATAATACGATTTGAGCTAGAAGACCCTAACACAGTCTTAGTGGTAACTCGAGGTAAGCCATATTGACAATAACTATAGTAGTCTATAGAAGCAGAGGAATTTTAGGTTATGGGTTATTTATATTCATCATGTTTTCCGAAAGAAATTGATGTTGAAATTTTTATGAAAGAATATATTTTTTTGTGTATTTTGAGCCTTCTGACATGTTGGTACTATAAAAGTGAGTGTCCCTCTATTGTAGTATTGGGAGGGTCTGGCGGTTGTAATGGCGATCCGACCCGAGATATTGGGTTGAAGTGTTATAACTAAAATGGTATCAAAGCACTATTTTCAAACAAGTTTTAAAAAAGGTGATTTTTGGGAATTTGAAAGGTGAGACTTCGTAATAACAATGATAAGTGGAAAACTAAGTAAAAGAAAACTTTTCATTGTAGTGGATGAACTACAAACAATGGCCCCTAGGATTGGAAGATGACATGCATTGCAAATTGAGGAACCATTGAACCCAGATAGATTGGGTTGACGTGCCTATTGTAGAGGAGTCCCAGACCTTACGATCGCTACATCAAATGACTCATGAGTAGTGGATGGCATACTAAGGGTTTATGAAAGCCTTCAGGGAGCATATGTCTGAACAACCTAGGGCTACCCCATAGGGAGGGACGACTCAAGTGCATGCTCCTTCTAAAGTAGTAACTCATGGGACTCGAATTGTACACCACTCAGAGTTTGACATCACTCGATGCCTAAAGACACTACAATGATTGGGGGTCAATTCATTTTACAGGGAAAGAGGTGTTGGCATGACTATGGAATGGTTGAAAAATACCAAAAAGCTCATGGATGTAGTCAAAGTATTAGATGAAGAGAGAGTCTCCGTGGTGGAATTCCTATTAGAAGGTGGTACCAAGAGGTGGTGGAAAAAGTTAGGGCAACTGCTAACGTTCAAATGAGGTGAAATAAGATTGGACATAAATTCTCATAAGAGTACCTCGCCCCTCACCTAATCAATGAGAAGAAGCAAGAGTTTCTCCAACTCTATCAAGGATCATGGATGGTGGTGAAATACGATACAAAGTTTAATGAACATCATTCTTTTGCTCCTATCTTTGTTATCCCAACTAATATTTGTTAGAGGTTTGTTGACAATCTCAATATGGATGTTAGAGACCACATGGGATGCTTAGGAAGACTCACAGATTTTACAGCTTTGGTTTGAATGATGTATGCGAGTGAACGTGTCATGCCTCGACCCGGTTTGGTCGAATCCCAATGAGCAACCCGCCACTTCCTTTGGTATATGAAGGATTTCACTTCCTTCTAAATCACGAGGAGTCAGGCATCCTTTTTACTTGATTTTCCTGAAATAACGTTATACAAAACTAAATATGTTAAAAACATACATACCTGTTTTTGTCTTAAGGGTTTGACTTCAAGGTATTCCTTAAGGGTTTGCCTTCCTTCTTGAAAAGGGGTTAAAAAGAGCGGATGAGTTTCTACAACTTAGTGAGCGGGTGTTGGGAAATGAGTTTTTTGAAAATACTCTTTATTCACTAAAATCTTGGGGTTTCTCTTTATCTTAGAAAAATAAATCATCCTCTTAAAATTTCTTCACCATTATGTGAGTCTAACTCTTTTAACACTTTCCCTTGCTCGGGAAGTGTTTCATGTAGTACAACCGTACATGTTTTTAAAAACCTTTAACCACTTCACTTATTAGGTATGATTAGCTCTTTTAGCACATCCCCTTGCCTCGGAAGGCATTTGGCAAATAAACACACGCCTTTTATCGTAAAGGGTATAAACATTCGTAGGGCAGTCCCCGACTGAACCTACTTAGAGATCAACATGACTTTGCTGTCCATCCTAATAGAAGTCCCAGACTTCTACCCTGAGTCAGAGTAGACGTCCCAGAAGTTCAACCCTCAGACCTGAAATCCACTTCATGAACGTATGAGGACGAAGACCACATCTTGACCCCACCCAGGTCTCATGCGCAAGAAGCTCACAGAGCTTCATGACTAACTAGCACATCAAACTGCCCTTATCTCCATCATGTTGTCCAACAGTCATTGGGACCCTATTCATGTCTATTTATGGGCTTCAGCCCATGCCCACTAGCCTTGAGCCCACTACACGTGTTTTTTAAAACTAGGCCTTAGGCCCTATGAGTTCAAAATCAAGGCCCCTGGCCTGTTAGAGCTGTTCCCGCTCTTATCAAGAAGGTCTCACAAATGGTTTAAGCAATGGCACACAGTTAGGGGAGAACACTTCTGACAAAATCCTCATTTAACTCATTACACCAACTGGGTGCAATGATAGGTCTATTTACAACCGGTATCTAGGTTTTTCCTTTTAGAACCTCATCATACCGACCAGGTATGATGTTAGTTTTAATCCTACTTAAAATCTAGTAAGTAAGTTTTTTGTCACGCCCCAACCCGGTTTGGTCAAATCCCCATGATCAACCCGCCGCTGCCTTGGTTTAAGAGGGGTTTCCCCTTCTTTTTATCAAGGAGTCAGACATAAATTTTAAACCTTGTTCCTTGGAATAACATAAATCAATCAAATGCAAGCTTAAAAAGAGCTTTAAGCATACCTGATGGAGGGTACATCTTCGTGCTCTCTTTCATTATAACCCTTTCTCTTAAAATGAGAAAAAGGGAGGGGTGAGTTCTAAAACTCAATGAACGGGTATTGGGAGTGGGTTTTCTTTTAAAATAGCTTTTATTTATCTAGAACATGCCAAGGTTATCATTTCCTTTAAAAATGGATTTCCTCACTTTGGTTTTCAAAACCTTTTTCCATTTCCTTATTAATTGTGTTTAGCACTTTTTAGCCCATCCCCTTGCCTCAAGAGGCATTTAGCAAACAACACAAGCCCTTCATCAGAAAGGGTTCACACATTTTTAGGTACAGCCCGTCCACCGCACCCACTTGTGGATCGGAGCATCTTTACTGTCCACCAATATAGAAGCTCGTCCACTTCTACCCTGGGTTTAAGTGGATGTTCTCGACATTCGATCCTTAGACCTGAATGCCACTCTATGTCTATATGAGGACAAAGACCTCATCCTAACCCCACTTCGATCTAATGCATAAGAAGCTACTCCGATCTTCCAGACTGACTGGTACAACAAACTGGTATGACAAACTACCCTTATATCCACCATGTCGTCCAGTAGCACTTATGACCTATCACTACCCCCTAGGACATCTTGATGGTCCCGTACCACAAGTGCATGCATAAACAATCAGTTATCACTACCCTCTAGTCTTTCTGAGCTGTTCAAGCTCCTGTCAAGAAGGTCTCCCAAATATTTTAAGCATTGGCACACAATCACGGGAGAACACTTACAAAAAATAGTTTATTTTCAACTTCACACTAACCGAGTGTGATGATATCTCCGCTTACAACAGATAAGCGAGTTTCTCCTTTCCTCAAGTAAGTTCATCATACTAATTAGGTATGATTACCTCTACTTACGACCAGTAAGAAGGTTTTCTTTTCATAAAAGTGAGCTCATCATCCCAATCGGTATGATGTATAAAATTCCCACTCACCCGATGACCATGATATGTTCGTCCCTATTCGGTTTCCGAATCCACGCTAGCTTTTCCTTGCTAACGTACTGTCTCTCATGTCCCTACATGTTTTGGGCATCTTTTTCATTTAAGGTTTGGCATGGCAACCTTCGTTTTCCCACATATGAGCGACTAGGCTCAAAATTGTTAGTTAATTGCACTTAGTTTCCTAAAGTTCATTTTCCTTCACTTTAGGTCCCTAATGCTAATTTTTTTCCCAAATTGAGTCCTAAATCTTCCAAAAATTCTTTTTGAGTCCTCAATTTACTCAAAATTGTATAAGGAGCTCAAGTTTTCCAAATTTCCAATTTGGTCCCCAACTTTTCAAAAATTACAATTTTGCCCATACTTTCCAAAAATGGCAATTTGACCCCAAATGTTCCAAAAATTGACCAATTGGTCCCTCAACATCTTTCTCATTGCTAATTGGTCTTCAAATTTGTGAAATTGCAAAGAGGTCCCTCAATTTTTTGAAATCTCCAATTTTTCCCCATAGTTTTCCCCAATGTCTCCCCTTCAAACTGACCAAATTTGATTTCTTCAAATTGGCATTCAATCGGGGTTAAATGCTCCTATTGAAGGTATGGATCAATTCCTACACTTCCATACGATTCAATTGAACTTTTAATCGCACGATTTGAGTCTGAAACAAGCTCAAACGGAGCTTCGTTGGAAAATTGTTCATAGAGAGAGAAAGCTTCGAAAGCTTACCATTGGAGGTGCGGTGGTCCAAGCTCTCTATCTGAAGAGGTAGCTCTCATACTGAGGTTCCTTCAAGGATCAAGAAGTGCTACAATTGATATCCAATCGAGGGAGAATTTCAATAGTAAAGTGTAGCACTTTCTCTCTCTAACTCCAACCACAATGACAGAGGAGGGTCGAATTAGCTTAACTTTCAGCTCTGCTGAGGCTGTATGAGGGCCGTGGATGTGTCAGGGAGGCTTCGTTTGGCCGGAGGAGGGCTGAATTTGGATGAATTCAGCTCGACCAAAACATGGCAGCTTCAGTCCTTCAAAGTTGCTTCAATGTTTGTTTTTACCGGAACTTCTTCAGCGGTCCTTAGGTCGAAAGGAGGTTGCTGACTTCCCCGTAATTTATAGCACCCGACCATGCCTTCTGAGGCTGAGAAAAAGGCCTATGTCGGAGCTCTAGTTCGTGCTTCACTATAAAATGGAGCAATTGAGAGAGAATGGAGATTTGAGGTGTGTGGAGGATGAATGGAGATGAGCTCCTTATATAGGGAAGTCGAGGACCCTCTGCCCGACCACTTTCCATTTTGGTCAAGCTTATCCTCACCCTGAAACGACCTGAACGGAGCGGTTTTAGCTTTGCCGATGTTATCCATTTTCTACATTAATGAACACTGTTGACATCCTGAGGAAAAAGATGACACTATTCCGAACCGAACCGGACCAGTCCGACCGAATTAAATGCGTAAATCGGCTGGTTCAGGCCCTATTCGACCTATTTTCTCAAAATTAAAATTTTCTAAATTCATTATCTATCTAATGGTGGCTTCTATTTCCCCAATTTGAATATTTTAAGCCACCAAGAAAAATGAATTTAGAAATCGGTTCAAGTTTGGTTCAAACTAGTTCAATCTGGTTCAGGTCCGATTCATCCTGAACTGGTCTGGTTTTCTCTTACCATTTGTCCCAAGGTTCGTTTCCATAATTTTTATTACTATTTGAGTCACTTGGTATTTGTCAATTTTCCCATTTTACCATTTTTTTTGTCGGTAATAGTTTGTAAACTAGCTCGGTTTTCTCTATTGAATTGACCAGTTCTTTTCCCAGTTTTTCTTGTCTTTAAAGGATGGAATTTACTTTTTCAGTTCATAAAAGTGAGCTCATCATCCCAACTGGTATGATGTATAAAAGTCCCAATCACCCAATGACTATGACGTGTTCATCCCTAGTCTGTTTTCAAGTCCACGCTAGCTCCCTTGCTTGCGTTTGGGTCCCAAGTATCCCTACATGGTTTGCGTATCATTATCGGGAAGGATTCAACATGATAACCTTCTTTTTCTCACGTATGAGCGACTAGGCCCAAATTTTTTATTGCACTTTGGTCCCTAATGTTCATGCTTCTTGACTTTTGGTCCCTAGTGTTAATTTTTTTTCCCAAATCAAGTCCCAAGGGCTTCCAATATCCTTCTTGGGTCCTTAATTTACTTAAAATTGTGAATGGGGCTCAAGTTTTCCAAATTCCTAATTTGGTTCCAAAATTTTCTAAAATTACCGTTTTGCCCCTACTTACCAAAAATAGCCAATTAACCCCAATTCTTTCAAAAATTAACCAATTGATCCCCCAACATCATTCTCATTGCTAATTGACCATCAATTTTGAGAAATTGCATGGAGGTCCATCAATTTTTTGAAATTCCCAATTTTCCCCAATTTCTTCCACCAATTTCACCCCTTTACACTGACCAAATTTGATTTCTCCAAATTGGTTATTTAAATGGGGTTAATTGCTCCAATTGATGGCATGGATCAGTTTCTACACTTCCATATGATCAAATGGAGATTTGAATTGCAGAATTTAGGTCCGAAATGAGCTCAAACGAAGCTTTGCCAGAAAACTGTTCGTAGAGAGAGAAAGCTTCGAAAGCTTACCGTCGGAGGTGCGGCGGTCCGAGCTCTTGATGTGGGGAGATAGCTCTCATGTTTTGTGTCTTCCTACAATCAAGAAACGCTATAATTGATTTCCATGTCAATGGAAATTTCATTAGTGAAGTTCAGCACATTCTTTCTCTAGCATCGATCTACAACAATGGAGGAGGGCCGAATTGGCTTACCTTTCACCTTTGTGGAGGTCATGTGATGGTCATGATGACTTTGGGGAGGCTTGGTTTGGCTAGTAGAGGTCTGAATTGGTCGAATTCAGCTCGGCCAAAATAGGGCAGCTTCGAACCGGAGGAGCTGCTTCACTGTTCGATCCTGCCAGTGCTTCTCCGATGATCCTCGGATCGAAGGAAGGTCGCTGTCAGGTAGCTGACTTCCCTCAGAGTCTTTAGGACCTAAATTTGCCTTTTGAGGCTAAGAAAAGCGTCCAAGTCAGAGCTCTTGTGTAAACCCCACACTTTTGAGTTAAGAAAAACCGGGAAAAGAACCGGTCAAACCGAGCCGGTTTACATTTGAGAACACGCAATATGGAAATTTACAACTTTCGTGTGATCTAAAGGGTTCATTAAACCTTGGAAAAGAAATTTAAGGAACTTTAGAAAAAAATAACCAAATTTGTTCAGGTGAACGAGAGTCCATAAGAACTCTAAAGTTAAGTAACCGAAATTTCGGTCAAAAATTTTTATGTACGCCTTATCATAAATAACCATAAATTAATATATATTTAATACCTAAATTAAATTATTGGAATTAATACAAATAATTTAATAACAAAATTAAATTATTGGAATTAATACCAATAATTTATGGCAATATTAATACTAATAATAAATCTCGCTCATTTAATACACGGGTTTTACGCCTACATAAAAAGGTCATCCCCATTTCATTCTTCTCACACCTGAACACTTCTCTCTCTCTCTCTACTGCTCCATTTCTCGATAAAGCTCGAATTAAAGCTTCGACTTGAACAAAGGTCGGGCTCTTTAGAACTGGGAAGAAGACAGTTAACTGAAAGCAAACTCCAGTCAATCCGAGAATCGTTGGAGAAGCGCCGACATGATAGAATAGTGAAGCAGCTCCGGCGGACCGAAGCTAAAATCAGCCATTTCAAACCCTGCTCAGGCCAAACCAAGCCCTCCCAACACTTCCTCAGCCTTTCCACAACCGAATTAGGACCGAAAGGTAAGCCAATTTGACTCCCCTTTATAATTTTCGATCGGTGCTAGAGAGAGAGTCGACTGAATTTCAATGATGAAATTCTAATCCAATTCCGCATCAATTGATGCGATTCTTGATTCTAGGATGAACCACAGGATGAGAGCTATCTGTCCAGATCGAAAGCTCGAACCGTCGTGCCTTTACCGGTGAGTAATCGAAGCTTTCTCTCTCTATAGTTCATTTTCTGGCGAAGCTCTGTTTGACCTAGTCCCGACATTAAAACTTGTGATTCACATTTCTAAAGAATCATATGAACATGTAGAAACTCAATTTCAACTTCAATTTCAACAATTGGAAATGTTTAATGGGTCAATTTGATAAAATCAAATTTGGCTGTGTTAAGAAGTTTGAATTGGGGGAAATTGGGGATTTTCAAAATTCAAAGGACCAAAATGAAATTTTATGAAATTGAGGGTCAATTGGGCATGAAAATAATGTTGGAGGACCAATTGAGGAATTTTGAAATTTTTGGGGCAAAATTTACCATTTTTGTAAAGGAAGGGCAAAATGGTAATTTTGGAAAAGGGGGACCAAATTGGAAATTTGGGAAATTAAACCCCTTTTTGTGAAATGGAATAAATTGAGGTCCTATGATAAATTTTAGAAGTTTCGGGACTCAATTTGAGGAAAAACCAGTATTTGGGACTTAAAGTTAAAGAGAAATAACTTTAGGGACCTAATTGCAAATAAATGAAAGTTTGACTTTCTCATTCATTTGGAATGAATGAAGGCGATTAGGCCGAAGGATAATGAACCAACATGTTCATAT
Source organism: Trapa bicornis (assembly GCA_030064425.1). Lineage (NCBI taxonomy): Eukaryota > Viridiplantae > Streptophyta > Magnoliopsida > Myrtales > Lythraceae > Trapa > Trapa bicornis. Next base: position 18,866,939 of record CM057752.1, read on the forward strand.
CATGTAGGAATGCGAAATACCGGGAATGCCAGCAAGGACAAACTCGTGTGAATACAAAGAACCTATCTAGTGGAATTCACGACATTAACGGGTGAGTGGGTTTACTAACATCATACCTGGTTGGGATGATGAGCAAAACTTAAAGATAAAAACCACTTATCGGATGTGAGTGAAAATTTTATGTCATACCCGGTAGGGAATGATAAGTACCTCGGTATAAAAACCCACTATTTAGTGGTATTTTAATCATCACCACTTAGAGAAAGTGATGTGAAAATTATGAAAAAAAAACTAGTTATCGGTAGTAAGTAGATCATACTCGGTTGGTATGATTATACTTCCTCGAAGGAAGTTGAAAACCCGTTCATCGGTTATGAACGGAGATGTCCTTATATCGGTTGGTATAATGGACAGTGAAAACCTATTTTGTCAGAAGTGTTCTCCCCTGACTGTGTGCCAATGCTAAAACTATTTAGGAGACCTTCTTGATGGGAGCTCAAATAGCTCTTATAGGCCGAGCAACTCGATTTTGGAACTTGCGGGTTAGAATGCCCAGTTTTTTGAAAATCTCGTACAGTGGGCCCAAGGCCAGTTGGCACGAGCAGGAGCTCATAAATGAACATGATATATGTGCCATAAAACTTAATAAGTGAATTATTTGGCCATGGTACGAAGATAGGACCGACATGCTCAGTCAACTAGCGGCTGTGCGACATGACAGGTCGACGGACCAGTCAAGACAAACAACTGCGGGTTGAGTTGAGAGTCGAGGCCATTGGACCAGTGGCACCACAGATTACATGGCTTGATAAGAAAATATTGTTTGTGCATGCACTTTGAGTACGTGATCATCAAGACGCCCATGAGGGGTAGTGATGCGTCCTAAGGGCACTGGACGACCTGGTGGCTATAAGGGTAGTTCGTCGTTCCAGGTGTCTGTGCGAAATCTGGAGTAGCACCAAGCGCATGAGACCGGGGTGGGGACAGGATGAGGTCTCTGTCCTCATACGGACACGAAGAAGTGATTTCGGGATTGTGGGTCAGATGTCACGTACATCCACTCATTCCCAGGGTAGAAGTGGTTGTACTTCTATCCGGGTGGTAGGAAAAGTCGCTCCGAAGCCACTAGCGGGTTCAATAGTGATACTAACTTGCGAATGTGTGTAACCTTCATGATGAAGGATGTGTGTTGGGTGATGACACACCGGTTACTAAGAAATAATGGGAAAACCCAAATTTTTAAATGAAGGGATTTGTTTTTGAAAAGAAAGGAGTCTAGCACACTCCATATAAATATTTTTCTAAAAGTTAAAAGTAGATCTTTGAAAACCCATTTACTGAGTAGTCGTACTCACCCCCTCCCTTATATCCCTTTCAGGAAATCCCGGAAAGCCTACCTTGAAAAACCATCAACTAAGATGCCTGTAAGACAGGTATGTAAAGTTTAAAATTTCATGCAGTTTTAATTATGTTATTCCATGAAATGGTGCATGTTTAAAGTACACCTTACTCTTTACAAATTATAATAAGGGGAAACCCTTTAATAAACTGGGAGAGTGGTGGGTTGTTCACAGGGATCCGACCAAACCGGGTCGGAGTGTGACATCTTGTATAAGCTTCATTGGAAAATGGAGCATTTAGGAGAAGAAGAGGATTTGAGGTGTGTGGAGGATGAATGGAGGAGAGCTCAATGACCCTCTGCTCTACCAGTTTCCATATTGGTCAAGCTTATCTGCTTTAGAAAATTCCTAAATTAGAGAGAATATTCCCTCGGTGGAGAAGGAAAGTTTTTCTACCATATGAACAGTGTTGTCATCCCAAGGAAGAAGATGACACTGTTCTGAACTGAACAAGACCGGTTCGACTAGATTCAATGGCAAAAATCAGCCGGTTCAGGCCCGATTCAACTGGTTTTCTCAAAATTAAAAATTTCTAAATTTGTCTAAATTTATTTTTTATCTGATGGTGGCCTCAATTTACCAAATTAAGATTTACAAGCCACCAAGAAAAATGACCGGTCCGATTATCCCATCCAATTTACTTTATGGTTCTTCCCCATGATTTTTATGACTTTTTGGTCACATGGAATTTTCCAATATACCTTTTTTTACCCCTTTTTATCATTCTCGGTTCCTTAAGTAGTTTGGTTTTCTCATTTAATTGACCGGTTCTTTTCCGATTTTTCTTGAATCAAGACGATGGGTTTCACATAACGCCTCTCTCAAACTAGGAAGAGATGACTAGAAGGAATGGGGAGGCAAAGGGAAGATCAAAGAAGACATTACCATCCATGGAAGTCTACTAAGGGATGAGAGAGCTCCACTAGAATGGTCGCAGCATGCCCTTAGGGTCAGAATCCTCACCAGCGTTCCATAAGACTTCCACCAAACATACTAGTCTATAATATGAGAAATTTTGTCCAAGTAAGTGCCGCTAGTAGTGCTATGAGTGTGAAAACCCTGCCATGATGCCACAAGATGCACGATGGACCCTACTATGGTTCGGCATGTTACCACTATGGTCAAGCTGGACACATCACCTAGAACTACCCGACCAGGCAACAAACCTCTACATCACCTCCAACTTGAACATAATCGCAACCCACCAATCGAATAGTTACAAGAAGGCAATAGGTGATTAGCATGTCACGCCTTGACCCAATTCATCGGTCAATGGCCCTATGCAACTTGTCAACCCCCTCGATGTTATAGTGGTGGGATCCTTCACCAAGGTAAACCGACAGAACTAAGGCTCATAACAAAAAACTCTATCTATTTTTCAGCTGAAATTTGAAACTTTTCTTAAGAGCATGGCTCCTCAAAAAAAGTTTAACAAGAACATGGTAATACAACAGTTGATAAGCAGTAAATTACAACCTTCGTGAGCATGGTACGAAGCTACCTCAAACGAAAAGTGGATTGGGAATGTTTTCTCGCCTTTGCCTCTACTCTGTTTGTCTTCCACTTGCAATCAACATGTAAAACAAGGATCTACTTGGGAGTCCGACCCTCTCTAGCTGACTCCCCAAACTCATGAGTCTGTAAGTCTACCTGACTATCAAGTCTGTAAGTTGACCCATACCGTAACATTCTCTAAGGTTAGTCACTCGAGCTCATCATCATTTTCTTTTCACTTCCACATTAAAGTGTCCGACATTCATTTATTTATCACCTAGTGGTCCTGATTTTTCCCAATTTACCATTTGGTCCTCAATTGAGGCAAGATTACCATTTTGCCCTTATACTTTACAAATTGTCTTTCCTTGGACCTAAGACTTTCCCAAGCCATTTTGAGTCCAATTTAGGTCCCAAATAGGCAATGGAACATGTTCAAGCTCTATTTCCTTAAAATTATCGAAATCCCCTAACTTTTGGCAAAATTACCATTTTGCCCATCTTCTTAATGAATTAGGTTTCATAATCCATTCAACCCCAAATTTTATCATTTTTTCCTTCTAAACTTTCTTTAATTAGGTTTAGGACCTTGGACTGCACAAAAATTACCTTTGGCCATGCAAATACTTATATTTGCACCTTAGTTCATAACTTTACATTTATTGCAAAAAGGTCCCTAGACCTTCCACAATAGGCAAACCAATTCCCCTATCCCCACCAAACTTCCCAATCAGCCCCACAAATTCATTCAGTCCCTTAGGAAAACCCCATAAAAAGCTCGTTCCTATTCGAGTCCCCTAAATTTCACTACTTTTTATTCTAGTCCCCGACCTTTGACCTCTAATCAAAGTATCTCCAAAAATTATGAAATTAAGTGGGGTGGTTCCCCTTGCCTCTCTCTACCTCATCATAACATTGGTGTGGTCAGAATCGCTCTATCATGCTTGAACTAAAACTTAATAGAAAGCAGGTAACAATCGAGTCAAGGTCAGAAACTCACCGAAGATAGCACGTTGGGTATCAAGGCTAGTGGGGTTGGAAAGCTGACTCACCAAGGAGTATGTGGCCACATGAATAACCTTGATTGGTGGTTTGTAGCTCATGTAATGTCCATTTTAGTCAACTCACCTACTTAACCCAAAACTAAGAATTTAAATGAATTAATTATCCTTCTATACTCACTTAAATTGAGTAACATTGGTGGCTATGGAAAATGGTGGTCTCAGGAATGTACTGAATTTTTCTTAGCCATCGAGACCGCCGGAATCGGTCCTTGAAGCAAATTCTTCATTTCCGATCGTCGGAGCTCCATTAGTGTGAGATCACACCAGCACCGACAGAGTGAGAGTGGAGGGTTGGGAGAGGTAGCATTGGAAAGTTAACTTCCTCATCTTTCTAGGTACATCAACATCGCATTTTGAGGTGGTCGGACGATGGGGCTAGGCTCTCTTCAAGTCGAGTCACCAGAGTTAAGAGTTGTATGTGTTCCAAAGAGGATTCCAATGAAATTCTGATGAGGGAACCATGATATTTATATCGTTGGATTCTAGACTTAGGTGGCAATCCAACTATAGCTCTCTTTCATCAATCCATAACCTCTAGCCATGGGAATGAATTAATTTCCACAAACGATGGCCACCGAGTTATCTGCCAATGTTTATTGATTTTCTAGGCAAAAATTCGAGTCGGGCCAGGTCAGATGAAGGAGAAGACACATGTGCGTGCATGCGTGTGTGTGTCCGGCGTGGCACGCCGATCGGTCTGCACTGTAGCGAACTGGTTTCTAACGAATGTTTCGGTCGAATTAGTAGTTTTTGAGTCGGTTTACCCCTTTTCCTACAAGTTCTTGGAAAATTAAAAATAAAAATACCTAAAAATCTACATTTAATTTCCTATTGAATGGATTTAAGAACTACCTCAATTGGATTTGTTTAGCACCCTCTAAAATTATGGGAATTTTACTGCTCTAAGCTAGTTTGTTCAATTTCAGCCCTTCCGGGGTAGGTTCACCTCCGATCATACCGGTTCTTAGCCCAATTAAATTTTCTAAAAATTCTCCTTCAAATCCTCTATTGATTGGCCTCAAGACCCTTTATTTTATGGGTTGTTTAGGTTCTCTTAAAAATCGGTGGCTTTTCTCATAATTTAGTTCAGTCCCATTTTGGACCGATTTTTAGTTTGTACTTTTCCATCTTTTGACTAATGTTCCTTTGGGGGTTTTTGAGAGTCATTTAGGGGTGTTGCCCACTTCCATCATAGATTCATTTATGTTAACTGACTCTCCAAATCCCAACTCGGGGCCCCGTCCTAGGTTTTGGCTTTTTGTCTAGATTTGAAATTTTACTTCTGGGCTTAGAGTTTTATTATTAGTTCAATATTGCATTCTCGGTCCACACTCGGGTTCCATTCCACTTGGGCATAACCCGGGTTACAGGAATTTCGGTGTTATATAGCAACAAGGTTGGAACCTCAGGAGTGAACGACAACCAGAAAGTAGTGCTATTCAGCGTGCAAAACTTGATGCATGAGGAGGGGAGGACATAACAGTTATAGAGTTTCCACTCGGGTTGTGCCACTTCAGGCATCAACCCTTTCTTGACCCTTTTCAAGGATTAAGAAATCATTCTCTTTACTTGTTCATATAACATTGTCTAGGATTTCCTTAGTAGTACACCGATTTTTCTAGGATGGTTCCTTTCACCCCCTAATAAAATTTGGACCACAAACCATCTTGGTTACCATAGTCACATTTAGTTTTTTTCGGGTTTGAGGGATGGACCACAAACCATCTTGTCTTACAGGCATTTTAGTTGACGGTCTTTAAGGGCAGGCTTTCCGGGATTTCCTGAAAGGGATATAAGAGAGGAGGTGAGTACGACTACTCAATGAATGGGTTTTTAAAAGTTTTTGACGTTTAAGAAAAACATTTCTATGGAGTGTACCAAACTCCTTTTTTTTCCAAAAATCCCTTCTTTTAAAAATTCGGGTTTTTCAACATTTTCTTAGTTATCGGTGTGTCATCACCCAACACACATCCTTCATCATGAAGGTAACACATATTCGCAAGTCAATATCACTACTGAACCCGCTAGTGGCTTCGGAGCGACTTTTCCTGCCACCCAGATAGAAATACGACCACTTCTACCCTACGAATGAGTGGATGTACGTGACATCTGACCTACAATCCCAAAATCACTCCTTCGTGTTCGTATAAGGACAGAGACCTCATCCTGTCCTCACCCCGGTCTCATGCGCTTGGTGCTGCTCCAGATTTTGCACAGACACTTGGAACGACAAACTACCCTTATAGCCACCAGGTCGTCTAGTGCCCTTAGGACGCATCACTACGCCTCATGGGCGTCTTGATGATCCCGTACTCACAGTGCATGCACAAACAATGTTTTTTCATATTGCCATGTAATCTATGGTATCACTGGTCAAACGGCCCTCACTCTCAACTCAACCCGCAGTTGTTTGTCTTGACTGGTCCGTCAACCTGTATTGTCGCACTACCGCTAATTGATTGGGCATGTAGGTCCTATCTTGGTACCATGGCCAAACAATTCACTTATTAAGTTTTATGGCACATATATCATGTTCGTTTACGAGCTCCTGCTCATGCCAACTGGCCTTGGGCCCACTGTACGAGATTTTCAAAATCGGGCATTTAGCTCCCAAGTTCCAAAATCGAGGCCCCGGGCCTATCAGAGCTATTCAAGCTCCCGTCGAGAAGGTCTCCCAAATTGTTTAAGCATTGGCACACATTCAGGGGAGAGCACTTTTGACAAAACATATGTTTTCTCTATCCATATGTTTTCTCTATTTCCAATGGATCAGAAAACCCAAACTTTTAATTATTTGCAATTAGGTCCCTAAAGTTATTTCTCTTTAACATTAAGTCCCTAATATAGGTTTTTCCTCAAATTGAGTCCCGTAACTTTTAAAATTTATCTTGGGACCTCAATTTATTCAATTTCACCAAAAAGGAGTTTAATTTCACAAATTTCCAATTTGGTCCCCCCATTTTTCCAAAGATACCATTTTGCCCTTCCTTTACAAAAATGGTAAGTTTTGCCCCAAAAATTTCAAAATTCTTCAATTGGTCCTCCAACATTATTTGCATGCCCAATTGACCCTCAATTTCATAAAAATGTATTTTGGTCCTTTGAATTTTGAAAATCCCCATTTTTCCCCCAATTTCAACTCTTCAACACTACCGAATTTGATTTCATCAAATTAACCGATCAAACACTTCTAATTGTTGAAATTGGAGTTGAAATTGAGTTCATGCATGTTCATACAATTCTAAGAAACTTTGAATTGTAGATTTTAACGCCGGAACAAGCTCAAACGGAGCTTCATCGGAAAATAGACTGTAGAGAGAGAAAGCTTCGATTTCTCACCGGTGAGGGCACGGCGGTCCGAGCTTTCGATCTAGGCAGATATCTCTCATTTTGAGGTTCATCCTAGAATCAAGAATTGCATCAATTGATGTCGAATAGAGTTAGAATTTTATTATTAAAATTCTGTCGGTTCTCTCTCTACCACCAATCGGAAATTGCAGAGGGGAGCCGAATTGGCTTACCTTTCAGTCGTAATTTGGCCGTGGGAGGGCTGAGGAAGTGTTGGGAAGGCTTGGTTTGGCTTGAGAAGGGCTCTAAATGGCCAATTTCAACTTGGCCGAAACAGGGCAGCTTCGGTCCACTGAAGCTGCTTCACTATTCCATCTTGTCGGCGCTTTTCTAGTGATTCTCAGATTGACTGGAGTTTTCTATCATATAGCTGACTTCTCCCCAGTTCTAAAGAGCTTGACCTCTTCTTCCGAGGTTAAGAAAAATGTTCAAGTCGAAACTCTTGTTCGAGCTTCACCGGGAAATGGAGCAGTAGAGAGAGAGAGGGAAGTGTTCAGGTGTAAGGAGAATGAATGGGGATCACCTCTTTATATAGGTGTAAAATCATGTATTAAATGGGAGAGATTTATTACTAGTATTAATATTTATATAAATTATTAGTATTAATTCTAATAATTTAATTTTGGTATTAAATTATTTGTATTAATTCTAATAATTTAATTTAGGTATTAAATTATTTGTATTAATTACAATAATTAAATATATATTAATTTATGGCCATTTATGATAAGGCGTACATTCTCATAAAAAATTTTTACTAAAATTTCGAGTTACAAACAAAAAATCATAATTCCCAGGAGATCACCCATCCTCACACTACTCTTGAGTAAACACGCTTAACTTCAAAGTTCTTATGGGATCTTATTTATCTTAATTAATTTGGTTTTTCTCTTTTATTTTGTCATAAGTTTCTTTTCCAATGTTTAATGAATCCTTTGGATCACTCGAAAGTTGTAAATTTCCAAATTGCTTGTTCCCATATGATCGGGTTTGTAAACCAGCTCGGTTTTCTTACTCGGTTTGATCGGTTCTTTTCCCAGTTTTCCTTAACTCAAAAGTACGGGGTTTACAACTCTCCCCTCCTTTTAGGAGTTTTGTCCCCAAAACTTAGTTAACATCCTTGCATGAGCAATTATTTCCTTTGATGCCCCTTTGGTGGTTGCTTAAGATTAGTACCTTTGATGCCCCAAAACTTAGTTAACATCCTTTCCTTTGATGCCCCAAAACTTAGTTAACATCCTTTCCTTTGATGCCCCAAAACTTAGTTAACATCCTTCAAGGTCTCTCGTCCTTGAAATTAGTACCTTTTACAACCTTCACTTAAGAAATTCCTTTTCGTTAATAATATTTACTCCCTCCATGGAGTTTGTCATAACTAGACATACCTTACCTCAGGGTATGTTCTTAAATTTTATCTCTCTCTTTGCTTAGAGCAACATTCTTCCCCTTGAGATCTTGTACTCAAGATTGGGAATTCCAAGATAACTAACCATTTTTGTGTCTAGTTAACCGCTTGATCATTGAAACACTTAGCTCGTCATCCTATAGAGCATTTCGTACTTATTTCCACAAATTTCTTTATCACCACCTTTTCGTCCCATTTCGACTCTTCCTCCATTCGTTGTCTATTATAACTTCGGTCCAAATTGTTATATTTGACCTCGTCATGCTTGTTAGTCGACTCTTCCTTACTTTGAGTCATATTCTCCTCAGGTTGTTGGGCTTACATGCCCTTACAGAATGGCATTTTCTAGGACTCGTCTCTATCCATTTGATTTCTAGAACATCTCCTGAAGTGTCTCTCTTAGCTTTTAGACCTTTCAGGGATCGTATAACTTCATTCCTCTTTTCTTCTGATAGTATTCCTCAACTATCCTTTTTTTTTACCATTATTAATTCCACTTACTCAATTGTGTTGGTTCTCCTTACCCACTCGTTCCTTTTCGACTTCCTTATTGAGTATTTTCGATTCCAATTAATTAAATTCCCAGATGTTTTATCAACATGCTGGGTTTCGTCCTTTCTTAAATCCATCATCATTCCCAATGATATCCTCTACTCAAGGGTTTTCCTTTGGCCTTAATCCCCTCTGATTTGTTCGCAACCATTTCACAATTCTTTATTTTTCTAGTCCAATCGTCTGGGCAGCTGTATCACTCGTTCTTCATGCCCATCCTATTGTCCATCATAGAGTGTAGTCTTTACTACATCTCATTCCTTCTTAGGGTTTCGTTTATTCTATTTGGTTGTCTATCGTTATTAATTTTCCTCTTTCTACTTGCTTCTCCTGTTCACTCCAAATAGGTCAGCCTGGGCCATTACAATACTTCCTTCCTTAGAAACATTTCCTAATTAAGGGTGGTTCCTTTCACTCCACATTGTGTCCATCAGCCCCTCAATAATTCCTTTAGTTTAATTTCCTTCTTAGGACCTCATTTTTCCTTGGTACTCGACTTTTCCATCTCAACCAACATTTCATTTGTGAGCTTATCATTCCTTCTATTCAGTTGGTTCCATTTCCTCTCAATTGGGATACACATGTCTTTTCGGGGCTTCCTTCCTTTGTAGAATTCTTTTCCTTTCTCTGGACATTCCTTTTTACATTTGCTCTAGGGGATTTCTACTCTTGATGTTGTCTTCTCCTGTCTACCTTTACTTCTCAGGTCTTGCAGGACATCTTTTATAGTCTATCTGCATCCTCATTCATACCCAATACCTGTCTATTTCCTTAGGGAGCATACAAATCTTCCTTGTTTCAAGATTTCTTGATCATTATGTGAGAAGCTTGCCTATTTCTTTCTTGGCTTAAGTATGGTTGTTAATTTGGCCTTTTGGTCCCTTTCAAAGTATTTGACCTTTCTGCCTCTCTTCCTTGTCGGAACTTACATCATGGTTCTTCCGCGTATTAACTGGTTAACTGCCCCACCTCCACCAGTCCCTTGGTTTAGGTCTTCTTAGGGCAGTTGTCTTCTCGGGTACTCCTGTCCTTAACGTCATCTCACTAACCATTTTAGGGTGTAGTCCTTTCTACTTCCCGGTCTTCCTTAGGTATGTTGGTCAGACACTTTGATTTTTTACTTTTCTACTTTTTCCAGGTAGTACTTTAAAATTATATCACTTTTCCAAAGAAGGTTAGTCTTGGCCTCGGATACTTCCTTCCTTCAAGTAGTTTCTAATGAGGGGTTGGCTCCTTGCACATCCGCCAACCAATGATTCCTTTTCATAGCATATTCCTTCTCTTCTTCACTCTCACTGTGTCATTCCCTAGAGTTTCAGGGGACGTTTTTCTATGTTTGCCCCTTATGAGAGGGTTCTAAGTATGCTTCTCATGTACCTTATCCCTATTCATGAGGTATCCTTCTCGGTTTGACCTTCTTAAGAAGTTTTTGTATTCACCTCGTCTTTTCTTGACCTCTTTTTGAATCGTTTATGTAACCTACTCCATGGTATCGATCTCCAATCCTTCATGTCCTTCGTGACCTTTGAGGAGGTATTGCCTTGAATCTATGAGGTGTGGAACACCCCTTCTTTCCTTACACCTATAATAGTTCAACTTGGTACTTGTCCTTTAGTAGGGTTGGGCATCTCTTTGGGTAATGTCCCATCGTTATTCCCTTACATGGATTGTTTTGGTTCTTCCTTTCCTTCGAGTGGGGCTTTTTCCAGGGTTACTATTGGTTTGGTGCTTTACCGTTCTTGAGTCTGATCACTTTGACAATTTTCTAGCTGAATCACCTTTGCTAAGGGTCATGGTAAGAGTCCTCCTAGGTTTCCTGATTCATCTTCCATCACTGGGATGTGACTCTTCCTTAGTTTCTAGGATAGTGTGGGTTTCTTTTATTTTCCTTAGGCCATATTCCTAGTAAGGTCACATCCTCAGAAGATAGAGTTTTGGGGAATTTCAATCTTTTATTAACCTGGGGATACAAAAGGTTGGGCTCTCAGTCCTATCACAGAAAATGGTCACAAATTAACTAGGGAGCTGTGGAGTTCTTGATAAGCATCCTCCTTTATACTTAGGGTTGTGCCATCAACAGGTCCTAGCACCATTCTCCAAGATGCTTCCCCATTTGGCCTTTCGACATTTTTGCCAGGTCTCAGGCATTTGGGAAGCTTCTAGGGTTGTCTCCCTACAAAGGTAGGGTTTTGAGTAGAGCCCTTCCAAGTTTTCTTGGTTCCTCTCCTAGGAGCCATCTGAAAATTTTAGGATAAATCCTATTAGTTACTATATTTTCTAGTCTTGATTATGTATTCAAGGAAACAGGCTCTAATACCACTCTAGTTGCCACGCCCCGACCCGGTTTGGTCGGATCCCCGTGAATAACCCGCCACTCTCCCGGTTTATTAAAGGATTTCCCCTTATTGTAAACCGTAAAGAGTAAGGCGTCTTTTAACCTACACCTTTTCCTGGAATAGCATAATCAAAACTACATGAAATTTAAAACTTTACATACTTGTCTTACAGGCATCTTAGTTGACGGTCTTTAAGGGTAGGCTTTCCGAAATTTTCTGAAAGGGATATAAGGGAGGAGATGAGTACGACTACTTAGTGAATGAGTTTTTAAAAGCTTTTAACGTTTAAGAAAAACATTTCTATGGAGTGTGCCACACTCCTTTTTTTTTCAAAAATCCCTTCTTTTAAAAATTCGGGTTTTTCCACCATTTCTTAGTTACCAGTGTGTCATCACCCAACACACATCCTTCATCATGAAGGTAACACATATTCACAAGTTACTATCACTACTGAACCCGCTAGTGGCTTCGGAGTGACTTTTCCTACCACCCAGATAGAAGTACGACCACTTCTATCCCGGGAATGAGTGGATGTATGTGACATCCGACCCACAATCCCAAAATCACTCCTTCGTATCCATATGAGGACAGAGACCTCATCCTGTCCCCACCCCGGTCTCATGCGCTTGGTGCTACTTCAGATTTCACACAAACACCTGGAACAACGAACTGCCCTTATAGCCATCAGGTCATCTAGTGCCCTTAGGACACATCACTACCCCTCATGGGCGTCTTGATGATCCTGTACTCACAGTGCATGCACAAACAATGTTTTCTCATATTGTCATGTAATATGTGGTGCCACTGGTCCAACGGCCCTGACTCTCAACTCAACCTGCAGTTGTTTGTCTTGACTGGTCCATCGACCTGTCATGTCGCACTACTGCTAGTTGACTGGGCATATAGGTCCTATCTTGGTACCATAGCCAAACAATTCACTTATTAAGTTTTATGGCACATATATCATGTTCGTTTACGAGCTCCTGCTCATGCCAACTAGCCTTGGGCCCATTGTACGAGATTTTCAAAATCGGGCATTTAGCCCCCAAGTTCCAAAACCGAGGCCCCCGGCCTATCAGAGCTATTCAAGCTCCTATCGAGAAGGTCTCCCAAATTGTTTAAGCATTGGCAGACATTCAGGGGAGAGCACTTCTGATAAAACATATGTTTTCTCTATCCATTATACCTTCCGGTTTAAGGACATCTCCGTTCATAACCGATGAACGGGTTTTCAACTTCCTTCAAGGAAGTCTCATCATACCAACCGAGTATGATCTACTTACAACTAGTAAGTAGTTTTTCTGCATGATTTTCACATCACTTCCTCTAAGTAGTGATGTTTAAAATACCACTAAATAGTGGGTCTTCATACCGAGGTACTTATCATTCCCAATCGAGTATGATATAAAATTTCCACTCACAACCAGTAAGTGGTTTTAAAATTTTAAGTTGTGCTCATCATCCCAAACGTGTATGATGTTAGTAAACCCACTCACCCGTTAATGCAGTGAATTCCACTAGACCGGTTCTTTGTATTCACACGAGCTCATCCATGCTGGCATTCCCGGTATTTTACGTTCCTACACGATATGAACATCCTTGTTCATTATTACTCTACATAATAGCCTTCATTCATTTCTAATGAATCAGAAAACCCAAACTTTTAATTATTTGTAATTAGGTCCCTAAAGTTATTCCTCTTTAACTTTAAGTCCCTAATGTAGGTTTTTCCTCAAATTGAGTCCCGTAACTTTTAAAATTTATCTTGGGACCTCAATTTATTCAATTTCACCAAAAAGGAGTTTAATTTTACAAATTTCCAATTTGGTCCCCCCATTTTTCCAAAGATACCATTTTGCCCTTCCTTTACAAAAATGGTAAGTTTTGCCCCAAAAATTCCTCAATTGGTCCTCCAACATTATTTGCATGCCCAATTGACCCTCAATTTCATAAAAATGTATTTTGGTCCTTTGAATTTCGAAAATCCCCATTTTCCCCCAATTTCAACTCTTTAACACTACCGAATTTGATTTCATCAAATTGACCGATCAAACACTTCTAATTGTTGAAATTGAGTTCCTGCATGTTCATACGATTCTAAGAAACTTTGAATCATAGATTTTAACGCCGGAATGAGCTCAAACGGAGCTTCGTCAGAAAATAGACTATAGAGAGAGAAAGCTTTGATTTCTCACCAATGAAGGCACAGCGGTCCGAGCTTTCGATCTAGGCAAATAGCTCTTATCTTGAGGTTCATCCTAGAATCAAGAATCGCATCAATTGATGTCGAATTGAGTTAGAATTTTATTATTAAAATTCTGTCGGATCTCTCTCTAGCACCGACCGAAAATTGTAGAGGGGAGCCGAATTGGCTTACCTTCCAGTCGTAATTTGGCCGTGGGAGGGCTGAGGAAGTGTTGGGAAGGCTTGGTTTGGCTTGAGGAGGGCTCAAAATGGCAAATTTCAACTCGGCCGAAACAGGGCAACTTCGGTCCACCGGAGCTGCTTCACTATTCCATCATGTCGGCGCTTCTCTAGTGATTCTCATATTGACTGGAGTTTTCTATCAGATAGTTGACTTCTCCTCGGTTCTAAAGAGCCTAGCCTCTCCTTCCGAGGTTAAGAAAAATGTTCAAGTCGAAACACTGGTTCGAGCTTCACCGGGAAATGGAGTAGTCGAGAGAGAGAGAGAGAGAGAGAGAGAGAAGTGTTTAGGTGTAAGGAGAATGAATGGGGATAACCTCTTTATATAGGTGTAAAATCGTGTATTAAATGGGAGAGATTTATTACTAGTATTAATATTGACATAAATTATTGATATTAATTCCAATAATTTAATTTCGATATTAAATTATTGATATTAATTCCAATAATTTAATTTAGGTATTAAATTATTGGTATTAATTATAATAATTAAATATATATTAATTTATGGCCATTTATGATAAGGTGTGAGTTCGCATAAAAATTTTTGACCGAAATTTCGGGTTACAAAAAAAAAGGAGGTCACCCATCCTCACACTACTCTTGAGCAAGCACGCTTAACTTCAAATTTCTTATGGGATCTTGTTTACCTGAACCAATTTGGCTTTTCTCTTTTATTTTGTCATAAGTTTCTTTTCCAAGTTTTAATGAACCCTTTGGATCACCCGTAAGTTGTAAATTTCCAAATTGCTTGTTCCCATATGATCAGGTTTTTAAACCGGCTTGGTTTTCTTACTCTATTTGACTGGTTCTTTTCCCGATTTTCCTTAACTCAAAAGTGTGGGGTTTACAATTGATATATGTTATTTCAAGGAACAAAGTTGAAATTTCTCCTAGCTCCTATTGACTAAAGAAAGGGGGAAACCCTTCTTGAGCCAAGGGAGTTGCGGGTTGATCACAAGGATCTGACCAAACCGGGTCGGGACGTGATATATGGGGCTTGTGTTATCATTTTCCCTTCAAGTTTGCTCACCCTATCCCCATGATGGATTTTGTCCGCTCGTACTTAATGTTAACATGTCCATATTACCTTACTTGGTAGTAGTCAACCTCTCATCAACATTACTACCACATTCCATTGGTACTAAGGTTGTGTCTTTCTTATTCGTCTATCACGTGGTTAAGAGCTCATAATTTCATGGCATTCTCCACCTTATGACCACGATCCATCGTGTTATTTATCCAATGGTTCTGTAAATCTACTATTTCCAACTCATGAGTACCTTTTTAAAGACATTTATGATACTTCATTTCCCCGTCGGACCGTTTCCAATTTATTTGGGGAATTTTTCTCTCATCCCATATATTTTCCAAACCTTTTTACAAGGATGCCCTCATAGTCTTAAAGAAAAATGTGTGTTGCATGTTTTTTCAAGCACACACTCTTATGTCAGAGCTTTCATTTTCTAGTCCAATTATTTGTGAAGCAATAATTCTCTAAACTTAAAGTAATCAACCTCGCCACACAAAGTTTTCATACTAGCGGTGTGTATCATATCCGCTTTGTTTGTCTACTAGGTCTAATTGTACACTTAGGTTGGTACCCTACCTGTGTTCAGAGTTATTGGACATGTCACTTCTTACGTTCTTACTAACCAACCCTACCACATAAGTCAGGTATAAAATTGAAATTTTGTTCCTTTCCAAAGTACCTTATCGTGAGGTTAAGGCTTCCATCCCATAGTTTTCTTATATGTATGTGTGCACATCTCTTTCTTTCTTATTTACATAAGGATCTACTCCTTAGTTAAGGTCCTGAGTCATACTCGTTATTTCCTTTGAGCCTTTACTAACTTCTCTCTAAGTCGAGTGGTATCACTTTCTCCCTGTTACAATTTACTAGTCTGGATTACTTAGACGCACTTATCATTTGGGTCACTGCCCTAAAACTTGTTCTGGTTCACATAATAATTTAGCCCCATAACTCTCTTAGTCACTACACTCCTAATATGCTCAAGCATCTTTTCTGTTTCTCAAATCATCCATTGTGGGGATTATACCCTTATATTATAGGAACGATTCATCGCCCAAACCTAATTGTGTACTTCATATACCTAAGCACATTTAAAGTAGTGTTCATCATGATTCCATATCAAGATGTTCCCAAAGGAAGCATTCACTCTTAGCTCCTCTTAGTGGTTCCAACCATATAAACATATTACTTTTCAACCATTAATAGTATGCCTTTGGTTCATATATAGTTGAGGTACGCTCTTAATATTTGGTTTCCTTATCTGAAATCTCCCTTTCCCTATCTGAAATCTCCCTTTCCCTATCCTTGGCTTCTTGAGTCATGTGGCCACCAATTTATACGGCGTGGCCTATTGGGATATATGACCATTTTTCAATTATACCTCTCACGGTACTACCTTTGTACCATTTATATAAGAATTAATTTTTGTATAAGAATCTCTCCTACTATTCAGTATACATAATTTTTCATATGTTATCAATGAAGGACTTATAATTTCTATTCCCAACTTTCCAACCATCCCAAAAAATCATTTTTATTTCCAAAATGCCCTTTTGAAAATATGGGATCTCATGCCACTAAAGCTGTCATGCCCCGGCTTGAATCCTAGGGTTGGTGTGCCTATTGCAACGGCCACGTCCCCTCAATTCTACAATGATGGTTATTTTCACCAAAGTAGATCTAATGGAATATAAGGCTCAGAATAAAATATTCCCAATTTTCAGCAGAAATTTAAACTATTGTAAAACATAGAGTGGGCCCCAAAAATTAGCTACAAATTACCCAAAAATTAGTTACAAAATTATGGATTTGCCCCTTGGGTCGAGTTCTCGACTCGCACGTCGATGAACCCACTTTAACTATGCCCCTTTTACGGTTTCATCCCACTTATAGTTGGTTGCATTAGCCCAAACTACCTAAATTCTCCAATATTCTCACTTGTATACTTACTTTTCCAAAGTTGCATTTTGATACGCAAGTAGGGCAAATTTTTCATTTTACCTTACATATCCAAACTCTCCCACTTTTGACCCTACACTTTCTAAGTCTCTCATTTGGGTGCTCAACTTTCCCTTACACTTATTTGGGTCTCTAAGTTCCCAAATATTACTTATCGATCCCCAAAATCCATGATTTCACACTTGGGTCCCTAAAATGGGAAAAAATACCATTTTCCCCTCATATGTAAAAAACTCATTTTTACCTTCTTTACTTTGAAAAGATTTCACTTCTGTCATCCAAGGTTCAAAATGAACTATTTTAACCTATCTTGGGCATAATTTGTTATTTTGCCTCTTTTTGAGCAAAATTACATTTTTGCCTCTAATTTATCAAAAAATTAGGGTTTATCCCCTCAATCTTCCGAAAACAACTTTAAACATCCATGTTTATCCTTAAATCACCTCCTAGCCCCTTATGCTACCCTTGGGAACTATTTCCACAAGTTTTCCCATTTTTGCAAATCGATCCTCAAACTTTTCTAAATTTGCACTTTAGTCTTCAAACTTTAAAGAGCAACTAAACCCAATTCCATTTTAACTAGTCCCTCTCAAATACCTTCTTTATACTTCTAATGGCTCATAGGCGGAGTGGGTGGTCTTACCCCAATCAAATTTGGTAGAAATCGGCCAAGTGCCAAAAGTGTCTGAAATAGAGCTACATAGGGAGTTGTCAAAAATTCTCATAGGAGGTGGTCAGAGAGATGGTCGGAGCTTAGGCATTTTGTTGTTAAGGTCCAAGCAAAACTTTCTTTGGTGATGAACGGCCAAATGGTCGCCAAAGTTGGGAAATTTCTGTCATTGATTGGCCACGATCGGGTGGAACCCAATAGACCCACCAGTGGAAGTCAACTTGTTGTGGTTGATTTTCTTATTGTCGGTGGTCGATCCTTGCCATGGGGAAGTAGAGGGGAGGCATGTAGTTATTTTGGAACTAATGTTGGTCAAAGTGGTGGCTGGAGGTGGCCGAATTTGGCCTCAAAAAGGCGATAGTGCAGTGGAAATTTCATGTCCTGAATCGAAGTTGGCCACAATGGACTTCCGGCACATTCCTGCCATTAACAAATCGGGACCTGACCATAGAACTCAAGAAGAGTTTTTTAGAGATATTTTAACACCAAGATCACTCCATTTGGTGGTCGGGTGAGGAAGAATTTTGAGTAGAAATAATCGAGTATCGGGAGTGAGTACAAGGATGGGTTTTTGAACTTTTTAGATCAAATTTAATATGGTGAAACAATGAAAATTCAAATTAACTTCACTTGTAGGCCACTCAAAGAGTTTTCATTGCAATGCCAGGTTTGATTGCATGCATTTTGATGAGAAAATGGATCAATTAAGCGTGTTTCTATAACTTGTCATTTTCAGAAATTGTCCGCAGTAGGTAGAGGGGCAAACTCGAGTGTAAGACCACGAGTCAAGTCGGAGCAGTCAAAGTTGGGTTGAATCCGACCTGACTTGATTCCCTTCATTTTCAAACTTTTCAAAATCCAAAATTATTTTTTTTCCCTCTTTGGTCACCTCAGTAATTTAATCTGAAATATCGATTGTGTTTTGGTGAAAATCAGTATTTTCCAAGACTATTAGTTTTCATGCTCGGGAAACCGAATCATAATCCGATTGGATCCTTATTCTCAACATCGGGTTCCATTTCTCACTTCTAACATTTGGTTATGACACAATTTGACATTCAAATCCTAACTCATGTTCCCTTTCTAGTTCGGAGATTCATTCTCGATTTAAGTTTGTATTATCAGTTCGGGATTCCATTATCAGTTGAACCTTGGTTTTCCAATTCGATTCGACTTCTAGTCTCGTTCTATAATCTCATTCCCAATTATTGTTTAAATTCCTATTTCAGGATTTAATTACTGTCTCGATCTTAGTTTTCTAGTCCGAGTGTTCAAGTTTTGAATTTGACAGCTTAATATCATATATTTTTTTTAGTTATATGGATGATAAATATTGGGGGCGCGGGTAAGAAATCATTGACTATCCAAGAAAGGGATATCTTATACAAAATGACTTATATTATTTATGTATAGATAATAATTTACACTCTCCAACTTAACAGGAAATGTTGGAACAGGTTGGTAGTGATAATGTGAAGGAATTAGAACTGAAGATGTTAGTGAAGCACATGCTCAAGTCACACGTAAGAAAGGGTTCTTGCAGAATGTGTAATGAGAGAAGAAAGGAGTTGTAGATGACTTAGGTATAATCAATATGCTACGCAAGTATAATCATTACACAACTTGTGTAATGAACAGCCAGCCACAACGAGTGACCGATAGATAGTTCATCTCGTTTACAGACACCTCAAAAGCCAAGTGGCAGTGCAGTGCAGTGCTGACCTTCAAGCTGTGTGCTCGTATCCACATGGGATTCTCTCTCTCTTAGCTAGCTACCAAGCTAGCTCATAGTTGGTCAACCCTAAAGAAGCTGGGTGAGATTGAGACATCAGGACCCAATCTGACAAAGATTTTATATTATTTTTATACGACAATGGAACAAATAATTAGATGAAAGAATTAGGTATGTATAACCCAAAATGACATTATTATTAGAGAAGTTTTTATACTAAAAATATATATATAATATATTTTATAATAAATATTAACATGTCAAATTATTCTTATTCCAAAGTTTATTTTTGCAGACCATCCAATACAAGGTGAAGTTCACGTATTAATATTACATATTTTTTAAATAAGAGTATTTTCCGGCTGAGATGGATGCCGGGCCGTGCCGTCACAGTAAAATGGCAAATTTTGGGCTGTGTTGTCCGGGCCGATAATTTTTATATCGGCCAGAAATGGCAGGCCTCACCGTGTCACAAATTTAGCAGAAAACGTCGTAGAAGTCGTGGACAAACCTTGCATTGCCACCTGGTTGTCCGTTCAATCCTCGTAGGGTTAGATTCCGAGTATGGGCTGCTAATTACAAGCCCACTGGCTTATCGAATGGGTTCGAGAAAAGGCTACAAAAGGCCTGGTACTGGCCATGGGCCGCCTCTGGCGGCGACTCCCAATTTTTTTTTATTAGTATTTTATAGGACAAATTACAATAGTGTCACTCGAATGCACAAACAGTGCGTTGAAAATCTTGTACTCGACCAACTGCCTTAAACAAATATATGATATCAAGTAATAATGATAGTGAATATATGATAATTGTGTAATAGTTTTTATATATAATAAAATATGATGGGTAAAAATATATTATATATAAGAAAATTTATATTAATAAATATAGTATTTATTAATATTTAATTTTATATATACCGTATTACGAAAAATATGTGTAATTATTAATATAATTTTATTTGATAATATATATAAATTTATTAAAATTTATAATAAAATTATTTGTTATAAAAATTTTATTTATATAATACTTGTGTATAATTGTGTTATATATTAATAATATTGAATAATTTTATTTTTAATAAAATAAAATTATTCAATATTATTCATATATAACATATAATTATATATGTAATATTTTTTATATATTTTTTCTCATGAATAAATTTCTTATAGCATAAATAATTTTATTGTAAATTTTAATAATTTTTATTTTTTATCAAATAAAATTATATTAATAATTTAACATATTTTATTAATATAAATATATTTTTATTAATAGAGATTATATAAGACTAAATATATTAAATGCTATATTTGCTAATATGTTTTTTATTTTCATATATAATCTGACCCAACAGCCCCAATTAGAGTTGGACTTTGACCTGTACTCTAGAGACTTGGTGCCCGTGACGATGTGAAATTGTTCCGACTAATTATAATGCTTCTCAACTTCTTCCAACTGTTGTGCAAAAAACAACTTATTCCAACTTTATTTTTCTCTCTTGTTTCAATATAAGCAAGGAGAAGAACTATCACTCACTCACTCGTTGTGGCTTAAAAAACGAGTGACTGAATTCATAGTTGGGTGTGAACTTCAAAAACGACCAAAACTTTGAACAGTTGGTGGAGTTGAGAAATGCTAAGGGAGAAGAAACTGGGGCGAAGGAAAATGCAAATGAGAACAACCATTTTGCATGTTGTATACTTGGGAACCTTTGCTCTTTATAAATGTAAGTTGAAATGCTGGTGCAGGTATCATAGGCGGAAGTTACACTAGAGAAGGATGAAGAGGAAGAACATTCATGGGCTTCTAGGATACTAGAATTGCGGAGCAGTCCCTTCCATGAAATCTTGATTTTGTCCTCAAAAGGATCTCCTGCATTTGAAGTCAAATGAGCTGCACTGTACCACACCCAGTAGGAGAAAATAAAATAAAATAAAATTATTCGATGCCATAATTGCAGACAAAGCATCCTCCAAGGTCAAGAAAAGTATTAACAACCCCTTCCGATCGTCACATTCACATGCCCAAAAAGTCGTCAAAGTTGAAGCTTAAAAAAGAAGGGATGAGAAATTCAATTTGAGACAGTACAGGCTATGTTTTTCAACTTCACGGGAGGACAACTGAAGAAGACGCCAATGTCCCTTTATCAAAACTCGTACAAATAATGCACAAGGATAGATCTATCTGTCTGCACCATGTTTTTTTGTATTTCTTTTCTTTTTATGGGCCCATGGCACCGACAAATTTCTCCCAAGCCTTAACACATTTAGCACCCCTTTTCAATTCATCAGTCCTTCCAAGTAGATAGATAATGAGAGAGGCACATGTCAATCCTTCCCTACCTTCCCATCAGAGCAATGAATGGACAAAAGCTGGTAAAGCTCAGTAAGTTCGGTCAACATCACAGGCTGAATCTAAATCAGATGAATTTATGTGACCTTATAGAGGAAGAAAAAGCTAAGGTTGCAAGAGATGAGCAACCAAGAGCAAAAAAAGGCTCGCATAATTTTGTTTCCTTTCCTTCTCGTCAACCAAAAAAAACCAAGTAAGAAAGATTTAGCTTTTTTCTTTCCCCATTAGCACACATTTAATATGTACAAGAATTCTAACAAAAGAGAACAGAGCTCTGCAGCTTACACTTGATAAAATCTCATGTAAGTACTATATCGTTTACCATAAAAAGAAGAAAAAGAAACAGAATTTATGTACCTTGGAAGGCACATCATCCCGCTTTTGGGTTACTCAATTTGTATGTGTAATTCTTCCTCTCTCTATGTTGAAGCCTTCATAGGTGTGATGGTCTCTAGCAGCTCACCCCTCTTAGAAGCCTTCATTTCCCATCATTCCCATATCAGTGTAGCCAGCCATTTGTATTCCCTGTACTCATACAAGAAATCAATGAGAATGGATGAACTATACTCTACAGTAACTCTGCCACAAAATAACATTTTCATGAAAGAAAAGAATATGGTCATCATTCTTATCTTTGTGAAGGAAAACTCCAAAATTACTATACACATTAGGAATGTGATACCCATTCAAATCTAATTCAAACCCATGTGAAGCATAGTTGAGCTGCCAATTATTGACCCAGTCCTGACCAAACTAGAACTAATCTTTGGCTAGAAAACCCACCAGATTCTTCTATAAACATGTTTTTCATTTCTCTACTGATTGCATAAAATTGCTCAATTCTTCAAAATCCATTTCCCATGCCATGCGTGATAACATGTCCATGTTGACTTCATCTGAGACTATTCAAAGCATGGAATGTAATTGAACATGCAAGCCAGCAGGTTGTCTCCAATGAAATTAGAAATTTGCAACCCATCAAACATAATGCGATGAAACTAAAACTATTTCCCGTTATTTTTGCATTGAATACAGTTACTCACCGAGAGAATTAAGGAAAAAGCTCACTCCTGGAAAATGGCGCTGTCAGCAATTTCCATGAGCTTGGCCAAGCAATCCGGCGAAAACTTCCTTGCAAACAGGTACGACTCGGAATGTTTTGAGTCCCTAAGCCTTTGGATAAGCTCAGGAGACACCTCTCTGGGCCCATAGGTATGGGGGTGACCGTTGACGGTGCCAGTCCAGTTCACGGCCGTCAACGTGTATCCTGTGAGCCCATGACGATCCTTCATGGAAAGCAACGTGGGAAAGTAATGCTCTTCTGGGAAGCATGCATCCTCCCTGTAGCACGGCAGCTTAAATTTCCTCCAGAGGGATCGGTCCCGGACCACCATGAGGGCATGGAGACGGGTTAGAGTGAAGAACTGTGACCCCACCCGGAACTTGTCGAATGGCACCTCAGGAAGCATTACGTATCTCCCTCGGGCGATGTACCGCTTCCACAGTCTAGAAGACCTGTCGAGCACCTCAATGTAGCTGTTATAGCGGAGGCGGACACCGTGCTGGGCCGACTCGGCAATGGCAATGGAGGAGTCGAAGGTGGTGGAGATTACGAGGGAGCGGTAGACGTAGTCGAAGGAGTGAAGGGGGATGCAGTACTGGGAGAGGACGGCGAAGTAGAAATTAGCAGGGTCGTCGAGGATGGCGGCGGCGAGGAGCCTGCGGGTGGCGGAGATGAGCGTGGGGGATGCACGAGAGGTGCGCTTGGAGGGTATCAAACGGCCGTGAAAGACGCTGCCCGCGGGGGGCAGAGAGATGTTGGCCGAGGGGTCGGCGTGGACGTAAATGTTGAAGAGGGAGCGGGAGCGGCCATCACGGAAGAAGCGCTGCCAGAGAGGGGAGAAGTGGAGGTCGGAGTTGGTGAGGAAGAGGAAGGCTATCTTCAAGGAGGATGAGGAAGAGGAGAGGCGGGAGAGGGAGGAAGAGGCAGCGGAGGCGCGGCGGAGGACGGAAAGGTCATCGAGCTCGTCTGCAGGGGATATTGTGTCGGGGAGAGGGAACAGAGGGGGGAGGATGCGGGGGAGGAGGAGGAAGAGGAGAGGGAGGGAGATGAGGAGAGTGAAGGAGATGAGGAATGGGGAAGCTCTGTAACACATTTGATCTTCCCCTCCCCCTCTTCCGACCCTGGAAGAATCCTTGCCGGAGAGGGAAGAGTTGAGACTCCGCATTTTTTTATCCGATTTTAGGGAATTAGGGTTTCATCACAATGTTATTTTTCTGGTAGTGGAGGTAGGCTGAGAGGAGACTACGCACATTTGGATTCGAGTGCAGAAATGAGAGAGAGGAGATGGGAGGGAGAGGAGAGCAGAAAGAAGAAAGAAGACGAGTGTGGAGGGACAGGAGGAGGAGGAGGAGGAGGAGGAGGAGGAGGAGGAGCCGTGGCACTTGACAGCAACTTTTGTATTTTGCCGAGCACTTTCCTGAAAAGGAAAAATATCAATTTAATCCCTCAACTATTACTTTATGCTACTTTGAACCATAAAGTTTGTTTCTCATGGAATAATTGGCCAGTTCCGTCCCTTTTCTCTCTGTGTTAGTGTTTGTGGTGGCACTGCTGTCTTTTCATCTTCTGCTGCTGCCAAACATAATAGATAGAGAGAATTCAATGCTCCACTGACAATGGAGTTGGTACTTTCTGGGGGGACAGAGCTAAGCTAAGCTATAAGCTACATCATCTACCAACAAACTTCTGAGCTGAAAGTTTCTAAACTTGGATTCAACTGTGGAGCACGCGGCGACCACAGAAAGCTTACCAGCCAGCCCAACTTTGAAATGACACCTAGAGAACGTTTGAACTTCCAGACCAGACTGGATTAACTTTTTGGCCAATAAGCTTGGTGAATGTCATCTCATGTCAACCTTCCATGAAGCAACAACCCAAGCGCATGGGTTACAATCCCCAGAAAATTTATCTCAGTCACAGCTTCCACCAGAACTTGTACATTTCATGGCGCAGAGGACTGTTGTAGCTTATTGCCTGCAACTGATAAATCAATCCATTATGTGCAGCTCGAATTTCCAAGGAATTCTTAGACAACTTGTGGGACAGATTCTGAAGGGTGGGGGCTGAGGACACATCCTTTGATAGCTTAGGATACCTTTGTTAGCTCTTGGGCCCGTATTTGCTTGAGAGGCATCAATTCCGACTACTGCCTGTATATCATCCCTGCCTGACCAGACTAACCTTTCTTTCCAGTCCCACTGCCCCAGCTAGATTGGGCTGGTCCAGGCTATGCTCACTTTGCAACTAATGGGTCGAACATTACAAGACATTTGATTGGTGTGATGGGTCGATCTGCGCACCATTGAGGCCACCCAAGTATTGGACCGTCAGCCCACTTCCACGGCTCCTCCTCCCTTCCCACAAAAGGTACGATGCTCCTCCTCCGTATCACCCAACAAAATTACAAGACTTACTTTGATAGTAAGGAACAAAGCCAGAATGATTTTGCCTTTCATTTGTTCGTCCTACGTGTATGTATTAATTGCTAGTTAGGTCATCGAGCCCAATGAAACATACCTTTCTAAGCTTTTCAGACAGGCCTATATTAGGCGAGTGACCTTTAGTGTACGAGGACCACATCTCATGCATTCATATTACATATATACACAGTGCAAAAAGTCGTCTATTGGATTGGATGTGGGTATGGGTATGCAAGCTGTCATGAAAACCTAATTAAACCATGCTATAATTGCAAATAAGATAACATAGTTCTATTTAAACTATTATTTCTAATTTATCCAAACAATAATTTTTTATTTGAGATTCCATACCAAAGTTTTCATTTAAATTAAAGAGATTATTATGGGGCTGTGGGACCTATATTTTATTTTTATTTAAATATTATATTTTTTCAATCATATATATTTAATAAAATGACATATTCATTCGCATATATATTTAAAAATGTTTTTAAAAAATATATATATAATACAAATATATAAATGTATAAAATAAAAAAAAAGTTTTTAAATATATAAAATTAAAATAAAACTTTTTCAAACATATAAATGAAAAAATCACCTTTTTCAAGTGCCAAAATTCAAAAAAATATACTACTACTAATAATAATGACTTCCCACTAAACGGCCATCTTGAGGAATGTGAGTAGAACAAATTGATAAATGAGGAGATTTAAATGGATATGGATATGTATGTGGGAAGTCTCTCTCACTAATCTAATTAAATGAGACGGTATATCAAATGGGGAGCCTCTAAGACTAGGACTGGTGAAGGAACATCAATAGCCACAAATAGTGTATCAGGAAGAACACACATGAGAAAGCCAGCAATCTCGAGATTTGTTCCCCTGGACGGACTTTCCAATTTTGGTAGTTAAAGCATTTGTTTCGACAAAAAGAAACATCAACCTAACTCAACAAAAAAACCTCCATAAATCTCTAATAATCCTTCAAACGTATTCTTTTCTTTTACCAAAAAAATAAAACTTTCATTTCTCAGTATGAAGGAACTTCACTTACAATATTAAAGATAAAAAATAAATTCACTTTTTAGCCACAAAATCAGCATAGTCATATTTAATGTATGAATCATATTATATGAAATACGAATTAGTCAAATGTTATTTTTTTAGAATTAATAAAGATACAAAAAAAAATCCATTAAACCCTAAAAATAATTAACTATAAATATAATAAAGATAAAAAATTCATTGGTCATTTTATTTCTTGGCAAACCATGACTCATCAATCCAATTATTTAAAGATCAAGCACATGCAGGTGCCGAATCTAATTAATTTCTCACTACAATCAATCATACTAATGAGGAGGGACATCATCATTTCATCATTGTCCATTGCCTCATCTGTTTTCTCATATGGTTTGATGCCATTATTAGAATTTCAAGGGTGATTGTTTTAACCTCCTACTCTTACTTATATTGCATTGGATTGAGTTTTATAATTGAAAATAACATATTTCATAGGGTGAAACTTGTATAGCCCATGTAAGAGTTTTCATTTCAAAAGTTTTTACCGTCCCAAAAAAATATTTTATTTAATTTAATTAATAAATAACACTTATATTGCTACTCAATTAATATGTGAACATTTTACTTTTTTTTAATTGAGTCATAAATAAGAGGACAAAACCAATTTTTAGTTATAAATGGAACAAGCTAAATTTTAAATTTATAATTAGTAAAAAAATAACTTTATATACTAACCATACTTATTCATTTTATTCAATATTAAATCTTAATTTTCATATAACTTATAATGTGAATTAGTTCAAATACAATTTTAAATTTATATTCTACAAATGGTATATAATGATTATCCTCTCGAACCATCAATAACATTTAATATTTTTTTCTTCCATACTTGTGGGTACCACTACTCCAATTTCCCATAATAGGACAAGTGAATAATAAGTTATACTAATATTTATTTAAATTTTTTAATTTTTTATGTGATAGAACCCTTCAAGCAATACTTATTCATTTTAGTTAATTTGTAATAAATTTTAAAATATCATGCATCATATATCATTTTCACTCATTTACACTAGCATAATGATGGGCTGGTCGACCCTAGCATAAGTGGGGAAGACTTGTAAGAATGCATAAGCTCCCAAAAAACATCCGAGAGAAATGACCCACCAGCCACAATCCTCCAACAAAAAAAAGAAAAATTATACTTTGCCCCTTTTTATCTTAAAACTCAATGCCCAAAGGCTATCCATGAAAGTAATCCAATTAGACACACAAGAAAAGCAATTGGATGTTCAATTGATTGCACAAATCAATGATTCTTATGCATATTGGGCACATTTAATCATCAACATTTTGTTTATGACCCTTTTTATCCTAAATTTTTTATCATACATTTAGTTATCAACCTTTTTGTTTATGATTCAATTTAGTCCTTTCAATGTTATCAAAAAATTGATTGTATGTAATAAAAATAATAACGTAAAGTTAAATATAATAAATTAAAGGACAAAAATATCTACTATGCTATATACTACTAATTAATATATTATACTATGAATAAATATCTTTAAATAATGTAAAATGTGTAACAATACAGAAAATGGTAAAAATGAATATGTGATGTAAATAAATATTAGTTGATTCAAAATATTATCAAGAGAAATTTATCATTTTACATAATTTTATTCATATTAATAATTATTTTATTATTATACTATGCTATATACTACTAATTATTTTATCATTTTACATAATTTATCATTTTACACAAAAATATCTACTATGCTATATACTACTAATTAATATATTATACTATGAATAAATATCTTTAAATAATGTAAAATGTGTAACAATACAGAAAATGGTAAAAATGAATATGTGATGTAAATAAATATTAGTTGATTCAAAATATTATCAAGAGAAATTTATCATTTTACATAATTTTATTCATATTAATAATTATTTTACTAGTTGTAATATTACATATTAATATTTTTAATATTACAAATAAGTGCTAAACTCACACCATTAAAAATATACATAGGTAATGAGGATAATATTTTTGCAATATATGATATACACATTAAATGCATAGATAAAGTGGGACTAGAAGGAATAAAAGAATGAAGAAATTTCAATTAATAAGTAATCTAATTGAAATACTCACCACAAGACATTGCATTTTTTAAGGTACCAGGAAAAAAAACATGACATTGCATTTTGCCTTTGTAGCTCTCCTTTTGCCATACAATCTTTATCTATCTATCTATCTTTCTCTATCCTTAGAACATTCGGAGGGCAATTCATGAAGAGTTCGCCCCCCTTGTCCGCTGCAGAAGATCAAGTTGGGTGGCTAGCTGAACTTGGAGTTAGGGCATACACACAGACATATGTATGTATATGTGTATTAATGTGACTGACCCCCTTCTCCATTCCCTCAATCATTTCATTTCATTCCTCTCCCTTCAAATATTATTGTGAGTATTATTACTCCTAGTAAAAAATTATTTGGTTGATACTTATTTATAATTTATAATCATTTAAATATATTTTTTAATATTATTAATTATATATCTCATTTTTATTGGTACACAAGGTCACATACATTGTCTTAGCAAAGATGAGACTAGTAAAATTCATGAGAGTAATTTTTATTATAAAAAATTAGTATTTTAACACATATTTTTAAATAGCATATGATTTTATTTGAGTTATTATGTAAATAGCATTACCATATTTGAGATATTATTAATTATATTAATATCATATTTCAAATAAATATAAAACTTATTGAACCCTTTAAATTTTTATATGAGTTTTAAACTTTAAAAGCAATGTTTAGGGATAAGAAAGAAAAACCAGCAACCCCACTTCCCACCTTTGGTTTTCTCCCGACCAAACTAGTCCCATCTCTCTCTTAGGCCTCTTGTGAGTGTTGTACACTTCTCATCCTCTCTCTCTCAAAATTACTAAGAAAATGAAATGTTTCATCTCATCCCTGTCTTTAAAGTCATTTTTGCATTTATAAACTCTTTATATGCAAGATCTTGAGCTTCCCTGTTCCAAGCCAGCCTCTTGGCTTTATATATGCTCAAGAGTTTCCCCTGCCCTTGTGTCCCAGCGAGCTCTCTCCGGCTATCTGTCTACTGAAATTAGCACAGCCAGCCGGGCTTCAAGAAATGTCACTAGACATGGCCTCCGAGCGAGTCTGTTACGTCCACTGCAACTTCTGCAACACCATCCTAGCGGTACTCCATCGTCTACCCAGTTTCTTTCACCTGTGTTCTTGCGCCTTCTCGGCCACTCTTTGAATTTGTTCGTAATTCGCTTGTCGGCCGCCGAGCTTAAATTCACAGAACCACCCCCCCTTTTCAGGCCATGGAGGAAACGATTCGGCCTACCCTCAAACAAATTTTTTGAACGGTTTATGGAACTGATGTGTGTGTCATGTGCTAAGAAGCCCTCCTCCATTTTTTCCTCCTTTTTCCATATAGATTTCTCCCTGAACCGAGGCTGATTTCATGAAACTTCGATTAGACCCAATTCACTGAGTTAAACTTCATGATCTTGTGAAAGAAAAACAAAAGGCTCTGAAGCCAGGAGTTTGCCTCTTGTTTCCTTTCCTATTTGGGGGATGTCTAGCTAGCTGGGAGCTGTTTTTTAGAATACTATAGTTCCGTAGAAAACCCTAGAAATCTATCTTGTTGGTCTTGTGTGATTACACCTTTGTCATGCTTTTCCTGCATAAGATAGTAGGAGTCACAGGGTTCACCTTTAGCTAGGGCTATGTATAACAGTTGAGATGTATTGACTGAGCCTGAACAATCTGTTCTAGGGTTTCTTTCCTCTCCTCCTCCTCTTGTTTTTTCTCTTGGCAATAAGCCAACAAGAATCCCTTATCCTGCAGAGAAAACAATTTTCACAGCAAAGCTTAATATATATGTTTCAACTCCTCTCATCCATTACCCAAGAAAGCTATATGTATCCATTTATGTGGTTCACATAAATTCAATTTTCCATGAATTAGAAATTTAATTTCTACCCCCTCTTTTACATATGATTATGCTACCCCCCCTCTCTCCCCCCTTTCAGCAAATGAGATCAGAGGTGGGTGGTTCTGTTCATGCATACTAAGCAAACTATAAGGGATTGAAGATGATCATAACTTTCCTTTGTTCTTGTTTATATTTTTTTTGTTTCTGGTAACATGGGCAATCAAGAAAATCCGTCTCTTTTCGATTTAGTGACAGAATTCTCTTTTGAATGCCATATACAAAGGCAGATGCTTTTCCTTTCTCTTTATTCATGAACATTGAAACTAATCCTTTTTAAGAGCAAGCATGGCATGGAATGGCCTGTATAATATCCAGAGATCCCTCACCTCATCTCTTTTTTCCCATATCTCTGACCCAGAATCGAAATGGTAATCTTAAATCACTGCAAAAAGCTGTCCACTAGCTATTGCCTACATATCAACTCATTTTAGTGAATAATAATAATATATTTAATATAAGATTTTCAAAGAAAATATATACAAGGGAGAGAGGGGTGCTGTGGGGTGTTAATGGAATGGGGACTTTATGGCTTTTGCTTCAAAGTCATGTCGCTTTCATGTTTCTCTCCATTGCTTTGGTACTGTCAGAGTTGAGATGGAGATAAAAGTGAAGCGCACCCAAAGAGAGAGAAAGAGCGGTAGAAAATGTAATTCTTAGTATTCATTCACCTATCATCGTTCTATCCAAAACTCCATTAACCTTCCCTCTTCCTGACTGCAAAAATGGAGGTAAACTGACTTCGTTTTGCTCTGCAAGACTTCAAAATTCAGTACACAGTTTTGAGGGTTTGATGAATGGAATGCTGTCTCTCAGAGAGAGAGAGAGTGAGAGGGGAGAGAAATACATGTATAAAGAACATGTCTCTTCGTTTTCTTTTCAGCTGGGTATTAGCTTGAAGTTTAATTACAGTTGGAAGATTGATGGAAGCGTCTGATTTCAAAATTTGCAAATAGAAAAAGGCAGGATGATTCAGTTAGTGATGATGAAGTATTTGAAACCTTTGCGATTTGTGCAGGTGAGCGTTCCTTCCAGTAGCATGTACACCATAGTGACAGTGAGGTGCGGGCATTGTGCGAACCTCCTCACCGTCAACATGGCCGGCGTCTCCCCACAGCCCCTTTCCCTCCAGGAGATCAACCAAGTAAGTATACAACTCCCCAAAGGTTGATTTATGTGCATGCTCAATAGAACAACATTTCCCTGATTGAGTGTCCGTGCTCTCGTCTAATCGAATACCCACCTAGTAGCTCGCTTGATGATCCATGACCATGAATTGATGTAGCTAAAACTCGCTGTTATAAGTACTTTGATATTATCTAATGTGCGATGAGTGAAGCCACAGAAGCAACAGTACCTGATCGGACCGGAGGAGCTGTTTAAGGGGAGTGGATCATCGTCATCCAAATTCAACACCAGCAGCATTCATGATAAGTTCACTTCTTCATACGAATCTGCCCCTCAGCATCATCATCATCATCAGCAGCAGCAGCAGCAAGACCAAGCTCCCCCTAGAATCCCTCCAATCCGCCGTAAGTCTTGCTCCTCCTATACAACCTCGCCTCTCTGCTTGGTGGGTGTTCGTGTCCTTCCTTATCTTCCCTTGCCAGCAGGAGATCATCATATTATAGAACGCGGTGGGATATACTGTGAGTATGAATTCATAGCGGTAGTCAGTAGTAATAATGACAAACAATGCCCATAGAAGCTGATACACATTTTACGATGAAAAAGAGCAAGAAACCAAGAAGAGTACGGAGACTGTGACATATATACAGACGTGTTTCACATATATATCGACTGAGGTTGCTAGCTGGTTTCATCTGTCTGATGATCATCCATCCAACTCGTGACTCGTTCAAAGATAGCGACTAGACTCTGTGTTCTTGGGATGCATGAGCTTATTCATAATCAATGGCGCCGCTGATCCTTCTAAATCACACACACAACACATGTCTGCATGCATGTCTGTATATGTGCGTTCTTCTGTCATGTCAAGCCGCTTTAATTTTTCATTAAAACACCTCTTCCACCTCTTTCACCTGTCTGTCTTTTCCCTCTCAGAGACCAAATCCCTCTTCCTTGTTACCATATAATTATTCATTAAGTAATCTATTGATGACACCATTGTTTGCAACGTGCAGTTCCAGAGAAGCGGCAACGAGTGCCCTCAGCATACAATAGGTTCATAAAGTACGTGCAATTTCAAGCCTCATCAATCTATTACGCTTATTCATTGGATTTCTCTTGCAGGTTTAACTGATCATAAGCCAGAACTAACCCGAAGTTTAATCCTTTCCATTTATCCGCGCAGGGAAGAAATCCAACGGATTAAAGCCAGTAATCCCGACATCAGCCACCGAGAAGCGTTCAGCATGGCTGCAAAAAATGTAAGTCGGCCTGGCCCCACTTGGATCGATTAGCATACGTGATGATATATATTCAAGCATGATTAAGGGTTGTTCTTCTTTTGGGTTTGAAAAAAATGACCAAATGGGGGGAAAAGCAGTGGGCACATTTTCCACACATTCACTTTGGGCTGAAGCTGGAAGAAAACATGAACAAGAAGAGCAAGGTAGACCATCACAGCTCCATTAATGGAGGCGACCATCTCCTTCACTCAACTCAACACCACAAGTCCCACGGCTTCTATTAGAAGAAGACTCATGATGAGGAGGAAAGAATAATGATCTTTTCTATATGACAATGTACTCATATATATATAACTGCTGCGAGAAATCGGGGCATTTGGTGGAACCAAGTCTATGATGGGGAATCGTTATTCCCAATAGTATATGCATATTGATCTTCTCTCCAATTAGAATGCGGTTGATGAGAAGGTGCATATATGTATATTTCCCAGCTTTAAAGCCTTATAGTGGTTAAATTCTCCTTTTTTTTTTGTTGTGTGTTTTGTCTAAAACCCTTGTCCCCCTTAATAAATGTCAATTAGATTCTCTATTGAATTTGGACCTCTTCCATGTAATGTAGTTTGTGGGTTGTGCATATACATATAGAGTATATGACTTTATTAAATTATTGTAGTAATTAATTTATTGACATATTTTCAAATTTAACCAAATTAAGAAAGTATATTAATAATATAATTTTTAAGATTATATAAAGACTTATTTTATTTAGTGCATTTCCCTAGTAAGTGAATGACCCGCGCTTATATGCATGCATTGTTGAGCAAAAAAAAAAAAGAATGTACACCTAAAATAGCTAGCAAAAAATATTTTGTTCATCTAGTAAATATTGGAATAATTTGACAAGGTTATCACATCTATTAATGAAAATTAAAAATTTCCTACAAAAGACATTTTTTTTATTATTACCATGTGGAAAGACATTGTATCTAAAAATTAGCCAACACCTAAATGTATGGCTTTTATAATAATTAAAATTGCAAATATTATTTTTATCAAATATATGAGATCTTAAAAGTGATTTTCACAAGCAGAAATAAAATTTTAAATATATATAATTAAAAAATTATTTAAAAAAAATATACTACTCAAGTAATAAAAAAAATGACAAAAAACCCAAATAATGGAAGCTTACGTCAAAACAATTCGTATATCCTAATTAGCTAAACCTAACAGCACCATGAAGGTCAATAACTAAGGATGTTGTTAGTTGATTTGTCTGTGAACCGACCATGGGGGTCTGTGATGTTAACTATGCAAGGCACATAATAAATGAACATATTGTACTGCTCCACTGTGTAAAGGAAAGGCTACCATGATGAAAAAGGGCTAATTTGAGCTAAAAAAACTATATTGTTCATATGGGCAAACGGCCAAAAAAGTATTTAAAATCGACTATGATCAGTTGAATTATCTGAGACCCTTCTATCGTGCGATCTAACCCAAGTATTGTTCTATGTAGACCTTGAGAAAGGACTATTTTGAAAATATTTCAATTGATCTCGTGTCCTTTCCCAAACCCTAGGTGACGTGAACTGTCACTGTTTTTCTCCAGAAGAAGACGTACACATTTTAATGTAAATGGTCGACAACCCTAACGAGAGAGAGAGGGAAGAGAGAGGGGTTGACGTTAACAGTTCAATTCTTTTTCTTTCCCTATCTTTTATAGGGAATTCAAATGTCACTTCAGAAGGGGCCAGAAACCCTAATTCAATAGGAACACATCGACACCGAATTTTATGTCTCAGAGCGAAACTCATATATATTTCATGCAACGCAGCTGCTTCTAGCTACCGACAAGACACCCTCCAACAGCCTCATTTCTTTTTAATTTTTTTTGTAATATACACAATTTTTTAAAGTAATTTTCCAACAAATTTTAGATGCAGAGTAAATGCATAAAAATACTAAAAGAATTTCAATGGTTAAATGTATGATATACTTTAACTATTGTATAAGGCAGAATAGTTGAGAGTTTATCTCATTTTTTCGATCTGAATATTTGATTATTAATTATAATTCAAATAATATAAATATAAGAGGTTAATATTAGAAGATAAATTTCTGTGTTTTTTTAAATTTATTTATTGAGTTTTGTTCTTTTCTTTGTTTTATTTTTGAATATAGCTCTTTTGATTGTTTTATTGAGCCAATGCAAAGAGACATTCATTCTCTCCTGTTAATGGGAAAGGTTCTTCTTACTGTATGGCTGCATATATGCCCTAGATCTCACGTAATGGATTCTCGGGGGATCCATGAGCTAGCTACCACAAGTACAACTGGTCACATATATCTAGGGGAAATATTTATATATAAACGTACATGAAAAATATGCTAGCACTAGTAATTCACACAAATCATATATGCCAGATACCAGTACAGCTGTGAGTGATGTTCCACCTTTTGGGTTTAAAGAGGGCGTATTAATTCATCACCTCCGATTTTGACCCCTAAATGGTAGTTAATATATGAAGAAAGAAAGCTAATTTGCTGGGAAAAAAGGCACAAATGTTCCCATCATAGTTGCTGGGATCTTTCACCCGGAGAGATATGACTTCTCAATGACTGGTATTGCAGTTTTATCTTTGGAGGCATGCATGTAAGGGGGTGCCATGAGTCTTTGGAAAAGTAGGGTTTTGGAGACTGGAAAGAGACCATAAAAAGTGGGGATACAAACCCTGCAAGCATTACCCTTTTGAAAGCCCCCATCTTCTTCATAGAAGGGAGAAGGAGAGGCACAGGGAGATGTCTATGTGGGGTTGAGATTTAACAGTAGAGAATCTGTAATGTCAAATCAAAGGAGTTGGCATTTTGGATTTATGTATGTGTGCCCTTCTCTCTCCTCTTTCTTTCCATCTCTTCTTCCCTCGCCTTCTATAGGATTTTGATGTGTATTCATACACAAAGATCGTAGATGATTAAGGCTGCTAAATAAACTCTTGTGGTATAAGGTCTTTTTTCCTATTGAGATCATTTTGCA
Organism: Trapa bicornis; assembly: GCA_030064425.1. Lineage (NCBI taxonomy): Eukaryota > Viridiplantae > Streptophyta > Magnoliopsida > Myrtales > Lythraceae > Trapa > Trapa bicornis. Next base: position 18,902,692 of record CM057752.1, read on the forward strand.
TTTGTTCTATGTTTAAACACGAAAAAAAATTATAATAATGCAAATTTCCTAAATATACTAACTGAATTCGAAATGGGATAACCTCTTTTCTCGATATAACTGAATTTGAAAACGAAATATAGTGTACCTCTTAATAAAAATCCTACTATTTTAATACGAGAATATATAACTTTAACTAGAAATAGGTTTCTAAATACATAATGATTTTATTGGATTCCTTCTTTACCTGCCGCCTTGCTTTTTTCCTTTTTAAAGGTGTCTGGGGATACACTGTCTTGTCACCGGAGATGTGGGCCGGGGAGCAGATAGACAGACGACACACACTGATTTAACATTTTCTCGTTTGATAAGAGAGATGGAGAAAGGTGGGTGGGACACTGAAAAAAAGGGGGGAAATGATACTTTGAGCATTTCATTTCATCAACTGAGTTCATCTAAAGTAATATATATACATATAGCATATGTATAAAGAATAGTCCACTCAGCTAGCGTATTGCCTGATGGCCGTCAATTATTGTTCAGCTTGCTGCACTACACCTATCTTTTATGACCATGTTCAGCTTAACTGTCGGTTTCTCATCGAGGCTCTTCTTGTAATGGAAAAAGATTCATGCATAGAATTTAACATCAAAAGACAAAGAATAGATACATATTCACCGCATATGACTGACTGGATTAAACATGATTGAGGGACATGTACATAGCACCATATCCCATATCAATGCCATATATATATATAACATTCAAATTCAATACAATGAATATGAACGAGTGATGGTTTCCCTTGGGGAACATTTGGCTAGTAGATGTAAAAGCCTATCTCTTGGGTCTTGCATCAATTTGAGAAATAAATAATGATTAATTCCATAGGAGTGGGCAGTAAGGAGTTGCAGAGGATAAGAAAGGACAAGAAAGAAAGACGCCATGGCTGAGAGCAAATTATGGATTCAATATTGAATAAGTGTATAGTGTCATGATATAATACTTTACCATAGTTGCAGATTCCACTTGTGATTTTCTGTACCGGATAATCCATATTGTATACAATACATCACTCGGACTTCCAATTTTTCTTCTTGCTTTTTACTACCAACTACAATGTAGGGATAATAAAAGGTCCCAGAGCAAGAGTTGGGCATGCGCTAAACCCTCATTCTCATAGTGCAAGCTACTTCAAAATTCATCTCTTCAAGCCCAATTTAATATATTTCTTAAAAATTGATAATTAGTACAATTCTATGCTCAAACTAATAATTAAGATATTATAAATTTAAGTTTTATGATAGAATAATGAGTTAAAACTATGAAATTAGCTTACAAAGAACATAAGCGGGATAAAATTGCCATAGAAATGGAAGGAGATCGTAGTGTAATGGTAACTTTAACTAATAGAAAATTTAATACTTGTTCCCATGCAATTAATTGACAGTCTTTCACTAAGCAAAAGCCAGATCAAAATAATGAATCGACATGCAGGTAGAGCTCAACAGAGCTCAACAGGCTCGGGACATGTATAGGAGACATGGCGGCCCTTTTTCCGGCCTATCTATCTATGCGCACATGTGGTATGAGTACGACAGCCTCCCATGGTCGAGAAGGACCCGTCACTTTAGAGCGGCATGATTTTTTTTTTTAAAATATATTAATATTTTTCATTATAGCGTAGGCATTTATTAAGTAAGAAATATGCACTTCTAGTTTTGAGAAAGAATTAAAAAGATAAGTAATGGATCAAATTAGAGGAATGAAATTACTTTTTAACCCAAGTCTTTTGGATGGAATTTAATTGTGGAAAGATGTATGATTAATTCTATATATTTAATTTTTTTGGCACATTAGTTTTGTATATTTAAAATCATTTTTATTTTTTATATTTAAAAATGACACTTTCAATTATATACATTTTAAAATAATTGTGTTAATTCTTGTACGTTTCAAAATGATACTTTCAATATCATACATTATATATATATATATATATATTAAAAAATTACCCTTTTATTGAGTAAAAAATCAATTTTCCAAGTATAAAAAACTGAAAAAACACTTTCAAAGATATACAGTGTCAAAAAGCCCAAACATATAATATCAATAATATCTCCCTCCTCTTTTCCTCTTGTATCTTTAAAAATATTTTTTAAATATTATATATTAAAAATAATATTTTCAATATCATTTATAACTATTATTTTATGACTGAAATATCACTTTGAACAAATATATAAGATTAAAAAATATTTTCAAATATATAATATTTTTTACCATAAATAATATTTAATTCAAATAATTTCACTTTATGGTACTTTATTACAACATCATCAACCGACTAGATCACTTTTTAATCAAACATGTACACAATATTAAATAAAATACTTGAAACATTTTGTTTCATATGCACACCTCCATATTATGTGTATTTTTGAATTCTTTTGTGTGGTTGCAATGTTGGTATACATAACTATTGAGAAGATAGATAGTTGTGTCTTGTATCAAACAGTTGTGATATCTAGTTAATGAAAAAAATAATGTTTAAGATAAGTTGGGTTTATTACAGATAATTATTAATAGATCATGAATAAATTATAAAATTAATACAACTACTAATACTATTAATTTGATTTTGAGAAATTTTATCGGATAATATTTTCTATTTGAGAATTATTTTTTATTCTTCATCGACTCACTTCTCCTCAAGTAAGAGTTTGACCTCTTTGATTCTTCTTGAGCACACTCAAGTTGCATCTCATTGATACCTTCTTATGTCATTAAAACAATACGCGAACTAGGATTTTCACAACTCTGAAATCGAGCAATCAATGAACTATTCAACTCTAAATCTGCAACAAACTCTGCAAGAAAAGAAGTGATTTAATAAATAATCAACAATGACCGAACCATAACTTCTACAATTAAGTTAAGGAGGCCAAAAAAATTGAATGTGTTAGGTTAGAATCCTTCCACAATCAATATGCTGTTTTTGAAGCACATAGGTTCAAATCTCAACTCTATCAAGTACTGCTAGTTAACAATGGTATTTTCGAGTGGATACCATTTTATTAACAACTCCATCAAGCACATAACCATTTTATTAAAATTTGGATAATCTTAACATGACTTTAGAAGGAGTAGTAATCTACCTGCGGCCGTCTATTACTCAATTTAAGGGGTACTACTAGCATTGGACAATGCTTATGAAAACATTTCTTCAATTTTTGAGACTCTGGAAGTTTAGTTTGCAATTTGCATTTGAAAATAGTGAAGGAGATGAGAAAACGATTGAATAACTGCAACTAAAGGATCTTCGGGTGAATAACTATCTTTTTCAAGCAATTGAGTGAACTATAATTGAAAGTATCCTAAACTAGAATACGGGAAGCGATGAAGACCTAGTATCAAGGATTGCGCGATGAAGACCTAGTATCAAGGATTCCCGAGAGATTATAATGTGTGACCCTGAGTGGCCCACTATTTAGGGAATGTGTCATGCTTCAACTTAATTTTCTTGGCTGGAATCCTTGCAAAATGTCAATCCACTCAATGTTAAAAAGGGCGTGATCCTTCGCCCAAGGTAAAACTAACAAAATTCAGAACCAAAACAATAAATATATTTATAAAAACAGTGAAAATGTTAAACTTTTTCATGACAAACGTGCACGTGAGCCCACAAACTGGTTTATAATTAAAACTTGAGAATAATAGCAACACAATAAGAACTGGACTTTGTGTGCAAGATACAAGGTTACCTTAGGCAATTGAGTGCCTTAAGAATGTGCTTCTTCTCGCCTCACGCCTCTTTGACTTAACTACAACATGTTTAGGGGAGGGGTGAGCTTACAATATGATATTCTATTTCCTTTACTTATATTTGCCTTTACAAGTCTCATGCTTTACTTTTGCACCATTAAACGAGAGTCTTGGAGCATACTACTCGCAGCCTAGGCTACCACCGGGTTATTCTTTCTCTCCACTTTTTATTTTCACTTAGTCCCGCACACAAGCATGGCCTCCGCTCGGGCATCACTTCCGGGTTACTCATGACCCGTGCATCGACCCGATAACTTAGGCCTCCACAAAAGCATAGACAACTCTTGGCCCTAAAGTAAACAATCACACACTCGAAATGGATGGTCACTCGAGCTATCCCAAACCGAGAACTCGAGTGTGGAAGTCCCAAGACACTCTTTCCACAACCGACACATCACTCGCGCCATCTCGTAGTTGGTGTCTCAGCACCCCAAGGTCCTGGAAACCTTGCGGTCACTCTCCCATATAAGCTGGGCACTCAGGCCCGTAGAGAAATGGGCTACTCAGGCCCCACACATATATCACCCCTAGAATGCACCATCCTACTTGGACAATACCATAATGAGTACTAGAGTTCCTACACTTCCACACGATTCAATGGAACTTTGTGTCATGTCATTTGGATCTAAATTAAGTTCAAACGGAGTTTTATCGGAAAACTAGACTTAGAGAGAGAAAGCTTCGAAAGCTTACCGTTGGGGGTGCGATGGTTCGAGCTTTCGATCTTCAGATAGCTCTCATCCTAAGGTTCCTCCTAGGATCAAGAATTGCATCAATTCATACCAAATTGAGGGAGAATTTGGTTAGGGAAGTTTTGTTGGATCTCTGTCTAACACTGATAAGAAATTATAGAGGGGAGCCAAATTGGCTTACCTTTCCGCTCTAATTCAATTGTATGAGGGCTGTGGAAGTGTTGGAAGAGCTTAGTTTGGCCTAAGAAGGGCTCAGCCAAAATAGGGCAGCTTCAGTCAATTGGAGCTGATTCAGTGTTCGATCATGCCGGCGCTTCTCCGGTGATCCTCAGAGCAAATGGAGACTACTGTCGGGTAGCTAACTTCTCCTCGAATCTAAGGAACCCAACCCCCTTTCTTTGTCTAAGAAAAACTCCAATGTTGGAGCTCTGGTTCAAGATTCACCGGAAAATGGATTAGTAGGGAGAGAGGAGTTTTCAAGTGTGGGGAGGATGAATGAGGAGGGACTCTTTATATAGGAAGTTCAGGAACTTCTTGGCCATTCAATTGGCGCCTTTATAACGATCATTTATTGCTTGAAACTCTCTAAATGAAGACTTTTCATCTTTGTCGGCCATGCTCAATTTTTCAGCGAGTGAATAGTACTGTCATCTAAATGAAGAAGACGACAATGTTTCGAATAGGACCAGATCGATCCGAACTAGGTTTAATGCTTAAACCGACCGGTTCATGCCCAATTCGACTAAGTTTTTCAAAATTAAAAATTTGTAAATTCATCTAAATTCATTCTCCATCCAATGTTGTCTTAAATTCTTAAATTTGAATTTTCTAAGCCGCCTAGAAAAATGAATTTAGAAACCGGTTCAATAATGGTTCAAATCGGTTCAAACCGGTTTATGTCCGGTTCACCTAAACTGCTTTGGTTTTCTCTTCCAATTCATTCCAAAGTCCTTTTCCATGATTTTTGTGACTATTTAGGTCACTCGAGTGTTGTAAATTTCCCAATTTGCTCATTCTCTAACGGTTGTGGTTTGTGAACCAGTTCAGTTTTCTTACTTGGATTGACCGATTATTTCCCCAATTTCTTTATCTTCAAGGAATAGGGTTTACAACTCTCCCCTCCTTTTAGGAGTTTTGTCCCCAAAACTAAATTAACACCCTTTGCCTCGAGAATAATTTCCCTTGATGTCTCCTTAGGGTTTGCTTGTCACACGAACCCTTCTTTTGTTCTTTCACTTAGCCCCTTTCTAACACATTCTTAAGGAATTTCTTTTCCTTTCCATCGTTTACTTATTCCACGGAGTTTATCGTAACTAGACATGTCTTACTCACTATTCCAAAGGTACATCCTTAGATTCACTTCTCCCTCTTCTTAGGGAAGGATTCTCCCCCTTGAGGTTCTTACTCAAGATTTTGGGATTGGGTGTTCAAAGATGCCCAATCGTTACTATGTCTAGTTATTCTCTTCATCGTTGAAACCCTTTTCTCGGTGTTCTTTCAAGCATTATGTACTTGTTTTCACAGGTTTCAGTGTTATTACCCCTTCATCCTATTTTGACCCTTCCTTCATCCGTCATTTATTATAACTTCGGTCAAAATTTTGTTTGACCTCGTCATGCTTTCTAACTGACTCTTCCTTACTTGAGTCACATTTTTCCTCGAGACTATTGGGCTTACATGCCCCTTACAGCATGACATACTCTATAACATATCCTTGACCATTTAAAATTTTTAGAACACTTCCACAATGGTTGTTCTTAACTTTCCAATGTTTCAGGGGTCGTATAATTTCATCCCTCTTGTCGTTTGATAGTATTCCTCGACTATCTTTACCATTATCCAATCAGCTTACATAACCGTGTCGATTTTCCTTACCCATTCATTCTTTCCCAACTTCCTTATTAGGTCTTTTCTGGTTCCAATTATTGGGTTTCCAGATAATTTACCAATACACTGGGATTCTCCCTTTCTTAGGTCCTTCCTCATTCCTAGTGACATCCTTTACTAAAGGATTTTCCTTTGTTCTTAATCCACTCTCACTTGCTCGTGACCATTTCACGATTTATTATTTCGAGTTGATCCCTTTTTGGTCTATGTGTTGATTGTTTTATTTGGGGAGTTTCCTTCTTATGGTTTCATTATCTACTATGTCCATCAAAGTAGAGATTTTAACCTTAAGAGCTACATGCTCAACTTTCTTACCATTCTTTGGAGATTTCTTCCTTCATTTCCTTACACCTTCTTCTATGTTGAGGCATTTGCCCACTTTAAATCCTTCATCGTCTTAAAATTCCATTTCATCCCTTATTCCTTATCTGAGGAATTTTTTATTATTGGTCTTATTTCGTGTACTCCACACTATATCCATCCGTCTATTCTTTAGGCTCCATTAAGTGAGTGTGGACCACGACCCATCCTGATGTCAGTGGTCGTTTCCCTAATTGACTTTCTTAATCAATGGCTTACTTCTCCAAGATTTATCATACGTTATTTCCTTTATTCCCTTATTATTGTAGTGCACCCGTTTCTACTTGTTACGACATCTTTTGATGCTACCATACTATTTACCCGCTCCTTAGGTTTAATTTACTTCTTGGGCCCTCATGAGTACTTTTCCTTTGTACTTGATCTTTACATCTCAACCAACATTTCATTGGTGAGCTTATCTTTCTTTCCACTTTGGTTAGTTCCATTACCTCTTAGTTGGGATACGTATGCCTTTCCATGGCTTCTTTCCTTGGTAGGATTCTTTCCCTTTCTCCTGGAATTCCTTTTTGATTCATCCTTTGGAAGTATCTAACCATTAAATGCCATCCTTTAATGTCGTCCTTCTTGTGTGCCCTTCCTGAGAAATCTGGCGGTACGTCCTTGTACAATTTCCTTAATTCTACTTGTATCCCGCACAAATTTTCTTCCTTGAGAAGGGTTCAGACACGGTTTGTTTCAAGACCTCTTTATGTGAGGCTTAATCCTCCTCATGGCTTGAGTATGGTTCCCATTTTGTTTTCGGCCATAATTTCCTTTAAGGATTTCCTTCATCCTTCTTTTCCAACATTTAGCCTTTCCACTTCTCTCTTCTTCGCATGGGTTTAAATCCATAATTCCTACGAGGGTCAGTTCGTTAATTGTCTCGTCTCTACTACTTTCCTTGTTTACTTGTCTTGGGTTAGTTGCCCCTCGAGTTTACTTGTCCTTGGCACCTATCCTATCATCCCTTTTTTAGTGTAGTCTTTACTACTTTTTGGTCCTTACTAGGGCATCTCCTCCCACAGTTACTAGTTACATATGTTTGCTAGATTCTTCTTGGCTCCTCTGCTTTTCCATAGTAGGTTACTCATTGCTATCCTGAGATATCCTATTTGTCTCTCAACATCCGAGGCTTATCTTCTCTAGTGGAGGTGCTTCCTTCTTTGCTCCTAGATGGTCTGTAGTTCTCTTGTAAGGGAAGATTCCTTTCATCTATATTATATTCTTGTTTACGATTTCTCAAGGTCCTACCTTCGGTCCTTCCTGCCTTCCGTGGCTTTGGATTTTTGGTAGTCGATGTGTTTCTCGAGAGGTATTGCCCTAAATCCATGGGGCTTGGGACAGTCATCCGTTACATGTCCTATCCCCCTACAGGTTAACTTGATTTATGTCCTTAGTAGGGTTGGGCACTTCTCCACGTAGTGTCCCTATCATTCATACTTGTAATTACGTGGACTGTGGTTCCTCCTAGTATCTTTCTAGGGAATTGCTGGTTTTGGTGCTTCGCCGTCCTTGAGTCTATATACCTTGAGAGTTTTCCTGTGGAGTCTTCTTTGCCAAAGGATCACCCTAAGCGTCCTCCTAAATTTATTGATTCCTTAATTCAGTTTCCTTAAGTCGGATGAGATTCTCCTTAGTTTCTATGGTTTAGTTACTTTCCTTGGGGCCATCTTCCTAGCAAGAACACATCCATTGAGAGACATGGTTTTTAGGAATTTGGAGTACTTTATTAATAGAGCAGTATAATATGTTGGGGGGTTTTTAGCCCTATTACAAAAAGTGGTCACATAATAGATAGGGAGCTATGAGATTCTTGATAAGCATACTCTTAGGTAAGGTTATACGCCCTTTGTTGGCGTTTCTGGCTTTAGGCTTGGCTCCTTTCGTACTTAGAGTTATTGGCTCAACAGATCCTGACACCATCCTCTTGGATACTTTCCCATTTGGTCTTTTGTGACTTCTACTATGCCTCGAGCATTGGGGAGCTTCTAAGATTGTCTTCCTACGAGGACAAGGTGTTGTGTGGTTTTGGTGACGTCAGTCCTAGTTTTCTTAGTTACTCTTCTAGGAGCTATCTAAAAATTTTGAAACTTTCTCTTAGTTAGTATGATATATATTCTTGATAATATATTTGAGGAAATAGGTTATGATACCACTCAAGTTGTCACGCTTCGACCTGGTTTAGTCGAATCCCCGTGAACAACCTGTCGCTCTCTCAGTTTATTAAGGGTATTCCCCTTCTCTAAAGCATGAGGAGTGAGGCGTTCTTTTTACCTGTACCTCTCTTAAAATAACATTTATCAAAACTGAATATATTAACCTTACATACCTGTCTTAAGGTTCAGCTACAGACATGTCTTTAAGGTTGATTTCCTGAAAAGGTGTAAAGGGAATAGGGATCTCAGAGAGACCTAGGACCCAAGACCCGAGTCCCTACTCGCCCCGAGCGGACCTGAGATTGGTCAGGTTTGCTTGGATCTCTACTCAGGTTCGAGTTCATTGATTGGACCTGAAGGGTGGGTCCAATAAATGGAACCACCCTTATTTTTTTTCTTTTCTGCTTACTCTGTAATTTATGCAATTTATTACTAAAATGGATCAGAAGCTTCCGACAATCTCCTTGTTCACTCTTCAGCTCTCTACCGGAGTAAGTCTTCTTAGTCTTAGATCGAGATCCACGTGGTCCTTCATTGTGAGCTCTAGGAGTACTGAACCTTCTTTTTCAACAATCTTCTACATTCTATCCTCCAATGTTTGGAGTTTCATGCTTCTTCGGAAAGCGCAACTTCTTCAGATTGCTCTCCAATTTTGCACTTCGTTGTCTTGACTTGGGTAGCGTTGTCCACAGTATGAAGGTTATAGAGGTTGGTGCTTCGGATCCTAACGTCACAAGATTTCCTCTGAGGCTAAAAAATGAAGGAGAATAAGTACTCGTTCTTCAAGGCGAAGAAGTACTTACTGTAGCGGAGCTCGATCGAGGAGGGAGTAGTTGCGATGATGGGTGGCCTAAAAATGTCCTTGATGGTGGTAGCAGTGGTAGAGCACTTGCGGAAGGATGAAGTATTGTTAGTGGATGGCTCTGCTTTAGATGGGCGAGGCACTCGCAAGAGACGGGAAGGGCAGAAGCTGAAAAAATTCTCATCAGGGTGACGGTCGCTGTAACGGGAGTGATAGTGGGGCATGGGTGGGGAGTAGATGTTGGAGCTGAGGGATTGGAGGCTCCGTTGTGGGATTCATGTCAGGTGTCGGCCGCTCTGCTCAACAGAACTCACTCCTCTACACATATTACAGAGGGAGTGTGATTAGAACCAGAATAAAAATGTTGAGACAAGAAAGGAAGAAACAGGAAAAAAATGCTGAGGAAAGAAAGGAAGAAACAGAGAAAAAAAAATACTCAGGCAAGAAAGGAAGAAAGAGAGAGCATAGTAAAGAATTAGAGAGAGTGATGGAGACGATTGCATTAAAAATAGAGAGATTTTTCATTTTTGAAGAACCCTAGCTTTAAGTCCAAAATTTGGACCCGAGCCTCGGGTCCACTCGGGTGCGGATCTGTTGGACCCGTCATCGGGTCGGGCATGGGTCTGCCAAAACCCGCTTTGACCCGAGATTTTGACAACCCTAAAAGGGAGGAGGTGAGTTCAACAACTCAGTGAATGGATGTTGGGTGCGATTTTTCACAAAAATCACTTTAATCGGAGTGTGCCAAACTCCTTATTTCTTTTAAAAACATTATTTTCTCAAGTTTTGGTTTTCAAAACCTTTTCCCAAGGTTTACCAATTCTTTTCCAAGTATTGTCAAATCCTTTCCAAGGTTTTCAAACCTCTTTCCCGTTTCCATATTAGGTGTGTTTCACAAACAACACACACCTTTCATCAGGAAGGGTTCACAAAAAAATCGTGAGATGTAGTTACGCCGAGTGCACCCACTTGTGGATTGGAGTGTATTTACCATGCACCTTGATAGAAGTCTCTGACTTCTACCCGAAGTCTGAGTGAACGTCTCCGACGTCCTATCCTTAGACCCAAAATACTTCATGTCCATATGAGGATGGAGACCTCATCCCGACCCCACCCCGGTCTCATGCTCATGAAGCTACATCGAGCTTCCCTAACTGCTGGCATGACAAACTACCCTTATCTCCACCAAGTCATCTAGTAGCCCCTAGGACGCATCACTACCCTTCTTGGGCATCTTGATGATCTTGTACCTCAAGTGCATGCACAAAAAAAGTTTTCCATAAAGCCATTAATCTTTGGTGCCACTGGTCCAATGACCCCGACCCTCAACTCAATATGCAACTGTTTGTCTAGACTGGTCCGTCGACCTAGTCTTGTTGCACTACCGCCAATCCATCGAGTATGTCGGTCCTGTCTTGGTACCATGGCCAAATCACATCATTCATTCATTAGAATTTTTATGGCTTATCATCATGTTTGTTTACAAGCTTCTGCTCGTAACAACTGGCATTGGGCCCACTGTACGTGATTTTCCAAAACCAGGCATTTTAGCCCCTAAGTTCCAAAATCGAGGCCTCTAGCCTAACTAAGCTATTTGAACTCCTGTCAAGAAGGTCTCCCAAAATTTTTAAGCATTGGCACATAGTTAGGGGAGAGCATTTCTAACAAAAATAACTTTTCACCTATCCATCACACCAATCGCATGTGAGGACATCTTCGCTCATAACCGGTAAGCGGGTTTTTTACTTCCTTCTAGGAAGTTTATCATATCAACCGGGTATGAGATACTTACAACCGGTAAATAGTTTTTCGGCGTGTTTCTCACATCACCCCAACCAGGTGTGATGTTAAAATTCCATATAGTAGTGGGTTTTCATTTTCGAGGTACTCATCATCCCAACCGGGTATGATGTGAAAATTCCCACTCACTTGTTCAGTGCAGTGTGTTCCTTTTGATTGACTTTTTGCCTCCATGCGAGCTTATCCTTGCTGGCCTTTTTGGTTCTTTGTGCTCCTACACAATTTGGATATCCTTGTTTATCAGCATTTGGCATAATAGCCCTAATTCCTCAAGTATGGGCAAAATGCCCAAAGTTTTCAATTATTTACATTTAGGTCCCTAAAGTTCTTTTTCCTTAACTTTAGGTACCTAATACAAAATTTTCCACCAAATTGAGTGTCAAAACTTCTAAAATTCACTTTGGGACCTCAATTTATTCAAAATCACTTCAAGTTTCCCAAATTTCTAATTTGGTCCCCAACTTTTTAAAAATTATCATTTTGCCCCTACTTTACAAAAATGGCAATTTGACCCCAATAAATTCCCAAAATCGACCAATTGATCCTCCAACATCTTTTTCATGGCCAATTGGCCTTAATTTTGGGAAATTTTAATTTGGTCCCTCAATTTTACGAAATTCCCAAATTTCTCCAAAATTTTCCCCTAATTTCCCCCTTTCAAATTGGCCGAATTTGATTTTATCAAATTGACCATTCAATCGGGTTTAATTGTTAAAATTGAAAATTGAGTTCCTACACTTCCACACGTTTCAATGGAACTTTGAATTGCATCATTTGGATCTGAATTAAGCTCAAAGGGAGTTTCGTCGAAAAATTGAAATTAGAGAGAGAAATCTTCGAAAGCTTACCGTCAGGGGAGCGACGGTCCAAGTTTTCGATATGGGAAAATAGCTCTCGTCCTGAGGTTTCTCCTAGTATCATGAATTGCATCAATTCATGCCGAATTGAGGGAGAATTTGGTAAGGGAAGTTTCGCTAGTTCTCTCTCTAACACTGATCGAAAATTATAGAGGGGAGCCAAATTGGGTCGAGGCTCTTTATATAGGATGCTCAGGGACTCCTGGGCCGTCCGATTGGTGCCTTTATGGCGGTCATTTATTGCCTGGAACTCCTTGAACAGAGACTTTTTATCTTCGAAGGCGCTGCTTGATTTTCCGGCGAGTGAACAATGCTGTCATCTGAAGGAAGAAGATGACACTATTCCGAACTGGACCGTACCGGTTCGAACCGAGTTCAATACTTAAACCGGTTCAGACCCGATTCGACTAAGTTTTCTAAAATTAAAAATTTTTAAATTTATCTAAATTCATTCTCTATCCAATGGTGGCTTAAATTCTCAAATTTAAATTTTCTGTGCCACCTAGAAAAATGAATTTAAAAATCGGTTCAATAGTGGTTCAATCCGGTTCTGGTCTGGTTTGGTTTTCTTTTCCAATTCATTCTAAAGTTCTTTTTCATGATTTTTGTAACTATTTATGTAAAACCCGCATTTTTTTAGTTAAGGAAAACAGGGAAAAGAATCGGTCAAACCGAATAAGAAAACCAAGCCGGTTTACATTTGGGAATAAACAATATGGAAATTTACAACTTTCGGGTGATCCAAAGGGTCCATTAAATCTTGGAAAAGAAACTTAAGATAAACTAGAAAACAAAAACCAAATTGGTTTAGATGAATTAGATTACATAAGAACTTCAAAGTTAAGCGTGCTTGCCTTATAGTAGTGTGAAATTTTTATGCGAACGACTTATCATAAATAGCTATAAATTAATATATATTTAATTATTATAATTAATACCAATAATTTAATATCTAAATTAAATTATTGGAATTAATACAAATAATTTAATACCGAAATTAAATTATTGGAATTAATACCGAAATTTAATTATTAGAATTAATACCAATAATTTATGACAATATTAATACTAGTAATAAATCTCGCCCATTTAATACACGAGTTTTACGCCTATATAAAGAGATCATCCCCATTTCATTCTCTTCACACCTTAACACTTCTCTCTCTCCCTACTACTCTATTTCCCGGTGAAGCTCGAACTAGAGTTTCGACTTGAACAAAGGTCGGGCTCTTTAGAAATGGGTAGAAGACAGCTATCTGGTAGCAAACTCCAGTCAATCCGAGAATCGTTGGAAAAGCGCCAGCATGATGGAATAGTGAAGTAGCTCCAGCGGACCGAAGCTATCCTATTTTGGTAAAGTTGAAATCAGCCATTTCAAGCCCTCCTCAAGCCAAACCAAGCCTTCCCAACACTTCCTCAGTCCTTCCTCGGCCGAATTAGTACCGAAAGGTAAGCTAATTTGGTTTTCCTTTACAATTTCAGATCGTTGTTAGAGAGAGAGTCGACTGAATTTCAATAAAGAAATTCTAATCCAATTCGACATCAATTGATGTCATCCTTGATCCTAGGAAGAACCTCTGGAGGAGAGCTATCTGCCCAGATTTGAAAGCTCCACCGCCACACCCTCACCGGAGAACGAGACATCGGGAACGCCAGTCGAGGTCCAGCTTGCTAAGGACAGAACCCGACTAAGTGGAATTTCACTGCACTATCGGGTGAGTGGGTTTACTAACATCATACCCGGTTGGGATGATGAACGCAACTTAAAGATAAAAACCACTTACCGGTTGTGAGTGGAAATTTTATATCATACCCGGTAGGGGATGATAAGTACCTTGGTATAAAAACCCACTGTTTAGTGGTATTTTAATCATCACCACTTAGAGAAAGTGATGTGAAAATTATGCGAAAAAAACTACTTACCAGTTGTAAGTAGATCATACCCGGTTGGTATGATGAGACTTCCTCGAAAGAAGTTGAAAACCCGTTCATCGGTTATAAATGGAGATGTCCTTATACCGGTTGGTATAATGGACAGTGAAAACCTATTTTGTCGGAAGTGTTCTCCCCTGATTGTGTGCAATTGCTTAAACTATTTGGGAGACCTTCTTGACGGAAGCTCGAATAGCTCTTATAGGCCGGGGGCCTCAGTTTTGGAACTTGAGGGCTAAAATGCCCAGTTTTTGAAAAATTCGAACAGTGGGCCATAGGCCAATGGACACGAGCAAGAGCTAGTAAAAGAACATGATATATGTGTATATATATATATATGTGCCATTAAAACTTAATAAGTGAATTGTTTGGCCATGGTACCAAGGCATGTCTGACATACTCAGTCAACTAGTAGCAGTGCAGCATGACCGGTCTTCAGACCAGTCAAGACAAACAGCTACAGGTTGAGTTGGAGGTTGGGACCGTTGGGACAAATGGCACCACATATTACATGGTAATTTAAGAAAACTTTGTTTGTGTATGCACGTGAGTACGGGATCATCAAGACGCCCATGAGGGGTAGTGATGTGTCCTAAGGGCCCTGGACGACCCGGTGAGTATAAGGGCAGATTGTCGTTTCAGGTGTCTGTGCGAAATTTGGAGTAGCACAAAGCGCATGAGACCGAGGTGGGGATAGGATGAGGTCTCTGTCCTCATATGGACACAAAGAAGCGATTTCGGGATTGTGGGTCGGATGTCGCGTACATCCACTCGTTCCCAGGGTAGAAGTGGTCGTACTTCTATCCGGGTGGTAGGAAAAGTCGCTCTGAAGCCACTAGCGGGTTCAGTAGTGATACTGACTTGCGAATGTGTGTAACCTTCATGATGAAGGATGTGTGTTGGGTGATGACACACCGATAACTAAGAAATAATAGAAAAACACGAATTTTTAAATGAAATGATTTTTGAAAACAAAGGAGTCTGACACACTCCATATAAATGTTTTTTCTTGAAAGTTAAAAGATTTGAATCCCATTTACTGAGTAGTTGTACTCACCCCCTCCCTTATACCCCTTTCAGGAAGTCTCGGAAAGCCGAACCTTAAAGGACTTGCACAATTAAACGCCTGCAAGATAGGTACAACTAATTTAAATTACTATACAATTTTGATTTATGATATTCCTGGAAAAAGGTGCAGGTTAATGCCTTACTCTTTACGATTTATAATATAAGGGAAAACCTTTTAGTAAATCGGGAGAGTGGCGGGTTGATCATGGGGATCCGACCAAACCGGGTCGGGGCGTGACAATTTAGGTCATCCGGGAGTTATAAATTTCTTAATTTGCCCGTTCTCTAATGGTTGAGATTTGTGAACCGGTATAATTTTCTCACTTGGATTGACCGGTTCTTTCCTTGGTCGATGACACTAGTCGCTATCTCTAGTGAGATGCTAATCTTGACTTGACTATTTCTCATTTTTCGTAGGCTTTAGATATGACCCTAAAATGACATTGTTCTAGCTAGATCAACTAGGTAGGGAACATGGCGATCTAAGGGGTCACTTACAGACATCATATTGAAGTTTGATATTTTTTTAGAATTATTTTGTTGAGAAACCAAGATTATGGATCAAAATATATTTTTGGTATAGTTAGAGCACCCATTCGAAAATTTGATTTCTTGGAGGTCTCTATTAGGGTATGAGAAAGGTATAGTGACCAATGTGAAAGAATTAAAAAAAACTTGTGATCCATTGATATGGTAAACTGGAGTTCTACTTAAATATACACAAGTGCGTAAATTCTAATTAATGCATTGTATGGGTCAAAAAATTATAAAAGTAACCTAGTGTAAGAATTTATAAAATAATTATCACTATATAGATATTTTAAGTGAAGTATAAAATTATAAATAATTAAGTAATTTGTTACTTTTTAGAATATAGTTGAATAATTGTTTACCCAATATTCTCTCCCATAGGTTTAGTAAATATGCTATTTGGCCAATTAAAAATTGTAATATTTAAGTGGAATATTTATTAAATTTTTATCATTTAATAAGTCATTTAAAAAATTAACACTTGAATGATAGCTTGGTAACATCTCAAATAAACCATTGAGCAAAAAAAAAAAAATCTCAAATAAACCCTGGTTCTTGAAGCATCTATCTTCACTAGATTCTTGAAATCGTTGGAGCAATCCTAGAAAAAATATTGCCAATAATCTCGGAACACCATTTAATTAGAGCCCGTCGACTTCAAACAAGAAGAATTCCAAGGTTCTTTGTGTCGCGGGCCCAAGCTGGAAGAAAAAACTTTGCCATGTTTAATCCTCCATGGCAATGGCAAACTAGTGGAATCAATAGAATAATCAATAGTAGTGGGAGCTTATAATAATATATATACCTTTATAATATAAGATTTCTTTTTTATATTTAAATTATATAATTTTTATTTTTTTTTTCACTTATATCAAAGTGAAGGTGAAATTTTGAGTTATTTAATTTTTAAAATACCTTTTTAAATTACATATATTTTATTAAATTAATATTACCAGTCTTAAATCCTTTAAATATATGAAATTGAAAGTGTTTTTTAAGCATATAAAATTTAAAAAATTATTTTCAAAAACATGATGATTAAAAATGTGACTTTTCAAACCTATAATAGTGAAAACATCACTTTCAAAAATCATGTTTTTATTTTCCAATTAACCAAGGGAACATAAAGTTTTACTTTTCAGGAAAAAAACGTTCTAGATTCTAGTTTTTCAGGTGAAGTGGAAAGGATAGCATATAGTTGCAAAGAATTATTCTTCCCTTTATGGCCAAGTAGCTTATTAGCACAAAATAAAGCTACAAAGAATGCTATCTATACATGCATACGCTGTCCATAAAACCTAACCTTTTTTTCCAACATTTCTTTGTAACTACAATAAACAACAAGTTGTACTATCACCTGCCACATTGGCGATCTACTTTTCCATGGTGAAGGGAGACATTGACAACAGTTGCTAAAATATTCCATATCAAGGCTGTCCAGTTAGCTTCGTTAGGGTATGAAAGAAACATCTATAGAGTATGAAAGAAACAATAACAACACAGGTCACGCTCTGGTTAGCACAGGTTGGGAAAGAAGAAATCATCAGAAATGTACTGATACAGAGTAGAAAAGGCATGATTATTTTTTAACCAGATATGGTTATTTGGCTGAACATACCATACCAGTTGAGCTGAGAGGGATTATCTAGTAGAAGCGCGAGGATGGGTCATAGGCATGATTTCCAGGGAATGGTCCCCGAGG
This sequence comes from Trapa bicornis, assembly GCA_030064425.1. Taxonomy (NCBI): domain Eukaryota; kingdom Viridiplantae; phylum Streptophyta; class Magnoliopsida; order Myrtales; family Lythraceae; genus Trapa; species Trapa bicornis. Next base: position 18,920,283 of record CM057752.1, read on the forward strand.
TGGATACTGCTCTCTTCCTCCACCCCCAGAGAATCGGGCATGATCTCCATAAGAATGATACTGATCGACATTTTTATAGGGCTGACGTGCTTCTCCAACAGATGCACCCCCTGCAATACTGCCATAACCTTGAGGGTCCTGTGGAGCTATACTCCTATTTTGGTATTCCACCACCGTTTGTTGATACTGATATTGTCTGGCAGATAATTCTCTTCGAAGAAACTCATCTCTGCGACTAGCATGCCGAGATCGAAGTGCATCCAGCTGCTTTTGATACTGAGCATCAATCATTTTCAATTTCTGCCAGATAAGAAGACGCCAGACAACATCAGTATCAACTCACAATCAAGCGATGAGTAAGATAACCAACACAAATGCAAATAGGACAAATATAAAAGTGGCACAGGGAGCTCCTATGGTTGTCGCCATCTTACAGTGAGAATGAGACAAGGCTATGAATGGAGACAAGGGCAGTTTTCTATACTACCTCTCTATGTCTTTCATTTTCGGCATCCTCTGCATCATAGAGCTCTTTTAACAGCTTCATTAATTCATCAATGTGCTTCTGCTCAAAACCTTCAAATGTACGTGATGATAACATATTTTCATAGCCAACATTGCTTTCTTTGTCATGTGACTGGGATCCAATATTTCCATCAGTCGGCCTCCCTGAAGCCAGTCCTGAAGCCAGTCCTGAATCTGGTCTTAAGTTGTGGTAGTAAGACCTAGACACATTGCCGCTCTGACCTATATATGAGAATATTCACTAAGAAAATTTGGATGACATAAAAAGCGCACATGCCAGAGGAGTTGGAACATATCAGGTAATTAAGAAGTCCCTTTATCAGCAACAAATAATCCAGGCATGTTGTGAATATTTCTCATGGGTGAGAAAATGCCAGGACACCACCAGTTTAAGAAAAAAAAGAGAGAACTTTCTCCCAAACTAGACCATGTTTCAGTTCACTATACATATGTTTCCATTGCAATACAGGTCCTCACACACATGCAGTTGGCATCCAGGCCTTTGAATCTATAATGTTTAGCACACTCCATTTTATACACCTAAGTAAAAACTTAATGCATCAAAAGATATTAAATACTTCCACAACCGTTAATGAAAGCACTTTCTAGCACAGAACAGCATTGTATTATCAACTAACCAAATAAAAAAGGCAAATTTAAATCATAACCTTTGAAATAATAAGAATGATAAGTGAAGTAAACAAGGAGACCTACAAAAGAGAGAATTTTTTTTTGCTCTCAGCTACAAAAGGGTGAATTAGCATGTGACTCAGGCATGTAATACATGCAACTGAGAATTGTACCACATAAAGATATGAAGTAGAACATATGACGAACAAGTATGACCTTCACTTATAACAACAAATAATTTAGCTTCTTTTCTCCCCATTGGAGCACTGACCTTCATAGAACATCTGAGATGTCATGGAGTTTGGTGGTGCATGCCCATCTCTATCCCATCTCTTTTGCCTGTCTCCTTTAGCAGTTACATAAGGATCGTCCCTCTCTGGCGTAAAGGCCTCCAGCTGGCCTTGAAAATCAGCAGATGCATGCTGTTGTTCCATTTGCTGAGCCTGCTGCATCTGAGCAGCAACATATGCATCAGCCCCTGAGTTAAGGTATTGATCCTGCCGTTTCATTAGGAGATGCCCAAACTCGCCAGATGAGAAGGTTACCATATGGTGAGGGGAAAAGCTGGCATCCAAAAGATCAGATTCCAATGAAAGAAAAAATAAAAAGTACAAACGCAAGTCATTAGAACGTTTGAGAGATGAAGAAAGGGAATCAAAGACTTTTATCCACTGTGATCACCTATCATGCAATTCTAGACTTTAAGAAACCATAAAATTGAATGCAAATGGGAGAACTATGCTGGACATGGAATAAAATTGAAACCATTAGAATTAAACTTGCAATGGGTGGTTGCTGGCAAGGGGTTAGTGCACTCTTATTCTATCCATTCAGCTCTTAGGACTAGCAAAAGACTGAGGAAGAAAATGAATCCACCGTGACTATTTTGCAGTCAAAATCACAGGGAGAGTAATGCTAGCGAATTAGATAATCAATGTGGCTACGTGATAAATGGGCTGCTTATGGCTACGTGATAAATTTGCTAGCTAAGGCACGGACATACAGAAAACAAACAGGAGCTTTGGATAAAAATTCAAGTACAAATCCAACATTCAATGATCCTAAAATTGCAGAAACGAAAGTGAGAAGCCGCTTCTTAACGCAACATCAATCCCTAGCAGCACCAAAACCCTATTGATTAAGGAGAATGATATTCTCCCGTTGAAGGGTTTTACCTTATACACGATACCGGAGGGAAATTTAGCCCATATGCTTAACTTTCATGCCTTCTGCTTCCTTCCACTACAAGAGTTGAAGGCAGAATTGACGCAGAGATCCCTTAGCCGATCAGTCCGACATGTTTGGATGCGGTGATAGAGGAATGGATTGGGTCTGGGCAATTGGTTAGCCAATTGCGACTTTTAAATTCGGATCGAATTGGCACGTGCCTACAGGTGGGACGTTTGATCCGAGCGGGTCTACTAACCTGGAGGCGGAGCGACGCGTCAAAAACAGAGGGGCTGAGGAGGGGGTGTAGCACGATACTGTCAGGAAAAGGAAGGGCAGGGAACGGTAATGATCGAGTCACCGGAGGTGGTGGTGCACCGGTGGAGGGGGAGACGATCGCCTGAGGGGTTATGGAAGAGCAGAGGGATAAGGCGCTGTTCCTCTCCTACTAGTAGTTAGTGCCCTAGCAGTTTAAAAGGAGAAGGGGGAAAACAAGAGCGTTTTCCTCTATTGATTATATCTGGTTCATGTCGGGTCAACAGACCCGACCGAACTGGAGTTTTTTTTCGTTTATTTCTAAGGAGATTCCTACCTTCCAAAAATTTGCCCGGAACCTTATACTTCTGTTGTCCACCTCCCAAAAGACTCCTTCCCCGTCTCGCCCGCACCTCCTCTCAAGCTGGTCTTGTCATGGGGTGGTTAGAGAATATACAGTCGGGCGATTAAACACAGATAGGCAAGCAAGATCTCTTTTCTTCCTAGTGTAGAATTTTTGTAAGTTATTATTATTATATTTTATTTTTCGGAAAACTGATAGACCAGACGGATTTCTAGTGAGTCGTAGACGGAAAGCTCATGAATAAAATATGTAATAAGTAGTCGGTAGAATCTCAAATACGTATAAATGGTGCAGAATTTATCATTGCATTTATTTATACACAATAATAATTATATAATTTTCAATTAATTTGATCGTTAAAAAATTTATAACCGATAATTAATTTTATTTATTAATTAACTTATATTAAAAGTAATACATTAATATTGAGCAAAATAATATATTAAGTGATCAAATTTTTATGTATTATTTTTTTATATAAATAAAATATTATAGAAGTATCATATATAATATAATTATTAATTTTTTATGATATTTTATAGTATTATATAATTTTTCTAATTCAATTTTAATCTGATTACAGTGGTCTGAATTACTTATTTATTTTTAAAATTTATTCTTATTATTACCAAAAACTCATTTAGATTTATTAGCTTAACATGAATGTCACTTGCTCCACCTCTCATTAATTTTTATCCTATCCTATATTTTCTTATAGGAAGTACAAAATTAATATGAGTTTTTTAGTGGTAATAATTAAGCTTATGAATAATATTTTAATAATTTTAATTAAACTATATAAAATAAATTATTTTCTATGGCGTATCAATATAATACCACTTTTAAAAACTTACTAATTGATGGAGTATATCGATCAAACCATCCTAATATCCTCAAAATTCTTACCTCATCAGAAAAACCTATTTAATAAAATTTGAAAAATATATGATAAACTATATTTGATCACTATATTATAATAAGTAAACACTAAAATTAATTTAAAAGTAATTGAATTTCGTAATTATATAGATATATGGAATAAATTGTAAGTTATATTTGCTCAAAAAGTACAAGCCCATCAAAATCTTATAAACTATCAATGGCGTGACATAGTTAAAAGAGATCGAATAATGGGAGTTTATTTGACATCCATAGCTAGTCTCGCTACCAGCTATGCCCAAATCAACCTCCCTAAACTCGAATCTGAAATAAAAAATATAATTTTTGCCGAGTTAGGAGAAGAATATCAATTTGTTTGCATGAATTTCCATTTGTCGATGTCACTCACTACTATGATAGTGGATCCACCGGCTCTTCTTCTCTAGGGCGATTTTTGGAGTGTCGACTTCGCTTCTCACCTTCGATTCAAGGGTGATTCTCGAACCTTATAATCACCTCTAGAAACCAGAAACAAAAGCATATCTTAGGCTCTCTCATGCATAGTTCACCATCATAATCTAAAACGTGACATTTCTCTCAAAATGCATGCCTTTATAGCCCAGCCAAAAATTAGGCCTCCTAGCAACAGTGATGTAACAATGGGCTTTAAGAATGAGCCCACTTCTTGCAGCACCTCAATCTGCAAAAAATGTCTCAAGGGCTAGCTTCCTATTTACCTAGGTTAGACGCACATAATTATTAACAATGAGACTATACTCCTGTTTGTCAAATCGGGTCATGTTACTCTTGATTATTCCCAATTTCCAACAATTTATAGGACCTCCAAGTCAATATAGTCCACAACAATGACCCAGGAGCTTATACCCTTCACTGGTATATAGATTTCGTTGTCACCAACTATGTGACTAATGTCATGATTCATTTAAATATACAATAAAATATGACTCATCCTGAACAATTGTTCATTAGAGATGGATTAAGTTTAAAAATTCTCTATGGTGATTCAACTTTCTTTTCAAACTCATTGAGATGATTTCTTTTAACTAAATTATTATATGTCCACACTATCTCCATGAACTTGTTATCTATTTCCCAATTTACTCAATATAATCAATGTTATTTTGATTTCTACCCTCACTTATTTATTGTAAAGGACCGTCTCACTTGTTAGAAATTATTTCAGGGAGCTTATAAAGGAGTATTGTATTATCTACGTGTAACACATTTATCATCAGTTAGTTCTCGTATTTTAAGTATTCAGATATCTCACAACATTTGATATAACAGACTTTGACACCCTGCATTTCCTATTGTATTTCAAGTTTTATTTACAAATTCAATAGAAATTAATTATATTTCTACTATATTTTGTGATACATGTTAATTGAATAAAATTACTCAAAAGTTATTTTCTCTTAATAATCATAAAAATACTCATAATTTTAGCTTGTACATATTGATATTTGGAAACCTGCTCCAATTCGATCTTATAATGTACATATTTACTATATTCATTTCACTAATAATTATAATAAACATTATTAGTTTTTTCTTATGAAAAATAACTTGGAGAATCTTGAAATCTTTCGTATATTCCAATTATGTGTTGAAAATCTCTTTTACATAAAAATTAAAAATTTTCAATCTAATGGTGCCAAATTTTTTTTTATCTATAGCCTTTTAAGATAAACTTCAAAATAATTAGATCACTTATCATCTTTCCTATCCCCCGCACACCACAACGAAATGGTTCTGTAGAAAGAAAATATAGACACAATTGATATGTGACTCACACTTCTAAATCATTCTCATCTTACCATCAAATTTTGAGATTTTGCATTTGAGAATGTTGTCTATTTAATCAATAGATTGCCTACTCATACACTTCAATCTCAATCTTCTTACCAATTTTTTTTTACAAAACTCTACCAATCTACAATAATTTACGAGTTTTTGGATATTTATGGTCCCTTTATCATCGACCATATTAAACTCACAAATTTCAACCTCTCTATAAAGCTTGTGTCTTCCTTGGATATCCTACTGACTTTATTGGTTATCAATGTCTTAACCCATAGAGATGGTGTATCTATATTAGTCCAACTGTACACTTTAATTAGACTAATTTTGCCTTTGATAAGTGTTTGTCAATAGCTAATACAACACTATCGACTCCTGGTAATTCTATTATTTTTTCTCTCTCATGTTACTCATTTCCATCAATACTTGAATATGATTTTCCAATAATTATATCTAATGAGTTATCTACACCTACAACTACTCACTCTTCTGTCATTGAACACTATAATGTTGAATTTTTAGCTTATTCAGATGATATTTTTGCTTAATCCACATGCCACATGATTACCAGATCACAATATTATACATTACCTTTACATCATTTTCAAATAACTTATGAGACTTTTCTTACTACTTCTGCTCAGAAACCTTAGATCCTCAAGCAAGCACAAAAATACCCATATTGAGTCCATTTAATAAATGTTGAATATGACGTTATTCTCAAGAATCACACATGAGATTTTGTTACTGCTCCGACCAACAAGCATATTGTAGAGTGTAAATGGTTCTACAAATTAAACCAACATCTTGATGGTTTTATTGCCTGATGTAAAGCTCATCTCGTAGCTCGTCTTTTTTTAACAAGAAGGTATCGACTATTATACTACTTTCATTCGATTAATTAAATCAGTTACTATTCGTATTGTACTTTCCATTGTTATTACACATAATTGGCATATTCGACAGTTGGTTGTTGACAATTCCTTTCTTTATGGTCATCTGGATGAAGAGGTTTACATGATTTAACTAGTGAGTTGTATTGATTTATCACATTCTCATCACATTTGTTGTGAAACTTGTCCTCTCGGACCAAGGAAACCAAGAAAGGAAACCGAAAATTTTCAAGAGTAAATCGAGAACCTAAGTGAACTGGAATTGTTAAAGAAGGGTTAAAACGGGAATTTGGAAAATTACAAGTAACCAAGAAATCATAAAAATCATGGAGAAGAATCATGAAAGGGGATTGAATTTGAAAACTAGACCGGCTCAAGGAGAATCGAACTTGAATTGGATCAAACTAAATTAAAATGTGAAGAACCGGTTTAATAATTCATTTTTCTAGGTGGCTTAAAATGTCAATTTAAAAAATTGAGGTCATCACTAGATAGAAAATGAATTTAAATAAATTTAGAAATTTTCAATTTTTGGGAAATCAATCGAATCGGGCTTGAACTGGCCGATTTACGATTTCGGGTCACCGAACTTGGTTGAACCGATCAATGGTCCAACCGATCAACAAACAGTGTCATCTCCTTCCTTAAGAGGACAACATTGTTCATGGAAGGATTCCGCCTTCCATTTCTGGCGAGAGAATATTCCCTTTGATAATGGTAGTTTCTGGAGAGGATAAGTTCGACCAATATAGAAACTTATAGAGCCAAGGGTCCCCGAGCTCCATATATAAAGAGCTCCACTTCATTCATCCTCCTCTCACCTCAAACACTTGAAGAAGAAGAAGAAGTGATCCATTTCCCGACAAAGCTCGAAACAGAGCTCCGACTTGGGCACTTCTTTCCACCTTATAAGGCGAATTCGGGTCTTATAGATTTCAGAGAAAGTCAGCTACCTAAAGACACCCTCCATTGCGCTTAAGGACCACTGGAGAAGCATCGATGAGTCCAATTAAGCTACTTCGTAGGACTCAAAGCTGCCCTATTATGCCTGGTCCCAATTCAACCATCCCTGACCTCCGACGGCCAAACCAAGTCCTCCTCAAGTTTTTCAAGCCTACTCTCAATCTCTCGAAGTACCCAAGTAAGACAATTAAGTCCTCCCTCGTCGGAATAGCTTAATTCTAGAGAGAGAAAGTGCTCAGAATTCACTGATCAAATTTCCACTGTTTAGAATGAGAATTGAAGCGACTTTTGATCCTTGAAGGACCCCCCCCCCCCCCCCCGAACAAGAGCTACCATTCCAAATTGAGAGCTTCGATTGCCGCATCTCCATCGATAAGCTTATGAAGCTTTCTCTCTCTACTTCCATTTTTCTAGCGAAGCTTCGTTTGAGCTCATTTTTTAGCCAAATGAAGTGTTTCAAAACTTGAAATGATGAGGCAAATATAGGAAAGATGATTTTGATCATGAATGGGAACAATTACCCAAGTTTGGATGATCAATTGGATGAAAGTAGATTTCGAGGTTAAATTGCAAATTTTGGGGAAAATTGGGGGCCGAATTGTAATTTAAGGAAAATTGGGGGCCGAATTGTAATTTAAGGAAAATTGGGGGATTTTTATGAAATTAACTCTCAATTGATGTCCAATTGGGCAATTGGATGAAAATGAGGGCCAATTGGCAAATTTTAGAAATTTAAGGACCAATTGACAATTTTGGATAAATTAAGGACCAATTGGTGATTTTAGAAAAAATTAAGGACCCATGAGGGATATTTGGAAATGCAATTGACTTGATTGAAATTAATTGAATATTAGGGACCTAAAGTCAAAGGTTATGAACTTTAGGGACCTAATTATAATAAAAAAAGAGTTTAGGCCTAATTGTAAATTCATGGAAATAGGAGGCCTTTCATGGCAAACCTTTCCTCATAAACATATCTGAACCCTATAGGGACATATTGGACAAGAACGTGTGCAAGGGAGCACGACAAGGACTGGAAGTCCGACTGGGACGAACAAGTCACATTCATCGGGTGAGTGGGACATTTTAAACATTATACCTAATTGGGGTGATGAGTACTTTTGAATTGAAAAACTACCATGAGTGGGATTTTCCATTGTCATGCCCGGTTGGGCTGATGAGTGCATTTTATGCTTAAAAATGATTTTCTAGAAATGATCTCCCCTGACTATGTGCAATTGCTTAAAAACTTTGGAAGACTTTTTTGATGAGAGCCGGGATAGCTCCAATAGGTTGGAGGCCTTGGTTTTTGAACTTATAGGGCTTAAGGTCCAGTTTTGAAAAACTCGTGAAGTGTGCCCAAGGCTAGTGGGCACATGTTAGAGCTCATAGACCAACATGATGATAAGAGCCATGAAAACTCTCATAACTGGCCAATTTTGTGTGACTCGCCACGGTGCCAAATCCAGACTGACAAGGCTTACTGGGCTAGTGGCAGTGCGTCGAGACTAGGTCGATAGACCGGTCAGGGAAACAACTATGAAGCCCACGTCAAGTGTCAGGGCCGATGGTACCAAATATAATGATTTATTAATTCTAAAACTATTATTTGTACATGCACTATGATATAGGTCCATCGAGATGCCCAAGAGGGGTAGTGTTAGTTCTAAGGACCGCTGAACGACCATGATGAGATAAGGGCAGTTTCGTCATGCCAATGAGTCATGAAGCTCGGAGTAGCTTCTTGCACACCGAGATCGGAGCGGGGTCAGGATGAGGTCTTTGTCCCCATATCACAGACATGGAGTATATTTGGGTCTGAGGGTCGGACGTGTAACATCCACTTAGACTCAGGGTAGAAGTGGTCGGACTTCTATTAAGGTGAATGGTAAAGACGCACCGATCCCCAAGTAGGTGTAGTTGGAATACTGCATTTGCGAATATTTATACCCTTTATGATTAAGAGCATGTGATTGTTTGCTAAACATGTCACACCCTAACCTAGTTTGGTCGGCGTTCGGTGATCAACCTGCCACCCTTCCTCGAACCATCGTAATAATCATATCTTAATGTTCCGAAGGAGGTAAAGGCTTGTTGGCATACATTCCCTTAATATAACTAAAATTTTGTGATGTTGGATGTACCTTGAGGGTTCGAGCCTTCACTTAGGGCTTTAATCTCTCCTAGTCCAACTCCACTTAAATGTTCCTAAAAGGGTGAGAGGAGGGGAATGAGTATATACTCAGTGAGAGAAAATTTCTATAACGATCAATTTATTTGGGGCTTTAAATCTCTCATGACCTGACTCCTCTTAAATGTTCTTGAAAGGGGTGAGAGGAGGGGAATGCATATATACTCAGTGAGGGAAAATTTCTACAATGATTGATTCATTTGATTTAGTTACTTAGATCATTATCCAAAGTTCACATAGTATTTATACATCAACATCTCTTTTCATCATAGAAAGGGATCACACGTTCGTAGAATAATCATCGATTGTTTCACTTGTGGGCTGGAGCGCCTTTACCGTTCACCTTAAAAGAGGTTTGCGGCCTCTACCCTAAGTTTGTGTGTACATCACATGTCCGACTCTAACCCTATTCATACTTCGTGTCCGCTTTGTGGAACGAGACCTCTTTCCCTCTTCTGCCTCGGTCTTCATGTGCAGGAAGCATGTAAAACCCGTCATCTCGAATCAAGGAAAACTAAGAAAGAATCAATCAATTTAATGAGAAAACTAAACCAGTTAAGGAACCGAGAATGATAAAGAGGGGCTAAAATGGGAATTTGGAAAATTACAAGTGACCAAAAAGTCATAAAAGTCATGGGGAAGAATTATGAAGTAAAATGGATGGGAAAACCAGACCGGATCAGAGTGAACTAGACCTGAACCGGTTTGAACTCTACATAAACTTCTCTCTAAATTCATTTTTCTTGGTGGCTTAAAAATCTCAATTTGGAAAATTGGAGCCACCATTAGATAGAAAATGAATTTAGATTAATTTAGAAAATTTTAATTTTGAGAAAAATGGTCGAATTGAGCCTAAACCGATCGATTTTCCCCATTGAACCCGCTCGGACCGATTCGGTCCAGTTTGGAACAGTGTCAGTCTTCTTCCTTGAGATGACAACACTGTTCTTATGGCAGAAAAACTTTCCTTCTCTAGGAAGGAATATTCTCTCTGATTTGGGCATTTTCTAAAGAGGATAAACTCGACCAATATGGAAACTGGTAAGGCAGAGGGTCCTTGAGCTCCCATACACCTCAAATCACCATTCTCTCTCAAGTGCTCCATTTTTTGGTGAAGCTCGAACCAGAGCTCTAACTTGGGGACTTTTCTTAGCTTCAGAAGGCAAGATTGAGTCCTATAGACTACGAGGGAAGTCAGCTACCTGACAGCAATCTCCCTTCGACCCGAGGCCCCCTAGCAGAATCAAACATTGAAGCAGCTCCGACGGACCGAACTGCCCTATTTTGGCCGAGCTAAATTCAGCCAAATTCAGACTTTTTATGGCCAAACCAAGCCTCCCCAATGCCCCCATTACCCTCACACAACCTCCATAGAGGTGAAAGGTAAGCCAATTCGGTCCACCTCCGCCGTTATAGATCGGTGTTAGAGAGAGAAAGTGCCAAATTTCACTGATTAAATTCACCCTCATATGGGCTTTAATTGTAGCAATTCTTGATCCTAAAAGGAACCTAAGGACGAGAGCTACCTACCTAGATTGATAGCTTGGACTGCCACACCTCCGATGGTAAGCTTTCGAAGTTCTCTCTCTTTACGAAAAGTTTTTCGGCGAAGCTCCGTTTGAGCTCGTTTCTTACCCAAATGCTGCTATTCAAAGCTCAATTGAATCATATGGAAGTGTAGGGGCTGATCCATATCATCAATTGGAGCAATTAACTCCAATTGAATGGCCGATTTGAAGAAATTAAACTTGGTTAGTATAAAGGGGAGAAAATGGGGAAGGAATTGGGGAAAATTGGGGATTTCAAAAAAATTGAGGGACCTCCATGCAATTTCTCAAAATTGATGGCCAATTGGCAATGAGAAAGATGATGGGGGATCAATTGGTCAATTTTTGAAACATTTGGTGCCAAATTGCTATTTTTGGAAAGTAGGGGCAAAACTATAATTTTTGAAAATTTGGGGACCAAATTAAAAATTTGGAAAACTTGTTCCCATTACACAATTTTGAGTTAATTGAGGATCTAAAGGGGATATTGGAAATCTTGGGATCTCAATTTGGGGAAAAGTTAGCATTAGAGACCTAAAGTTAAGAAAAATGAACTTTAGGGACCTAACTATAATAAACTAAGAATTTTGAGCCTAGTCGCTTATACGTAAGAAAATGATAACTGTCATGCCAAACCTTAATTGATAAGGATACCCATTCATGTAGGGACACCAGAGACAGGGACGCCAACAAGGAATAATAAGCATGACTTGAAAGCAGACTAGGGATTAATGCGTCACAGTCATAGGGTGAGTTGAATTATTTAACATTATACCCGGTTGGGATGATGAGCACTATTTTTAACGATTAAAACCTAATTACCGGTTGTAAGTAGGAATAAATGAACATCATACCTGGTTGGTATAATGAGTTTCCTTAAGGAAAGAGAAACTCGCCTACCGGTTGTAAGTGAAGCTATCATCACACCTGGTTGGTGTGATGAGTTGAAATGTGAAATTTTGTCGGAAGTGTTTTCCCCTGACTTTGTGCCAATGCTTAAAATATTTGGATGACCTTCTTGATGGGAGCTAGAAGCTCAAATAGGCCACATGCCTCAATTTTTGAACTCAAGGGGCTCAAACACCTTGTTTTGGAAAATATTTATAGTGGGCCTAAGGCTAGTTGGCACGAGCAGAAGCTCGTAAACAAACTTGAATAGGAAGAGCCATGAAAACTCATAATTAATGGAACTGGTTGTGTATTGCACCACGATACCGAGTCAGGACCGACAGTGCTCGATGGACTGGTGGTAGTGCGTCAGAGCCAGGTCGACGAATCGACCTAGACAAATAGCTGCACGTCGGGTTGAGCGTTAGGGCCATTGGACCGTCGACACCAAAGATGATGGCTAATATGTGAAAACTTTTATTTGTGCATGCACTTATGGTACGTGACTATCAAGATGCCCTAGGGGGTAGTGATGGGATCTAAGGGTTGCTGGGTGACATGATGGAGATAAGGGCAGTTCGTCGTGCCAGTTAGTCTTGAAGCTATGGGAGCTTCTTGAGCATGAGACTGGGGTGGGATCAAGATCAGGTCTTTGTCCTCATACATACACGAAGTGGCATTCGAGTCTGTAGGTCGGACGTCTGGGATGTCCACTCAGACCTAGGGTAGAAGTGGACGGGCTTTTATATTGGTAGACGGTAAAGACGCTCTGATTCACAAGTGGATATAGTGGACGGGCTGCACTAGTGAATGTGTGTACCATTCCTAATGAAGGGCTTTGTGTTTATTTGCTAAATGCCTCCTTAGTCAAGGCGACAGACTAAGAAAGCTAAACACACCTACTATGGAAATGGGAAAAAAAGGTATTGGAAAAATTGAATTTGAGGAAACCCTTTTTGAAAAGGAAATGTTAACCTTGGCATGGTAAACCGAAAATGTTTTGAAAACTCACTCCAAACACCCGCTCACTAAGTTGTAGAACTCCCCCTCTCCCTTTTACCCCTTTCAGGTAACCGAGGAAAAACCAACCTTAAAGACTCTCATGTATTGGAACTGTAAGACATGTATGTATGTTTTAATATATTCAGTTTTGTATAATGTTATTCCAAGAAAGATAGGAAAAATGACGTCTTACTACTCGCGGTTTAAAAAGAGGTGAAACCCTTCACGGACCAAAGGAAGTGTTGGGTTGCTCACGGGGATCCAACCAAACCATGTCACGCCCCAACCCGATTTGATCATGGTTTGGGCTCAACCCGCCACCTTTTCCTGCATCATTCGAATATTCTTACCCGAATGAGACAGGAAAGGTGAAGGCGTGTTTACATTCAAACCCTGACTTTAGATTGGGGATAGGAAACGTACCTTGAGGGCCCAAGCACGTCCGAGAACTTTCTGTCTTGGCACTAGCCTGAGAAGGGGTGAGAGAAGGGGAATTAGTACAAATACTCAGTGAGTGAAATTACTATAACGTTTACTTGAATTAATCTTTTGTCCTTTAAATTATTCCTTTTTCATTTTTTCACACATTTCACATGGTCCAATCAGGTCAGGAGCAAAGGGTCCTAACTCGTTGAATTTTGTTTCATACTCCGATATGGAGTTAAGCCCTTGCCGAAGTTTGATGAATTCCTGCTTCTTCTCGTTAATCAAATGAGAAGCCACGTACTCTTCTGAGTACCTCTCCTCAAATTGCTTCCAGGTGGGGGTGGAGGTCTGCAAGTTTCAAACATTGTCCCACCACCGTTTGACACTTCCCTCCAAGAAGAATTCTCTCAGGATCACCATGTCCTCTAGTGGTATCCTGACTATTCTCTCAGGATCACCTTTCTTAACATTTTCTAGAAAATCCATGGCGGCACCAGCATCTTTCTCTTCGAGGAAAGGCATACACCCTAGTTGATGGAGAGTCTTGATATTTTTGGGAATGTCTACAAGAGGAGGATGGGATTGGACTTCCTCTGGTTTAACTCGAGAGCTGGTACCTAACTTACGGACAAAGTTTGGTTGCCCAAATACACGGGTGAACTCCTTGTACAACCTTTGGTGTTCCGAGCTAAGTCCAGGTGGGATTGTCTAGGCTCCTCAGGGAGTTTCCACAGGTAGGGATGGTTGGGCAGTGTTGGAGATTGTGGCAATAGTTCTCTTGGTTCCTTTCTTGGGAGACATTCTGAAAATTTTAAAATCATTCCTATTAGTTACTATATTTTCTAGTCTTGATAATGTATTCGAGGAAACAAGCTCTGATACCACTCAAGTTGTCATGCCCTAACATGGTTTGGTCAGATCTCCGTGATCAACCCATCACTCTCCTGATTTATTATGTGTTTTCCCCTTCTTTTAAACCATGAGGAGCAAGGCATCCTTTAAACCTGTACCTTTCCTAAAATAACATTAATCAAAATTACATGAAATTTAAACTTCACATACCTGTCTTGTAGGTGTAGTTAACTAGAGGTCCTTGGGTAGGTTTTCCCTTGGTTATTTGAAAGGGGTATAAAGGAGGGGGTGAATTCAAAAACTCAGTGAATGGGTGTTTAAGACTTGATTTTTAGAAAATAGTTTGAATTGGAGTGTGCCAGACTCCTTATTTTCTTAAAACTGTTTCCTCAATTTTACAGTTTTCAAAACCATCATTTCCTCATTAACCACAGTTGGTGTGTTTAACAATTAACACACGCCCTTCATCTTGAAGGGATCATACATTCGTAGGGTAGCACATCCACTGCACCCACTTGTGGCGTCAGAGCAACTTTACCAGCCACCTATATAGAAGCCCGTCCATTGCACCCACTTGTGGCATTAGAGCAACTTTACCAGCCACCTAGATAGAAGCCCGTCCACTTCTACCTTGAGAATGAGTGGATGTGTGCAACATCTGACCCTCAATCCCATAAAGAAACTCTGTGTTCGTATGAGGATAGCGACCTCATCCCCACCCCACCTTGGTCTCATGCACATGAAGCTACGTCAAGCTTTCTTAACTGTTGGCATGACAAACTACCCTTATCTCCACCATGTCATTCAGTAGCCCCTAGGATGCATCACTACCCCACTTGGGTGTCTTGATGGTCTTGAACCTCAGTGCATGCACAAAACAAGAGTTTTCCTCATAATCCATTTAATCTTTGGTACCAATGGTCCAACGGCCCCGACCCTCAACTTGACCAACAGCTATTTGTTTTGACTAGTTCGTTGACCTATCTTGTCACACTGCCGCCAATCCATCGAGTATGTCGGTTCTGTCTTAGTACCATGGCCAAACACATCATTCATTAAAGTTTTCATGACTTAAATTCATGTTTGTTTACAAGCTCCTACTCATGCCAACTGGCCTTGAGCCCACTGTTCGTGATTTTCACAATCGGGCATATTAGCCCCCAAGTTCCAAAACCAAGTCCTCCGACCTATCTGAGCTATTCGAGCTCCCGTCAAGAAGGTCTCCCAAAAAGTTTAAGCAGTGGCACACAGTCAGGGGAGAGCACTTCTGATAAAATAATTTTTTAGCTGTCCATCACACCAATCGGGTGTGAGGACATGTTACACCCTGACCCGGTTTTTTCGGATCCACATGATCAACCCACCACTCACCCAGTTTACTAAGGGTTTCCCCTTGTTTATAAACCGTGAGGAGTAAGACGTACTTTAAACCTACACCTTTCCTATAATAACATAAATCAAAATTGCACAAAATTTTAAACTTATCGTACCTGCCTTACAGGTGTGTTAGCTGGTGGTCTTTGGGGTAAGATTTTCGGGGTTACTTGAAAGGGATATAAGGGAGTGGATGAGTACAACGACTTAGAGAAATGTTTGATTCGGAGTGTGTCACACTACTTATTTTCTTTTAAAAACCTTTCATTCTCAATTTCAGTTTTTATAACCATTTCTTATTACCACAGTGTGTCATCACCCAACACACATTCTTCATCATGAAGGTAAAACACACAATCGCAGTACCAAAACTTTTAAAATTCATCTTAGGACCTCAATTTATTCAATTTCACAAAAAGGGGTTCAATTTTCCAAATTTCCAATTTGGTCCTCCAATTTTTCCAAAATTACCTTTTTGCCCCTATTTACAAAAATGGTAAGTTTTGCCCTAAAAATTTTTAAATTGCCCAATTGGTCCTCCAACATCTTTATCATGCCTAATTGGTCCTCAATTTTATGAAATTGTACTTTAGTCCCTCGAATTTTTGTAATTCCCAAATTTTCCCAATTTTCCCCCAATTTCAACCTTCTAACTCTGCTGAATTTGATTTAATCAAATTGACCAATCAAATGAGTTTAATTGTTTAAATTAATGTTAGATTGAAGTTTCTACACCTTCATACGATTTAATTGCATTTTAAATTGCACAATTTGGTAATTTACAGAGGTTAGCCAAATTGGCTTACCTTTTCGCTCTAATTCAGATATAGGAGGGCTGTTGAGGTGTTGAGAAGGCTTGGTTTGGCCTAAGGAGGGCTTGAATTGTCCGAGTTCAGCTCGGCCGAAATAGGGCAGCTTCGGTCTGCCAGAGTTGCTTCACTGTTCAATCACGTCGGCGCGTCTTCGATGAACCTCGGAGCAAATGGAGACTACAGGCGTGTAGCTGACTTCTCTCCAATTCTAAAGAATCCAACCTCATCTTGTTTGGCTCAAAAAAGTGCCCAATTTGGAGCTCTAGTCCTAGCTTCACAGGAAAATGGAGCAGTTGAGAAAGAATGGAGTTTTCATATGTAGAGAGGATGAATGAAGAGGGGCACTTTATATAGGAAGCTCAGGGAGTTCTTGGCCATCCGATTGACGCCTTAATGGTGGTCATTCATTGCCTGAAACTCCCTGGCCGGAGACTTTTCAGCTTCGCCGGCACTGCACTATTTTTCGGCGAGTGAAACGTGCTGTCATTTGAAGGAAGAAGACGACACTGTTCCAAATCGGACCTGATCGGTACGAACTGGGTTCAAAGCTTAAACTGGTTGGTTCACACCCAATTCGACCGAATTTTTCAAATATAAAAATTTCTAAATTCATTTTCTATCTAATGGTGTCCTAAAATCTCAAATTAAAATTTTCTAAGCTACCTAGAAAAATGAATTTAGCATTCAGTTCAATAGTGGTTCAAACCGGTCCAAACTGGTTCGCATCCGATTAACCTGAACTGGTTTGGTTTTCATCTCCAATTCATCCTAACGCCCTATTTCTTAATTTTTGTGACTCTTTAGGTCATTCAGGATCCATAAATTTTCAGGTTTGCTCTTTCTCTATCAGTTCCGACTCATGAACTGACTAGGTTCATAAACCGGTTCAATCCAGTTAGATCTGGTTCATCTGAACCGGTCTGGTTTTTCTCTTCCAATTTGCCCTAAGTTTCTTTCCCAAGACTTTATGAACCCCTTGGGTCACTCTGGAGTTGTAATTTCCCAAATTGCTCGTTCTATGATGATCGGGTTTGTGAATCGCTTCGGTGTTTTTCACTTCGTTTGACCGGTTATTTTCCCAGTTTTTCTTAACTCAAAAGGGAAAGGTTTACAACTCTCCCTTTCTTTTAGGAGTTTTGTCCCTAAAACCTAACCAATATATTCCACATTGGGAATAATTTCCCTTAATGTCAACTTGGGTTTGCTTGACATGCTGACACTTCGATTGCTCTTTCACTTAGTCCCCGTAATCATTCATTTAAGGAATTTCTTTTCATTTATAATGCTTACTCCTTCCATGGAATTATAAAATTGAGGCATGTCTAGCTCATTAATCCAAATGTATATCCTCACGTTCGCATATCCCTTTACTTAGGGTAAGGTTCTTCTTTTTGGGGTTATTACTCAAGATTTTAGGACTATGAGTTCCAAGGTGCTCAATCGTTCCTTTATCTACTTATTCTCTTCATCGTTGAAACCCCTAGCTCGACGTTCTTTAAGTATTACGTACTTGTTTTCACAGGTTTCAGTGTTATTATTCTTTCGTCCCAATTTGACCCATCCTTCATTCATCATTGATTACATCTTCGATCAAAATTTATGTTTGACCTTGTTATACTTACTAACTAAATCTTTCTTACTCGAGTTACATTTCGTTCAGGACTGTTAGTGCTTATATGTCCCTTACGACATGACATAGTCCAGAACCTGTCTCTGTCCCTCAAACTTTTACAACACCTCCTTTCCGGTTGCTTCCAACTTTCCTACCTTTCAAGGATTGTATAATCTCATCCCTCCTTTCATTGGGTAGTATTCCTTGACTACCTTTACTATTATTCAATTATCGTTCGTGTCTTGACAACGTGTCTTACATAACTGTGTCAATTTTCCTTACCCACTTGTCCTCTCCCAACTTCTTTATTGGGTATTTCTAGTGTCAATTATTGAATTTCCTGATGACTTACCGACATGCTAAGATTCTTCCCTTCTTATGTCTTTCTTCATTTTTAGTGACATCCTTTACTCAAGGCTTTTCCTTTTCAATAAACTCATTCTCATTTACTTGTGATCATTTCACGATTCCATAATTTTTCGGGCATTTTCCTTTAATGATTTTTATCCTTTAATGTGTCCTTCAAAGTAAAGATTTCCCTTTAGGTGCTAGATGTTCAAATTTCTTACTACTCCTTGAAGGTTTCCTTCCTTCGCATTCTTACACCCCTTTGAGTTTGGGCTTTTGTCCACCTTTAATCATTTGTCGATCGTCGGGTCTTATTTCATGTATTTAACACTATACCCGCTCTATTACCCTTCTTTAGAGTGCAGTCTCTACTACTCTCCTGTCTTTCCTATGATCTCATTTATTCTCTTTGTCCATCCTATTGTTACTATTTGCCTCCTTCTTACACCCTTCTGAGGTCGGTATTGTTTCGTGTTCTTTATCCTTCACTGTCCTCTATTTCATTTTTATTCTTTATCCTCTCTTCGAAGAGCTCCTGTTGATAGATTGGTTCCTAGCACCCTTTATGTCCAGCTATACACTCCTTGGGCTCTATTAAGTGAGTGTAGACCGCGATCAGTCTTGATATCATTGGTTGTTTTCTCCTTACCTTCTTTCGAATTGAAGGGCTTACTTTCCCAAGGTTTTTCGAATATTTTTTTTCTCTATTTCCTTATAATGGCTAGCCCACCCATTTTCACTTGTCACTACGTCATTTAATGCTATTTCTACTTAGCCGTTCCTTGGGTTTAACTTTCCCATTAGGTCCTCTTAATGTACTTCCATTGGTTCTTTCACCTCGGCGTGAACTTTATCTCCTCATCCTTCATTACTTGGTACATTATTTCTTAATTGGAACATGTATTCCTTCCTAGGGTCTCCTTCCTTGGGAAAGGCTCAGGTACTTATTTGCTCCTTGACATCCTTGCGTGGGACTTACTAAATCCTCCTTATGGCTTGAGTGTAGTTATCATTTAATTTTTGGCCATTTATTTCTTCAAGGGTTTTCTTCATTCTTCCTTTCCATCGTTCTCGCCTTTCCACTTCCCCTTCCTTGCTAGGTAAGTCTACAACCCTACTTGACTCCTCTGTTTTTCCAAGGTAGATCATACCTTAATGTCTCGATGTATTCTAGTTATCTTTCATCATTCAACTTGTCTTCTATGGAAGAGGTGTTTCCTTTTTTGCTCCTAGGTGTAGTGCTATTTAAGGAAAATTCCCTTAAACTATATTCTACTATTTATGGGTTTTCTTAAGGTCCTACCCTTTATCTTATTTTCGTGATCCTTCCTCGAGCTATTGAGGCATTCTACCGTATTATTAGGGAACATAGATATTTTTAGAAACTCATAATCTTATTTATTGAAATAAGTATACAGTTTGGGGTTTTAACATCTCTTGAGGGAGATTGTTACAATGATGGGTTGAGGCTACTAAACTATGGTCTAGAGAGATTTCTTCCTAGGTGAGATTGGGTTCCCTAGTTGCAATGGTGGTTCTTGTAATGTCATCCCTTCGACTTCTGTAGGGGTGGAGGTGTCCTTATTAGAGGGTATCGCTTGGATTCCTCGCAGTGTGGGATAATTCCTTGCTATGTGTCTCACCTTCCTACACTCATAGTAGATCCTCTCGGTTGTTGTCTTCCAAAATGTCAGGCATCTTCTACTATAGTGTCTCCATTGTCCACATTTATAACAGGTAATCTCCTTGTGTGGATCTTTATGGTTCCTCCCACACTTTGAGCATTGTGAGGCCTTTCTAAGGGATTGCTAATGGTTTGATGCCTTACCATCCTTGAGTCTAAACACCTTGGAGGCTTTCTTGTTGAGTCCTCTTTGACTCGGGATTACTCCAAGGGTCCTTCTATACTCTTGGGGTTCTCCCTGGCTTCCAAGGTGGCTATGGTAGCGTGGGTTTGTTTGGCTACTTTTCTTGGGGCAATCTTAAAATTTTAAGATCAATCCTATTAGTTACTTTCTTCTCTAGTCTTGATTATGTATTCAAGGAAATAGGTTTTGATACCACTCAAGTTGTCATACCCCAACCTGGTTTGGCCGGATCCCCATCATCAACCCGCCACTCTCCCAATTTACTAAGGGTTACCCCTTGTTTATAAATCGTGAGGAGTAAGGCATCCTTTAAACTTGCACCATTCCTGGAATAACATAAATCAAAACTGCACAAAATTTTAAACTTATCATACCAGCCTTACAGGTGTATTAGCTGGTGGTCTTTGGAGAAAGCTTTCCGGGGTGACCTGAAAAAGATACAAGGGAGGGGTGAGTATAACGACTCAGTGAATGGGTTTTCAAAATTTAATTTTTAGGAAAAATATTTGATTCGGAGTGTGCCACACTCCTTATATTCTTTTAAAAACCTTACATTCTCAATTTCAGTTTAAAACCAATTCTTATTACCACGGTGTGTCATCACCCAACACACATCCTTAATCATGAAGGTAAAACACACACTTGCAGGCCAGCCCGTCCACTGAACCCACTTGTGGCGTCGAAGCAGCTTTATCGACCACCTAGATAGAAGTACATCCACTTCTACCTTGAGAATGAGTGGATGTTTGCAACATCCATCCCTCAATCCCATAATAAATCTCCATGTCCGTATGAGGATAGAGACCTCATCCTGACCCCACCCCGGTCTCATGCTCTTGAAGCTACGTCGAGCTTCACAAGACTTCTGGTACGACTAATTGCCCTTATATCCACCGGGTCGTCTAGAGCCCTAGGATGCATCACTACCCTTCTTGGGCATCTTGAAGGTCCCGTAAATACAGTGCATGCACAATCAATAATTTTTCACATAATACCATATAATTTGTGGTGGCACTAGTCCAACGGCCCCGACCCTCAACTCAACCTGCAGTTGTTTGTCTTGATTAGTCCGGAGACCTGTCATGTCGCACTGCTACTAGTTGACTGAATATTTCGATCTTGTCTTGGTACCATGACCAAACAATTCATTTACTTAAGTTTTCATGCCATATAAATCATGGTTGTTTACGAGCTCCTGCTCATGCCAACTGGTCTAGGGCCCACTGTTCGAGATTTTCAAAATTTGGTCATATTAGCCCCTAAGTTCCAAAATCGAGGCATCCGTTGTAACAGAGCTATTCGAGCTCCCATCAAGAAGGTCGCCCAAAATGTTTAAGCAGTGGCATACAGTCAGGGGAGAGAACTTCCGATAAAATACTTTTCAACTGTTCATCATACCAACCAAGTATGAGGACATCTCAGCTCATAACTAATGAATGGGTTTTCTACTTCCTTCAAAGTAGTTTTTCCGCATGAATTTCACATCACTCCTCTTAGGCGTGATGTTTAAAATACAACTTAGCAATGGGTTTTCATTTCCAAGGTGCTTATTATCCCAAATGAGTATGATATAAAAATCCCACTCACCTGTTAAAGTAGTGAATTCCTCTCGACCGATTCTTTATATTCACGCGAGCTTGTCCTTGCTAACGTTTCTGGTACTTTGTGTTCCTACACAATATGAACATCTTAGTTTATTATCTCTCGTAGCCTTCATTCATTCCAAATGAATGAGAAAACTAACTTTTCATTTATTTGCAATTAGGTCCTTAAAGTTATTTTTCTTTAACTTTAAGTCCCTAATGCCGGTTTTTCCTCAAATTGAGTCCCAAAACTTTTAAAATTCACCTTGGGACTTCAATTTATTCAATTTCACAAAAAGGGGTTCAATTTCCCAAATTTCCAATTTGATCCCCCAACTTTTTCAAAATTACCATTTTGCCCCTACTTAACAAAAATGGTAAGTTTTGCCCCCCAAATTCCAAAATTGCCCAATTGGTCCTCCAACATCTTTATCAGGCCCAATTGGTCCTCAATTTTATGAGAGATAATGGAATTTTTAGGTGTGGAGAGGATGAATGAGGAGGGGTTTTTTATATACGATGCTCGAGGACTTCTTGGCCATTTGATTGGTGCCTTAATGGCGGTCATTCATTGTTTGAAAAACCCTAGCAGTAGATTTTTTACCTTCATTGGCACTACGCAATTTTCTGGTGAGCGAACAGTGCTATCATCTGAAGGAAGAAGACAATATTTTGAACTGGATCGGACCGGTCCAAACAAGGTTCAAAGCTTAAACCGTCCGGTTCACCCCCAATTCGACCGAATTTTTCAAATCTAAAAATTTCTAAATACTTCTAAATTCATTTTATATATAATGGTGACCTAAAATCTCAAATTTTAATTTTCTAAGCCACCTAGAAAAATGAATTTAGCATCTGGTTCAATAGTGGTTCAAACTAGTACAAACCAGTTCAATACGGTTCGAATCTGGTTCACCTGAACTGGATTGGTTTCCATCTCCAATTCATCCTAAATTCCTTTTTCTTGACTTTTTAGGTCACTCGCGATCCATAAATTTCCTGAATTGCTCTTTCTCTATTAGTTCTAGTTCATGAACTGACTCTGTTCATAAATCGGTTCAATCCTGTTGGATCTGGTTCATCTGAATCGGTTTGGTTTTTCTCTTCCAATTTGCCCTAAGGTTCTTTTCCAAGACTTTATGAACCCTTTGGGTCACTAGGGAGTTATAAATTATACTCCCGAAACTTCAAAATTATACTTTGGGACCTCAATGTATTAAAAATTACAAAAGGGGGTTCAAGTTTCCCAAATTCTCAATTTGGTCCCCAACTTTTTCAAAATTACCATTTTGCCCCAACTTTACAAAAATGGTAAAATTGACCCCAATAATTCCAAAATTGACCATTTAGTCCTTCAACATCTTTTTCCATGCCCAATTGGCCCTCAACTTTAGGAAATTTCACTTTAGTCCCTCGAATTTTCAAAATTCCCAATTTTCCCCCAATTTCAATTTTCCAATTTCATCAAATTGATTGATCAATCAAAGTTAATTGTTGAAATTAAAGGTGGCTTTGAGTTCCTACACATCCATTCAACTTAATTGTATTTTGAATCGCATGAATTGATATCGAAATGAGCTCAAATGGAGCTTCATCGGAAAATTGAACGTAGAGAGAGAAAGCTTACCATCGGGGGCGTGACGGTCCGAGCTTTTGATCTGGGCAGATAGCTCTTGTCCTGAGATTCCTCCTATGATCAAGAATCGCATCAATTCATGTCGAATTGATGGAGAATTTGGTCAGTAAATATCTATCAGTTCACTCTCTAGCACCAATCAGAATTCATAGATGGGAGCCAAATTGGCTTAACTTTCCACTCTAATTCGGTTGTATGAGGGATGAGGAAGTGTTGGGAGAGCTTGGTTTGGCCTTAGAAGGGCTTGAATTGGCCATTTTCAATTCAGTCGAAACAGGGCAGCTTCGTTCCGTCAGAGCTGCTTCAATGTTCTATCACGATAATGTTTCTCCGACGATCCTCGGAGCAAATGGAGACTACAATCGTGTTGCTGAATTCTCCTCAAATCTAAAGAACCTAACCACGCCTTTTTTGGCTTAGAAAAATGACCAAGTCAGAGCTCTAGTTCAAGATTCACTGGAAAATGGAGTAGTAGGGAGTCAGTGGAGTTTTTAGGTGTGAGGAGGATGAATAAGGAGGGGCCCTTTATATATGAAGCTCGAGGACTTCTTGGTCGTTTGATTGGCACCTTAATGGTGGTCATTCATTGCCTTAAATTCCCTGGCCGGAGACTTTTTATCTTCACCGGCACTGCTCAATTTTTCGACGAGTGAACAGTTCTGTTGTCACACTCCGACCCAATTTGGTCGGATCCCCGTTAGACACCCACCACTCCCTTTGATTAATGAAGGGTTTCATCCTTTTCTAAACCATGAGGAGTAAGGCATCCTTTTTCCTATATTTCCTGTTTCACCCAACCGACAGCTGTTTGTCTATATCTGTCTGTTAACCTAGCCCTAATGCACTACCACTAGTCCATTGAGTATGTTAGTCATGTCTTGGTACCATGGAAAAATCACACATCCATTTCATTAATGGTTTTCATGTCTTTCATATCTCTTGTTTGTTTACGAGCTTATGCTCATGTCCATTGGCCTTGGGCCAACTATACGTGATTTTCCAAAATCGGACATCTAGCCCCACAAGTTCAAAAACTGAGGCATCTGGCCTATCTAAGTTGTTCAAGCTCCCGTAAATAAGGTCTCTCAAAAAGTTTAAGCATTGGCATACAAGTCAGGGAGAGCACTTCTGACAAATCATGCCAACCGGGTATTATGATACCTCTGCTTATAACCGTTAAGCGGGTTTCCTCTTCCTTCTAGAAAGTCCATCATACCAACTGAGTATGATCTCTACTTACAACTAGTATGTAAACCCCACTATTTGGAGTTAAGGAAAACTGGGAAAGAACTAGTCAAACTAAGTAAAAAAAATGAACCGGATCACAAACCCGATTATTGAGGAATGGGCAAATGGGAGATATTACAACTCCCAAGTGACCCAAAAAGGTTTATAAACCTTGGAAAAGAACTTTAGAACCAATTGGGAGAGAAAAACTAGATTGGTTCGTGTGAATCGGATCCGAACAAGATTGAACCGGTTTATGAATCGAGCTGGTTTATGAATAGGAACCGATAGAAAGAGGGCAAACCAGGAAAATTATGGATCACAAGTGACCTAAAGAGTCACATAAGTCATGAAAAAATGGATTTAGGATGAATGGGGAATGAGAACCAAATCGGTTTAGGTGAACTGGTTTGAACCACTATTGAACTGGATGCTAAATTCATTTTTCTATGTGGCTTAAAAAATTCAAATTTGAGATTTGAGACCACCATTGGATAGAAAATGAATTTAGAAATTTTTAGATTTGAAAATTCGGTCGAATCGGGGGTGAACCGGCCGGTTTAAGCTTTGAACCCGTTCGAATCGGTTCGTACCGGTCCGGTCTAGTTTGGAACAGTGTCGTATTCTTCCTTTAGATGACAGCATTGTTCACTCACCGAAAAATCAAACCAGTGCTGGTGAAGAGGAAACGTTTCCGTTTAGTACGTTTCAGGCCATTAATTACTGTCATAAAGGTGCCAAAAAAATGGTTGATGAGTTCCCGAGCTCCCAATATAAAGAGCCTCTCTCCATTCATTCTTTCAACACCTAAAAATCTCACTCTCTCTCAATTGTTTAGTTTTCCAGTGAAGCTCGATCCATAGCTTTGATATAGGGAGAAGTCAGCTACACGGTGGTAGTCTTCATTCGCTCCGAGGGTCACCAGAGAAGCGCCGACATGATTGAACAGTGAAGCAGCTTCGGTGGACCAAAGCTACCCTATTTCGGCCGAGCTGAAATCGGCCAATTCAAGCCCTCATCAGGCCAAACCAAGCTCTCCCAACACCTACTCAACCCTCCTACGGCTGAAATAGAACTGAAAGGTAAGTTAATTTGGCTCAACTTTGTAATTTCCGACCGGTGCTAGAGAGAGAACCGACAGAATTTTGATGATAGAATTCTCACCCAATTTGGCATCAATTGATGCAATTCATGATCCTAGGAGGAACCTTAGGAGGAGACCTATATGTTCAGATTGAAAGTTCGGATCGTCGCGCCCCCGACGGTGAGCATTTGAAGCTTTCTCTCTCTACATTCTCTTTTTTGACGAAGCTTTGTTTGAGCTCGTTTCGACATCAAAACTTGTGATTCAAAGTGTAATTGAATCGTATAAAGATGTAGAAACTCTAATTTAACTTCAATTTCAACAATTAAAAGTGTTTGATCAATCAATTTGATGAAATCAAATTCGGTTGTGTTAATAAGTTGAAATTGGGGGGAAATTGGAGAAAATTGGGGATTTCAAAAATTCGAGGGACCAAAATGTAATTTTATAAAATTGAGGGTCAATTGGGCATGATAAAAGTGTTAGGGTACCAATTGAGCAAATTTTAGAATTTTTGGAGTAAAACTTACCATTTTTGTAAAGGAAGGGCAAAATGGTAATTTTGGAAAAATTGGGGGTCAAATTAGGAATTTGGGAAACTTGAATCCTTTTTATGAAATTGAATAAATTGTGGTCCCAAGGGAAATTTTAAAAGTTCTGGGACTCAATTTGGGGAAAAACTGACAATTTGGGGCCTAAAGTAAAAGAAAAAAACTTTATGGACCAAATTGCAAATATTTAAAAATTCGAATATTTTAGTCATTCATAATGAATGAAGGTTATCAAGCCAACTGATAATGAATAAAAATTTCCATTTCATGTAGTAACACGAGATATTGGGAACGCCAGTTGAGATTAAGCTCACAAGTGATAAAAAAATCGACTTAGAGGAATACATTGCACTTATCGGGTGAGTAGAATTTTTATATCATACTCGGTTGGGATGATAAGCACCTCGAAAATGAAAACCCACTACTAAGTGGTATTTTAAACATCACACCTAAGAGGACTGATGTGAAAGATCACATGGAAAAACTACTTACTTGATAACTAGATCATACCTAGTTGGTATGATGAAACTTTCTCCAAGTAAGTGTAAAACTCGTTCATCGGTTATGAGCGGAGATGCCCTCATACTCAGTTGGTATGAAGGACAATTGAAAAGTATTTTTTCGGAAGTGCTCTCCCCTGACTGTGTGCCACTACTTAAACATTTTGGGAGATCTTATTGACGAGAGCTCGAATAGCTCTATTAGGTCGGAGGCCTTGGTTTTGGAACTTAGGGGCTAATATGCCCGATTTTGAAAATCTCGAATAGTGGGCCCTAGGCCAGTTGACACGAGTAGGAGCTCGTAAACAAACATGATTAATATGCCATGAAAACTTAAGTAATTAGTTGTTTGGCCATGGTACCAATACAAGACTGACGTACTTAGTCAACTAGTGGCAGTGCAACATGACAAGTCTCCGAACTAGTAAAGATAAACAGTTGCAGTTTGAACAAGGACTAGTGGACCAAGTGGCTCTCTTCTACTCGAATTGCTCTCCTAGCTCAATTGGTGTGCCTTTGATCAATTGTTTGAAGCTTCTTATATAGTTGTAGAATTAAATGGGGAAGTGTTATTACTCCATTATTTCTCTTTGATATATTTTAATTAGTTGTAGAGTGATGGAATTCGAGCCCTTATATTCATGAATGAGAAGTAACTCTAACCCTTTATCATTCTTATTCATGATACCCTAAATCACTTCTCTCATTAACTCTATTTTTTATTCCTTATGCACTCTAATGCCAATCTTATTATTTAACATGGTTGCCTTATTCCTTAGGTAATTTATATTTCCTTTAATGCATTGCATTGAATAGCCCATGTTAAATGAGACACCCCTTTAGCTTTAGCCCCATTGATATTTAAGCATAAAACTAATAAATAATTACCCCTTTGAGTAGCTAGGACTCATCAAGTAGTGGATTAATAACATTATATGGGCTTACTATTATCCTTATGAAATTTATGGGTTGGGAAAAGCGATTTCCTCTTAGCATTCCTGAGTATAATATCTAGGAAATTCTATGGTATTTTCTCCTTCATTCTAATAATTGTTATGTGCTTTATAATACTTAAATGTTGTAAGTTATCATTAATAATTAGGAAATTGAATTGGTCTTTGCAGTTCACACTAAATTGCATATGGGGTTTATTTTATTATAGTTATTAAAGTTCATCCAATAAAGGTATGATAGAGCCTTCAGAGACTTTCTTTGATCCATTTTAAGAATCGATATTTATTTGGAATGCTGATATGGGAGGTGATAGAGAATATATGATTATTATCCTTGTAGTTATGTTATCTTCTAGGAAATGAATGTACTAAGAGATATCTCTCCCATCCTATAGAAATTCTATGGGTAATTGCTCCTATTCTGCCACTCATTTATGTTAAATTATAGAAACTTATTTCATGACTCATAGATGAATATTGGATTGGTTAGACTCATATGCAAAGATCTGAATTGATCTTTATTGTGAATGAATTGTCTTATGTTCTAAGATTTCAGAAATGATATGCTTTGTGGTTTAATTGCTTCATGAAGCATGAAATTCTTTGACATGGTGGATTCTACTCTCTATATAGCTTTGCACAGCGTCCATGAACTATCTACAAATCAAAAAAATGTCAAATGGACTACAAATTTCTAACTATCATTATTGCGAACATCATGATTTAAATCTTCACTATTTAATTATATTTCCTTATGTTCTAAAACTATTTCCCTTTAATTGCAATGATGATTTATCCTAGATAAAGTATGTATTTCCCTTAAGTGGTTCGATATCTTAGCCCTTAGTTTATTGGTAGTTGAGAAATTAACTTTATTATAGATTGGCATTGCCTATGATGTATAGTTGTTTGATGCTGGTTACTAGGAGTTGATTAGTTGTTTTGTTGGTAATGCATAATATCATAATGTACCATATTTTTATAGAACTTTATAATGTTTAGTTTCTATGTAAGCCACAATAATTGATAAATTGTTACCTCACCCATTTCATACTAGGCTCTCAAAAAACATATCTCTTGCTTTTCATTTCTAGGTTCAATTTACTATTAATCCAACATCACTACTTTAGAACTCTATATAGTTTATACCATAGATCCTATCTTATACAATATATGAATTTGATTACTTGGGTTGTTTCTCACTTTTATAAGCATATCAGACTTTAAGTAAAATTGTTATTATACATTACTTTTCATTAAACCTTTCGAGGGACTTGGTTGTCCTATATAATTTTTGTTTGCCTAAATTGTTGGCCTTATTGGATGGGGGATTCAAGCCATTTGCTTCAATCCTTAACACGAAATAACTACAAATAGGCAACTCATGATCCTTGCAAAGATCATTATGGATGGATTTTTAAGGGTGTTTACTATATACAAGGAAGGTCACATTTCAAATTCTAGGACAGTCAAGTCTGAAGTTTCCCAAGGTTTTTATCAGTTTTACTAAATTTCAACATTTTTGTTTATTTTGCCTTTACTTACTTTGCTTTATAAATATTAATATTTTTAAGGTCATGGGTCGTTCACCCCCCTTTAGGAGCACTTATAATTAGCCCAAAGACATAATTGTGCATGTACATGAATATGTTAATATATTAATGTATTTATTTATTTCCATGAAACCAGTCCTTATCATCTTATTTTAAATTAGTTTTGTTCCAATTATATCAATTGTGGTTTAAACTTAACTTAAAATTTCAGAAATTTTTCCTATTGAAATTTCGGGTTAATAAAACACAATGTTATAACTACTCCCCACTTTTTTAGTAATTTTGTCCCCAAAACCTGTATAACATTATTCTACAATTCTTACTCCTTTAGGCATTTTCATGGTTTCATTTTCAATAATTTTCTATAGAGTTATTTGCTTACTTTCCCATAGTAACCTTTCGAGATAGTGTTGTCTTTCCTCAAGGATATTTATTCTTTGATAGGACAATTTTTTTTTACTAAGGCTATCTTGCTTAATCCATCCAAAGCAATTTGGGTATTAAACCATACATTCTTATCATTTAATATTTTCGTTTGGGGCTTCCCTTATAAAAATGGTAATTTGACCCCAATAAATTCTAAAAATTGACCAATTGGTACTCTAAAATATTTTTCATGGTCAATTGGCCCTTAATTTTTGGAAAATTGCACTTTGGTCCCTCAATTTTACAAAATTCCTAAAATTTTCCCCATTTCAAATTGGCCGAATTTGATTTCATCAAATTGACCATTCAATCGAGGTTATTTGCTCCAATTGAAGCTATGTATCAGTTCCTACACTTCCATACGATTCAACTGAGCTTAAAGGGAACTTCACCGGAAAACTAAACTTAGAGAGAGAAAGCTTATCGTCAGGAGTGCAGAGGTCTGAGCTTTTGATCGGGGTAGGTAGCACTCATCTTGAGGATTCTCTTAGGATCAAGAATTAAAACAATTCATGTCGAATTAAGGGAGAATTTGATTAGTGAAGTTTCACTGGTTCTCTCTCTAATATTGATCAGAATTAACAGAGGGGAGCCAAATTGGCTTACCTTTCCATTCTAATTCGGTTGTGTGAGGGTTGTGGGGTGTTGGGAGAGTTTGGTTTGGCCTAAGTAAGGCTCAATTTGGCCATTTTTAGCTCGGCCAAAATAGGGCAGCTTTAGTCCGCTTTAGCTGCTTCACTGTTTGACCACATCAGCGATCCTCTAAGCAAATGGAGACTATCGTCGGGTAGCTGACTTCTCCCTGAATCTAAGGAACCTAACCTTGCCTTCTTTGTCTTACAAAAACCTTAATGTCGGAGCTCTAGTTCGAACTTCGCCAAAAATTGGAGCAGTAGATGGAGAGACGAGTTTTGAGGTGTGAAGAGGATGAATAAGGAGGGGCTCTTTATATGGAAAGCTTGAGGACTCTCTAGCCATCCGATTGGGACATTTATGTTGATCATTCATGGAAAAAATGCCCTGAACAGAGACTTTACATCTTCGCTGGCGATGTTAGCTTTTCCAACGAGTGAACAGTGTTGTCAATTGAAGGAAGAAGTGGACAATATTTTGAATCAGACTGGACCGGTCCAAACTAGGTTCATTGCTTAAACCGGCCAGTTCATGCCCGATTCGACCAAGTTTTTCAAAATAAAAAAGTTCTAAATTTTTCTTCTATCCTCAATTCTCCAATTTGAATTTTCTAAACTACCTAGAAAAATGAATTTAGAAACTAGTTCAATAGTGGTTCAAATCAGTTTAATCCAGTTCAGGTCCGGTTCACCTAAACCGGTCAGGTTTTCATATCCAATTCACCCCAAAGTCCTTTTCCATGACTTTTATGACTCTTTAGGTCACTTGAGATTTGTAAATTTTTCATTCTGCCCATTCTCTAATGGTTGGGGTTCGTGAACCGGATTGGCTTTCTCACCTGCGTTGACCGATTCTCTCCTCGGTTTCCTTCTCTTTAAGGGATGGGGTTTACAACTCTCCACTCCTTTTAGGAGTTTTGTCCCCAAAACTTAATTATCAACCTTTGCATCAGGAACAATTTCCTTTGGTGTCAACTTGATGTTTGCTTGACATTCTGTTGTTCTTTCAGTTGACTTGATGTTTGCATCAGGAATTTTTTTTCCTTTCCATTGTTTACTCTTAAAACAGAGTTTATCATATTTAGACATACCTTACTTAAGGTTATATCCTTAGATTTACATCTTGCTTTGCTTACAGAAACATTTTTCCCTTTGAGGTCATGTACTCAAGATTGGGAGTTCCAAGATCTTATTTTTCCCTTTCCATTCTCAGGTCTAGTAATTCTCTTGGTCGTTGAAACCTTTAGCTCGATCTTCTTTTGAGCTCTACGTACTTGCTTTCATGAATTTCGATGTTATCACCCTTTTTATCTTATTTTGACCCTTCCCTCATCCATTTTTTATTACAACTACGGTCCAAATTTTATATTTGACCTTATCATGCTAATTGAATAACTCTTCCTTACTTGAGTCATATTTTCCTCAAGATTGTTGGGCTTACATGCCCCTTACAATCATGATATTTTCTAGAACATGTCTAAGTCCATTAGATTTTTAGAATACTTCCTTGAGGGCCATTCTAATCTTTCCAAATTTTTAGGGATCGTATAATTTCATCTCTCTTTTCATTTGATAGTGTTCATCGACTACTTTTACCGTTATCCCCGCATCCATCTTGCCTTTGATGTCTTGTCTCACATAACCGTGTCGATTTCTCTTACCTACTCGTCCTTTCCCAACTACTTTATTGGGTCTTTCCAGTTCCAATCATTGGGTTTCCTGATGACTTACCGACATACGAGAATTATTCCCTTCTTATATCCTTTCTCTTATTTAGTGGCGTCCTTTATTCAAGGACTTTCTTTTTCTTAATCCACTCTCACTCGCTTGTGACCATTTCACGATTCATTATTTCGAGTTGATCCCTTTTTGGCCTATGTATTGATTGTTTTATTTGGGGAGTTCCCTTCTTACGGTTTCATTATCTTCTATGTCCCTCAAAGTAAAGATTTTAACCTTAAGAGCTACATGCTCAACCTTCTTAATTGAGGTCTTACTTCTCAAAGGCTTCTCATACGTCCTTTCCTTTATTCCCTTATTATTGTAGTCCACCCATTCCTACTTGTTACGACATCTTTTGTTGCTACCATCCTATTTACTCATTCCTTGGGTTTGAATTACTTCTTGGGCTTCCAAGACTATTTTTCCTTCATATTTAATCTTTCCATATCAACCAGCATTTCATTGGTGAGCTTATCTTTCTTTCCACTTCAGTTGGTTCCATTACCTCTTAGTTGGGATACATATGCTTTTCTGGGGCTTCCTTCCTTGGTAGGATACTTTCCCATTCTCTCATAATTCCTATTTCATTCGTCCTTCAGAAACATCTAATCATTAAATGACATCCTTTGATAACATCCTTCCCGTGTACCCTTCCTGAGAAATCTAGCAGTACGCCCTTGTACCTTTTTCCTAATTCTACTTGTATCTCGCAAAAGTTTTCTTTCTTGAGAAGGGTTCAAACACGGTTTGTTTCAAGACCTCCTTGTGCGAGGCATACTTAATCCTCCTCATGGCTTAAGTATGGTCACCATTCTATTTTCGGCCATAATTTCCTTTAAGGATTTCCTTCATCCTTCTTTTCCAACATTGGGCCTTTCCACTTCTCTCTTCTTCACTTGTGTTTAAATCCATAATTCCAACAGGGGTTAGTTCGTTAAATGTCCCGTCCCTACTACTTTCCTTGTTTACATGTCTTGGGTTAGTTGCCCCTCGAGTTCACTAGTCCTTTGTGCCTATCCTATCACCCCTTTTTTACTGTAGTCTTCACTTGTAAACCCCACCCTTTTGAGCTAAGGAAAATTGGGAAGAGAACCGGTCAAACCAAGTGAGAAAATCGAACCGGTTCATAAACTCGATAAATTACGAATGGGCAATTTAGGAATTTACAACTCTCGGGTGATCCAAAGGGTTCATAATACCATGGAAAAGAACCTTAAGATGAATTGGAAGAGAAATACTAGACCGGTTTAGATGAACCGAATCCAACTGGATTGAACCGGTTTATGAACCGAGTCGGTTCATGAACCGGAACCGATAGAGAATGGGAAAATCAGAGAAATTTAACTCCCTTGTGCCCCAAAGAAATTTATAAACCTTGGGAAGGAACCTTAGAACAAAGTGGGAGAGAAAAACCAGATCGGTTCGAGTGAACCGGACCCGAACCGGATTGTATCGGTTTAAGTACCAAGCTGGTTTATGAACCGAAGTGGATAAAGAGATGGTAAACTAGGAATCTTATGGACCCTAAGTGACCCAAGGAGTCACAAAAAAAAATGGAAATGGACTTGTGAAGGAATTGGGGATGAAAACCAAACCGATTCAAGTGAAACGGATCTAAACCGGTTCGGACTAGTTTGAACCACTAATGAACTGAATCCTAAATTCATTTTTCTAGGTGGCTTAAATAATTCAAATTGAAGATTTGAGGCCATCATTGGATAGAGAATGAATTTAGATAAATTTAGAAATTTTTAGATTTGAAAAACTCGGTCGAATGAGGGGTGAACCGGCCGGTTTAAGCTTTGAACCCAGTTCGGATCGGTCCGGTCCGGTTCGGAACAGTGTCATCTTATTCCTCAAGATGACAGCACTGTTCACTGGCCGGAAAACTAAAGAAACGCCAGCAAAGAAGAAACGCTTCTGTTCAGGGCATTTCAAGCCTTCAATGTCAGTCATAACGGTACCAAACGGACGGTTAATGGGTCCCCGAACTCTCTATAAAAAAGAGCCCCTCCCATTCATACTCTTCACACCTGAAAACTCCATTCTCTCTCAACTGCTCCATTTTTCAGCAAAGCTTGAACCAGAGCTCTGACATAGGATCTTTTCTGAGCCAAACAAGGTAAGGTCGGGTTCTTTAGAACTGGGAAGAAGTCAGCTACATGTCTGTAGTCTCCATTCACTACAAGGGTCGCTGACGAGACATCGACATGATGAAACAGTGAATCAGCTCCGGCGGACCAAAGCTACCCTATTTCAGTCGAGTTGAAATAGGCCATTTTGAGCCCTCCTCATGCCAAACCAATCCTTTCCAACACTTCCTCAACCCTCCTACAGCCGAATTAGGACTGAAACGTAAGCCAATTCAGCTCCCCTCTGCAATTTTCGGCCGGTGCTAGAGAGAGAACAGGCAGAATTTCAATGATGGAATTTTAACTCAATTCAGTATCAATTGATGCGATTCTTGATTCTAGGATGAACTTCAAGATGAGAGCTATCTGCCCAAATCTGCCCAAATCGAAAGCTCGAACCGTTGTGCCCTCACCGGTGAGTAATCGAAGCTTTCTCTCTCTACAGTCTATTTTTTGGTGAATCTCCGTTTGAGCTCGTTCCAACATCAAAACTTACGATTCAAAGTGCTATTGAATCATAAGAAGATGGAGGAACTCAATTTTAACTTCAATTTCAACAATTAGATGTGTTTGATCGGTGAATTTGATGAAATCAAATTCGGTTGTGCTAACTAGTTGAAATTGAGGAAATTTTGGGGATTTTCGAAATTCAAAGGATGAAAATGCAATTTTATGAAATTGAGGGTCAATTGAGCATGAAAATAATGTTGGAGGACCAATTTAGGAATTTTGGGATATTTTGGGTAAAACTTACCATTTTTGTAAAGGAAGGGCAAATGGTAATTTTGGAAAAGTTGGGGGACCAAATTAGAAATTTGGGAAATTAAACCCCTTTTGGAGAAATTGAATAAATTGAGGTCCCAAGATAAATTTTAAAAGTTTCGGGACTCGATTTGAGGAAAAACCGACATTAGGGACTTAAAGTTAAAGAGAAATAACTTTAGGGACCTAATTGCAAATAACTAAAAAGTTTGGGTTTTCTCATTCATTTGAAATGAATGAAGGTTGTTATATCGAGTAATAATGCACAAGTATGTTCATATCGTATAGGAACACGAAGTACCGGGAACGCCAGCATGGACGAGCTCGTGTGAATACAAATAACCAGTATAGTGGAATTCACTACGTTAACGGGTGAGCGGGAATTTTTTATCATACCCGGTTGGGGATGATAAGTAGCTCGGTATGAAAACCCACTATTAAGTGGTATTTTAAATATCACAACTTAAAGAAAGTGATGTGAAAATCATATGGAAAAACTACTTACCGGTTGTAAGTAAATCATACTCGGTTGGTATGATGAGACTTCCTCGAAGGAAGTTCAAAACCCGTTCATCGGTTATGAACAGAGATGTCCTTATACCGATCAGTATAATGGATAGTGAAAACCTATTTTGTCGGAAGTGTCCTCTCTGACTATTTGTCATTGCTTAAACTATTTGGGAGACCTTCTCGACGGGATCTCGAATAGCTCTGATAGGTCGGGAGCCTCAATTTTAGAACTTGGGGGCTAAATGCCCGATTTTGAAAATCTCGTATAGTGGGCCCAAGGCCAGTTGGCACGAGCCGAAGCTCGTAAATGAACATGATATATGTGCCATAAAACTTAATAAGTGAACTGTTTGGCCATGGTACCAAGAGAGGACCTACATGCTCAGATAACTCGCAGCAATGCGACATGACAGTTCAACGGACCAGTCAAAACAAACAACTGCGGGTTGAGTTAAGAGTCGGGGCCGTTGGACCAGTGGCACCATAGATTACATGGCAATATGAGAACATTATTTGTGCATGCACTGTGAGTACGGGACCATCAAGACGCCCATGAGGGGTAGTGATGCATCCTAAGGGCACTGGACAACCTGGTGGCTATATGGGTAGTTTGACGTTCCAGGTGACTGTGAAAAATTTAGATTAGTACCAAGCGCATGAGACCGGGGTGGGGACAGGATGAGGTCTATGTCCTCATATGGACACGAAGAACCGATTTTGGGATTGAGGGTCGGATATCGCGTACATCCACTGGATCTCAGGGTAGAAGTGGTCGTGCTTCTATCCGAATGGACGGTAAAGTCGCTCCAAAGCCACAAGCGGGTTCAGTGGTCGTGCTGACCTGCGAATGTGTGTAACCTTCATGATGAAGGATGTGTGTTGAGTGATGACACACCATGGTTAAAAAGAAATGGTGACAAACCCGAGATTTGCAAATTAAATGGTTTTGAAAGAAAGGAGTCTTGCACACTCCAAAACTTTTGTTTTCCTAAAAGTTAAAGTTTGACTTTGAAAACCCAATCACTGAGTAGTTGTACTCAGCCCTCCCTTATATCCCTTTTCAGGAAATTCTGGAAAGCCTACCCTTAAAAGACTGCCAAATAAGACGCCTGTGAAACATGTATGTTTAATTTATTACAATTTTGAGTTATGTTATTCCAGGAAAGGTGTAGGTATAAATGATGCCTTATCCTTTACAATTTAAGATAAGGGGAAACCCTTTAATAAACCGAGCGAGTGGTGGGTTGTTCACGGGGATCAGACCAACCAGGATTGGGGCATGACATCACTAATTTATGGTCCTTCCTAAGGCATCTCCTCCCACATTTACTAGTTACATCTGTTAGCTAGATTCTTCTTGGCTCCTCTGCTTTTCCTTAGTAGGTTACTCCTTGTTATCCTGAGACATCTTATTTATCTCTCAACATTCAAGGCATGTCACCTCTGGTGGAGGTGCTTCCTTCTTTGCTCCTAGATGGCCTGTAGCTCTCTTGTAAGGGAAGATTCCCTTCATCTATATTATATTCTTGTTTGCGATTTCTCAAGGACCTACATTCGGTCCTTCCTACCTTCCATGGCTTTGGATTTTTTTGGTAGTTGACGTGTTTCTCGGGGGGTATTGCCCTAAATTGATGGGGTTTGGGACAGTCCTCCATTACATGTCCTATCCCCCTACAGGTTAACTTGATTTCTTGTCCTTAGTAGGGTTGGGAACTTATCCACGTAGTGTCCCTATCATTCATACTTATAATTATGTGGACCTAAGTGGTTCCTCTTAGCATCTTTCTAGGGAATTGTTGGTTTTGGTGCTTCTTCATCCTTGAGTCTGGATACCTTGAGAGTTTTCTTGTGGAGTCTTCTTTGCCAAAGGATCACTCTAAGAGTCCTCTTAGATTTCTTGATTCCCTAATTCAGTTTCCTTAACTGGGATGGGATTCTCCTTAGTTTCTATGGTAGCGCATGTTTGTTTGGTTACTTTTCTTGGGTCCATCTTCCTTGGAAGATCACATCCTTAGATAGACGAGGTTTTTAGGAATTTGGAGTACTTCATTAATAGTGTAGTAAAATATTTTGGGGGTTTTAGCCCTATTATAAAATGTGGTCACATAATAGATAGAGAGCTATGAGAGTCTTGATAAGCATCCTCTTAGGCATGGTTATATGCCCTTTGCTGGCGTTTCTGGCTTCAGGCATGGCTCCCTTCGTACTTAGAGTTGTGACCTCAACAGGTTCTGGCACCATCCTCCTGGATACTTCCCCATTTGGTATTTTGAGACTTCTACTATGTCTCGGGCATTGGAGAGCTTTTATTGTTGTCTTCCTACAAGGACATGATGTTGTGTGGTGTTGGTAACGTCAGTCCTAGTTTTCTTGGTTACTCTTCTGGGAGCCATCTAAAAATTTTGAAACTTTCTCTTAGTTACTATGTTATATAGTCTTGATAATGTATTCGAGGAAACAAGCTCTAATACCACTCAAGTTGTCATGCTCCGATCTAGTTTGGTCGGATCCCCATGAGTAACCCTCCACTCTCCTGGTTTATTAAGGAATTTCCCCATCTTCAAACCGTGAGAAGTAAGGCGTCCTTTTTACTTGTACTTTTCTTGGAATAACATTAATTAAAACTTAATAAATTTAAACTTGCATACTTGTTTTGTAGGTTTAGCTAGCGGAAGTCTTTAGGTAGGTTTTTCCCAAGGTTACCTGAAAAGGGGTAAAGAAAGGGGGTGAGTTCGACAACTCAACGAATGGGTATTTGAAAAATGAGTTTCTATAGAATAGTTTTGAATTGGAGTGTGTCAGATGCCTTATTTCCTTTAGAAACATTCTTTTCTCAAGTTCTGGTTTTCAAAACTTTTTTCTAAGTTTTACCAATTCGTCTCTAAGGATTCTCAAATCCTTTCCAAGGTTTTCAAACCTCTTTCCCATTTCCATATTAGGTGTGTTTCACAAATAACACACGCCCTTCATCAGGAAGGGTCCACACATATTTGCGAGATGTAATTACGCCGACTACACCCACATGTGGATCAGAGCGTCTTTACCATCCACCCTGATAAAAGTCCCTGACTTCTACCTAAAGTCTACAGGTTTGGGGCCATCTTCCTAGCAAGATCACATCCTTTGAGAGACAAGGTTTATAGGAATTTAGAGTACTTCATTTATGTTGGGGTGTTTTAGCCCTATTACAAAAAGTGGTCACATAATAGATAGGAAGCTACGGGATTCTTAATAAGCATCCTCTTAGGTAAGGTTATACGCCATTTGCTGGCATTTCTGGCTTTAGGCTTGGCTCCCTTCGTACTTAGAGTTGTGACCTCAACAAGTCCTGGAACCATCCTCCTGGATACTTCCCCATTTGGTCTTTTGAGACTTCTACTATGCCTCGAGCATTGGGGTGCTTCTAGGATTGTCTTCCTATGAGGACGGGGTGTTGTGTGGTGTTGGTGACATTAGTCCTAGTTATCTTGGTTACTCTTCTAGGAGTCATCTAAAAATTTTGAAACTCTCTCTTAGTTACTATGTTATATAGTCTTCATAATGTATTTGATGAAATAGACTCTAATACCACTCATGGTGTCACGCCCCGACCCAGTTTAATGAGATCCCCATGAGCAACTCGCCACTCTCCCGGTTTATTAAGGGATTTCCCCTTCTTTAGACCGTGAGAAGTAAGGTGTCCTTTTTACAAGTACCTTTCCTAGAATAACATTAATAAAAATGAATAAATTTAAACTTGCATACCTGTCTTGCAGGTTTAGCTAGCATAAAGTTTTTAGTTAGGTTTTTCCCTCAATTACCTGAAAAGGGGAAAATAGAGTAGGTGAGTTTGACAACTTAGTGAATGGGTGTTTGAAAAATGAGTTTCTATAAAATAGTTTTTATTTGGAGTGTGTCAAACTCCTTATTTCCTTTAAAAATATTTTTACTCAAGTTCTGGTTTTCAAAACATTTTTCCATGGTTTACAAATTCTTTTCTAGTAGCCCCTAGGATGCATCACTACCCCTCTTATGCATCTTGATGATCCTAAACATCAAGTACATGCACAAATAAAATTTTACATAAAGTCATTAATCTTTCGTGCCACTGGTCCAACGGCCCTGACCCTCAACTCGATATGTAGCTGTTTGTCTAGACCAGTCCGTCGACCTAGTCCTATCGCACTACCGCCAGTCCATCGAGTATGTCGGTCCTATCTTGGAAGCATGGCCAAAACACATCATTCATTCATTTAGAATTTTCATAGCTTATCATCATGTTCGTTTACGAGCTTCTCCTCGTGCCAACTGGCCTTGAGCCCAATGTACCAAATTTTCAAAATTGAACATTTTATCCCCCAAATTCCAAAATCAAGGCCTCTCGCCTATCCGAGCTCTCGTCAAGAAGGTCTCCCAAAATTTTTAAACATTGGCACATAGTCAGGGGAGAGCACTTCTGACAAAATACCTTTTTCACTTGTCCATCACACCAAACAAGTGTGATGACATCTCCACTTTTAACTAGTAAGCAGGTTTTCTACTTCCTTCTACGAAGTTTATCATACCAACCGAGTATGATCTACTTACACTCGGTAAATAGTTTTTCCGTGTATTTCTTACATCACCCCAACTAGGCGTGATGTTAAAATTTCACCTTTTAGTGGTTTTTTCTTTCCGAGTTACAAATCATCCCAACCAGTTATGATGTGAAAAATCCCACTAACCCGATAAGTGCGGTGTATTCCTCTTAATCGGCTTTTTGCCTCCATGCGATCTTATCCTTATTGGTGTTCCGGTCCTTCATATTCCTACACGATTTTGACATACTTGTTTATTAACATTTGGCATAATAGCCCTAATTTCTCACGTATGGGCAAAATGCCTAAACTTTTCAATTATTTACATTTAGGTCCCTAAAGTCCTTTTTCCTTAACTTTAGGTTCCTAATGCAAACTTTTCCCCAAATTGAGTCCCAAAACTTCAAAAATCCACTTTGGATCCTCAATTTATTCAAAATCACTTAAGGGATTCAATTTTCCCAAATTTCCAATTTGGTCCCCAACTTTTCAAAAATTACCATTTTGCCCGTACTTTACAAAAATGGCAATTTAACACCAATAAATTCCAAAAATTGACCAATTGGTCCTCAAACATCTTTTCCATGCCAATTGGCCCTCAATTTTTGGGAAATTCCACTTTGGTCCCTCAATTTTACAAAATTCCCAAATTTCCCCAAGTTTAACCCTTTCAAACTGACCGAATTTGATTTCATCAAATTGACTATTCAATCAAGGTTATTTGCTCAAATTGAAGCTATGGATCATTTCCTACACTTTCATAAGATTCAAATGAGCTTGGAATCGTGTCATTTGGGTCCGAATTGAGCACAAATTGAGCTTCGTCGGAAACTTAAACTTAGACAGAGAAAGCTCCGAAAGTTTATTGTCGGGGGTGCAGCGGTCTGAGCTTTTGATCTGGGCAGATAGCTCTCATCCTAAGGATCCTCCTAGGATCAAGAATTACTACAATTCAAGTCGAATTGAGGGAGAATTTGGTCAGTGAAGTTTCATCAGTTCTCTCTCTAACACTATTGGGAATTTATAGAGGGAAGCCAAATTAGCTTAACTTTACACTCTAATTTGGCCATGTGAGGGTTGTGGGGGTGTTGGGAGAGCTTGGTTTTGCCTGAGAAAGACTCAATTTGGCCGTTTTCAGCTCGATAAAAATAGGGTAACTTCGGTCCGTCGGAGCTCCTTCACTATTTAATCACACTGACGCTTCTCCGACGATCCTTGTAGCAAATGGAGACTATCGTCGGTTAGATGACTTCTCCCTGAATCTAAGAAACCCGACCTCACCTTCTTTGGCTCAAAAAAACCCCAATGTCGGAGCTCTGGTTTGAGCTTCACCGAAAATTAGAGCAATA
This sequence comes from Trapa bicornis, assembly GCA_030064425.1. Taxonomy (NCBI): domain Eukaryota; kingdom Viridiplantae; phylum Streptophyta; class Magnoliopsida; order Myrtales; family Lythraceae; genus Trapa; species Trapa bicornis. Next base: position 18,961,876 of record CM057752.1, read on the forward strand.
GAGGGAGAGAGGAGTTTTGAAGTGTGAGGTGGATGAATGATGAGGGGCTCTTTATATAGGAAGCTCGGGAACTCTCTAGTCATCCAATTGGCACCTTTATGGTGATTATTCATGGCCAAAAATGCCCTGAATGGAGACTTTTCATTTTCGCTAGCACTGTTAGCTTTTTCAATGAGTGAATAGTGCTGTCATCAGAAGGAATAAGACAACATTGTTATGAACCGGACCGGACCGCTCTAAACCGGGTTCAATGCTTAAAATGGTTAGTTTAGGCCCAATTCGACTGAGTTTTTTAAAATTAAAAATTTCTAAATTCCTTCTCTATCCAATGGTGTCTCCAATTCTCCAATTTGAATTAAGCCACCTAGAAAAATGAATTTAGAAACCAGTTCAATAGTGGTTCAAAACGGTTAAATCCGGTTCATGTCCGGTTTACCTGAACCTGTCAGGTTTTCACTTCCAATTCATCCCAAAGTCCTTTTCCATGACTTTTATGACTTTTTAGGTCACCAAAGATTTGTAAATTTCTCATTTTCCCTTTCTCTAATGGTTGGGGTTCGTGAACCGGTTCGATTTTCTCACCCGGGTTGACCGGTTATTCCCTGGTTTCCTTGTTTTTAAGGGACAAGGTTTACAGGGTGCTCTTTTATATAGGGAGCTTGGCAATTGCTCAAGCTACCCGCCAGAGTAAGACTCAACCGTCGACGACCTGACCATAGAGTTTTTCGAGTCGCTGAAGACTTCAGCTTTACGACCTCTCCCCCTCCTTCGTTCTCTCTATTAGTGTCTCAAGGTCGAAGACGATGGCATGGCGATCGTGCTACGTGGCTCACTGTGATTGGATAATTTTTATCATGTGGAGGTCTAGCTCAGTTGCCACGTTAGTTGTTGACCCGTTGACCAAACACGTGGCAGCCTCCTATTGGTTGCCCGTGTCTGTGTGGCTGCTGATGGAGCGTCATTGACCATTGACAGGTCTGGTCTGCTGACCGATCCGGTTCGTTGACTAGTCTCGTCGGATTGTTGATCGATCTAGTTAGACCAGGTTCGCTATCCCAAATTCAAAAATCGGCCAGTTCAGAACTGATTTGACCAGTTTTTAGAAATTTAAAATTTTCTAAATTCATTTTCTATCTAATGGTGGCCTCAATTTGCCAAATTGACATTTTTAAACCACCTAGAAAAATGAATTAGTGAACCGATTTACTATGGTTCGTCCCAGTTCAGTACGGTTCGGTCTGGTTTAGCCCGAACCATTCTAGTTCTCTCCCCAATTCCACTTCCCGGTTCTTCCTCACGATTTTTGTGAATTTTTGGTCACTTGTGATTTCCCACGTTAACCCTTCTTTACTATTTTCTATTTATTAAATTTGCCCATTTTTGATAGTAGGATCGGTCCTCCTCCTAGTTTCCTAGGTCCAAGTGGGCAGGTTCCACAAATCGGGTTGGGGCATGACAAAGCCCCTAGAGCTTCTCGACGTACTGAACGATGAACTACCCTTATGCTCCCTGAGTCGTCCAATAGCCCTTAAAACCACCACTGCCCCATACCGGGTGTCTTGATGGTTTCACATCACATGCATGCACAATCAAGGAGTTTTCATTCATTATGGCCATTATGTTTGGCCCACCAACCTAAGAGTTTGTTGGCTCAGCTTCGGCCCCATGCGCACTAGCCCAATAGGTTCATTGACTCGGATTCAGCTTAGCAGCTACCTAGCCCAACAACTTGCTCTTGGCTCCATGGGTGAAACACACAAATTATCCATTATGGAAAAATCTTAATGGACACGTTATTCATGGATTCTCAATGGGATTGTGCATGTGCCCATCGGCTTTGGGCCCAATTGTATATTCTATCCCAAGTCCCAAAATTAGTTCCAAATTCTTTTAAGTAGAGACACCGAGTCAGGGAAGGCTAATTTTGAGAAAATAATTTTGAATGCAAGACCATCATCCCAATCGGAATCGATATTTTAAATTTCCCACTCACTCAATAGTCGTGACGCTTTCGCCCGACTAGGTTCCAATCCGGGCGTGCTCTCTGGTGCAAGTCCTTGTGGGGCCCATTCCACCCGATCCGAGCTTTCAAATTCCTAGCAACTGAAATTAAACCTTAATTTCTTTGAAATTTCATAATTTGTCCCAATTCATCAAAAATTACTAAATTGCCTCCAATTTTTTTCAAAATTACCGAAATGCCCCTTATTTCAAAAAATTGGCAATTTGGCCCTTATAGTCCCTTAAAATCACCTATTAGCCGTGGATTTCCTCATTTTTTTTCCAATTGGCCCTCGAATTTTGAAGAATTGCACAAAAGCCCTCGTACTTTCAAAAATCCCAAAATTACCACCAATTCTTCCCTGAAAGTAAGATTTTCGATTTTCGATTTTTACCTCGTTAGATTGACCACCTAAACCTTCTTAATTTCTCCCTCATGTGATGCTATTCACTTCCTCCAGCTCCCCACAATCGTCTTGCACTTCAAATTTTTTAATTTGGTTGAGATTCGAGCTCCGTCGAAAAAAGACTATGGAGAGAGAAAGCTTCTTGTTCTTACCAATGAAGGGTTGGTTGTCTAGGCTTCAAGTTTGTGAAGTTAGCCTTCATCGGGAGGATCCTAGGGGAATTGGATTTCGCCCCAATTGATGTCCTATGTTGGGGAATTTTGGTCAGAAAGTTCCAGCTACTTTCTCTCTAGTAATGTCAGACTCAAGTGAATTGAGAGTCGAGTGGATTACCTGGGGATGGGAAGAGGTCAGAAAGCACCTTAGGGGAGTTGAGGAGGGTCAAATTTAGCCACATGAGGTTGGACGAATCCTATTTTCAGCTGGTTAGAATTTCTCTGCTTCGAGTCATCTAAGCATCTTTATTGTGTGATTGCCTCGATGCTCCGATGGAGTCCTCAAGTCCGGTCGAGGTGTCTGCTAGCTAGAGGACTTCTTCCTGGTTCCATTGCCATCAGTCGAAGCTCCTTTGGTTGTGAAAAAGTTCATCATCGGAGCTCCAGTCAGCACTTCATCGAGAATGGGATTGTCTATCTTCAGAGGGTGCCTGCGGGAGCATCGTGAATTTGATGAGAGAAGTTCAGGCTGGTTAGCCTATGCAACTTTGAAATTCTGATGACATAGGGCAGAATTGGCTTACCTTACGGGTGGCAAAGGGTCTTGTATGAGTGGGGGAGAGCTAAGGAAGGTTTGGTTTAGCTGCCTGAGGTTGGGGGCAGCCGGGGTGCAGCTCGGGGTGCTTGGCTCCTTCTTTTTCGATGGAGCAAGAGTCATGTTTGAGCTCGCCAGAGCTTGAGCGATAGTCCTCATACCGAACTGAAGTTGTAGTCATGTAGAGGACTTCTTCCTAGTTCCAATGCCATTAGGAGGGGCTTCGGAGACTGATAAAAAGTTCGTCGTCGAAGCTCTGGTTTAGACTTCATCGGAAAGTAGACCTCTACTGCTTCTTCAATTGTTGGTGGGATGGGGAATGCGAAGGGAGTTATGCTCTTTATATAGGGAGCTCAGCAACTGTCCGAGCTACCAACCGGCAAAAGACTCAACCCCCGCCTGGCTCACCGATAACCGAATTGGAGCTCTTTCCGAGTCGTCGGAGACTTTCTCCCTCATCCTTATCCCCTTCTCTCTGTCAGCTGGCTGAGCAAGATGACACTATGGAGCATATGCAAGCTTACCACATGGCGCAACGTGATTGGTTGGTTTTGCTGACGTAGCATCCCTATCAGCAGCCTAATTAGCCTTTGACTTGCTGACCGAACATGTGGCAGCCTCCCATTAACTACTCCTTCCTACATGGTTGTTGACCATGACACATGGAGCTCTCTGATTGGTTGTTTTAAAAGCATCAAATTTCCCTCATAACGCCTAGTGCCACGTGTTAGCTTCTAATTGGTTGATGTCATACGACGTGGAACTGCCACATGTCACCTTCTAATTGGTCGGTCATTCTCATACGTTCGAGTCGGACGTTGTTGTGGCACTAGTTCAACGTGCCAGCTCCCCATTGGTCAGCCTTTGCTGACGAGGCTTTGTCCGACATTGACCGTTGACCGGGACACGTGTTACTGAGGAGGATTCTACTCCTCTAACCGTTAACCGAGGACACGTGTCATGCTCTAATTGGCCAGCACTTTCAAGCATTAACTAGGCACGCTTCATCACGTGCCGCACACTGATTGATTGCACCTGCTGAGTGGGCGCTGACCTAGCAATACTTTGTTGACCGGTCCGGTCCGACCTAGTGACTCGAAATTATAAATCGACCAATTCAAGCCAAATTTGACCGATTTTCTAAAAATTAAAATTTTCTAAATACATTTAAATTCATTTTCTACCTAATAGTGGCTTCAAGTTCCTAATTTGATATTTTTAAGCCATCTAGAAAATGAATTTTTTAACCAGTTTCTCAAGGTTTAACCCAATTCATTCCGATTTGATCTAGTTCGCCTTGAACCGGTCTGGTTTCCACATCCCATCCACTTTAGGTTTCTTCTTCATGACTTTTGGGATTTATTGGTCACTTGGGATGTTGAAATCTTTTGTCTTAAACCCTTATTTTATCCCTTTTTGCTCCAATAGATACTCATTTTTTTTTCTTTTGGAAGTATTCAGGGTTCTTCCCCGGTTTGGTTCTTTACTTCAAAGGGACAGGGCTTACACCTCGTGGTCTTGGAAAGTGGTGTCTCTTCCTAGACCAAAGGGAGCGACAGGTTGTTCACGGGGTTCCGACCAAACCTGGTCGGGGCATGACAACTTGAGTGGTATTAGAGCTAGGTTCACTCAAATGCATTATCAAGACTATATAACATAAGAATTAAACGAAAGACTACCTATTTTTTCAGATGGCTTCCAGACAAGAAACCAAGAAAACTAGGAATGTCGTAACTGACACTGCCCAAAATTCTTGTCTTGTAGGAAGATGACCCTAAAAGCTCTCCAATGCCCGAGGTATAGTAGAAGCCACAAAGGACCAATAAACCTCACCCAAGAAGACACTCATTAAGGACCTAATATAGTAGCTTCCCAAACTTACTACATAACTACCTCTTGTAATAGGGATAACGCCCCAAACTTATTGTACTCCTTCTCAATTAATAAAAACTCCAAGTTCCTAAAAACTATGTCTCAAATATTATTTTATCTTGCGCCTCAACTATATGAAGAGGGGTCACGAAAGGCAAGAAGGACTGAAGGTAGGACCTTAAGAAACTACGAAATGGAGCAGAGAATAGATGAAGGTAAATATTTCCTTAAACGCAATTACAAATCATATAGGAGCAATGAGGGAAGCGCCTTCACAAGAGAAGGCAAACTCCGAATGTCGGGCGCCAGAAAGAATGTCATGGATTGGTGAAGTGTCATCTACTTTAGAAAAGCAAAGGAGCCAAGAAGGGTTACAGATGAACCTAGTAGTGGGAAGCGACTAGTAACTATTGGATGATCAAGAAGGATACAAGATGCCCTAAGAAGGACAGAGAAGAAGTAACAACTACATGCACACTGAATGGCGACAGGATGGCATCAAGAATGAGTGAAATTGAGAAACAAATGATGAAGGAAATCCTTAAAGAAACTAATGGCCGAAAAGGACTAGCAACCACTCTCAAGCCACGAGAAGGACTAAGTAAGCCTCTCACAAGAAGGTCAAGAATTCCCAAAACAAAAAGGATATGAACCCCTTCCTAAAGAAGTAGACTTGTAATGGGATACAAATAGGAATAAGGATAGGGTACAAAGGACGTGCCCACAAGATTTCAAAAGAAAGAGAAAGCAAGGGAGGATGGCATCAAAGTAGGTTATGAAGTTGAGTTAGGGTCAGATACCCATAAGGACGAATGAAAAAGGGAAATCCCAGGAAGAGAGGAAGAAGCCTATCAAGGAGGGGGAGCCCTGGAGAGGTATATACCTCCAATGGAGGAATAATTGATCTAATTAAACTATAGTAAAAGGTAAACTTGCAAATGCAATCCAGGTTGGGATAAATGATCAATTACAAGGGAAGTATACTCAAAAGAGTCTAAGGAGCAAGTTAAATCCAAGAAATGGGTAAGCACGAAGATAACATCGATTCATGTCATAACAAGTAGGGATGGTGGATTGTACCTACAATATTTTGGGCAATTACGACCCACAACATAAGGTAATCATACTTAAGACCCGTAATTTTCCCAAAATTACAATTTGGCACTTAAGTTATACCTTAATTTCTAATTAGACCTTAAAATTTTTAAATGTTCCATCTGGATCCCTAATTTACTCAAATTTCCAATTGGGCAAGTAATTTCTTATAAATTACAGAAAACCTCCAAATTTTCAAAAATTGCAATTAAGTCCCCAAACTTTTCAAAAATTACAATTTATTCCTTCAACTTGAATTTCATCAATTTGACCTTAATTCTTCCCAATTGAGTCCTAACATTATTCTAATCATCTTCCATATGTCCCCTGATTCATTCCAAGCTTTAAAACACTACATTTGGCTTATAAATGAGCTCAAACGAAGCTTAGTCAAAAAATCATCATAGAGAGAGAAAGTTTATCTTACTCATTGGTGAGGATCCAGCGATTGAAGCTTTTACTTCCACTAAGTTTCTCTCTTCCTAAGGATCCTTCCTCAATCAAACCACACCTCAATTGGTGGCATGAGTAGTGCAAATTTCTCGACTTAGTTTTTAGGTAAAAATGCACTATGAACAGTAAATTCCGGCAAAGGACGGTGGAGGGGACTTACCACGATGGTTCAAGGAAGCTATGGACTCCTCTAGGGAAGGTCTAGAGGGCTTGGTTTGGCCGTGGTTAGCCTGAGGCTGGCTCAAATTGAGCTTGACCGACTCTCATCGTAGACTGCCGAAGGAGTGAGGTTATTGTGCAAGCTCGTCGATGCTTCTCTAGTGATCCTCGAGCTGAACGAAGTATGTAGTCGTGTAGCTAACTTCCTCAGGATTCTAGGGAACCCGAATTCACCTTCGAAGGTTGAGGAAAATGTCCAAGTCATAGCTCTAGTTTGTGCCTCACTGGGAGATGGAGTTGTTCTTCTTCTTCAGCCGTTTGAGGAATGAGGAGGACAAATGGGGAGGAGCTCATTATATAGGGAGCTCATTAACCGTTTGAGCAATTAGTTTATCCATCACTTGGCCCCAATCTCTCCCATTCATGGTCATCTCAGGAGGATTTTTCGGCCATCGGAGGAAATAGAGCCAGCCCATCGTCTTTATCCTGCCCAGTTTAGAGTTTGAATATGGCATTGTGCACGTGCGTGCAAGCTTCACATGTGCGAGGTCCCACTGGCACACTGTGATTATTTGGATTTGCTGACATGGCTTCCCACTCAGCGTATGAGTCATCCTTTTACTCATTGACCTGCCACGTGGCGACCTCTCATTGGTCGCTCATTCCAACGTGGTCGCTAACCATATTCGACTATCCGTTTGAATGTGACATGTGGAGTCCTCTAATTGGCTAATTTAAATAAGTCAGGTTTCCCTCCTTACACATTATGTCACTACCACATGTCAAACTCTGATTGGCTAGGACCATCCAACGTGGCTCTACCACGCATTGACCTCTAATCGGTCAATCGTTTCTCCGATATCTTAGTTGGTCGCTCAAGTGGCATCTTTGCCACGTGTTAGTTCCTCATTGGCCAGCCCAACTAACGAATCTTCTCCTTAGTTGATCGTTGGTTAAGGACACATGTCGCTCTACTATTGGTCAGTCATCGGATGTGGATTTTCTTTCTTTAACTATTAACCGAGGATATGTGTCATGCTCTAATTGGTTACGTGCACTGACTGGGCACTGACCTGGCAGGCAGTTCGTTGACCAACTGGACCGTTGACCAATTCGGTCAAACTGGGTTTGGTGACCCAAAATCGAAAATTAGTCGGTTCAGGCCCGATTCGACTAGTTTTCTTAAATTTAAAATTTTCTCAATTTGTCTAAATTGATTTTATATCTAATGGTGACTTCGATCTTCCAATTTTATATTTTTAAGTTACCTAGAAAAATGAATCTTTGAATAAGTTATTCATTGTTCAATTTGGTTTAATCCAATTCATGTCTGGTTAACCCTGAACTGGTCTAGTTTCCACATTCAATTCTATTCATGGTTCCTTTCCATGATCTTTAGGTCTTTATTGACCACTTAGAATTTTTCAAATCCCCGTTTTGATTCTTTATACCAATTTTAGTTCACTTAAATTCTCGATTTTCTCTTGAAATTTTCTTGTTCCCATTTTTATTTTCTTATTTTGAGAGAACAGGGTTTACAACCGATAATCGCGTCCTTGACGATAAGAAATCAAAATTTTCTCTCTCTAAAAATATTTTTAGGTGAAACTTCGTTTGAGTTCAATTCTAGGCCCCTCATGTGTATGGATCATCGATGCAGGATATGGGTGAGTCATATGATCGACATAGGGTCGATTAGATCTAGTTCTGTGAAAGTGAGCCAAATGCCATGGTTTTGAAAAGTGAAGTGGACCCAAAGCCATATTTTGAAAACTCGTACAAGTGGGCCCAAGGCCAATGGAAAATGGGTTAAGTCCTATAAATAAGTTCTGATTTAAGAGAATGATAAAATTATCACAATTTGATAATACTTGTTGAAGCTGCTCAGGCGAATCTAGGTTGAAGCATATTGGGTTAGCATTGCAAAGATAAAAGTCTTAAATCAAAAAATTATTGTGTGTTATTGCAATTGTACATAACCAAAGAGATGCTCAATACGGGATAGTATTAGTTCTAAGGGCTAATAGACAGCAAGGTCGATACAAGGGAAGTTACGCTATTCTAATTTGTAATGAAGTTTTAAGAGATTCAAGCGCATTGAGACCGAGAAAGAAAGGGTAGAGGTCTCATCACTCAAAAGCGAATAGAAGAATCGATAATGTGTGAGGGTTGGGCAATGGTGCTCACACAAACTATGTAGTGGAGGTTGTGGCCTCTCACCCGGGTGGACAGTAAAGACGCTTTGGGCCACTAATAGAACATATTGAGGTTGTAGTCTTTGAGTGTATGTTCTACGATTATTTGATCATTTTAATGAAAATGGTGTTTGTGTAATACAAACACATGGTAAATCTATCCTAACAAATTATGAAAATACTTCCAACTATGAAGGAGTCTATCTTAAATCTTGGGGAAATAAAGCAAATAACTTATATAAAAATTATTTTTTAAAGTTTACAAGTGTTGGCTTGTTTTATATGGGAATATAAATCCATTTGAAATGAAAAGTAAAGTTTTTATGATTGGGTATATATTGAATCGTGTACAAAAAGTCACGGTGTTATTTGACCATACTCACTTAATTACAAACCCATCCATTCTCGCTAACCCCTTTTCAGTTCCTAAACATGGCCTAGAGAATGTTAAATAACAAGCTACCAACCTGGTATGTGAATAGTTCACTTAGAATATTTGTGTACTATAATATCTATTACGATAAATATTTGAAAAATTTTATCTAATTCATTATTTTCCTTTCGATTTTAAGTTTTATTTTTTTAAATACTATAAAAATAAAAATAATTTGTATTATAGTATTGAGAGAATTTGTTGATTATTTATATCGTTATTTCTAAATCGGATTAGGGTGTGAGAATAATATATACGTACTAGTCATCATTTATCGCAGTATAAATTAATGTTTAATTCCCATATTGTAATTCGTGTAAAAAAAATGTTAAGTGTTTAACTAAATTTAGTATTCACTTTGTTACTAGAGTGAATTTAATATAATTATTATTTTTAAATAGATTTAATAATAAATATTTATTTATTTATTTAAATTTTAAGTTATTTATTATTTAGGGTAAATTAATAACCGGCACAAAAGTAAAAGTATATTGTTACACTAAAAATTATAGTGCAATTGTGCAGTCCAAAGCAATCACAATCTAAAATTTGGGACTCTATCCCAATCCTCACCAAAATAATTAATAAAAGTTCATTTTACTGCCCCTTTCTTTTCGAGATATTCAGATCGAGCTATACAATTCTCAACTATGCATCAATCTGGTTTTATATTATATGGAAATATAGAATTCAAACTTTATACGATGGCCAAGTAATTTAACTTGGATTGATTCTTTACTACGGTTAGAATGAATTATAATTGAAGGGGTGACTTGCAACAATGTTGACTTGCAATCTGATCTTTTAAATATTTTGAAAATGTTTAATTATTTGGAGCGTTGGATAAGCTTAAAAAATAAAATAAAAAATATTTTATTTATATTTATCTAATAATTAAGTATAAATGAGATATTATTTATAAAAATAGAACCTTTTGAGTAACTTTTGATATTTTTAAATTTTCCTAAAAGGTGACGCCGGGGGACTGCAGCATATATGCCACGTTATATTATGCGGGTCCCACTATATATTCCACGTTCCAATCTGGGGAGGCTCACCGAGAAAAGATGCTTCGAGTATCTAACCCTACCTAGTTGGACGGCGACCCGCTCAGCCTTCATCAGCTTCCCAGGAAACTGGCGATTGGGAAAACCCTAATATTCTCCACAACAAGTTAGCGGAGTATTTTGACTCCTTCAAACTGCGACAATGGTGGGTAGGAGGAAGAAGCGGGAAGCGATGTTCGATTTTGATGAGACAGAAGGGGGGGAGATACTTGCACAGTTGAATCCTGAGGCGGCAACCGGCAGCAGCAGAGACTATGACGAAGCGAAGGAAGAACTAAGTCTCAATATCGTCGATAAGGCTCTTCTGAAGCGCGCATCGACGCACGCACCCGCTCCTCTCATTGATATCGTATCGGATGACGACAATACGGATTTTAACGTTGAGACCGCGCACGGGGCCATCGATTTGGAGGACTCTGAAGCGTCTGAGGAGGAGAACGAGAAGCAAGATCTGTTTAGAGTGAATAAACACGAAAATCAAGAGCAACTTGTAAGTTCTCTGCCACACAATTCCAAAGAAATAAGTGTTTTTTATTTGATTTGGTTATTTGAAGGAACGAGCACTTCTGAAATTGAAATTTGCAATCGATATGCTTTGTTATTCACCTTCTTTCCGAGGCGGTTTAAAATACATCTCAGTCTCCACTGAGGAGGTTTGAATTGTTGTATTTTCGCGTTGGCGTTCTCTTTGGGAAAGGGTAGTACAATCTATATAACGTTTTAGCAGTGTGCATTGTGTGGCAATTCTTGACTTGCTAACGGGGACCATTTGTAGTCTTGGAAAATTCTCCTTTTTAACTGTTCGTATGTTCTCATTCGTGTCTATTGCTACACCAGACAGTTTTAATCAAAGGTGAAGAAAAAGGTGATGTTGTTGAACCAACAGATGCTATGAATTCTGTGGATCCAAATCCGATTGATTTACCTGAAAATATCACGTTACGGAAACTTCTGGTAATTTCCTATAGTCTCTATCACAATGCAATTTTCATAGATATAATATACTATTTTGGAGCGCTAGCATGATGCCTGTCCTATGTCTATTCTATCAGAGGTGCCCAAGGTACTTTGACCCTCCAGATAATAGTTGGGGAAGGTGCTACAATTGTGGTGAAGAAGGTCACACAGCGGCAAAATGTTCACGAAAATGCAAGAGGCCATGTTTTCTTTGTGGGAGTTTGGAACATAATGCCAAAGACTGCTCAAAGGTTGGTATTGGATGGTATCGTTTCATTTTTAAGATATGACTGCTTGAATGCATTGTTAGAATTTGGAAAGTTAAGAGTTATCATATTTGAAGTATTTTGTGGATAATGCTATGCTCCCAGTTAACAAATGAATTACTTCCCCTTTTCATCTCCACATCATAAGAAATTTCTTAGATATTGTGGAGCTCTTTGACCATTGCACACTATCTTATTTTCTCTCACATAATTAACCAGAATAACTAACTATGCTTCAACACCTATCTTCAGGCAAGTTGTTTTATCTGCAAGAGTGTTTGCCATCGAGCAAAGGATTGTCCTGAGAAGAAGAAACATGGCTCACAGAATGATGAAATATGCTTGAAATGTGTTAAATCCGGACATGATATGTTCCATTGTGGGAATGATTATTCCCCTGAAGATCTGAAGGTTCTTTTTTCTCTTGTAGTATAAATCCTCCCTTTTCCCCTCATGAGAAATATACTTATATGGCTGGATTGCGTCTTAGTTTTTATGATATTTTCTACCTTCTCATTCAGGAGATACAATGTTACATTTGCAAGAAATTCGGTCATCTTTGCTGTTTTGATTTTCTTGATACGGGTAGAAGTGAGATCTCATGCTACAAGTGTGGTCTGCTTGGTCATAGTGGCTTAGTAAGTTTTCACTGGTACTATTCGTCTACCTCTTTGATTTGACGATAACAGTTAAATATGTTACTTCATAATGCTGCATGTTTTTCATGTTGTATTTATCAGCAAGTAATTCAATGTAAGGCTAATTTTACATCATTTTTGTTTCCAACCTCATCTGGTTGCATTCTTATATTAGCGCTGATGATCAGATTTCTGGATTTTGCATTGTTTGTTGTACATCATTCTTATATTTGGATTTTGTTGAACAGGCTTGTACAAAGCTACGTGCTTCAAGCCAAGGCGAAGCCACACCAAGTTCATGCTACAAATGTGGTGAGGAAGGGCATTTTGCACGAAAGTGTAAAGTATCTAAGAAGGTATTTGGTCATGCAATTGTATATTTACTATGCAAGGCGTTCTTGACAGGAAGATTCTGTTGGAACTAGCATTGCATTTACTTTTGACAGACACAATATAATTGGGGCTTGTAGGAGGTTGTCCAATTTAGGTTTTTTGTATTTGTGAATTCACTCCTTTCGTTGTTTCTCTAATTACATTGGACAGGTAAGCACCAGCTCACTCGATGGAAGTCAAGGTGGGGCATTGTTGACTTTATGCTATAAATGTGGGCGAGAAGGGCACTTTGCACGAGAATGCACAGTTTCTAACAAGGTATAGGGATTAATTTTTCCGATCTATAATTTTCTTTTGGAGAACTTTTCTTGTACTTGTAGCTTTTGAAGATAAAAGGCTTCTTGCTTAAACTTGCACTGTTGGGTTTGTTAACCAAACTTGGGTTAGTCTATACTTGAAAGATGTTAGTAAATCTTATGTTCTGTTTCAAACCATCAAGCAGAGGTTCCCTAGTTTCCTAGAATCACAAGGTGATGCAACTCCTCTTTCATGCTATAATTGTCGGCAAGTTGGACATTTTGCTCGAAAGTGCTCTTCCCAAGGCAAGGTAATGGGACCTGAGTATTCTAATCTTGCTTTCATTATGTTTCATAATTCATTTGTTGGAACTAATTTAATTTGTTACTTGTATTGAAAGAAACAAATATTCTTAGTGCACAACTATCTTTTTGGAGTTATTTACAGTAAATAGTGGAATTTTCCATTCTGACAAAAGACTTCTTACTTTTGCCTTTTTCCCCAAATAATCAGTATAGTCAAGATAAAGCAACCCCAAATTTGTGCCGGAGATGTGGGCAAGAAGGACATATTGCTAGAGGGTGCAGATTTTCAAATAAGGTATTGATCATTGATGATGTGAATCAGGCAGGAATGGCCATAACAACATATATGGTTGTTTGAATTGATACTCAATTTTCTTTTCCCTCCTTGCTGGTAAATGTTAATGAAATTTAGGTGTCTGTGCAGCTGCAACAGAGAAATCAAGGGTCATCAGCACCGAAGGACCATATGGACTCTACTGGTGTAAACTCAACTATCAATTCTAGGAAATCGAGTAAGAGGAAACAATATCAAGAACCATCAACACCGAATGACCATATGGACTCTACTGGCTTAAACTCTCCTAACAATTCTAAGAAATCGAGCAAGAGGAAGCAGTATCAAGACACAGAAAGAAGTGCGACAATGACTCGGAAAGTTAAAAAGAGAGGTGAGTGGGAAAGTGAGAATGCTGGAGCATACAAAGTAAAAACTCCCATGAATAACACTGGCTGGGTGTCTCCCAGTACACCATCTAATGGTAGTGGGCGATATATGAACACTCAATCTCCCTGGAATCCACACAGGTTTCAAATTCGAGACACTTCCCAACCCAGATTTCGTTGGAATCCACAGAGGTTTCACAGTGGAGGAACTCTCCAACACAGGTTTCCAGTTTCAAGGTTTAGCAATTGGAGGGGAAGAAGAAATTATCAACGGTGGTAACTGTAAAGAAGGAGATGTATATATCACACTGGTGGTAATGATAAAGAGATGTACATATCACACAGTGCAGCCACATTGAAGGAGAACCTTATAAGAGCTCCTGAGTTACCCTTAACTATCAGGTGTGAGAGCTGGTCTCTTATAGCTGATTATTAAATTGCTTGGAACTTTATCTATTAGTTGGTCTGGTTTGGTCATTCTTCTACCACAATGAATCTATCCTTCACCTGAGATGATGGCCTGTGGTTCTCAGTTTTGTTGACAGAGATATTAATGATTTATCTGAGGTGAGGGATATTCACGCCGACCTGCTTTGCTTGGATCATTACATTTCCTCTTTAACAGCAGATACAATGTTTCAGAGAGTAGCAGGCAGCAGCCTGGCAGCTGGCCTTCTATGTTGTACACCTATAGATGCAGATTCCAAACCTGTTATTGTCACTATTTATTTTAAAAGCTTACACCTTGGTTTATTTCATTGTTTTGTCTCAAACTATTGAAATCCTGAAGCTTTTATGTTCTTTATTTTGGAGAATATATATCATAAGACTAGAAATTCTGTTATTAAAATAATTTGTAGTTATTTGATTGTACATTTAAGCAATTTATAATTAGCTTATTTGACTAGAGATGTAGTCAACCATATTTGATGATTTTAGTCCTAAAATAATCGACATTATTATTACTTTTCCTTAAGTAGAGGTTTCTGGTTTCTTAAGTAGAGGTTTCCGATTCCAGTATCTGTCAGTGTCAATGTGTGAGGTCAGCTTTTATTTCATTTATTGGGCTGATCAGACTGGGGCTAGGTGGCTGGATTAAATGCCCATGCGAGGTCTCTGTTACAGAGATGATGCAAGCTAACCCACGGATGATATGTTGCTTCTTTACTCTAAATGAACTTGGATCCTTTATTTGGTGTAGGAATCTTTCCTCGTATAGATGTCTAACACCATCAGACAGCCTTCAGCAACAGCAACGCCTGTAACCTGTTCTCATTCTTGAGGAAGGAAACAACAGCTGTCTATAACTCTATTATAATATGATAATAAAGTGAATTTAATTTATTTAACTATCTAATATAATATTATATCAATATGATTCATTGTTATACCTTATAATTATATGTTAAATATATAGTTTAAGACATAATTTGATAATTTTTAAATTAACATTAATTAGAAAATTTGTTGGACAGTAATTAGTGAAGTTAATGACTCTATATTACTTGTTATATATAAGGTTTAATTTGTAAAAACATAGTATTACATTTAGTTTTAAATGAAATTTTGAATTATGTGTAAATAAGATAACTAAAAATTTAATAAATTGAAAATTACGCATAAAATAAGAATATATAAAATTGGTGTATTTTTAGATAATTTATCTTTTTATACGCAATTAAACATATTACCGTTAAATTTAGATGAAAATATATTTTAAATATTTTATACAAGTGTATTTTAAAAAGTATAAAGTTAGTATTTTTATGAGACGAAAAATAATTATTATTTTATTAAAATTATTATTGTGATAATAATAATAATAATTAACTTGTTTAAAAAAGACAGCACAGTGCTATATGGAGAAAATGTTGATAAATATAAAATAAAAATAATAAAAGAAAATAATTTTTTATCTTCTCGGGCAAAACAATAACTTTTTCAGTCACCCAAAAGGGAACTCTTTTTTTGGAATCCTCTTCAATCGTAGCTGGAAACTTCTTAGGGTAACCCTGGACGCCAATCCGTGCCTTTGGAGGGATACTTCATGGACTGAAGAAAAACGGTGATATGCATTGTAATGGAAAAAGAAAAGGCCTATTATGTCTCGATATTTAACTTGGCATAACTATTTTTAATTAAAATTTAATATATATTTTAATTCAAATAATTAAAAAATAAATTAATAAAAAGAAGGCAAAAGCCGCGAAACTTCATTTCGCCCATTTTGGCGCTTGCGGTTTTCTTTCCTCTGACGTCATCCGCACCGTCATCTTCCTCCGAGAAATTCAGCTATCATTTGCTGGCTCCGGCCCCGCCTCGCGCTCTTCTTCGTGTGGATTTGGATATTCTCATTGAATTATAGATCTATCGAATCATCCAATCGTCCGACGGTACGCAAATATTTGGATGTTCTGTAGATGTTGAATTGAGCTTGATCTAAAGTTGTTTGATACCTGCGTCCGTTTTCAGTCTCTTAATATTTATTGTGTTGAATTTTCATGCCGATCAAAGCGATCCGAATCTTATCCTGATTATTGTGATCCCCAGGATTCGGATAATCCGCTGGTCATTTTTGATGATCCGATGGTTTTATGCTGTCTATGATTGATGCTAGGGAAGTGTCTGCTATTGTTTAGAGCTAATGGTTTTCCCTCTTTTATGGCTATCATTTCGATCCATCTATCCTTTTTTCTCTGCTCAGGCATACTTGACCTGAGTATGATTGATATCCTTTGGTGGAAGCGATTTTATAAGATGATCCATCATTAGCCACTGAAGCCGTACAATTTATGTTCGAGATACTATTCCTGGTTTTCGACGAATTCTTTCAAACCTTTTTCCTTTTTTTACGTGTTTAACTGTTCAGGCTTGGACGGCACATTTGGAAGGACTGAGGCATCCTGGGCAGTCAGTCTCAAGGAGGTTTTTTTTGAGATATCGTATTTGTTCCCGAGTACCGCACTTGGACAGAACGGGTCTTTCGATATACTCTTTCTAATCTTGCGGCAACTGATTGTACTGGGAATGCTGAAAGATGTACCCACAAGTTGAGAGCTCTATCCCGAGCTTTGCAAGGACAAGACACAACCAGAGGCTCCTTTCAGGATCCCTACACTTCACGGGAATATACACGGAACTGACCGCTCTCTATCTCTCTCAATTCAATCTACCTATGAACCAGTAAGCTGTCTCAGTATATCTGCTGTCTTAGTGCAAGACCATAGTGAAGACGGTTGAACCAACATTAATCTGAAATAACCCTTTGGAGCAGTGAGTCGTAGGAGGTACTGTTGTATTTGGGTCCAGCGGGTCTTGTTGTAGCTTGGTATGGAAAATAAGCCCAAAATGCTGACTCGGAGGTATGAGCTAGGAAGGTTACTTGGTCAAGGCACCTTTGCTAAAGTATACTTCGGGAGGAGCCTTGTAGCAAACAATGCTGTTGCCATTAAGTTGATAGACAAAGGAAAGGTCTCGAATGTTGGTCTCGTGGAACAGATCAAACGAGAGATATCTGTGATGCGAATCGCTAGACACCCCAACATTGTCCAACTATATGAGGTGATGGCCACCAAAAGCAAGATTTACTTCGTTATGGAATATGCAAAAGGAGGGGAGCTATTTGATAAGGTGGCCAAGGGCAGACTCAAGGAGGATATCGCCCGGAAGTATTTCACACAGTTTATGGATGCAGTTGATTTCTTCCACAGTAGGGGCGTCTATCATCGAGATATCAAGCCAGAGAACTTATTGCTGGACGAGAATGAGAATCTGAAGGTGTCTGACTTTGGATTAAGTGCTCTTGCTGAATCCAAGCATCAAGATGGCCTGCTTCATACAATTTGTGGCACCCCTGCTTATGTGGCTCCTGAAGTGATCAACAGAAAAGGTTATGATGGTGTTAAAGCAGATATTTGGTCTTGTGGCGTGGTACTATTTGTCTTATTGGCAGGCTATCTGCCGTTCCATGATTCGAATTTGATGGCAATGTACAGGAAGATCGGCAGAGCAGAATTTAAATGCCCCAGTTGGTTCCCTGCACAGGTGCGGTATCTTCTATCTAGGATTCTAGACCCAAACCCCATCACCAGGATTTCCATCTCAAAGATCAAGGAGAGCTCTTGGTTTAGAAAAGAATTACCCTTGAAGAATCAGGTCAAGGCAGGAGTGGAGAACAAGACCGCGGGCCCATCTGATACAAGCACTTCTGCAGGACCCTCCCAGGATAGCAGTGATGCTTGTGAACGGAATCTGGACCAGATATTCAAGCCACCCATCTTGAATGCTTTTGATATCATCTCCATTTCCGCCGGATTTGATCTCTCAGGTCTGTTCGAGGATTCGCAGAAGAAGGAGACAATGTTTGCTTGCAGGCAGCCTGCTAATGTTATCAGATCTAAGCTAGTGGAGATGGCCAAGCATCTGAGATTGAAGGTGAGTAAGCAGGAGGGTGGCCTTTTGAGAATGGAGGGGCTTAATGAAGGGAGGAAGGGAACCTTAGGTATCGACGCAGAGATCTTTGAGCTCAGTCCCTCGTTCCATTTGGTGGAGCTGAAGAAGTCCAATGGGGGCACCCTCGAATACCAGAGGATGCTGAGAGACGGTATAAGACCAGCCCTGGATGAAATAATTTGGGTTTGGCAGGGAGAAAAACAACATCAGCAGCGAGATACGGATGCCGAGCCTCAGGAATCAGAGCGGCAAGCATAATGAAGAGGACCAAATATTCACAAGCTTCTGTCTTTCAGCATCTTTCATTTCCACCGAGTACACGCTAGAACCTCCGTGGAGTTGGCAAAGCCAGCTTCATTTTCTCCACTCCACTTGTTTGGCCTCTGCAGAGCTAACCTTATCGTGTATGCTACATTTCCACTGACTATGTCTTGTTTGGTGTATAAATATATTGCCTCCCATGATATGCTGATATGCTTGTTGTCTAAGACAGTAATCCTCTCTACTCAATATGAGAAAATGTGGGATTGGATTCTCCAGGTGACAAGATATTGTCCTAATAGTCCCACTAAGATCAAGTGGGGTTAATTTCTATACAGAAAGGACTTGAGTTGCTTAACTACTTGCATGTTAATAGCAAACACCACACAACTATGGCCAGGACCAGAATATTAGAACATGACAGAGGACATGGAATCCTTCTATGTTCGGTTGAGCAAGTATACTTTGTGATGACCAAATGAAAGGTAATGGAACTGCTAGGAGATCCTTTTGAAATATCACAAACATGGGAAGTTCATTATAGCCCCGTCTGTTTGTTGGACCTCATTATAGCTCCTCATAGAACTATCCAGAATCAGTAACTAAAGGCTGGAATTCAACTGTTTGAGCCAAGTTCGTTGCCTTGTTGGGGGTACTAACTTTGATCAATTTTGGGGTCGTTGCCTTGTTGGGGTACTAACTTCGATCAATTTTGGGGTTGTTTTGGCTTATATTGGATCAAACTTTTAAAGGTGACCAATGACGTGGCGCCAAGTGGAATAATTGATATCCTTTTAAGGTGGAATAAATATATTTGTCATCCACTTTCTCAATGGACGGCATTAAATGATCGCCACATGCTCATTCCAGAGCCCTCAAAATCAAACACTCGATATCTCTCCCTTTCTCTGTACATATCGTCCATTGTTTCAAGCTCTCTGGCTTTCTCAGTGATGGAGATCGCATCGGCCCACTCTTTAGCTTCCCGCTGCAGTATCATACCAAGCAGCTACAGCTGTAGCTGTACCTCCTCCGTTGCTGCTCCAGTTGTCCAATTCAAACTCCTCCCCTCTGTCGCTCCTCGGAGTTCGATCTACTCAAAGTCCTCATTTGGCCCGCTGCCAGGAGCTAGAGTTAGCGGGATAAGGCAGCGGAGCGCACTCGGAAATTCTCGTTCTTCTTCTTCTGAAGCAGTTGAAGTCACTTCTACAGGCGTTTCAGAGAGCTGGCTTCTTCAGCCTGTCGGTCAGTTTTTGAAATTACGTGTTATCTGCCTCTTGCTTGTTCCAGATAGTATTCTGACATAAATTATTGTCAATTGTTATTGTTTATTGTTCGATTGGTCTCTCATCTAACCTGAAGTGCATATCCTTTGCTTCAGCATTCACTATGTTTATTCAGCCAAAAAGAAGAATCATTATCTACTTCCTATTGAATTTGAACGGAAAATTAGGACTAATGTCGCCAGTCGATTCTTAACCTCAGTCCGTTTATTTATTCTGCATATGTTGTATCTTTCATCAATCTGTTATCCTGCTCAAGGAAATCGGAAGTTGAAAATGCAAATCCTGGAGAATTATCTCCTGCTGTCCGTTGCATATACCCTGTGGATGCCACTGGTTAATATGCCTAATCCACTTTCTATTGGCGTTTTTTTTCTCTACTATTACGTTGTAGATTAACTGCAATGATTTTTTGTTGCATCAGGCTAGAAAATCTCGCCCATGGCTGCTCTAATGTAGCCATGTGTCATTTAACATCTTTCGGGTACAGTATTCCCTTTCTGTTGCTAGACAAATTAGTTGCCTCGATCTACTTTGCTTTCTCAAACTAGCAGTATGTCGTATTACTGAATTTTGCCCAGATCTGCAATGTCTCTTTGGACTGCTTAAACGTGTCGCTCTGATCGGGATCAATTCTTCTCTCAAGTTTTGAACGGCATTATCCTATTCTCTTTAGTATTCCAGTTACTTGGACTCGTACAAGAGCAGTTTCTGGTTTTCTCTAGCAGTAGCGGCAGACATTGATAATCTGTGGCTGTTATAGGTGATGGAGATACGAGGCACATAGGTTTTAAGGTGGAAATGCCAGGTGCTTTTGAAATCGCTTCTGTGAGTACTACTATTCTACACGCTCACGCACTGTTTTCTCTTATTAGATCTTCCTTACCTGTATTGCTTATAGATGGTTTACTCAATGCGGCCAATCTCTGCCAAGTGCTTTTTCAGGAAGAGGTTACGGTTGGCCGCCTCCCGGAGAAAGCAGATATGGTGATTCCAGTTGCAACCGGTACATACTATACACTGCAGAATCTCTGGCTTCTTCTCTCCCAAGTTCCCATGTGCTCCTGTTAATGGTTTGAGCTACTATTCGCATTACACGAATGCCCAGTAATGTGATTGCTCGTCACCCATTCACATATATCCATTTACCTTTCAACAATATGGAATCTGTCTTATCTTTATTAAGAAAAGCAACAGTAAGTAAATTCTAGCCGTGTTCTGATTTTTAATACAGGAAATTAGGGAATGAAAAAAAGTTATTGCTAATTGATTATAATTATTTAACATGATCCAATTTTTCTTTATCCTTTTATCTTTGGTTTTATTAAATCTCTTGTACAACTTAGTTTTCAAGTAGTAGAAAAATATATATTTTATCTTGGCTTTCCTCTTTTTTTTTTTCCCTCTCAATCTACATAAAGTGTAAATTTTGGTCTCATCGGCCGATAATACCAATGAAATATATGCCAATTAATTGACTGCTGGTACACTAGTACTCTCTCCGGAAGTTGAGCGTGGATGTTTGTTATCAATGGTGAAAATGTATTAATATGTTGTTACATTTATCTGGATACAACCTTATCTCCTTGGGCAGTTTCTGGCCTCCATGCTCGACTCCAGAGGAAAGGAGGTGATCTTTTGGTCACCGACTTGGATAGCACAAATGGGACATTTATCAATGAAAAGCGGCTGAGTCCCGGAGTGGCGGCTGCTGCATCGCCAGGAAGCCGCATCACCTTCGGTAACTACTCGTTTCTTATGTTATTTAATTTCATATAAAAGTGCCGTTCGAACTAGTTTTTCTTACATACATCTATATATAGTATATTAATCTGAGACGGACATGTAGTCGACAGTCCCATCACCTTCTATGTTTTTTATGCTTTTCGTAAAAGTTATTTTAGTGACTAAAAATACCTTCTATCATCTATAGACGAGTATATATATGCTTTTTAACAAGTTTTTTTAGTAGTCTCAAAATTTTAGAAAAAATAAAATTTCTTATTATGAAAATACATCCTATACTAAACCATTATCAAGAACATCAGTCTCAACGTTTACATTTCCACTTGCCTCAATAACATCTCATTCTAACAACTCAAGAAAATGAAATAAATTAATAATTGCCCAAAAACTCAGAGCCAATTCCTTTATTATCCTTTTGAGCAATAAAATCTGAACATTTTTAGCTTCTCACGTAGGACTGCGCGGGTTCCAGTACAATATGGATTTTTATATATAGATATTGAACCTTATCTTATTACCAGATTTAACCCTATACTAAATAATATCACAATTCCAAGTACCCTATCAAAATATGTGAAGCAAAATAGAAGTAATGATTATAATCTTTTATTAGCTTAAAGATAATAGATTGTTTTATTTTGTGTATAAAATAAATGTATAAATGAATAAAATAATATTTAAGTTTTAGTTCATGTTTGATTAATGTTTAAAGATAAATAATAATTTTTCTAAACAATAGGTCTTGAGTATAGGTTTCCGTTCCAAGAACTATTGTTTAGATTTGTATTAATGATTATAATAAACAAAATAATAATAACACTAACAATGATCATTATAGAACTAAAAAATATTATGTTTACTGTCTTTACATGTATAAGTTAGTAAGAATTAAATAAGATCATATTAGATATTATAAAATATCATTAATTAAATTAACTTTTAAATATGATATACCCTTATGACACAGGATAGAAAAACCCAGTTATAAATATGAACTAGCGTAATTTCCTATGGTCCAACTTTGTAAACCGAATAATTGGATTCTTTCATATTTGGAACAGAAATTAAGGGGTAACGTGACGTTTTTTCTTTGATGAGTAGCGTAACGTATTCAGCTGGAACTGGTTAGCATATAAATAAATATATTCCTACTGTGTGGTTTACTAGCCCTGACATGTGGGTCTAATCAATTCCAGGCGATACTCATCTTGCCATCTTTCTGGTTTCAAAGATAGAAATTCCGGAAACAACAGAAAGCTCAGAGGGCGAAAGCTCAGATCAAAATGCTGAATCCGAGAGTTGAACAGTTCAGATACATTGTGATGCAGTATCCCCGTGCATGATTTTTGTTGAGATGTATCGATTTCCTCCTATTTTAATATATCTCAAGGACAGTAGCAAACTACATCGGCAAACTTGATAATGCTATATTGCACTTTTCCCCTGAAAAGATCATCCACAACCGTGCAGGATGTGGCATAAATTTAATTTCGGAATAAAATCATGCAGAAGAAGAGGATGTTACTGTCTTCACATCCATGTCCACAGCCACAGAAAGGAGCTCCTCCATGACATTTTGCCACAAAGGCATTTGCCACAGCTTCTCTTAAACACTATCCGACTGCACCAAAGCACGACAATGATAACACCAAAAATGGAATTTTGAAAGCTTCAAAGACATTCAAGAAGCTTTAACGTTCAACTGTTGTGGTTCATTGTCATCGCCTTAGTGAATGATTACCATTAATGCATCGATCAGCAAGTGAATGATTGTAAAGAAAGTTGATATCTGTGTTGTAATTATGTAATTACCATTAATCATGATTAGAAGGAAAGTCGCAGGCATATTAATAGTAGAATGTGCAGACATCCTTTAAAAGCCATAAGGGAAGTGAGTGCTTCCTTCTCAATTTGCTCAACACACATCAGTTGCAGCAAAATCAACATTGTCTTACAGTTGCCTAAGAATTGACCTCACTTCCCAGAACATTGGATATCTTGAAATGGTTAGTCCTACTTCATACTCCCAACACATACTGTTTCTGCAGAGATTACTGATGGAAATATGCATTTCTCAGGCCGAGGATGCTTATTTATTGACAGATAGAAACCAAATGATGTACCAACCTTGAGTGCTTTTAAATAAGACCATGAAAACCTGAGATTTTCCTGCCATGATTTTACATAATAACATGGCATGCATTTATAGCAGCTCACAAGTAATAGCAGATATACCCCCCAATCAGCATCATCATCATCATCATCATCATCATCATCATCATCACGGTGAACGAAGGCTCTCATTAGCTTCTTTGAAGAATTGGAAGGGCAAAAGGAAGCAACTAATATCGGTTAATTAAACTAGATAAATTGTACGGACGGGAATGAAAGTACAGGGGATACCCCCCAATCATCTTCACCTTAACCGATTGTGGCAGTTCTGCCAGATGGGCGTCCATCCTAGATCCGCAACGAGGGCTTGGAGGGGCTACGTAGGGGTGGAGCAGTTGTTGTTGAAATCTTGGAATGGAGAGGCTCTAGAAGGTCTCTCTCTGATCAGTAGAAGTTGCCCACCTCTTCCTATTTTCGCCATTTCCTACCTATTTCATCACTTATCTTCTCCGGTTTACGCAGCGTTATATGTAATGCACATGATGACCTTTAAGTAGAACTTTCAGAATTACCTATCCAATTTCCACCCATTAAGAAAATGAGTTTATTAATACAAAATATGGACACATTATTGATATTACTCTCAGAATTGTAGTAGTAATCTTGGATAATTATTGCTCAAACTATGATTCTACATCTTAATCTTATCTTCTGAAAAACATAACTGTTAGTTTTTTGCATGGAAATGGAATATAAAATTTTTAGAAACTCAATAATTGGGAAATAGAGGACTTGGAAGTTTGAACCTCCCGCTCTTACTGCTTTTATTGGAGGTGTGAATCACTGTGCGTGATCCCGAAAATTACTATTTCGTTTTGTGCGACATTATGTTCTCCAAAAAAGATGAAGATAATACTTCAACCACAACTGGTTTCCAGGTTGATTTTGGTTTGCATTCAAAATCTGACACATAACACACAAATGACAGGGTGGCCAATTGTGGCCAAGCTCTGCAAGAACACAACCGAAAGTGCAATAGCATTCACTCCGTCAGTTCATATAGAGCAATGTCGCAGCAAAAAGAAATCGACTCCAAGCTAGCACAATTATCTCTTCCTCTAAACGGTCTTCTTGGCAATCAGAGTAACTATATCGGATCAGGGTAGCTAAGTCAATTCACCTGTTTGTTTGACGTCCCCTTGAGAAAAAAAAAAGTTTCAGTCTTCACCCTCAATGGGGATGCTGTATCTGTTGGTCCTAGCAGCTGCAAGACCTTCGAAAAGGAAACCATGGCTTTTGCTTGGCATAGATAGTCACCGCGAAACCAGGTGTTTGATGGTAGAAGGACGACATATATGGCCCAAGGACAGGCTGGACCACGCCGATTCGGCTAGCAATTTGTTCACCGCCTGAGTCGGGTTGTAAAGGTCCCACCAGAGATGAGTCCGCCTGTCCTTGCAGGCCATATCCATAGCGAGGCATCCAACTCTGGCTCCGTTCATGCCGAAGCCACAGCAAGCATCCTTGATATTCTCAAATCCTGTTCAGCAAAGATCACAACAATATTCATGGAGGGATTCTGATAGTCAAGAAACTAAAGGGTAGATTAAGGGGTAAAGAAAACCGTGTTTCTTCGGGTTATTGACAATCTCCATGATCCCCTCATAGACATTACAGAAGATTATGTTCATCCCAGGCAAATCCGAGTTGAGGCTCACTATCCTCTCCTCCAGCAACCTGTTGTACTGTGTAACCAACTCATTGATCTCTTCAATGCAGACCGTCTGATTATCTTTTCCATTGCCGAGCATGCCCCATGTTTCGTTCCATTCCCACACTGTCCTTGGGGCGCATCCTATAGGCAGGATTCCAACGATGATGATTCTTCGGGCTCCCGCAACATGAAGGGTCCTCATTGCTGCTGCCATTTGGTCAACTAGGATCCGTGCGAACTCTGGGCCTGTGAACTTGTGCATTATGCCCGGGTTGTGTAGGAAAAGCTCAATGTAGTCGTCCTTCCCAAATGAGAGGTAGATGAGGGATGATTCAATGTAGGAAAGGGCGGAATTTGGAGGTAGGTGGAGTTGCAGAAGCTGGAAGGTCTCGAGGACCTGGCGGATCTGCTGGTTGAGAGACTGAAACTCGTGGTCAGCGGAGCTCATGATCATGGCCTCTGCTGACCCGAAGTTGAGGCCCTGGAAGAGACCGTCGATAGAGCCATTCTGGCCATAGAATGTCGGTGTGGATGGGAATCCCATCTTTTCAGCTGAAATGACAGAGCACAGAGAGTAAGTACATCAGATCAATCACTTGGGCCTTCATCTTCCTACAATAACTGGTTCACCACTGACTAATGCCAGAAAATGTGAAAATTGGATCTGCTTCAGGATTACAAAGAAACCCCAAGGAAGTCAATTATGAAAATGCAACTTGATAATCATTGGATACAGTAGCTGGATTTGCAATCATAGAAAGAAAGATGCAGCACTCGCCTGAGCTTACAGAGTAATTTAAGTCAGATTATCAAGAATGTCGAACAGACTCAAGCAGGCCATCATCCTCTCCCAGTTAACAATCCAATTGGGAGAACGATAATCCAATGAATATATGTGGTTCCTCTACGATCTTTAGATTAAACTAAACAGAAAATCAAACTCGAGGCACTGATCTTGTTAGTAAGTCCATGAATTCAACAAGTTTTTCAGTCATAGGCTAGCGAAAGTATACTTTTCGAACCAAATGGGAGAGAGAGAGAGAGAGAGAGCGGAAATTGTACCTAGGAAATGAGGAACGAGGCTCCGATCGGACCCCTCGCATGGAATCAGTGACAGATTGTGATGGAGAAAAGGGTAAAAGAGCGTATTATCTCCACAGTCCACTGAGGAATCCCCGAGGACGTAAAATGCGGAGACGCTCCATCCTTTCTTCTCTGTACTACTCGGTAACAGAACCCCGTGCTCCCCACTCACACCATCCATCACCATAGACAGAGAAACTACGATGATAGCCAACTTCAGACCTCGTACTGCTTTGCCGCATCCTCCATCATCTATCTTGTTCCGCGGATTCTTCTTCACCTGGTTATGATTCAGGCTGGGTGTCATCTTCTTGGTTCTTGGATACAATCTTAGTTCAAGAAAGAGAAATGGCTATGACGGGTGGAGCAAGGATATGAATCTAAGATAGTTTGCAGGCTCAAACTTGCCAGCGAAAGAGAAATGGCTGGTCGAGCAGTTGCTGAGCGCGGGAAATGGTAAGCGCCACTATCGTCTTTATTTTTCAGCCCAAAGCTCAAATTGAAACCTAAAATGTGATCTTTTTTAGTATTTTTACACTAAAACATCCATATTGTTTTAACTGTGATCTTACTTGTCATCTCTAAGGCTAAATTAACTAATTCTTTGCATGTTCACTCAGTATGTGAATCTTCCAAATCTCCTACTCTTGTGGAGAAAAGAGTGACTGAAGAGCTTCTAACCGCCATACCTAGTTTCGATGATCAATCAGGGAGCAAACTTAGAGATGACTTTCAAGCTTGGATCTCAGTTGTGAGACTGGTGGTCGTCCATTGCTGGCAACCAAGTATCCCCTAGACCTGTATGTTACCGCCATGGCCAGCCTGCTATATAAGTCCTTCCTAGAAAGTTGGGCTAAGGTTTGAACGAGTAAGAAAGAAGGATTAAGACTCTATGGTTTACGAAATATAAGTTTAAGACCCGATATTTTATCTAAAGAAGGGTTGAAACCCAATACAAAAATAATAGAGCTTAATAGTCTTGCATGTTTGTACAATGAGTTGACCTTTGATTTATGTGTGATTGTCTATGCATGCATATGTGTTTGGCCAAGAACAAGCCATCACTTGATTGTGTTTAAGTAAGATAAGTATGGTATGTCTAAATTAAGAGGTCGGTTACCAAGCTCTACTTGAAACATTGAGTAAATAAAGAGTAGTTATTTTATTTCTAATATGTTAGGATCGGTTAATGGTAGTTATAACTTTTTGACCTTTAAATGAGTTATCGATAAAATACTTTTAAATCATGTTACTTGAATAAATTTGTGGAAATGATGGAATAAGTTTTGAAAACATGAGGTTTTAATAAAGTACCCAAGTGAAAAACATTTAACGACACTTAGATATATAGACCGGAAAGCAAACTTCGCGGTGATATCTTTTAAAAACTTAAATATTTGTGAAATCATTTTTTATTAAGTGATTTTAAAATATATAAAATTATTAAATATTTTGAGTAAAGATTAGAAATGATAATATAAATATTCTATTTTAATACTCTCACTTATCCTCCCTCAGTTGGTAGCTCACCAGCTGCAATAATATTTATAGAAAACATGAATAAAAAGGAAAATATAAATATAGTATAGTATTCAGTGAGCAAGATATCGATATATAAATCATTTATTATAACGCAAGAAATTTTATCCATTTATTTATTTTCCCATATTTTTGGGTTATTTATAAATGTTTATAATTTTTTTATTAAAATTTTAAATTAAGATGGAACTTAATATATTTTATATTATCAACTTTAAATCATGTCGTTCCTAGGATAGATTTAAACTGATAAATGAAAATAGCTTGTATTAAAATCCTAATTGATCTAATTTGTAATATAAAAAATTTATAATTTAATAACCGCATCAGGTTGAACTGAAAATAAAACTATAAACTAAGAATAAAATTTTTAACTCGGAATGAGATATAAAATTGAAAATAAAGTTTCAAACTATAGATAAAAGGGTGAAACCCTAAGCTGGGATTTGGAGAGTTAAAATTAGATTATAAACTAGTGATAGAAATGAATAATGCTACTAGAATATTCTTAAAAAAACTCAAAAAACCATAAATTGAGTGATGGACAAGCATCAAGTGAAAATTAATCTAAAAAGGGATTCGACCGAATTTCGTGAAAATGCTTCCAATTTTTAATGGGACCTAAACAACTTATAAAAGGAGGATCTTGAGACTAATCAAGGAAGGATGATAAGGAAGATTTTCAGAAAATTTAATTGAGCTAGGAACTGGTCAGAACAGAGGTGAACCGACCATGGGATGGCCAAAACCAATCGAATCAACTCAGAGCGATAAACCCCTCCCCTCTGAATTTTTTAGGGTGTTAGACAAATTAGAATGAGAAAATTCTTGTGTCCATTCAATGAGAAATTGAATATATAATTTTTAAATATTTTCCCAAGAACCAGTCGAAAAAAGGGGTGAACTGGGCCAAAATCGTTGAATCAGCTGAAAAATTAATTAAAAATTGATTCACTACAGTGTAGACTAGTCGACGTATGACACCGATCGCATTTACGTGTGACCACACATGCGTGTGTTGTGTTCCTCGCCCAAGTCTCGACCTAAATCCATCTAGAAAACTCGATGGACCTCAACAGACAGTCTGAATCAAACATTTAGGAAATCAATCCATGCAGAGAGCCATAAACTATGGAATAACATAAAGATCTATGGATAGGTAATCACGGTAGTCTAGAACATGCCTATATAAGGCATGCATGTTCCCATTGTCAGAATTCATTCTAAAACTCGACTACTCCTAACTTCGGCAACCTGACTACCAGTGAGCATAGCTCCTCCGTTCGACCACTGCCAGTGACGATCTTGGTACCCCTAGGAAGATAAGGAAGTGAGCTTTCCATTGTCACATCTTTCGGCCCTTAACATTGCTTCTACAGTCGCCACTAAGATCGCACATTGCATGAACTCTAGAGATAGAAAATAGAGCACTTGTTTCAAAGACTAATTTGGATGGCCACGATGACCATCTCGAGCTGAGAAAAATTCAGCAAGTCCCTCACACTCCAAGCTTTCAATAGCCACCGACATTACCCGATTTGAGTAAGTTTTTGAGAGAGAATTAAATATTTTAAATTCAGAATCATGGGTTTAATGGTCGAGCTGACTAAAATGGACCATGCAGGAGCTACAAACCACCAATCAAGTTGATTCAAATGGCCATGAACGCCTGAGGAAGTCAGCTTCCCAACCGCATTGGCATCGACGATCGATGTGTTGTCTCTTGTCAGTTCCTGGTTTTGACCCAACTATTACTCGTTTGCATTCATGTTTCGATCAAGCCCGATCAGAACAATTCTTGCCAACTCCAGCCAAACTAAGTTTATAAGGGCTTAGAGGGAGGCCATAGAGATTTGACACTTAATTCAGAAATTTTTATAGATATTTTGGCATGGGTCAAAGGTTAAGGACTAAAATATAAATATTTGAAAGTTAGGGGACTCAAATGTAAATGAGATTCATGTGGGGTCTTCCTAAGGGGATAAAGAAATTTTTGAAGTTGATTGGAAAGTTGGGTGAAGTTTAGAGACTAGGTTTGCCTATTTTGGAATGTCTAGGGACCTATTTATAATAAAATCAAAATTAAGGACTAAATTGAAAATAAGAAGATTTGGGTAGCCAAAAGGTAACTTTTTGGTGCCCCAAGAACCTAAATAGAATTAAAGAAAGTTTAGGGACCTGCATGTGTAAAATGAAGGGAAATAAAGTCCCGAAAGATAAGTTGTAAAGAAGAGGGTCAAAATGGTAATTTTGCCATAATTTAGGGGTCATTCGACAATTAATGAGAAATAGGGCTTGGACTTGCTCCAATGCTTATTTGGGACGAGAATGGACTCAAGGAAACTTGGGGGACCCAATTGAAAGACTTGAAAAGGTCTAATGTCCGAAAATAAGAAGTTTTAAAGTGTAGGGGCAAAATGGTAATTAGTACGAACATTATCTATAAGTTAAAGCTAAGAAGGGATAAAAGTGGAACTGATCCCATATTGCTATACATTGTAGAGAATGCAAAGGATCGCTTGAGGGGAAGCGAAGAATGGGATTTACAAAATCTCTCACGGAATGAATGTGCTCTATGACATGAGGTGAGTGGGAACATTGACGGCGTGCCCGATTGTACCGACTAGAGCACATACATGACGTATGTATTGTTGTGTGAAAATAATAATAGTCTAATTTAAAAACTCATATAAAAGTGCAAATAAATGAATGTATACTCACTAAAGCAAAGAAGATTTTAAGGGATAAAATAGTTATAAAACCGATACATATTGAGTAGTTAAGGTCCATTGAGACTAGAAGTTGTTGGGACGTAGGCCACTTACTTGATTGAGGAGACGGTCGAGTGATGGACCAAACTCATATGAATTGTTTTGCTATGTTATGTGCTGGTTGAAATGTCAGGGCACGAATTACCTAGTGAGAATTGGGTATAGGGCTATAAGCCAAACTCACATCATGTGAGGAGATGGTCGACTGATGGACTGAGCTCCCGAGAATGTTTATGTAAAACTCGTCCTCTGGTACCAAGGAGAACCAAGAAAAGAACGACAAATTTTCATGTGAAAAACCGAGCCAATTAATGAACAAAAAATAGTAAAGAATGGTTAACATGGGAGATTGGAAAATCCCAAGTGACCAAAAATTCATAAAAAATCATGGGGAAGGACCATGAAGTGAGTTGGATGAGAGAACCGGACCGATTCAGGGTGAACCGGACCTAAACCAAATTGAACCATAGTGAACCGGTTCAATGATTCATTTTTCTAGTTGGCTTAAAAATGTCAATTTGGGAAATTGAGGCCACCATTAGATAGAAAATAAATTTAGATATTTTTAAATTTCCAAAAATCGGTCGAATCGGGCCTGAACTGGTTGATTTTCAAGTTCAGGTCACCGAACCCAGTTGGACCGAACCTATAAACCCACCCCTTTAAAACAAAGAAATCGGGGAAAGAACCGGTCAACCTGAGTGAGAAAAATTGAACCGGTTCACAAACCTAATCATCAAAGAATAGGAAATTTGAGGAATTTACAACTTTTGACAGATCCAAAGGGTTCATAAAACTTTGGAAAAGGATCATAGGACAATTTGGGAGAGAAAATCAGACTGGTTCAGGAGAACCGAATCTGAGCCAAATTGAATCGATTTATGAACCTAGTCGATTTATGAACCGGGACTGATAGAGAAATGGCAAACCGGACAATTTATGGATCCCAAGTGACCTAAAGAGTCACAAAAGTCATGAAAAATGATTTTAGGATGAATTGGAGATGAAAACCAAACCGGTTCAGGTGAACCGGATCTGAACTGGATTGAATCGGTTTGGATTGGTTTGAACCACTATTGAACCGGATGCTAAATTCAATTTTCTAGGTGGCTTAGAAAATTCAAATTTGAGATTTGAGGCCACCATTGGATAGAGAATGAATTTAGAAAATTTTAATTTTGAAAAAATCGGTCAAATCAGGCCTGAACCAGTCGGTTTAAGCTTTGAACCCGGTTCAAAATAGTGTTGTCTTCTTCCTTTAGATGATAGCACTGTTCACTAGTCGAAAAATCGCACAGCGCCGATGAAGATGAAAAGTCTCTGACCAGGGAGTTTTAGGCAATGAATGACTGCCATTAAGGCACCAATCAAATGACCAATAAGTCCCCGAGCTTCCTATATAAAGAGCCCCTCCTCATTCATCCTCTTCACACCTGAAAACTCCATTCTCTCTCAATTGCTCCATTTTCCAGTGAAGCTCGAACCAGAGCTCTGACTTGGGCATTTTTCTGAGCCAAATAAGGTGAGGTCGGGTTCTTTGGATTCAGGGAGAAGTCATGTGAATCCTGCACTTTTGAGTTAAGGAAAACCGGGAAAAGAACCGGTCAAACTAAGTAAGAAAACTGAGCCGGTTTACAAACCTAATCATTTGGGAAGAAGCAATTTGGAAATTTACAACTTTTGGGTGATCCGAAAGGTTCATAAAACCTTAGAAAAGAAACTTAAGACAAATTAGAAGAGAAAAACCAAATTGGTTCAGTTGAATAGGATCCCATCAAAACTTTGAAGTTAAGCGTGCTTGCCCGAGAGTAGTGCGAGGATGGGTGACCTCCACCTAAACACTTCTCTCTCTCTACTGCTCCATTTCCGATGAAGCTCGAACCAGAGCTTCGACTTGAGCATTTTTCTTAACCTCACAAGGAGAGGTTTGGCTCTTTAGAATCGGCGAGAAGTTAGCTATCTGATAGCAAACTCCAGTCAATCCGAGAATCGCCGGAAAAGCGCTGGCATGATGGAACAATGAAGCAGCTTCGACAGACCGAAGCTGCCCTATTTCGGCCAAGCTGAAAACGGCCAATTCGAGCCCTCCTCAGACCAAACCAAGCCATCCCAACACTTCCTTGGCCCTCCCACGGCCAAATTAGAATGGAAAGGTAAGGCAATTCGGCTTCCCTCTGTAATTTCCGACCGGCGTTAGAGAGAGAATCAGTAGAATTTCGATGATGAAATTCTAACTCAATTTGGCATCAATTGATGCAATTCTTGATTCTAGGATGAACCTCAGGATGAGGATTATCTATCCAGATTGAAAGCTCGGACTGTCGTGCCCCCACGATGAGTAATTGAAGCTTTCTCTCTCTATAGTCTATTTTTCGGCGAAGCTCTATTTGAGCTCATTCTAGTGTTAAAACTTGCGATTCAAATTGCTAGAGAATCATATGAACATCTGGAAAGTCAATTTCAACAATGGGAAGTGTTTGATCGGTCAATTTGATTAAATCAAATTCGGCTGTGTTAAGAAGTTGGAATTGGGGAAAAATTAGGGATTTTCGAAAATTCGAAGGACCGAAATGCAATTTCCTAAAATTGAGGGTCAATTAGGCATGATAAAAATGTTAGAGGGCCAATTGAGGAATTTCAGAATTTTTTGGGTAAAATTTACCATTTTTGTAAAGGAATGGCAAAATGGTAATTTTGGAAAAATTAGGGGACCAAATTGGAAATTTGGGAAATTAAACCTCTTTTTGTGAAATGGAATAAATTGAGGTCCTATGATAAATTTTAATAGTTTCGAGATTCAATTTGAGAAAAAATCGGCATTAGTGACTTAAAGTTAAAGAGAAGTAACTTTAGGGAATTACCTTTGAACTCACAGGCAAGACATACTAGTGATGATAAACTATATGGAAGGAGTAAACAATGTAAAGGAAAGGAACTTTCTTAAGCCCGTAATTTAAAGTGGTCTAAGTGAAAGAACGACCAAAGTGTTAACATGTTCAAGTTAACATTAATGGAAGTTTATCCCAGAGTGAAAAATGCTGATTTAGTTTTGGGGACAAAACTCCTAAAAGGAAGGGAGAGATGTAAACCCCACCCTTTGGAGTTAAGGAAAATCGGGAAAAGAACCGGTCAAACCGAGTGAGAAACACCGAATAGGTTCACAAATCGATCATTAGAGAATGAGCAATTTGGGAAATTTACAACTCCCGGGTGACCTAAAGAGTTCATAAAATCTTGGAAAAGGACCTTACGACAATTTGGGAGAGAAAACCAGACTAGTTCAGGAGAACCGAATCCGAGCCGAATTGAACTAGTTTATGAACCGAGTCAATTCATGAACTGGAATTGATAGAGAAAGGGAAAACAGGGACATTTATGGATCCCGAGTGACCTAAAGAGTCACAAAAGTCATGACTTTAGGATGAATTGGAGATGAAAACCAAACCAATTCAGGTGAACTGGATCTGAACCGTTTGAACCACTATTGAACCGGGTGATAAATTCATTTTTCTAGGTGGCTTAGAAAATTGAAAATGGAGAATTGAGACCACCATTTGATAGATAATGAATTTAGAAATTTTTAATTTTGAAAAACTAGGTCGAATCGGGCCTGAACCGACCGATTTAAGCTTTGAACCTCATTCGGACCAATCCTGTCATGCCCCGACCCGGTTTGGTCGGATCCTCGTGATCAACCCTCCACCCTCTCAGTTTACTAAGGGTTACCCCTTGTTTACAAACCGTGAAGAGTAAGACGTCCTTTAAACCTACATCTTTCCTAAAATAACATAAATCAAAACTGTATAAAATTTTAAACTGATCATACTTACCTCACAGGCATATTAGCTAGTGATCTTTTGGGGTAGGCTTTCTGAGGTTACCTGAAAGGGAAATAAGGGAGGGGTGAGTACAATGACACAGTGAATGGGTTTTCAAATTTAACTTTTAGGAAAAATGTTTGATTCAGAGTGTACCAGACTCCTTATTCAATTTTTAAAACCTTTCATTTCAAATTTCAGTTTTTATCACCATTTCATATTCACCATGGTGTGTCATCACCCAACACACATCCTTTATCATGAAGGTAAAACACACAATCGCAAGCCAGCCCGTCCACTGAACCCAATTGTGGCGTCGGAGCGACTTTACCGGCCACCTAGATAGAAGCATGTCCACTTCTACCCTAAGAATGAGTGGATGTTCATGACATCCAACCCTCAATCCCGTAACAAATCTCCGTGTCTGTATGAGAACAGAGACCTCATCATGACCCCACCCTGGTCTCATATGCTTGAAGCTATGTTGTGCTTCACAAGACTTCTGGTACGATTAACTGCCCATATATCCACCAGGTCGTCTAGAGCCTTGGGATGCATCACTACCCCTCTCAGGCGTCTTGAAGGTCCCATAAACATAGTGCATGCACAATCAACATTTTTCACATGATGCCATATAATATGTGGTGCCACTGGTCCAACGGCCCCGACCCTCAACTTGACCTGCAGCTGTTTGTCTTGACTAGTTTGGATACTTGTCAAGTTGTACTACCGCTAGTTGACTGAGTATGTCGGTCATGTCTTGGTACAATGGTCAAACAATTCATTTACTTAAGTTTTCATGGCATATAAATCATGTTTATTTACGATCTCTTGCTTGTGGCAACCGGCCTACGGCCCATTGTTTGAGATTTTCAAAATTTTTCGCAACAAAATATTTTTCAATTGTCCATCATACCAACCGAGTATAAGGACATCTCTGCTCATAACCGATGAATGGGTTTTCCACTTCCTTCGAGTAAGTTTTATTATACCAACCGGGTATGATCTACTTACACTATTAAGTAGTTTTTCCGTAAAATTTTCACATCACTCCTCTCAAGTGTGATGTTTAAAATACCACTTAGCAGTGGGTTTTCATTTCCAATGTACTTATCATCCCAACCAAGTATAATATAAAAACCCCACTCACTCGATCGTATAGTGAAATTCCTCTTAGTCGGCTTGTTGTCCTTACTCGAACTCGTCTTAGCTAGTGTTCTTCATACTTCGTGTTCCTACACAATATGAATGTTCTTATTCATTATTCTTTTGGCCAAGTGGTCCTCATTCATCCCAATTTAATGAGAAAACCAAACTTTTCCTTTATTTGTAATTAGGTCCCTAAAGTTAAATTTCTTTAAGTCCCTAATGCCGATTTTTCCTCAAATTGAGTCCTGAAACTTTTAAAATTTATCTTAGGACATCAATTTATTCAAATTCACAAAAAAGGATTTAATTTCCCAAATTTTCAATTTGGTCCCCCAAATTTTCCAAAATTACCATTTTGCCCCTACTTTACAAAAATGGCAAGTTTTGCCCAAAAAATTCAAAAAATTGCCCAATTGGTCCTTCAACATCTTTATCATACCCAATTGGTCCTCAATTTTATGAAATTGCACTTTAGTCCTTGTAATTTTTGAAATTCCCAAATTTCACCCAATTTTTACCCCAATTTCAACCTTCTAACTATGCCGAATTTGATTTCATCAAATTGACCAATTAAATGAGTTTAATTGTTGAAATTAAAGTTAAATTGGAGTTCCTACACCTTTATACAATTCAATTACACTTTAAATCGCATGATTTGGTGTCGGAATGAGCTCAAATGGAGTTTCGCCGAAAAATTGGACTTAGAGGGAGAATGCTTCGAAAGCTTAAAGTCGGGGGCGCGGCGGTCCGAACTCTCGATCTGGGCAAATAGCTCGTGTCCTACGGTTCCTCCTAGGATTAAGAATTGCATCAATTGATTCCGAATTGAGTGAGAATTTCATCATCGAATTCTATCGATTCTTTCTCTAGCACTAGTCGAAATTTATAGAGTAGAGCCGAATTGACTTACCTTTCAGCTCTAATTCAGCTGTAGGAGGGTTGTAGAGGTGTTGGAAGGGCTTGGTTTGGCCTGAGAAGGGCTCGAATTTGCCGACTTCAGTTCGGCTGAAATAGGGCAGCTTCGGTCCACTGAAGCTGCTTCACTATTCAATCACGCTGACGCTTCTCCCACGACCCTCGTAGCAAAGGAGACTACATGCGTGTAGCTGACTTCTCCCCAGTTCTAAAGAACCTGACCTCACCTTATTTGACTCAGAAAAATGCCCAAGTCAGAGCCCTAGTTCAAGCTTTATCGGAAATTGGAGTAGTTGAGAGAAAATGGAGTTTTTAAGTGTGGAGAATATGAATGAGGAGGGGCTCTTTATATAGAAAGCTTGGGGACTTCTTGATCGTCCGATTGACACCTTAATAGCGGTCATTCATTGCTGAAACTCCATGGTCAGAGACTTTTCAGCTTCACCGGTGCTGCGCGATTTTCCGGTAAGTAAACAATGTTGTCATCTGAAGGAAGAAGTCGACACTATTTCGAACCGGACCGGACCGGTCCGAACCAGGTTCAAAGCTTAAACCGATCGGTTCACCCCCAATTCGACCGAATTTTTCAAATCTAAAAATTTCTAAATTCATTTTCTATCCAATGGTGGCATCAAATCTCAATTTTGAATTTTTTAAGCCACCTAAAAAAATGACTTTAGCATCCAGTTCACCTGAACCGGTTTGGTTTTCATCTCCAATTCAACCTTAAGTCCTTTTCTATGACTTTTGGGACTCTTTGGGTCACTCGGGATCCATAAATTTCCTGGTTTTCCCTTTCTCTATTGGTTTCGATTTGTAGACTGACTCGGTTTTCAAATTGAAAAAGACCGATTCTTTCTCCAGTTTTCTTATTATCAAAGGAAGGGGTTTTACAAGTCCGTTCTGGTTAAGAACAGTGTCGTCTTCTTCCTTCAGTTAACAGCACTGTTCACTTGCCAAAAAACCGAGCAATGCCGGTGAAGATGAAAAGTCTCCGGCTAGGAAGTTTCAGGCAATAAATGACTGCCATTAAGATGTCAATTGTATGGACAAGAAGTCCTTGAGATTCTTATATAAAGAGCCCCTTCTCATTCATCCTCCTCACACATAAAAACTCCACTCTCTCTCAACTGCTCCATTTTCCGGTGAAGCTCGAACTAGAGCTTCGACTTGAGCATTTTTCTCAGCCAAAGAAGGTGTGGTCGGGTTCTTTGGATTCGGGGAGAAGTCAGCTATACGCCTCTATTCTCCATTTGGTCCGAGGGTCACCGGAGAAACGCTAGCGTGATAGAACAATGAAGCAACTCTGATGGACCGAAGCTGCCTTTTTTCGGCCGAGCTAAAATCGGCCAATTCAAGCCCTTCTCATGCCGAACCAAGCTCTCCCAACACCTCTTCATCCCTCCTATGGCCGAATTAGAGCGGAAGGGTAAGCCAATTTGGCTCCCCTCTGTAAATTTCAATCGGTGCTAGAGAGAACCGACAGATTTTCGATGACTAAATTCTCACTCAATTTGACATCAATTGATACAATTCTTGATCCTAGGAGTAACCTTAGGATGAGAGATCTACCCAGATTGAAAGCTCGGACTGTCGCACCCTCGACAATAAGCTTTCGAAGCTTTCTCTCTCTACATTTAGTTTTTCAGCAAAGCTCCATTTGAGCTCATTCTAGCATCAATTCGTGCGATTTAAAGTGCAGTTGAATCGTATGAAGGTGTAGGAACTCCAATCTAACTTCAATTTCAACAATTAAACTCATTTGATTGGTCAATTTGATTAAATCAAATTTGGCTGAGTTAGAAGGTTGAAATTGGGGAAAATTGGGAATTTCGAAAATTCGAGGGACTAAAGTACAATTTCATAAAATTGAGGGCCAATTGGGCATGATAAATATGTTTGAGGACCAATTGGGCAATTTTTGGAATTTTTTTGTTCAAACTTACCATTTTTGTAAAGTAGGGAAAAATGGTAATTTTAGAAAATTTGGGGACCAAATTGGAAATTTGGGAAACTTGAACCCCTTTTTGTGATTTTGAATAAATTGAGGTCATAAAGTGAATTCGATGGTTTCGAGACTCAATTTGGGGGAAAACCGGCATTAGGGACCTAACGTTAAAGAAAAATAACTTTAGTGACCTAATTGCAAATAAATGAAAAGTTTGGTTATTTCATTCATTTGTGATAAATGAAGGCTATTAGGCCAAATGATAATGAGCTAGGAATGTTCATATCGTGTAGGAACACAAAGTACCGGGAACGCCAACTAAGATAAGTTCACGTGAAGGCAACAAATCGACTAAAAGGAAATTCACTGCACTATTGGGTGAGAGGAATTTTATATCATACTCGGTTGGGATGATAAGCACCTCGAAATTTAAAACCCGCTAATAAGTGGTATTTTAACCATCACATCTGAGAGGAGTGATGTGAAAATTACGCAGAAAAACTACTTACCGGTTGTAAGTAGATCATACCCAGTTGGTATGATGAAACTTCCTTGAAGGAAGTAGAAAACCCGCTTATCGGTTATAAGTGGAGATATCCTCATACCCGGTTGGT
Source organism: Trapa bicornis (assembly GCA_030064425.1). NCBI lineage: Eukaryota > Viridiplantae > Streptophyta > Magnoliopsida > Myrtales > Lythraceae > Trapa > Trapa bicornis. The sequence goes on from CM057752.1 coordinate 19,001,172, forward strand.
GTGATGGACAGCTAAAAGTTCATTTTGTTGGAAGTGCTCTCCCCTAATTGTGTGCCCCTGCTTAAACATTTTGGGAGACCTTCTTGAAGGGAGCTCAAATAGCTCATATAGGTCGGAGGCCTCGGTTTTGGAACTTGAGGGCTGATATGCCCGATTTTGAAAATCTCGAACAGTGGGCCCTAGGCCAGTTGGCATGAGCAGGAGCTCGTAAACAAACATGATTTAAGACATGAAAACTAAATGAATGAATTGTTCAGCCATGGTGCTGAGACAAGACCGACATGCTCGATGGACTGGCAGCAGTGCGACATGATAGGTCAACAAACCAATCGAAACAAACAGCTGCAGGTCGAGTTGAGGGTCGGGGCCGTCAGACTAGTGGCACCATAGATTAAATGGCTTATGTGGAAAACTATTGATTTTTGCATGCACTTAGTTTATGAGACCTTGAAGATGCCCAAGAGGGGTAGCGATGTGTCCTAGGGCTCTGGACGACAGGATGAAGATAAGGGCAATTAGTCGTACCAACAGTCTTGAGAAGCTTGACGTAACTTCATGCACATGAGACTAGGTGGGGATGGGATGAGGTCTTTGTCCTCATACGAATACGGAGTTTTGTTTACGAGCTTGAAGGTCAGATTTTGCATACATCCACTCATTTTCAGGGTAGAAGTGGACATGCTTCTATTTAGGTGGTCGGTAAAGTCGCTCTGATGCCACAAGTAGGTACAGTGGATATGATGGCCTACGAATGTGTGTTCCCTTCATGACGAAGGGCATGTGTTGGGTGAATAAAATACCATTGAGATGAGAAATGGCTATAAAACCGAGATTTGAGGATGAGATATTTTAAAGGAAAATAAGGATTTTGGCACACTCCAATTCAAACTTTTGTTTTCGAAAATCAAGTATTTAACCCCATTCACTAAGTTGTCAAACTTACCCCCTCCCTTATACCCCTTTCAGGCAACTAAGGAAAAACCTACCCAAGGACTTCTAGATAACTACACCTGCAAAACAGGTATGGAAAGTCAAATTTCATGCAGTTTTTATTAATGTTATTCCAGGAAAGGTATATGTTTAAGGGACATCTTACTCCTCACGGTTTAAAAGAAGGAGAAACCCTTAATAAACCGGGGGAATGGCGGGTCGATCACGGGGATTTGATCGAACCGGGTCGAGGCTTGACGGAGGTTGTTGACCATGTGAAATGTGTGAAATAATGAAGAATAATTTAAAGGACAGAAAAAAGTGAACTCAAGTAAATATTATATTACTTTCCCTCACTGAGTATTTGTACTTAGCCTCTCCCCCCACCCCTTTTTCAGGATAGCACCAGACAAAAAGTTTTCGAACATGCTTGGACCCTAAAGGTATGCTTCCTACCCCCAACTTAAAGTAAGGGTTTGAATGTAAACACGCCTTTACATTCCCTATCTCATTTGCGTAGGAATACCCGCATGATGCAGGAAAGGGTGGCGGGTTGATTACAGACTCCAATCAAATCGGGTCGGGTGTGACATTATTATTATGAGGAAACAGGGTTTACATGTATCCATGTCATTTTTCATCTCTTATATGGAGTTTCAAAATCATGCATCGTATGTATTTCCGAGCAAAACTCAAAAATTGTAAAATACTTTCGGTCGGTCCAATCAAATTCAATGTCATTACTCTCACTCACTGTGTTTACTGGAACTTGTTCATTCCGGTAGGTTTTCTTTGTATACTACCTTGGGGTTCCGGCTTTAGTGATCTCGTATTTGTTCTACAAATGTCAAAGTATGATATAGAGATTAGTTCAAGTATCTCAATTTCCCTTACAACAGTTAAATCGTATCTTCCCAAAAAAATTAATATTTTTGCATTCACTCAACTTACTTGTCGAAGAATAATTATTTAACTAAACTTGTTCTAACGTTAGTTAATATTTACTTAAGGTCATAACCCCTCAAGTTTTATTTTACACTATTTACAAAATTGTAATTAAATTAAGCAAAATTATCATTTTAATAATACTATTTAAAACTTATTTTTTCAGGGTCTTAAATTCTTAAAATATTTCATTCAGGACCTTAGATTATCAAAATATTTAATTTTAGAACTCTATCTACAAAACTCAAAATATAATTTAAAACCTTCAATATTCACATATGTAGATAAAGATTCAAAAATAATGATAAAATAAAATTGATTAAAAATTATTTAAATTTTCATATTCTGAGTTTGTAATTTCTAGTTTGATGATTTATATTTCCACAATAATACATGTTTAAATTGTCTAATTAGGATCATCAGATTCTCGATATTATTCCAACACATTTACCATATTATTTTTCTATGTATAGTAATTGAGGTTAGTATTATATACATTGTAGGGTGAGATGTAAGAAGTGAGTTGAAAAATTGAATTAGGGATAAAAGTAGAGTAAATTGTAGTGATACTCATTTTGACTAGAAATGTAACTAGAATTTTGTATGCACTTTAAATTGGAACAACTCTCTATAAAAAAATAATTTATGCCGATAAGAATATTTTGGGTGTAAAAAAATGATAAAAACTCAAAAGAAATTTGATTAAAGTTGTTAAGTACTATAGAGTGAAATTTGCAAAAGAATGTGTGCATTATATATAAGCTTATAAATCTAAATTAGTAATGCAATGGATATGAATTAATTACATGAATATAAGAATTTTTGGGTTTGTATATAAAAATGGAGTGACTTGGTAACCATTTTGTTATTATTATGAATATATGTGGTAATTAAGGTGTGCTTGCTAGGGTCTCATTGGCTCTATAGGTCATTCGGGTGTTGGTCCATGAAGCGGACCTAGATGTTGTGCCTTACTACTCGAAATTGGATACCATGGTCGGTTCAGGTCAAATTTCTAGATCCGGTGATCATGTACACAAGAGTTCAGATGCAATTGGGTAGACTCGATCAATAACATATTTTTTTTTGCACTAAATTGATTAAAAATGTTTTTTGTTTGAATGCAAAAACAGATTTTAATTTGATATTTATAGTTAATTATATTATATATAAAATTAAAAAAATAATTACACTAAATTATTTTATTTTCTAAAATAATTTGTATATAAAATTTTAAAATTTTAATTATAGTAAATTATTTCTATAAATAATATATATTTATAAAAATATTTACTCTATCATAAACTGAAATGAAATATTGTACATAACTATATTAAATAATTTAATTTTTATAAATTAATTTTAGTAAAAATAAAATGACTAGTATAAATAAAATTAAAAAATAATTATATTAAATTATTTTGTATACATAAATATTGGTTATTGGTGTACATAAAAAATAATTTGTATATAAAATTAAAAATTTTAATTATACGAAGTATATATTGTATGATATACTATAATATGGTATATAATTATTATAAGTTATTTAATTTATATAAATTAATTTTATTGCACTAAAATGATTACTAAACATAGAATTAAAAAATAATTATAGTAAATTGTTTAACGTAAATAAATTAATATTGTTGTATATAATATAAGTTTTACATAAAATATTTTTTTACTTATATAAATATTTACTGTATTTGTACATTATACATAATTATATTAAATTATTTAATGACACTTGTGCATAAAATTAAAAAAATTAATTCTATTATATTATTTTATTTACATAAATTTTATATGAATTTCATAATTTTTAATTATATAAAATATTTATTTTATGTTATTAAATTGTACATAATATAACTATTTTACTATAAATAATTATATTAAATTAAAAAGTTTAATTATAGTAAATTATTTATTATACATGAATATAAAATAATTTTTACATAAAATTAGAATTATTTAATTATAAAAAAATATATTATATAATTAATTAGTTGTTACATTATAATATGGTATATAATTATTTTAAATTATTTAATTTACACAAATTGATTTAATACACTACAATAACTATTTTATATAAAATTAAAAAATTATTTATAATAAATTATTTATACATATATTAATATTGTTTTGCATAAATACATAAAATTATAATTAGTTAATTGTTATATTATAATATGGTATATAATTATTTTAAATTATGTAATTTATATAAATTGATTTGATACAATAAAATGACTCTTTTATATAAAATTAAAAAAATTATTTATAGATATATTAATATTGTTTTACATAAATACATAAAATTATAATTAGTTAATTGTTACATTATAATATGGTATATAATTATTTTAAATTACTTAATTTACATAAATTGATTTAATACACTAAAATGACTCTTTTATATAAAATTAAATAAATTATTTATACATATATTAATATTGTTTTACATAAATACATAAAATTATAATTTTCTACTTAATAAATTGTACATATATATATATATTAAATTATTTAATTTGCATAAATTAATTTTATTGTAAATAAAATTATTATTTTAGATAAAATTAAAAAAAATAATTATAATAAATTATTTCATAGATATCATTATAAATAAAATAGGTTGTACATAAATTTTATACTTTACTTGATATTATTTTATAATTATTCAACTCTATATAATTATATTAAATTATTTTTCTACAAATATTTATTTATATAATTAGTATATAGAATTATATGTTATATATTAGTAAATTATTTGTTATAAATAAATTACTATTTATTAAAATTGTACATAAAATATTTTTTATAAAATTTATTAATTATATAATTTGTAAAATTATATATATAAATAAATAATGAATTATATTACAAAATTAAAAATATATATTATAAATTATATAAATTGATATAATTTTAAAATAAGTATATTAAAATTGTTGTTTATTGTCGATCATATTTATACTGTATTAATATGAATAGGGTACTATAACCCATATTTAATTCGAATCAAATTTAAGCGAATATAATAAGAATCGGGTACGATTAGAACAAATTTGATTTTATTCAAATTCAAATAAAATCTAAATTAAATCCAATAAAGCCCGAAAATGGGACCGATAAATCTCAAATCTATAAGTTGAACACTGCAAATAGAGCGTTTGTGTCAATAATGGGAATATAATATGTATAGTTAGTTGAATTTTAATAAAATTATAAAATTATAAAAATGATTTATTTTATTTAATTTATAATAATATTATTAATACGTACACTAATTTTAACATTAATATATTTATATACAATTTTAAACTTGTTTTAAATCACTTTACCATACATATATAATTTTTCTAATGGACCGTTTTTTAACGTGAATATATTTATATACAATTTTAAACTTGTTTTAAATCACTTTACGTTATATATATAATTTTTCTAATCAACAGTGTTGAATTGAATATTTTTTTTTATACTCAAATAGATTATGAGTTGAATTTTTAATATATATTAGATAACACTTAATTTGATATTATATAAAAACGTATTGTATATTGTATATGATAAAATTTCCTATAATGTGAATTAAAATATTTAAGTAATTTTAATATTAAATCTATTAGGTAAGGTATAAAAAGAAAACGAGCCAAAACCAAAACTATTTAAAATTGTTCGTCTCTGTGCACACAATTTATGCGGGAGAGAAACTAAATTATTTTATATTTAGGCACACCTAAAATATTTATTAAATACTTCAAATAAAATAGAAATATTTTAGTGATAATATAAATAGAGAAGTTGTGTTTTAAAAATATAAAATAGTCTAGTATAATAGGTTGAAAAATAAGCTAACAAGCCATAAATTAAATAATATGTTCCTTTATTTATAGAATTATAATAATACAAAAATAAATAATATTATAATATAATTATATTCAATGATATTATATTATATATTATAATAATTTAAAATATTATCATAATGAAAAGGAATCAAATCGTGGACAGCATCACTGGCCGGGAGAAGGTAATAGATTAGCAATAGTAGATTTGGATCCGTATTATTTAACACAACTAGTCATATTTTTGTTGTAATTTAAAATTTTAAAATAGTGCAATATAATATATTAAAATATAAACCCTTAATAATTCTTAATTTAATAAATTAAATAATATATACGTTTATTTATAGAATTATAATAATATAAAAATAAATAATATTATAATATAATTTTAATCAATAATATTATAATAACACGTACTCGGTCGGATTTTTGTCACCTGTATTTTAGCGTTCCATATAGTTTTTGCATTCACCTAAAAATTAAAAAAAAACAAATAATCTCGTACCATAATAATTCCATTATTTGTGTCAAAAGGAGCTTCCTTTGGTGAGAAGAGACTGTATTACCAAAGCTACCAAGGGTCGACAAAGAAGAACCAGATCATTTGATCCCGCAAGCTTTGAGCAGGAATCTATCGTCCAACTATGAGACTGATTGTTGAGCAAAAAAATAAACTATGAGACTGAAAGGACAGATGCAGCAACAAACTATTTTTCGTTCGCATACTCCGATAACTCTGAAATTTGACCCCCCTATCATCAAATTCTCGTCAATATTTCATCCATTCCAGCTCAAACGCAGAGGACGATGACTGGAGAACTGGAGCCGGTCCGAGTACTCGCGTACGTGCAATACAAGGAGAAAGTAAAACGGAAATTACGAGAAAGAACCAGTTGGGAATGAAGCGATCGGCAGGAGACAGTGTGCTGGTGGCGCTGCCGCCCGAAGCTACCACATTCGAGTCGAAGCAGCGGCATCTTCTTCGTCTGGATTCTGTACTGCGTACCCTCTCTCCCTCTGTGTTCGTCGAGTTGCTCCTCCCACTAGCCTGACAGAGACACGACTATCTATCCTACGCGGCGACGTCCTGTGTTGTGTGCGCTCCAAGATACAAAGATGAAAGCGGTGATTTTCTGAATTAATCGCAGCCGTTGATTTCATCGGTGGAATACCTTACGATTTCCTGGTGATCTAACGGTGGTTTGACGGTGTCTGCAGTTTGCCGTTTATACATGTTCGTTGTTTACTTTCCCCCACTTCGGATGCTTGTTGCGAACGTTCCGTCCTTCACCTCATCTCGTGGACCCCACGTTCCTCTGTGACTTCATCGTTATCCGCACAGGGTACGGCCTCGATGCGTAAAAACCGTCCGATTCTGATCTGACGATATAGAACGCGCCTCTCCACTAATTCCATCGTCTGCGTTCTACTCGAGTCGGGCCCGACTTCCGTCTCCCTCCCTCGGAGCTCTGCGAAAATTTGCAAAGAAGAAGTGGTGAAACCCTAATCGGAACTGGCAGTTGCAGGTATTACTTTTCAAATTGAACGTCTTGTCTGGACTTTTCACTCCCAGTGAATGAATGTTGAATCTTGTAATTTTTCAATTCGTTTTGGAAGCCATTTAGGATGCCAAAACTGAGAGCGTGCTCTGTATTTCATAATGTTGATGCCCAGGATAACTTCGGAACACCTTGCACTCATGCTGTTTTTATTATCAGTTAGAGAAAGCAATAGCTTTGATTGGATTGGGTCATGCAACGACTCTATCAAAGGTTGTTTAGTCTTTCTGTGTTTGAACATGAATGAATGGGTACCTAATGGTTGCCGCATCTGATTATCCACTGGTTTCATGAAGGTAATAAAGTGGCGCCTTAGGGAAGTTAGTTTCTAGAAATTGTACCTTTGTTCCATTAAAGTTGTTTCCTTTTATTTTTGTGCGAAATATTTTCCCTTTTCACCTTCAAGCTTTCTTCATCTTTGACACAGCAGTTTTGGCTTGTATCCCACATTTACCCTTAAATAATCACCAGCATCATGTAAACACCGGAACTTCATGAAATTTTGAAAAAATTCAACAATTGTCCACCAAAAGACATCATAATCTAGAAGCTTCGAACTTCTAAATTTGGAAAGCATATATGCCCTGTTCTTGCCCTGTACAGGTCTGACTGTGGTATGTGGTCTCTATACAGCATCTATAGTTACCTTAACCCTTATTTAAATACCACATGATGAATCATCTAAGTATAATGTATTCTTAAGGAAATTATCAGCTGACTGCAGAAGCAGAATAGATGTTACCGATTTCTTTGTTAAAGTATTCATCATGTAAAATTCACTAAACCTTTTTCTTGTAGTTGTTTATTCTGCAATGTAGCTATTACTTTTCATCATATTTCTGTTAACATATCTTCTTCTTTTCTCTTGCGTTATTTCAGTAGTGTGTATTTATTTAAACTTTTTTGGTATTATTCCATTTTGATTTGTAATATGGAAGGGTTTGCATGGCAGAATATGTATATACATGGAGTGCTTACTTACTGTGGAGAAGAATGCAGTGCAAAGCTATATTGACAGATAGAATGTTTGTGGTTGTATGCTAGCTATGGATGTTGGACTGACCAGAGTGCAAAATGGAGTTGGGAATCCTGAAATGAGAGGTGGTGGAGATAGTGAAACCAATGAGGGAGAAGTCAGTAATGGTGAAAGTATGACTCTTCATCATGACAGGGATGGGATGTCTGAACCATATTTGGGAATGGAATTTGATTCAGAAGAGGCTGCTCAAATTTTCTATGAAGATTATGCTAGAGGTAATGGATTTAGTTCTAAAAGTGGCCCATTTAGATCTAATGCTGACGGGATAATTGTTGCTCGTGACTTCATATGTGGCAAAGAAGGTCCAAAAAGAAGAATTACACGTAATTGTGATGCTATGATGAAAATAGAATTAAAAGATCAAAGGAAATGGGTTGTGACCAAATTCACAAAGGAACATAGCCATTCAATGGTCAGTCCTAATAAAGTCCATTATCTCCGGCCCCGCAGGCATTTTGCTGGGGCTGTGAAAAACACAACCGACTCTTCTAGGGATGTAGGAGTCGTTCCAAGTGGTGTCCTGTATGTTTCCATGGAGGGAAACCATGCAAATGTTGAGGCAAGTCGTGGGACAAAGATTGCAACTGTTGAATCAAATCGTCTACTAAATAATGTTGGGTTTGTAAACTATTCTATTCGATCAATGGGTCGAAAGAGGACACTGGGGAGGGATGGTCAGAATTTACTTGAATACTTCAAGAAAATGCAGGCAGAGAATCCTGGTTTCTTCTATGCAATTCAACTTGATGAAGAGAATCATATGGTAAATGTTTTCTGGGCAGATGGTAGATCAAGAGCAGCATATAATCACTATGGTGATGTTGTTACTGTGGACACTATGTACCGAGTATACCAGTATGGAGTGCCATGTGTGCCATTCACAGGTGTGAATCATCATGGACAGAAAATGTTGTTTGGCTGTGCCTTACTATTGGATGACTCTGAGGCATCCTTTATATGGTTATTTAGGACATTCCTTACAGCAATGAATGATCAGTGTCCCATCTCCATTGTCACCGATCAAGATAAAGCTATTCAGATAGCAGCATCTCAGGTTTTTCCAGAAGCTCGGCACTGTATTAGCAAGTGGCATGTTTTGAGAGAAGGCCAGGAAAAGTTAGCTCCTGTATGCAGAGAGCACCCTAATTTTCAGTTGGAACTGTACACCTGTATTAACTTGACTGAAACCATTGAGGAGTTTGAGTTGTCTTGGAATGCTGTAATTCATAAGTATGACCTGAGAAGAAATGAATGGCTTCATTCATTATATAATGCTCGTGCTCAATGGGCACCAGTATATTTTCGAAATTCCTTTTTTGCAGCACTATCTCCTAATCAAGGATTTGATGGCTCCTTTTTTGATGGTTATGTAAACCACCAAACAACACTGCCAATTTTCTTTAGGCAGTATGAAATGGCACTGGATAATTGTTTTGAGAAGGAAATTGAGGCTGATTTAGATACTTTGTGCACTATGCCAGTGTTAAAAACACCATCTCCCATGGAGAAACAGGCTGCGAACCTGTACACAAAGAAAATTTTTGCCAGATTTCAAGAGGAATTGGTTGAAACCTTTGTATACACTGCAAACAGAATTGAAGGGGATGATGCTATCAGCACATTCAGAGTTGCAAAATTTGAGGATGATCAGAAGGCTTACTTTGTTAGATTGAACTATTCTGAACTGACCGCAAATTGTAGTTGCCAGATGTTTGAGCATTCAGGGATTCTTTGTAGGCATGTCTTGACAGTCTTCACAGTGACTAATGTTCTCACACTACCTTCTTGTTACATATTAAAAAGATGGACTAGGAATGCAAAAAGTGGACCTTGTCTGGATGATCAGGTTGGGGAACTACAGGGACAGATCTCCCCGACTACGCGATATAAAAGTTTATGTCGAGAAGCCATGAAATTTGCAGATGAAGGAGCAGCATCTCTCGAATCATTTAATGCTGCATTTTCTGTACTCAGAGAGGGTCGGAAGAAGATTTCCATGGTCAAGAAAAATGTTAAAGTTTCTCCCCCTACTTCTCATGCTGGTGGAATTAGTTATAATGGTCGTACTAGCTCCGGAGCACCTTCAGATATGACTCCACTGCTTTGGCCGAGGCAAGATGAAATGGCTCGTCAGCTAAAATTTAACAATATGAATATTCCCACTCAGTCTTCTGATGATCTGCATTATCCATGCATATCTCCTGTTTCTCTTCATCAGGATGAAATTTCTCATGATAGCATGGTATTCTACACATATATATTCAGAATGTATCTGGTTTTAAGGGTTCCATCTACTTCATTATTTGTATCTTATATTAACTATGTGTTCTAGGTGGTTCTTCCTTGTCTCAAATCAATGACCTGGTTGATGGAGAAAAAGGAAACATCAGAAGGAAATAAAGTTGCAGTCATCAACCTGAAGGTACTCATAAGAGAATTTCAACATAAACCCAAGCGTATATTTCTATTTTTGAATTTGATATATTGCATATCAAGGTCTACAGTGTGGTTTGGTGGCTGCATTCTGTTGATCGCACAAAGTTGATTCTATCATTCCTCTTCATCAGTTGCAATTTCTTTTAATGCAAATTTAAAAATTACAGTTGCAAGATTATAGCAAGAACTCATCAGCTGAGATGGAGGTTAAATTTCATCTCTCCAATATTACAATGGAGCCAATGTTGAGGTCCATGGCCTCCATCAGCGACCAGCTGTCAGCATCAGCTAATAGGGTTGCAGTTATCAACTTGAAGGTACTCTGTTAAATTTCTGAATTATGTCCCGGTTAAAATCTATGTGGTTTGACTTGATTGGCTGTAAATTGGTCAGCAGAAATATCCAGTCATTTTCATATAACAAAAAAGTTCAAAAGTGGAGCTCTTCTAAATGGACGGATTTATCTCTAGAATTTTCAGCTTCAAGATGCCGAGACATCCTCGGGTGAGTCTGAGGTCAAGTTTCAGGTTTCCAAGGATACGTTGGGCGCTATGCTGAGATCTATGGCTTACATACATCAGCAGCTTTCAAATGCAGTAAGGCTTCCCCTATGATTACATTTTTTATCCTTTTGAAAAGCAACAGGGTGGATATCTCTTTTTTGCTCAATGAAAAGGAAGACAGCAAAACTAGCAACCTTATTGTCTCTGCTATGTAATGTCCAGTTTTTTGTAATGAACGGCCTAGTATAGTTAAAGAAGTAGGTGATCTTGAAGGTAATAGGCCAAAGAGCCCCAATAACACATGCTACAGACAATGCACTATAGAGGGAATTTGAACTCATGACCTTAAACTCGCCAAATCATATGGGGTGAGATTTGAATCACTTGGCTTCATGAAAAGTTAGTGAAAGAGTGAAAAATTACATATCAATCATTACTTTGAATCCTCACCATGTTCTCTTTGTTTTTTTTTTTTCAGTCTGAACCCCAGACGGAGTCCGCTAAGAAGAAACGTAAATGAGACTTTTCTGATGACCTTTCAAGTTCCATGGCTCCGCGTTTGCCATGAAGTGGTTGGGATTCTTTCCTCAAGGCCGAGAAGGTAGGCTCACTCCCCCACCCCTCATCCCTTTGTCCTTGTACATGTGTATCTTCTCATGATTTTCCCTACCCCAAGTGGAAGATGAGTCTTATATTTGTAGATTAGGCTGTTTCTGAGGAATGGTGGCATTGAGATGATGCAAAAAGTGGATTCATAGATCTTTCATTAGAATTATAAGTTGGTAGGACTAGAAGTGGGCTAATGTAATTACAGTTCTCCATTAGATTCTTCCCTCCCTCGCTCACAAATAGGTTGTTTTCATGTCGGTGCGCCTGGTCAGGATTGCCTCTCTTCAATAAGAGAGTTCATGTACAGTACATGATTTGAGATAGCTGTGTTGGGTTGTTTTCCCCTCTACATCCTAACATATTTGTCTACATTCTGGATGGGGAAATACTAGGGAGGACATTATTGGTCCAAGTTAAGCGTTCTGGGGTGTCACAACAAGCACCACAGGACCAGGCGTCCCACTCACCAACAGTGACCTTACCAATGCCGTGGCCTTCCAATTCAGGACCCTCTGGTTGGTGGATAGCTAGTGCCCTCAATAATAAATATTCTCCATTTGGGAGGGTCCTCACTCAGCTGTCTCCTAAGGACATAGACTACGGCCCAGTTGGCTTGGGGGCTCTAGCAAGGGTAGGCTCCAAAAATGAGATTAGATTGGAACACAGTTTTTTGGGTAAACAAATCAATTTGTAGATCTACTCATAAAATTTTCAAGAGCTCCATTTTTCAGGATTCTCCCCCCAAGTAGATATGAACATATCCTCATTGATAGTGAAGCAGTATCTCCTGAAGTAGATATGAAGCATATAATCATTCCTTGAGGCAAAAAAAGAAGAAGGTATAGATTTACACGAAAACGAACCGCTCACATTAAATGCCAGAAGAAGCAAAGGGACACGAGCAATAGTTCAATATCAGCATGTGACATGAGATGACAGCTTCAAAAGCCAAGTCAAACGGGAAAAAATCGATCCCGTGTGCTAAGGAAGCTCTCAGGTTTCCTGCCTAAACGGCTCATGAGTCAATTTTTTAATTAGATTTTATAAGATATTTATTTGCCTTGATTTAGTCAGTGCACTTGGATTTATTCAATTTAAATGGCTAAGATTCCTAAATTTCCGGCCCTAAAAAATACAGAAGCATTAATGATTCTTAAACTGAATCAGTTCAATATAATGTATTGTTACATACTAACTTTATGCTAAAAAATAAAGTTAATAAATTCTCCTTTTTTTTTCCATCCTAACCTTAACTTGGAAATTATTTTCATTGAAAAAGGACATTGGGAAAAAGGCCAAAAATCGACGGGGCTTCATCCCTCCATCCCTCCATCCATGCAAGTAACAATTGGGTTCAGAGAATCTTCCCGGGGACATGTTCCTCGTTCAGATACTATGCGGATCCTGAAAAGACATGTTATTTACAACAAACAGCATTGGTGTCTGAACCCCCACCCACCTCCTTGTGCAATGCATTACCCCTTGGCCGTTGCTTCTTCATGAATCAAGTGGATTTAAATTTAAATGCTCATTCGTTTTTCCATTCCTTCCTGTGGGCTGGAATGGAATGGATGGAATCTATTCCTCTCATCTCCTGCAATTGCAAGACTTTTCATGTTCCCTCCTCTCTTTTTCTTGGATGGACACGTGTCATTAACCCCTCATCAAATCTTACATCCTCCTAACATCCTTCCTTAGGATGATCGAAATGCATGGATTTCCAATCATAATGATTACATAGAATCGAAGATTGAGTTGAACCCATCTCTATCAAAATTACTAACATTAAGATGGATCATCAAAAAAATATGATATTTATATTAGATGTGATAATGAATATTAAAAATACGATTAAATATTAATAAAAACTAAAGTTATTATAAATTTGTAAAGAAATAAATTCGTCAATTTAGAATTTTAATTGGGGTAATTTACTTGATATTTTAAAGCATACAATATTTTTTTTATAAAATAAATAATTAATTATGTCACAAATAAAAAATTCAAACCGTTTTAGATCGAAATTGAACTTGGACAAATAATTTAATTCATCGGTTTTTGGGCATAATTAATTCACTGGAAACAAATAGAGTGAAAGGGGTTGGGGCGATTATTATTATATTACGGTGTACTAAGGCAAGGAAACATTACATGTTGTCCTGGCTTTGTGGATGGATGTTCAAGGTCGGTTTTCCGATGCTATTTCTATAAATTAATCATACTCATCTTAATCTAATCTGGCCTTGTGATCCACTTCCCATTCGATTCGATTGTGTGTATCTTTACTTTAAGATGCACTGCATCTTCTCTCCTCTTTTGCACCCAATGTCTCCTTCCCCACTTCAACAACTGCCCCGTTTTAGTGTATAATCTATATTCCATCTCCCTACCATTACCATTAAAACCGAGCACGCAGAGGCTCATTGCCCTCTAAGTTTCTAGCACACAAAATTTGGCACGATAGTGCAAATATTTGACTCATATTTATAACTCAATTGGATGCAGTACATCATAGAGAAGCCGTAGATATCATACAAACTAGCCGTCCATATTTCATATGACAACAAATGAGATATTTTGGGAAGAAAAAAATGGACAGGCTTGATCGGCCTAACTTGGGAGGCCCCCTGCAAAGCTAGGCATAGGATAGACAGCTGGATAGGACACCTGTACAATGAAAAAGTTGAGGCATCCAATCGTAGAGGAGCCATCTTTGAATAATACTCTCCACTCAAAGAAAAGAAGAGATAGGAATTGGAGGGCGGGCATTTACTGGTCAACTCGCACACCCGCCAATCAAATCACAATTTGTTTGTGGGCACCATGCACCCAACAAAATCACATGCTTCACAAGGAAATGAAACCACAAGATAGAGCGATCGACTGACTGACTTTACCCCTCTGGTCAGCCTTCCTGTGTCAATCATTTGATGGGATAGAACTTATTTAAATCACAGTCCAAGCATGCATTATATAATCACCAAACAATACCATTACAAATATAAAGAGTTCTCCTCCCTTGTACATATATTGTATTATATTGGGAGGAAGTAGCAGAGCAAGACATTTCAATCCACCCTTCTTTTTCCCATCAAAAGGCTCTGCCCTTCTCCAATCATATAAAACTTGCTCCTAAAGATCTACACCCTACATGTGAAAAAGATGCAGCGAATTAGGCTTCTTTTTTTCACCTTGAAAGATAACACGAGACCCCCCTATAACAAAAACAATCCACAACCTGTTGATCTTCTGCTGCTGCTGTCAGTGGAACCATACAGAGGTATCCTGCTTAGGAACAGTGTCAATGGAGCCGCTGCCTGGCATTTCTTCCTTGTATTCGTAGGAGGATAGATCGAATGGGGAGTTGAACATGAAAGGATAGCTCTCACTGTTGTTGTTGCCGCTACTGTTGTTATGGCTGTGGTGCCCAAAGGACGATGAATTCAAGGCCTTGAACCGGTCCAACTGACTTTCTTCACGACAGAACATCTGATGGTTGTTGGGGATATTTGGCTGTTGAAAGAAGTTCGCCTCCACTGCCGGCCCTTGACCTCGGATGTTAATCTCATGTTGTTGCTGGATCCTTTGGTTGGAACGATTCTGATGAATTAGCACTGGACCATTAGCAGAATTCATGGTTTTATTGCCCTGAATGTAGCAGTCATAGATAGTCATGAGATCGCTGATGGCCTTCTCCCCATCTTCGGGCACCCCGAGGCTTGATAGGTTGAAACCTGTAGGACCAGGCCCAGGCACTGTCACCGCTGGTTTGGAGGGTGGCGGCGGCTGTTGCTGGACAAACAGCCGAGGAAATATCATAGGCTTGACCTCAAAACTTGACCCACCTCCAAACTCGGACGGCTTATTCCGGTATGGACAATTCATCTGGTGGTTGTCCCTTGAAGTGCGGTCATGGAACCCGAGTCGGAGCTCGCTGTGGGGACACTGATTAGACTCGCACGTGTAGAACTTCTGGTCCATCGTCGCGTTCAGATCACCCGGTGGCTTCCTCTTACGAATGAAATCCAAGTCTGCAATCCCGAAACCGGAAGAATTTATGTTCTCGGTCTTGCGCTCCTGCGTGCTAAAGCACGACGACTTCTCCTCGGCCCCCTCCACATCGTACTCACTACAATCATTGATCACCAGAGATCCGCTTCCTCCAGAAGAGGACAATGGCAGGCAGGACTCCGGGTAGAGCTCCCGGGCCAAAGTTTCCTCCTGATTGATGATCGCGAGCCAAGTGGCGCTTTCTTTCGCCGTCATCTTGTCCTGCAGACACTTGGACTGCCTCACAAGTTTCCTAATCTTCGCAATGTCGGGGGACATGTGCTTAATGACTGCAGTGAGAACCCCAACCTTCCAAGCCTTCTTCAGGTCATGGGGCTTCTTGTAGGGCGGAGGCCCCTGTTCCATGGGCAGGCCTAGATGAGGCCACCACTCCTCATTACCGGTCGGCCACCATGGCGGAGAAACCCCCTTCTCCAAAGGGAACCTCCTCTGGGGTGGATCGCAGTGCTGCATAAGAGCTGACAAAAGAGAGCCCAGAGTGGTATCCTGAAGCTCTTGCAGGGTGTGTGGGGTAGGTCCGATCGGATTACACCCCTCGTTCTTCCCAGGGATGCAGTTATCAGCTTGGTACTTGGCTATTGCTGCAGGTCCATTGCGGTCAAACCGGACCTTATCCTTCCACCACTCACGGAGGTTGTCCGAGGCTCCCGTGACGGGCTTGCCCTTCTCAGGGATGATGCCATAGACGAACCCTTGAGCCTTGCATACCTCCATCATCTTAAGCATGTATTTCAAGATGCCGTCCTGTGCCCTAGACATCTTCTTCCTCCTCGCCTGCTCCTGAGACTGCCTCTGCTTCGCTGATTCAGCAGATCCTTCCCTGCCCTTATTCTGCTCCTTGAGCCGCTTTAGCCGCATCTTGTCCCTCCACATCCTCCTTTCAAGCTCATCCACATCAATCTCCTCTTCTTCATCAGAGTAATCGTCATCCACCATGGCGTCCGGTAAGGTGGCATGTTGAGGAGCACCGGCCGCCGCAATATGGGCGTCCATGATAGGACCTGAAAAGAAGTCAAGATCTCCACAGATCCCCATGTCTTCAAACATCATCATCGTCAATCCGGAGATGATTAAATCCCAGGATCTTCAATCAAGTCGGAACAAATATGAATCAAAGAGTGTCTTCAGGGGGTCTTTGTCCTGCTGGGCTTTTGGTCTCTATACACCTGCAAGAAGAAAAATTATATTCAATCAAATGATGGGATCGCCATTCTGAATTGCAATTGAACAAACACAAGCAGGAAGCCCAACTGTTTGTAATTCCTGAAACCTGCAGAGACTGTGATTCGTCCCCTATACTATTCTTCCAATAGAAATGAAAGCCTTATGATGTTCTGCACGGAGTCTGAAAGATGGCAAAAGGAAATGATTTGAAAATCGCCTACAGATTTCCAAAAAAAGAAAAAAAAAAGAAAAAGAAAATCACCAACTGAAAAACACAATCGGGTCACGAGCATGGAGTAAGCACCCAATAAAAGTCAAATCAAAGCATATGTGAGAATTTTTTACCCGCCAAAAAACCCAATAAAACACGATGTCATACTCATCATATGCTCTGCTTGGATCTGATACATCCCCGATCGAAACTAATTTCACCAAACAATAATCTCAAACAAACAGCCAGATTCAGAAAAGAAAGTAAACGAAACTACCCACGGATCTGGAAAAACCCAAAAACCCAAGCGGACCCTTCACATATGAACTCTAGCAGACGAACATGGAGAACTTTCAGACACGGAAGAGACGAATAAGATAACAGTGTCAGGAAATAAACTCACCTTAGAAGGAAAATAAAGTGAGGGTATAAATCATAGCAGCACCACCATCATCATCATCACTATGCAGCTCTCAAGTCAATCCTCGTTTTCTGTCAGACAGATGAGGAGGCGGAGAGAGAGAGGGAGGGGTGGAAGGAGGGAGAGAGAAGAAAGGTTAAGAGATGCTGGAGACAAGGAGGGAGGGAGATGGCTATCTCTCTAGTCCAATTTATCCTTATCCTCGTTATATAGCCGTGAATTTGCGTACTCATTCACCATGCATTTATTACTCTCAGAGTCCCTTTTAGTTTTAACGTGTACACATAAGTGATGTCTCTTCCCTGAGGTAACAGTGTTAACAGTGTAGAAATGGTAGGAGCCGACGCGTACTTAATTACCGTTATGCCCTGTCTGAACCGGTGCCAGATCTTCCAGTGGCAGGGACTCAAACAGTTCAGGATAGGATCAGCCGATATTTTCGGACTAGGAATCGGATAAGAGGACACGACCCGTTGGTTGGTTTGGTTTGACGCCCGACCGGTCCTGAGAGGTGTGAATACAAACACAGTGGGTGACACATATGGGGATTTATTATTATTATTTAATTTACCTATTAAATGATAATAAAAAGTATGAATATAAATGTTATGGAGACAAAATTGAGATATATTTACATAAACGAACTATGAGGAGAATAATATACCATATATACCCCTTTTGGATAATGCTTTTGTTTATAAGAATTGGTTGTGAAAGTTAGTGTGATGACTGCATTAGAGGCCCTGAGGCCGTGGGGACCAACCGGACCGGTCTTAGTATAATTGCAATTATCCACCTTGTTCCAATATGCTAGTGATTATCTGGCACCTATTATCACTGGGACCAAAAGAATGCATATTTTGAGGTAAAATGCACACTTTGCAGGATGTGAAATTAAATTAAACTTCAACTTGAAATCTCCAAGCCATTAGTCAATTCGAAGCCATCCCTTGTCAACATGGGTTGCAGTGGGTATTGCAACTTGCACACTTGTGAAACACACAAGCCCTTGTTTGCACATAATTTGACTTGTCTCATAGAAAAAGAAACATGCTCTAGCTTAGTCTATCTCTAGTCTCATCATTTTATTAAGTGATTGAACTAATTTAACGTTAAAATCTTTGAACTTTCCATCCCCGGATCAAAACCATTATTATTACATGTTATTTTATCACCCAACAAATTTAGCTTGGAATTAATAAATTAGATAATATTTAATAGCATATGTTATTATATTATTTATCTAAAAATATTAATATTATATTTAATTAATATATTTGAAGATATACAATTTTTTTCAGTATTATAATTTAAAAAATTACGATTATTTGAGTACCCAATATATGGAACTAAAACTAAAACATGTTTTGACAAGTTACTTAAATATTGCATGTTAGCAATTGGTTCCTATCAATTCCAAGTGTATCATTAAGAATAATTGAATAAGATCTTATATACTCATCCAATACTATATTATAATTTAGCTAAATTACCTAAAAAGATAATAATTTTTAAATATTATTTATTTTGTCACAATTTTTTAGTTGATTAATTAGCACTAAACTTTTAGTTTTATATCCCATTTAGAACAAAATTTAATAGTTCATTTAGAAATTAATGGTAGTAGTATTTTTATAATTAATATATTATATGTGATATATGCAATATATTATGGAATTGACATATTTGCTAATTAGAGTCTCAATAGTCTATTCAATTAAAAAAATCATGAAATTGTGTTATAATACTAACACATTAACTCTCAACATCCTTCTTCTATGCCTAACATATCAAATGATGTACAAATTATTACTTGAAAACTTATTGACCACTAGAGAGTTCCTAATGTGTAATACCTACCATTTGCACAATGCCCAATGGTAACATGAATGACATGCTATTATTACATGATCAAAAGGAACATATTTGTGGGCGGCTGTCAATTTATTTGGGGGGTCCAAGGATAAGCTAGTCCTAGTCCTACTAGTGGCCGATAGGTTTGATGGTTGATGACAGCGAGCCACTTGGAAGAGAAGAGGCTTCCTCGTCGTCTTCATTCTTCCAAGTGGTCACTCAAGTAGGTCACCACAGGTGTGGATTTGATCCCATTTACGTGTTGCATCTATATGCAAACATTTTTACAGATTTTGTAATTTATTAAAATCTCAACTTGCCTAGGATCGATCATGGCTCTACTTTTTTTTAAATAATTTATTTTCATTTTTGGCCTCACCAATTGATAAATACAAATCTACAGTCTCAAACAACGTTTTAGAGTTATTCCCCCAAGGTTAAATGAATGTGGATGAATGGTCTGGTTGATAGAATGTATGAACAAACTAAGATACTGTCAAATAGATAGAATAAGATTCATGGGAAAGAGGCATCAACCGATGCTTCATGTCTGGAAAATATATGTATATTTTCTGGAAAGAATGTGGAGTCTATTTTTTTCTGTTTATTGGAGCGGAGAAGTTAATTCCTGAACAGCAGATCCTCCATGAATTCCGGCAGTGAACTTGCTGTCGCTGTAGCTCATCACCTAGAAGTGGTGCCCGCCTGTTAACCTCGCTCAGAATTCGGACCAGTGCTAAGAGCCAAGTCAAGGACTTACCTCAGCTGAAGCAACCTCGATCTCCATCTCAGTTAGGACAGCTCAATGTACCCCTACACCTCTCTCCTGAAAGAATAAGAGTAAGCAACATTCACATTACCTTTCATATCTTCACTATCTTCTCATTTTTCAGAATGATAGAAGCCTCGCAGCTAAATCTTCATAGTTGGGTCCCTCTTCTTCCTGGATAACTCTGTTGCCCTCCTTGCATCTTCACCTAGACACTTGTTGCCACCTCTACATTTCTCAGCATCGGTTGCTGTCCCAGCTTAGCGTCTTCATTTGCAAGCTTGTTGCTACCTCTACATCTCCCAGCATCTATTCTCCCTTTGAATCTCCATCGTTTTGTAATATCCAAAAATTTTAAAATTAACTCAAATTTAATTATACCATAAATTAAAATTGAACTATACACTCAAAACGGGAAATATGATTTAAATTAATAAGAATATTTAAAAATAATAACTAGTTAATTTTAGAACTAATACCAACGGATCAGGTCATGACCTTCCCTCCATGTGCGTCCCCTTCAGCCACCGTGCTGCCATTCCTTTTTCATATGCATAATATCTGACTTTGGAAATACGCTAAATTTATTAGATTTATAACTAAAGGGTATATAATAAAAACTGTGATTGAGTATACAACTTTAATATCCGTGTACAATTAAGATTAATTGAGTTTTATTTTGCATATTAGATTGAATTTTTCTTCTAATTTTAGAAAAATTGCTCCTATATATACCTTCCACTAGTATACAATCGATCTCAAAATTCTCAATTACCCAACCATCAAATAACTTAATTTTTATTTTAAAATAATGTTAATGAATTGCTCTTGAGTTTCGTGAACGAGTATCGGCTCTAAAATGGTCGAAAACTATTGTACGAGTGTTGTTTTTCTAACTCTATGTTTGAGACCGAAATACCCAGTGACACTAATTAGCTTTCGTCGGCCAATTCTAATGCTATCCGTCACAATTTCGGTTGACTGATGCCCAAACAACTACCTCACTCTCTTTTATCTCTCACAAGCCTTGCTTAGCTCCGACAAACCTTTTCTCCACCCAAAATGTTTTCTGATGATAGGTTTGTTTGGCAACTCACGATCACAACTTGACTGCAAAATTAGCTGATATAATATTGCCAACTCCCCGTGAGCTCTTACAAGATAAATTGATTTGTTGAAGAAGGAGGAGTTGAGAAATTAAAAGTTGATTTTGATGATTTTTAAAATTTAGGGACTAAAATACAAAATTTAAAAAGTTTGAGACTAATTTTAAAAAATAGGAAAATTTATGGAAATAGTCTACAAGAAATCCTAAGGAGTTAGTAAGTGATTTTTGGGAAAAATGTAGATATCATATGTGATTTTTCAAAGTGTAGGGGAAACATTTTTATTTTTTACGAGTGGAAAAAATTATCATTTTTTACAAATTAGGGGTAAATGATTATTTTTAACAAAATATGAGTAAATTTGTCATTTTTGACAAGTTAGGGGCAAAATGGTCATTTTTAATAAATGAGAGGCTAAATTATCATTTTTAACAAGTGAGAGGAAAATAGTCATTTTTAACAAGCTAATGGCAAAATGATTATTTTTCACAAGTTAGGGGGTAATTATCATTTTTAACCAAGGAGGGGTAAAATGATTATTTTTAACAAGTGAGTAGCAAAATGATAATTTTTAACAAGTTAGGGGCCACATGGACATTCTTGATAAGTGAGGGGCACCCTGGTCATTTTTAACAAGTGAGAGACAAAATAGTTATTTTCGACAAATGAGGGGTAAAATGGTTATTTTTTATAAATGAAGCGCAATATGATAATTTTTACAAAATATAGTCAAAATTGTCATTTTTGTATAAAAAATGCAAAATTGGTTAATAAATAAGGGTAATTTGGTCATTTTTACTACTAATGGGCAAAATAATAATTTTGCAAGTAAGGTGACAAAAATGATAATTTTGAGTAAAGAGACAAAAATAAAAAAAAACGAAAGTGATGGATAAAATGGTAAATTTTCAAGTAGAATGACAAAATGATAATTTTACAATTATGATAATCTTGATGTGATTTTTTGAGAATAAAGATCTAAATGTTATTTTGATAAGTTTTTTGGGAAACTTAATAATTTGGATGAGATCAAACAAATGGTATGTTATAAGGGTTGGTTGATGCACAAATTGAGCGTGTCACGCCCCGACCCAATTCTGTCGGATGAGGACCCGTGCAACTTGCCAATTCCTTCGGTGTTAAAGTAATGAGATTGTTCACCAAAGTAAAACCAACGAAATTAAATCTTAGAACAGAAAAATACTTGTGAAATATAGTGGAAATTCAAAACTTTTCCTTTATAGTTTCTTGTGGGAGCCCATAAAATGGTTTATACAAATATACTAAGAATAATAGCAATGTGATAAGTACTTAAGCACCTTCATGTTCAGGGTACAATGTTAACTTGGGTGAATGTGCGCGTTGGGACGGTACCCATACATCATCCGGGTGTACCGGGAAATATGGAAAATTACACAAACACCTCCTGATCTCCTTTCTATTTTCCCTTGGGTGACAACACAACCTCTTAGGTGTTCATCTGTTGCCCCCCATTCCCCTATACTGGTATTCACAACAAGAATATAACATAACACGTGGTCATACTCGTGGTGCTCATGGCTAATCACGTAATGGTGCATAAAGCATCTCATTATCGGGAGCTCAATGTGTCTCTCGCCCGGCTCCCCAAATCACACACACACATTTATGTATCAAAATCAACATACTTAATAACATGGATATACTTGAGAGTTTGATAAATCATTTGATCGATTCCCCACACAATTTAATAAATCTCAAGAGTCTGACCCATTCCTGGGCCATCTCTCCATATCAATAGTTGGGCATCATGCCCTAGACTCGAGTCTCACGACATACTCCATGCCCCGATCTTTCAATCAGCATATAAACACATCAATGACACTTGTTGGAAGCCCGACCTATCACACGACCATCTCCCTAAATCACAATATGGCTAAAGGCCCAACAAATTTTCGGTTCCTCATAACCGTATTTACGCCACACGCCCCAATCTCATGACCAGTTCTTACTTTAACTTTTAAAATCACATTTGATTTAGTGGGCATGTACTTACACAATTTGAACTTCTTATATGAGTTATAAGGCCAACTTTCTACTCACTTTTACACAATTATTTAATCATATTATCTTATGCTTTGATTGGTCTAATCAGATTTGCCGTCAACACCCACTCACCTCTCTTTCCGGAACTTGTTTGTTCCATAAGGTTTTCATAATCCATTATCGATTTCTCTAGAGTGCATTTAGGTTTTCTGCAAGGTTTAACAATAATAGAGTCAATTTCACTTCTGACTATTAACAATTCAACCTACTATATTCTTCCTATAGTTTTACGGTTTAGCCCTTCTGAGTCCCGGTTACCCAACTCATTAATCGGTAACCCGACCCTTTGTCTAACATTTTTTAAGGTTAGCCTCTTGGGCTTAAGCTCATTCTTTTTTTCCTTTATCACTTATGAAAGTGTCCATATTTCCTTTATTTACCCCTAGGGGTCCAAATTTAATCCATAACCAAATCTTACTCAAATAGCACAAGGATAGAGGTTATGGAAAGTTGATGGTACAAGGGACTTATTAAATGTTTTTTAGCTCACGAGAGCCATCGAGGCCGTCATAATTGCCCCCTAAAACAACCACTCTATTTCTCATTATCATAGATCACGCACTGTGCAATCTCACCAGAAATTATAGAGGCGGAGTTGAGGGTTGAAAGAGGTGGCAATGGAAAGTTGAGGTCCTCGACTTTCTAGGGGCACTAGGATGGTCATCAAAAGTGGACAGATGAAGGATCTATGCTGTAAACCATGCTCTTTGGAATTAAGGAAAACTAGAAAAAGAACCGGTCTTACTGAGTGAGAAAATCGAACCGGTTCATAAGCCCATCATAGGGGAACGAATAAGTTGGAGAAATTTTAACTCTCAAGTGACCCAAAGAGATTCCTAAACCTTGGAAAAGAACTTTAGGACAAAATGAGAGAGAGAAACCAAACCGGTTTGGGTGAACCATACCTAAACCAGATTGAATCGGTTTAAGAACCAAGCTGAATTATGAACTGAAACCCATAGAGAGGGGGCAAACTGGGAAATTTAGGGACCCTAAATGACCTCAAGAGTCATAAAAGTCACGAAAAAGCGCTTTAAAATGAATTGGAGATGAAAACCAAACCGGTCCATGTGAACCGGATCTGAACCGGTTTGGACTGGTTTGAACCACTATTGAACCGAATGCTAAATTCATTTTTCTAGGTGGCTTAAAAAAAATTCAAATTTGAGATTTGAGGCCACCATTGGATAGAAAATGAATTTAGAAATTTTTAGGTTTGAAAAATTCGGTCGAATCGGTGGTGAACCGTCCGGTTTAAGCTTTGAACCCGATTCGAATCAGTACGGTCCGGTTCGGAATAGTGTCATCTTCTTTATTCAGATGACAACACTGTTCACTCGCCAAAAAATTGAAGCAGCGCCAACGAAGAGGAAATATTTTCATTCAGTACATTTCAGGCCATCTATGTCTGTCATAAAGTTGCCAAATGGACGGCCGACGAGCCCCCGAGCTCCCTATATAAAGAACCCCTCTCCATACAATCTCTCCACACCTGAAAAGCTCACTCTCTCTCAGTTGCTTAGTTTTCTAGTGAAGCTTGAACCAGAGCTTCGATATAGGGACATTTCTGAGCCAAGGAAGGTGAGGTTGGGTTCCTTAGAACTGGGGAGAAGTCAGCTAAACTGTGGTGGCATCCATTCGTTCCAAGAGTCGCTGGAGAAGCGCTGGTGTGATCGAACAGTGAAGCAGCTCCGGCGGGCCGTAGCTGCCCTATTTTGGTTGAGATGAAATTGGCTAATTTGAGCCATCCTCATACCAAACTAAGCTCTCCCAACACTTCCTCAGCCCTACCACGGCCGAAATAGGACTGAAAGGTAAGCCAATTAGGCTCCCCTCAGTAATTTTCGACCGGTGCTAGAGAGAAAGCCGATAGAAATTCAATGATAGAATTCTAATCCAATTTAGCATGAATTGATGCCATTCTTAATCATAGGAGGAACCTCAAGAGAAGAGCTACCTGCTCAAATAGAAGGCTCAGACCGTCGCGCCCTTACCGGTGAGCAATCGAAGCTTTCTCTCTCTACACTCTATTTTCTGGGAAGCTCCGTTTGAGCCCGTTCCAGCATTAAAACTTACGATTCAAAGTGCTATGGAATCATATGAATATGTAGAAACTCAATTTCAACTTCAATTTCAACAATTAGAAGTGTTTGGCCGGTCAATTTGATAAAATCAAATTCAGTTATGTTAGGGAATTGAAATTAGGGGAAAATTTGGGGAAATTGGGGATTTTCAAAAATTCCCTGATTTCCCCCCAATTTCAACTCCCTAAAGGACATCACACCAACCGGGCTAAAGAAAAATAACATTAGGGACCTAAATGCAAATAAAGGAAAAGTTGGTTTTTCTCATTCATTTCAAACGAATGAGGGCTATTAGGCCAAAGAATAAAGAACAACCATGTTTATTTCTTGTAGGAAAATGAGACACCGAGAACGCCAACTAATGTTAAGCTTACTAGGGAAGGAAATCGACTAAGTGGAATTTCACTGCACGATCGGGTGAGTGGGATTTTATATCATACCCAGTTGGGGATGATAAGTACCTCGAAATGAAAACCCACTACTTAGTGATATTTTAAACATCACAACTTAGAAGAGTGATGTGAAAATCACGTGGAAAAACTACTTACCAATTGTAAGTAGATCATACCCGGTTGGTATGATGAAACTTCCTCGAAGGAAGTGGAAAACCCATTCATTGGTTATGAGCGGAGATGTCCTCATACTTGGTTAATATGATGGACAGTTGAAAACATATTTTTGTTGGAAGTGCTCTCCCCTGACTGAGTGCCACTGCTTAAATGATTTGGGAGTCCTTCTTGACGGGAGCTCGAATAGCTCTTATAGGCTAGGGGCCTCGGTTTTGGAACTTGGGGGCTAATATGCCCGGTTTTAAAAATCTCGAACAGTGGACCATATGCCAGTTGACATGAGCAGAAGCTCGTAAACAAGCATGAGATATATGCCATAAAACTTTAAATAAATGAATTGTTTGGCCATTGTACCAAGACAGGATTGACATATTCAGTCAACTAGTGGTAGTGTGACATAACAGGTCTCTGGACTAGTCAAGACAAACAACTATAGGTTGAGTTGAAGGTTGGGGCCATTGGACTAGTGGCACCATAGATTATATGGCATGATGTGAAAATACTGATTGTGCATGCATTATGTGTACGAGACCTTCAAGACGCCCAAGACCTAGTGGATATAAGAGCAGTTCGTCGGACCAGGTGACCTTGCGAAGCTCGACATAGCTTCAAGTGCACGAGACTAGGGTGGGGTCAGGATGAAATCTTTTTCCTCATATGGACACGGAGAATTGATTTTGGGATTAAGGGTTACATGTCGCGTACATCCACTCATTCTTAGGGTAAAAGTGGGCATGCTTCTATCTAGGTGGCCGGTAAAGTCGCTTCGATGCCACAAGTGGGTTCAATGGATGGGTTGGCTTGCGATTGTATGATTGACCTTCATGATGAAGGATGTGTGTTGGGTGATAATACACCGTGATTAATGAGAAATGGTGATAAAAACTGAAAATAAAAAGGAAATAATTTTTTAAAGGAATTAAGGAGTCTGTCACACTCCAAATAGATCTTTTTAAAAATTAAAATTTTGAAAATCCATTCACTGAGTCATTGTACTCACCCCCTCCCTCATATCCCTTTTCAGGAAATCCCGGAAAGCCTACCCTCAAGGACCACTAATTGATACGCCTGTGAGACAGATACATTTAATTTAAAAATCTTGTGTAGTTTTGATTTATATTATTTTAGGAAAGGCACAGGTTTAAAGGACGCCATACCCTTTACGGTTTATAACCAGGGAAAACCCTTAAATAAACTAGGAGTGTCACATCCTGACCCAGTTTGGTCAGATCCCCGGGAACAACCCGCCACTCTCCCAGTTTATTAAAGGGTTTCCCCTTATTATAATCCGTAAAGAGTAAGGGGTTGTTCGCCGATTCAAGTGGTACGTGAGTTGGGTTTAGAACGTCGTGAGATAGTTTGGTTCCTATCGGGATCCTCGTAGTAGGCTGGACCAACATCCAACCGAGAGAGGGCAGCCATTAGAAATAAGAGGAGGTCCGAAAGAGGACCCGAAGCGCACCAAAGAGCAAGCTAGGGCTCGAAAGTTGGAGTAGCAAGCAATGCAGACTCTATACGCGCGCACTAGCATGCTCTTTCGAGCCTCCACTTGCTCTCTTGCTCACGTAGGGTTGTTCCGGACCGGAGCTTGCTCTCTTGCTCGCGTAGGGTCGTTTCGGACCAGAGCTTGCTCTCTTGCTCGCGTAGGGTCGTTCCTCCTCAGCAGCCTTCTTAAGTCGAAAGAAGGCAAGAATCTCATTTTTTGGTAGTATGAAGGGGGAGCAGAATCGTCCTTTAAACCTGCACCATTTCCTAGAATAGCATAATCAAAACTGCATGAAATTTAAAACTTTACATACCTGTCTTATAGGCATCTTAGTTGATTGTCTTTCAGGGTAGGCTTTCCAGGATTTCCTAAAAGGGATATAAGGGAGTGGGTGAGTACGTCTACTTTTAACTTTTAAGAAAAATATTTATATGGAGTGTGCCAGACTCCTTTCTTTTCAAAAATCCCTTCATTATTTCTTAGTTACCGGTGTGTAATCACCCAACATACATCCTTCATCATGAAGGTTACACACATTAGCAAGTCAGTATCATTACTGAACCCACTAGTGGCTTCGGAGCGACTTTTCCTGCCACCCGGATAGAAGTACAAGCACTTCTACCCTGGGAATGAGTGGATGTACACGACATCCGATCCACAATCCCGAAATCACTTCTTTGTGTCCGTATGAGGACAGAGACCTCATCATGTCCCCACCCCGGTCTCATGCGCTTGGTGCTACTCCAGATTTCGCACAGACACCTAGAACGACGATCTGCCCTTATACTCACCGGGTCGTCCAGGGCCCTTAGGACACATCACTACCCTTTATGGGCATCTTGATGATCCTGTACTCATAGTGCATGCACAAACAATGTTTTCTTATCAAGCCATGTAATATGTGGTGCCACTAGTCCAACGGCCCCAACTCTCAACTCAACCCACAGTTGTTTGTCTTGACTAGTCTATCGACCAGTCATCTCGCACTGCCGCTAGTTGACTGAGCATGTTGGTTCTATCTTGGTACCATGGCCAAACAATTCACTTATTAAGTTTTATGGCACATATATCATATTCGTTTACGAGCTCCTGCTCGTGCCAAAAAACTGGGCATTCTTGCCCTCAAGTTCCAAAATCGAGGCCCCTGGCCTATAAGAGCTATTCTAGCTCCCGTCAAGAAGGTCTCCCAAATAGTTTAAGCATTGCCACACAGTTAGGGGAGAACACTTCTAACAAAATAGGTTTTCATTGTCCATTATACCAACCGGTATAAGGACATCTCCGTTCATAACCGATGAACGGGTTTTCAACTTCCTTTGATGAAGTCTCATCATACAAACCGGGTATGATCTACTTACATCAGGTAAGTAGTTTTTCCACATAATTTTCACATCACTTTCTCTAAGTGGTGATGATTAAAATATCACTAAATAGTGGATTTTTACACCGAGGTACTTATCATTCCCTATCGGGTATGATATAAAATTTCCACTTATATCTAGTAAGTGGTTTTTATCTTTAAGTTGTGCTCATCATCCCAACCGGGTATGATGTTAGTAAACCCACTCACAACCGGTAAGTGATTTTTAACTTTAAGTTGTGCTCATCATCCCAACCGGGTATGATGTTAGTAAACCCACTCACAACCGGTAAGTGATTTTTAACTTTAAGTTGTGCTCATCATCCCAACTGGGTATAATGTTAGTAAACCCACTCACTCATTAATGCCGTGAATTCCACTAGACCGGTTCTTGGTATTCACGCGAGCTTGTCCTTGCTGGCGTTCCCGGTACTTCGTGTTCCTACACGATATGAACATCTTGGTTCATTATCCTTTGACCTAATCACCTTCATTCATTCTAAATGAATGATAAAGTCAAACTTTCATTTATTTGTAATTAGGTCCCTAAAGTTATTTCTCTTTAACTTTAAGTCCCAAATGTCGGTTTTTCCTCAAATTGAGTCCCGAAACTTCTAAAATTTATCATAGGACCTCAATTTATTCCATTTCACAAAAAGGGGTTTAATTTCCCAAATTTCCAATTTCGTCTCCCAACATTTCCAAAATTACCATTTTGCCCTTCCTTTACAAAAATGGTAAATTTTGCCCCAAAAATTTCAAAATTCCTCAGTTGGTCCTCCAACATTATTTTCATGTCCAATTGACCCTCAATTTCATAAAATTTCATTTTGGTCCTTTGAATTTCGAAAATCCCCAATTTTCCCTCAATTCCAACTTCTTAACACAGCCAAATTTGATTTCATCAAATTGACCCATCAAACGTTTCCAATTGTTTAAATTTAAGTTGAAATTGAGTTTCTACATGTTCATACAATTCTTCAGAAATGTGAATCGCAAGTTTTAATGTCGGGACGAGCTCAAACGGAGCTTCACCGAAAAATGAACTATAGAGAGAGAAAGCTTCGATTACTCACCGGTGAAGGCACGACATTTCGAGCTTTCGATCTGGGCAGATAGCTCTCGTCCTGAGGTTCATCCTAGAATCAAGAATCGCATCAATTATTGTGGAATTGGATTAGATTTTCATCATTGAAACTCGGTCGACTCTCTCTCTAGCACCGATCAAAAATTGTAAAGGGGAGCCGAATTGGCTTACCTTTCGGTCCTAATTCGGCTGTGGAAAGGCTGAGGAAGTGTTAGGAGGGCTTGGTTTGGCTTGTGGAGTGCTTGAAATGGCTGATTTCAGCTTGGTTGAAATAGGGCAGCTTCGGTCCGCCGGAGCTGCTTCACTATTCTATCATGCCGGCGCTTCTCCAACGATTCTCGGATTGACTAAAGTTTGCTATCAGATAACTGTCTTCTTCCCGGTTCTAAAGAGCTCGACCTTTATTCAAGTCGAAGCTCTAGTTCGAGCTTCACCGGGAAATGGAGTAGTAGAGAGAGAGAGAGAAGTATTCAGGTGTGAGGAGAATGAATGGGGATGACCTCTTTATATAGGTGTAAAACTGTGTATTAAATGGGAGAGATTTATTACTAGTATTAATATTGTCATAAATTATTGGTATTAATTCCAATAATTTAATTTAGGTATTAAATTATTGGTATTAATTATAATAATTAAATATATATTAATTTATGGCTATTTATGATAGCATAAAAATTTTTGAACGAAATTTCAGGTTAGAAGTCACCCATCCTCACACTACTCTGAGGCAAGCACGATCAACTTTAAAGTTTTTATGAAATCTAGTTCACCTGAACCAATTTGATTTTTGTCTTTTAATTTGTCTTAAGTTTCTTTTTTCAAGGTTTAATAAACCTTTTGGATCACCCAGAAGTTGTAAATTTCCATATTACTTGTTCCCAAATGTAAACAGGCTCGGTTTTCTTATTCGGTTTGACCAGTTCTTTTCCCGATTTTCCTTAACTCAAAAGTGCAGGGTTTACAAGGAGAGTGGCGGGTTGATCATGGGGATTCGACCAAACTGGGTCGGGGCATGACATTGGACCTCCACGTCAGAAAAATTAGCCAATCCTAGCATGTCACATGGCATGCCCGCCACATCATCATCTTCAACCTTCAGTCATTGTCAGAGAAAACAGAGGAGAGAGAGAGGCTAGAAAAGCTAGAGTCTCTAGCGACTCAAAAAACTCTCCAGTCAAGTCACTGATGGCCGAGTCGGAGGCCGAGTCTCACGCCGACCGATAGCCTGAATAGTTGTCGAGCTCCCTATATAAAGAGCACCCTTCCATTTGTCATCCTCACCTCTCAGGCACTCTTTGAAAACAAATATCTCCTTTTCTGATGACACTCCGATCAAGGCTCTGACGATGGGCAATTTCTGAACAAGAGAAGCTTAGAACTGAGGAAGAGTGCTCTAGCTCAAGACACTCTCAAAGTGACTAGAGGACAACCAAAGAAATGCAGAGAAGATATGTCATGCCCCAACCTAGTTTGGTCAGATCCCCGTGAGCAACTCGCCACTCCCTTTGGTTCATGAAGGGTTTCGCCCTTTTCTAAACCGTAAGGAGTAATGCGTACTTTTTCAGGTCTTTCCTGAAATAATATTATACAAAACTGAAAATCTTTTAAACAGACATACCTGTCTTTATAATTCCCATATATGGAGGTCTTTAAGTTTGGTTTTCCCTTGGTTACCTTAAAGGGGTAAAAGGGAGGGGGTGAGTTCTAGAACTTAGTGTGTCACGCCCCGACCCAGTTTGGTCAGATCCCTATGATCAACCCGCCACTCTCCTAGTTTATTAAAGGATTTCCCCTTATTGTAAACCATAAAGAGTAAGGCGTCCTTTAACCTGCACCTTTTCCTAGAATAGCATAATCAAAACTGCATAAAATTTAAAACTTTACATACTTGTCTTACATGCATCTTAGTTGACGGTCTTTAAGGGGAGGCTTTTCGGAATTTCCTGAAAGGGATATAAGGGAGGGGGTGAGTACGACTACTCAGTGAATGGGTTTTTAAAAGTTTTTGACTTTTAAGAAAAACATTTATATGGAGTGTGTCAGACTCATTTGTTTTCAAAAATCCCTTCATTTAAATATTCGGGCTTTTCCACCATTTCTTATTTACCACCGTATGTCATCACCCAACATACATCCTTCATCATGAAGGTTACACACATTCGCAAGTTAGTATCACTACTGAACCCGCTAGTGGCTTCGGAGCGACTTTTCCTACCACCCGGATAGAAATACCACCACTTCTACCCTGGAAATGAGTGGATGTACGTGACATCCGACCCACAATCCCGAAATCACTTCTTCATGTCCGTATGAGAACAGAGACCTCATCATGTCCCCACTCCAGTCTCATGCGCTTGGTGCTACTCCAGATTTCGCACAGACACCTACAACGACGATCTGCCCTTATACTCACCAGGTCGTCCAGGGCCCTTAGAACACATCACTACCCTTCATGGGCATCTTGATGATCTCGTACTCATAGTGCATGCACAAAAAATATTTTCTTATCAAGCCATGTAATATGTGGTGCCACTAGTCCAACGGCCCCGACTCTCAACTCAACCCGCAATTGTTTGTCTTGACTAGTCCATCGACCTGTCATGTCGCACTGCCGCTAGTTGACTAAGCATGTCGGTCCTATCTTGGTACCATGGCCAAACAATTCACTTATTAAGTTTTATGGCACATATATCATGTTCGTTTACAAGCTCCTGCTCATGCCAACTGGCCTTGGGCCCACTGTATGAGATTTTTAAAAAACAGGGCATTCTAGCCCTCAAGTTCCAAAATCGAGGCCCCCAGCCTATAAGTGCTATTCGAGCTCCCGTAAAGAAGGTCTCCCAAATAGTTTAAGCATTGGCACATAGTTAGGGGAGAACACTTCCGACAAAATAGGTTTTCACTGTCCATTATACCAACCGGTATAAGGACATCTCTGTTCATAATCGATGAACAGGTTTTCAACTTTCTTCAAGAAAGTCTCATCATACCAAACGAGTATGATCTACTTACAACCGGTAAGTAGTTTTTTTCGCATAATTTTCACATCACTTTTTCTAAGTGGTGATGATTAAAATACCACTAAACAGTGGGTTTTATACTGAGTTACTTATCATCCCCTACTGGGTATGATA
The DNA here is from genome assembly GCA_030064425.1 of Trapa bicornis. Classification (NCBI taxonomy): domain Eukaryota; kingdom Viridiplantae; phylum Streptophyta; class Magnoliopsida; order Myrtales; family Lythraceae; genus Trapa; species Trapa bicornis. The sequence continues at coordinate 19,034,460 of CM057752.1, forward strand.
TAAAATTTCCACTCACAACCGGTAAGTGGCTTTTATCTTTAAGTTGTGCTTATCATCCCAACCTGGTATGATGTTAGTAAACCCACTCACCCGTTAATGCCGTGAATTCCACTATACCGGTTCTTGGTATTCACACGAGCTTGTCCTTGCTGGCATTCCCGGTACTTCGTGTTCCTACACGATATGAACATCTTGGTTCATTATCCTTTGGCCTAATCGCCTTCATTCATTCCAAATGAATGAGAAAGTCAAACTTTCATTTATTTGCAATTAGGTCCCTAAAGTTATTTCTCTTTAACTTTAACTCCTAAATGCCAATTTTTCCTCAAATTAAGTCCCAAAACTTCTAAATTTTATCATAGGACCTCAATTTATTCCATTTCACTAAAAGGGGATTAATTTCTTAAATTTCCAATTTGGTCCCCCAATTTTTCCAAAATTACCATTTTGCCCTTCCTTTACAAAAATAGTAAGTTTTGCCCCAAAAATTCCAAAATTCCTCAATTGGTCCTCCAACATTATTTTCATCCCCAATTGACCCTCAATTTCATAAAATTACATTTTGGCCCTTTGAATTTCAATAATTCCCAAAATTTCCCCCAATTTCAACTCTTAAACACTACCAAATTTGATTTTATCAAATTGACCGATGAAACACTTCTAATTATTGAAATTGGAAATTGAGTTCCTCCATCCTCTTACAATTCAATAGCACTTTCAATAACAAGTTTTGACGCCGGAACGAGCTCAAACGGAGCTTCGCCGGAAAACGAACTGTAGAGAGAGAAAGCTTTGATTACTCACTGGTGAGGGCACGACGGTCCAAGCTTTCTATCTAGGTAGATAGCTCTCATCCTGAGGTTCATCCTAGAATCAAGAATCACATCAAATGATGCCAAATTGAGTTAGAATTTCATCATTGAAATTATGTCGATTGTCTCTCCGACCGGAAATTTACAGAGGGGAGCCGAATTGGCTTACCTTTTAGTCCTAATTCGGCTGTGGGAGGGCTGAGGAAGTGTTGGGAAGGCATGATTTGGCCTGAGGAGGGCTCGAAATGGATGATTTCAACATATCTGAAATAGGGCAGCTTCGGTCTGCCGGAGATGCTTCACTGTTCCATCATGTCGACGCTTCTCCAAAGATTCTTGGATTGACTAGAGTTTGCTATTAGATTGCTGTTTTCTCCTCGGTTCTAAAGAGCTCAACCTCTCCTTTCGAGGTTAAGAAAAATGTTCAAGTCGAAACTCTGGTTCGTGCTTCACCGGGAAATGGAGCAGTAGAGAGAGAGAGAAGTGTTCAGGTGTGAGGAGAATGAATGGGGATGACCTCTTTATATAGGTGTAAAAATCGTGTATTAGGAGAGATTTATTACTAGTATTAATATTGACATAAATTATTGTTATTAATTCCAATAATTTAATTTCGATATTAATTGCAATAATTAAATATATATTAATTTATGGTCATACGCACGAATTTCGGCTTACAAAAAAAAATCATACTTCCCAGGAGGTCACCCATCCTCACACTATTCTCAAGCAAACACGCTTAACTTCAAAGTTCTTATGGGATCTTATTCACCTGAACCAATTTGGTTTTTCTCTTTTATTTTGTCTTAAGTTTCTTTTCCAAGGTTTAATGAACCCTTTGGATCACCCAGAAGTTGTAAATTTCCAAATTGCTTGTTCCCATATGATCGGGTTTGTAAACCGACTCGGTTTTCTTACTCGGTTTGACCGGTTTTTTCCCGATCTTCCTTAACTCAAAAGTGCGGGGTTTGCACGGTGAGCGGTTGTTGGGAGTGAATTTTAAAAATAGCCACAACAAAGTTATCATTTCATTAAAAAGAAGGATTTTCCTCAAAGTTTGGTTTTCAAAACCTTTACCTTGCCAAGGTTGTCATTTCCTTTCAAAAGGATTTTAATTTCTTTTCCAAACCTCATTCTAAGGTTTTACCATTTCTTTTTCCAAGGTTTTCTTAACATTTTTCTCATTTCCTTATTAGGTGTGTTTAGCAAAACAACACACGTCCTTCATCAGAAAGGGTACACACACATTCGCGAGATGTAGTTACGACGATTGTACCCACTTGTGGATCTAAGCATCTTTACCATCCATCATGATAGAAGTCCCTAACTTCTACCTAGAGTTTGAGTGAACTTCTCCAACATCCTACCCTCATATCCAAAATACTTCGTGTCCATATGAGTATAAAGACATCATCCCAATCCTATCCTGGTCTCATGCGCAAGAAGCTATGTCAAGCTTTCCGACTACTGGCACAACAAACTACCCTTATCTCCACCATGTCATCCAGTAGCCCTTAGGATACATCACTACCCCTCTTGGGCATCTTAACGGTCTAAACCTCAAGTGCATGCACAAAAAATATTTTTTCCACATAGCCATTTATCTTTGGTGCCACTAGTCCAACGGCCCCGACCCCCGACCTGACCTGCAACTGTTTATCTAGGCCAGTCCGTCAACCTAGCCCTGATGCACTGCCGCTAATCCATCGAGTATGTTGGTCCTGTCTTAGTACCATGATGAAATCACATATCCATTACATTAAAAGAGATTTCATGGCTTTCATATCATGTTTGTTTACTAGCACCTGCTCGTGCCAACTAGCCTTGGGCACACTGTATGTGATTTTCTAAAATAGAGCATTTAGCCCCACAAGTTCCAAAACTGAGGCCTCTAGCCTATCTGAGTTGTTCTAGCTCCCGTCAAGAAGGTCTCCCAAAAAGTTTAAGAATTGGCACACGGTCATGGGAGAACACTTCTAACAAAAACATCTTTTCACTTCATCACACCAATCGGGTGTGATGATATCTCCGCTTACAACCAACAAGCGGGTTTCTACTTCATTCAAAGAAGTCAATCATACCAACCGAGTATGATTTTCTCTACTTACAACAGGTAAGTAGTTTTTCACTTAGTTCTCACATCACTCCAACCGGGTGTGATGTTAAAATCCCACATATAAGTGTTTTTTCATTTCCAAGGTGCTCATCATCCCAACCAAGTATCATGTGAATAAACCCACTCATAATGATTTTTTATTTCTAAAGTGCTCATCATCCCAACCGGGTATGATGTATAATTAAGCCCACTCACCTTTTATCCAAAGATATGTTAATCCTATAGGGATTTCCATGTACCCATCCCTAATTGGTCTTATTGGTGTTTCTCTGCTCTGATACTTACCCATTTTCCTTAAATTTGGTTGTTGCATGGTGGATATCGAGATTGAGAATTTCATAGGTAGGGAGTATTAATCTAGTATATCTAATGTTATCATAGAAAAGATGATGTTTGAGATGTGAACAAGGACTATAAACCAGGTAGCTCTCTTCTAATCGTTTGCTCTTTTAACTCAGTTGGTGTCGCTCTTATAAATTGTTCTAAGCTCCTTATATAGCTGTAAAATTGTTTATTAAATGGGGAAGATTTATTACTAGATTATGGGTATTAATGTTGTTAGTTATTCTCATTAAATTGGGAAATTTATGGGTATTGAATATAGGTATTAATTTATGGGTATTTATGGTAGGGGCGTAGGATTAATACTACAAAGTTATAATAGTTTCGTACTAAACCAAATTCATATAATTATCTCATTATTTTCACCTAAATAAATTTACTAGATATTTACCCTATCCATTCCATCCAGTTATTTATTTCAATCAAAACAACACTTTTATTTTATTTAAAATCAAATTTATTCCAATTATATCAATTGAATTTTAAACTTATAATATAATTCCAGAAAAATTTTCGACCGAAATTTCAGGTTACTAAAAACACGGTGTGACAAGATAGCATAGTGAAGTAGCTCTAGAGCTCGAAATAGCGAGTTCCTAACTGACCCAACCCCGACTCTCTCAGCCCTTCCACCACCAACATTGGCCACCTCTCAGAGCCTAAGACCCTCAACAGCCCTTACAGACTTCCAATAAGCTCAATTTTGCCTCTCCTCGTCAGAATTTCTGAGTTTCAGAGCTGTACACCCTGAAACTTCTCTCTTCAAATTCTCGCAGGACAACGGTGAATTACAGCGGGATTCAATCCTGGTAGGTTCCCCTCGATAAGCATTAGTTGCCCTCACCTCAAGCTCCGACCACCGCCCCTCCATCGATAAGTTAAGCAAGCTTTCTCTCTCTAATGTAAAGTTTCCAGTGAAGCTCCGATTAGGCTTAAAACTCAACCAAAATTGAAAATTCGAAGTGTAGGATGATTGAGGGGAGCTCGAGGAGACGAATTGAAGAAACGAAGAAATTAAGGACTTACAGGTCGTCAATTGGATGAGGTAAGATTCGAGTGTCCATACTCTCAAAATAGGGAAGAAGAAGACGACCAATTTGGGGATTTTTGGGCTTTTGTGCAATTTTTGAAAAATTAGAGCACCAAATGGTAAATTGATGAAATTGAAAGGGTTTTCATGATATTCACTCCCAATTGAGGGTCAATTGGGCAATTTGGGCAAAATAGAAGACAAATTAGAAATTTTGAAACGTTGGGGACCAAATTACAATTTTTAGAAAATTAAAGACTAAAGAGCAATTTTGGTAAATTAAGGGCTAATGGGTGAAATTAAAAGAGTTAAGCACCCAAGAAGGATGATTGGAACCTCTAGGGGCTTAATAGACACTAACGCTATGTTTGGATTGAAGGGGTTGGAGGGATTTGGAAGGGAGGGATTTGGATGGGTGGAGAAATCTCTCATTTGTTAAAAAAATAATGGAGGGGTTTAGAGGCATTTGGAGAGGCTAGAATCACCTCCAAATCCCTCCAACCCCTTTACACTACGACACAATCCCTATAAAAGTGAAGGGATTGTGTCATTTAATGCTTAAATTAATTTAATACCCTCATTTATTTTTTATATTATTTATTTATTTATTTATTTTTATATATTTTAAATAGATTTATATATTTATAATATTTTATATAAAATTATATAATATAAATATATAATACAAATATTATAAATAAAAAATTATTATAAAAAATATTTTTAATATAATTTAATAATATATAATAGTTAATAAATTATTTAATTTAATTAAAATGGTAAATTTATCTTTCTTATTTTTTCATTAATAATCCTTCCACTCACTTCTTATCTATCCAAACGATGGATTATTAAAAATTTTTAACACCTCCAAATCCATCACTTCACCTCCCCTCCAAACTCCTCGCTTCACCTCCCCTCCAAATCCCTTCATACCCCTCAATCCAAACATAGCCTAAGGGGCAATCAGGGACCTAAGTGCAATTAAAGCAAAATATGGGACCATATGTGCAAATACGAGAAAATATGCGACCGGTTAGTCAACACGTCGTGATACAGATACTCGTGCCATGCATGAATGGACTACTCGAGCACCGGCCCCCATAAGCACACCGAGGAGCCATACTACGCTGGCACAACCCCACCGAGATCACTAGGTGAGTGGGAATTGCTATAACGTCCATTTCGGTTGGGATGACGGTTCATTTAAAAATGATTTTATCAGAATTAGCCTCTTTTAACTAGGTGACTCTACTTATAATATTTGGGAGCTAATTCTGGGCTTAGGCTCGGTATGCAAGTGGGCCTAAGGCCGATGGACACGGGTATGGACCCGCCTAGAACTAGCATGTGATGAGAAATGCTAAAATATCCAATTAACAGGAAATTGTGTATGATACCCATCGGGCCAAGTTTGAGTTGTTGAGCTTGTTGGGCCAAGTCGCTGCTCCGCCGAAGCCAAGTCATCGAACTTGTTGGGCCAGCACGTGTGAGCCGAAGCCAAGCCAACAAACCATTGAGCTAGAAGGCCAAAATAATGGCTATAACTTAAAATACTCTTGATTATGCATGCATTGTGTGATACGGGCAATCAGGACACTTGGTATGAGATAGTGATGGATACCAAGGACTGTTGAACGACCCAGGGTGCATAAGGGCGGTATAGCATCCAATAGGTCAAGAAGCTCGAGGAACTTCCTGCGTACTAAGACCGAGGCAGTAAGAGAAAGGAGGTTTCGTCCTACAGAGTGAACAAGATGAAGTGATCAGGGTTTAAGGGTCAGATTATTGATGTCCACTCAAACTCAGGGTGGAGGCAGTGCACCTTTATTAGTGGAACGGTCAGGGATCATTCTACGAATGTATGATCCCTCCTATGATAGGAGGGCAGTTGATGTATGGTTAATATGCAAAAAATGAAAAATGAATAATTAATGGGTAAAGCAATGAATTAAAGTGATAGTTATAGTAGTTTCCCTCACTGAGTATTATATACTCATTCCCCTCCTCTCACCCTTTTCCGGTCTAGAACCAAGACGAAAAGTTCCATGATGACCTTGGAACCTCAAGGTATGTTTCTTACCCCCAACTTATAGTAAGGTTTTGAATGTAGACACGCCTTTTCCTTCCCTCTATCATTAGGGTAGGAATACCCGGATGATGTAGGAAAGGGTGGCGGGTTGATCATGGGACGTGACATTCTATCTCCATGAAATACTACACCTTTATATTTCGGGGAATGGAGTGTTACTAACTTATTTTGGCGGTTCACTTTCACTTGATGTGAGGATAACCATTCCATTCCCATAATCATTTCCACCCCCTTCAAAGGTAATGGAACCAAGTCAACTTCTAAATTTGTCCCCATGAACTTCACCTCACAAATCTTTAAAACTTTGTCTCTAATCATTTATTTACCTGAAAGTGTAAGGATGTTGAGGGTTGGTTTGAGTGATGTTAACTCTGGGGGAAAAGTTTGGATCAAGAATTCTTTGACAAAGGATCTTTCAGCTCCAGAGTCAACAAGAGCATATGTTTTTCTCCCAAATAGTTGAACATATTCTAATTAAGAGAGAAATACATATTATGATATGAAATGGTACATTTCATTAAATCAAGGAAGTATATTTATTTGAGAAAACACATTCCCTTAAGAGAGGGGTTGGGAAGTACCAGCTACTACACTAGAATTCTTTTTACCTTCTTCCTGTGTGAGGTTGTACACTCTTGTTGGGATCATTTGTATTGTAGTCATTCCCCGGCCTCCGTTGTTCATCTCCTGAACTCTAGTGGATGGTTACGTATTATTCCTCGTAGGTACTCCTACATTCCCTTGGAGGGTCGAGTAATTCCTTGCAAAATGACCAATTTTTCCGCAGCTAAAACATGTTTGACATGTTTCTTCATGATTCTTCCGACATTTGAGGCAGTAAGGGCTCTTCTTTTTGGGGGGTTTTATTGATCACTTCCTTGTTTACTTTGGATGGTCCTCCCTTATCATTATATTTTAGTTGCACTCCCCATTAGGGAGCGTTTCGAAACTTTTGGGTTTCCTGGTTGTTATTGCCTATGTCTTCCTTCTTGTCAGCTTACTCCATTCTTCGATGTCTTGTTTGCAATAGACGTTCACATTCATATGCCATAAATTAATCTAATTTAAGCTTAAAAGGAACTTTAAGCATACTTGGCGGAGGGTACATCTTCACGCTCTCTTTTATTCTATCTCCTTACTCCTGAAAAGGGGTAAAAGAAAAGGCGTGAGTTCTACAACTCAGTGAGCGGGTGTTGGGAGTGAGTTTTTAAAATAGCTTTAGTTTATCCAAACAGTGCCAAGGTTATCATTTACTTTTAAAAGATTTTTCCCAAATTTTGGTTTTCAAAACTTTTTTCCATTTCCATACTAGGTGTGTTTAGCTCTCTTACCCCATCCCCTTGCCTCGGGAGGCGTTTAGCAAACAAACACATGACCTTCATCAAGAAGGGTACACACATTCATAGGTGTAGCCCGTCCACTGCACCCATTGTGGATTGGAGCATTTTTATCATCTACCAAGATGAAAGCCTATCCAGTTCTACCTTTAGTCTGAGTGGATGTCCTAGACGTCCGACCCTCAGACCCGAATGCCACTTCGTGTCCGTATGAGGAGAGAGACCTTATCTCGAACCCACCCCAGTCTCATGCGCAAGAGGCTTACAAAGCTTTAAGAATGACTAGCATGACAAACGGCCCTTATCTCCACCATGTCATCTAGTAGCTCTTAGGACCCATCACTACCCCTTAGGGCGTCTTGATGGTCCCATAACACAAGTGCATGCACAAACAAGAGTTTTTCACATATAGATATCATATTTGGTGCCAACGGTCCAACGGCCCCGACACTTAACCCGACCTGCAGCTATTTGTCTAGGCCGGTCCATCGACTTGGCCCTAACGCACTGCTGTTGGACCATCGAGCACTATCGGTCCTGACTTGGTACCGTGGCAAAATCACACAACCAATTTCAATATAAATTTTCATGGATCTTCTTAATCAAGTTTGTTTACAAGCTTCTGCTCGCACCCACTGGCCTTGGGCCCACTACACGCATTTTTTCAAAGCTGGGCATTTAGCCCCAAGACTTCAAAAATCGAGGCCCCTGGCCTATCTAAGTTATTTTAGCTCCCGTCAAGAAGGTCTACCAAATGTTTTAAGCATTAGAATACAGTTAGGGGAGAATACTTCTGATAAAAATTCATTTTTAACTCATCACACCAACTGGGTGTGATGATATCTCTGCTTACAATCTATAGGCGGGTTTCTCCTTTTCTCAAGGAAATTCATCATACCAATCGGGCATGATGTTCATTTATTTCTACTTACAACCGGTAAGTAGATTCTATCCTTTAAAAATAGTGCTCATCATCCCAACCAGGCATGATTTGAAATAATCCCGCTCACCCGATGACTATGATGTGTTCATCCCTAATCGGTTTTCCAAGTCCACACTAGCTCTCTTGCTTGCATTCTGGTTCCAAGTATCCCAACACAGTTTGGGTATCATTATTAGGAAAGGTTCGGTATGACAGCCCTTCTTTTTCTCACATATGGGTGACTAGGCCAAATTTTGGTTTATTTCACTTAGGTTCCTAAAGCTCATTTTCCTTAACTTTAGGTCCCTAACGCTAACTTTTCCCCAAATTGAGTCCCAAGGCTTCCAAAATTCCCTTTGGTTCCTCAATTTACTCAAAATTGTGTAAGGAGCTCAAGTTTTTCAAATTTCCAATATGGTCCCCAATTTTTCATAAATTACGATTTTGCCCCTACTTTCCAAAAATAGTAATTTGGCCCCAAATATTTCAAAAATTGGCCAATTAGTCCCCCATCATCTTTCTCATTGCCAATTGACCTTCAATTTTAAAAAATTACAAGGAGGTCCCTCAATTTTTCAAAATCCCCAATTTTCCCCAAAATTTTCCCCTAATTTCTCCTCTTTATACAAATCGAATTTGATTTCTTCAAATTGGCCATTCAATCGAGGTTAATTGCTTCAATTGATGGTATAGATCAGTTCCTACACTTCATACGATTCAATTGAGCTTTGAATTGCATGATTTGAGTCTGAAATGAGCTCAAACGGAGCTTCGCCAAAAAACTATTCTTAGAGAGAGAAAGCTTTGAAAGCTTACTGTCGGAGGTGCGGCATCCGAGCTTTCGATCTGGGGAGGTAGCTCTCATCCTGAGATTCTTTCTAGGATCAAGAATTGCTACAATTGAAGTCCAAATGAGGGTGAATTTTATCAGTGAAATTCAACACTTTCTCTCTCTAACACTGATCTGCAACGACGGAAGAGGGCCAAATTGGCTTATCTTTCAGCTCTGTTGAGGCCATGTGAGGGCTGTGGGGATGTTGGGGAGGCTTGGTTTGGCCATAGGAGGTTTTAATTTGGCTGAATTCAGCTCGGCCAAAATAGGGCAGCTTTGGTCCGTCGGAACTGCTTCATTGTTTGATTCCGCCGACACTTCTCCGGTAGTTCTCGGGTCGAAAGGAGGTTACTGTTAGGTAGCTGACTTCCCCCAAAGTCTTTAGGACCTGACCTTGCCTTCTAAGGCTAAGAAAAAGCCCAAGTCAAAGCTTTGGTTCGAGCTTCACCAAAAAATGGAGCAATTGAGAGAGAATGGCGATCTGAGGTGTGTAGAGTATGAATGGAGAGGAGCTCTTTATATAGGGAGCTTGGGGACACTCTGCTCGATCATTTTCCATTTTGGTCGAGCTTATCCTCACCCAAAAATGCCCCGATTGGTGCGAATATTCCTTCACCACAGAAGTAAAGTTTTAGCATTGATGAATAGTGTTGTCATCCTTAGGAAGAAGACGACACTATTCCGAATAGGACCAATCCAGTCCAACCGGGTTCAACGGCAAAAATCGATCAGTTCAGGCCTAATTCGATCGGTTTTCTCAAATCTAAAATTTTCTAAATATATATAAACTTATTTCCTATCCATTTATGGCTTCAATTTTCCAATTTGATCACTTTAAGCCACCACAAAAATTTAATTTAGAATCTGGTTCATGTATGGTTCAAAAAGGTTCAATCCGGTTCAGGTCTGATTCACCCTAAACCGGTCTGGTTTTCTCTTCCCATTTGTTCTAAGGTTCTTTTCCATGATTTTTATGACTCTTTGTGTCACTTGGGATTTGAAAATTTCCCATTTTACCCTTTCTTCACTGGTTTGGGTTTGTTAACCGGCTCGGTTTTCTCTTTTGAATTGATCGGTTCTTTTCCCGATTTTCTTATCTTTAAAGGACGGGGTTTACAAAAATCCTCCCACATTAGTATGATTGTGGAGAGATTTCGCATATTGCCCCATCACCTTTTGGCACTTCCCACCAGGAAGAATTCTACCAAGATCACCATTTCTTCAATTGGTGTTTTTATTATTTCCATCAACTTATTAATGCTAGTGAGCTAATCCATGGCTGCTCTGACATCCTTCTCTCCTTGAAAAGGTTTGCATCCCAATTGGTGAAGTGTTTCAAGGTATTTTGGGATATCAAAAAGTGGAGGAGTTGTAATAGAGGTATTTTGAGATTGTACCTCCTCATTCCTAGGGTGGGAATTTGTGACAAATTGAGGAGTCTCCTCCAGGGTAAGGTTGGGTTTCCCATATACCCTAACAAATTTTTAGTACAACTTTTGGTGCTTGAAATTTATCTTGGGTAGAGTTAGTTTAGTTTGAGTCCTCCTTAACTCTTGTTCCATGGAACCCCTTTCCTCTTGAGGAATGCAGTTCTTTGTTGGTTCCATGGTAGGTGCAGCAGTAGAGGCACGGGTTTCTTTGGTTCCTCTTCTTGGGGCCATATCTAGGAAGTTGAGGAAAATTTAGTTTAGCTTCTACAACTTTAATTGTAAAGTTTTGATAATTTGTTTTTGGGAACTTGGCTCTGATACCACTTAAGTATCACACCCCGATACGGTTTGGACAGTCAGACCAATGTACAACTCGCTACACCTCTCTATACTATGACCATATTACCTTCCATCATAGTTCAGACAAGATAAAGGATAAAAATTCCATTTGTTTTCTCGAGACAACTTTATCAAAATTGGCTTAACATAAATTATACTTTGTACCTTGATCATAGGATTTACTAGTTCCTTCTCTCAACAATATGATGGATTTTTCCTGTGGAGAAAAAGAGAAGGGGTAAGTTCAACAATTTAGTGATTGGATAATTAAAAATGCATATTCAAGGATTTTTACTCATCAACATATGTAATCATTCTCCTTCATGGGAGTTGGTTTAAACAATAATTATATGCCCTTTTTCATAAAAGGGCACATTATTTCGTAGACACAGTCCCCAACTGTTCTACTTTACTTATCAATAGATTTCATAATTCTCTTTAATGAGATTTAGTTTAAGCAAACAATCACACACCCTTTTTCTTTAAACGGATCTTTCTTTTGCAGACATAGTCCCCGAATGTTCCATTTGTGGCCCGGAGCGACTTTCCCGTCCACCTTGATGAGAGGCTACAACCTCTACCACATAGCTAGTGTGAGCACCATTTCCCAACCCCAGACCATTTTGCTACTTCTTGTCCGCTATTGTGGGACGAGACCTCTCCCCCTTCTTCCTTGGTCTCAATGCACATGAAGCTCCTAGAGCTTCTCGACATACTGGACCAGCAAGACTTCCCTTATGATCCCTAAGTTGTCCAGTAGTCATTATAACCAACACTACCCCATATCGGGTGCCTCGATGGTTCCGTATATCCACAAACACAAATAAATAGTCTTTTATTAAGACATTTAACTTTGTACTACCATTCCAATGAGTTCAACGACTCAACTTCGGCTCAATAGCTAAATCACACAAATTATCCATTTATGATAATTTTCATAAACTCAATAACTCATAGCTTGTCTATGGGACTGGACATGTTTCTATTGGCCCTAGGCCCATTATACGAGTTTTCAAAACATGGTTTGGGTCCACTTCTCTTTCAAAAATTGTGGCATTGGGCCCAATGTAGAAAAACTAGCTCTATAGGGTACATACTTCATGCTCTCAACAGAAATAACTATCAAAATTTATTTTAAGCAATTTCACACAGTAAAGTGAGATTATTTTTTAAAAAGTAGTTTTAACTAGAATAGCATGAAGGTACATTCATCATCCCAAAAGGGCATGGTATCAGAAATCTCACTCACCCGAAATTCATGACTCGTTTATCCTGAATGGATTTCTAATGTCTTTGAACGGTGTCGTAGTTGTAGGTTAGGATTTTTCTTTCCACACCTACATTGCTACGAATAATAAGCCTGTCATTTATCTAAAATTTCTACTTCAATCCATATGTTGTCTTTATTTGACATACCACTCCCTAAATTTATTTTATTGGCAATAATTTCCAAATTATTTATCATAAATTTCTAAGTTTTCTTTATTTGTAATTTCATCTCCTAAATAATTTTATACAAATAAAATTATTCAAAATTGTAAATAAATCCTTATAATTATTTTAATTACAATTAAATCCCTAAACTACTCTTATTTGTAAATTGACCCTCAATTGATGTCAATTTCCCCAAAATCCCAAAATTTCCCAATTTACTCAAAAGTGCATTGTTGTCCCAAATCTTCAATTCGTCAAATTGACCACTTAAACTCTATTAGTTGCCTCATATCATGCTACTAATCATCTCCCCTACCTCTCCATAATCATTCCAGGTTTTGAATTGTCCAATTTGGCCTAGAATTAAGCTCAAACGAAGTTTCGATGGAAAAAATTTTTAGAGAGAGTGAGCTTCTATTTCTTACCGAGGAGGGCACAATTGTCGAAGCTCTTGTTATGGTGAGATAGCTCTCATCAAGAGGATCCTTTTAAGATTAAACTTCACCTTAATTGGTAATTTGAGTAAGGAGAATTTAATCAATAAAATTTTTCCAATTTTCTCTCTATAAATTTACTATTCTGGCGAAGGATGGTAGTAATTACTTACCAAAAATGCTTGGGGAGGACGAGTCTTGGTCGTGGAGAGTCTTGGTAGGGTTGGTATAGTCTAAGGAGGCTAGAAGTGGCCAGAATTTGGTTTGAAAACTCACTGGAGCTTCTCTAGTAATCCTCGAGCTGAACGGAGTATGCATGAAGGTAGAGTACTTCTTTAGGATTCTAAAGAACCCAACTTTGCATTCTAAGGTGATGAAAATGGTTGATGTCGGAGCTTTAGTTCGGGGATGGTTAGAATCGGGAGCAGTTTGTCTTATTCGAGCTTTGGAGGGATGGGTAGTGTAAACATCATCCTTTGAAGATAAGGAAACCGGGGAAAGAATCGATCAACGGGAGTGAGAAAACTAAACTGGTTCACAAACCCCAACCATTAGAGAAAGGGCAAGTTGGGAAATTTACACATCCCAAGTGACCCAAAGAGTCATAAAAACCATGGAAAGGGACTTTAGGACAATTTGGGAGAGAAAACCATACCAGTTCAGCTAAACCGAATCTGAACCGTGTTGAACTGATTTGGACCAGTTTGAACCATCATTGAACTAGATACTAAATTTATTTTTCGTGGAAATGAAACATTTTCGTTCAGGGCATTTCATGCCATAAATGAACACTATTAAGGTGGCAAACAGTCGGCTAGAGAATCCCCGAGCTCCCTATATAAAGAGCTTCTTTCCATTCATTCTCCTCACACCTAAAAACTCCACTCTCTCTCAACTACTCAGTTTTCCAGCGAAGCTCGAACCAGAGCACTAACATTGAGGTTTTTATGAGCCTTAGAAGGTGAGGTTGGGTTTCTTAGATTCAGGGAGAAGTTAGCTACCTGATGGTAGTCTTCATTCAATCCAAGGACCGCCGAAGAAGCGCCGACATAATCAAACATTGAAGAGGCTCCGGCGAACCGAAGCCACCCTATTTCAGTCGAGCTGAAATCGGCCGAATTTAGCCCTCCTCAAGCCAAACCAAGATCTCTCAACACTCCCACAGCCTCACACGACCAAATTAGAGCTAAAAGGTAAGCCAATTCAGCTCCACTCTGTCATTTCCGATCGGTGTTAGAGAGAGAAACTATGAAACTTCACTAACCAAATTCTCACTCAATTCAACATGAATTTTTGTAATTCTTGATCCTAGGAGTAACCTCAGGACGAGAGCTACCTACCTCAATCGAAAGCTCATACCACCGCACCTCTAACGGTAAGCTTTTGAAGATTTCTCTCTCTACACACAGATTTTTGGCAAAACTCCGTTTGAGCTTGTTTTGACCCCAATTCAACTCCCCTCTGTCATTTCTGATCAGCGTTAGAGAGAGAAACTGTGAAACTTCACTATCCAAATTCTCACTCAATTCGACACGAATTGTTGTAATTCTTGATCCAAGGAGGAACCTCAGGACGAGAGCTACTTGCCCCGATCGAAAGCTCGGACCATCGCACCTCCAACGGTAAGCTTTCGAAGCTTTCTCTCTCTACACACAATTTTCTGGTGAAGCTCCATTTGAGCTCATTTCGGCCCCAATTCATGTGATTTAAAGCTAATTAAATCGTATGGATGTGTAGGAACTGAATTATACCTTCAATGTCAATAATTAACCTCGATTAGATGGTCAATTTGATAAAATCAAATACGGCCAGTTTGAAAGGGAGAAATTTTTGAGGAAATTTGAGGATTTCGTAAAATTGAGGGACCAAATTATAATTTCCCAAAATTGAGGGCCAATTAGCCATGAAAAGAATGTTAGAGGACCAATTGGTCGATTTTTTTTTTAAATAATTAAGGTTCAAATGGTAATTTCTAAAATGTTGGGGACTAGATTGGAAATTTGGAAAAAACTGAACCCCTTAAATTATTTTGAGTAAATTGAGGACCCAAATTGAATTTTTAGAAGTTTTGGGACTCGGTTTGGGGAAAAGTTAGCATTAGGGGCCTAAAGTCAAGGAAAAAGAACTTTAGGGACCTAAATGTAATTAACTGAAAATTTTGGGCATTTTTATTCATACGTGAGGAGTGAAGGCTATCATGCCAAATATTAATAGATAAATATGTTCAAATCATGTAGGAACATGAAGGACCGGAACACTAGCAAGGATAAGATAGCGTGGAGGCAAAACCTCGACTAAGAAGGAATTCACATCGATTAACAGGTGAATGGGTTTATTCACATCATACTCGGTTGGGATGATGAGCATTTCGGAAATGGAAAACCACTTCTATGTGAAATTTTAACATCACACATGGTTGGAGTGATGTGAGAACTATGCGGAAATATTACTTACCAGTTGTAAGTAGAGAGATCATACTCAATTGGTATGATGGACTTCCTGGAAGGAAAGAGAAAACCCACTTGCCGGTTATAAGCGGAGATGTCATCACACCCGGTTGGTGTGATGAATGGAAATTATTTTGTTAGAAGTGTTCTCCCCTGACTGTGTGCCAATATTTAAAAATTTTGGAAGATCTTGACAAGAGCTAGAACAGCTCATATAGACGAGAGGCCTCGGTTTTGGAACTTGAGGGCTAAAATGCATGGTTTTGGAAAATCATGTATAGTGGGCCCAAGGCTAATTGACACAAGCAGGAGCTCATAAACAAACATGTGATATTTATGCCATGAAAATTTTAAATGAATGGAATGTGTGATTTCACCATGGTACCAAGATAGGACCGACATACTCGATGGACTGGCGGCAGTGCGTTAGGTCCAGGTCGACGGACCGGTCTAGAAAAATAGTTGCAGGTCGAGTTGAGGGTTGGGGCTGTTGGACTAGTGGCACCAAAGATAAATGGCATCGTGGAAAAATTATTGTTTGTGCATGCACTTGAGATTCGGGACCATCAAGACGCCCAAGAGGGGTAGTGATGCGTCCTAGGGGCTACTGGACGACATGGTGGAGATAATGACAGTTTGTCGTGTCAGCAGTCAAGGAAGCTCGACGTAGCTTCATGCACATAAGGTCGGGGTGGGGTCGAGTTTAAGGGTCGAATGTCACGAATATCCACTCAAACCTAGAGTAGAAGTGGACGGGCTTCTATCTAGGTGGCCAGAAAGTTGCTCTGACGCCATAAGTGGGTGTAGTGGACGGGCTGCTCTACGAATGTGTGATTCCTTCATGATGAAAGACGTGTGTTGACTGTTAAATACACTTATTATGGATAATGAGGAAAAAATTTTAAAAACCGAAATTTGAGAAAAAAATGGTATTAAAGGAAATAAGGAGTTTGGCACACTCCAATTAAAAAACTATTTTTTGTGAAAACTCATTCCCAACACCCATTCACTAAGTTGTAGAAACCCGCCCCTCTTTTCTATCCCTTTTCAGGAGTAGATAAAATAACTAAGGAAAACACCAGGACCTACCTCTTGTCAGGTATGCTTAAAAGTATTTTTTTAAGTTATATTTTTTTATATATGTTATTTTAGGGAAAAAGATTAAAATTTCGTCTGACTACTCTTGAATAAAGAAAGGGGGAAACCCCTCTTGAACCAAGGGAGCGGCGGGTTGATTACGGGGATCCAACCAAACCAGTTCGGAGCGTGACAGGAAGGATGAATGGAGGGGAGCTTTTTATATAAGGAGATCAAGGACTTCTGTCCCTATCCATCCATCCATGCCATTAACTCGCCGATTTACTCCCTTGTCGAAGAGATCTATTGGCCTTCGGAGAGGCATCCGTTCAACTCTCACTCTTCTCCACTATCAGAGGTTGAAGATGACATTGTGCGCGTGCATGCGAGGTGCCACGTGACACACAGTGATTGGCTAGCGTCGCTGACACGTTGGTCGCTTCATCCGACATGGTGCTTGACTGAATTTGACCGTCAATTGACCATTACATGTGGCGTGCTCTTATTGACTAATTTAAATTCGTCATTTTTCCACTATGATGTATTGTGCCAATGCCACATGTCCTCCTTTAATTGGTTGGAACTATTCGACATGGTCTTGCCATGTGTCGACTTTTGATTGGTCGAATTTTCTCGAACATGCTAGATGGCCACTAACCTAGCACCTTTGCCACATGTTAGCATTTCATTGGTCAGCCTAACTGACGGGAATTCTCCTCATTTGATCGTTGATTGAGTACATATGTCACACTCCCATTGGTCAGTTTCTAATGACGCGTTTTTTTTTTCGTCTGACCATTGACTAGGGTAATGTGTCACGCTCTAATTGGCCAACGCTTTAAGACGCTGACCGAGTGGCTGACTAGGTGGCTAACCTGGTAGGCAATTCGTTGATCGGTTCAGTCGAACCAGGTTTGATTACCCGAAATCGAAAATCGATTGGTTCATGCTCTATTCAACTGGTTTTCTAAAAATTAAAATTTTCTAAATTTATATAAATTTATTTTCTACACATTGGTGAATTCATTTTTCCAAATTAATATTTTTAAGTTAACTAAAAAAATAAATATTTGAAGCAGTTCAATCTTGTTCAACATAGTTCAAGTCCAAAACATTTTGAATTGGTTTAGTTTTCGCACCTAATTTTATTTATAATTTTTTCTATTATTTTTTATCTTAATTGACCATTTGAAATTTTTCCAAATTCTCATTTTATTTTTCTTTACCAATTTCCAATTTACTTTGATAAATGATTTTATTTCAAAAATTTTTGGATATCACTTCCAATTTTCTTATATTGAAAATTGAGATTTACATACGTAATTAATAACACTTCTTATTACATATATTGAAGAGAAATTGTAGCTGGAGAGAGAATATTTCAAGTAATCCCCTATACTCTTATTGTAACTTGGATAATTTGCCTTGGATTATTACTTCATGGAAATATATTGAATTACTCTAATTTGTTTTTAGGAAAAATAATTGGCTAAAGACTGGAGGCAAATTACTAGAATTGGGGAGGAAATTCACTGAATGTAACTGAAATTTGGTCCAAATAAGTTGTTCGCCTCAGCTTATGGTTTTCTTTCGTTTGAATTCCTTACATAAATTGTGCAAAAAAAATTCTTACATTAATTTTTTGATAAATTTGAAAATAATGTATTGATTTATTAGACTTTATTACAGGAGATTTCATCAGTTAGTTGGATAAAAAACACTTAGAATTTTCTGTCAAACTTTAATTTAAGGGAGATGATCAACATTAGGCAGGATCAACCAAGGAGCGTCTTCATCTCCTCGACAGGAGCAGTTATTGAGCTCCTCAAAATTTGTAAGGAAAGCTGATAAGGTTTTTGGGCTTAGCCCGCGGGCACAGTCATTCGTCCATTAGCCCCCTTTATTTTTGTTATTCCTTTAATTTCTTGGGGTACAAATAAAAGGGTATTACCGTGATCTCTTGGGCTTCAAAGTATACTCAATCAAGTGACTCACTCTGATCCAGTTCAGGAAGCGCCCCACGCCAGCCCAGACAGACGACTCTGATCCAGTTCAAGAAACGTCCCACGCCAGCCCAGACAGACGACAAAAACAGGCATGGTGATTGGCTTCAGGACTATTCCGGTTCAGAAATGGCTGCTAGCCATTGATATTTGTTAGACATTTGACTAAGCCCGAGTTAGATCGGCCCATGTAGGGGTAAATCACTACTAGGGTGAACTGAATCTTCGATCAGGGCAGAGAAAACTGGAGGACCGGATGAAACATTGAAAACCTTCACTACTAATTTTCTGCTCCATATATATCCATCTGTCACATCAAAATATCCAATAAGGTGGCGTGATAGTATCGCAAACACGAAGAAAATTTTCTAGCATTACAATTAGGATTTACATTTCCTGGAGACATATATATAAGGGAACAAATTGACTGTGCCCCAATGTGCTATGATCTAATACATTACCCATATCTTGCGACACGCTAACACCAGTGGAATTGCTTGCAGCATTTATTATCTTATGGGTAACTCAGTAGCAGTTTGTGTCGTAATTAGCTAGACCCAGCAATTCAGGACCTTCCAATCGTGGGTTGTTCTCGAAACTACAGTGAAGAAGAAAATCAATGTCAGTCATGAGCACTAAAAGGTAAAATGTTAGCTGGAGCACACGTTTAACAAGACATTTTGTTGCTGGCAAAGAGTTAGCAAAGCAAAGGCGGGAGAAAATTCTTAAAAGGCATTTGAAAGCGCAGGTAGTGTGGGAATATGATGGCGTGGCCATTGATGAAACAAGAGCCTATATGAGAGCAACAAATTCAGTTTGAGATTCTGTCATTCATGATGAAGGAATTTTCACAAGCATGTAATGGCAAAAGAGAACCACCAAAGATTCCAGGATGGAGTTCTCTCAGCACAAGCATATGCCAGTGAACCAAAACCATATGAGATAAGCTTGCTAGCTCTAGCCTTTTATTCATGCAGAAATTGATAAATCAGAATCAGACTTAAAGATCCAGACAGTAATTTACTTGTTTAGTGGAATGTGCTCAAATGGTCCACCCATAGGAATGGTTCCACAAAGATTGTTGCTGGAGACATCCCTGGAATTTAATAAGACAAAGAGGTGTTTAAGGCATTAGGAGAAGATGATAGTGAAAGATTAATAGATCCTCAAAGAACATAGCAGAATATCTAGGGACTTACACAACTTTGAGACTTCGAACACCAACAAGCGCCCTTGGGATTGGTCCGGTCAACTTATTGTTGTTTAGTCGTCTAAAATGAAATAAGAACATAAATTGTAAGTAAAAAGCAAAATTGATCTTTTTCATCCAAGGAGGATACTCATAAAAACAGTTACTCATGCATAATACTGGCAAGCCGACTCACAGAAACACGAGAGACTTCAATAATCCGAGAGAAGGGGGGATGATTCCAGAGATATTATTGTTGTACAAATCCAAGCTAATGAGATTCTTCAAGTTGCCGAGCTCGGGTGGAATAGTCCCTTCAATGTTATTATTGTAAAGCTCACTGCATCAACAATAAGCACGGCAAAAAATAAGACAAATTTAGTGCAAAGTCAGGCTGCTACGATATTGTGATGTTGCTATTGGTGGTATTATCCAGAAAACAGTAATTCACATGTCCAACACATGTTAAAGATATAAGGCAGAGGTGAACTTACAGATACTGCAGATTCTCCAGCTTCCCAAGTTCAGGCACTAAATGTCCCGACAGATTCGAGTTGCCTAAATCACTGTATGAACGTCGTTTCCAAGTGAAAATGGAATTAGCAATCAATTGATTTCACTGATAAAACCTATGTACATACAGATGCAAAGCATACCATATGCCTGAATATTGAGACATGAAATATGGAAGCGAAAGTTACCACACGATCTGAATAAAAATCCTATAAATTAGCAAGGAAAATCAATCTGCAGGTAGCACTTTTTTTTTGTTTTGAACAAAATCTGCAAGCAGCTTCAAAGCCCAAGCTTTCTACCTACTAAACATGCCGCAAATCAATCGAACGCAAGATCATGCATCAAAGCTGAACCCTATATCTGCTCACCAGCTAAACTTCTATTGACTCCCATAGAACAAATCAAATTCATGCAAGTTCAGAACCCAATCGTCAAGAGCCGAGGGAAGAAGCAGGGCATACACTCGAGTGACGCGGTTATCCTGATTGCAAGAGATATGAAACCAGGTGCAGGGATTAACAAGAGTAGGATCCCAGCTCTGGAGCACGTTGTCAGGATCCGACAAGCTCCGTCGGAATGTGTAGAGAGCGTCGCCCTCGGAGTTCGCAGAGGCCAAAGGAGCCAAAGCCAAGGCCAAGGTCAGCAACGACACAAAGAGGCTCCACAAGCACGCCTGTGCTGCCATGTCCCACTTGGAGGCAGCCTAATCTCCGTGAACTGAGAGGTTGCAGGTGTGTCCGATTGAAATACTAGGGTTTGATGGCAGGTGTGAAGGAAGAGAGAGAGCTATTTTTATGAACTGAAAAGGAGACAGACAAAAATTGTTACTGTAGGCAAGTCGTTGGAGGAAAGTGCTTAGGAAGAAGATGGGCTTTGTGGGTATGTAAAGAAAATCATGCTTCCCTTTTGCTTCCTTGTCTCTTTTCTTTTCTTTTTTTTAGAGACTTATTAAATTATTGATAAATATTTTTTCTTGATCTGAATTAATATTTTAGAAATGGAATTTGTTGAACTAACTAATGCACTTTCAAAAAAATGACTTTTTTTTTCATTTACCATAACTTAAATTAATACATTATAAATGAATATGGCACTATTTCGACTAATTTAGTCTGGTGGTTGGTTTGTCAATATGAGTAGTTGGCCCGTTCCATCAAGTAGTTCTCTCCAATAAATTTTGTAATGGACACTAACTTTAATTTTTAGGGGTGTATTTGTTAGTCCATATAACAATTAAATCATTAATCTCTCTACAATTTTTCAATAGTTTAATTTTCAATATATTGGTTTTCTAAAGTCTACAATTAGTGACCTCTCTTATTTCAATATAGGAATTTTTATAGTGGATACAAATTCTAATTACTTGTTTAATGCCAAATTACAATAGAAACATCAAGTTTAGTAATATTTTTTTGTATATATTTTTTAAATTGTGAAAAAAATAATATTTTTAATATATTTATTATATTTTAGTACAACTTATGTTAAAAAATATTGGTTTAATGAGCCAAATTTGAATATTTGACAAATTATAAATTGATATTGATATTATAATATTAAATTTATTTTTAAATAAAAAATAGAGACTATACGAGGGGATGCTCGTCCTATTCCACTCCACTAGCCATATCAATATTTATTAATGACACTTAACGGAACAATATTAAAAGTGTTGTATTTTTCAAATATTTGAAATTACTTTTTTCACCTTTAAAAATTATATTTTATATTATAATTGATGTATAATATAAATATATATACTGCCCCTGTATTTTGACTATTTGTTTATATTAATATATGATTTGACTTATTAAATAAATTAAGAATAAGATGATTGGATAATAAGAAAATAATATTGAGTGAAAAATATTCCATTAAAATAATGAGTGTAATTGATATGGTATATAAATGAAAAAAAAACTTGAGAAATGAGATTTGGTGTAAAAAAATTGAAGCACATCTCGCAGAAAAAACAAAAAATGTAGGCTAAATTAGTAAAAAAAACATTTATAAATTAAGTTAAT